>CM040092.1:12356112-13724077 GCA_022496805.1 Pohlia nutans | reverse complement strand
GGAATATATCCTGAAATACGTCACCCGCGCGCTCTACGCATCGAAATATGCCGACGTGTTCAAGGGCGATGCCAACTGGCAGGCGGTTCAGGTTCCGGCCGGCCAGACCTATGCCTGGGACGACAATTCGACCTATGTCCAGAACCCGCCCTACTTCGTCGGCATGGGCAAGACCGGCTCTGGCATTTCCGACATCAAGGGCGCCCGCGTCCTTGGCCTGTTCGGCGACAAGATCACCACCGACCACATTTCGCCTGCCGGTTCGATCAAGGCAGCATCGCCTGCCGGTGCCTATCTGATCGGCCATGGCGTCGGCGTTGCCGACTTCAACCAGTACGGCACGCGCCGTGGCAACCATGAAGTGATGATGCGCGGCACATTCGCCAATATCCGCATCCGCAACCACATGATGGGTCCGAACGGCAAGGAAGGCGGCTACACGATCCAGCTATCCTTCGAAGGAAGAGATGTCGATCTATGACGCGGCCATGCAGTACAAGGCCGAAGGCGTTCCGCTGGTCATCTTCGCCGGTGTCGAATATGGCAACGGCTCGTCGCGTGACTGGGCTGCCAAGGGCACCAACCTGCTTGGCGTCAAGGCCGTGATCGCCCAGTCGTTCGAGCGTATCCACCGCTCCAACCTCGTTGGCATGGGCATCGTGCCTTTCGTCTTCGAGGAAGGCACGACGTGGGAATCGCTTGGCCTCAAGGGCGACGAGAGCGTCACGATCGATGGCCTGTCCAACGTCCAGCCGCGCGAAAAGCGCGTTGCCAAGATCACCTATGCCGACGGCACGGTGAAGGACGTTCCGCTGATCTGCCGCATCGATACGCTCGATGAGGTCACCTACATGAACAATGGCGGCATTCTGCAGACGGTTCTGCGTGATCTCGCGGCCTGATGCATCCTTGATGCTGATATGAACGAAGCCGGGGCTTTCACGAGCCCCGGCTTTTTTGTGATCGCGGCTGCTCAGGCCTCACTCCAACGTGATTTTCCGTTGAAAGAGGAGCGGCGTATGAAGGAGGCCGACAGAGACTGTACGCCTGTACAACACCGTGAAATACAGACCGTTCAATGCCGAAAGCCCTTGCCATGGAAGTGCCGATGTCCGCATCAAGTACCGTTTGCCGTATCATGCTCGCCTGTGGCCTTGGCCTTCTGGCGATGCCGGCGGTGGCGCAGGACGCGGGCAAGCCGGCAGGCGTCGTTGAACTGTTCACCAGCCAGGGCTGCTCCTCGTGTCCGCCGGCGGATGCCGCCTTGAAGACGCTGATCGACGACGGCAAGGTCGTGGCGCCTGTCCTATCACGTCGATTACTGGAACTATCTCGGCTGGGCCGATACGCTGGCTTCCAAGGACAACACCGCCCGGCAATATGCCTATGCCAGAATGTTTGGCCGCAGCGGCGTCTATACGCCACAGGCCGTGCTCAATGGCCGCGATCACATCAATGGCGCGGATCTGGACGGGATCAACAACCGGCTTTCGTCGATGGATGCCGCCGGAAAAGGCCTTGCCGTCCCGGTTTCGGCCAGCGTCAACAAGGATGAGATGACGATCAAGATCGGCGCCGGTACCGGCAAGGCCAATGTCGTCGTCGTCTATTTCAATCGCGAGAAGCTGGTCGATGTCCAGAAGGGTGAAAACAGCGGCAAGAAGATTTCCTACTGGCACTCGGTGCGCGACATCCAGACGATCGGCATGTGGGATGGCAAGCCCGCCGATTTCGTTCTGCCGGCCTCTGTCCTTAATGAAGGCGAAAATGGCGGCTGCGCCGTGCTGTTGCAGAAGATGAAGGACAGCGAGACGCCCGGCGCCATCGTCGGAGCGACGACGGTGATGGCGGATACGACCGCCAACTGACGGTCAGGGCGCTTTTGACGCCAATATGGTCGGCCCGGCAGCATCGAGGGGCTGGGCTGAGGGTTCGAAGATGCCGGACCGAACGGCCATGTTTTGCAGATGCAAGCAGCACCCGAGCCACACGGCGTCTGGAGTAGCCGCGACCGAAGGACGCTTGCGGCTCCATTGCTGCACCGCTCAAGGCAGAAAAATCCTCAAACAGACATGCAGGCCGGACACAGGGAAGGACTTCCCAGTGCCAACGAGCGCGAGTTTCCGTGTCAATTGGGGCGACGATTTGTTTGAAATGCGGCACGTTGAAAAAAGTCTCCCACAATTGCGCAGGGCGTTGCGGCTTGCTTTTCGCCCAAGGTCAGGCAAACTGTAACCGTCCTGTCACAAAAAAAGGCCGGAGTACCGATGACTGATCAGCCGGATTTGCCGCAAGGCGAGACCCGTTCCGAAAGGCAGAAATCATCCGATGTGGTTGTTAACCTGCAGGAATATCGCAGCAGCAATCAGGATCAGCTCCCCATCACCTTCCACCGCCGCGAACTCGATATGATCCTCAGGGTCTACGGCCGCATGGTGGGCGAAGGCGAATGGCGCGATTATGCCATGGACCATCTGCGCGACAAGGCCGTGTTCTCGGTTTTCAAGCGGTCGGGGGAAATGCCGCTGTTCAGGATTGAGAAAAACCCGAAACTGTCAGCCAAACAGGGCGCCTTCAGCGTCGTGAACACGCATGGCATGATTCTGAAACGCGGCCATGACCTGCAGCAGGTTCTCAAAGTCTTCGACAAGATGCTCAAGGTCATCAAGAGCTGATCAGCTGCGATAGAGCGTATCGGGATAAAGGCCGGGCTCCGGATCGCTCGTCAGGCCTTCGCCGAGCGGCAATTGCATGAAGATCGTATCGAGCCAGCGGCCATGCTTGAAGCCCGTGCCCCTTATCAGCCCGCCATGCTCGAATCCCGCAGCACGGTGAACCGCGACGGAGGCCGGATGCGCCGCGCCGATAACGGCGACCATCTGGCGGAAACCGAGTTGCGTGCAGCGCCGATGAGTTCTGCAAGCAGTGCCTTGCCCACACCCTGCCCGCGCGCCTCCGGCGCAGATAGATCGAATCCTCGACCAGGAAACGGTAGGCGGTGCGGGTGCGGAATGCCGAAGCATAGGCATAGCCCAGCAGCAGACCACCCGCATCGACAGCAGCGATATAGGATAGCCATTGCGGTGATGAGAGAAAAGCGCGCGGCCATTTCGGCTTCGTCCGGCGGCGTCATTTCGTAGGATGCCACGCCGTTCAGCACCGATTCGCGGTAGATCGCAGTTATGGCCGGATGTCGGATGAGGTCGCGTCGCGGAGGATGAAGGACATAGGCAAACCTGTCTCGAATAATAATCCCGTTTGCCATATCGCATTCAGGCATTCAAGCACGCAGCTTGCAGAAACTGGGCAACAAAAAAGGCGGCCGAGGCCGCCTTTTCAGATCTATGTCCGTTCCGGACTATTCTTTGTTTCCAAGGAAACGCAGCATGAACAGGAACAGGTTGATGAAGTCGAGATAGAGGGTCAGCGCGCCCATGATAGCCTTGCGGCCAGTGGCTTCGGCGCCTTCTTCTTCGAAATACATTTCCTTGATCTTCTGGGTATCGTAGGCGGTGAGGCCTGCGAAGATCAGAACACCGATGGCCGAGATCGCAAAATCAAGCGCCGAGGAGGCGAGGAAGATATTGACGATCGAGGCGATGATCAGGCCGAACAGGCCCATCATCAGGAACGAGCCCATGCCCGACAGGCTACGCTTGGTGGTATAGCCATACAGCGACAAGGCACCGAACGAAGCGGCCGTGACGAAGAACGTCTGGGGTGATGCTCTGGCCGGTGTAGATCAGGAAGATCGACGACAGCGAGAGGACCCATCAACCGGCATAGACCCAGAAGGTCGTCTGCGCGGCGGATACGCTCATCGAGTTGATGCGGAAGCTCATGTAGAACACCAGAGCCAGCGGCGCGAGCATGATAACCCACTTCAGCGGGCTCACATAGATCGCCTGACCGAAAGCTGTCAGCTGTCCGTCTGCAAAAGCGAACTGGAACGCAGCGAAGGCCGCGATACCGGTGATCGCCAGACGAGGGCCATCAGGTTGTACACCTTGAGCATATAGGTGCGCAGACCTTCGTCGATTACGGCCCCGCCTGTGCGCCGGCAGGCGACATTCGGGTTTGGTAGTTTCTAAGATCAGCCATTGTTTCCTCTTTAAAAGCCCCGGTTAAGTTTACGGTGTCGGGCGGTAAGGGCGCATCCCTTTTTTAAAGGTGCCAGCCACTTAACCCAGGCGCCGCTGCGGGGCTCCAGCATGCCTAAAGGGAATATGATGTCGAAATACGACTTGCACAAGACCGGCAGCCCGCAGAAATCCGCCAAAATGCGGATTCTGCGGGCTTTCGAGGGGAGCGTTACGGTTAACTGCCCTTCACAGCTCGCGCAGGACGGGTGCAGCCTTCTGCCCAAGCACCCGCCAGGTGCCGGCCAGACCGAAACCCACCGTGACGATCAGCGCGACGGCCATGGTGACAAGCGCCACATCGGGCAGGAAGGAGGACGGCAGCTTCATGATGTTAACTGACCACGAACCAGGCCGCGACCCCGCCGGCAAACAGCGCGAAAATCGCCGTCGACAGTCCAAGCATGGCGTATTTCGTAGCAGAAGGCGCGGATCAGCGTCGAGCGTGTAGCGCCCAGCGTCTTCAAGACCACGGCATCATGGGTACGGGCCCGGTTGCCCGCCGCCAGCGCTCCGGCCAGCACCAGGATGGAGGCAACCAGCGCCACGGCGGCTGCGGCACGGATCGCTGTCGCCAGCTGACAACCAGCACATTGATAATATCGAGTGCATCCTTGACCCGGACACTGGTGATGGTCGGATAGGTATGGTGACGGCCTTCAGCGTCGCCGCCTCCTCTGCAGCCGTCGCACCCGGATCGATCACCGTGGCAAGCCAGGCATGCGGCGCACCGGCAAAGGTATTGGGCGAAAACACCATGACGAAATTGATCGACAGGGATTCCCACTCGACCTTGCGGAAATTGGCGATCTTGGCCGTCAGGCTGCGGCCGAGCACGCTGACGGTCACGGTATCGCCGATCTTCAGGCCAAGTTCGCCAGCCTCTTCGGATGAAAACGACACCAGCGGTTCGCCGGTATAGTCCGGTGCCCACCAGTCGCCCTCGGTCAAAGTCGAATTTTCCGGCCGGTTCTTGGCATAGGTGATGCCCCGGTCGCCGCGCAGCACCCATTGACCGGCAGGCGGCACATTCATCTTGGTGACGTCCTCACCGTTGAAGGCGAGGATACGGCCGCGCAGCATCGGCACTTCGATGACCTTGCCCTCCGGCAGGCTTGTCTGCAGGAGATTGCGGAATCCCTCGACCTCGGCGCCCTGAATATCGACGAAGAAGAAATTCCGGCGCCCGTTCCGGCAGGTTGCCGGTCAGCTCGCGGCGCAGGTTGCCGTCTATCAGGGCAAGGGTCACCAGAAGCGCCAGGCCAAGGCCGAGCGACAGGACGACCGAGGGGGTGAGCGCGCCGGGCCGATGGATATTGCCGATGGCCAGCCGGAGCGCCGGCGAACTGACGCGCGGCGCACGGCGGGCAAGCGCCGCCACCAGAATGGCGACACCGCGCAATACGACGAAGGAAAAGGCGATGGCTCCAAGGAAGGTCAGCGAAATCGTCCGGTCATAGGCCGTGAAGATCGCAAGACCGGCAAGCGCGCCAAGGCAAAGCGCCGCCGCCACGAGATAGGGCCAGGACGGCAGCCGCGCACGCTCGAACCCCTGCTCGCGAAACAGCGCGGGTTGCAGGCACTTCACGGGCATGCCGAGCGGCAGGATGGCGAAGGCAAGCGACGTCAACAGGCCGAACACCGCAGCAAGGCCAAGCGCACCCGGATAGAGCTGGAACGCCGTCGAAACCGGCAGGACGCCCGCCAGAAACTGTGCCGCGAATGAACGGAATGAGCGCGCCGAGCACAAGGCCGATACCGATGCCGATGAAGGCGATCAACAGGATCTGGATGAGATAGATCGTGGTGACCATCGAGGCAGGTGCGCCGACGCACTTGAAGGTGGCAATGACGCCGCGCTTGGAATCGAGATAGGCGCGCACCGCATTGGCGACGCCCACACCGCCGACCGATCAGCGCCGTCAGGCCAACCAGTGTGAGGAACTGCGAAAGCGGGTGATATTGGCCGTCAGTCGCCGGAGCGGCATTCTGGCTGGTGCGAATGGACCATCCGGCCTGCGGAAACTTTTCCTCCGCCTGCCTGCGCAAGGCGGGCACGCTGGTACTATCTGCGACCTTGACCTTGTAGGTATGCTCGACCAGGCTTCCCGTCTGCACCAGTCCCGACGCGTCGAGCGCCTGTTTCGAGATCATCAGGCGCGGCGCAAAACCGAAACCGTCGGACAGGGCATCGGGTTCGCGCACGATCGTGCCGGCGACGCGAATGCGGGCGGTTCCGAGCAGAATTTCATCGCCGGTCTTAAGCCCAAGCCGCTCCAGCAAAAGCGGTGCGGCCAGCGCGTCGTAGACACCATTGTTTTCAGCGAGCGCCTGGGCCAGCGGCACCGCCGGTTCGCTTTCCAAAGACCCATAAAGCGGATAGGCAGCATCGACGGCTTTCAGTTCCACCAAAGCCTGGTTTGAGCCATCCGGCAGCCGGGCCATCGAGCGCAGGCGGATGAGACGGCGACCGTACCGAGGCTGTCGATAAACGTTTTTTCCTCGCCGGTGGCGACACGGTTGTTGAGCTCGAAGCGGATATCGCCGGCCAGAAGCTCGCGGCCCTGGCTGGCGATCGAGCCGGTGATCGACTGCGAGAGGGAATTGACCCCGCAATGGCGGCCGTTCCCAACGCCACGCAAGCGAGGAAAATGTAAAAACCCCGAAGGCCGCCGCGCATTCGCGCAGCGCCAGGCGGAAGGCCAGACCAAGACGGAAACGGCCGGCTATAGCGGCCCTCATGCGGACACGGCCTTGGACAGCGGCGTGGCAGCGGGCTGTTCATGCCCCGAACCGGACACGATCTCGCCGGAGCGAACGCGCCACCTGGCGCGAGCAGCGGGCGGCGAGCGACGGCAAACCTCTAAAGGACCAAGGATTCATGGATTTGAAATGAAAACTTCAATTGATTATATTGTGGAAAATATTATTTAGATGCAACCAAATTGACATCAATGAAAATAGTAAAGAATATTCCATGTTTTCGTTCAAAAATGAATAAATTTGAACAAAAGGAACTCCAATTAAGACCTAATCAAAACTAATTTTGTATATATATGCGCCAAATTTCGACTTCTTGATCCTTAGGGGTTAAATTGATGGTAATGGGTAGGTCTACCTTATATCCAACAAACACACTTTTGAGTCATGTTTACCTCACCAAAGAGGCCGAAGTTGTTGATGACAACAAAAGTGACACAGAATGAAATTATTATTTTTCATTGCAAAAAGTATAACATGCATTACATTCTATGCCTACTGCTTGATTTGATTTTTACTCATACATGAACTTTCCTTTTAAATAGAATGAAAGACGACACTTGCCATTCTACGAGGGAATTTAGTAAGAGTCAAGCAAGTAAGACAAACTTAAGATGTGAAAACAAAGAGCATCGAAGAGCATGGGAGAGAATCTTGGAAACTTTAATAGGGGTACAAAGTTTAGGGTTTAACAATTTTATGTGTGAAATAGGGGGGATTAAAAGATGGGTGATGCTACCCCCTTAAAGGACAATGCAAGCCCCACGGACTTGATAGTATTTTGGGAGAATATTGTTTGTAATTTCTACTCCGTTGCATTAAATGGGGTTTTTTAAATGCCAAATTGAGTACCTTTGAAGGATCTATACTTCTTCAGATTAGAACCAAAGTAATTTAAAAAGATAAACAAATTTAAAATGGAGTTTAACCACTAAATGCCTACACCCCTCAAACGTTCTCATGGTACGGGTGAGTGAAAAAAAGTAGTCCGAAGTGATGGATTTTTTGAGAAAATGGACTTTGAAAAATTCTAGTTAATTTTTCGTAAATGATGAATGTACGAGATTTTGAAGGTTTAGGGGTATGAGGGATATCCACACATTTATATTTTTGGCTAGGTTTATTTTTGGGTTAGTGATCCACTATGACCATATTAGTAAAAATACGATGTAGTATTTCAGCTAAATGTAGTGTATAATGGACCGCAGATAATTAGAACTTCATTATTCAAATTTTTAGGTGGACTAATGTTATTAGATGTTGAATAGTTACAAAGTCATTTTCTAAAATTAGAATCATTCCATTCCATGATATTTAATAAGCTTTGAAAACTTAAGAATGGAAAAATGTGCAAGATTATAAAACTCATATGAAGGGTTTGTTTCTTAAAACACATGTACATATGGTGATTTAGTGAAACATTAAATTTTAATTCCAAAATAGTATGGGAAAGGTAAAAATCATTAAAATATCATTTTTTGCGGCAAACAAGTTTTTTACATTGTTATTACAAATCAAATTTAATGCATCAAAGATGGATAATTTTGAAAAATAAATTTAATGGACATCATAATTAGATAAGGAGAAAGTTATAATTGAAAATATTTTTTAATTAAAGAAATATTAGCATTACATTCACTACTTCCAAAAGTAGTACTTAATTTTGAGGCCTTTTAGTCACCCGTACCATGAAAATGCCCCCTCTCAAAATTGGGCAGTTTTGTAAAGATACATTATAAAATGCAATGACGAGGGATATTTTGAACTTGATGCATGAAGAAAAGTTGTAGATTATGAATTTTAGATTCTATCCATACCGTTAAATCTATGGTAGAAATCACCAATATTTTGTATAAAATTTGAAACTTAGAATTCAAAATTCTTTTGTAATTCAATGACGAATAAGATATTGACAATATGTGGATGAAATTTGTTGTGATAAGTTGAAATGTAATACTCTAAGTGTAGTGATTTTTGGAGATTTTTTGGTTGCTTAATTTTATGAGTTGACTTTTTCAAAAGCACTTTTGAACTAAGATCTTAGAAATTTTTGGTGAATCACTGCAACATGATATGAGGCATAAAAACTTCACAAATCATCCCCTTTTTAATTGGATCTCACATGCATGAAGCTAACTTCCTATAAAATTTATAGTAAAAATTCACAATGCAAAAAGTGCATGATAGATGAAAAATCATGGATGAAATTTGTACATCGTTCAAAAAATGAATGCTTAGGCAATTAAGTGTTAAAAGAGATTTTGGGTGTGGAATTAGGAAAGCATATGTCCTTTAACCCCTAAAGGAGCCACATACTTCTCCCTGTGGCATATTTTTCTCAATACATTGGTTGTGTTTGTATACAAAGTGGTATAGTGTCTTGGAAAATAGGCAAAATATTCTGATTTTTTTCTAATTATAGATGGATACTTTCTCATTGAGAACAATTTTTTTCAAAAAAAATTAGGAATAAAAAAAATCGATTATGAATGACCGTATATGGGAATGTTGCAAATCTGGGAATTTTAAGGGAAGACATAGAATTGCACAGGCCATAAAACTCGCAAAAATGATCGTTTTACAAATTTTATTTTTTCTTTGGATACATGACTTGATTCCTCAATATGATGGGAAAACAAAACAAAAAGACAAAAACAAAAGAAAACAAAAAAAACTCCAAAAACCTTAAGGTGAGGTCTCGAGAATTTTCAAAAGGGAGGTGAGGCAAACCCCAACTTCCACCGTCTTGCGTATCTGTTCACCAACTTCTCCCCCTTTAGGTTTCTTTTATCCTGTAGAATACAAGAGTACGTGTCGTTCGAATGCCACCAAATCTGCATAAATACTCAAAAAAATCTAAATTTTTTTAGACAATTTCACTCTCAACTTTGCCCCAATTTCGTAGTTCATCATATTTTCAAAATCTGCATGGAACTCCCTTAAAATCATCAAATAAAGACTGTAGGGGATCAGTGTGGTCCTCCGGTTAATCCTTAAAGGAAAATGCAAGCCCCACGGGCTTGATAGTATTTTGGGAGAATCTTGCTCATAACTTCTACTCCATTGCACCAAATGGGGTTTTTTAAATGCCAAACCGGGCACCTTTGAGGGATCTATACTTCTTTAGAATAGAACCAAAATAAATTAAAAAGAGAATTATGCTTAAAATGAAGTTTAAAAGAGATTTTAGGTGTGGAATCGGGAAAGCATATGTCCTTTAATCCTTTAGTGCTCAAGTGACCACATTGTGGTCTCTGATGTGTTGAAAACGCGAATAACGGAAAATCCATGAAGAATTGGATTTTGAATTGTGAAGTTTAGATGATGAGCGGTATAATATACATCTTCTAGAAAAAGAAAATTTCAATTTGGAGTTTTGCAACTATCAAAATACCTATGAAAAAAACGCGAAAATACTGTAAATACTTGAAAATACAATAAATACTTACAAATACAACACATGTACTATGCGGTATGTCTTGTGTTTGGAAGTTTATTATCTTATTTTATTTTTTTGGATTGTGTTCTCTTTTTCATGTTCCATTAGTGTATGTATTCCGATCTTGATCCATGTACTAACTCCTTTCATATTTTAACGTATAAATTTTTGTCCTAAACCGTACATGGATAAGTCACTCTTACTAATAAAATTCACAATAATTATGTGTGAGTCCGTTCTTAACATGAAAGATTGCAACGGAGAGGTGTTGACATAGGTCATTGCTGAACATCTTTACTTTCATTTTAGAAAATTTTACCCAAATTCTATTTAACTTTGAAGTCACACACCTTCCAAAATCTCATTTTTGAGTGTGCATTATACGGTTCAAAGACATACTATGATCTTCCAATCCCACCATTGGATGATTCTCTAATTTTGGCAAAATGTTTGCACTCCAGTTGAGAATACGCCTGTACGGTTACTTTCTAATTTAATCCATTCTATTTCTGGTAGTATCAATCATAGTGGAAAAACCCAGTGAAAACCAGTGAACCTTGCTATAGTACCCAAAGCGTTAAAGGGTTAACCCTTTAGTGCCCAAGTGACCACTAAGTGGTCACTAGATCACTAGAAAATGAAATGCTGGAAAATTTGTAAACCATCTCAGTCCAGTGTCTGAAGTTCAGATGTGTGACTTTTGATTCTGCAGATAATGCAAAAAGAAACTTTGGAATCTGACTTCCTTAGCTATCCAAATACCTATGTACAAAACACCAAAATACTGCAAATACCTCAAAATGCAGCAAATACTTACAAATACAACACACGTACTATGTGGTATTTCTTGTGTTTAGAAGTTTGTTATCTTGTATTTTTTTTGGGATTGTGTTCTCTTTTTCATGTTCCATTAGTGTATGTAGTTCGATCTGGATCAATGTACCAACTCCTTTCTTATTTGAACATATAAATTTTGTCCTAAACCGTACATGGATAAGTCACTCTCACTTATAAAATTCACAATAATTATGTATGAGTCCATTCTTGACATGAAAGATTGCAATGGAGAGGTGTTGGCACATGTCATTGCTGAACATCTTCACTTTCATTTTTGAAAATTTAACCCAAATTCTAATTAACCTTGAAGTCACACACCCCCCCCCCCCAAAATCTCATTTTTGAGTGTGCATTATACGGTTCAAAGACACACTATGATCTTTCAATCCAACGATCCGATCTTATCAAGATTTAATTGACACTTGTTTCATTAAGCTATGCTTCCATTTATACGGTTGGATTCTATTAATAGTATCCCGAATTTCAGCAGAGAAAGTTTTTTAAAAATATCACCCAAAAACTGTGGTTTCTCCAAAACCACCCTGGGCACTAAAGGGTTAAGGGTTAACCCTTTAGTGCCCAGGGTACTGTACTGGGAGCAGTGGATTTCAGTGGGTTTTTCCACTGTGATTGAGATTATCAGAAATATAATATATTAAATTAGAAAGTAGCCGTACAATTCTATTATCAACTCGAGAGCATACATTTTATTAAAATTTGAGAATCATCCAACGGTGGGATCGGAAGATTATAGTATGTATTTGAACCGTATAATGCACGCTCAAAAATGAGATTTTGGGGGGTGTGTGACTTCAAAGTTAAATAGAATGTGGGTTAAATTTTCAAATACGAAAGTAAAGAAGTTCAGCTATGCCCTATGTCAACACCTCTCCGTTGCAATCTTTCATATCAAAAATAGACTCACACATAATTATTGTGAGATTTATAAGTGAAAGTGACTTGTCCATGTACGGTTTAGGCAAAAATTTATACGTTGAAAATTGACAGGAGTGGGTACATTAGTCAAGATCGGATTACACACACTAATGGAAGATGAAGAAGAGAACACAATACAAAAAAACAAAACAAGATAACAAACTTCCAAACACAAGAAATACTGCATAATTCATGTGTTGTATTTGTAAGTATTTACTGTATTTTCAAGTATTTGCAGTATTTTTGCATTTTGTTGATAGATATTTTGATAGTTGTACAATTCCAAATTGAAAATTTCTTTTTCTGGAAGATGTATAATGTATGTGGCATAATCTGAACTTCAAAACTGAAGTTCGAATTCTTCACGGATTCTATGCTATTTGCATTTCGAACGGTGCAGTGACCATAATGTGGTCAGCTGGGCACTAAAGGGTTAAGGGTGTAATGCAAAATTCCCCATCCTGGGAAAAAGGTGGAGTTTGTCACGTTTGCAACATTGAAGATTTTTTGGATTGATATTTTTATTTTTATTTTTTTCTACAGTTGACCACCAGTGCAGGAGACCAAGATTTTGGAGGATCAGCAACATCCCATATTGCATAAGATTGCACCAGGATTTGCAAATCTGCACATTCCTTTCTGTGGTCAAGTCTCCAGAATCTCATCTGCTGTTGTACACACTCACTTCAGAAACTCACCCTTCTCCTTTCTTCCTTTGAAGTTGACCCTACTGCTCCTTCCTACTTTTGCCTGCTCTGTCCTTGTACTACTCACTCATATTGATCTCCCCTCTCTTCTTCTTTTTTAAATTATTATTCGTGCCCGTGTAGTATATTGTTTATTTATATGACAATTTTTATTTTTCCTTTACACAAAGTATAGGACTCTTTCTCGTGTGGAAATTTATCAAGAGGGAAAAGTAAAATGTGTGATATTGATTTTTTGGGTTAAGAGAATTAGTAAGTGTATTAGTAAAAATCTTCGTTTCTCTTTGGCGTTTATCTTCAACCCTTAAACCCTAAAGGACCAAGAAGCCCTCATGGTCTTTTGTGGACTTTCCTCTTGTTCAAAATTCGTTGTTTCTCGAACAACACATACAATGTTCTTCACTAATCCCGGTGATATAAAATTTGGTTCCATCTAAATTCTATTTTTCACAATGTGATCAATTGAATTTATCATTTTAAAGCTAGGAAGCTTTGGTTCTTCAAGGGTTTAGTTTTCTCAAATTTCAAACCACTTTGACAATGATTTTGTTAATAATGGAGAAATGCTTTTAAAGATATTTTATTAAAAATAAATTATACAAATGTGTATGTATGATGATTTTGAACTAGTTTATAGTTGTTTTTTTTTCACTTTATTAGGTTTAGAAATAGAATTTCAATTCTATTGTGTTGCTAGGAAATTTCAACATCCTTTTTTGACACTAAAACATTATGATCTTGCAATCTATGTGGCCAAAGACCTCCAAATTTGATTCACATCATTCACAACATTTACACTACACGTTTGTACGGTTGAGATTTCTACACCTTACTTACAATTTAACCTATAACACTTCAAAAGAAATGATATTTTTAAACACAAAGAAGCTAGAGGCGTTTAGGGGTTAAGGATGAAGCAACATACATTGAAACAATTTGTTTGCTTATTTTTTTCAATTTGTGATTAGGATGGAGCCAAGTTACAAGTTTCTTAGTTGTTACAAAGAAAACATTAAATATTTCTAGTGGAGAATTAGAATGAGGTTCATTGATTATTATTTTGAAATCAAGTGGTGTGAAAAACAATTATGTTTTACATTAGGAGTTACAATAGTCCTCTTTCCATTCTCGAACTTGTTGAATAGGGAACGTAGGTATTATACACACCTTCATCTTCAAGCCCAATTCATCAAACTTGTTAAAAACACTTTACTCCTTAAATGTGACAATCATTCGTTTGTTTCCAAAAGCTGAAGAAGATGGTGGCAATATCATAGGAGTGTCATTTAGTTAGGATGAACAAAATAACATTCTCCCATTCACAAACTGTTTATCCCATTTAGTGTGTGTGGTACTAATTCCCGAAACACGCACTATTTTGCCAAATCTTAAAATTAGTGAGGGCTGAAATTTTTTATCACCTTCACTAATTTCCCACACGCACTACAAACCCCCCCCCTTACCAAATGGGATAATTACAATTATCCCATTCTACAATTGGAGACTCTTTTGAAATTGGCTATTTCAATTTTTTTCCTTGCAATTATCCAATGCATGGGATTTCAAGTATTGATATTTCACAGGGAGTTCTCAGTCGCCTATATTATTTATCTATTAAGAAAAGAAGAGGAGTTGTTAGGAATTAAAGTGACGGACACGCACTGGCTAATGGGTGAAAAGGGTGAAGTACTGTACTTGGTGCCTTCAGATCTTTCCGGCCAGTCGGTCTTTATGAGTCCGTCCTCACATTATTTTGTTTCTGATGAGGTTCAGTACATTCACACTGAAACATAACTCGCTGATAACCATGGTCCTTTCATCCTGCTCCTGCTTGTCCTGGCTCCTTAGATTGATCCTCTTCTGCTGCTCACTTCTGCGTATGTATGCCAGTTGGATTTGAAGTCGTGGATGGCCATTGACGGAATTGGAAATTTTTTTTATTTTTTTTTTCCACTAGTAGAAAAGGTGCCTTTGCCGAGGCATGTGCGGAGGCAAATGGGCAGCACTTGCCTAAGCACATGCACGTTTTCTACTACTCCCTCCGTCCCACAAAAAAGACCTTGTTTTCACTAAAATTCATGGATTAAGTTTAATCTCGTGATTACAGAGGGAGTATGTTGAATGTGATGCAAATCCATGGATTAACCTTTAACTGCCTAGGTGTCCAAATTTTGGACAATGTTCAAATTTCATCTATATTTTCTCATCCATCATGTACTTTTGCAGTGTGGATTTTTTACTATAGATTTTATAGGAAGTTATCTTCATGCATGTGTGAACCAATTAGAAAGGGTATGATTTGTGAAATTTTTATGCCTCATTTCATGTTGCATTGTTTCACCAAAAAATTTGAAGATCTTAGTTCAAAACGAATCAAAAGTGCTCTTGAAAAAGTCAACTCATAAAATTAAGCCACCAACAAATCTCCAAAAATCACTACACTTTAATGTATTATTTTTTTAACCAATCACAACAAATTTCATCTAGAGATTGTCAATATCTTATTTGTAATGGAATTACAAAAAAAAATTGAATTTTGAGTTTCAAATTTTATACAAAATATTGGTAATAGCAATCATAGATCTAACTGTATGGATAGAAATCATAATGTAGAAATCATAATGTACAATAACCTAAAAATCATAATGTACAACTTTTATTTATACATCAACTCCAAAAATATCCCACTTAGTTGCATTTTATAATGCATTTTTGCAAAAGTGTTGAATTTGGAGAGGGCTCTAGGCATTTAGGGGTTAAGTGAGCATAGAGGGAGTATTTTGACTGCTAGAAAGTGTATGCATGATCAAAATCCATAAATTAAGCTACTAGCATTGTTTGCAATGTCCTAAAGCACTTGTCAAGCACGCGCAAACCTTAATTGCCAGCGGTGATTGAGTACAATTGGAAATCATGGTTTTATTTTGGGACAAAATTTAAGTCAATATCATAGTCTTTTGTGGGAGGGAGGGAGTAGTGTTTTGCGGGGGTGGGGATGTCAATTCCATTTATTCCTGTGGCGAGCATCCTCTTAGCAAGACAAAACTTGCATAACTATGGTCCAAGTTCCATGTTAAGGTGGAGGTACCTGTTAGCATTCATTTAAGCATTTTGAACTGATACCAAGTGTGTCACAAATTATTGAACAAAAGTAAAATCTTAGTAGAGTCAATCCAAGTGAAATCATATCTTTCCGAAAACAATTGTACTTTCTATGAATTTTCAAAGTGGTTTGCCTTGAAAATACAAAACTACTCCTAGGTAGGAGCCATGAGCATCCCAAAAATGCTCTATAATCATTCAAAATCAACCTATAGGTGATAGAGAAATTACCTTAAACCACCCCATTTACACCACAGTTTGGGGAGAAATTTTAGCTCAACCGGCTAAGATCCTACATTTTCTTGGACCAACCGGTTTTGGGAGCATTCTCTTAGCTAGAATTTAAGAAAATAGGGAATCATCTCTAATTTTCTCCTTAAATGTTTGGTTTTTTTGGTAAGATTTTGAACTCAATTAGGTGATTTTGAATTTCAACCAACTGACTTGTAACTAAAGGTTGGTTCTCTCAAACATTGATTTACATCCAATTTCACCTTAGGAATCTACTCTATTGTTGTGCTAAATTACTTCCTTCATTATTTTAATTGCTTAATCATCACTTTGTGATCTCATTTTCATTCATTGAAGTACCTAAAACCATTCCATGTACACCCAATTCTATCTATCATATATTGTTGATTTACTCATTTAGTGTTCACTTGAAGTGGAGTGGAATTAGGTATGTCTTACCTCACCTCACAATGTCATTTAGTGTTCAATTTAAGCACCAAGGTAGAGGATTGTCTAGTCAAACAAATTACATTAAGCACCAACATGGAACTAAGACCTACATAAGGGAATTAAGTCTAGATTTATTTCTAGTGGAGAGTCAAAGTTTGTTTCCATGCTCCACATGACCCACCATTTTGAACAAGGACAAGCCACTTCTATGCAATGAAGAAACTTCACAACCTACCATAATAGTAGAGGGTGCCCACAATCTTTGAAGGTCTTGGAGAAATGAAGTGGCAGGACCACAAAAGTGAGTGGGTTCCCATAATGCCTATTTTAAGTCCTTGAAATTTGTATCTTCTTCTAATTTATCACTTTCAACCAATGGAAACATTAGCCCACTAATTTAGTTCAATTAGATTAAACAAATATGTGACTTTTTCCTAGTCGTGCCTAACTATGTAAGTCTATTTCAAAATTATTTAAAATTTAAAATTGCAGGTCCTGCACACAAACACCCTGAAATTTGTGTCTTCACCTAATTTATCACTTCCAACCAATGGAAACATTAGCCCATTAATTTAATTCATTTAGATTAAACATAGACGTGACATTTTTCCTCGTCGTGCATGATGATGTAAGTCTATTTTAAAATTAATTAATATTTTTGGTTCCGCATCAAACACTTTGAAATTTGTGTCTTCTCCTAATTTATCACTTTCAACCAACGGGAACATTTGCCCACTAATTTAGTTCAATTAGATTAAATACAAATATGACATTTCTCCTAGTCATGTGTGATGATGTAAGTCTATTTTAAAATTAATTAAGATTGACTATTCCACATACAAACATCCATCCAGTCAGCCTCTAGAAAGTAATGGGTGGATAGTAGGTGGGAGTTATAGTATTAAAGGTAGGGGAAAGTGAAGCATGCAAGCCTCACTTTTCTGCAAAGGCAAAGGAAGGCAATCAACAATTGTCAAAGCATTTCACAATCCTCTGTAAACAAAGTAGATTTTGAGTATGTCAATTCTTATCAAGGTTGTGCAAACACCCAACCAATTAGCCCCTACAAGTTCTCGGTGGATAATAGGTAGAAGCTACAGTGTAAAAGGTGGGGACAATGAAGCATACAAACATATCCTCGTGCCTCTTCTTTCTCCAACTTTGGACCAAATGAAGGTTGAAGCGTTCCATGATCCTTGACAAAGTAGTTTTTTGAGTATGTCAATTCTTATCAAGTTTGTGCATTACAATACCCTACTGTAAACAATGTCCATTGTCATCGAGAACCATGAAGTTAGTACTTATTCTAAAGCTACCCTAGGAGCTACCCATGAACACATTATATTGCAAGTTTAAACCTTGTAAGTCAAAATCTAATTTTCATTTCAAAACACGAGAACCTATTAAATTTTCAAAATAAATTTCTTTTAGGGATTCTTCTTTGCACAATACGGTTTTCTTTTGTAAAATTCAATATCCACCAAAAAATTCAAACTATTTGAAGTTATTTTATGGCTCTAATGATTTTTTAATCTCATTTAAACCTCAAAACTCATATGCAAATATATGCAATAAAATTTTCAAAGATTACCATAGTCAACTTTAACAAGTACATATGATTTGTAATGATTTTGTCATCAACCGTTAATGACTCATTGACATAGCCATAGCAAATATCATGTGAACTTAGAAATATCAACAATATTAATCACTAGATCAACAAATGTCATACTCAAATGTCATACTTTGATTTAAGTAAAACCCTACATAGTTTGCATTGAACATGAAAAAATCTTAGGAAAAATTTACATTTGTTAGGTAAAATCTACGAAAGAATTTAAAAATTAAGGTCATGTCATGGTATTATGTGGAGCCTACGCAACAAGATGACAAGATGTTAGAAATGAGTATGACATGTTGAATAAAATTATCGTGTCTTATTGACCAATTTGTAGAGTGATGGTTATTGAAGTACTTCTTCAATGACACATTTCTTGTCTCAAAGCTTGTCCAAACAAGCTTAACAACTTTGATGACAACTTATTATTTTTTAGAAAATCATGCCAAACATGAGTAAATAGATATATTAACTGAAAGCTCAATTGTCTATAGAAGAAGAATGATCGTTGAGGTATTAAGCAAAAGATTTTTGCAACATGCAATAATTATAAGAATTTAGTTTAGGAAAAAAAAATTAAAATTAAAAAATTAAAAAAAAATCACTAATTTATCCTATTTGTGTCGGCTTGTCCAAACAAGTCTACCAACTTTGATGACAACTTCCAACTTTTGACCATGTACAGTACAATACATTGCTTCATTTTTCTAAATGTAGTTGATTTTTTTCTTCTTGCATTGATTTTCTCCAAACAAAATGTGAATTTTGTCATCGCTAACTTTGAAAAGACATACCTAAAATAACACCCATTAAATAGTAATAGTAAATAAAAGTCATTCAACAACAAGAATATAATGCTATTTAAAAGCAAACATAGTGTGATTTAAAGGCCATTTTTTGGCCTTGGAATCTTTAACGAATTAATTACAACTATTTTGTTTGTACTTTTATATTTTATTATTTAACTTTTGAAATTAAGCCTCTTCAGTGAAAAATTTACAAAGTTTGTATTGGTTTTTATCATCATCTGATTTTCAAAGAAAGTTTGAAATTGTGAAAAGCAATAAAATGAAAGATACATATAAATTGACTTTGAAATTTTAGTGTTATAAAACCATCTATATAAACTCGTTACCAATATATTACATACATATGTCTTTTTTGTAATGAAGATTATTCATCATTGTATGTATTCAAATAGATGGATAGATAGGAACTCTGGTCCTCTTTGGAGGCCGGCATGTATAAAGTGTCTGTTAGACCTACCCATGGTACAATGCCTACTGGACAAAGAACCATTGGTGTAGGACTACTCCCCCTTCCTCCCTTTTGAGTGTAATTATTCTAGTGACCGGTAACTAGTAACCAAAAGTAACCAAGAATCTATAACTAGGTAAGGAGGAGAGAATATGTATACAAGTAGTCAATTATATTTTAAGCATTAATATAAAAAAAATGTTTGTTTTTTTGGAAGAAATCCATGTATTGGAAAATCTATGATTTTTAAATGTTAAAAAGATGAATTAATTTCACATTTAAAACTTTCATTTTTTCTATTAAAACAACATTAAAAGAATGTGTGGAGGAGGGTTGCTATGCCCGACACTTTTTTCCAACTTGACGTCGTATCAGACATCTAAAGTTGAATGTCTAATCAAATGAGTGTCAAATATGTTAAACAACTTGGATGAAATATTTCCGAATATATCCAAATATTCTATAATATCCTACAATGTATATCCTAAAAATATGTTTGTTTGACAAACGAGGTCTATCATATGTCTTCAACTTCATGTTCCACACTTTGTCTAGTAGTCAAGTAAAACAACCCTGCATTATTATGGAGTATTGGATATCGTGTATGCATATGATTGCAGAATCTCCAAATGTCATGTTTTGAATTGATGCACTCAATAGTAAAGTTGTTTTTCTCATAATGGAGTTCAAGTTTTTCTCCAAACAACCCTTGTATGGAAGATGTGCCATTGGTCCAATGCTCCCCGGGATTTAGACTTTTATTTCTAAAATAATTTATCCATAATTTAATTTAATTGATGATGAAATTTGATTAAAAATCCATAATTTTCACACCTTAGGTGTAGACGCCACAAAACGAAATTTGGTGCACCCCTCCTCGTCAAGAGCTGTCGGATGATACCAAGAACACGGCCAGTGGGCGCACGATCAAGAGATCTCAACGTAAAATACAAACAAACTACCTTCCTTAATGTATAGATACACAACATTCAATACTCCATACATATACCACAATATGGAACAAGAGAGTGTGATAAAAATAAAAATAAAAAACAATATAAAGTGCAATGCCTTATGGCACAAGGCCTCACTACTCTAGTACACATTATAGGAGAATCTCCGGGTGTCATTGGTTGCCAACGGTGTGACATAAAAGAGTTTGGAGTGTAAGTCTATCAGTTGGGGTACAGTGATATGTAATGACATAGTGGAAAAGTGAGGCTGGCAAATCAAAGGGGAGTTTCAACTTGTGTATGGTGACCGGTCAAGCATCACTTTTGTTTGTTGTTTTTTGAAAGCAATAAGGTCAGCCCGCCAGACTTCATTCATCAGAGATCATGCATGTGTATGGGTAACTTAGTTTCTAGCACGCCACCCACCTGCCAGGTGGCGCTTTGAACCTAGCCTCATTTCAATAGGACTGTACTTCAATGAATCAGCTCAGGCTCTATCCTTCATATGGTACTCTGGGGGACAGGGATTTTTATTTTATTTTATTTTTTAAAATTTTTGAAACAAATGGATGCTTTATTTCCATTGCGGAACAACAGGTTACAAACGTCACACAGTGAACGAAGAGAGCACGTTTTCAGTGCTCCCCGCTTGTGATTTTTGGAATTTTCTTCGTGCAATATCTGGACTAGATCCTATGCTCCTAATTATTTTCAATTAAGAACGATGCCCCCACCGTAAACATGAGACCCGGGAGCAATTCCCGTTACGCACGAGGTTCCTACCAAGCAAGGAGGTATTAGAATTATTCAAAAACAAAATTGCTTCATGAGCGGAGTTCAAGTGGAGTTCTCATCCTATAATTATAATTTATGACATTCATTGTTCATGAATAGTCCCCATAGTCGGATCTCTTGGCTTGGGGGATCTTGTGAGAACTCTCTTCTAGCTTTGGGGAGGTCACAAGTTCCACGCCCCATGGTGATGCATGACCTTGCTTTAGATTATCCTCCAACTCATTATAGACTAGTTTTGCAGTCTTTTTGAATTTAAAACGAGTCTATGGTGAGTTGAAGGCCGCCCTCATTGGTGGCTTGGTGCTAATGAGCACACCTAAGGGGACCCAACCTCCAGCTGTCACCTAGGTAGTTTAAGGTCATTCCGGACCTTTTTAATTTTATTTTTGATTTTTGCAACTAACTAAAGGCAATAAGGTTTCTTTTTGTTCTAGCTATCTACACCAAAATGAACAATTACTATAGCCCAAAGATTTTTCAATTTTCAATTTTAAAAAACCTTTTGGCTGTATATTTATTTTATAAGTGTTATTCTTAATTTACTGATTATGACTAAATGGAATAGTATACTCTTTTTTTTCGCCGACACAAATCAAATATTAATTCTTTTGGAAAGAAGGGAATAGTGTAAGTTCTTTATGATTTTGTCCTTGAAAATCTAATAAAAATAATCCTAAAATGTTCAAAATCTTAAAAAACACATTCTTGTATAATCCACACTAATTGCACTTCTTAATACACTATGGCACTAGGTATCAAAATGTTGAGTTGGCAACAAATACTTAAAAATCTAGAATGACTTTTGTGGTACATAACACTCAATGTTGTAGCTATCAGGGTCTGCGTTAAATTTTCATCCAGCTTCATCTATGACTACTTGTTTTCATATGATGTCTACTTTCTGTCTTCGCCACTTATCTCTTTGCCTACTGATGAAGGTTGATGGGATGATCAGGTATATTCTTCATCACTTCTTAAGGATGTCGGCAATCCCTATGTTTACTACTTAATGTTATGTATATTCATTTCATCTTTGCTAAGTTTCAAGCTACGTTAATCGTAGCCAATTACACATCACATTCAAAAAGGATATTCTATACAAAGTAAAAGCTTCCCAATTATTTTTATTTAAGGAACAAAACCTTCTCCGTATTATCATTATAATCATTATTATCATTATTATTATCATTATTATTATCATTATTATTATCATCATCACTATTATTATTATTATTATTATTATTACGAAAGTGCAAATTATATCACTTCAGGAAGAACAAAATCATTAATGGAACCATGTCAATGAGTCCTGATAGTGTACTCTATTTCAAACAAAAGCACTTTTTTATTTTATTGTTTTCTTTGGCATATTGCATTCCAATATAAGACGGAGTTTCTGAACAGGATTGTTGAGACGTTTTTTTCTTTTCTATCTTTCTTTTTTGGAGGATGGTGGCATGGGCAAGCGTTTCGTAGGAAAGCTGATCGCGAACCACGAGAGATTGGGTTTCAGATAAGTTATAAGATGCAGCCAGATCCATCCACTTCATTGAATGACATTCTCGGCCCCACCAACCGATCAATCAATATTGTGCAAGTTGACTCCGCACCCACATCAAGACGGACCTATATTGTTTGATTCCATTGATACAGGGCCATACATACATACATGGCTGGGTGGGGACGGACAGACCGACGGACCGACGGACCGACCAATGGATGGATGATGATTCCGTCATGCTTGATGCCCCCGCCACGGTCAGCAGAGCAATCTCTAGATAGGGGATAGCGTCCAATGGAGGGCATCCCCCAAGGCTAATATCTCCAAAGATCTCCTTCAGGACATGTCACATTAATCTAGGAAGGCTGATTGTGCTGTGGTGGAATCTGAGCAGTTATCATGTATTTTCATGCAACACATGCAAACCCAAGCATCATGTTCGTGTCATATCAGGATTTTTTTTAAAAAAATTGCCTTTTTATAGCCATTTTGCTACAGAAATTTAACCCCTCAAGGACCAAGGATGTATGATTTTAAATCGATAGATTCAACGATCGTATTGTGAAAAATATATTTGAGATGGGACCAAATTTTTTATCACAGGAATCAGTGAAGAACGTTATATGCGTTGAACAAAATAGAAAAAAGCTTGAACAAAAAGAACTTCACATAAGTCCCACTCAAAACTACTGAGAAAAACATGAGGCCCAATTTGGGCTTCTTGGTCCTTCAGGGGTTAATGGGAGAATCACCATATGGAAACATAATGAGAATAATGTCACCTCATGTAGCCACCAAGGCAATGGAGTTCAGCTTGTTTAAGCGAAGAGGGTTGGAGAGTTGGATTATTTTATTGGCAGTTTCTCTACAATGTTGTTGGGTGCGGTCCAACAAGGTATTAAGAATTGTGGGATTTTGCAATAATGAACTTGGAGAACATTCATTCATGGCATTTGTGCTCCTAGCCCGTAACATGACATGATAGGATCTTGTAGAAAATTACTCAACACTAGTGGAAAGGGTCATCTTTGGCACCACACTCAAACATTATTTTTTGATGCCCAAAGACCACTTTTTTACTTGTGTAATGCGTCATAAAGATATCTTTTTGTACAAATAGGATTCCAAACGTTTATATCACCTAGTACAATTCTATTTGAAATGTTAATTGTATTCAAAAGAAATGTGGAAGAAATATTTTTGTAGGAGATAAATACAATGACAAATAAAGAATTCTATAGTACTCTCTTCTTTTTTGAATTCATTGTTGTCAACTTCTTTAAATCTTCTTTATCTTTAAACTTCAATGTTTCTTTACACTAAAATAATCCTTTAAAATAAGAAATTACGAAGTATTACATAGGCTCTAGGGCAATAATATTATATTTGTGAATCGCCAAAAAATGAACAAGTCTACAAAAACCTCAAAAACCTCCAAATATCTTATTTACCTCAAAATATCTTATTTGGTTGTAAAGGATTAAAGGCTGTTGTGAATAAAGAATTTATTTATTCCAAAAATGGGATCTTACATACTCTAAAAGGATTTACTCTCATTGGTGAAATTTTGATTTTGTATTTTTTTTTCCATTCACTTGTCTTTCGGAAGCGAATTGATTGTATTTCCTTTTCTTTCTTTTTTTGTCTCCTAAGTGTCTCAATAACATTGCAAAATGATTATATATAGAGTTATTTTTTTAAGTGGGTTTGGGATAGTACACTATAGAGTCCACCCTTGGCATGAAGGAAATGTAAGAGCATCTCCTGCGACCATGTTGTTTTCACCCCGGTAAGAGATGTATAAATAGGAGGCCTAGGAAAATTTACAGGCTGGCAAAAATTCCCTTATAGTCTAGAGCTTTTGACCCGGTATATGATTCATCCGGGCTGGTTTTACACCGGCAAGGTTAACATGATTCATCTGTGTTGGTTTCACACCGGGGAGGTTAACATCTTATAGACTTTGATTTCGTTGGTATTGAATTCTTGATTGCATTACAAAGTAGGAACAAGAATTGAGGCCTCCAAAGGGCTACAAATTTGGCCAAAGATGCCATCCAAAAAAAACATGAATTCTTTTAATTTAATATTAAAGAATTAAAAATCAAATATAACATCGCCAAATTTTGGCCACGTGAGATTTGGATTTATTATTGGGTGAATGCATGGTTGAGTGGCTCACTTTTGATGTCACAGAGGATTATTCACTATGATGTCTTCATTAAAAAAATCATAAAAACATAAAATATGAAGAATTTTGGCATGAGTATCTGTATACACATTTTGACCTTGATATTTGAATATTTGAATATTTTTTTTTGAAAGTGACATCATCATAAAGAAATTAGGGACTTTTTAATAACAAAATATTGATTGTCACGAGTTGTCAACATTTCACATGTGGAATTTTTTCTTAATGAAGTTGTTGAATTTGTTTGTTAATGAGTCATTGTTTGATGTGCCAAATGATGAGAAACTCAAAAATATATTTTATAGAATAGCACATAATCTAACATGTATTTGTGGATTTTTTGTGGTAAAAATAGGAGTTGTTCTTTAATTTTCATTGAAGCAAGCCTGAAATAGATTCTTTTGGCACAATATTATTTTTCACATATTAAGATATATGTAAGCTTTAGGTGGGCTTGTATTTGTATGGACATAATTGTTATGTCAGTTATTTATATGCTTAGTTATATTCAAGTGAAATTATATGTTGATTTTAAAACATTATTAGAAAATATATATGAAAGTTAATGGCTTTTTAAAAAACTAGTTGAGTTCTATGTACTACAAAGAATTTATGAAAATTGAAATAAAAAATATTCATCATTATATGAAAAATATGATAGGGACTTTTAGGGGTGTATGTATGCCACTATTGAGTCACTCATCTATGCATTTACCCTATTTTTAATGTTTTTCTAATGATATATGTTTAAAATAATAATTTACTAATGGTTTGATTATATATATCCCGAAATATGTATATTTTTTAATTCATTTTTGTGCATGAGGGTGTTGGCTGCTCTCATGACCCTTTGAGTCCTCTGAATTTTTCTAATGGTGTTATTGGGGACCAAGGTGTTTTTTTTTTCCTTGGCACCTTGGAGCCAGACTCCAATGTTGTGGTACAATCACAATGGTCTAAATCTGGAGGGACCACCCTCCATTGTATACATGGAACATTGCTACAGTGCCCAAGAAAAAAAAAAAAAACCCAATGGAGACAATGAGCACTTCAAATGTTCATCTGTCACAAATAAGGTAGGATGTCCTAAAACCACCACCTCCCCCAATTATGACATGTAGACTTTTCTTGGGGTCACACACAGTTGAGACCCAAAACCACCAATTTCACTATTCAAGTAGACGAATGGCACGCCAAGCATTGCGAAGAAATAGTTGGTGGTTTTGGGTATCATTATGAGTGAAAGTTAGTACCACATGGTGTGAACTTGTGACCCAAATCAAACCTCTAGGTTTTTACATGTCACTTTCCACTTTGGAATTTTGTATAAAATTGACAAATACGAATTAGATGTTGCAAATTTTTGCAATCCTCATCAAAACCTATTTCGAATGCGGTCATATTTTTTATTCGAATTTTGCACTGCCAAAAATAGGCCAGATTGCTTAAGTTGGTGGTTTTAGGACAATCAACCTTATCATGATTTGTAGTAGATGAACTCTGGGAATGTATACCCAACTAATAGGTGAATCTTCCAAACTCTAATGATTCTATCCACATTTTTCTGTAATTATTCCAAGTGTCTCCACATTGCTACAGGCTTCATTCCCGGAAAAAACATACACAAATTTATAAAAAGCAAACCCAAAATTAAGAAAAGTGGTACTAGAATTCAAAAATTCTGTTAAAAAGGAGGTGCTAGAGATTAATTCAAGCTTCCAGCTCCCAGCACAGAACCCGCCGAATCAACGACCACTGAGGACGCAGTGAGAGCCGCATGCAGGCAAAGAAAAGCAACCCTGTCATAAAAAAAATTAAAAAGAAATGGACGTCTGGTTCGCAGTGGTTTCATTTTTCCCCTTGCAATGGAAGGTTCCCACCATTTGTAGTAAAAAAATAAATATATGGCCGTCCCTTTTTGTTTCAAGTAAAGTGGAGTAAAAAAGTTCCACAAGAGGAATGACAAGGCAAAAGTGGTTTTCTAGCTTGAAAGGCGGCGAAAACAAGTTTTGTCTCCTTGTTTTTTTCAATCACTCACAACGCTCTTCGTTGTCATCCCGACCCCGAGCTCCCACCGTAGCAAGTTGATGAGGTATTGATGTCTGAGGATATCAGAGAAATCTATTCCCAGTATGAAAACACCAGGCAAATCACAGGTTCCCCCGTAGTCACTTTCCGGATAACTCTAATAAATAAATAAATAAATAAAAGGGAGTCTTCATTTGTTTTTAAAGAATAAAAAAAACACATGCCCCCTGGACTAGTAGATGCAGAAATGAGCACCTTGTGATCAGTGCTCAATGGCATGGTTTTAATATGTACTGATAAACTTGTGACAATTAGATGTTTCAAAGAATTAAAAACTAGACATTCCTTCTTTTTCTTCCAAAACGCTAATTTAAAAAAGAAGGGGGCTATTCCATTTTGTTTCAATAAACAAAAATATGGATTCTTTTCGAAAAACAAAGATATGTGATCGTTATTTATCTCCAAAATAAATAAAATATGGATTTGCTTTAAATAAAAAACAAAAATATGGATTCGTTTCAAAAACCAGAAATACGGGTTCATATTTTTTATTTTAAAGATGGGTTTGCTTCAAAAAACCAAAAATATGGCTTCGTTTCAAAAAAAACGAAAATACGTGTTCAATTCAAATAACAAAAAATTGGGTTCATTCCCAAAAGCCAAAAGTTTGTGGTCGTTTCAAAAACCCAAAAATACGCGTTTTGTTTCCAATCAATAACAAAAATATGGGTTTGTTTCAAAATTAAAATAAAAGCCAAGAGTATGGGTTTGTTTCAAAATTAAAATAAAAGCCAAGAGTATGGGTTTGTTTCAAAATTTAAAAAATCAAAAATCAAAAACATGGGTTTGTTTCAAAAAAAAAAACAAAGATATGGGTTGGTTTCAAAAAGGTTAAATGAGAAACGTTAAAAAAGGTGGGTGCCAGGTCATAGGGAGAAGGGGAGAGATTGGCGTGGCCTGAGATCACTCACAGTCGCTTGCATGCATTATTATTCTAGTTTGACCTGTTAGCAGTAGACTCTGCCATCCCATTGGCTAGCGGCTGCCAGAGGTGGAGTACAAAGATTTGCATGCAGCCTGGCGTCTTCTCATTGGAGCGTTAGATCTTGGGGGTGTACAACAGGACAAAAACGATCAAAGATTCGGACACCCAGCCCGGCCCGGGCAGCCCGACCCGGCCCGGCCCGGCCCAGGATGCTTCCCCAATCCCTGCCATTGTCCTACTGTTGTCCACAACTTGACAAAATCAAGGGCATCCTACATTTTACGGTATTCCCAACGTCTTGCCATATCCACTTTCAGGCCCTCCAGATCCTCTAGAGCCATAACACATCATCTTAAAATATGATTTTAGAAAAATACTCTAAAAGAATAAAAAATAAAAGGGGACGGAGCTGTAGATCCTCATTCTCACCCCCGGGCAGGTGATTTTGGGGAGTTACTACTGTTGCTGGGTTGACTCATGGATGTCAAACTTGGAATATCCAGTGGCGTAAAGAATGGAGAATCAACACTTGGGAAATTTCAAAACCTGCCTAAAGATATGAGTGTTGAAATAGGATTGGGATCATTTTGATTTCTGCTACAGCCCAGCTTGGATAATTCTTATGTAAACATTTTAATATTTTGGAAAGTTTTTTATTTTTATTTTTATTTTTATTTTTTTAAATTAACAACAATTTGCTTTATTAACAAGTCACCAAGGACCTATGTGGAAGCACCCTTGGCGAAACACGTTAGGGTAATCACCAACATGGGACTAGCACGACACCGAGATCTATGTAAGGGGGGTTAAGTCTAGGTTTATTCCCAGTAGAGAGACAAGGTCCATTATTGATATTTCCACATTTAGATTGGCCCCTAAACGTCCTCATCCCTCTCCAAATTTGGCAGTTTTGCAAAGATGCATCATAAAGTGCAACCAAGGGGGATATTTTTGAACTTGATATATAAATAAAAGTTGTACATTGTAAATTTTAAATTCTATCTATACGGTTAGATCTGCGATTGCTATCACCAATATTTATGTGTAAAATTTGAACTTTGAAACTCAAATTTATTTTTGAAATTAAATTACAAAATAAGATATTGACAATTTGTGAATGAAATTTATTGTGATGGGTTGAAATGTAATACTCTAAGTGTAGTGATCTTGCCATAGAATTTTGTATTCTATTTCATTGCAAAAAGTGCATGACGGACAAGAAATCGTGAATGAAATCTGTACATTGTCCAGAAAATGGACGGTTGGTCCCTTAGGAGTTAAACAAAGATTTCACATTTTTCCTAGTCATGGTTGATGATATAAGTTACATTTTTTCCTAATTACCTTTGATGATGTAAGAATTAAGATTGTGGGTTCCACAAACAAACACCCATCCAATTGAACCGCCACAAAGTTCTCAGTGGATAGTAGGTGGATGCTACAATGTATGTAAAAGGTGGGGACATGCGAAGTATGCAAACATATCCTCATACGTCTTCTTTCGGCAAGGACAAAAGAAGGCATCCAATGTTTGTCGAAGCATCACAAGATTCTTTGACAAAATAGATTTTTTAGTATTTCAATTCTTATATGGTTTGTGCAGTACAACACCCTTCCACAAATATTGTCGCTTGTCCTCATGAACCATGAAATTGTTACTTGTTCCAAAACTACCTATGTCATCATTCTTCGTGATCTCTTCATGAAATTTTCCAAACTTCAACAACATCAAGTCTAATTTTTGTTGAACATTTTGGTTTTCAAAATTTCTAAATATCAAGTAATTTATTGCATTTTAAAACCTTGTGGGTCCAAATCTAACTTTTATTCTAAAACACTAAATTTATCTATTTTTTATTTTTTATTGGAGGAACTCTATTTGCAATATATGATTTTCTTTGTAAAATTCACCGTCCACCAAAAAATTAGAGTATTTGGTTCTAATGATTTTTGTCTCATTTAAACCTTAAAAATCACATGCAAAGTTAAGTAGTGGAATTTTCGAAGGTTACTATGGCCAACTTTAACAAATACGGATGACCACTCAGCCATCAACTATTAATGAATCATTAACATAATATTATGTGAACTTAGAGAATTCAACAATATTTTGATGAACTAATCACTAAATCAACAAATCTCATACTAATTCAATTGAGGATGTGTGGAAGATCCTCAAAAATTCCATCAGGTTTGGCCCAAGTATTGCCCGAAATTTTGAGGAATTGAGGAAAATTCTTGAATGCCAATGGAATTTGATTTATGAAAACAATGTCGTGAAGTTGTGTCGATCTATATCCTCTAAATTGGAAGGAGTGATTAAAGCAAAGATTGGACACAAAAGTTGGTAGAGTGGTCAAATTTATGATCATTATATTGTTTTTTTTGATAGGAGAAGTTTAGGCAATCAAGTAATTGTAGAGCATGATGTAGTTAAATGTAATTGAAGCCATAATCAATATGACACTGCAGTTATATGAAAATTTATAACTTTTTTGAATTTTATTCCAACTATAAATTTGATTATTTTATGCCTTTAACTAGCATGTCTAATGAAAATTTAAAATCTATCATAAATGAATTTAAAAGGTCAGATACCAAGCACATTTTTTAAATTCACCAAAAAATAATATTCTATTTTTGGAGAGATTAACTTGGTATGATTGAATATGGTAGTATTAGATAAGAGTATACATTGATAATTCTATGAATGCCAATTACATGTCGATTTTGATCAATTATCTCATTGGTGGGTAGAAGAGGTGAAAATCTTTGATAGGTTAATGTACTTTTAAAACTTATGCATGTGGATCATTTATGTATTAAAATTTAATGAATTTAGGGGAGGAAAAGGGTACTCTAATTCTACTAAAACTAATATGTTAGTATTCCCATTATTGTGACTATTAGTCGTTGATTGCATTTGTTGTTATTGAATGGAAAATAAATTTGAAAAATTGTATGCCTTGTTTCTATCTTTAAGAGGATTTCAATTTACTAAAAGCCATGATTTTTTAACAATAGCCCTTTTAGAAAAAACTACCTTGTACAATTGAGTAGACTAGCCTCTAAACTATGTAACTTCACATCTTTTAATTTCTAGAAAAATTATACATATAAATAACAACTCGTATTTTATTTTATTTTATTTTATTTTATTTTCAAGTTTTATATGTGAACATAGTTGGTTTAGTTCATTTATCAACATTCATAAGTGTCAAAATAACAATCAAGGAATTTTATTTTATTTTATTTTATTTATTTATTGAATCTAACATCTTTAACATTTTTGGTTTGTGATATTTGGAAAGTAGATTGTTTTGAAGAAATGTGATGATTTAACCTTTATACATACAATATTTATCTGCAATGGATTGTGACAATGTTTTAATATTTTAACTCTTTTGTACACGAACTAAAAGTAGATTAGAAATATTTCAAGTATACGTGGGACATTCAATATTTGAAACGAGATTTCTTAATTCTACTAGTGTATTCAACATTTTCTCTTAAGTTTTTTCTGATTATTCATTTGAAGTCTTATAAGTATGAAACAAATGGATACATCAGGAAACTTCTAAGAATGATAGTTGGGTATACCAAATAGAAATATTTTTTTCCTCTATTGTATCAGATGAGCAAATATGTGTATAGTCCCAATAATTGCACTTCTTAGTATAGCACTAGGTATCAAAAATGTTGAGTTGGCAACAAATAATCAAAATCTATAATTACTTGTGTCGTACATAGCACTCAATGTTGTAGCTCTCAGGGGATGCCTTAAATTTTCATCCAACTTCATTTGCAATCAATTGCTTCCATCTGATGCTAACTTCTTGTCCATGCACTTGTTCCTTTACCTATTGATGGGGGTTGTATAAAAATTGTTGAGCTGGCACCAAATAATTAAATATCTATAATGACTTCTATTGAATATAACACTCAATGTTGTAGCTCTCAGGGGTTGCTTTAAATTTTCATCTAGCTTCATCGGCGGCTAGCTGCTTCCATATGATGTCAACTTCCTATTCTTGTCATTTGTCCCCTTACCTATTGACGGGGGTTGTATAAAAAATGTTGAGATGGCAACAAATGTTTAAAATTCTAGAATGATTTTTATCGTATATAACATTCAATGTTGTAGCTCTAGCACGGACTGCCTTAAATTTTCATCAAACTCCATCTGCAACCAGCTAATTCCATCCTATGTCTACTTTCTATCCCTGCCACTTGGCCCCATACCTACCAATAGAGTTGATGATATGATGAGGATTATTCCTCATCAATTTGTCTTCTATTTGATGTTTGTTTCATATCCATGCTACTTGTCGCCTTACCTAGTGATGGGGGCAAGTAGGTATAATGAGGTATATTCTTCATTATGTCGTAAGGGCTCCGACAGTCCCTACCTTTATTACTTAATGTTACGCATATTCATTTATCCTACCTAAGTTTTAAACCACATTAACTATAGTCAATTACACATTGCATTCAAAAAAGATATTCTAAGCACGCGCTTGCAAGCTTTGCCCATTAGTTCTTTATTTTAAGAGTTTTTTCTTTTTCGGATGCTTAATGTTCGTCAAAAACATAACTTCCCAATTATAGGAAATTTCTAATAATGATATTTAAGTATACCAAATGGAAAGATTTTTTTCTCTACAATATTGGATGGTGCAAATGTATTCAAGAACTTTCATGTATTGGATATTGAGGTTTAAAGTGCACTTCGTGTATTTAGTTAATGGAATAAGGAGTTAAAAATCAATTCACATTGAATAAATGCAAAGCCTAATCATTTTTGTTGGATTATGAATGCACAAATGGAAGTTTTATTTCATTGAAATTTACTTCAAATAGAATTTAATTTTTTTAGCTATAATTATATATTGCAAGTGCACACTATTTTGAATTTTTATAATATTCTAGCTACAAATTTTTATTTCCATTTGAAGTAGATTTTACATTGTTAAGGCACACTATTTTGAATTCAAAAGCTCACAAATCAATCATTTAGTCCCAAAGTGCCAAAGAGGTCAATAGTGGTTGCATTCATATCTAGAGGGGTTGAAATTATATATCATTTAAGAAGATTCGAAAAAATAAATTAAATGTACCGATGAAATCGAATAATGATCTACAGTTTTAAGAAATAGAAATATATTTTCACAATTAGAATAATTAAATATCGACTTTTAAAATAGAAATTCTATCTTGATATTCGGCATTTAGAAATAAGTATTTACCTGTTTAATACTTGATCACTCCATGGTAGCATTCATGGGTTGTTTTTTGTTTACATGCAAATGACATTGATGACAATACTTTAACTCTCTCATATTTACATACTTTATTGTATTTCCACATTATTCAAGAGATGTCACTATGTGAAATTAATAACGTACCTTACAATCAAAAAGTTACACTTAAGGTAACCCATGGTGACATCATTTATAGAAACCAATGGAGTTCTATTGAACATTTTGTCTTAGTCTTGATTTGTCTTGGTCTTGAGTTGTCATTTAACTTTGCTATTTGTTACTCTTTGATTCTTTCAAGCGATGCTTGAAAAGGGCTCATTATATTTTAACCTTTGAAATGAATATTAGTCTCATTTGTCTTTGGAAAATAAAAAAACATTACACCAACAAATCTACAATCAACAAATACATCATGTGTTGTCAACCACTGTAATTGTAAAAGGAAACCAAAAAAAAAACATATGTATAGCTATAGTTGCGTGTGTGTGTGCTTTTTTAAACTTAGTGTGACTCATTCAACCATCTTCATAGCAACAAAGTAGCTTACAACCTTCTTTAATATAATTGTTGAAGGCTTAGTATTTTATCATTAACTACAATTGAACACCCACAATATATGATGTACACATTGAAGTTGGAGGGAGATAACTTATTTTGAAAAAGCATTTTTCCCCTCCCTACTATGCAATAATTTCCCATTTGTGACAAGAGAAGAATCTTAAACTCTTTTTTAATATCCCAAAAAAATAATATTAAAAAGGTCTAAATGAAACGAATTGAATATTACTCTCATTGTTCTTAGAAAATGAAATAAGAATGTCACAATAAAAAAATACATCATATGTTGTGAACCATTGTAATTATAAAAAAAGGTAACAAGTTATATATATATATATATATATATATATATATATATATATATATAGAGAGAGAGAGAGAGAGAGTCTCAATAAAATGCACTGTCTATTAAGCAATCTCACTTTGAATTTGATAAAAATTACACTCTTAGTATTTTTCCATCCACTGTAATTTTTTATTATTATTTTAATTAATTTTTTGACACACGAGTTGCATTTTTGCAACCCCCGGCAAGTTATCCAATCAAGTAGTAAGACGATTTCACAGCCGGGAATCGAACCGCCAACCTCTTCATTCGGTTTGGGTACCTTGCCACCATCACCTTGGTAGTTTAGGGTCATCTCAGACCGCGTCCACAGTAATTGGAACACCCACAGTAAATGTTGTACACATTGAGGGGGATATAACTTATTTTGAAAAAAAGCAACGTTTTCTTTCCACCCTGGGATGCAATAATTTCCCGTTTGTCCCAAGAGAACTGAAAACCGAAAAGTATTTTTTAGTTTCCAAATAAAAAATAAATTAAAGTCTAAATTAAATGAAATGAAATAAAAGCTGTTGCATTCAGATAAACTGAAGGCACGGTAAGTTGAAGAGAGAGAGGGATACTATGTCAGGAAATGAAAACGTGCCACGTACCAAAAGGAAATGACCTGAGGGTTAAAAAAGTTACTGGGGGTAAAATCAGTGGCTGTGGGAGGGTCAAAACTCAAAACAACAATCCCGTAGATTTGGGTTCAAAACTGTAATAAGGTACTCTTATCCATGAGGCAAAATCTATTCAAACAACTGAAGGGGCTGGTTGAATGGAGGATACTGTATATTATATTTGTGGGTTTTTTTGTTGTTTTGTGAATGTCGCAGTTGTATATGCCAAACCCACCTATTTAAATATAGTTTTGCATGCGAACTAAAACAAGATTTATAGTTAAAATAGTATGGCATGACATTCCTGCTGGAGCCCCTCCACGTCATCCCCCTATTAATATATGATTAAAAAACATGCCATTGTAGCCGATGGATTGCCTGAAAAGACCAAGTATTGCTGACATTGAGGATCCAAATTCCCTCACCCACCGTTGATCTCTCCTATAGATTCCTTGGTTTCTGGAAGAACTGCCTTGGATGGCAACATACATTCATCCATGATCGGTTGGGAGTCAACCTACATTCATCCATTTTCTCTATATTTTGGGCGATTTTTGCTGAATCATCAAACACTGGAGTATACAGTAGGCCACCGCCGGGCTAGCTAAGAATCATCCCTCTACAGTCTCAGTTGATGAACATTTTGAATTCCGAGCTTCTTTCTGCCACGTGGAGAATTTTTTAATATTAAAATGATTAAATTATTTTGTCACTCCAAGGGTATATTGTAGAGTACTTTGTCATTTTCCCACAGATGAATGAATGATCATGCAGACAAAGATCTATCATAATATTCTTGGACCTACAACTTTTTTCGAAATTTACCCATGTCGCCAACAAAGATATCAATTTGATTCCAATTTCTATCGCACCTCGCGCAATTGTATCTCATCTTATTGTGCAATTTTATCTCAAGTAGTAATAATTTGTATTAAGAGTTTCTCTATCATGCAAGTTGTGTGACTAGGCCAACACCAATAGGTATGAATTAGTAAACATGAGAGTTGTATTCTCCAAAGCGATAGTAGGCCCCACCTCCCCGTCAACATGAGGCGATGTGGCCTTCGTGGGTGCTTCCAACGGTTAATTTGGGGCCAATTTGGATCAAACAAGATTTCCTAAAAAAAATTGAGGACTCTACAAACTTACAAACGTCTCGGATCGTTTAAAAAGAGATGCATTGGTGGAGGGTTGGTGAGAAACATCCAGCAACACGGGTTAACTAGTACTGCGTTGACGTAGTCATTGAGTGTATTGGTGGAGAAACTCTAAAGAGAAACCCCAAAATAATTTTTGTGTGGAAAACAACCTAAGAAAGAAAAAAACAAATTTTACCCCCTCTTTCAAATTTTAGATACATTGCGTGGCGTGAAGCTCAAGGGATATGGCCTTGATGGAGGGTTGGTGGGGAACATCCAGTGACAAAAAATATAACTAACGAGTGCTTCGTTGACATGGTTGTTGAGTGTACTGGTGCAAAAACTTTAAAGGGGAAACCAAAAACAATCTTTGTAAAGGAGACAAATTAAGAGCCGCCTTATATGTTGACCCGGTCCGGTTAGACTAGTCAATTCAAGTAATAAGACAAGAAAATTTGCACCGATTCACTTAATGGAGTGGGCAAACGGAGAAATAAGATTATGAGTTTCACCAATATGGGTGAACAAGTTCATTGGTCGAGAACAGTGGAGAGTGACGAGTCTTGACAAGTTCATTAGTCGAGAGCAGTGGAGAGTGACAAGTCTTAACTAGTTAATTGGTCGAGAGCAATGGAGAGTGACGAGTCTTGACAAAATCCAATATTTGTGCAATTCATATTGATTCCCATTCCACCTACCGGGTCTACATGAAAGTAGAATTGCTTTGTTGCACTATATAGCACCCTCTTTGGGTTTGCCCACCCAGCATGTAAGGAGGCCCTAAGAAACAAACAAAAAATTTAACTTCATTTTCTTTGTCTTTGAACACTTTCAAATTTTACACCATTTTCTTTGTTGTTAACTTTTTTGAATGTTTTGTCCCTAAACTCCTACATTTCTCTTTAATAAACTAACCTTATTATATTAAAAAAACTACTCTACATTACATAGGCTCGAGAAGGATTGATAGTTTCACTTTCTTTGAATTTTTCAAATAACTCACAAAACATGTTAATATATTCAAATTAACCCTTAAAGGACCAAGGATTAAAAATAATTAAATATAAAATTCAACCGATCGTATTGTAAAAATATAATGCAAATTTTATTTGACCGGAATCAATGAAGAACATTACATGTGTTTGGTCAAGCAACAAATAAATTTATACAAAAAGAAATCCTCATAGGGCCTACTCAAAACTGCTAAAAAAAAAACATAAGCTCAATTTGGACTTCTTCCTTTAGAAGTTAACTATGATTAAATAAAGCCTACTTGTAGGAAGCTCTCAATGACGTGGAGACATGTTGAGTTAATTCATTGTGAGTTTGTTCCAATCAGTCAAAATCACCATTAAGTTTATTTCGTTTTCATGCACAGATAGTTGTGTTTTTAATTTTTTCTAATTTTTTTTCATTCAATGACAAATTGCCCGGGAGCTTTACCATCATTTTTCATGGAGTGGGGGGTTGAACTGAATAGTGAGCCATCACAGGGTAACTGCCACATCTCATCGTTCATCCAGTAGCATGCTATTATTCTATCTCCCACAAGATTTGCATGTCATCCTTTAACATATAAAAAAAGAAATTGACACATGTAAATGCTCACTCAAATGCTCATCATTTTTGGGGCACAGGTAGAATAAAGTGTCTTGAAAATTGTTCATCATTTTTAATCCATATTTTATTACTTGTAGGTTTTTAATTTTAATTTTTTCTTCACATCTGAAGTTTTATAACCCCACAAATTAAAAGTGAGTTCATTAAAAAAATAAATTGTGGATGAATTAAGGTACTCATTGCTAGTACTGCAATTTCGAAATTGAATAGATTTACAATTATTAGGGCATTGTATCAATACGGTAGCTACTGTGGGAATTGTATTTTAGAAGGGTGTCTTGTCAGGTTGTTGGAGCAATTTTAAAATCAATTATTATTGTTGGAGCAATTTTAAAATCAATTATTATTGTCTCTTGCTACATAACATTCTCTTTTCTATGGTGTTACTACGGAGTATGAAGGTATCATTCTCAATAATAAAAATTAATCCTCTACATTAGCATTGTAAAGCTTTTAATTCAGGATTTTTATTTTTTTTAGAAAAATGACCAAGCCAAAGGAAGTTAACCTTTTCGTGTGTAGGGTAATGTTAGTAGCTTCGTGCACTTGATTTCAGTGTATTTTCCCACCGTGATTGATACTATCAGAAATAGAATGGATGAGTTAGAAAGTAACCATAGAATTGTATTATGAGCAACTGTAGAAGAGAAAATTTGCCCAAATTAAAGAATCATCCAATAGTGGAATTGTAAAGATTACAGTGTGTCTTTGAATTGTATCATGCACACTCAAAAATGAGATTTTGGAGGGTATGTGACTTTAAAGTTATATAGAATTTGGGTTAAATTTTAAAAAATGAAAGTGAAGAGGTTCAACAATGAACTATGTCAACACTTCTCCCGTTGGCGATATTTCATATCAAGAACGGACTCACATATAATTATTGTGAATTTTATAAGTGAGAATAACTTATCCATATACAATTTAGGACAAAATTTTATATGTTAAAAATTGAAAGGAGTTGGCACATTGATCAAGATCAGGATACATACACTAGTGGAACATGAACAAGAGAATACAATCCAAAAAAATAATTCAAAATGACAAACTTCCAAACACAAGAAATATCGCATAGTACATATGTAGTATTGAACAATGTACTAGCCAAATTAGGTATAATATGTTTTGTTTCATTTTAAATGATATCATGATTCTAATGAAGACAAAATATTTTTCTTCTCATTTAATGTAAAACACTTTGATTCATTTAACAACAATGATTCATTAATAAAAAAAGGAGTAAAGTCAATTTATCCACATACATTATGTTCTATGTTGTCTGAAATCTTTTAGACAATCATTACATCAAACAAAATAATTGTGTGACAATTGCCCCCACTCTCCTATGAGGACTTTGGTTAGGGTCCTTGAATAAACAAACTTTCCATTCATGAAAGACTTATTTTTATTGACACTAACCTTCTTCCATTGCCACAACAACCACTACATTAAGGACAACATCCACTACATTCACATTACAAAGAAGTAAAGTCAATTTACCCACATTTACTCTCTTCCATGTTGTTTGAAATCTTGCAAACAATCGTTACATTCGGCAAAATAGTTGCTTAATAATTTCCCCAATGACCTATTGAGGACTTTGGTGTGGGACTTTGAATAAACAAACTCTTGAATAAACAAAATTTGACTAAAAACATTTGACATGAACCCTCTTTCATTGTCACTCTTGCATTGTCACATCAACCAACTACATTAATGACAACATCCACTACATCCACTTTACAAAGAAGTAAAGTCAAATTTACCCACACATATTATCTTTTATGTTGTATGAAACTTTGCATACAATCTTTCTATGAATTGCTAAATAGTTACATCCTGCCAAATCACTGTATAACAATTGTCCCTATTGTCCTATCGAGGATTTTGGTGTAGAACCTTAAATAAAATGATTGTCAAGACTAAAAATATTTGACATGAATCTCCTTCAATGACACATCACCCACTACATTAATTACAAACATCGGCTACATTCACTTTACAAAAAAGTAGAGTCAATTTACCCACATACATATTATCTTCCATGTTGTCTGAAATCTTGGAGACAATCCTTCTACCAAATTTCTAAATTGTTACATCTAGCAAAATAATTGCGTGACAATTGTTCGACTTTGATGTGGGACCTTGAATAAACAAACTTGACTAATTTTGCGTTATTTTGTTTTTGTTGTTGGCATGAGCCCATGATCTTGAATGCCACATCGGCCACTACATTAACTACACTACATCCACACCAATGAAGGTGAACGAAAAGAAACGAAAAATCCCACATGAATTAATCAACAACAGACGGAGAGGCAGTCTTACACATGCAACAGTAAAGAATCAGCAACAATGAAGAAAAGGGGCTGGATGGCAGAGGGCAAAGCCTGGAGATGCCTGCCTGCCAGGGCCTGCCCGGGGCAGGGAATATTAATAATAATGCCCATCATGAGCCTGGCTGCCCGCGGTCCGGAACTAAAAACTCACTACTCACCAACAGTGACAAAATAGAAAACAGAACCAGTTGCTGGCCGGGACAGAGATACTGGCGCAGGTTTAGGGCACTCACTACAGTAACTTTACTACCAGCCTACTGACTAGCAAGCTAGTGGGTGGGTAAGCAAATGGGACGGGCGCAGCGGCGATTGATTCGGGTGGTGGAGGTATGGCGACCTACCGGGTGCCGTTTCCTACCTACCTAGTTGGTACCGACCGACCTGGCCTGGCTCAGGCTCAGGCTCAGGCTCAGACAGACAGACGGTGCTCTCCCTCTGCCTTGGCAGGAGAGTTTTCTGCTGCTTGCCTTCTGCTTTCGCTCGCTCGTCGTTCCTCTCGTTTTTGTGGCTTTCTGATTTCTGATCGCCTTCGACAATTGTAGTATCGGGTTTGTACTTCCCGATTGTGCAGGTGGCGCCATTGAGCGAACCAAACGAGGAAGAAATAGGTGTTGTCGTTTGCGTTTCGTTCTGTTTTGTAGCACGAGAGTCAGAGAAGATTTGGTGGCGTTCCGAGTTGTGGAGAAGAGATCCTGATTTTGGCGTCTTAGCATTTTTTGGGTGTATTATTTTGCGGGGAAGGGGATCAGGGGCGTGATTTGAGGCGCATGGAACAGGGGAGTGCCTAGATTTCGGGGATGAATCAGGGGCGGGAGCTGACCGACGATGTGTGTGTGTGAGAGGGAGAGGGTTTCGGGTCGTGATTTCGTCCACCGGTTTTAAGGACGCCGAAGATTTGCATAGCCAGGCGCTGACTAAGTATTTTTTTCCTTCCTTCCTTCCTTCTTTTCGTCATAATGGTGGCGAAGACCGATTTTAGGAAGAGAAGAATGCGTGGCTGAAGAACGTCGGTTAGTCAAGAGTTACCATAATGTTGATGTGGAGATGCTGGAGTTATGAAGACGTTCAGTGCACTACTCTTTGCCGGTCGCCATGGTAGGGAGTACGTGTACCTCCGCACAAGAGATCCAGGAACGTGATCATACTACTCAAGGTATGTATGAGATCTGGTGCTCAAAACCCCAACCACCCTTACAGACAGACAGACAGACACACACATACACCCATACACACAGACACAGAGACAGAGCTCCCCTTGTTAGGATCCAACCACGTTAGGTTTGTTGATGGTACTACAAGTCTTCGTGTGCTTGTCATTATGAGTGCACACTTGGACTTAAGTTGGCCGCTACTGCATTTCTTGCTTCACTCGAGTGCGGCTTTTTGAAATGAGTGAGAGTGGGGATTACTTGCATTGAAAGGGGTTGTTAATTGTGTCTGTTTTAGTGAAGAGCTTAGATTAACTAACTACAGTAGATGTGGATATGGACACTGATTGTGTCAATTGAGAGGATCAGAGGGTTTCTGATGATGGTTGTTGCAGTGAATTTTCAGACATGGGGCAACGAGGAGCGGTTACTTGTGTGGGGAATTGGAGAGCTTATAACTGAGTGACGGTTGGTCGTAATAATCTTTTAACAGCAAGAGAAAAAGGAAGTGTTATTATTCTCTATGCATGCGTGTGAGCGGCCTAGGGTAGGCATGACGATGAAGGATGACCACGATGTGCTACGTTGGAAACATAGCCTGCCCACCACCGAAGAGCTTACTCCATTGTCCAAATCTTTATTATCCCCTGCTTTCTCATCTGCCTTTAGCATAAAACCTGCTCCCTTGAAGAATGGAGCTGACGTCTCCCGGGAGTCTTTAGCCAGTTTGCTTGATCTGCGGACTCAGAGTCAGCGATCCTCTCTTCCTTCGTACTTCAAAGAGCGCAAGGATGCAGGTAAAATTCAATTTCAATTTGTTTCAATATCATATTGTTTTTCTATGTTCCAATTTGAGATAGTAATTTAGTGCTAGATGGAGGAGTCCCAATTTTGTTGAGTCAATGGCTTGATTGGATGTTTGCAGGGGTGCATGACTATACAGCTGAGGCTCGAAGTGATGAAGGAAAAGGAGATGGCCTAGGGGACAGAAGAGGCAAAGTGTTTGCAAGCTATGCAGCTGAAGGGCGGGGGGATGTGAGAAGCGACCATGCGAGAGGGGAGATTCGTGGGGGGTCTGGAGATGCTGCACTAGAAATAGGAATAGGATTAGGTTTAGGAAATGGTGTGAGCAGCGACCGTGTTGCTGAGAAGCAAGGCTCTGCTTCACATGCTACAGGGGCTTACTCTCAAGGTCATGGTGGCGGCGGCGGCCACGCATTGCCTGTGGTTTTCCCAGCTGGAAGCGATGGGACAAGCTACAGCCCCAGTGAAGGAAGATCCGAGCACAGTTCAGGTCTCCCTTTCATGATGAGTTACGGGTCCTTTGATAGGAGGCCTGAGAGTTCATACAGGGGGGATGAGAGTAGCAAAGGGGGCGTTTCGGGTAAGAATGTTCGGAAGCTGCCGGATTCGGATTTTGAGGATACGGATTCTGCAGGCGGTCCAGTGAACAGCAACGAGGAGCCCAATGCGCGCACATTGAAGAGGCCTCGCCTTGTGTGGACGCCGCAGTTGCACAAGCGGTTTGTTGATGCTGTTGGCCATTTGGGTATCAAGAACGCCGTCCCGAAAACCATCATGCAGTTGATGAATGTGGAAGGCTTGACACGTGAGAATGTGGCCTCTCACTTGCAAAAATACCGCCTGTACTTGAAGAGAATGCAGGGGCTATCTTCAGACTCTCCACCTGCGTCTGACCAGCTGTTTGCTTCCACTCCTCTACCTCCAAGCCTTGGCCTGCATTACCTGCCCAAGCAGCGTGATGACGTGGGTCCGCCCTCGTTCCCGCAGCCCACTGTTCCCATGCCCTTCCAAGGACTAGGGCCTCTTGGACCCGCCCATTTCAGCGCATATGAACACATTCCATATGGTGCTATGAACAGGGGGTTGATGCAGCGGCCGACCATGAAGGACCGGTCAGAACACGTCTCCGAGAGTGAGAACAGCAATCACCAGAACCACAACCATAGCCATAGCCAAATCCATCACAGCCATAGCCCCAGCCATCAGCCGTCTTCTCCTCCGAAGCGTCTGCTTTCTTTATTCCCCACAACCTCTAGCTGATCTGGTCGTGCACCCCGAAATCGCATCCCCTTTCCAGAGTTTTTACCTCCCAAGGTACCTCACGAAGTGCAAAACTTCTGGGTATGTGTGGAGGCTCTCTTTCCGAGAGCAAAGCGGGAAAATTATTTGCCTGGGAAGCAGCTGCAGCAGCAGAAGATAGGTGCCCACTTCGCACCATCTGAACAAAGGATTTCTGGCCTATAAGATCAAATATGGTCGTGACAATTGACTACATTCCAGGCATCAGATGCACACCTGTGGTTTCTCCAAGTCGAGTGCGACTTCTGAGCATGCAAGATGGTACATGCTTTGGATCCAACAGTGGTCCTGTAGAGGTGAGCTTCATGACCACCGGTGTTCAGTGTATCGAAAAACTTGAACCGAGAAGAAGCTTTTTTCTGGATGGAGATTCTTTGCTCGCTCCAGAACATAGCAGCCCAGAGGCCACCCCAACCACAGGTGGCAAAATGTAGTCATGGCAACCGAAGTTGGGGAATGAGCTTGCATGCTTTTGTCTCTTGTTGCCTGTGTGACTAGTCCTGCAGTTTACAAGTTTTTGGTCAAGGCAATCTCGACACAGGACCCTTTGAATTCTGTCTCGCTCAGAATGCTTATTATTAGCAACGATTAATTGCCTTGATTTCTTCAACATTTTTGTTCAAAGAACTTTTATCATACCGTAGGGTTGCATTTGCTACACCAGAGAGAACAAAAGCATGTTTTGAGACATTTGTACTATGACTCATGTCAATATAACCGATCAAGCATCTGCTGTGAGCTATGACGATCAACTCAAAAGCTGGCTGTGAAATTTCAGTCTGTGTGGTCCCGTGTGCAGAAGTCGTAATGTACACTTCCTGGTCTTCAGAGTTTTGAGGGTTATCGTGTGTCTTAATAGGATAGTCCCTATTTGAAAACAAAACGTTTCCCTGCTCTGCTGATTTCCAATCCTGTTGGATTACTCAGGTGCGTTCTGTACTTAGCCTATTGTACAGTACAAGCTTAAAGTTTCTCATATCTTATCTGGAAACTTAGTGCTTACGAGGAGGGTCTCAAAACTGGAGTGATTGATGATGGACAGGGCAGAGTGTGGTGTAAGTGACGACCCACAGCAGGACCTTAACAGCCTTACACAGAAGAGTAATGTTTCTTATTACATTCCAACTATGGATTGTTGTGGTGACTTATTTGTGGCATCTTCTCATTGGCTGTTTCCAGCGCTCCTTCCAGTATACACTAGTCGAGCTTGCACGCATAGAGCATCTGTAAGGCCAGCGCTTGAGCCATATACGAGTGAGATTCAGGGTACAATTATACACATTGAACAGGATATATAAACATGTCAATCCCTACATGACTAAAGTTGTTTGTTAGACCCAGGGTGTGGTGGTAACCACCAAAATGACATCACACGAGAGCTCCCCCATAGACTTGTGCCAGAGGAAAGTAGAGAGCTCACTGTTTGTGAAAAAAAGAATGATGTCATCTTAGCGTTCTACCTTTTATATGGAGACCTTGGGTTTAATTAGTGAGTGGGGGTTGTGAGACGGCCTGTGAGTGCAGTGCTGCTTGCAATGGCGCATGTCTTTATCAATCACTCCTGGAAAGCAAGCAAGGAAGGTTTGACTTGCTGATTTATCCCGTATATAACATCAGACGCTGCCGGAGAACATGCATATTCTCTCAGCCTTTTGGTTAAGATCAAGTGTAGTACCTGTTCTTATGAGTTCAGTATCTGATATGAGGCTCGTTCAGCCCCAATACCAAACTGGATTCACCTCAACCACCAGCAATGTCCGTGAGGTCTGCTGGATACAACATTTCATAGCAGTAGTCAGTTCCACTCTCCACGACAGTGCTAAGAACCTTTTTATTGTCTCTGCCCCACCAGGGGAGAGACTACGGAAACGCTTCGTTTTTAAGGAGTTACATGGCTGAACAATACAAACGTGTAAAAGTAAATCTAGGGTAAATACGAAGGCAAAGACTACGCAACTAGCCACTTGTTCTTAACACAAACCTTTTTATTCTAGGCAACCATTTGTTGTTTTTGTTCTCTCAAATTTCAAGGCCATTAATTTCCTCAGCCCAGCCCAGGGAGAATGTAAGCCTTATTAATGTTTTGATTGAGCCTGGGTCTTTGCTAGGTGATCCATCAGTGAAGGGATCGGTCTGTGAACCAGTGAGCTGTCACCATGCTGGTTGGATGCATGAATTGTTGAGAAAATGGGGAAAATCAATCAATGAATTCATATCGAATGGCAGGTTTGTTGCATAAGGTTCTTTAGCAGTTGGGAGATCACACCCTTCTCGATTTGTGGATCTATAGTAGTTTAAAAAATAAATAAAGAATCCCGAAATCATCAAGGCTCTATAGTATTCTTTTATAAAAAATCCAGGAAGTGTTAGGGAGCATGTACTCAATGGACTATCATTGGTGAGAAGCAACCAACTCAACCTTAGTTGAGCTTAATTAATTTGACAAAATCTTGTATTCCGGAATCCCGTATGCTATTCCCTGACATAATATGGCCAGATTGGGAGGTGAGTACCACAAGGGCTAAAGAACCTTATGTGCATGTGCCCACTTTGCACATGGAAGCCACTTGCACATAATTAATTGTTCAGGAGAAAAGAATTAGAAATGTTTATCCTTGTTTGTTATGAGTCACACCAAAGTTTAGCGGTGGTTTCAAGTTACAGTGAAATTAAATTTTGTCTTGAGCAGAAGTGAAGCTTTGAACTGTAATATACTGTACAAAGATGTGTATAATCAATGACATGGCACTCATGCAATGGAAGGGTGTACACAAAAGAAAATCTTCAGTGAGTCTATGTAGATACAGTCATGGTTACCTGGTCCAAATCCAACCATATGGACACATGAACCTTTCTTAATTAATTTGAATGAAATAAAAAAGCTAAGCTGGCAAGCACACACGAAACAACATGAAGCTTGATGAATGCCGACCAACTGCCTTTTACCTTACCACCCACGAATGCTGTTGATCAATGCAGCCAAGAGACTGTGTTAGGGCTACCTCCCTCCGTAGACTGAGTGAATAAACTGTCTACTTGTTTGCCCTGTAACACCTGGGGGTGGTGGCGCAGTTGGCTAGCGCGTAGGTCTCATAGCTAGACGAGAAATCCTGAGGTCGAGAGTTCGAACCTCTCTCACCCCACTGCAGACATACTGGGGAGGTGTAGCTCAAATGGAAGAGCTTAACCCGAAGCGGGAATTTCAGCTCAAATGGAAGAGTATTCGCTTTGCATGCGAGAGGTACCGGGATCGATACCAGGCGTCTCCAGTGATACCCTCCAGGTGTCACAACGTGATTTGTCAATATGGCCGAGTTGGTCTAAGGCGCCAGTTTCAGTTTTTAAGTTCTGGGCTCCGCCAGGTTCTTGGAGCCATGGCGGAGCGCCTTCCGGGCGCGTACTGATTTTGTGCCATTTCAAGTCGTTTATGGGGTTTTCACCATCGGGGAATGCGATTATTAGTTTCATCTTTTCATCGCGCGCATTTTTATTATGTTCTTTGGTAGTATCGGTGAGGTTCTTGGCATGGTCGGAGCGGCGAGTTGTAAGATGTCTAATCCGGTTGTTAGAGGAGACGAATTGGTGAGGGTGTCTGCGCGAGTCGTGGAGAAGGTCGTGAGTCAGGGTCCAATAGCCGGAGAGAGCGTGTTAGAAGGCATTCCTGGTCGGGCAGTGGCGCCATCCTTTCTTGATCTTCTTGGAGAATCAAGAAAGATGGCAGCAGAGCCGGAGTGTGTAGACGGCGTCCTTAGAGTACGGTTTTCTGAGGAAGAGCGCACCATTTTCGAGAAATGTCGCAACGAAGCGGAAGATAGAACAGTTCTTGGCCTCCTTCTGGTCAAGAGCGAGGGGTACCAGGCCTTGTTGGAGTGGGCGAGGTCGAATCTTCATGAGTCCTTAGAGTCTGTTGCATTCGTTGGGAATGGGTTCTTTGAAGCTGTTTTCAAGAACAGAATTGGTGCTGAGAGCACTCTCAAGCATAGTTACTTTTATGGTGGGAGGGAGGCGATTTTCTCCACCTAGAGCGTGGATTTCTCTTCTCTACGAGAAGAATCCTACAAAGAAGTCAGACACCCAATTTGGGCTCACTTTCTTGCACTACCTTCGTATGCAAGAAATGACGAATGTCTTAGAATTATGGGCAAGAGAATTGGAGAAGTGTTAGAAGTTGATCTAACGGACTCCTACATTGGAAAGACTGCTGGGCCGCGAGTCAGAGTTTTGGTAAAGAACCTAGAGACTCTTCCGTCACTCATGGTGCTTCCGGGAAGAGCTGCGGGGACATTCTTGGAACATAAAGTTCATTATTCGGGGAAACCAGATCAGTGCGAGCGCTGCAAAATGTTTGGGCATACACTCAAAAACTGTCCGGGGGTACCACCTCCTAATGAAGGAACGATGGAGCGGGGACGCACTTCGAGCAGGGCAGACCATTACCGCAGGGCACCAAGTAGGCATGAGAGGTCTGTCCAGAGACAGAACCCACAGTACACAAAGCAGACAAGTATGAGAGGAGGTTTTGCGGGTAGAGGGGGGAGAACGAGGTTTCAAGAACCCCTCAATCACGGGAAAGACTGGGTCCCGAAGAAGACACACACACTAAAATCGGTGATCGTCAGTGCTAATGCGAATGAAGCAGTTCAACAGAATGCTACGCCAGACGAGCAGTCAAGTGACACTGGAAGGAACGTTAGGGAGGATACAAGGCGTCCCGATCAGAGCATGAAGACCGATATTGAGAAAGCGGCACAGGGAGGAGACACAGACATGCTTCAAGATGCACAGGTCCAAACTCAGGAGTGTTTACCAACACAAGACACTGGCTCTGTACACATCATAAAAGAGACGCAGAGGGGGCAATAAGAGCTTAGCAAGATGAAACCTCCACGGGATGAAGCTATCGAGTCCTCGTCCAACAACATACAGTTCCTCAGTGGATCGCAAGAACCTACAGCAACAATGGAAGAGGATATCAGTCTTGACAACATTGCGGTTAATAACACACGGATTCTTGAGACAACACAAGTAGCAGCCCCGAGTCGGTCTCCATTCAGTGAATCTCCTTTTCCAAAGGTGGTACAACCACCTCTGCTTAAACAAACTTTCAGCACGATGGTTAAGGGACAGGCCAAGATTCAGTCCGCAGAGGCCATACTGAAGGAGAAGTTCGGCCTGATTTTTAGTTCTGAAGGAGAGAAGAGCCCAGCAGCATCTCACAGGCCATAGAAGGAGATGAAACCAGTTCAGGAACCGCTCTCAAAGCGCGGCTACCTCACTACTAATATACCCAGAGCGTTCTGGGAGGCATGTGACTTTTTAATGCCATTCAGATTGAAGAACAATCGTTGCCGATTGTTCCCAATCCTCACCAGTATAGGCCCTCGGAGGAAAAACGAGTTTAAGATCCTGATGGAAAAGGCATCGCCTGGGCAAACCATTGCTAAAGCCATTGCATTTAGACAGCTAGGGGTTTTAGAAGGTCAAAGTGCTTGGACTGCGAAACAAGCAATAGATATTCTAGTTAATGACACGGCTTTGGCTTTGAGGGGGGTCATAGTTAATACTAACAATAGAGTTAACCCCTTACGCAGCTGGGAAGATGCAGGGTGGTACTACAGATGGATACACGAGAACAGTGAAACATGCCACTGTCTGGTACTTTGTTTCATACCAATTAAGGAGGAATTAATCACACTGCAGAGGCCAGATCGATACTTCTGGAAGACCCTCGAGAAAGACTTGAGCGCAATGTTCAATGTCTCCCATCAGATTGGTCAGTTGGTTAAGCTCCCTGCACTTAACCTTGAAGATATTTGTAGGGTAATAGGTAATGACCTCTATGATTCGGAAGCATCACCGGCCAGACCATCGACTAAACGCATGAGGGAAATGTAGCTGGAGATGAGACGGAGATTGACGGCCAGTTCCGTGAATCTGATGAGAATGGTACTAATGGCTAATGAATCCACAACAGATAGCGATACTAACCCAGAACATCCAGAGCCTAGGGCAGGGAGTTCAGGGGATTAGAAAGAGGAGAGAATTTAGGGATCTACTTAACAAAACCATTCCTAACCCTCAGATCATATTGTTACAAGAGCATCACATGTCTCTTGAGGATTGTCTCCTAAAGACATCCGAATTAGAATTCAAAGGTGGCATACACTTTTGGAACCACGCAAGATTTTCGGCTTCCGGTAATAGATTTACTGGAGGCACCGGTATTCTTATAGGTCCTAAGATTGCCCCTTATGTGGTAGACAGTGGAGTTATCATTGAGTCCAGAGCTCAATTCGTTATCATTGACATTGCTGACATTAAGATAGGAGCACTCAATATATATGCACCTAACGATACGGCTTCCAGAGCGAGGTTTTGGGCTACCCTAAGCCATTTTGATTTCCCTGACGTTGAATGGGTGTTAGGGGGGGATTTTAACATGACAGAAAGTCGGGAAGACAGGAGCGAGGGTTATGTTGGAAAAGCTATGGGTCGTAGAGAGTCACAGACCTGGAATCAGCTGGCGCTAACTCTAGGAGTCACCGATGTACAACAATTAGATGAGTTTCGTTAAATAGGTAGAAAAACGTTCTCATGGCAACGGGAAAAACCTAACCCGATTTGGTTGAGGCTAGACAAATTTTATATTAGTGGCAAGATGCAACTACTTGGGGGAAGACACGGTATCTTACCATATGTGAAACATATTTCCGATCATTCGCCGGTGTTCGTCCAGATCTATTTACAGAAGATGAAGGGTACTGGGGTAATACCCTTCAATACAACATTGCTTAAAGATGAAGATAGCAAGAACAAAATGTTGGCCTCTTGGGATTCCTGCACCAAACAGGCGAGTCAAAGATCAGCAGCAGATAGACTGTCAAGAGCCCTACGGGCCATTAAGAATGAGAGTGATGACATTTCGAAACAGAAGAGACAGGAGCGTAAAGATTCATATGACTCACAATTTACGGAGATTAGAGAAGTAGAAAAGACGTTGACTCAAGATTGGTACAATCTTGCGGCCTAGGATAAGCTAAATGAAGCCCAAGCGACACTCGAAGGAATCAGGATGGAGAGACTGGACAACAAGCAATTTCAGGCCGGAGCGACATGGTGTAGGTTCGGGGACAGATGTACCGCAGAGTTTTTTAAACATCACAAGGACGCTAATAGAAGGGCAAGCATCAAGGAGTTGGTGGATGGGGAACGCTCACTTAAGACTCAGGAGGCCATTAGGGAGTATGTTCAGAGGTTCTACAAAGAACTATACAGCAACGACCCAGGCGTTGACGAGAACGAGGCTGCCAGAAATGAATGTCTTAGCAGTGTACCTACGTTAGTCACAGACGCGCAAAATCGGCAACTGACCAGAGACTTCAAAGAGGTGGAACTAGAACATGCGGTCAAGGACCTCCCCACGAATAAGGTGCCAGGTCATGACGGAATCCCCATAGAATGGTATAAGGAGATGTGGGGAAGTATCAAAGGGGAAGTCACTTCCTCGGTTCAGGAGTTCTTCGATAGTGGGTCTATTCCTTCTGCCATCAACGAAGGGATCCAGTCCCTTGTTCCGAAGACGGGCACTAGGACATTACTTAATAATTATAGGCCCATCTCTGTTCTAACATCTACTTACAAACTAGCGGCTAAGTCGTTAGCTAATTGTGTTCAAGGCTTTTTACCCCAGTGGATTAGGCCTATGCAGACAGGTTTCGTTAAGGATAGGTCGATTATTGATAACGTATTTCTAACTTATGAGTCAATTCAGTGGGCTAGAGAGTCGAAACAGGATTTAGTTATCTTATTGCTTGAATTCGAAAAGGCCTACGATAGGGTAAGTTGGCTCTTTCTTCAGGAAACTATGCGCAAGATGGGCCTTTCAACTACGTGGATTAAATGGATCCGGGCTCTTTATACTAATGCTGATTCCTTGATTCTTATCAACGGGCAAAAGGGCAGAAAATTTACCTTGGAGAGGGGGGTACGGCAGGGGTGCCCTATAGCCCCGTATTTGTATCTCTTTGTAGCAGATGTGTTGGGGTACATGGTCTCTGATCCGCGTTACGAAATCAGAGGGCTGCGGTTACCAAATGGCCAAACAGTCCGAGATATGCTATTCGCAGACGATACTGCCCTTTACCTACAAGGCAGTAAGGAAACTTAGACAAAGTGTACGCGGTCATCGATAAATTCTGCGCGGCATCAGGTGCCAAGATCAATTGGCAAAAGTCCACAGCTATATGGGTATCAGATAACGAACGTAGCTGGAGCTGGGGGGAAGACAAAGGTGTCAAGTGGCTTAGGAAGGGGAAGAGCACACGATATCTAGGATTTCCTGTGGGCCTTCACATCCCAGCCAAAGACAAGGATGATAAAATCTTGCAAAAGATTAGAGCCCAACTAAACACGTGGTCACCAAGGAAACTTAGCATAGCAGGGAGAATATTAGTAAGCAATCAGGTAGTGCTTGCTTCAATATGGTACCTGGCGAGCTGTGCGGACGTTTCTATGAGCGCGTTGGTGAAGGTTAGGGCGCTCATAAGGAATTTCATCTGGAATGGCCAGACTGACACAAATACAAGGGCCAAGGTTCGCTGGCACTCAGCGATCCTCCGACTATCATATGGTGGAATCAAGATTTTCGACCCGCACTCTCAGGCGGCATCCCTCTTGGCCAAGCTTGTAGTGAGAGGCCTCCAATCCGGCCCAGAGCCGTGGAAGGTACTGTTACAACACAGGGTAAAAACCATTAGTCTCAGACAGAAGGGAGAGTGGGCTATGGACCCTCATTGGATTTTCACAGCAAAATAAGTCTTCACACCTGGCTCCCCTCTATGGCAGGGGGTGTGGAAAGCATGGACACTAGTACGGGGAGGACTAGACCAGAAAGAGCCAACTCTTAAAGCAGAAGTCTTAAGGCAGCCTTGGTGTCACAATAACAACATCACTAATGACGACGGAGTGCCATGGGGAGAAATTTATGGCCACATGTTTAGGAGATGGTCACTGAAGGGTATTTCCAGAGTCGGGCACCTTTGGAACTGGGAGCGTGATGAATTTAAAGATACAAAAACGATTAGACGAGAGACTGGTTCTCACAACATTCTTAGAATTCGGAGAGAACTTATGAGGAGCGTTCCGTGGGATGATAGAAGTGTAGAAGAAGGAGACTGGTTAGCTAGGGACGTTCCCTTATTTCACTTTTATCCGGAGATTTATCATGTCGTCTCAATGACGGATGAAGTTACGTCAGTAATGGTATACAGACCGATCAACCATACTGAGCGCTTAGGACCGGTATTCGACAGACCCATACCCTTGCCACAATGTCCAGTGACACCGGCCAGAGTTGTCCTTCGCAATCCCAAAGGGCAAGTATTAGAATTTAATCCGGTAGAGGAGCTGCCTGAGGGGCTGTCAGTCTGGATCATGGGACTGGGTAAGGTTAAGGACTTACCTATTGACTTGAGCGAGTGGGATTGGAGAGCAACCGGAAATACCAAGAAAACTCACTTTTTTGGTTACACCGTTAAGAAAGGATATCGGATCCTCCTTGATGGTATCTCAAAGAAATCACCGATCACGGATTTCCTTGTGGAGAGAGGCTACTCGCATAACGAAAGAAAGAGCTTTTTCGCTGATCTGTGGCACCCATAGATCCCGAAAAAGGTATCTACAATGATTTGGCTTACGGCTTCGGGAGGGCTCCCACTGGCCGCCTGGAGACTTAAAATGAGGCTATCTAATTCCGATGGTATGTGCAATATCTGCCATACAGGGGAACTGGAGACACCGGAACACTCTCTAATGAGTTGTGAAGGAGTTAGAGAAGTCTGGGATAAATTCCGTGACTTGAGACTTAGAGCAGGCCTGGACCCTAAGGTCAGGACTTGGGACGATGCCTTATATGGCCTCGACCCTCCTAATCGTGCTACGATTTTAACACAACAAAATCAGGCTAATCAGGGACAACCAGACTCTGATGCACTTCTACCGCAGGAAAGTATAGAGAAACCATGGGACATCCTTCGACTCTGTCTATTGTGGAGTGTGTGGTGTCAGAAGTGCAAACATGACTTACGAAATGGCGAGTTCCATATTGGTGTAGCGTTGTTTAGAGCGTGGCAGTTGACAGTCCAGGCCGGGATGGGGGCCTGGAAAGAATTAAATCGATATATCAAAGATCCACCTTCCAGGAGACAGATCGCGAAGAGGGAGGCATTTGTCAAAGTTTGGACACACAAGAACATTTTCTGCGAGTTCTCAGGGAGGCTTAAGTGGAAAATTGCGCCAAATATGCACTTTCTTTCTAGAGATCTGGCTAACAGATACAGAGCATTAAGAGCTATGCAACCAGCTCTGGGGGGAGCAGATACTCTAGCGACCCCTATCTCCTCGGCTTTTGGGAGTTCTCGTGACCTACTCTCGTCGAACCAGATTCTCTCGGAAACGGGAAGGGAAGACAGCTTCAGTTCTCAGTCGGAGCAAAGTTATAATGACCGCATACGAAGAGCAGAAGCCTTAGCTGACGACATACTCAATCAAGTCATCCAGTAAATGGGTCAGACGACACAGGATGAGCTTTCGCAGGAGGAAGATGACTTACTTCGACCCGCTGGTTCTCGCTTGCAAGGAGCTCCTCAGCACAACTCCTTGTCGACCTCCACTTCCGACGGCTAGGCCCTGGAGTTCACGCCGCATGGTTTTGGCCTTCGAACCTTCGAAGGCGATCTTCAGCATCGCACCGAGTCTCTCCTTCAGCAGGAGAATAGCGAGGACCTCTCCGCCGCAGCGGACTGCTTCAAAACTGTTTCCTTGGGAGCCGAAGAAGACGACCTCCATGAGCTTGACACCTTACTTCCCTCGGATCTCCAAGAACCAGCCGACCTTGATGATCAGGTTCAGTTCTGGATGAACGGCTTTCTGGCCTCGGATAGGTTTAGGTCTGGTACCTAGCCTCTTTTTTTAGGTTTGGGTTCTACTCTTAGTTTCCCTCTTGCCCCTTGTGGCTTTTGACCGTTAGGTTTCTTTCGCTGGCCCCTCTGGCTGGCGTTGTTCTCGTCTCTGTGGCGAGTGCCCAGGACCCTATGTCCTTGTATTTGCAGGTCTCCCCTGCTTTTCTCCTCTTAACCCGAAGCGGGATTATGTGCCAGTTTCAGGTACTGGTCCGAAAGGGCGTGGGTTCGAATCCCACTGTTGACAAACACTACTCTAGTTTTTTAAGTTTGTTACTCCCTCCATTTCATAGTAAGAGTTCACATTTTTTTTTGCCTCTTGGTGTCACACCATGATTTGTCAATATGGCCAACTCGGCCATATTGACAAATCATAATCGACAGAGCGGTACCTCTTTCTCAGTGTCAGATGACACATGCTAGAGTAGTTCTACGTAACTCCAAGGGCAAAGTCATTGAGTTTAATCCACAAGGAGGACCCACAGAAGGCCTTTTTGTATGGCTCATGGGGACCCGCAAGATCAAAGATCTTCCCATTGACCTAAATGAGTGGGACTGGCGAGCCACTGGCAACACGAAGAAAACTCATTTCTTCGGTTACACGGTTAAAAAAGGGTATCGTATTATACTGGACACTATCTCAAAGAAGTCTCCGATTCAGGACTTCTTGACGCTTAAGGGATATTCTCACTCGGAAAAGAAGAAATTCTTTGCGGAGCTCTGGCATCCGTGGATCGCGAGAAAAGTATCAACTATGATCTGGCTTACGGCGTCAGGGGGATTACTGCTAGCAGCTTGGAGACAGAAAATGAATATTCCTAATACTGACGGCATGTATAATATATGTCACTCTGGTGAACTAGAGACACCTGAACACTCTCTGATGGAGTGTGCTGGTGTATGGGAGGTGTAGGACAAGTTCCGAGATCTTAGGCTCCGGGCGGGTTTAAAACCTAAAATACACACTTGGGAGGACGCTTTATACGGCCTGGAGCCTCCTAAACAGCATACGGGGGGACCTCAACACGTACAGGCACAACATACTCAACAAGATCCAGACACAGACACTTTACAGGTTGAAGAAACAGTAGAGAAATTGTGGGATATACTAAGACTCTGCTTACTGTGGAGCGTCTGGTGTCAGAAATGTGAGCATGACTTTCGTAATAGGGGGTTCCATATCGGAGTTGCGCTCTTTAGAGCATGGCAGCTCACTGTACAGGCCGGCATGGGAGCTTGGAAGGAGTTAAATCGATACATTAAAGACCCTCCTTCCAAACGACAAATGGAGAAGAGAGCCGCCTTCATAAAAGTATAGACGTACAAAAACATTTTTTGTGAGTTCTCTAGCAGACTCAAATGGAAGATCGCGCCTAATATGTACTTTCTCTCACGAGATCTAGCGAACAGGTACAGATCCTTAAGAGCCATGCAGCCCTCGCCAGACGGAGCTACGGTATCACCACACTCTACACCCTCCGTTCACAGCAGTTCACAGGATCTGCTATCCTCGGATCAGACCCTATCGGAATCCGGGACTGAAACCTCTGCTAACGCTAACACGGATCAAAGCTATAATGAGCGCATCGGGAGAGCAGAGGCACTGGCAGACGACATCTTAAACCAAGTGATGCAGCAGATGGGTCAGGAAGCGCAAGATGAATTGTCCCAAGAGGAGAATGGTTTACCTGGAATGACATCGGAGCTCCCCTTCGCCGCTCAACAAAACACCTTCTTTCCTGCCCAGGATTCTCGTGACGATGCAGCACGGTATTCGGCAAGGGCTCCGCGCCCTACGCGACACGAAGAGGAACAACGCCTTTTCTCCGGTGGTTCTTTACAGGAAGACATCGCCAGCAATTCCCACGAGTCGGAAGAGAGTGACAACACCGACGCCTTGCACTCTTGTGAAGAAGAGCTCCTCGAGTTTGACTCGCTGCTCCCCAGGGACCTCCAAGAATCGGCAGACCTCAGGGAGCACGTTAGGTTTTGGATGAGTGGTTTTCCTGCTTTGTCTTTGGATAGAAATAGGTTCGGTACCTTACCTCCTGACTCTTAGGTCTGGGAGCCGCCCCGTGGCTGTTCCCCCTACCCTCTTTGGGTTGTTCTGCCCGTTCGGCCTTTGCCGGCCCTCTGGCTGGTTTGGTTTTGACCCCTTGGGTCGGTTGCTGGGACCTCGTGTCCTTTGTTGCAGGGCTCTCCTGTCTTTCACTTTTTAACCTGAAGCGGGATTATGCGCCAGTTTCAGGTACTGGTCCGAAAGGGCGTAGGTTTGAATCCCACTGTTGACAAACAATACTCCAGCTTTTTTTAGTTTGTTACTCCCTCTGTTTCGTAATAAGAGTTCAAAACCACATTTTTTTTGCCTCCTGATGTCACACTATGATTTGTCAATATGTCCGAGTTGGTCTTAAGGCGCCAATTACAAGTAATAGAGTCCTGTGCTCAATATGTTATGATGGAGGTTGATGATCTCAAAGTGATTCTTAATGTTTACACATCTAATGATACGGTCCCAGGAGCCCGATTCTGGACTGCTCTTAGCAGATATAACTTTCGAGACGCGTAATGAATATTGAGAGGAGATTTCAATGTGACGGAAAATAGCGATGACAGAAGTGAAGGTTATTTAGGAAAAACAATGGGCCAGCGGGAGACACAAGCATGGAATTTATTGGCATTGGCCCTAGGTGTTACAGACGTTCAACATCTGAATGAATACTGAAAAATTGGAAACAAATTACATACGTGGCAGAGAGATAAACCCACTCCAATTTGATTCCAACTAGACAGATTCTACCTCAATGGATGAATGCAAATGTTAGGGGGACAACAATAAATTCTACCCTACATCAAACACATTTCCGATCACTCGGTAATTTTTGTACAAATCTATTTGAAGAAGGTTCGAAGGAAAGGGGTCATATCCTTCAACACTGTGCTTCTCAAGGATTCAAAGAGCAAGGTCACATTGCTGCAAAAATGGGATGGCATTCTAAAGGATCCTATTGAGTCCTCTATCACTCAGAAGTTTGTTACAACGCTTGAATCTATTAACCCTTAAAGGACAATGCAAGCCCCACGGGCTTGATAGTATTTTGGGAGAATCTTGCTCATAACTTCTACTCCGTTGCATCAAATGGGGTTTTTAAATGCCAAACTGGGCACCTTTGAAGGATCTATACTTCTCTACAATAGAACCAAAGTAAATTAGAAAGAGAATCATGCTTAAAATAAAGTTTAAAAGAGATTTTGGGTGTGGAATCGGGAAAACATATGTCCTTTAAGGGTTAAGGAGTAAAGTGATTCCATCACAAACAGGAAGAGAAAAGAAAGAAGGGCAGTTTACGATACTCAATTTGAAGAAGTCAGAGAGGCCGAGAATTCACTTCAATATGATTGGTTTAATATTTTAGCATGGGAGAAAATAAATGAGACACATGCAGCTTTTGAAGAAGTAAGAATGGATAGATTGGACAACAAACAGTTCCATGCTGGAGCTACATGGTGTAGATTCGGAGATAGATGTACAACAAAGTTTTTCAAACACCATAGAGACGCCAACAAGAAGATTGGCATCAAGGAATTAATAGACGGTGGACGTTCCTTAAAATCACAGGAAGAAATTAATGAACACATTCAAAGGTTCTACAAAGGACTTTACACCAACAATCCTCTGATAGAAGCTAACACGAAGGGAAGAGTTGAATGTTTATCAAGTATCCCTTCTTTAGTCTCAGCTAGCCAGAACCAGAAGCTCATGACTGATTTAGTAAAATGGAGATTGGTCAAGCTGTGAAGGATTTACCATTGAATAAAGTCCTAGTGCACGACGGAATCCTCACGGAATGGTACAAAGAGCAATGGGACGGGATCAAATCTGAAGTAACGAGCTTCATTCATGAGATATTTGATACGGGGAGAATTTTCACTAAGATCAATGAAGGATTACAATTCCTAATCCCAAAAACTGGTCCACGCTCCTTACTCAATAATTACCGCCCTATTTCCGTATTAACTTCAACATATAAACTTGCAGCGAAGACGATAGCAAACCGAGCACAAGGTTTAACTTCAATAGATAAGACCGACACAAACTGGATTTGTGAAAGAGAGATCGATTTTCGACAATGTTTTCCTTATGAATGAATTTATGCTATGGGTGAAAGAATCTAAACAAGACCTAGTTATTTTGTTGCTGGATTTTGATAAGGCATATGACCGCGTCAATTGGACCATTTTACAGGAAACAATGAAGAAAATGAGATTCTCTGACAAGTGGGTCATTTGGTGTAGTATGGAAAAGTTCAAAAAGGTTGTTTCTTTATTTCATGAGCTTTTCTGGTAAGATTATTTGGTAAGAAAGATTTAAGCGTTTAACATTTAATAACTAAATTCAATTATAAGGGTAAAAATAATCTAACTCAATAATTTAATGTTTATAAACTCTTCTTTATGTTAGAATGGGTGAAGGTTCGAGCTTATAACTAGGTCTAGTCCGAATCCTATGGATGCATCAATACATATATACGACAGTCCCGTCTCATCTTAAATTCAAATAGACATTGTAGAGAGACTCTCTTTACAGTAACTCGATCATTGTGTCAATTAGACATGAATCAAGTATCCAAGGGTCCAGTAAATAGAGGTCAAATTGATATTCACCTTGTAGCACTCGGGGAGGGTTGGAAATTGTATAATTATTAAGTCATGTGTAATAAAAGAATTCATATCGTATTGCCAACTATATGAATTACATAGTCTTAGAATTATAGATAACTAAATTAATTGTATAAAATTCATGTACGTGAGAAATAGGTAATGTCATTGTAGTGTTTATATTTTAAAAGAGTGTAAGGTATACGGACTTATAGGAATTGTATGGTATAACAATCATACCACCTGATAAAGGAGGAAGCACGGATGGTCCGATAGTTTCTCTGTCCATTTGATCTAAACAGATTTCTATGTTGATTCACAAAGAAGTCGAGTCGACATGTAACTAATCTCATGGCTTTGTATTCAGCAGATTCAATCTTGAACTAATGTTCATTTTGTCTTCTTGACTCCAATTCTTTAAAGTTAATTAGCTTCCACATTATATTATGTCTTTCTTGTTAATTAGACTTATAGACTCTTATCATCATTCTTTATTTTCTCTCAACTTCAGACTATCTCTATTCTTGATTAAAGTCAATTTGATTGATCATTTGTCAATTGATCTATACTTACTAGTAAAAAACATGGTAAAAAAATACCGCAGCCAAAATTGGCTGCGGTTCTTTTGACCAGCCTGTTCTGCAGTCGCTTAGCAACTACAGATTTTTCTTTTTCGATTTACGACTACGATTTTAATAATTTAGGGCGTGTAATAAACCGTTGGAAAGGTATTTTTAAGACCTTTCCAACAGTATATTACACGCTCTGAAGTTCCTAAAATTTCAATCGCAAATCCAAAAAAATATATCTGCAATCGTTTAGCGACTGTAGATCAGGTTGGTCAAAAGAACTGCAGCCAATTTTGGCTGCGGTATTTTTTTTTACCATGTTTTCTACTAGTGACTATAATTCCTTCACCTCTCAACACTGTTGTAAATTGGTTATTGTCTACTTGACCTAAAACCAAGACACTTCCATTTTATTATAATAATATATTATTTTTATTTTTATTATTTATTATTTATTTTTCATTAAATTTTCTCTTCACTTCTAATCTCTGTTCAATATTAGTGTTTTTGTTTTTGTTTTTTTTCATTTTACCTTGGTTTTATTTTCCATTTTTCTTTTTTATTACTTTGATGCATGTAAGTATCAATTTTCTTTCTCTTTTTTGATTTTTGATTTTATTTTTTACTCGACATTAATTTAATTCCACTAATTTCAATTTAAAATTTTGAAAAGAAAATCTAAAAACTCGTTCAAACTTATATTTTTTTCTCACAGTGTGGATTTGACAATCTTGAATTTCTCACCTCTGGCCAAAGGCAGTCTAGTTGACACACTCAGGCTGTTGTTTTCTTTAGAACTTTTCCTTTTGCTGGTTTCGCAGACAAATGTAATCACAGAGTCAATTTGACATCATTTCTTTGTCTATTGGACAAGGTGACAATGGATCAATTGATACTATCAAAGAAAAAGAAATTGACAAAGCATGACCTGGTTCACTCAAAGTTTACAACTTCTATAATTGATTTTCAAATAGACAAAATCAAAACCTCACCTTCAAGGTCTGTGTGACCTCTCTTAAACTTCTTCTTGCTCCTTTCTTCTTCTTCAAACCGTTTATAATAGCATCAAACATATGTTAATTTATTTCACAGATGTGCTTGGTTCTCAAATCAAAAGCATAACTCCAGAAAAAAAAGAAAAAAAGACTTCATTTTAACAAAAAAGACTTCAACTGTTCTTTTGAAAATATTTATGGGTTGGAAATTAATCTGTCTACTAGACCTTGAAGCATTGGTTACCTTAAGATTGATGTTTTATTCAAGTCATGCACACAAATAGAAACAAATACACAAAATAAAATTTAGAAAGACAGAAACAACACATGCTTCAAAAACACAAAACAAACATCATTGCAAGCATAGCAACCGCATGCAAAAGTCTAATGGACAGTAACTGTATCTGTAACCACTCTAATCCATCCTGATGTGTCTATTAGACCAGACTTAGCATATATCAATTCTTTCTTTCCAAATTGTGGGTTTTCTTCTTATTTCAACTCGTGCTTAATATAGCGATGCCTTTCAAGTGCATGCATGTTGTTCCAAATATGCAAATGCTAGTGATACAATCAATTAGACGTACTGTACAGGTCCTAGGCCTCTGATAATGTCTAATTTTTTTGTAAACATCGACAGATGAAATCAGTGTATGTCAACTTCTTTAAGCGTACAAATCTGTTTATTAGACTCTATCTAGCCTAGGGTTTCATAGGAAACCAGGTGATCTACACATTTTTTGTCAATTAGACCTCCATAACATCAAGAAGCTCACAAAGACAAAAGCTTGGACAAGATCTGCTTACCACAACCCAAAAGCACCATGCACTTCACCTAGTACTTCCAAACACAACCACTTGAAATCACTAGAACTCACACATTCCACAACTTCTCTCAACACTATTCGCATTCAAAACAATCAAATCGACGCCAAAGTGGTTCTAAAATGCTTCTATTTCATCCTACGCCCACTTCAACATGCTCCTACGTCCATTTAACAACACAAGTCACTCAAGCGCAACTCAAAACAACAAAATTCAACAGGAAGAATGGGAGAGAGAAAGCAACCAGAAGTTGAGAGAAGGTAAAATGAGGGTTTGCATGGTAACCGCCACCCACGTCGTTCATATGTCTAATTGACATACATATGCTTTTCATCCACCTGTTGTCAAATTGACAAACTCATAATGATGATTATCTTAGTACTTAAAATACTAGCATCAACGTATTTATTTTACTTCGTTTTTCTATGTCCAAGTTTTTATTTGTTTTGTTACTATTTTTTATGTTTTTATCATCATCATCATTATTATTATTATTATTTCAAAATTATTTTAACTTTTAATTTCTAACGATACTAGGATGTCCCCAAAATTGCCAACTTTGAGCAAACACCATCATAAAGTATTATTTTAGGAAATTATTTTGGAATGAATAGACTATTAAACTTCATTCTTTTGGTTGAATTTTAGATTTGTTGGATCTGATTTACCACTAAAGTATGAAAAGTATTGTCTTTAAGTGTTCTGAGTACAAATGTCTTGTTCCATGCTTAAGTGATTACAAATTTTAATTTTGGGGTAGCAAGCTTTGAACATGCTTTTGGACTTTTTAATTTGGAAATGAGTACAAATGTCTTGTTCCATGCTTAAGTGATTACAAATTTTAATTTTGGGGTAGCAAGCTTTGAACATGCTTTTGGACTTTTTAATTTGGAAATCAGTGTATATACTGCCTAAATAAAAGTTGGAGTCACTACAATGTATAGAAGTACACCATGTGGTTTTTGGAGACATATACTCTACATTAGACCATATATTCCTTGTTTAAAAAAAAGTTGTGAAACTAGTTGTGACTTCAAGTGTGAAAGTAGTTTAGGACAATTTCCCTCCGATAATATTGTAGCGTGTTTTGGCAGAGACTGTAACAAAAGGAGGAACCACAAAAGGAAAAAAAGCATGAGATGTGCCTACAATAACTTGAGTCATATCTTGGGAATCCAAAACCCTAGCTCCATGATGTTCATGTTTGGTCTTGTGTGTGTGGAGGCACTACCATAGTAGAAAAAGTGCATGTATCGAGGCAAATGTGGAGACAATGTTGCCCAGTTCTAGGCAGGTGTTGCCCATTAAAAATTAATTATAATTCAGGAGAGGGTACATGTCAGAGTGTCCCACAGGAGGGCATCAGGAACTTCAAGGCATGTGAACATAATGCTATAATGGTGCATTGAAATGCAATTAAGATAATTTGGTGCCAACCTCCATACCAACCTAGTATGGATAAAATGACACTAAAATGACCTATATGCAGCCTTTGGTGTCAAAATGGCACCAAAATAGTCTGGCCCAACTTTTCTGATGGGGATTTGGGTTGGAGATTTGAAACTCAATCCAAGAACTTTCAAATCCCATAAAAACCTCCATGTGCCCAGTTTAGAAAAAGAAACAACCAAACTGTGGAGCGGAATTAGTTGAGGTCACCCTCTCCACAACATATTTTCAATGATCTCAAAGTGACAAGTGGATATTGGACGATCTTCCAGTCTCATGGAGGTGAATCAGCTGACAGTGCATACTGGGTAGTGGACTCACCTAAGAATTTGGGTTGGCGTATATTTGACATTTGTTGTAAATAGAAAGTTTCAAATTGAGACCCCAATAGCTCATTAAAATCATGTCGACGTGAATTTTAACTTCATCTTTTATCTTCAATTCATAGGAGGTGTGAAACCATGCCAAATACAATGGAATATTGTTGTATAATACTTGATGGAAAGGGCTCTCTGGACCTTTAAGGGTTAACCCGTAAACGTAGTTGCAGCCATATACTAGCAGATGGATGTAACTTATTTAAAGTGAACTGAAGTATCATAGAGTAGATGAAGGATTATTCATCCAATTCTTGTCGTAAAGGCTCTTTGTTGGTCATCACCTCTTCAAGTTAAACTAAGGTCATTTAAGTTATTTTTGGATTTTACATGGAGTCCCAACTACAAATAGAGTAGTTGAAACAATTCACCATGTAGTGTATTTCTATTTTTTCTTGCTTACACTAAATTTAGGCCATGAAAATGGGTTTTATTGCATTTGAGCTCAACTAACAAAATGAAGCTTACCAAGTCTAGTTTCTACTCCATTTTGAATTTTTGGAAAACTTTGAAAACTGAGTGTCTTATTGGAGTTACAAGTTCGGTGGATATTACCATAGTGTAAGGATTATTCTAAATTTAAATACACGGATGATTTTCATTTACTGTACTATTCTTCATTGTAATTCACACCTTGGGTAAAAAAATCGGAAGTTTTGAGTACATTTTGTAATTGATATGAATTTTCTTTACAATCGCTTCAAGAATCATAGTAATTTCAAAATTTCACCAAAATTTATAAAAAGTTCATGATTTGTAGTAGTCACATAGCTTCATCTACAAAAAATATATAGTTGAATTTTTATCTTATTTGCCAAAATTGAGTGTGACAGGTAAAGCAAGATTTGATGATCATAGCCTCATAGGTCCAACATTTAGGGGTTAAATGTGGAAGGTTCAAAAATAGATATGATGTGTGAAATGAGGGCCTCCTCCACATGTGAGCCCTGCTTCCAACCTAACTTACTATGATAAGCAAAAAAAATTAAAAAGTCATAGTGGGTTGATTTTAGAGGATGCATTTTTACATGCACAACATGTAAAAATGATCGATCTAAGGCAGGGTAGTGGTAGCTTGGCTAGGGTGGAGCCAAACGTGTTCTTAGTAGTACCGAGCCTCATACCAAGATAGTGTAATAGCTCCCTTTTTGCATTCTATTACGCTATCTACACGAGATTTGGTGCAAGTGGAGAACTCACACTAAGCACAAATTTTTCCCAGTTAACCATTAGTCTATATTTACGACACGAATCTTTTCCATACCAACAGTTCGAACCGGGGTGCTCGCGGGTTCTTCTTAACTATGGCTCGTCTTGTTCCTTGGAATGTTCTTCACACACATACATACATACATACATACATACATACATACATACATACATACATACATACATACATACATACATACATACATATGTATATGTATATGTATGTATATATATGTATATACACAAGTAAATGCATTGCAAGTGGGGATAAAATACAACCAACCTCAGCCGAAAGCGGCCTGAGGGGAAGAGGGGAATGTTCTTCATATTGACAAATCAATTTCATTGCTTCGAAGGCAAATGCAATCTAATATCGTGATATCCTTTCAACGAGTTGTCTCAAGAATGTCATGTGAAAATGAGAGAAGATGTGAAGATGTGTTGTGCTTGACAACTTTCTCTCGGAAGCTCAATGACCAAGAAACATTATTTTTCAGCTACTTGAGATCCAACTTTTATGAGAGTTGGATACCGTACTTGTCGTTGAGGATATTTATTATTCATACGTCATTGATGCTGTAAGGATATCTTATGATTTTCCATTCATTTTATACATGGTTCAGAACCTAACCCTCAAGACAAGGTAAGGTACATCAACGTATTTCCACCATGTTTCGGTGGTGTACATTCCAAACCAAATGTTCAATGTGAGCACATATGAATAGAATTGAAAACATGGTGGTAATAGGTTGAAATAAATACAATTAAAAACAATTATCTACACCTAAATGACATGAAATACTTTAATTCAAGTCCAAATTTTTAATTGAATAAATTAATTTTCATATTTTTATGCTTCGTGGAAAAAATTGCCAAAAATCAACATTTGCAGGCATTGTAGTATAAAATAAATAATGTTTTTAATTCTTCAAATCAATCATTTCAAATAACACATATCTAGATGTACTTCATATCAAAAATGGTACCAAAATAACGTCACTGGATATTTTAAACAAATGTTTTGGATTTTTTAAGTAACTGGGACAAATTTTGATTTTTGTACAAAAAGTCTCTTTTAAAATCTTTAAAGCTCTTCAATTTTTACGTGAATTTTTTTTGTGTACTTCATGAGTGTAGAAAATCAAAACCACATACAATCGATTCATTTTTTATTTTGTTTTAAAGAGGGACTCATTCAGAGTTGGCATAGGGGCTGATTTCGGCGTGGGCTTACCTCGGCCATCTCGTCCGCAAGACAAATCACAATTGACGGTGGTTTCCGGTCATTGGTTCATAGTTTAGTATACTAGAGTTTTTGTGGGACCATGTAATCCACCTACAAGATAGGAGTCCCAATTCACTAGGGAGGGATTGAAAAGGAAGTACTTGATTGATGTGAACACTTGGGAGATTTTGTTAGCGATGAAGGAGGTGATAAAGGTGGCAGAAATGGCAAATTTTTCCATGTACGAGAAAAAGTGGTTTAAGCAACTAAACCTGACCCTTTCTAAAAACCCCCTTATGTACGAGAGGTTATATGTTTAAATACCTTGTATACAAATATATTTCGTTTTAAATATATGTTTAATGTAAGTGTACGTGAATATTTTCGAGTTCTAAATGTGTTTATTGTATGTATATGTTATACGACAGTGTTCAAATCAATACCCCTTCTGTGCACTCACATATACTCGTACATGTTTAGTACAGTGCAGCCCCCTTGGGCGATTGTTGTTGGATGTGCTAACTCGATTGTCATTTTGTACTCAATGGGGTGCCGTGTGGCATTCGACTTGCAAAGGAAGTGTTGGCATGAGCTTCGGCCATACCGCCCCATGTTTGACTATCCTGTGGGAGGCGTTTGTGGAGGCCTTGTTGACTTTTGAAAATTTGACGAATCTTCTGTTGTGCAATTGGTAGATTCATGGTATGTCAAATAAATTGCAATCACCATATATACTTGTTGCCTATATAGAGGGAGGTTACTCATGGGTAGAGAGACTATGTAGGCCGGTGCTAAACAAGCTAGACTCCTTGCTTGCTCATTTGTTTGGCATTGCAAATGAAGACTAATAAATCTTGACAATAAATAATGTAGTAGTGGGGGCCTTCCTTGCAGAGTACACAAGTGTCTCATAGAGGATGTCTCTCAGGAGCTCAATATTTTACCCCGAGATGGTTTTTGTGAAATCTCCATATCTCATAAAATATTGGCCTTTTTCAAAAGTAGCTCATTACAAGAAGTCTGAGCCCTCTAAGAGACCTCAAGTTTTTATTATTAATTAATTAATTAATTAATTAATTAAGTTTTAATTAATAAAAATATATTAAAAATATTAAATCTGATGTGGCATTAGTTTGATCACATCAGACTGGATATTAAAATATTAAAAGTTTTTAAAAAAAAATTAAATATGTTTTTACATATATTTGTAATATTAAAAATTGTTAAAAAAAATTGGAACATTTTTGGAACATTTTTGGAACATTTTTTTAATAATATTTTTATTTTATTTTTATTGATATTATATTTTTTTATAATATTTTTATTTAAAAATGAATTCCAATAAAGAATTAAATTATTGCCCGAACATCGAAAAAACCTCTTGGAGGGTTCAATTCTCTTCTAATGAGAATTCAAATTTGACTAATAGTCAATTCTTCCCTTGATGTTGAATGACTATCTTGAATGATTGGAGAACCTATTGGTATTTGATGAGTATGGTGATAGGTCCGTCCTTTATGGGTTAAAATCAACCGACTTCTCCATGCCAGCCCTAAGGATCCAACGTTTGTGGCTCATATCTCCAAGCCCTTACTCCCAAGTTACATACTATATATTGTGCAAATTGCAATTGGAGGCACCAAAGGCAAGAATTGTTGCATGGTTGTAGAATCCATTAAACAAGAATACCAACTTTGATGCGAAACCATGAAAATGTGCAAAGGAGTCCTTCATTGCCACACTTCATTTCCAACCAGAGAGCCTTCAAGCATTTTCCTGTAGTAGTTAAGTTTTCTAGTATCAAGAATCTTATAGTGAGTTTTGTATGGGTCCAGTGATTGAAATTTTTTAGGATGGTCTTTTAGGCCAACATTAATATTATCTGACTTCCTCACTTTGAAATTAAAATTAAAAAAAATCAAATTCGTACAATATCGATGAACTAAACTTGAAAATACTAACTCCACTAGAAGAAAAGGTGTCTGTGCCGAGGTAGATGCCAAGATAATGTTGCCCAATTCTAGGCAAGTGTTGCCCATTTGCATGGGCATCTGCCTCGACACATGCACCTTTTCTACTAGTGCTCATAATTTAATATTATTACTAAGAAGTGGTCACAAGTACCTTGATCTGCTTACGTGGTTGCAAATAGGTGCTGCTATCTTTTACACACACTTTACAAAAGAATTCTTCATCTCTCAATAAAAAAAATTAATTCAATTTTCAGCTTAGCATACAACGAAATTAATCTGGATGTAGAAGTACTCGTGGAAATTATGGAGCAGACTGACTCCGATGACCACCCTGAGTAAACAAACCCGCCATAATCATCACATATCAAACATATCTTAAATTCTTAAATTCAACAACGAAAGTGTTGATACTCATTGAACTATTCTAGGCAAGTGTAGCACTTTACTGCCACCCGCAGTGGAAAAGATGGATAGTCGATTTTAAGATGGCCATTTTAGAAAATCAACCGGATCATTTTACACTAACTGTTGGTATTTCCTGAGCTTTGGTCAACATTGCTCTAGATTGTAATAGCGTCCTTTTTAAATCTATGTATATTAATCCTATAATGATATAGTATGCAAGCACCCACATTATTTCTACAAAGGATTTAATTATTTTCCTCAGCTCACAACTGATAGTAATAATCATAGAGTCTACCTTCAAAAGAGGGCATCAAGGGTACCAGGCGCCTTCTTGGGCTTGGTGACCAAGTTGGTAGCACTTCTCCCAATAGACTCTTCATTCATAGTGGCCCTACAAGCTAGAGTTTCTCTCTAATAATCATAACACTAACTTGACGACCATTGTGATTAAAGAGTCTGTTTGAGCAGTTTGTTTTCAAACTCTCAAGTTTAAAACCCTTGGTCACAGAGATAGAATGAACAGAAACTACTGAGTGATTCTCACCTGTTAAACGGCAGTGAAACCTCAGTAAATGGTTTTCGATACACTGTTGAGATTTGTGTGAGCAGGATTTGTGTGTGCAGTCACACTTTCAAATCTCCACGGCCTATCTATCTTTCTTAATTTATCTGTGCCCTCTAATGTCCAAAGAGGCATTGGACAAATCGGGCATTCATCATAAGGTAGGAGCACTCAATTCCAACAGTGTCGATAATTTTTAAACACCATAGTCAGTTTAGAACGCAAATCTAAGCAAGTCATAGAGCCCTTATTGTTTGTTGACTTAAATGATAAACTATCTATGGCCTACCTAGATTTACGTTCTGGAATGACTACCGTGTTTAGAAATTATCGGCATTGGGTACACTGTCGGAATTGGGTGTTCCTACCTTATTCACCACTTTTTTAAGTAATGAAGGAATGCCATTTGTATTTCATGAATTTTGGGACTTCCGTGTCATTGCCACATTAACTTAGTTTCTAATTGTAACTAGAATGTGGTCCTATTGCAAAAAGGTGTTGGCTCCCAATGCTCTATTATGCTATGATGGACTGAGGTTGGTCTCTCCTTCTGAAGAGAATGTGACACGTGGATGAAGTATGTCGCAGTTGATTCCGGTGGAGTACAGATCATTGAACACCAGCTTCGGGAGGAGTGTTTTGCAGATCCTTCTCAGTGGGGAGACAGCAGAGTTCACAAGGTATCACCAAAATGATTTGAAACTAGAAAGTTGATGTAAGATTTGAACCAAGGTTCTACAAACTCAGTGATACATAAGTACAAAACTTTGTCTTTACGTTTTCTGACTGCAAGGAGAAGGGTGCCACTTTGCACTCACTGCCCATGCGCTCAAGACTTAGTGATTGCAATTCGTCACGTAGGACAAGTGTGTACAGTGAACTCTCACACTGTTCTGAGTGAGAAGCAACACCTTTGCTAATAGTGTCTGGAGTGGAGTCTGGTTGCATCCATGTAGTCCTTTTAGAAACATATATGTTCTTTGTTTGTTGGGTGCAAATTGTTATCACTTTAATTTTTTTTAGGTTGTGATGCATGCCAGTGTTGGTCTGCTATTACATAGTTCTTACTTAAAGTGAATGAATCAAAGTCATTATGAGAAGTGGGCCTCAAATGGGTATTTAAATTGAACCATTGTCCAAGGATTCACAGGAGAAAGATGTCATACCAAACCAATAATGGAACCCTAAATCACCTGATTTTAAGCATAAGGTACAAGGAAAGTACGTTGGTTAGATGGGTGGTACAACATGGGTGAAGGCAAGAACTAAATTGGCGACTCAAGATATATTGCAATATCATGTTGGTAATGGCACGAGAGATTTTCAAGACACTACACAAGGGAATAGGTATTAGCTATTCTGAAAAGACAAAATGTCATTTCTTTGTACAGAAAAAAATGACAGTACATTTACTTCGCTTACAATACTGTAGTCAAATTGCATACCTATATAGACTCTCTGTTCACACTAGTATTAGAGTTAATATTATTCTTCCTCTTCATCCATGCATGTAAACTCAGTCAAAGACCATTTTCAATATATAATCACAGGGTGTTCTGACACACATCTCATCTCATATTAATCTCATAATGATACAATCAGCAACAAGCAAGCACCCATATTCTACATACAGGATTTCCTCATCTTGCAATTAAAAATTAATGCATCACTTAGCTTAGCATACGACAAAATCAATAAATTAAGTGGTCTTAGTGTATGCCTAAGTATGTACATTAATCCTAGAATTATGCAATCAGTACACAACAAGCAAACACCCATTCCCGCACAGGTTCCATAACCAACCGTATAACAGAAGCGATATCCATGACATGTTCCCATTCACACATTGTATGTGATTCTTACAGTGGTTGCAAATAGGTCACAGTGGGTTTCGCATGGGTCTAGTGATTGAAAATTTCAAGGTGCTTGTTCATTTTTTTGAACAGGTCTAGCATTGGTTATAGGAGGAGAACTTTCTCACTTCCTCATATAGACGAACTACCTTCAACAAACTCTCCATTCACGATGGTCTTTTTGGCCAATGTTATTATTATTTGAATTCCTCGCTTTTGAATTTTAATCATAAATTTCTTCCATTGTCAAAAACTTCCAATTCGTATATCAATGAATTCTTCTAAATTTCGTATATAGATGGTTGCAAATAGGTGCTGCTACCTTTTACACACACTTTACAGTCAATAACATAACAAACATCATCATTCTTCAATTCAACAATGACAGCAGTGAAAAAGATGGGCAGCCAACACTGCTCTAGAGTGTAATGAAATCTATGTATATTAATCCCAGAACGGTACAATATGCAAGCACCCACACTCTACAGAGGATTTAATTTCCTCATCTCACAAGCAATAGCACTACAAGGAGAAGGCGTCGCTTTTCACTCCTTCTGGCGTCACTTTGCACTCACCAATTTTTGGGTTGGACTTGGTGAGTGTGATTCGTCACGTAGGACAGGACAAGCATGTACAGTGAAAAGCGACAATGAACAGGATCCTCCAGAGTGAGAAACGACGCCTCTGCTTGTAGTGTAATAATAATCATAACACTAACTCGAAGACCATAGTAAATAAAGTGTTTTTTTTTTTGGGTAATCTGTTTATCCATGTATATCATCTCACAATCAAACATTAATAGACAACTTACAGTAGCTTAGCATACAAGGAAACCAATCTAGATTTGGAAGTAGTCGTGGAAGTTCTGGAGGGGACTGACCCCAGTGAGTGCGCCCTGCGCAAACAGACCCGCCATGGCCATCATGGCCAACCTTCCGTTCTTAATCTCCTTCACTTTCAACTCGGCCAAAATCTCCGGGTCGAAACCAAATCCTAATGGGTCGAACTTCTTCCCGCCGGGGTAGAACGGGTCCGCGCCCTCGGGCACAAACCTAATGCGGGCCCATTCTGCCAACCCCATGAGGAGTGCTTGGGACACCACGACGGCGAACAAGCTGTGCGCGCTAATAAAGCCCGGCACGCCCAGGTAGTCGATACCCGCCTCGGAGAAGATCTGCGCACCGGTCTTGAACCACACGGGCTCATACCCGGGAAGTGAGTTTGGGTTGATGAGCTCCGGGGCCAAACACCCAACGATACCCAGCATGGCCCACCGCCCATTCATCAGCTCCTGCAAGAACCCAAATCCTTTAGCCAAATAGCTACCTCCACAATAAATGGCTATTCTAGCTCTGTTCACTAGGCTCAGCTACGCTATTGAGCAAACACACCCCAATTGCATGGATTAGTAATGTTATTACCAATTTAAGACTAATTTCATTACAAAAATGCACTCAAACCTTTTTATCATGACCTCTATAATGACACTCTATAGACTACAACACAGATTACAATGAAAAAGTTGGGATCCTAGATGATAAGATTAAAGAGGTTTGAGTGTATTAACCAAAAGTAACGAGTAGATCAGACATTGATTGCTACACTTGTTAGGGAATAGCTATTAATAACAACATTACGGTTCCCCATTCGCTGCCAACAAACGAAGATCAAAGTGTACAATCCTAGTAGTGAGTGCATCAAAACAATGTCCAAATGAGCCAAAATGCATAACATGCTTGAACTGGATCAACTTGGGCCCTTTTCTAAAAGAAAAAATAATGAATTGAAGGTGTTACTGTAGAAGCATCATTCTTCATTGTCGAGGTACCAAGCCAAGATGCCTCCACAACAGCACTGTTAGTAGAAGATGGACGAAGCCAATCCAAAAAGTGAGGTGCTCCTTGTGAAATCTAGGCTGTAACATTGCTTGCTAACGTTCAACGTAGCACAGAGTGTATGATCCTAGTTATGAGTGCATCAAAACAATGTCAGAATGAGCCAGAATGTATAACTTGCTTAAAAAGGTTCAATTGGGGCTCTTTTCTAGAAGTTAGAAAAAATAATGAATTGAAGGTGTACAGTGGTACTGTAAAGACCAAGGCAAGATGCCTACACAGCAGTAGAAGGACCAAGCCAATCCAAAAAGTGAGCCTGTGCTCCGTGAGAATCTAGAATTATATAATTACTGCAACTTTGAAGTTCCCAATTGTGTGAAGATCGAAAACAGGCTAGTAGGAGAATGTCATGCTTGCTTGCCTGGGAGCGCAGGCGCGCGTAGTTTTTGGGGAGACGGACGAGCTTGAAGATGTCGCAGCCATAGTCACCGGGGAACTCGCCCGTGAGCCACGCCGGCACGTCTTGGGGCTGCGTAAACGGGCCCTTCCACAGCGGCCGGTTCGCCCCGTAGTAGAACTCGCGCGCGTCGATACCCGGCGCCACGGAACGCCCGTATTCCTGGTACCACGCTGCCGCGCCTGTCAAGCTTTTAGCTTTGGAACTCCCGTCGACAACGTTGCTGCTGGTCGTCGTCGTTACTGGAGTCTCGTCGACGATGGTCGCTGTGGTCGCTGCTTGTACCTCTTCCACTGCATCTGTCGCGGCCTGGACAATCATATATCAACGCTCACATGAATCAGATCAGTGGGGTTTTCTTTTTTGGAAAAATATCGCCAGAAACCATGAAGTTTTTTGCAAGAAAACTTCAAATCAAAAACAAATCTCGGATGAAATCGCCAGATTGTGGATGAAAACAATACATAAAATTATGGATATATGATATCTTCTATCCAATATGTCGATGAATGTTGAAGTATGGAGTACCACTATAATATTTTATATCGCCACTTTGTCACTTCATGAAAGATGGAAAAAGGCTCTATGCAACTTTCAATCATGTGCTTTGCTGGCCACTGTCTCGATCTAGAAGCTGCTAGCTAGCTGACGATATGCATTGAGCACAGTGTACAGTGAGACTGGGATGGTGTAGGTATAATTTGTATACTAAAGACTGAGAACGGTGACTGCTCTAGAATGTCATGGGTTTAAAATTCAGGCATCTATTATTTTCCCAACACTCGATCAAAACTAAACTCCGGTCACTGAAACAGAGAAAAAAAGAACAGCAACTAGTTAGTGATTCCCACCTCTTTAACGGCGGTGGCCACATCGCTCGATCACGGCTTGGGACACTTGAAGCATCACAGCATTTTCACGAGTATGAAAAAAAACTCTGCCTGAATTCCAAACACATGACATTCTAGAGCAGACACCGTTCTCCATTCTAGACTCAAAATAGTTTAGAGAACGATGACCAGCTATTATTTTTCAAATACTCGATCAAAACTAAAACTCCTGTCACTGAAACAAAGAAAGAAAGAAAGAAAGAAAGAAAGAAAGAACAGCAAATTCCCACCTCTTTAACGGCGGTGGCCACATCGCTCACGGCTTGGGACACTGTATCGGGGGTCCCCTCGTCTTTGGACGTACTAGCTCGGCAGATCCATGAAGACGATGAAGCACGAAGAGAAACAGTAGTGCGCCTGGAGCTGGCGATGGCTGGCGCAACAGCAAGGGTGGTCATAGACGCCATGGCAGCCATGATCTGTGAAGACACTGACAAACTAATTCTGGATCGATACAATAAGTTACGAGAAACCGATCGAAGCTGAGAATGAATTCTAGTACCGATCGATCAGTCCACTTTGAAGACTGATCGAGGCTGAGCTGAACCACAAATCGGACTGCTGATGAACGGTGCATCTCGACTGGTGGACCGGATACTAGTCTCGCCTTCCCATTCGTTGCGTAATTACCTCCGCTTTCCACTTACCTGGGCAAATTCTCAAGTCACTAATATACCCTACGCTATTGTCAGATTTCTAAAACGAGATGTTGAAAGTCTTCTGAAATTTTGAAAGCTAAATAGCTAAATGATGAATGGTAAGGAAATCCTCAAGACATACATTACTAAATTTCGCCTTAAATTTTGACTGTTTTTATACAGTCTACTCAAAATTTGGAAAAATGTTGAATACCCAAAAATTTAGAGAAACTAGGCATCTAAAGCTCTAGGGCTCTAAAATTAATTTAGTTCGTCTATTGCTTGCTGAATCTGACCATACGGTAATCAGAAAATTTCACTACTGGACCTTGAAAGCTCATCATTTAATATGGTTAGACCTAAGATAATTTGTGAATCTGACCATAGCGTACACTAGCAGAAAATTTCATTACTTCTGGACCTTGAAAGCTCATCATTTACGACGGTTCTAAGATTTGTCAATAGAACTAACATCAGTGTTTGTTTTAGTGAAGGAGGATAAGGGAAGCACTTGAAGAATTAGTATAACAGACTCTTTAATAAATATTCACAATGGTCTTAATTCACAATGGTCTTAGGAGAAATTTGAGTTGCTGAATGGATTGTGGTTTGCATTCATTGAGTTGGGGCTTTTGTTTTGGTAGCAGATAAGAGATGTATATGTATATGGTATTAGTAAGTTTTGACTGGTTGTTTCAATTAGGGTGGGTATTAATTGGCGTGGGCGTGAAATCTGGTTTTAAAAGGTACTAATGGAATGGGTGTTGAGGTGTGTAAAAAGGGGATTTTTGGGGTGCACAGGGATGCACACTCTCTTCCCAATACTGCACAGTCCCTGCACACTAGTGCACACTGTCTCCACACTCTCCCACAGTTCCTCAACACTCTTCTGATAAGGAAATTGAAGAGCCCCAGAACCAATAGGAGCTTTTTCCCATGGCCCTCTCTTCTTTGTGATTGGTGCAACAATTTCTTCGATCACTGTCATGCACTCCCAGTACATATTTCATCATTAATTTTGGCTCAAGCACGGTTTGCAAGCCCAGCCTCTGTTTGCATTTAACCCCTAAAGGACCATAAGGCCCACAGGGGGCTTCATGTTTTTAATTTAGTAGTTTTGAGTAGGTCAGTTTATGTAGGTTTTCTTTTGTTCAATTTTTCTTTTTAAGAAAAATTCAGTATATGTATATTCTTCACTAATTCCACTGATATAAAATTTGGTCCCATTTAAATTATATTTTTCACAATATGATTTTTTTAATTTGTCATTTTAAAACCATGAATCCTTGGTTCTTTAGGAGTTATCCCCAAAAGAACCAAGGATTCATGATTCTAAAATGACAAATTCAATAGGTCATATTGTGAGAAATATAATTCATATGGGACCAAATTTTCTATCACCGTAATCAGTGAAAAATATTTCATATGTTAAATAAAAAAATAAAAATAAATAAAAATAAAAATTGAACAGAAGGAACTTCACATAAGACCTACTCAAATTTATCAAGAAAATCATGAGATCCAATTTGGGCTTCTTGATCCTTTAGGGGTTAAAGGAAGGTCAGTGCACTCATAATCATCATTGTTCTAGAATTGTGTCCTAGCTAAAATCTAACTACATCTTGTCGAGAATGAAGATATTCATTATGAACATGTACACCTTTTGAACATCAAGTTTAGTGTTCATTTATAGTGTGCTTATGTTCTAACTCTTTGAAAATGTATACCTTATTCATGTATTGTACAAATAATTCATATTGGTACTAAATACATTTGAATTCTTTATTATTTGTCAATATTGTGATTCAATTAAAATAAATGTTAATTAATGATAGTAATGTAGGTGGAGGGCGGGATCAACACATTTGTGTTGAATATTTAAAAAAATTCAAAATAAGCTTTAGCAAATGAAATGTTCACAAATATTCTTCAAGATTTTCTTTTCCACCATACAGAAAACTATTTTTGCAAGAACAATTACCCAAAATAATTGGCATTTAAAAAAATACTTGTTGCCAACCCTACCCTCCACCTACAGTAACTATATTTAGCATGATTAGTGATGATAATGAGTATGGTGACCTTATTTGAAGGTGTTTCAATCACACCACTAGGTACTAATTTTTTTCCTTTATACAGTCTACCCTTAATAATATGACACTTCATAATATGACAAATATATTGTTCAAGCAATACACATGTGACAAGTCATTTAATATGTGATTAATCCATGTTTGTCACCTTGAAATTAAGACTACCCAAATATGTCATAATAGATAGGAACAAATGTACGCATATTTTTATACATATACATAATGGTGTTGTGTACCTAAAGAATTGTGTGTATTCGGTAAAAGTTAGATGTGTTATAACTTATGATTTTCACATCTTTGATTAAAAAAAAAAAAAATCTTTCTAAAGGAAGATGTATAACACGATGATTAAAAATTATCTTTGAAAGTTATTTTAGATTTTTAAATTTGATGTGATTGGTTAAAATTATAAATTGGATTCATGAGTAAAATATGTGAATCTCAATGACCAAAATATTATTAGTCAATTCAAATAGCAAGTTTTTTAAACTATTGTTTTTTTTCCTATTCTTTTCTATATAAAAAGATATATTTTTATTGCTTTTAAAAAAATAGAAAAACATGAATAAAATCAAATTTGTGATACATACTACAAATAAAATTAAAATTAAATCTTTTCATTTTATTTAATTTTAAAAAAAAGTATTTGAAGATAACATAGTTTAGAGTTTAAACCAATGTTGAATTGGTTTCAATTTTCTTTACACTAGATAAATATGAGTATTTGAAGTTTTTACCCTAGGTTTTACCCAATTACAAATCAATGAAATATCAGTTTAGAACAAGCTTAACCCCTAAATGATAGAGGGTAAGAGGAAAACCTAGATGTGTTATAAAATGTTACTTCTGCAACTTTGATGAAATTTGGTCCAAAAGTGGAAATGAGAAGCATGATGTTTAGTAATTATCTGTACAGTCAAACTTCCAAAAATAGTTTTAGATACTCATTAATGAATTTAGAAGCATTTACCTTTTAATATTCATCAAAATTACAATTTATATTTTTAGAATTTAAAATCTGGTAACTATGATTGGTTAAAACTAGACATTATATTCTAAATTTTAAAAAGGAAAAAATTTCAACGGGGAGATCATCACTTTCCCGAAATAGAAAGTTTTATAACACTTGGACAATATTGAGATCTTTGTCTTTGAAAAAATTCCTTAGCAAACCTCAATATTGCAAATGAAATGCATCAAACAACACTAAAACATGATCAACACCTCCAATTTCGACAAAAAAATCAAAACTTGAAAAATGTCATTTCTTGACCATGGGCAGTCACTGTTGTTTGGGCTGCGATCAAAAAATGGTCGATTGGTCACTTAGGGGTTAATCCTTGAACGTCAAATCAAACCCTATGAGTTCAGTTTTGAGAGAATAATGGAGAGAAAATTGGATTTTCTCAATCAAAAATGAAATGGATTGATGCTTTGGAAAGGAGTTGAGGAAGCAAGGCTTGATTCTCTAATTCCGCATGTTATAGCAAATTGAGAATTTGCTCAAGAATGGATTAAGTGCATTGTGACAACAAGGTGGAGATGGTTGAGCAGAGCTTTAATGAACTTATGAGAAGATAGCGGGGTGCCTGCTTCCACTTTGCCCCGGCTATCAATACATTCCCTACCACTTTTCCTTGAATTCTGGTCTATAGCATCGCCGGATGATACCAATTTAAATTTTCCTTTCATCGTGTACATACTTCTACTTAATAAATTTTTAAACAATGAAAATTGAAGTTTTTCTTGATTTTTTTCTTAGATTCTCATTTCAATATTTCAAAATAATCTCAAAAACTCAACTTTTCATAATGCAAAAAAATTAAATTATTAAAAAGATTCAAAGTCTCCTAACATGATTTTCACATGTTTTAACACTAGATTGGTGCAAGATCCTACAATTGGATATGAAACAAATGTAAAACATTTTTCATTCATTTTGTCTCAATGCATTAGAAATGACAGTTTTGATGTGTTTTGGAACAAAAATACCTCTAAATCTTTGTGGATCAAAAAATAACTACAATATATAAGTCCAGTTTATGATATTAATACAATATTACGCAAGCGTGCATACTAATTGAGTAAATAATTCAACATATTCAAACTAGTTGTTATATTTAAAGAATATAAATATACTATTGTTAATAATATACCAAAAAAATGATACCAACACAACATTGATGTTCATTAACATAAGCACGTTGCCAGTAGATACTTATAAATAGGTCATTATAGGAAGGTGGGTACAAGCATGCTTGGGGTAGCCGTTAGGAATGTCACACTATGAAATTGTGAAACTGTTTCCCTTTAACCCCTAACCGTCCCGACGTCCATATTTTGGACGTTTTTGGGGTACATTCACCTTTGAAGAGCTGTAACTTTTGCAAAACAGGTCCGATTTTAATGAAATTTTGGAAAAACAAACCGCATGATGTATGGAATGTGTGGTAAAAATTTCAGATCAATCCAAGACTTATTGAATTTTTGGTGATCGTTCGAAAGTAGGTATCTTTTTTTTGGACAGTTTTTGTGCATTTTGATGGCTGCAACTTCGGGGGCTTGTATCTCCTTCATCCCAAGTCCGTTTTCAATAAAACTTGTTGGGTTGGATTCCCCTTGAAGTCTAGTTATCATGGTAAAATGTTCATGTCAATCCATGTTGTTCTGAATGTTTGGGAGTCAATTTAGTGCACGGGTCTAGTTTGGACACTTTTTGCTTTTTGGGTCAAATCGATCACTTTTCGGGCTACTTTTTGACATTGCAAGGCCATTTAAGGGCACATTAATTTTTTTCATGAGTTTTAATTGGTACCTATGTGTTTATATGATGATTTTGAACTACTTTATAGTTCAAAGTTTTTCATTTGAGTAATTTTGAAAACGAATTTCACCTTTAACTGTGTTGCTAGGAAAATTTCAGCATCCTTTTTTTACACTAAAACACTATGATCTTGGAATCTATATGGCCAAATGACTCCAAATTTGATTCACATGATCTACAACATGTATATTACAAGATTGTACAGTTGAGATTCCTATACCTCACTTACATTTAAACCTATAACACATCAAAAGCAATGATGATTTTAAGCCCAAAAAAGCTAGGGATGCTTAGGGATCAACATAGGTTACATTACAAATCTTATTGTGAAAGCATGATTTTAATATAGATTCACTTGCTTCAAGTAGAATACAATATGAAAGTACATTAAACAATTGCTATTAATTGATTAAAGTTGTTAACCCCTAAACGTCCTCACCACTGTCCAAATTGGACAGTTTTACAAAGATGCATTATTGTAAGATCAAACACAATGTGTAAGATTTATGTTTTACAATGTAAGAGGGATATTTTGAATTTGATTTGTCAATAAAAGTTGTACATTGTGAATTTTAGATCCTATCATACGGTTAGATCTGCGATTGCTATCACCAATATTTTTCTATAAAATTTGAAAGTTAAAATTCAAAATTATTTTGTAATTTGATTACGAATAAGGTATTGACAATTTGTGGATGAAATTTGTTGTGATGGATTGAAATGCAATACTCTAAGTGTAGTGATTTTTGGAGATTTTTTAGTTGCTTAATTTTATGCATTGACTTTTTCAAGAGCACTTTTAGACTAAAATCTTTGAAATTTTTGGTGAAACACTGCAACATGAAATGCGGCATAAAAGTTTCATTAATCATCAACTTTCTAATTGGATCACATGTGCATAAAGCTAACTTTCCATACAAAATTCAACAAAAATTTCACACTACAAAAAGTGCATGACGGATGAGAAAACGAAGTTTGCTTCTGTACATCATGCAAAATATGCATGGTTGAGCAGTTAGGGGTTAACGTGATTCATGTAGCCCACATTCAAGACTATGTCACAATGTGAGATTTTAATTTAGGAATTAAAAAGGATACTTTTTACAAACACTTTCTATTAAGATACTTAATAGAAAGTGTTTGTAATTGACTATATTAATTTATGATGTTCTAATAATCAATTGTCAACATGAAATGTGGTATGTAAATATTTTTTATAATTTTCACGATCCTCTAAAATATTATAAAGAGGGGCTACATCTAAAAGGACTTCAAAATTGAAGACATTTTGGATTTCAAATTTGAAACATAAAAGTGAGTTCTAAGGTAGTGAACAAATAAAAAATTCATGGTAAAATTCTTATATATGCATGTCTATTTTCCATTGATAATACTCAATTTGCTATTTATGCACTTGGCCAAGTGAGCTCATTTCATAAACAAATTTGGTTGAAAAAAATTGGCTAAAAAGTTTTCTAAAAAACAACAAATTTTGTCTCTCTACAATCACTTGCATTGTAAACAAACAATTCTTTTAATTTGTTTTTATCTTTATCATTTTATTTTCTTTTATCTTTTCTTTTATCTTGTTTTTTTTCTTGTCTGTGTGTTTTCATGCTAGGGTGTCATAGTTCTCAACAAAAAAAAGTTTCTAATGTTGTAAAGCATTTGCATTAATGACGTGATATAATAAATAGGGAAAATACCAAAAACATTTTAATATAGTAAAAATGAAATATTTTGGATTCTTTTGGAATATTTTCAAAATATTTTATATTATTTTGAAATTTTTTGGGAATTTTCTCGAAATCTTTTGGAATATTCATGTTGATGTCATTTAATCCGCTTGCACACCACTTCAAATGCATATTCCAACCACACCACAAGCTTTGTTTTAATTAGCCAACCAAGCTTGCAAGAATTTTTTTGGGAATTTGCTAGTGTAAGGGACGTTTAATGTAAAGGAACAAAAATTGTTGCCATAAACCTCTAATATGCACTTTGCTCACATAATCTTTTGGAATCAATTTTGAATACGATACCTTTATGTTATAGGAATTGAAGAAAATTATTGCCATCACTATATATTCAATGAAACGTATCAATTAAGGCAATAAAGTATTTATACTACGTCACCAAATGCAATGTATTACATTTTGGTTCAAATTTACTATTTTATATTATTTTTTAAATTATTAATATACATACAATCTTAGAATACCTTTTCATTGTGGTTAACTTTCTGCGAAAAAAATAATTTCAATGACCGAGAGAAAAATTCTACCGCCACATTTCGCTTGTTATGCAATGTCACATGCACTACACATTTTGGACGCCCTACCATGAAAACACCCATCTTCTTTCTTGTCTTCCTCTTCTCTTCTTTCTTGTCTTTCTTCCTGTCTTTTTTTCTTCTTCTATTGTTTCTTCATTCTTTTCTTTCCATTTTTGGCTCTTCTTGTACAGCCGCAGATCCCACACTTGTGCCAAAGTTTTTTTTATTTTAATATTTTTTTTCCTCTTTCTTCTTTCTTCTTCTTCTTAGTTATGGTTTAGCTTGCCATTTGTGGCACTAAACCTTAAAAAAATTAAAAATCAAAAACCAAAAATAAAAAATCAAGGTGGATACAGTCGCTGGAACCTAAAACACAATGAATATATATATAATTTTATTTTTTTTCCCTATTGTTTAGAGTACGGTAGGCGGCTGTATCTACGCTGAATGTTTTTCTTTTCCTACTTCTTTGTTTTCTCTTCTTCTTTTGTTTCTTCTTTCATATATGAGGAAAGGGGAGAGAGAGGAAGAGTGACATAAGGTGCGCGGCCACGCACCCAACGGCCAAAAAAAGATAAAAGATAAAAATAAATAAAAAATAAAAAATAAAAAAGTGTTTTTTTTCTGCCGTCGTTTAGAGTATAGCCGGCGGCTGTACCCACCTTGATTTCTTTTATTTTTTTATTTTTTAAATATTTTTTCTAGGGTTTAGCGCCACGAATGGCAAGCTAAACTCTAACAAAGAAGGAAATAAAAGAAAATTTAAAGAAATTTAAAATTTAAAATTTAAAAAGAATCAGGTACTAAATCCTAATAAATAAAAAAACTAAAAATTAATGATTTTGTACCTTTTTATTTATTTATTATTTATTTTTATTTTTATTTTTATTTTTAGACAAATGGTGCGATTTATTCCATTGCAAAGGGATAAAAAACACCGCTACAAACCAAGCAGAGAAACAATGATTTTATACATTTCAATTTATAAAAATGATACAATTACATGTGTTCTAATACATCTATGAGAACACATGTAATCCAAGGATACTGGTCGAGCCACAAAATCCAACCAATGACCCGAGATGCAATCCAAGGATACTTACAAAACCCAACCAACGACCCAAGATGCAATCCCAGGATACTTGTGGAAGTGTACTGGCGTGAAGAACTGCCAATTTTGGTTATGACACCCCGAAATTTCATGTCTTACAAACACATGCACTAGTAGGAAATGTGTCGTTTTTCACCTTCTATAAATGAAAAAGGAATGAACCCGGGGAATTCACTCAATGTGTTTTATGTGTATCACGTGCGAACAAATCTTTGACCCCCTATATTACATTATAAAAAATCAATAAAAAAACTTGAAAATTTTATAGGATGTTTCTTTATGTTGAAAGTTTATATTGTGAAATTTTGGGAATTTTCTTTGTTCAAATTAATTTCTTACAAATTTTTGAAGTAAATAAATACACTATGCAACTATTTTTTGTATTTTAGAGCTAGTTTCAATTGTGTTTTTAGAATTGGTTTTGAATTCAATTGAAGTAAGATTTTTCTAAAATCAAAGATACAATGATTATGTGACCACACTAAAAAATTTGGAGCCAAATCAAACTTTTTAAAAAAGTATATAGGGGTTGAAAATCACTTGTTCGCACGTTGTTACGTAATATTTGGAAGTGACCTCCCCGAGGGAATGAAACCGCGCCAGGCACATGGGTTGTGTCAATGCTGGTGAGTGGTTTTGGTCACAAAAAAACATAAATATAAGCATAATATTCCACCACTGTTCACTGTTGCTACGAAGTGGGGAATGAAAAAGGACAGGTCTGCTACTAGTGATGCAACCCTGCTAAAATCATTGGTGGAAAGGAGCACAAACATAGTCTCCATGACTTCCTCAGATAAATCCTGGAGCCACATTGTTGATGCCAACATGATAGAAGGCTCACAGACCAACTTCCTGACAATTGGTTATTTGACAAGCCTCCGAGTTGAATCACTACAAGAAGGCGTCGCTTTTCACTCAGTAGGTGAGTCAAATGGCACCACTTTGCAGTCACTGTTCAGGCGTTCAAGACTTGGTGAGTGCAATCCGTCACGTAGGACAAGTGTGTACACTGAAATTTAACACTGTTCTGAATGAGAAGCGACAACTTTGCTAGTAGTGAATCTCCTCTAGCCTTTAGTTCACCGGTTGAAAAACAGATTACATTGCAATACATCAGTCATTCTCCAAATCATTTATAAACAAGATTAAAGAGCATACTCCATCCAGTTACCTCTATGATCAACAAGGGTTTTGTATACAAAAAGAATACATGAATGAGTTGTATGTTCACAATAACAACGCCCAAGAAATATGTAAAAGAACTTACATGACGTTCTAAATTATGATCTCCAAATATGTTCAAAATGCCTCTTGATATGTTCTTCACAACACCTTGGATTAAAGCAAGATTTATAATATAGAAAATAGACTTGATTTAGAATCCAACCCAACAATTATCATTGAATTCCGACACTAAATGAAGGAGAAACGGCTCTTCGAAGTTTCAATCATCCAATGTTACGAAAAACAACATTTGGCACGCTTAGGGGTTAACCTCTCTCCAAACCCTAGTCGCCACCAACCCTATCCGCTACTTACCAACTATCACCCTAATTGCCATGTTCATCCAAACTACATTCATCCACTTTGCATTGTCTGCATTGTCAGCCTGCAACTGTTAAAAATTAGACTGCAACACAATTTTACCCACTAACACAATTTTACGCATAAGGACAATTCTACGTATAGGGAGAGTTTTGCCGCCCCTCCTACACTCCGTTAAATACCCGGTTAATAGTTGGCACCCACTTTACACTTTGACAATGCAGTTTTTTCATTCTAAGACAATATTAAAAATAATTGTATTCAACTTGCTAATTCAAATGGCTTGAAACTTCTTCGAGTGTTTCAGTGAATCGTAAACTTCCTATAGCAAAAATTTGCGCTCTAACTGCCATGTTTAGGGGGTCCAAAAAGACTTGGGAATGGAATATTGACAAATGCTTTTTGTTTTCGACAAGCTTTGGCAACTCAAATGTTGATAAATTTATACAAAACTTGGACTAGAGCTTTGTGTTATGAAGTAGAAGGGAACCATGTGTTGATATTCCATGATGATAAATGTTTACAGATTTTAATTTAGGGTATCAAGCTTTGAACGTGCTTTTGGACTCTTTAATTTGGATATTAGAGTATGTACCCCAAATGAAAGCTGGTCACTACAATGTATAAGAGGGCACCACGTGGTTTTTGGAGACATACTCAACGTTTGCTCATATTTTTATTTTTCAAAAAACAGTCTCTAAACCAATTTTGAATACACGTGTGAAAGTAATTCTGAAGCTGGTTTAGGTCAATAATATTGTGCCACATTTTGGCAGCAACTATAACATAAGGAGTCAGTACTTTGCGTCAATTGAGTCAAAAGGGTCCTTTTAGCACATTTGCACCCCTATCGTAGGGTATGTTTCTCCAAAAACCACCAATCATGGTGTTCCATGTGCCTTCATTTTGTCAAAAGCTGGTTGAGCATCGCCAATTCTGCCACTCTTTGCATACATGTGAACGAGCACACTGCCCACAAGCAAATCTGACTCAAGGCCTCCTATGAACGTCCACCCACTCCAAAGCCCCTGCATTCAGGATGCTCACATAAGTGAAAGCATCTGGTTTGAAGCCATCCCATTTTCTTCGGAGAAAGAGTCCGGATGCTTCCACATTTTTGACATACATATCAATCATCCCAGTCCATGAGATTACATCCCTGTGTCAATTTTCAACCATGATGAGCACTCCACTACTAGCAAAAGCGTTGCTTCTCACTCAAAACAGTGTTAGAGTTCACGTAGAGTTCACTGTACACACTTGTCCTATGTGACGAATGGCACTCATCAAGTCTTGAGTGCCCGGACAGTGAGTGCGAAGTGACGCTGTTTGACTCACCTACCAAGTGAAAAGCGACGCCTTCTCCTTGTAGTGCTCCAACTAATAACACTCTTCTGCACAAGTTTATCAAACACTCTGCGTATCTCCCACATCTGATACACACTCAGTAGGTTGTTCACAACATACTCCCTCTCCCTCTATCCCATTAAAAGACCATGAAAACTACTCTGCAAATTACCATGAAAACTACTATGCAGCAAAGTACTGAGTTTTCATGGTCTTTTAATGGGACAGAGGAAGTATGTATTTTGGTGCATTCCACTCTTGATGATACAGTCATGAACCTGCTTGGCTGCTGTAAGGTCGCTCTCGTTCAAGCATTGTTTCCAAACTTCGTTAAATGTATGAGTCTATAGTGATTCCTTGTTGGTGAAGATTCTTTAAAAGAGCAACTGCATCACTGCATGTGTGTACTACCACCCCCACCTTGTACTGTACTATATGCCTCAACTCTAGACTTACACTAGTAGGCACAGTGTTTTCCTTTCCACAATTCTCACATGAGTCATCAATGGACTCTTCTTTAGAAGAATATTAACATATATACATATACATATACATATATATATATATACATATACATATACATATACATATACAAAGTGAAGGTTCGCAAATTGTTAATATTGTAATCTTGTTGGATGTTTTTGTATACAAGAATAATTATATATAGACATCCATTTGTAATCTCAAGATCTTGTACATACATAGTCATTCTTAGAAGACCATCTCACACGAAGTGTAACCAATAAAGCACATTAAAAGAAGCTTGCACATGTTGTACAAACCAAATCCTCAAAATGACTAAAATCAGTCTCATTTTATTTTATTGCACCTACTTCTTGTCATTGAAGATAGGAAAGAGCTCATGCCTTGAAGTACTGTATACAGTTATGATTTTTAGAAACATGGTGTCAATGAACAGAATGTCTGGAGGGTCTGTAAGTGGGAGAGTCTCTAAATAAACACTCACCTAAAATCCCAAAGTAGGTCAGACAACACATGAGTTCATGGATTGCAGTATAATGAGATAATATTACTTTGCAAAGAAATCGCCTTGCATTGGAACTATTCGATTGAGGGCTCCTGAGGTTCAGATTAATAGTGGAGTCTTAGAATTTTTAGTGAAAGGGGTTCTTATTGGTTTCGTGCGACTCGATTTAAACACACAATTTTCTATTTATGCACTTGGTCAAGTGCGCTCATTTCATGAGCAAATTTGGCTTAAAAACAATTGTCTAAAAATTTCTTTAGAAAACAATGATTTTTGTCTTTCTAAAAAAACAATTCTTTTTTGATCCTTATCTTTATCTTTTCTTTTATCTTGTTTTCTTTCTTGTCTTCTATCTTGTCTTGCTCTTGTCTTTTTTTATGTCTTCCTTCTTGTCTTGTTTTTTTCTTTTATTTTTTCTTCATTCTTCTTTTTTCCATTTTTGGCTCTTCTTCTTCTTCTTCTTCTTCTTCTTGGTTCAGCTTGCCATTTTTTTTTTAGAAATTTATAATATAATATTTCTTTTCTTTTCTTTTTTCTTTTTTCAGCTGTGGGATGCGCAGCCGCGCACCCTATGTCCCTCTCTCTCTCCAACCCCTTTCTCTTCATATATATAGAAGAGAAGGGAGGGAGAGGGAGAGTGACATAAGGTGCACGGCTACACACCCCATGGCCGAAAAAAGAAAAAAATAATATTTTTATTTTTATTTTTATTTTTCCTTTGCACCGCCGTTTAGGGTTCAGCCAGCAGCTATACCTTCCCTGATCTTTACTTTCTATATTTGGTAGGGTTCTGGGTCACAAATGGCAAACTAAATCCTAATAAAGAAAAAGAAATTAAAAAACAGATTTTTTTATAAATTTTTTTAGGGTCAACGCCACAAATAGCAAACTGAACCTTGACAAAGTAGAAGAAGGAGAAGGGAAAAAAAATTTAAACAAATAAATAAAAATAAAAATAAGCCTTAGTACAATTGTGGGATTTGTGGCTGCATAAAGGAGCCAAAAATGGAAAGAAAAGAATGAAGAAAAAACAAAATAAAAAATAAAAAGACAAAAAGAAAGACAAGAAGGAAGACAAGAAAGATAACAAGAAAGAAAACAAGCTAAAAGAAAAGATAAAGATAAGAATAAATAATAAATAAAAGAATTGTTTGTTTACAATGTAAGGGATTGTAGAAAGGAAAAAATTGTAGTTTTTAAGAGAATTTTTTAGACAAGTTTTTTAATGCTCCCGGGGGCTAAGTGCATTATTATATGGCGAAGTGCGTAAATAGCAAACTACGTGTTTTATCAAAAGTGCATGTGAAGTCCCTGGGGTGCACTCTACATTATGTTTGAGAATCACATTCGTTCATGACCCCTTCTAAAAAACCCCTTGTATACGAGAGGTTATATGTCTAAATACCTTTGTATACAAAAATATTTTGTTTTAAATATATTAATGTAAGTATACGTGAATATTTTCAGTTCTAAATATGTTTATTGTATGTATACGTAATACGACAGTGTTCAAATTAATACCCCTTTTGTACACTCACGTATACTCGTACATGTTTAGTACAATGCAGCCCCCGAGTGTGAAGTGCACCTATAATATGGGAAATGCTAGAAGGGGATCAAATTTGAACTTTACAAATTTATAGCAACATACCACAAGTACATACAAAGCGACTATATTTTATTTTTTTGGGTATTACGCTTATTATTTTTTAATTAGTTTTTTCATGATGTTTTTGTTTTTTTAAAATTTGTGTAGTTAAATCTTTCTTTGAAATTTTTTTTGGAAATGAAATAATGGCCAAATTTCAGAGGTGAGATATGAAATACATTTTTCATAAAACCTAGCTATGAAGGTTATGTAAAAAAAGGCTTTAATTACCCCTTGTGGATAAAAAAACAAAAAAGGTTGTTGAGTAAAGCCCAAAGTCTCAAAATAAACTTAACAATCGCTGAAGAGGAAGTACTAGCATAAACCCTATTTTGAATGATGAATTTTTTTATTTAATTGAAAGTTGAGAGGTGCACACTACACCACTAGTGCATGAGTTGCACAGCTTTTAATTGCACTAGCTGCACCCCCCACTTGGTAGACCGTAGCTTGCAATCGCCCAAAGAGATTCGGCTCACAAGATTGTCCAACAACTAATTTATTTCAGGCCGTTGACTAATGTGTCTTTAATCATGTCAAGATTATCAATAGTTTGGAGAGTTTACCTGAGGAAGTCATGGAAAATGTATTTACGTTTCTTCCCATCTATGTCTTTGGCCAGGCTCAATAAGTTTGCAAGACATGGAGACATGCGGGGTTGCAACCTTCACTACATGTTTTTCACGCCAATACACTTCCACTAGTATCCACGATTCTCATCTCACCTCGATCTATAGTCATCACAGATAACTGTCATAAAACGGACTAGGAAGTATTGATGCGACGGAGAATCGGTCATACACCTTGCTCGATGCTTTCATCTTGTATCATTATGATTAGAATCATCACGTGAATCATTTGCATAATGAATATTATCTAACCAAATACACATTGGTTGCCGACAGCCGGCTCATGTACATAGTCTTTGATAGACATGGGATAGATTCTCTGATACGTATTGTGTGCAATCCCGTGTGCAAGAGCTTCCATGAAATTGTAGAACCCAATGGTAAAAATTGTTCCCCATATGAACGTGGCATTGTAGTCATGTTAGTGGACAATGCTACATACCAATGCCTACAAAATCATAACTATGGATGTGCATGACAACACTAGAGTGGCCCGAATCATAACCATAGCTTTGCATGGCAATGTCCGAATGACTTGGCAACCAATCGCTCTCCCAGGAAGAGATGTACTCCATCTTGATGATTTCACAACCTCTGTCTAGAAGAGACTTTGTGACATTCCTAAACTGTACTATCGTGCTATCTCCGACATCTTATTGAATGGCATTTTTTATGCTTTGTTTCATAGACTTGTCTGAAGTGTCGTGGTGCCCACTTCTATTTACTTGTGATCTAGCCACTGGCGCATGGAGCCACATTGACGTGGACTTACCTTAGCCATCTCGTCTGCAAGAAAAATCCCAATTGATGGTAGTTTCTAGTCGCTTGTTGATAGTCGAGTACTTTTGTGGGACTATTTGATCCACTTACCAGATGAGGGTTGCAGCTCACTAAAGAGGGATTGGAAATGAAGTACATGATCGATATGGGCATTTGGGAGATTGTGTTAGCAACAAAGGAGGTGATAAAGGCACAGAAATTGTGAAGTTCTTCCAATACCAGAGAGGATGTTTGGACCGACTAGGCAATATGTATGAGATGGTGATTGTTGTTGGATGTGTGGACTCGATAGTCATTTCACACACAATGGGGCATCATGTAGCATTCGACTTGGCAAAAAAGAGTTGGCGTGAGCTTATGTCATATCGCCTCAAGTTAGACTATGTTGCGCGAGGTGTTTGTGGAGTCTTTGTTGACTTTTTGAAAGTCTAACATACCTTTGTTGCACATGCAATTGGGCGTTTCCAAGAAAAGGTGTGGTGGAAAATGTTGTCTCAAGCATCAGGTTTTGAACTTTGTGGACTTTGAGTTTTTGTAGAGAAAAAGGTGTGTAGTACATATGGGGACATGAAATAATATAGTTATGTATTTCTAGGTTGGGTGAATTTGTCCTTTTTTTCAGCCTCTAATTTTAGAATAAATGGGTTGAATTGGAGGATTTTGCGTTAAATACGGTGTGGTGTTTTTCAAATATGTGGTGTTTTTCGATTGATGTCAACACTATTTTCTCGGATTAATTTTTTTTCACATATCCTTGTATCTAAGCTATGATGTTTTTGAAGTCACGTTTTTAATAAATAATGTTGTTTTATATTCTTGAAAAAATAAAGCAGGCTAATTACGGGAAGGGCATTTTTGAGTGGTAAATTCATGTGACATGGAAAATTTAAAACGTGAAATCCCTTTCCTACTAGTATCTTAATGTATACATGTTATTGGATTTCTAAAATTAGCCTTTTTTCATTGAAATGTAAAAAAAACTCACTTTTACTGCATACAATCTTTTTACTATGATATTGTAATTGATCGTAAAGTTTCAAAGATGAACTTGGATTGAAATGTTTTAGTTATATAAGAAGTAAAGTCTAATTAGAGATCCATGTCTAATTAAAGACTTTTGAAAACTCACTTTTTACCACATCTATGTTACGGATGTGGTCATTGAATTTCAAGTTCATGAGCATACCCTACTGTGTGAAAACACCCAATTGATAGATTCATGCTATGTGGGATAAATTGCACAGACAATAGGCGGACATGTATACTTTTAAATAGAGGTCTTGTAGATAGAGGTTACCAATAGATATCTGAAGGAGTGTGAAGGTTGGTGCAAGACAAGCTAGACAAATTGCGTTGCTTTAGATATTGTACTCCTACATATCATCAACTAAGGATTGCGAGTTGAGTGTTTCAATGTCTATGTCAATTACTTCACAAAATATGTCCATTTTGTTATATTGGTGTGATTCAAAGTCACAAAAAAGTAACACTTTGCTAAGAAATCAACTATTAACCCTTAAAGGACCAAGAAGCCCAAATTGGACTTTATGTTTGTTTTAGCAGTTTGGAGTAGGTTCTAGATAGACTTTGTTATGTTCAACTTCATTTATTTTTTGACCAACACATACAATGTTCTTCACTGATTCTGGTGACATAAAATTTGGTCTCATCTTAATTATATTTTTCACAATATGATCAGTTGAAATTGGCATTTTAAAACCATGAATCCTTGGTCCTTCAGGGGTTAATGCACTCAAATTGAGCTCTATCAACTAGGATTACTATAATGTAAGGGGTACAATTGCCATCAGTTTAAGCATTTCAACCTACATGGAGAGCTGATTTTCAATGATAAAAAATTGCAGTGCATAAAACTTTGGGTTTAATAACCAATCTCAACTTTTAATTAGTTTTTTCACAATATATGATTTTGTTATAAATTTTCAAACTTAATATGCATAGACCACTATTGATGTTAGTAGGTGTACCAATGACTGTCTTTCATTTCTAGTCCAATCAGATTACTAACTTGGTATTCATAATTAATGCTTGTGATAACTAGATTGGGAACTCCTGAAGTTGAAACACGTGCTTGGGAACTCCTGAAGTTGAAACACGTGCTTGGGAGCTCCTGAAGTTGAAACACGTGCTTTTATAGGTGACCACAATTGGTACCTAACAGTTTCTGGTGCTTCTACCTTAAATGTTGTTTTCAGATTGTCCGCTCTTCAAAAGTGAATATCATGCAGCGAATATAACGATACTATTGACCTTTGCATGCATTGACGGAGGGTGCAAACCAATCTGTAAGTTACGTTAGAATATAAGATGGGTGCAGGCCATGATTGTTCACATGCACGTCAGTTGACTCAATGAATATGACGCATGCTAGCTTCAGCATGAACGAGAACATGATGCTCAATTGCTCATACAAGCTCTGAAGAGAATGCTGACTGTCCAAAGTTTGGGAAGTAAAGGACCAGAGATTGTATGAGTAGATTTTAGGCAATTGGCAAAGGCAAACAACACATAGGCACCTCGTTTGGTGAAAATGAAGCTACAAAAACTCACTGCGATCGAGCAGTGCAAGTGTTTGAATTAATTTGGGACAGAAACTGTATTTAATTCGTGCAAAAAAAAAAAAAATTGATGAGTTCTACAATAGAGTATGTACAGTACATCTTGTCAATGAGATGTACACCTTTTGCACCATCCTGGCTCCTACTGTTGCATGCACAACACAAAAGCAGTCAGTTGATTTCAACCATGGCGTGAAAATCGAATTCATACCATCTGTAAAAACACCATTCGGACAGGAATTTAGCCCCGAGCTGGTAGCAATATATAACATGAGAGGAAATTGGTAATAATGTAGTATTGCACAGAGTGTTGGGTGCATTCATAGTAATAGGAGCCAACGGTGCCCAAATCTAAGGACTTTTCATGAGTGCTTAGGATATGATATCTTCAATATATGTAAATATTTGAAAAGAATCAAGGACATTTTAGTTCTTATTAAGGACTGGTTACATCCATATTTTTGTCCTTTTGGAGTACAAATAATTACTCAAACATCGTCAAAATTTGGTACATGTTAGAAGGACATATAATATATGTAGGAAATAATTTATATTGCAATATCAATTCAAATGATAAATTTATTGCTTAATAGTTCATAAAAATATGCATTGGTTACACTTATGTTGGCTCCTATTATTATGAATGCACCTTGTTGGTGATCCTTTCCTGCAAATTGCACAAGCACCCCCTGAAGGACGTTTCTTCACACTAGTAGAAAAGGTGGCACTGCCAAGGGAGATGCCCAGACAAGTAGTGCCCAATTCCACACATACATAGTGATTTTGCATGGGCATGTCCCCGGGGAGCAAAACCTTTTCTACGATTGATCACTCGTGGATGTTGAATGACTTACAGTTCATTTTCTTGAATGACTTCTATTCACTGGCGAAGAATAGTGATAGGTGTTTGATAAGTATGGTGATAGGTCCGCCTTTGTGAGTTAAAAGCAACCCTCTTCTCTAACCCTCATTAGAGAAAATTTGAACCCTCTTAACCCCTAATTGTCCAATCGTTCAGAAAGTGAACGATGTATAGAATCAAACTCAGATTTCTCATCCGTCATTGACTTTTTGCAGTGTGGATTTTTTACTATATATTTTATATAAAGTTAGTTTCATGCATGTGAGATCCGATTAGAAAGGGGATGGTTTGTGAAATTCTTTATGATCCATTTCATGTTGCAGTGATTCACCAAAAACTTCTAAGATCTTACTTCAAAAGTGCTCTTGGAAAAATCAACTCATAAAATTAAGCAACCAAAAATCTCCAAGAATCACTACACTTAGAGTATTACATTTCAACCCATCACAACAAATCTCATCCACAAATTGTCAATATCTTATTCGTAATCAAATTACAAAAGAATATTCAATTTTAAGTTTCAAATTTTATACAAAATATTGGTCCTAGCAATTATAGATCTAATCGTATGGATAGAATCAAATATTCTTAATGTACAACTTTTATTCATATATCAAGTTCAAAAATATCCCTCTTAGTTACATTTTATAATACATTTTTGAAATTCTCAAAATTTAGAGAGAGGTGAGGACGTTTAGGGGTTAAGGCTTCTAGACGATGGATAGAAGGGGTCTCACATATTTAGTTTTTAGTACTTCAGGGCTTTTTCCCCTACCTCTGCCTACGGGAGCTAGGTTGAATGTACTTAGGAGGCATGGCTCTTTTAATTGGCCAACTCTTAGAGCTCTGTCAAACTCTTGAACTTTCACGCAAGATGACGCCCAAATTTTTCAGAAATCATGTACATCACCTACGCTCCCCAGACTTCAATATTTAGCTTTGTTGGTAACATTTTAGTAGCCTTGAAGAGAGTTTTGACTTTCTCTAATTAAGTTTCCAACATATAGAGCTCATATCTCTGAACCCTTACACCCAAGTTGCATAATCTATTTGAGATCTCTATATATAACGTTGTGCAAAATGAGATAGGAGGCACCAAAATATTCCTATATTACTTCTATAAATTTATAATTTCTATCTCAAATGAATAAAAGACACCCTATTTTTGTTCTCTCATAGTTATCTAAATTCTTGACAGTGACTTCCCCGAGATACCAACTTTGTTTTGGGAACCATAAAAGTGTGCAAGGGGTTCTTTATTGCCACATTCAAAATGTTGTACTTTTCCAACCCAAAAGAGCTTTCAGTCCATTTAGGGGTTAAGTTATTTTTATCATAAAACTTACTAGTGCAATTTTTTTACTACTTGGTGTCATCCATGATTTAAAGTAATAAAAATAGTTTAACATAGAGTATATGATTTCTTTATGTTTAATTGCACATACCTTTGGATATTGTCGAGATGCTTTTCAATGAATTTTCACTAAAGAAACAAGTAACCATTCAACAGGTAGTTAACACAAGATCCAAAGCTTAGTAAATGGTATTCATTGATAGGTACACAATTCATAGTGTTCATATTGTTTCATAAGACTACAAAATAGAGTATCATGCACTAAATAGATTAAAGAGCATATTGATCTATGCAACTCTTAAAGTTGATATCATCCAATAATTTTAATTTTGAGATATTCAATTTAGAAATTTTGAACTATCAATTACATCAATTCATGTAATTGCATGTTATGTGATTTCCGCAACTTCTTTGAAAGTTCTAAAAACATAGATGTACTCATTGATGTTTCCAACATGTTTGCAGTATAAAATTTTAAAAATTTGTGAGTCTCTAATATTTTTGCAATTATACCATAATAAAATAAATGAAAGAAATCATCACAAGTAGAGTTTTGGTTATGAAAAGTGAATTTGGCATGAATGATTGATTGATTTGTATGTATGTATGTATGTATGTATGTATGTATGTATGTATGTATGTATGTATGTATGTATGTATGTATGTATGTATGTCAACAGTGTAATTATATTATATTGATTGATTGTGCATCATAAGAATGGCTATTATGAAAAGACAAAATGTCATTTCTTTGTAGAAAAAATCATGAGAGTACATGTACTTTGTTTAGGATATTGTAGTCAAACTACATACTTTCAATAGACTCTCTAGTCATGCTAGTCTTAGGAGTAAGGTTATTCTTCCTCTTTACCATGATCTATGATTCTATGTAAACATTGTCGAAGACCAATGGGTTACATTTTCGCTTGGTTCCTACTTTGGCAATTGAAGTGATCATGTAATTCAGTAGAGGTGGCCACTTGATTGGTGATTTGTTTATAGAATTGAATTTTGTTCCGTTTAATGCTCAAAGGACACTCTTTGTATCTATAGAATATTACGTGCAAAAAAATTGAAGTGTCCCCCCAAAGGTTTAATGCATTTTGAAATGCTTTGGTTTTTTCTTTTTCCCCCATAAGGTACACATAACTATTCCCATCTAACACTCAATTCCATCCTCATATAGTGATGGAATACATTCTAGAGAACAAGTTTTCCTTCTTATATATGAGGGTAAAATTGTTAAATGTATATTAATGGGTATGTCTACTTTAGATTATGTTGTTAGATTTGTGAACTGAATAATGTATTGAATCTTTGATGGTGATAATTTCGTCGAGACTTAATGAAAAAAATAACGATCAATATTGTATTTGTAAAGTATTATAGCCCCCCTCAACCGTGGCGAAGAAGAACAGTTCCAACATTACATCAGTCGTGGAGAACAACACTCATGAACCAATCTTCATTCTATAATAAATATTAGCAAAGGTTTTAAAATTTTAGTGATCATAGGATCAATGAGGGCATTCTTGGTATTGTTGTAAAACCTCAAGGAGGGAGTGTGCGCATACTTTAAAAGTTTCACGTCATTCCAACTCAAGGGCCCAAAGATATTGGATTTCAAAGAATTTTTGTTAATAAAGTATACCACTTACACTTCTTGCTTGTACTAGTCAAGCTCTTTTATACTCTATTTTCTCACCAACCATCACTTCAAGATAAAGTGCCACAAAAAAAAAATTAAATCAACATTAGAGATATTTATAACTCCAAATTTTTCATAATTTTTTGAACCTCATCAATTTTATTAGCAATGCACACTCTAAAATTCAAAACTTTATTAAAATTTTGAGTTAAATAATAATTCTATTGTCTTACAAGTGCATCAAATTTTAAAATTTTCTTAAAAGCTTTTTTAGCATGTTTGATCAACATTCTTGGAAAGAAGAAATTTTGAAAGTATAGTACAAGAAAGGAATACATGATTATAAACAGCTTGTTTAAAAAATAAAAAATAAAATAACGGGGATTAGTGGTGTAGGTGAGGATTTTCTTAGGATGGTTAAAAATTCCCTCTCATAGAGAATGACACGGTGTCTGTATCTTTTGTTTTGTAGAAATTGAACTTATATTAAAGTTGGGTTATCGTAGTTGTGGTAATGACATGTCATATTAGTCTAAATATTAAAGAGATGTTCGTTTTGGTTGTTATTGGTCCAATTTGATTCAAGAAGAAAATACGGCCCATAGAAGGAATTGAAATATTTCAATCTCATATTGGAAATTTAGTTTTCTTTCATCTTATACCTCTTCCTACAATGATTTTTAAAAACTCAAAACTTAGTTTCTTTCATCTCATACCTCCTTCTAAAATGATTTTTAAATACTCAAAATTTAGTTTTCTTTCATCTTATACCTCCTACAATGATTGTTTAAAGACTCAAATTTTAGTTCTTATTCTTGAATTCACTTTTCATAGATTCTCAACTCAATTTTCCAATGTAATATCAAATTCTTCAACTTGCAAAATGCAAACATCTTTTGTAAAAGTTTCAAAGTTGAAAGTTTTGTTTTGGGTATGACTAAATAGCATTTGTTGCACAATTATGAAAATTATGATCTTGGAAATATTAAAGCAACATTTTGAAAATTGATGGAAAATTAAACATCCAAGTTACATAGTTATAAAACTTGTCTTGTGTATGGCTTATAACTAAAAATAGTGACTATGAAAATGATCCATCTTGATAAGTGTAATGAGATATTAGTGTGAGAATTGATTTAATTATAGCTCTCTCCACTAATTATCACTCTAATTTGCGTTGATTTCATAAGTGTGTGAATCTCTGAGGCACACTAATATAGAATTGTGTAGTATTTTAGGTTAAAATAAATATAATATGGATTCTATACTATTTTCATATTTTTTCAAAAAATGTGACTTTTTTTTCAAACTTTCCTTCAATGTTCATCCAAGTTCAATCCAAGATTCACATTTTCAATGTAGTATTCTAGTAGTAAATCTTGAAGTAGATTAGTTAGTTTAGTAAATTGTTCAACTTTTTGGGGTGAATAAATTAACATTCATTGCAAAGTGAAAAAATACAACAAGCATATAATTTTTCTTTTTTCAATCAGTAACAACTAAACTTTCTCTTCTTTTCTTCTTTTCTTCTTTTTTGGGAAACTTACAATAAATTTTATACTTGAATCCATAGCTAAAAGTAGGGAATTTGAATATGCCTTGCAATTTCCACCGAAAGTAACTCCTCATCAATGGTAGGATTTGTGTATCCTTCTTTAAGTCAAGTGGTTAAATATATTGGGTTACGGATACCAATAAGAATTGAACCGCCAACCATATGACCGTAAAGCCAATTCAACATTTAGTTCCAACATGACTAAGTCACAAAGGATAGTTTAAAGACACTTTATTTTAACAACATTTACTATGAAAAAACTAAGTTATTGGTAGATTTATACTCGTCTAAATATGTCAACATGACAAAGAATTGTTTTAGCCCAAGACATTGTTATTTAGAGCATAAGAGACAAGATGGCAAGGCATTAAAAAAATGAATAAACTAACTAAAAGTCTCATCACCTTGACCATTTTATGAAGTGATGTTTTTTGGAGCACTTTCATAGTAGTCAACACTGAAGACAAAACTACTTTGCAAAAAATGTTTTCAGAGAAAAACCCTTCCCTTTCTTTGTTACCCATTATCAAATTTTTTGTCTTATGACTTTTAGTAAAACCATGAAGGCCAAATTTTAAAATTTGACCAATCACATTGCTTCATTTTCTTTAACCCTTAAAGGACGATGAGGTTTTGGAAGGTTTTTTGGATTTTTTTTAAATGGTATTTTGAACTCCAAAATGATGTTTTAAGCAAAAATAAATTAAAAACAACCTCCTCCAAAACAATTCAACCCATTTATAGGTTTTTATTTCTTAAAATAGTCAATATTAACTGAAATGCACACATAAAAAATTTGCATATCTTCAAGTCAGCTAAACTTTGACCATGCATAATTCCATGAGGTTTTGTCCCATCATGTTATTTTTTTTCAAAGTGTGTCAAATGAATATTTCTTTTTTTGGTCCATCAAATTTCTAATTTTAGATTTATCTCGTCGTCCAAACTAAGAAAAAAAACCCAAAATAATGGTCTTAAGAACACTTTTTGATGACTACCTACTTTGTATGAATGAAAAAATTGCTAATTTGATCAATTGCGATAATAAATTGTTTTTTTTTTTTTTTTCATTTTGGTGTACACTATAATGTACAAAAAGGAATTTTTCAAAAGAATAAAAGGAAAGTTGTGAATATTATGGTCCTCAAAAATAAGGAAAAAAGACCTGAAGGCATTTAAAGATTAAATTATGAATGAATCCTCAAAGCTTGTTGAACAAATGTAAATTTGCTCCAAGACAAAGTAACATGCATGACTTTTAGTGAACCAATTCAATACACATGAATTTTGTGCATTTTGATCAAGGAATGTTGCAGCAATAAATCCCTTGGGAGTTACATAGCCAATTTTGCCACTAAATAATAACTAAGCGATTAGTTTGAAGAAACTAAGTCAACCCAAAAATACCCTATCCACCTCCTAATTTGAATATTTGTAAAGATCTATTATAAAATACAATGTGGATGGATAATTGAAAGTTGGTGTGGAAAAAAATTGTAGATTTTGAATTTCAAATCAAATCAATGTAGTTAGATCTATGATTTCTAAAACCAATATTTTTGTATAAATTTTGAAATTTAGAATTCGAGATTTCTTCAAAATTGTATTGCAAACAAAGTATTGACAAATTTTTAGCACGATTTATTGAAATAGGTTTGAAATGTAAAGTTCTTGGTTTTAATGATTCTTTGAAAAGAATCATATCACTTAAATTAATTAACTTGTTTCGAACTAGAAATCTTTAAACTACAAAACCCATATTATTATTTTTATGAAACGTACTTACACATTATCATTTTTAGTATATCAGTGAACAATTAATTCAAAAATTTAAACCATTAAAAAGTGATCAAACTAATCAAAAATATGTATTTTGAAATATTTAAAAATGAATGAAAAGATCCCCCGGAGAAGCTAAAGGATAGAGAATTTTGTGAGTTTATTTATATTTTTGACAATGGCAGCATAAAGAGTTTTTTCATTGTCCATTCTGCTTTGTGCTTCACTTGAAAGCCAAACTTGCTCATTGGAATATGCTTCCTTTACTTCAAAGGGATTTTTAAAATAGAATTTAACCCTTCAACGTTCAGAACTTCAGATCCATCACCAATTTCAAAGATGTGTTATAAAACATTTGATGAATGACAAAAATGGAGTTGGTATATAAAGAACACTTGTAAATCTCAATGTGTAGATCACATATGTAAAGTTGGATTTTATCATATTTTTTATTAATATTTTTTAATTAATTTTGCAAGGTTTTCTTTTGAAATTCATTTTAGAATCCCAAATTAACAATTTTTAATTAAAAATGATAATAACAAATTTGGAATAACATGTACTATGAGATGGTATAATTTCCATTATTTGATTCTACTTATTTTGAAAAATCATGGTTAAGGTCTAACTTTTTGAACTAAGAATGAAACTTGACATAAACCAATTTTGTCATTTAAAAAAAAATCACAATATCTTATTTTGAAGATCCATACCGTACAAATAGTAGTCAACTAGCACAAGAACCAAGGAAATTTTAAAAACTGTACAGAATGTAGTCAAGAGAAGGCTTACAATATGTTCATTGTTCATTATATGGATGCATGTGTGTCAAAGGGTTAATAAATTGCTAATCTTTTGGCAAATTAGGACTTAACACTGTAGTACATGATCAGCTTTGGCACTAATTATATTATTTTTAAAAGACCCAAAATTTTAGGAAATATTTTTTCACTTTTTTTTCAAATTTAAAGAAGAAAATTTTCAAAAAATAAAAGTGCCAAATCTTTTCTTTTAAAAAAAATTAATTATTCGGCACCCTATGAAAGAATCCGATCGTGTACTACGGTACTGCTCTCCGACTAGAGTTCTTTTTTCACAGTTTTCCTTTCAACAATCACTTACACACAGGCAAATAAGAATTTTGAGTTTCGTTTATGAATGAAATTTTAACCTATAAGGACCAAGGATTCATGGTTTCAAAATGACAAGTTTAAACTGAAAAATATAATTCAGATAGGTACAAATTTTATATCATCAAAATCAGTGAAGAACATTGCATGTGTTAATTGAAAGACAAATAAATTTGACTAAAAGGAAGCCTACATAGGACCTATTCAAAACTGCTTTAAAAAAACATGAGGCCCAATTTGGGCTTCTTGGTCTTTTCGGGGTTAAGTGGGACTTGCAACAACACTTGTCCTGCATTGAATGAGTCTTGTTCTGTTGTGTAAAATGTAAACCTTCATTGAAACTTTAACCCTTAACTACCGAATCATGCAAACTTTGCATGATGTATAGTATCGTTGTCACTTTCCTCCTGGATGAAAGGGTTCTTGTAGTGTGTTTTTTTTTTTTACGTGATTTTTTCAGGTACTTACCTTCACGTAAGTGAAATTAGATTAGGAAAAAAAAATCAAAATTGAATTCACTAGGTCTTTCCATTCCATGTAAACTTTCATTTTGACAAATAAAGTAATCTAAGGTTTTGCGCACTAAATTCATTCTTTGATGTTGACATACAAATGAAAGTTGTAAATGATGACTTCTCCATATGGTTGAATTAAGTAATAGTGTCAAAACATGTTTAAATTTGATTTTTTAAAGAAAATCATTTTAATTATATGAAAAATACAAAATATTCATTATCTTATGAATTTTGGAATGATTGGCCAAAAATATGTAATGTACAACATTGAATCATGTTTTGCATAACAAGCAATATTTCAACCTATAAAATTATCTTTTGATTGCTTACAAACAAATCTTAATCCCTAAAAGCCCGAGGGACATTGAACAAAGCATAGATGTGTTATAATATGTGCCTTCCATATGTTTGATGAAGTTTGGTTCAATAAACAAATGTAGGGCATCATCTTTACAAGCAACCCGTATGGGTCAAACTTTCAAAAATAACTTTAGATCTTTTTTTTAATGAATTTAAAAGCATTAACCTTTGAAATTTTGTATAAATTATAATTTTCAATTTTAGAGTTCAAAATTTAGTATGATTGATTAAAGTTGGGCCATCCATTGTAAACTTCAAAAAAGGAAAAGAAATGATGGAGGGATCATCATTACTTTCCCCAAATAGAAATTTTTATAACACTAAGACAATGTTGAGGTGATCCACTTTGAAAAATTATCCCGGGTGGAGTTCAACTCGGATTCACATAATTCAAATGTGTTGGAGAATAGGCTTGATGTAGTATTTTTTTTTTAAATCGTCTTCAAAAACATATTTTTAATTCCGTACAGCCTGTTAGATTAGCAGCAACCAAAAAATGGTTGATTGAGCATTTAGGGGTCAAGACACCTCTATTGAACTATAATTAATTTCAAATAAACAACTTCACCACTATTGAAGCATCACGATTTTAACCAATCATAATGAATTACAATATGAGAATATTAAAATTGTAATTTAAGTGAATTTTCTAAAAACAAATTGTATAAAGTTATTTGAAAAATACTTAGGCATTTTATTTCCAATTCAACCGTATTGATTTCTTCTATTACGGATGACTTGCATATGCTTTTTAGAGTTAAGGTTCAAAATTATTTAAAAATAATAATACATTTAGGTATTGTCCAAAACCTATAGGCATTTAGAGATTAATTAAAATTGTATCAAGGGTCCATGTTTTCATGCTTTCGTTTGACTTCTTCTTTCTAAAATTCAAGAGGCTTTGAAAGAAAACGTGGGAGGCTTGCAAAGAGAACATGGGAGGGAGAATAAAACGGGCACCTACAACCGTGTAGAAAAAGTAAAAAATACCGGCATGTGCAGTGTACACTATTTCATATCCAAGTTTTTCATTGTAAAATACCATATTTGGCCGTCAAGGTCAGCAGTTCATGTTTAATATATAATTGGTATTCTCTAAGATTTTCTTTTTCACCATAGGATTTTTTAATTTTTTAAGAAAGAATTCCCAAAAATTTGTGTTTTTCTTTTTACAATAATTTTTGACAGCCAAGTATGGCAATACAGAATCTACCTTGTAGAAAAAATCAATGTAGTTCCCGCTATTCATGTCTTATACTCCGTAGTATGTTATCACTTGGTTTTAACCCCTCAACATCCAACCATGCATTTTTTGCATGATGTACAAAAGCAAACTCCATTTTCTCATCCGTTGTGCATTTTTTGCAATCCAAAAAAAACTACATAATTTTATGCCAAGATAGCTTTATAAACATGTGCACCAATTAGAAAGGGGATGATTTGTGAATTTTTTATGCCATATTACATATTGGAGTGATTCACCAAAAATTTCTAAGTCCATAGTTCAAAAGTGCTCTTTGGAAAAATCAAACAACCAAAAATTCTCCAAAAATCACTATCCTTAGAGTATTACATTTCAACCCATCTCAACAAAATTTCATCCATAGATTGTCAATGTCTTATACATAATCAAATTTTAAGTTTCAAAATTTATACACAAATATTGGTGATAAAATCATAGATCTAACCACATGGGTAGAATCTCAAATTCGTAATGTACAACTTTTATTCATTCATCAAGTTCAAAATTTCCCTCCTAGTTGCATTTTATAATGCATCTTTGCAATTCTCCAAATGTGAAGAGGGGTGAGGATCTTTAGGGGTTAAAAGAGGAGTTAGTGGGGGTCTTGGGAATGAATTAAAGCATATTTCATGACTAGATTCACTTTACTTACTAACATCATTTCTAACATCAAGTGCTAACACACCTTTACAAACCTTAATATGGAAACCATGAAAGAACATGCTCTTAACCCTTTGATGCGTTTGTGTCCACATAGTGGACGATGAACAAATTCAGATTATTGTCTTGACTACACACATGGGCAGTTTTTATCCATCCAAATTTCTCTTGGTTCTTGTGCTAGTTGACTATGATTTATACAGTATAGACCTTCAAAATAAGATATTGTGATTTTTTTTTAAATAAAATAATTGGTTTATGTCAAATTTCATTCTTAGTTTAAAAAGTGAGACCATAACCCTTATATGCCTAGGCATCCATTTTTTTGGACAATGTACAAATTTCATCCATGTTTTCTCATTCGTCATGCACTTTTTGCAGTGTGGATTTTTTACTACAGATTTTATGGGAAGTTAGCTTCATGCATGTGTGAACCGATTAGAAAGCAAATATTTATCAATTTTTTAGGCCACATTTCATGTTGCAATGATTCACCAAAAATTTCTAAGATCTTAGTTCAAAACGAATCAAAAGTGCTCTTGAAAAGGCCAACTCATACAATTATGCAACCAAAAAATCTCCAAAAATCACTACACTTAGAGTATTATATATCAACTAATCACACCAAATTTCATCCACATATTGTCAATATCTTATTTGAAATCGAATAACAAAAGAATTTTGAATTTTGAATTTTATACAAAATATTGGTGATAGAAATCATAGATCTAACCATATGGATAGAATCTAAATTTCATAGTGTACAACTTTTATTCATACATCAAGTTCAAAATATCCTCTTAGTTGCATTTTATAATGCATCTTTGCAATCCTTCAAATCTGAAGAGGGCTCTAGGCATTTAGGGGTTAAACATAATTTTCCATAATCAAATAATGGATATATATATATATATATATATATATATATATATATATATATATATATATATATATATATATATATATATTACAATTTAGCTTTGTACATTGACTCCATTTTTGTTATTTTTCAAACATTTTTTAACACATCTTCAAAATTAGTGTTGAATCGTGACATTAAAGGATTAAGGTACACCAACCTATTATTACCCCCATGTTTCCAATTCCGCTTCATGTATCAACCGTAGACATTTTTGGTTTGGAATGTACATTACTAAAACATGAGGGCAGAATTGAAAACATGGTGGTAATAGGTTGGTGAAGCATAACCTATTGTACCCTTTTTCCAGCACATATGTCACACTATTCATTCATGGATAACCAAAGTTGTTCTATTGGACTATAGATCAACCAGAAAAAGAAATTGGACATTCTAAATTAAAAAAGCACACACTAGGTAGAAATCTTGTCAAATGCGACATGTCTTTAACAACTAAATTCCATTGTGACTTGTCTATAGTGAATTAAAATCATAATTTCAATCACTATGGACAAGTTACGATAAAATTTAGTAATTAACCCTTAAAAGGCCCAAAAAGCCCTTTGCGCATGTATAGTATATTCTGTATTTGATGGTATTTGATCAAAACAACAATGTCCAAACACTTTTCAGTGCAAAGTACAATTAATAATCATAATAATATGTATATGAAAATATATCACAATTCATATATTGAACCACAATTGAACAATTATAAGACTGAATACGGATTGTAGAGAGGAACTCCTAAGACCATTTAAGGGTTAAAAGCAAGATTTGTCAGGATTTCTACTAGCGTTATGTAGTCCTTAACCCCTAAAAGTCCTCACATGTTTTGTAAAAGTCAAAGCCTTACAATTTGCATATTTGAGATATCACATTGTACAATTTATAATTTTCCATAAATAACCATCAACATTATGAAGGTATGACAAAATTTCAACATGTTTGGAAGATATTTGAAATATTTACAAAAAAATTCATGTAAAGAGTAAAAAATTCAAAATAAATATATGTTTGACAAATTTAATATCAAAAATTATATTTAAGGTAGATAAAAGTTGTGTTTACAAATAATTAAAAAGTGAAAGCGAAGAAACTAAATAGACGCATGATTGGAGCATTCTTAAGAAAGCCCTTTGTATTTTGAACACTCAAATTTCAAAACTCTTAATGGTGTAAAAATCTTCAAACGAAGTCTATTCTCCAATCCCAACGGTCAAAAAATGTATCGTAACTGCCAACTCCAACAAAGCTAAAACACTTGATTTTTGGGCCTTTGACCAGGGGTATAAAAAAACCATCCAAAAAAATGGATGGTTAGTCCTTTAGGGGTTAATTCAGCTTGGTTTTCTGAATTCTGCTTCGTCTTAGTGATTGCCTGATCTTGAAAGCAATCAGCACATGCGTAAAAGCATTAATTTGCAAGCATTGTCATTTTGGCCTCCAACATCAAAGTAGGCTGCATGGGGTATTATGATTGGAATGAGGGCCGGCTCACAGTGGGAAAGTCCAGCCAGTGCAGCTGCAGGTGATTGAGTGCCTGCCTAGAAGGTAAGAGTTACCCTATTCAAAACTGGATCGAAAGGGAATCTTCATTTAGATCCATTTAATGAAAGACACAACATTCAGTAGCCTTCATGCTCACTGCCTTTCCTTCATGTACTCTGCTCATCACCTTGGAGCCTCCACCTGTCCACTTATCTCCTGATGAAGTACTGTTGGATGTGGAATATTCCACACCATCTACTGTAGTGCCTTGCTACTGAATGTTATGAAATGCCATTTGTATTCCATGAATTTTGGGACCACCATGTCATTGCCACGTAAACTTAGTTTCTAATTGTAATTAGGTTGTGGTCCCATTGCAAAAGGGTGTTGGCTCCCATTGCTCTATTATGCTATGTGGGGCGTAGTAGAAAGGAAGGCAATGATAAAAGGCATGCAACGAGTGAGAGATGCAACGAAGGCCGCTCCAAACCGACTTGAAGTTCCGTTGCGCGAGTAATGAAGAAAGAGTCAGACTGGTGTGTTCCGGAACTCCCTAGCATGGACCCTGCCTTCATTCCTTCTGTCTCCCTTTTAGGATTGTGGTGGCCCTTTCGCTCCTCTCCAGACACTGAACGTGCCACTTGTCTCCTGCCATGTCATCTCCATCATGTGATTTCTGCCCACCCCTCTCCCATCCCATCTCATCAAATTCATACCTAAGGCAGAGGCACCAATACCTGTCAATTTAACCCAAAAGCGTGCAAGGAGCCTCGTGAGACCATGTTTGGTCGATTTTTAGTCAAACGTTGATTTTCACCTAATTCCTAACTGCAAATGAACATGGTCCCAACTAAGAAAGTGTAGGGCCTATTTTTTACTTTCTAGTTCAATTTATCATTCTTTAAAATTGTTAAAATTGCGTTTTTTTTTTTACAGCACTTTAAAGCTCAAAACTTTAAAATTCCAATATACTCTGAAGAAAACGTTTTCCTATCAAATATCTTTTTATGTAAGCTCAAGAAGCTTGCCACCTACACCTTGTTGCTCATCACTAATATTTATATTTTCCCTTAAAAAATCATACTATTTTAAGTATTTTTATAATTACTATGATTTTTACAAGAAAAGACTTTGAAAAACTTACGAAATTCATTTTTATTCAAATAATTATGGAAAAATCAAGGTAAATTTATTTAACAATAAATTATATGACAAAAATATCAAAAACATATAATATGTTTTAAAATGTGAGGAATTGATGAGGTTTGACCAAATAATTGTAGTGTGGACGTTTAAGGGTTAAGGATTTCAACCTATTTAGAGCGATGGTTTTCAATGTTAAAAAATTGCAACACATAAAACTTTGGGTTTAATAACCAAGTCTAATTTCCAGTTGATTTAGTCACAACCTATGATTTTGTTCTGAATTTTCAAACTTAATCTACATAGACCAATATTGATGTTAGTAGAAGAACCAATATTCGTCCTTCATTTCAATTCCAATCAGTTTGCTAACTTAGCATACATAATTGGTCACCAAACTGCTACAACTAATGGTTGTGATAATTTGATTGGATACTCACGAAGTTGAAACAAGTGCTTACATAGGTGACTGGAATTAGTCCCTAACAGGTTCTGATGCTTTTACCTTAGTTCAGCCAGATTCTCCTTAGTCACTTTCAGTTGTTGCAACCTTTCAAGTTTAGTAATGGGAAATTTCATTTTATCAATTTTGAGTTTCTCTTGTCAACGCACCTACTGAAGAATGTTTATAGTTCCTTGCACCATTTGCTCTACACTAAAAACTATTCCCTCCGTGCCACAAAAAGACCTTGTTTTCACTGAAATCCATGAATTAAACTTAATCCTGCGAATACAGAGGGAGTATGTTGACTGTGATGCAAATCCATGAATTAACTCTTAACCCTTAAACGTCAAGAGGCCCTGGGCGGGGCAGCCCGGAAGGCATCTAAATTTTCGGAGGGATAAAAAAATAAAAATAAAAAACGAAAAAAATGAAAAACGGCTCTGCTGGCCACTGCTGGCCAACACTGTAGCATTGCGGCACTTTTCAAAAAACGACCTCAGCTGCCCCAACCTCAACTCCTACTCATTTTGATAACTTTGATTGCTTGCCAATGTTTCCACAATCTCCCAAATGAGGCGCAAATTTGGAATCTAGATCGCTTTTTCAATAGTTTTCCAATGCACCAATCCTCGCTTGATTTGGTTGAGAAAATCCACTTTTTTCTTCATTATTCTCTCATAAATAAGCCCATGGGGCTTACCTTGACGTTTAAGGGTTAAATGTCCCTTGGGGATAGTAGATACGTTGTCATATATTTGGCATTTGTTGTAAGTAGAAAGTTCCAAGTTGAGACCCGAATAGCTCATTAAAACCATGTCGACGTGAATTTTAACCCTTTTGATCTTAAACCCAAAGGAGGTGTAGAACTATGCCAATACAGTGGAATATTGTTGTATAATATTGGTCGGAACATGCTTTCTAGACCTTTAAGGGTTAAATGAATATAGAAGGAGTATTTGGACTACCAGAAAGAGTATACATGATCAAAATCCATGATAATAATCCATTATCAGCATTATCAAAATCCATGAATTAAAGTGCCGACATTGTTTGCAATGGCTTGAAGTACTTGTCAAACGTGCGCAAAGCTTAATTGCCGGAGGTGAATGAGTACAATAAGAAATCATGGTTTTATTTTGGGATAAAGTTAAAGTTGATATCATGGTCTTTTGTGGGATAGAGGGAGTAATTAATTACAGAAAGAGAAGGTGTTTAAAAAAAATACAAAGTTTTAACTCATAAATCTAAAGAAATTTGACCACCCATTAAATGTTGATTCTTCATATCTTTCTAAAATATTTCAAAAAATAACACCAATAATTGTAATCATAGTAATTAGCTCAAAATTATGAAAATTCCATTTCTGGATTTTGGTTCTTTAACCCTTTCAGGCACCTGCGTCCACATAGTGGACGGTGCACAGATTCAAACTGTTAGAATTCCATTCAAATTGGACAGTTTTCATTCACCAAAATTTCTCATGGTTCTTGTGCAAGTTCACTATCATTTGTACGGTTTGGATCTTCAAAATAGGTTATTATGATTTTTGAAAAAACAACAGAAGTGGTTTATGTCAAGTTTCATTCTTAGTTCAAAAAGTGAGACCTTGAAGATGATTTTCCAAAATAAGTAGAATCAAATAATGGAAACCATACCATCTCGTAGTGCATGTTATTCCAATTTCATTCCAATAATTTTTTTTTTAAATCCGTCAATTCATGATTTTCAATTGAATTTCAAAAGAAAAGCTTGCAAAATTAATAAAAAAATATTTTAAAAAAATATGATAAATCCAACCGTACAGATGTGATCTTCACATTGACATTTGCAACTTTTCTTTGTACATCAACTCCATTTTTGGTTTTCATCAAACATTTTATAATGAATCTTTGAAAACAGCAATGAACTGGGACGTTAAAGGGTTAAAGGTTACGTTTGAACAACTAGAAGTTTAAACATACCAAAAATCTGTTACATGCTATAACATTATTCACCAGAGGATTGAAGTATCTTTGGAATCTTGAGATTCTTGTTAATCCTTAAAGGACATGGATTTTCTGATTTTCACACCCAAAATCTTTTTTAACTCCATTTTAAACATGACTGTTTATTTTATTTACTTTGGTTCTATTCTAAAGAAGTATAGATGCCTTAAATATTATTTTTTTGGCATTTTTAAAACCCAATTTGGTTCAACGGAGTAGAAGTTATGAGCAACAATCTTCCCAAAACAAATGTAAGCCCGTGGGGCTTAGTATGTCTATAAGAGTTAATGGGAATAATGTCACATGAATTAATAAACAAAGAGCAAGTAAGCACATCCCTGCATGCATTATATTCGACCTCCAAATTTCAATTTTGAATACTTAGATTATTTGTTTGTTTAACCCCTAAATACCCACCGCCTTCTCCAGATTGGGCAATTTTGCAATGATGCATTATAAAATGCAACTGAGAGGGATATTTTGAACTTGATGTATGAATAAAAGTTGTACATTATGAATTTTAAATTCTATCCATGTGGTTAGATCTATGATTGCTATCACCAGTATTTTAATATAAATTTTGAAACTTCAAATTCAAAATTATTTTGTAATTTGATTACGAACAATATATTGACAATTTGTAGATGAAATTTGTTATGATGGGTTGAAATGTAATGCTCTAAGTGTAGTGATTTTTGGAGATTTTTTGGTTGCTTAATTTTATGAGTTGACCTTTTCAAGATCATTTTTGATTAGTTTTGAAGTAAGATCTAAGAAATTTTTGGTGAATCATTGCAATATGAAATGAGGCCTAAATTTTTCACAAATCATTCCCCTTTCTAATTGGTTCACACATGCATAAAGCTAACTTCCCATAAAATCTATAGTAAAAAGTCTACACTACAAAAAGTGCACGAGGGATGAGAAAAATGGATGAAATTTGTATGTCGTCCAAGAAATGAACGCCTAGTCACTTAGGGGTTCAGATCAATTTCTAAATGAGCAAGTGAAATTATAAAAGAACCAATGAGTGGTAGAAGAATTGTATTATTACATAGAATATCATTATACTCCACATGTCTTTCAAGTGTGTGGAGATAAAGAATATAGAACACTGTCATATGTTGAATGTTCTTTAAGTGTGCAAATGCCATGTGTGGAGAATGTTGGGGTATTCATTCTTTAGGTAGTTGCACACTACACTCACCTAACCTTCGTATAACGACCATATAATAACAATTGCACCTTAAAAAAACTACAAGTATAATTATATAATTATATATAAAGAACCTAATTAACTTTAACAAAATAAGTTTGCACAAGAATAACACAAGTTTCAATATAATGCAAAACCTTGACCAAAAATTGAGAAATCCAAATTAATAACTCTAAATCCAAGTTTCATTAAAATAAAAATAAAAATATTGACATACCTAAAAAAATGTATAAGAAGGCAACTTTTCAAAAAAAAAATTGAAATTAAAACATGTTGTTATTTATTGAGAGAATCATTTAAAAGTAGTACAATAGGTCCTGATTTTTTAATTAAATAATTTTTAAAATATAAGAATTATATATTTACTTTTTATGAGACTTTACACACCAAAAAAAAAAAGGAGACCAAAGTTCAGGTCCAACCTTCTTTTGCCTAAATTATGATGTAAAATACATTGCTACAAATGCCTTAAATTTTATAAACATTTGTGTAATTTGACCCTAAATTAGTCTTTACAAATAGTATTTTGGAATATTTATGTGGTTCATACTACCTAAACTATTTTTTGAGCTCATAAATTAATGGAAACACTGATTCTGTTAAAAGTGTAATTGGGGTTGTAAAAGTGCACATAGATATTTTTTCATAAGCAATAAATGAGTTGTTGTAAATGATTAATATTGGACTGAATTACAAAAACAAAAAAATGTGATATTGAAGTTTAATAACAAGTTCAAATTCTTGGCAACTTTCATTTTGTTTTTAAGGGGTGAGCCATGTGCCTCACTCCCTTATGACAATTAATTTTGACTTTGTCCTCAAAGTGATGAGACACTAGGGTTGTCATATTTGACACTTGTTTCTAACTTCACGTTTATTAATTTTTTAACCTCCACTATCTATTTAGACAAGTGTCAAACATATTAAACAACATGGATGAAATATTTGCAAATATCCAAGAATATTATAGAATATTCCCATGTATATTCTGAAAATATGCTTGTTTGAGAGACATGGGGTATTATATGTGTTAGACACTTTGTCTAATGATTGAGTAAGACAACTATATGAGGCGCATGCCTCACTCTCTTTAGAAAAAAATGAAAAAAAAATTGTGACCAAAAAGTGATGTGTATGCATCACATCCTTAAAGATTAAATAAAAAGTAATTTCAACATTGGAGGATTAAGCATTTTCCTTATGTACATGCATATCACTTTTTTGTAAACCAAATGAAAAACGCTTTTTATGAGGGGGTGTTGTCTATGCTTCACTTGGAAATCACCCCTCGTGTAATTTGAGATACACGTGCGTGCAAAGGGAGGACTATTACATAATTGGAATATTTGAGGTATGTTATGTAATATTTTAAGTATATTCTAATTAGATTCTTGAGTTATTCCTTACTTGAATTTAAATCATCCATTATTACATCTAAAATTTTATAATTAGGTAGAAAGTTTATTTGCCTATTAAGAAGATAGACCCTATATTTGAACTCAAGTAGTTTTTTAAACTTTTTGATGGTGACTCCATTCCAAAACTTCTTAAAAGGTATCAAGAGGTATGTTGCTACAAAAACATTAGATAGACATAGCATGCAACCATCCTTCTTACATGTTCAAAGTATTATAAATTATTAAAGTTCTGGAGACTCTTGCATACATGCTTTAAAAAAATATTGTTGCATTTATTGAAAAAATTTATCATTTTTGCAATGGTATGGTTTATTCTAAATACCAGTTCTAATTCATTCATTCACAACTTTGTAATACCAATGAATACATTAGTAGTTACCAATCCTCTTAGTCGGAGCAATAGAAAAATAAACTTGCAAAATGAACCATTTCTTCTCTTTTGGCTCCTTATGAAACTTATTTACAAAGGCTCAAAATACATGTTTTTGAGTACCATCCTCCTTTGTTTTTATTTTTGGAATGATTCTACAAGATATGAAAAAAAGTTAACAAAAATTAAAGGACACTTATACTAGAGTTATCTGTAAAGTCGAAGCCAAGTAGCATGTCTCTTGACTAGAGTTTTTGTTCTGTAAATAAGTTTTAGTGTCCATCTCTGACATGAAGCGCCGGCTTACTTGGTGTGGGTGAGCATGTATTTGGTGTAGGAGCACGTGCAGATTCTCCCTTGGGAACTCGTGTGAGGTATGGAGGAGCTTCTTTAGCATTGGGGAGGTTCAAGGTTCGAATCTCTCTGACAATGTAGAGCGTTGTTATTGGTTGAAATTAAAGGAGCCAAAACTCGTTTTAGCCGCTTTTCAAGTTAAAAATCCAATTTTGTCTTGTCTTTTCTCTTGTGGAATTCTTTTGCTCGACTTTATGGATAACTCTACTGTATAACAAAGATTCTTAAAAAAATTCATAGGCATCCAACTTTACTCATCATCCCAAAAAACCACCATACACACAAAAACATTTATGCCAAATATGTACTGTTGACTCTTTAAGTATTAATTTTTGACAACATGCAAAATATTCTGCTTCCTCCTTTTGCGGATGGGAATCTTTTAGCCGTGATGGGCTCTTTGAATTTCATAGGTGAAACTCCATGCAAATTCCTTTTAAAAAAGAAGAAGAAAAAGAAAAACATGGCTTGAAATGTTTGCCACATAAATGTTTGGATATTTCAAATCTTTGGCATTTCTGAGAGGGTTTTCCACAAGAGTCAGAGTTTGACTTCATCAACTACCAGATTTTAGTTGATTTGCTGTTTAGAGCTGGTTGCCAGATACACTGCTCATGCAAATGAGGATGATTTTCCTCTCTGCTCAAGATTCAGGAACAAAGATTTGGAGCCACTGCCAACGCCACTGCACTGCCACGCTGCCCATGCACTGTAAAATGGGAAAAAATAGAAAAACCATACTCTTTTTAAAAACCCATTTTATCAGTGTATAATATTAAAAAATGGTATGCAGCCGACCCCCTATGATAAATTTTAGGTCTTGGGATTAATATATTCTAAGAATTACACTGTGTTATTGTTTATCAATTAGGGCCGCATTACATACCGTACATAACATTGTTAAGCCTTAGCCCCTAAACGTACCAGGGTGTCCCAGGAATTGGCAATTTGAGAAAAATCATCATAAACTCCCATTTAGAAGAATATTTTGGAATTGATATACAAATGAAAGTTCTAGATTTTGAATTTTAGGTTCCATTCGTACGGTTTGATTCACTAATACTATCACCAATATTTAATTATCAATTTTGAAAGTTAAAATTAAAAATTCCTTCTAAATTCGATTACAAACAAATTTTTAATATCTTTTGAGTAAAATTTGTTGGAATGAGTTTGAAATGAGATACTCTTAAACGTGGTGATTCTTTGAAATTTTTGTGTGCCTTAAATCTATGACCTCATTTTTGCAAGGCCACTTTTGAACTACAATCAATGCAATTTTGGCTTGGTCAACGACTTGACATACTTCTACATTTGTAATTTTAGAAAAATATGTACTCAAGTATGACTAAATCCAACCATTAGATAGGACAACAACTTGGTGAAGTATCTCCAAAAAAATGGATGACTTTCATCCAAGCATTGATGAGAACGTGGGGTGCGTTTGAATCTGTTAGTAGTTCAGTTTTTGGACGCTGTTACGTTTAGGGGTTAGACTCTGTACCCCTACTAAAGTTTTCCAAGATTCTAGTTGATGCTCTTTGTTTTCACATCTTAAGTTTGTCTTACTTGCTTGACTTTTACAAAAAATTCCTCATATAATGGTAAGTGTCATCTTGCACTCTAGTTTCAAGAAAAATTAATGTATCGATAAAAAAATCAATCACTCAGTAGGTGGTGTAGTACCCTACTGATGTAGAATTAATGTAGTCAAGGGGCAAGTTTGGCACTGAATATTTGTAATATAAGAAGCCAAATAAATTACTTTTGAAATTGTTAAAATGTAGAACATTTACCAAATCTTCATATTTTTCTTAAAAATTGGATAATTAAGTGTGAGTTGTAATGGAGGAAAGAATTGGTCTTGCAATTGATTCTTAACTACCCAACCGTTCATTTTTTGGACGATGTACAAATATCATTCACGTTTTCTCATCCGTTATGTACTTTTTGGCAATGAAAACAAATACTATAAAATACTATGGCAAGATAGGTTCATGCATGTGTGATCCGATTAGTAAGGGAATTATTTGTGAAAATTTTATGCCTCGTTTTATGTCGCAGTTATTCACCAAAAAATTCGAAGATTTTAGCCTAAATGTGCTCTTGAAAAATAAAAACAAATAAATAAAACTCATAAAATTAAGCAACCAAAAAAACTCCAAAAATCACTACATTTAGAGTATTACATTTTAACCCATCACAACAAATTTCATCCAGAGATTAGAGTTAACAAAAAAGTCAGCCCAAAGAGGAAAGTTTTGGCAAACTGGTGTTGAATTCCTCTTGAACTCGTACTGAAATATAAATAGACCAAAACTAGTTTATAACAAGTTGGGAGACAATCTAAAACAAGGCACTATTATTATTCTCCATACCTCGCTATGGCTCCGACACCTTCCACCAAAGCTCCAAGTCTATGGCCCACAAGGGGACAATCTATGACATGACACTATTCAAGTTTTCAACCCAACTATAGTTCAATACAGAAGTTAGAAGTAGAGCAAAAAGGGAAGTTAGATGCACTTCTTTTTTGTTAACTCTATTGTCAATATCTTGTTTGTAATCGAATTACAAAATATTTTGAATTTCAAGTTTCAACTTTTGTACAAAATATTGGTGATAGCAATCGCAAATCTAACTGTATGGATAGAATCTAAAATTCATAATGTACAAGTTTTATTGATACATGAAGTTCAAAATATCCTTTTTAGTTGCATTTTATAATGCATCTGTGCAAAATTGCCGAATTTGGAGAGGAGTGAGGACGTTCAAGGGTTAATCCTAAGTGCCTAGAGGGGTTTGGCAATACCTAAATGTATTCTAAAATGTATTATAAAATGAGGCTTCTTTAACTCTTTTGAGCTTCAACTCTAAAGAGCATACCAATATGTAAGACATCCTTATTAAAAACATCTGTACAGTTGAATTTGAAATAAAATGTCTGGATATTTTTCAAATGAATTTACACAAAAAAAACTTTGAAAAATCACTAAAATTACAATTTTAGTACTCTCATCTTGAATTTCATTATGATTGGTTGAAATCATTGTGCTTCAACGGTAGTGAAGTTGTTCATTTGAAACTTATTATGGTTCCATAGAGGTTTCTCGAGATCTTTTTGTAAGAAATTAAAAGATAATTTTATAGATTGAAATATTGCACGTTATGCAAAAGATAATGAGTATTTTTGTATTTTTCATATAATTAAAACAATAAACTCTTTTTAAATCAAATTTAAACATATTTTGACACTATTGCTTAATTCAAGTGTATGGAAGTCATTGAAAAGTCATCATCTACAACTTTCATTTGTATGTCACCTTCAAAGAATGGATTTAGTGTGCATTTTATAGCTCAAAACCTTAAATTCCTATTTTTGTCATAATGAAAGCTCACATAGAATGGAAGGACCTAGTAAATTCAAATTTTATTTATTTCTTAATCGGACTTCACTTACACGAAAGTAACAACTTGAAGAAATATTGTAATTTATTAAATGGATGAAAAAAATCACTGCAGATGAAAAACGGTACATTGATTCTATACATCATCCAAAAAATGGACGCTCATGTAGTTAGGGGTTAAATTCATTCTAAGTCACTCTCAAATGATATGGGATAGGAAGAACCTACAAACCCATGTGAATTCTCACCACACCATATTTTTCAGTAGATTTTGGTGCACAATTGAGCATAGAAAATGATCTTATTTTGGAATACTTTCAACTATTGAAAGTTAAAAGGCCAAGTCATCTTCCACCTCCAAAAAGAATTTTGTGATTTGAAATTTTTATGCATGAGATATGGACAAATTTAATAAAGGTTGTGAAGAATGTGCATGAGTTGAATGATAAGAGAATGTGTTGATATCAAACTCTCGAGCCTCAATTGTGCATAGTAGGCTTACTTATTTTGTATATTGTTCAACTAAGAATACTTGTACAATCAAGTAGTCTTTCACTTCCAAAAAGGATTTTGAGATTTGAAGTTTTTATGCTTGAGCTATGCCCATTTTTGTAAAGGAGTTTAACTGGTGATTAAGAGAACAAGAATCAAGTGAGAGGAGTTGTACTACATATCCCACATTCATTGTTGTCACTAGTGCACTGAACTTTGTGTAAAGCACAAGGCTTTACCTCATGATGTTAATGAAATGTAATGCACTTTCATACATCTTTAACATACTACTTGGTTATGGCCGAATTTTATTTTAAAATCGAAAAAAGGTCAAATTTTATTAATTACAATTTTTAATTTGGAACCAACTTTCTCCACTTTTAATAAATATTTAGCACCACACTAGAACTAGAGGCCATTTTTTCATAAGGAAAATTCAACCAAATTTCTATCCGTATTAGTCTTAAGGCCGGTCTCAAACACTCAATATAACAAGATTATAATGGAGGTCATTTCTCCTATGTCTAATGGCGTTTGGGCCCAAAAAAGGGGACTATTGTATAAATTCTTGAAAATTTCAGCCCATATTGCACAATTTAAGGGTGCTGATTGTTGGAATTTTTTTATTTTTTTAACAAAAAATTTGTTTTTTTTAATTGAAATTTGGAAACGACCCCAAAGCCATGAATTGGGCTTCCATTTTTGGCACACCCAATATTTCGAGTTGGGGTCGTGTTAGACCTTTTCATTTTTAATTCAAATTTTGGTTTCAAAATTTGAGCTCAAGTTTTGTTGTAAATGGGTTGGAATTGATTTCGGGATTTGGACCAATGAGAGGTGGGGATTTGAGCCCTCTTACATATCAAAACGACCTCGACTTCATAAGTAAAGCAGCTTTTAGGCAGTGGTTTTTGAACATCTAGCATGTACAAATTTATAATAATCATAACGTTGGTCCAAAGACCATCGTGACTACTCTCCTTCTAAACCCTAGTGCCCCTCTTCCACTTTCATTTTTTTTTATCTTGTGTCTATTCGCTGTCTCTTCTACTCTTGTTTTTTGCTTTTATCATTGTTACAAGATTTTTTCATTGCAATTTCAATTTTATGAGGGAATTTTTGAATATGGCTTAGGTTTCAATGCTTCTTGTAGTTCGTTTTTTTATGACTATAGGTTCCTATTGTTGAATGAAATGACAAGCGTCATGTTTATAAAATGAGGCACAGCTCTACGCAACATATTCTTGAAATGAGCACGGCATACTTTTGGAATTTCAACAATTTTTATTCATTTTTAATAGAGTTCAACTAGATCCTCACTAACTACTTTAATTACCTCTACATTACCTACTTATATATTCTTTATATGAGCACTTAAAAAAACCATTAGTAAAGATCATACTCCTTATAGGAACTTTGTCTTGATTTGTACACATGTCTACACATCTGTATACTATTTAGATCTGCAACACCCGTACTGGTTTTTCAACACTAATAAAAAAATACATAAAATAATAATAATAAATTAGTCATAAACCATAGTTAGGACACTAATACCTTCCCTTTGCCCACATCCACATGGTCTTAGCCACATTGCCATTGATTGTGCGGAGTCCCAAGCAAAGCCCAAGTTATCTTTTTGATTTTTTCACACAATATGCGGTGAAGGAGTAGCTTCAAGATATACTAATTTTCATAACATTTGACCAAGGAATTTTAAACTTATGGTGTGATTATTGATTTTGGTCTCAACTGGGGCAATATAGGTAGTAAGTATATATATATATATATATATATATATATATATATATATATATATATATATAGATAGTGGAATAGATCTATATCTACAAGAATAGCTTTTTTAGAATTCTATTCTCATTAGTGAGGTGCAAAATATGAAGATATTTGTTTGCAATATCCTCTAAAAAAAACATACAATGTTCATTTTTGTATTTAATTTTCACAATTTTCAAAAGAAAAAGAAGTCCCAAAAGTGTAGATGGATTGCTACAACAATTTTCACGAGTAGGTATAGCATGTTTCGATTCTATGTTACATTTATTAGTGATTTAGTTTCTTTTTAACCTCTTTCCATTCCACGATTTTTCAAAGAATGAAAGTCAAATTTACTTCCTCTTGAATCTTTTGTCCCATAGATTCTCAGCTTAAATTTTCAACACAATTTCAAATTCCTCAAGTTGAAAAATGCACACATTCATCTTTAAAATTTTCAAAGTTTCACATTCATCTTCAAACATGATAATTTTTTTAAAAATTAAATAAATAAACAAACACCACAATTTTAAACTCTCAAAGGATATACAATGCCCCTCAGACTTATTTTTCTCAATTTTCAAACCACTATGACCATGAATTGTTAACAATGGAGGATTTTTTTATAATTTTTTTCAAACGCCATCCGTGATAAGAATAGCATGTACCTACATTTTAAACTTGTAAATTACTTCTATATTTTGATATTAAAACTAAAAAAATACTCCTTTCTTTTTTAAATTTGGAAATGTCCTTCAACAGTTAAAAATTTTAAAACAATAAATTTTAAAAATTGATGAAGAAGTAAACATACAAGATCTTACATTTAAAAGTTGTCCCAAATTTTTCTAATCTCCCATGTTTCTAATATGGATCCTTAGGAAAAGCTTTAGGGGATAAAAGAAACGTTGGAGCTAAATTCAAAGATGTTCAAGTAGCCAAAAATGAGATGATTGACTTTTGGAATCATTTGAAATATTTTACATGGTGTTGCAAATGGAACAAGATCAATTGGGCACACACTTTAATTTGTTTACAGTGAGGGAGGGTAATTAGTGAAGGTGACACTAAAATGTAAAATCAATGCGAAGTGAAGATTTCAGCACTCAATAAAAGTTTCAGCCACTCAATAAAAATTTAAGCCCTCGCCAATTTTATGAAATATTTAATATTTTTTGAAAAATAAGGTTCATTTTTCAAAAAATGAATTTCTTGATTTCTGATTTCGAGCAAAAAAGAAGATTTAAATGACCAAAAATGACCGTAAATAGCTTAGAAATAGCAAAATATCGCTAAAAATAAAATAATTTATTCTATTTTCGTTTTTTGGTACTCATAATTTCCGATTTTTTTTTTTTTTTTTTTTGCGACCCAACTGTGGTACTACGGTATTAGCAAATATTGTAGTGAATGAAAGGCTCTTTACAAGAGTAGCCACATGATTTCTGAAGAATAAAGGTGGGCACTCCATGGTTGGACTTGGTATTAAGCTAGGGCACAAGTTCCAAGGCCACGGGTAAGCTCAATTTAAGTGTCTAACTTACAATGACAATTCTGTGTTATTAAGGGCCTTTTTACACTAGAGACGAGAAGCCATGAAGAGAGAAATCTCAGCCAATGAGAAATTGGTCTTCTCGGTTATTAGGCCACTCATTGGCTGAAATTTCTCTCCTCACCTCTTCTTGCTTCTAGTGTAAAGAGGCCCTTACTGCAAACTTTGCAACTGCACGCCTGCAGAGACAGAAGCCACTAGGCTTAAGTTGATTAAATTAAGTAAGTAAGTTAGACACTTACTTAAATTAAATTACGGCAACCCTTGCAACTGATCGTCTGCAGAGACAGAAGCCACTCTCGGCACACAAACACACACACACACTCTCCCAGGACACCTGTCGCCGTCAATGCGCTACCAGTAAACTAAGTTAAGTTAGAGCAGCAGCAGCTTTATAACTTAAATGGAGGCCAAGATGACAAGATCAATTGCTGCATGGCCCCGGCCTGCCTGCAAGCCTGCCTGCCTGCCTGCTCTCTCTCATTGAGCCCAGTGTTGTGTCAGTCCTTGCTCCTCTAGACTGCCTAGGCTTTCTTTTTTCCTTTTGGCTTCTTTATTTTATCATCGTGGACATACATTCGTGCGGACTGGACTGGACTCCTGTACTAGTCATGTAGTATGTAGGAATCCGCCATTCCGCCCCGGCCTGTCGGCAGTTATTATTTGTTTTCAAACATGTTGTATGGTTTCGATCTTCACTCTAATGCGCCCATTGGCTCGCCGGTGGGCTCTTGCCCCTCCGTCTCGGTTCCTGTGCTGCTGTTCCGCGCCTCCTCCGTCACTTCCATTTATCTTTAAATAAAACCGCCCATTGGTTGGAATTCACCCAAGTATTGTAAGTTGCCGCACGTTCTCTTTTTTTAGCTTCTTTTTTTTAAAACAATCTGTGTCATTTCAATTCAGAGGAGAAACCAGAAAATGAGCATCATAAAGATGCCAAGGCTGTGAGCAACCGACATTCTCTTTTCATTTTAGAAAAATGCAACAAAGTGCCTTCTATCATTCATGGGGCATTACAAATTGCAAGTACCTTTGACACGTGTCCCATCATTTTGACACGTTTCCTACAATTTGTCATTTTATAGATTTTTTAAAATTTAACTCCTAAAGGATTAAGAAGCTTAAGTTGGGTCTAATATTTATTTATTTTTAGTAGTTTTGAGTAGGTCCTATGTGAACTTTCTTTTGTTCAAATTTATTTGTTTTTTATCGAGACAAATTTGAATTACATTTTTCACAATACGATCATTTCTTGTTAAAAAATTTCTTTGAAAGAGTGGAAACCAATTGATCAAGTGCAAAAAAGGGGAAAAATTTAAAATAAAATAAAAATCAGTCGGGGTTCCAAATAAGGGGCAACATGCAAGTGAGAGTAGGAGCGAGCTTCCATCTAGCTAAAAAAATACCACCATTGCAAAAAAAAAACTCATTAACGCACCAAGTAGAAGTAATTTTTTTTGCTAACGTCTCTTGTTTCTCACAACACGATTAATTGAATTTGTAATTTTATATCCATTAATCTTTCGTCCTTTAGGTGTTAAACTAGAAGCATTGCTCTAGTATTCATAAGAGTTGAAATAAATGATAGAGTATATTCTTTTCACCAAAATTAATTATATTTTGTGCATTGGGCTTAGTTTATATATGCGTGGGTTCAAATCAATTCTATAACATTCTTGAATATGAAGACATAGGTCTTTGTGCAAAAGTGTTACTATTGACAAATGAGAATGGTTCCCTTGAAGTTCAATTGAAATACTGGGAGTAGCATTGATCTTTTATTAAAATTTAATGATGCTACTGTTGAAGAATTATTCTTTGGCAATAGCATTGTTGAAGAAAGACCTATGTTTTCAAGTTTAAGGATGTTACATTAAGTGACAAAATTATTATTACTAGGGCTCCGCTTTTCTCCGCACCACCAGTGACAAAGTGAAAGGCCATGAAATTGAATAAGACGTGAAAGGAAAGGTTATTTCCTATAATGGTCTTTGAGGACGGAATTCAATCGTGAAAAGCTATCCATCCAAGGATATGAAAAGCTAGGTTACATCATAGAAATGTTACATCATAGAAAACCTTACCCTAGAATTGTCGACTGCTCGCTCACGGATTGCCGGCTCGCTTGAAAACCCTACAAGCCTATAGTCATCAATACCATTTTCCTAAACAAAAAAAGGGCTCTCCTTCTCTCCGCACCACCATTGACAAAGTGAAAGCCCATGAAATTGAATAAGATGTGAAAGACTAGGTTACTTCACATAATGGTCTTTGAGGGCGGAATGGGAACAGTCATGGAAAGACTATCCAAAGATATGAAAGGCTAGGTTACATCATAGAAAACCCTGTCCTAGAACTGTTGTTGTTTAGAACTGTTGTTGACTACCGTCTTGCTGGCTCACTTACAAACCCTACAACCATTGGAAAACCACAAGTGGAACCTATAGTTGTCAATACCTTTTTTCTAAACCAACTCCTACCTACGGTCATCAGTGGAATTTAAAATGCCATGTAAAATTGATAAAATTATTAACCATTGACAACATGCTTAGAATTTAAACATCACTTGGATTTGAACTAGTTATATATTAAACTAATCATAATGTAGAGTAGCACAATCGCAAGTTTTACTCAAAGGTCATTTACACTCATGGAATCATATGTAGAAAGTGGTTGGATTTCCTTATATTTCCACTCAAAAGAAATCTAGCTTGGTGTAGAATCTTCCAAGTTTACAAATGTTGAAAGAAAATATTTAAACCTTTTAGAGTGAGTGAAGGGTAGTTTTGTCATATGTAGGTTATATTTTTTTACTTTTGTATGAACAACCTCCATCTCAATCACAGGGTAACAATTATCATTTCATGGATTGTATTCAAAATATTTTTTAACCCTATAGAGTTAGAGTTTATTTTATTGTGAATGTACATGAAGGAGTTCAAAAATTGGATGAAGTAACCTCGTTTTGAAGTGATGGAATACTACAACATCCAATAGGAGAGTGTTTGTGTAAATACAAGTAAAGTCTATCCTTAATAATAACACATTTGTTACTATTACACTTTCATTACAATACTAAATTATCTTGAAACTAATATGTATAGTTAACCCTTAAATACCTCAGCATTTTTTTTTCTAAAATCAAGCATGCATTCATAAGTACCTTGCATAAAAAGTTTTAAATTAATTTTTAAAGAAATATTTGAGTTACCCAAAAACATAACACGAGTTTCAAGGCCCAATATTCATGGGAATGGAAGTCTATGCTCTCATTGAGTGTAACCAAAATGAAAACTCAAATTCAAAGTTTGCCTTTTCCTTGGTCTTTGAAGATGCTATAATTCCTGAATAGAAAAGGATCTGTAAAAATTGGAAAGTGGGGAAGTTGGATGAAGGATGTTGGAAGCAACTTGCAAACCGCTTATTGAAAGCTGTCAAACAAAAACAACCTCGGAAGTGCCTTCCAATTGAGCCAACACTGCTCTGACAATCAAAATACATGTGCAACTAGTTTTTTCATTTTTTTGACGACAAAACTAGTTCAACATGTTATTTTATGAAAATTAAACCTAGATCTCGAGGTGTTCCAAATGAAAAATACGTTACATCTTTAAGTATATTCCAAATCTCACAACTTTAGCCAATCATTTCAAACTAAATTTTCCTTTAGTTTGAAATACATTTTCAAGAAATGAACGAAAAATGTTTATGAAAGAAACTGTAACTTTTTGGTACTCTTCTTTCATATTTAATGATTAAAAAATAACATTGTTGATCAGCCCATTTGCGGAGAAAGAATAGTTAAATCTTTAACCCCTAAACGTCCAGTCGTCTAGAAAGTGGACGATGTACATAATTAAACACAATTTTCTCATCCGTCATTGACTTTTTAGAGCGTGGATTTTTTACTATATATTTTATAGGAAGTTAGCTTCATGTATGTGTGATACTGTGATCTCATTAGATAGGAGATGATTTGTGAAATTTCATGGAATCACTACAACATGATTAGAGAGGAGATGATTTGTCAATATCTTATTTGTAATCAAATTACAAAAGAATTTTCAATTTCAAGTTTCAAATTTTGTACAAAAATATTGGTGATTGCAATCGCAGATCTAACTATATGGATAGAATCTCAAATTTGTAATGTACAACTTTTATTCATACATCAAGTGCAAATATTTGTGGGTTGCATTTTATGATGCATCTTTGCAAAACTGCCGAATTTGGAGAGGAATGAGGACGTTTTGGGGTTAAACAATGACATCAATTTTTTTTGTTTGGATAATTGTTCAATATGAAATTCTGTTTTGTAATACACGCAATGACCATATTATGACCATGCAAGGACTAAAATGTTTGTATATTACATTCCTATCACATTCAATTATATTACATTCTATTTTTAATAACCGTAGTGTAAATGTGACAATAACAAGTACAACACTCGATTCCTATCTAGGGATTGGACAATGTCTTATATATGTACACAATTCTCTAGTTGGTCAATTATCTATTCAAGTTATCTACACAAATATTTTGTTTTTAGCAAATTATAATATCATATAATTTGAATTGACGTTTATGCACATACCAATAAACATTTATGAAAGTATATCAATACATTTCAAAGAATGATTATCATATGTTATGATCTAGTCGGGGATCTAGTTTTTATTTATTTATTTATAAATAAGACCTCAATATTATCACACAAAATTTTTAAACGTCGTATCACTCAATACATTACACCTCACCTCATTTATATTACACTTTTCTAGGATGTAATGACTCGTTTAGTGTATATCAAACTAGGTTGGCTGATACTAAAGTTTGGCACAAGAGTTCCATGGGTGGAACTGTGTGCACATGGTTTATATTATATAATAAAAAAATTTACCCATGTTGGAGTTAAAGTCAAATTCCATGGATGAAGTATTTCAATAAAAGACAAGCTTTTAGGAACTTTAGGGGACGAAGTTCTACATTCCAAGTGAGCTTTTGAGAAAAAAAGTTGGTGGAGAAGTTCTCATAAAGTATGGAAGGTTCTGAAGACTTTAGGGCAACTTCTTCCTAACTAATCAAATTTGTTCATGTTTCACCTCAAGTAAGTGAGTCTTTGGAACGTGCACAACTTCATGGCCGGGTATAAGACATATCCAAGTTCCATTTTTTCCCTCCTCTTGCCTACTTCCGTGGGCAACTTCTCAAACCCATGGAATTTCGCTCGTAGACACAGCAATTCTAGGAATGGAACCGTCCTAGCAAGGTGTGTATGAAATAATAGATTTTAAGGGTGTGACACCTTGTTAATATCACACGGTAGGGTGAGAACGGAGGGTGTGATGTTAAGGAGGGACGATAGCAAGGTGTGTATGAAATAATAGATTCTAAGGGTGTGACACCTTGGTAATATCACATGGTAGGGTGGAACGGAAGGTGTGATATTAAGGAGGGACGACAGTCGAAGTTGGATGAGCGCGGGTGGGCAGGGCAGGGCAAGAGGGAAACTAGCGGACAAGAGATCGAAGGGAGCAGTGGGAGAGAGGCCTTTTATAGAGGGGGACAAAATGAGTAACGGAATTGTTCTAAATAAAACCCGAAAAATCAGGCGCTCATGATCTTCCTGTAGCCTTTGACTGGCATCGATTCCTGGTCCATTCCATACTGGCACTAGTCACACAACAGTTACTGTAACTCTTCAAGAGCAACCCTGCCCTCTCGGCTTCAGGCACCATTGCACTCTGTCACCAAAGTGGATCAACATCTCCGTCCGCAACCGGCACCTCACTTTCTACGGTAACATGGACACATCGAACGAGGTGAAAGCAAGCTTAATATTAATTGCTCACCAGCAGCTGAACAAAACAACAACGCATCACCGGTACTCAATGGGAGTTAACTTAGATTCAGCAAAAGCTAAGTTAGCAACTGGCCGGGAAGAAGAGCTAGGCAGCCTTACTAGCCTGTCGATGCTCACAACGCATCAAAAGGCTGAAATCATTCAACTCCCACCCTACCCAACCCACCTGGGGGTCCACCTGGACACTGCAAACCTTAGGGGTCATCAGTCAGCAGTGGAAGGAAGGAAGGCAAGCACTAGTACTGTCTTGTCTGTGGCCTAGTTCAGAGGAGTGAGCCCGATCCAGAACTGAGAGGGTTGCTTGGTGAACTTTTGCTCCCTGGAATACTAAGTTATTGGTACAGTAGCTAGAGACGGCACGCTGATCTAGACGAGTGTTTTGTACACTGGAGCCCTTTGTATGATGCAAGCAGTAGTAGTAGTAGTAGTATGTTGTACAACATCTTGTCTAGCCGACCCTTTCTTCTTCCTGTTTCGTCGTCGTCGTCTTCTTCTGCCTGCCTGCCCGCCCCCCCTCTCCCTCCTCGGTCTCTGTGACAGAAGAAGCCCTTCGATGCTGCTGCTGAACTACTACTTATACTTTGCATCCGCATCTCACTCCAATGTTCACTGCTCTCTCTCGTCCAGTTCTTCCTCTCTTTCAGGTTCCTCGTCTCTCTCTCCGCCCCTTGGAGTGCTCCTGGTTGTGCGGCTGGCTGCCTTTCTTGCTTACCCTCTTTGGTGCTCCATCATTGGTTCAGTCGCTCATTGGCTAGAATAATATCCCATGATCATGTTTGTGCTGTGTGCTTTCAGGATCGGGCCGGCCGGCTCGATCATGCATCTGACTTCCCGTTGTGACATTGATTCATTCGCAGATTGGTCGTGGAAAACGAGGAGCTCTTGATGCCAAATTCGGTGCCAACTCAGTAAGGTTGGAATGAACTAGTGACAGCCTTTTGTTGGAATCTTGTTAGGATTAATTCGACGTTTTGGTTTGTAAGCTACGTGTACTAATCTTTAACACACGACGTACACTCACTGGTGGAATTTTGATCCGTCAGGTTGTATTAGCTGCGATGATGGTGTATACATAGAACCCTAGATATGATTATTGTTGGTGCATCTGCAGTATCCAGACCACGTTTTGAACTTGTCGCATCGTGTGTCGCAGGTGGCAATTCCTGATGGTTGCATTTGAGAGCGTGTGCAGATTTCTGTATGCTACTGTTACGTTATTTCGTGGGGTTGGTGTGAAGCCAAATTAAGTAGGAAGAGGCTCCGTCCATCACTCGAGGGACATGTGATAGCTAAGTTTCGGAATTGTACTGTGCTAGGACTAAGTCATACTTCTGTTGCTGTGCCTGTCAGAATCTTCCTCTATCACCATGGAGTGTAGTAGTGTATCTTTCCATGATCCATTGAATCGTTGTAAGTTTTGGAGTGCAACCTCCGAAAGTAAACGTTACCCCGTCCGAGGTGTTTGTTTTTGTGTGCTAAAACGGTGCAGGAAAACGTATATCATCCCATGGGTTACTAGCGGTTGTCAACGGATGACTAGCCTAAACCCTAAACCTCTCATCCTTCTCCTGACTTGTGTACTCTTTGTGATCGGTCTGCCGAAGCTCCATAATCCAGGTATATGAGACTCTCCATTGATGTCTCTTTTCTCGATCTATATGCGTTTGATACGAGTCAGTGATCACACAACCACAACATAATTTTGGAGCATTTGAATCCTATCATTTTTGTGGTTCTTTTTCATTTGGTTGACCATGGAATGCTGCCGATTACTGCGTCTGAATTGTTTCCATGAGAAGTTTTGAGATCACCAACAGCCCTCTCGACGCTCATTCTCCATGGCAGTTCATTTTACTCTACTGACTAAGTATTGAGCTCACCGAAATCGTTGTGTTGCATTCTGCAGAGCTGACTGGGACGCAATTCCATTCAACAAGAGCATTGCAATGGCTATCAGGGAGTGAGATGAATGTTCACGACAGTCACTCGGTGGATGTTTCAATAGGAAACGCATGCGTGGACTGGAACTGCCTGGCTCCCTGTATGCCACCTGCGGGGCTTGCCAAAAACTTTGCCAGGCTGCACAGCTGGCATTCAGGGGGCCAGACAGACCTTTCTCTCGCCTCATCCAAGCCTTTTCCGATGCTATTGACCAGTGCATGTCACCAGGTGCAACTGCATCCTTATCGGGTTCAACAACTTTTCCATTCTTTACAACTAATGTCTGTTCTGCTGTGTGGGCATACATGTAGATGTTCCTTAACATTGTGGAAGACGGTGCTCCAACAGTGAGTTCTCGATCACTCACTAAATATGCTCCCATTACTATGTGGTTTCTGATGCAGAAGGAGATTGTGATACTTAATGAAGCTGAGGAAGCTGAATGCAGTGAAGTTGAAGTCTGCATTGCCCACTGAGTGAATGTGGAAACGAGTCGTCAGATACGTACACAGCAATGGAATCTGTGTACAATCGTCCTTCGGTGGGCTAAGTGAATCAAGGAGATCATGAGATCGATACCTGGGGTGTGAATACATCAATTGATACACGTCAGTGTGATCGATCGCCTACAAGGATTTTGATTATGTGTAGATCGATCTGTAGGCAACGCTTATTTAGTTCACATGGTAGATATCTCGTTTCAGTGCTGCTATAGATTCACCTTCGAGCTAGGCTGTTTTCATTGAAAACGAAGCAAGTCACTGATTGCCATTATATGATCCTTCCTTCGACTGGGTTTGGCCTGCATTGGTAAGCTGGAGTGAGAGGAAGCAGGCCTTCAATTGATAATCACTCGGCATTGTCACTGTAGGGGTTGGGCTATGAGTATGATCAATTAATTATTCCTTTATTTTAAAGGGAGAGCTACAGAAGCTATATCCTAATTGTAATTTTTTTTGGGTTGCGCTTCTGCAGCTCATGATTCAATAAAAGACCATTCAATGTATTTCGACCTGCTCGACTCCTCAATTCGAACTTTGTATAGTTTTTCATCTATCATCCTCAGAACACTTCTTCAGTAGACAATGCAATTGAGACTTTGTCACCTGTGAATGATCGGCCTGAATTCACGACCCAGTCCCGTAGACATATCCAAGTTGTACGCATGTTGGACCTGTTCACAAGGACTACAAGAACCCTTCTTTTCTTAATTGATTTCTGTATAAATTGCGACATGATATATCACGATTGCAGAATCATGCATTTATCTCTGAATGATCAAAAAAGAGGGCCACGACGAACTTGTGTATAAGTACGTACACGCAATTCCACCAGGCTAGCTCACCAATACAATCTAGTGTCAGTCACAACGAACGAGAATTGTGACGATGTACCAATGCATGCAAACTCAGAGATCAATTGGGAGCAGTCGTCCCCAAGCCCGTGCTTTAATTTTTCGAAACTCGCCAGGATCTGTCTTCTGGACTGACTCCAGATTGTTGTAGTAGTAGTCGTCCTGATCTAGAATCTGCTGATTGCTCTATAGAGCGCCACTATAACCGTCCTAGTATAGGAAGGGGCACAAATCAAGAGAAAAGAGTGAAACAAGGCTAGGGGTGTATCACAAGGTACGATTTTCTTATGATTTGGAGCTGACAGAAAATCTGCTGCCGGGATTCCATTCACGTGGAATGTACACGGTCGATAGTTATTTCCGTCTCCATCCATCCAGAGACTGAACCCAGACTATCAACAGGCCACCGAGCTGACGCTGCTTTGCACTCTAGTGTTACAGCTGGTGAGAGAGCTGCCAGTCAGACCTAATCTCGATCTCTTTGCTAGCACTGTCGTCCTTACAACCACCACGGTTTCTTTCATTCAAGACTAATCAGTTTCTGACCTTGTACAAACTTTCGAGTTTCCGTGTAAATAATGCGTTGGATCAGTGTACTTGTGAGGTGAGTTCTAGCTAGCTAGCTACCTACCTGCCGAAAAGAGATCACATGATTGATCAACAACAGAAAAAACTCAGAGGAAAAAAAGAGGGAATACAGATTTCTGTGCAGAAAAACGGGAAAAAAAGAAGAAGGTATTTGAATGCACGGCCAGATGTGGAGATGATGATCTCTTCGTAGAATCCAGAGCCACACAGCTTGCATTGGGGTTGATCCTTCGGACACATTTATCAGCACTTGCATCAACAGTAACATTCAAGCGTATGGGTCGTAATGTACAGTTGTGTACAGACACGGAAAAGCGGCATCCTTGGATGAATGCTCTTCATTACGGTGCAGGGAAACTGACATGTTCGGTTTTTTTGAATTTATTTCATTTTATTTTATTAGTAAAATTTTGTTTTATTTTTGTTTGTTTTAAATGAATAAAGATTAGTTTAAGTGATGAAAATGACGGTTTTTAAAGTTGAAGTTCAGTTGGTTTTGCGAGGCTAGCGGTGAATTCACTTTCTTCTTTTTGATTCAGTTATTTTGGGTTTTACCTGAACAAGTTCTTTTTTTCAAAAAAAAGAGATGCTAGATAGGTTATTAGTTTTTTTTCCCTCGGGGGCACTCAGCAAAATTATTTTGATTTAAGTTTTTTCAAATACTTATTTTAGAAGTAATATCTCAGAGAAGGCACCTTCATATATAACAACGTGCGAACAAAGACAGGGTCCAAATAAATTTTTGAAGGTAAATTTTATAAATGATTTACATTAATATAGGATGCTCAAAATTGATTACAATAATTAAAATGAGAATATTCTCCAAATATTACTAATTATAGTAAGAATTATTTTTAAATTTTAGGGTTACTTTTAAATACCCTTTGTTCACACGTGATACTCAAAAGATACAAAGAGTGACCTCCCCGAGAGTAATATGGAGATGAAAAATCATATTTAGAAAATATTCTAAGTGCATGTTTCAAAGTGATGGAATATTCATATATTTATTTGCATATATTTGAATATGTATGTTATTTGAAACATGTGCAAAAAGTACATAGTTGATTTATGTCTTTGAGACAGTCACTAGGGGCTTGGTTTAGTGGCTTGGGTTTTGGAACTCCAATGGGGTGACTGGTGTTCGAAGCCTAATGCCGCCTGGTGGTTACCAATATGGTCCACCCAAACATGGTGGGGGTTTCATGACCTTGTTGTATGGGTACCCTAAAAATGTTCTAGGGGAGAGAGCACGTCAATTCTTCTTAATGGTACCTAGTGGTAGCTTAGGTAGTTATAGGGTCCACCTTCAAAAGAAGGCATCAAGGGTAGCCGATGCTATGTAGGTGATGGTGGCGTAATTAGTAGTACTATCTCTAACGGATGCTTGATTCATGCGGGTATGTAGATGTGCGTTACTCTCTCTCTTACTTTCTTATTGTCTCTCTTAGAGACAAAATAATGCTGTACAATATCCTTTTAAAGATTTTTTCCTAAATAAAAAAGAAAGATCTTGTAGCTCCAAAAAGATAAATTACAAAAAATTGATGTCGTTTAAAATTTTGATTATGTAATGACAACTAAACAGAATCATTTACTTTTCCAATCTATAATTATATGTGAAAGTTTAGTATTTTTTAATTGAATTCTATGCTACCTCAGATTTTGGATTGAATAAGAAAAATAACACTTTACATGCATATTAATAAAGAAAATATCCATTGGATTTAATGAGCATGAATTAAAAGTATGTTTTGAAAAAATCTAAAAGTGCATTATATAGCTTGCTATTCGATCATACTAATATATTAAAGAACACAAAAAAGATGCAATTTTTTTATTGTTAAATTCCAAGAAAACATAACAAGCCTATCTATATTGAGTATAATATGAAAACATATCAATAGAAAGTAATGTAAAATGAAAATATCATAAAATAGATAAAAATTAGATATTAGAAAATGAATACAATTTATTTTATTTTATTTTAAACTTAACAATATGATATTAAATGTAAAAATTAGTCGACCCCACATGATGGATAGAGTACTTTATACTTATTTATGTTTAAAATTGAGTTGAGACCGTGTTGTTTGTTCAAAGTTATTCAAAGTGCATATAGTTTTTCAAAAAATATATACCATATCAAATAAAAAACCTCATGTCAAATCTTTGAACATCTGTGCATTGAAGGCTCGACAGGTTTACTAAGTGGAAGAGCTAGAAATATAGGTGAGAAAAAATATAGGCCCAAATTAACAAAATTGAAGCTAAAAATTATAGGTTTTTTTGTTTAAAAATCATTGAAGCACTGAAAATCACTAAAGAAGATTATGAGTAGCATAGGATGTGTTGAAAGATGGTGTATTGGGTGTTTTCACGGTAGGACGGTCAAAATATGTAGTTACAAATTGGGTTTGTCGTTTTATTTTCATTCCGTTAATTTTGGTGATTAGAATGCAAATAAAAATAATTCTTGAAATATGAATTATAGGGGTATAGAAAAATTTTGATAGAAATTATTTCAAAATAGTTATTAATAGCATTTGGATCCAAATGTACAAAAAGGTGTGTTGTTACGCCTTAGATGTGTAAAGAGGTTCAAAAAAATTCCAAGAAAATTCCAAAAATTCTAAAAAAATTCCAAATACTCTATTTAAATATATTTAAACATTTTATGTAATTATTGGATATAAATAATGATGCACTAATGGCAAGTGCTTTACATATTGTATGTTTGCCTTTCGTGCAAAATTGTTGCTTTACCATGAAAAATTAAAGGACCATTGCATTACCTAATTTTCTAATTATGCCTAATTTTTTACATCATTAAATTAGTTATAAATTTTTATGGTTTACAATTTTCAATACACTATCTTTGTTATAATTATAAAAAAGAAAGAAGTTAAAATTCTCCCGCCGAGGTACGCAACAATAAGGGTTTAGGAATAGACTGAAAATGAGAACAATCAAACTTTGAAAACAAAGAATCACAAACATTCAATGACATAAAACAACTTTGTATGAATGACATAAAACAAGTAGTATGAAGAAGTATCAAAAAGGATTCAACAACAGAGTTCACATTCTAAACATTAGTGAGAAGTCACTACACTTGAACATATAAACCAACCGGTCCAAGAGATGTGTAGATATTATGTTACAAAACACAACAAACATTTACTGAAATGAATTCTCACTAAAGATCCTTACAAAATACGGTTTGGCGTCGAAAGGACTCAAAAGTCAATACCAAACCCCTCATTAGAAGTGTCATTAGAAGTCTCGTAGCAATAGAGGAGGAAAATTTAAAACCCTAGAGACAACGGGATGAATCTCAGTTGCATTATTTGTCCACCGACATGACTACTAACAATGTCACTACTTCAAGCTCTACAACTACTTGTTGTCTATACTTCCCCTACACATAAAAGTGATTTAATGATCACCAAACTTGACCAATCTACCAATGTGCATTCACCCTTTGCTTTGATCACGACTTTCAATCTAGAAGGCATGGATCGACACAACTCAAGGAGATTATTTCCATAAATCAAATTCCATTAGCATTCAAAAGTTTGCTTCAATTCTTCCAAATTTTGAACAACACTTGGACAATGTTGAAAGGAATATTTGAGGATCTTCCAGAAATTCTCAATTGGATTAGTATGACATTTGTTGATTTAGTGATTAATTCATCAAAATATTGATTGATATTTCAAAGTTCATATGATATTTGTTGTAGTCATGTCAATGAGTCATTAATGCTTGATGACACCCTAATTACAAGTCAGATCCTTATTTGTTAAAGTTGACAAAGATAATCTTTGAAAATTCTACTGCATATCTTTTTTTTATGATTTTTGAGATTTAAATGAGATAAAAAAAACCATTAGAACTATAAAAGAACTTCAAATAATCTAATTTTTTGGTGGATAGAAATTTCACAATGAAAAACCATATTGTGCAAAAATAATCCCTCCAAAAAACATTTTGAAGATTTGATAGGTTTTAGTGTTCCAAGGTGAAAGTTAGATTTTGACCCACAAGGTTTTAAAATGCAACAAAGTGCTCAATATTTGAAATTTTTGAAAAACAAAAAGTGGACCAAAAACTAAACATAATATTCTTAAAGTTTGGAAAATTTTATGAAGAAATCACAAAAAACGGCTTGTTTTTGAATACGTACCAATTTTGTGGTTGTGAGTGACAGGGCAACAATGTTATTGTTAGGGCACTATTCACAGTAAGTGCATATACAAGTTTGAATATGTCTATACAAAGCAACAATTAGTAAAGCACCAATTATTTAACCCCTAAATGGCCACAACCCTCTCCAAAATTTGGAGAATTGCAAAGATGCAATATAAAATGCAATTAAGAGGGATATTTGAACTTGATGTATGAATAAAAGTTGTACATTATGAATTTTAGATTCTATCCATACAGTTAGATCTATGATTGCAATCAATAGTATTTTTGTATAAAATTTGAAACTTAAAATCCAAAATTCTTTTGTAATTCAATCACGAATAAGATATTGACAATTTGAGGATAAAATTTGTTGTAATGGGTTGAAATGTAATACCCTAAGTGTAGTGATTTTTGAAGATTTTTGGTTGCTTAATTTTATGAGTTGATTTTTTCAAGAGCATTTTTGAATTAACATCTTAGAAGTTTTTGGTGAATCACTACAACATGAAATGAGGCATTAAAAATTCACAAACCATCCCCTTTCTAATGGGTTCACACATGCATGAAGCTAACTTCCCACAAAATATGCACTAAAAACCCCACACTTCAAAAAGTCAATGACGGATGAAAAACTATGTTTGATTCTGTACATCGACCACTTTCTGGACTGTTGGACATTTAGGGATTAAGCATAAGGTGACAACCTTGAAAAGTACGTTGGTTAGATGGGTGGTACAACATGGACGAAGGCAAGAATGAAGTTGACCAGTGACTCAAGATAGATTGCAATCTCAAAATGGTAATCAGGCATGATTATCTAAACACTACACAAGGGAATAGGTATTAGCATGAGCAAATTAGGAATATGAGCATGAGCAAATTAGAAATCAAAAGTCAACCATATTTTAGCCGGTTAATAGAGAAATTCGTAAAGTCTCCCTATGACTCCTCCTGGTTTTGATCTCCCATCCTTTAATTTTGAAGAGAAACGAAAAGTAATGGAAGCCAAAAAAATTCCAAATGGTTTCAAATTGTCGAGTTGAAAATAGTGCATTCACGCAACACGAGGAGAATTTTTTTCAAAGAACGAGTGGCAGTAGGCATTTCACATTTGTTGTGCCGGCACCATACACGCAGCGCGCAGTGTTTCTAGTAGCAAACTCAGTCACCCTTCTTTTCTTTCCGGAAATAAAACTCATCTGCCTTTTAATTTTAGAACATGACGCTCCCTCCTTTACTTGTCCACCGGGCCAGAATATTGACTGACACAGTACCGGAATAAAGAGATTTCAAGACTTTACGAATTTCTCTAATATATGTGAAAGTTGTATGATTTTTTTATTTACTATATTAAAACTCTTGATTGTAAGTCTTGAATGAACGCACATATAGGGAAATGAAAAGAGGTTTTGGATTTTTTGTGATTTAAATCTCTTTGCATTTTTTAATTAACTATCCAACCTAGATGCACTTTGAACGACGATTTTGTGTTAATAGCCTAATATCGTACTCGGCCATCGAGGTCGGAAAAAAATAGTTGTAAAAAGAGATGCTCAAATTTTCAGGATTTTTGTTTTATTTTTTTAAATAGTCTATTTTCTATGGTGAAAAAGAAAATCTTAGAGAATATCCACCGAATCTTGGAGAATATTTGCATCATTTTAGCACTTTAATTAATATTATGTAGGAGCTATTGATCCTGATAGCTGAGTATGGTACAACATACTATTTAATTTAGAAAAAATTCAACATGAAAGAAATTTTTGTAGATAAATGAATTGCACAATTAAGTAGTCAAACACAAGAATAAATTACATACACTAGAATATAAGGAGAATGCAAATCATCGCCAAAAAAAAAAAAAAAAAACACTCATGATACATCCCAGTAATCACTTAAAATCTATCTCACAATAATAACTTAATTCTACCTAAGACATGTCCACATCCTAGAATACAAAAAAAATGTGCACCCCATTATTAAGCATCTTACCTAAATACTACATGACAAAATCAATATGATATATCAGTAAAACAAAAATATTTATAAACCTCATTAGATGGAAAAAGATGAATAGTTCTATACAACGTTGAATACAATTATCCTTAAATAAATTCATAGAATACAACTCACAAGGTTAGCACATATATCTATACTTCTCTATTGTAATGATATAATTTAGCATTACTTTTCTTTCTTCGAATACTTTCATTAGAACTTCAAATCTAATGATGACCATGACCTACCAAAGCAACCAAGATCACATCATTAATACCATTTCATCACCACACCCTATACTATTTGAAACCACTCCCTAAACCACTTGAAACTATTCCTTGTATTCCTCTCCTAATGCCCTAAGTATTGAGAAGTATAGAGGCTATCCTCTAAATAGACATATGTAATTGGGTAAATGCACACTATAGTATATCATTATGGAAATGACAAAGTTCTTATTGTAATAAATTTAATTTTAAATTTTAAAAAGAGATTTTTGACATGGGTGGCCAATAAATTAGAACAGTCCAGAAATATACATTTGGACTAAAAGCTACAGATATTCATGATAATGATGATTATTTGGATGATTAATTCAAATTCATCACAATTAATCCAACTTCATTCAAATAATCATCCAAATAATCATCCAAATGAATTTGGATTAATTGTGATGAATTTAGATGATTATCATCTAAACTTATTGACTTTATTCTTCATAAATGCACCATTGCATCTCTTGTGAATATTCCTGAAGTTGTTGCTCCAAGATCTTTGGATACAAGAGCGGAATATATTGAGAACAAATTATTATCATTACATATGATTTTTTTATGCAATTTCAAAATAGAAGGTTGTGGATCATTAGAAATAACAATAGACAATTCCATTGCAAGATGTTTATGACCTTTCAAATTAGTTCTTCATCCAAATTAAGTAAGGAGTTTGGTATGGTTTCAAAAAACTAGTTAATTCCTATAGGTTTGAGTTCATTCGAATAAAAATTGATGTGGTATAATTGTGACTTCTATTGATGAATTATGATCCAAAAGAATAACTCAATGGATTTGAAGTATAATGATAAAAAATGATCTATTTAGTTCAAATTGAGAAAAATATTAAAAGCTACTCAATTTTGAAAATCTTACTATGATGTGATTGCTTAAAAATCATAAAACACATTCAAAAGCAACCATGTGAATTTCAATTACCAAATCATTCATTTCCTTAAATTATAACTATATAATTTCATTTTCTTGACACAAGTTGAAACTAAACAATAATATATTACATACCAATATACATGAGTTTCAATTTTAGAGGTTAAAACTTGTTTCATACTAAAAATAAAAATAAAATGTCATAGTCAAAATGAACTAAGGTAGAGGCCCATCCTATTTATAAATAAATAATTATTTTAAATGAAAAATGAAAAATGAAAAAAATGTATTACTTAAATGATGAAATTGTTGAAAATCAATTTCTAAACCAATGTGGTTTCACTCTATTGATTTCCCTACCATTTTCTAATTTTTAAACAAATAACATATATCAAGTAAATTTATATTGACATTGATAAAATGAAATCTTAAAATAACATGATCATTTTCATGGTTGACTAACAGGATGGACCCCTGCGGTAACTTACATATGCCAATATGTGGTCTTCAAATTGTTCAAATTGAGCTCAACTTTGGAAAGAAAAAAAAATGAAGGGGCGTCAAGCATTCCTTTTCACATAACATTCAGTAGCCTTCATGTCCACTGCCTTTCCTTCATGCACTCTGATCATCACCTTGAGCCTCCACCTGTCCACTTAGCTACTGATGAAGTACTACTAATGAAGTACTACTAATGAAGTACTACTAATGAAGTACTACTAATGAAGTACTGTTGGGTGTGGAATATTCCACACCATCTACTGTAGAGCCAAGGCAGAGACAGTGCATGCTACTGAAATGTTATGCACACCAATCATAACAAGGGCTCTCAATAATGGTATGGATTAACACTACCAGTATGCAGAAAATCTTCCATCTGTAACTAATGCTGTTTCAGCAGCCATAGAAGCTACGACTGTACAAGCTACGACTGAAGAACTCCTATTCAAACCACCTAATCTAGCATCACCAAGAATCCCTCACCAAAGAAAAATAAATCAAGAATGCAATGAAATTTAGCGTAATTTTATTCTGCAAACTAGGATGATCAAAAGCGTACACACCTTACCTCACTTTCTGGTTCGGCACTTTGAGTACCGAAATTTGAATTATTGAAATTCTTGAAAATTTGAATTATTTTGTGCCAAACCAAAAAGTGAGGTACTGTATACAAACAGCTCAGATGAAGAAACAATTTCTGCATAATACGAACCACCAAACCCTAAAACTCTCTCATGTAAACCGTGAAAACTTATAGCAAAACTGAGGGGCGCCTTGTTACAAAAATCGCAAATCAATCAAGAATGCAAGCAAATTACTGAAATAGCGTGATTTTATACTGCAAACTGGTATAATTCAAAGCATACATATACAAATAGCTCAGAAGCATCTTAGACTCTAGAAAGTTTCAGCATTTCTCTGATACAAACCTGAGTTGGTAACCAAATCCTAAACTACTCTCATCAATCGTATAAACTATCTACTGAACTGGCAAAATTGAGTCAGTTGTATAAACTATCTACTGAACTGGCAGAATATCTTGCTACAAATAGAAAAAAGAGTCCAAAGAAAAAGAATGAAACTACCTGCCTGCGGTGCCGGCCAACACTTGACTGGGCGGTAACAAGCCACTATCAAGCTCGTACCAACCAAGAGCGGGTCCAACGAACCGAAACACGATCCACCCACCGATAATTAAATAAATGGAAGCGTACGCCAGTTTATTCAGCCAAAATAAAGCCCCCTTCTCTCCGATGTAAAGCTCCCATGCTTGTTCAGGGAACGACATATCGTCCCATGCTTTGGCTGGCATTTTAGGTTTAGGAGTTGGTGGTGGTGCCTCCACGGATAATCCTTCCCGACGGCTCTTCCGTTGCAGTCCAAGCCGCGCTTCCAGCTCCGCCAGTCTCTGCCTATCTGATTCCTCGCTTTGATCTTCGTTCTCCGTCGCTCGCACTTTTAATAAATTTGTATTGACATTCCTCTTGAACCCTAATCTCCTCATGGGAAGCGTATCATTCATCCCTTTGATCTGTACCCAAAAAATCAAGAAAATTCATGAAATCTTAACCCTTAAAGGACCAAGGATTCATTCAGGTTTTGAAATGACACATTCAGGTTGTGAAAAATATAATTCAGATGGGACCGAATTTTACATCACTAGAACTAGTGAAGATCATTGCATGTGTTGGTCAAAAAGGAAAGAAATTTGAACAAGAAGAAGTACAAATAGGACCTACTCAAAACTGATGAAATAAACATGGAGCGTTCTCTGTCGCTCGCACTAACAATTTTTTATTGACATGATTCCTCTTGAACCCTAATCTCCCCATGGTAAGCGTATTATTCAACCCTTTGATCCGTAACCAAAAAATCAAGAAAATTCATGAAATCTTAATCCTTCAAACTGAGATCCAGTGATTTTTTTTGTTGCTAATTTTAGCTAAACTGCTACATAAAATCTGGGCTGGCTAATTGATACAAAGGATTTTTGAAAAAAGAAGGAATGATAGCCAGATTTCCTACATGGAGTCAAGATGTGTAAACCTAGGTATCACCCAGGTATTGCCTAAGTAGCACCTACGTAGCACATGTGTATCACCCTGATATTACCTATATATTAATATGAAAAGAGCATCCAAGAAACCTGGATTGCTCTTCAAGCCATGGAAAAGTAGCAAAAATGCTAAACTGTCTCCTGACCAAAAAAAAAATCACTGCTGAGATCATTCAAAGCAGCGCAGAAAAACATTCTGCATCTCCTGATACGAACCTCAAACCCTAAACTACTCTGTCGCTCGCACTAACAATTTATTAACATTCCGCTTGAACCCTAATCTCCCCGTGGGAAGCGTACTATTCAACCCTTTAATCTGTAACCAAAAAATCAAGAAAATTCATGAGATCTTAACCCAAAGATTCACAGTTTAAAATGACACATTCAATTGATCATATTGTTAAAAATATAATTCAGATGGGGCCGAATTTTATATCACTAGAACTAATGAAGATAATTGCTTGTGTTGGTCAAAAAGGAAAGAAATTCGAACAAGAGGAAGAGCAAATAGGACCTACTCAAAACGGTTAAAATAAACATGAAGCCCAGTTTGGGCTTCTTGGTACTTTAGGGGTTAATCCTTCAAACTGAGATCCTTCAAAGCAGCGCAGAAAAACAGCATTCTGCATCGCCTGATACGAACCTTAAACCCTACACTACTCTGTCGTTCGCACTAACAATTTATTGGCATTCCTCTCGAATCCTAATCTCCCTGTGGGAAGAGTATTATTCATCCCTTTGATCTGTAATCAATAAAATTCATGAAATCTTAAGAGATCGTTCAAAACATTCTGCATCCCCTGATACGAACCTCAAACCCTAAACTAATTGATTCAATGGCCAAATTGAGGGGCGTTTGTCTTGTTGCAAAGAGAAAGAAATTCCAGAATGAGTCGTTGAGTGAGAATTTTTGTCACCTGAGTGGGACGATGAAGCAATTGCAAGGAGCTCGAGCTGACTGCCATAGCCATGGCCATTTCTGCAACTGTAGGGCTAAAAAAGCGAACCAAAACAGCAAGAATTCAACACCGAGGATTGATTTTGAATGGAATTGAACTGCAATAGGCTTAAACCCAAAACCACTGCCTGATTTCCCGATTCCGGCACCTCTACTTCTGCAATGGCGGTGTTGGAGGGACAGTCCCTTGTGGATAAAAGAGCCGGAAGGAGATAAAGAGTGGCTCGTCTGTTATCCGTTCACATGGGCCCGGGTATCTGACCAGGTATCAGCTATCTTTACCAGTTCCCCGTAGAACTTTTTGTGGACACCAATATACATACCGTAGTACCATAGCAGGGTAGGCAAAATAATAATTAAAAAAAATAAAAAAAAATAAAAAAACCGGAAATTATGAAGACAAAAAATGAAAATAAAATAAACTATTTTAAGTAATATTTTGCTATTTCTGGACGACTTTGGGCCAATTTTAATCATTTTTTTTGCTCAACAACGAAAATCATGAAAATCTATTTTCAAATAATAAATATTCGTTCGCGGGGTGGCAACCCTGCTATTGTACTATGGTAATGTATGTTTGCTAGGGTCTCTTTTGGCGTCCCTAAAAGCAAAACCCCTCAACAAATGACACAGTGGTGGAAAGGTTACAGAGGCAATGGACTATCAATGCATCTTTGCTATGGTCATCAACATCTCTTCTACTTTTGGAAGGGAACTTTTACAGGGGTTATATTGTGTTTGGCAAACTGGCTAGTATTATTGAAAAATAAACTCATTAGAAGAGATGTGAAGCCTCCACAAGGACGTTTCAAAACTCGTGCCAGAAATTAATTTTTAATAGAAAATTTTAATTTTAATAAAAATTATTATATATATATATGTATATATATATAAAAGAAAAATATTCTATAACAATTAAAGAATATTAATATATATATATAAAATAATTCCAGTGACGACGAAAGTCGGAGCTGGTTTAGCCTACATGGGATGGTAGGTTCGTCGTCACGACAGTTCCATTTCGTCACCATGACTGATTCTATTTCGTTTCGGCCTCCAAGACTGTTCCAGGCTGCCTTGAGGACCGTTCCGTCGCCGTATTCATCGCAGTCGAGACCTCTAGCACCCTCTTCGCTGCTCTCTCCATTTGGAAGCCAACTAGTGAGATGCGGGCGACCGAGTCACCTCCGTCGCCATTGCCATTCTGTCCATAGCGATGGCGAGGAGGGGGAGCTAATCTTACCTTTAGTTTGAACGAAGCAGCTCGGGCCATTTTGATCTTTGTGGAGAGGAGGGGCGAGATCATCGACACCCGATCCGGGCGAAAATTTCACCCGTTCTAGTTCCGGTTTGCGCTTGCTAGGGTTTGTTCTTCTCGACGCCTGGCAAAGGTTTAGGTCGTTTGGTTTTTGAAGAGACGATGACGACGACAATGAGCTCTGTGCTTTCTCTGTGGTTGTTGCGGTGCGCGGGCTGGGCACAACACGATGGACTTGGATCAGTGGCTTCAGAAAGTAAAGGGCGGCAACTACCTTTTGGAAGACGAGCTCAAGCAACTGTGTGAATATGTAAGTGCATCATGATGACTGTGAGGTTTGGTAGTTGTGGATCTATTCAAGTATAGTGACGCGCACGTGTATGTGTCGGTGGATGGGGGAGGCATTAGGATTTGGTTTTTAGGAACGCATTTCAGTAAGGGGCGTTCAATCGAATCGTGCATTTGTTGATGCTGCCATTTGAGAGTATTATACCCTAAAATGGCAGATGAAATTGGCGGTGAGTTTGTATTTTTAAGGATTTAGGAAGCTGTGAATGGCAGCTAGTCGAAACTACAGTAATTTATTTTTGGAACGGGAAAATCGTTGTGGCGACCTTCGAAAGTTTGGAAATTACGTATGTGTTTCTACTGTTGTTTTAATTTTTTTCTTTAGTATTTATTTTTGTGTTGAGAACGTAAGCTACGTGGCGGGTGTGAAATTGAATCTTAGTCTCCACACATGCGTATAGTTTTGATTTCTTCTTTCTCTTTGCGGAGAAGTGTTCTTTTATGGTTGCGACATCAGCTCTTTGACATTGGGGTTCGTAGCGCTTAGCATATATGGTTTTATTTTGCGCAGGTGAAAGAAATATTGGTGGAGGAGTCCAACGTCCAACCCGTCAATAGTCCTGTGACTGTTTGTGACGATATTCATGGCCAGTTTCACGACTTGATGAAGCTTTTCCAGACTGGAGGGCACGTTCCCAGTACGAATTACATTTTCATGGTGCGAACACTTGGAGAATTCCTTCACGAGGGTCTCTGTTTCTCTAAACCGTATGTGGTTTTCTATAGCTTATGTTTTTACTGCGTTAATAGCTCTTTGTACGGGGTACATGATACTTCCCGAACTCTATGTGTCGTGTTCCCTCTGAAGACCTACACCTCAACTGAAGACATGTTAAACTTAGGTGTCTGGTGATTAATTGTGTCTGGGTTGGAATGCTGCCATTTTTAAGGTTCTTTTAATGCATCGTTATCATATGCACAGTCAGAGATTTCATTCCACTATGAATATGCAAACGTTTTGCAACAACCAGACAATTCATCAAGTGGAGTGTTTGCATTAGGATATGCAACTGACATTGCATATAAAATAAATCCTAAAACATCAATATACAATATTTTTGATATTAGACAACATCTAAAAGACTGCATCACACAATCAAAAATAATACCATTTCCAAAACAAAATATAATGGATTAATATATATTAATATTACTTGCACAATATATACAAACCATCTTTGAATAAAAAATATACTTATCTACATATAATAAAATTATGTATATTTTCATTACACAAACATATACATACCACTATTATATGTATTATATAATATCATATATACCAATTTCTTCCTATATATGTACTAATGTATCATAAGATATCAATCGTCACTGGTAATGCGAAGAGCAACGAAGCCCTAGTTTTTAATTTATTATTATTAAAAAACTATTAAAAGTTTAATAAAAATTTAATATCCAGTCTGACATGGCCAAGGCGACTACATCAGATCCACGTCAAATTTCATTTTTATTTTTATTTTTTACTCAATTTTTTAATATATTGTTATTTTTTATTAATTTTTGGAAATAGTAACTGGCGGCCTTGTTGACGCTTCAAATTTTCTTTGAGGGCTCCGCTTCTCTCTTAACCCCTAACTGCCCAAGCAGGCGTTTTTGGCCTGATGTACAGATTTCATCCGTATTTTCTCATCCGTCATGCACTTTTTGTGGTGTGATTTTTTTACTGAATTTTTTATGGGAAGTTAACTTCATGTATGTGTGATCCGATCGAAAAGGAAATAATTTTTGAAAAAATTATGCCTCATTTTGTGTTGTAGTGTTTCACCGAAAATCTTGAAGATTTTGGTCTAAAAGTGTTCATGAAAAAAAAAACTATTAAAATCAAGAATCCAAAAAATCTCCAAAAATCACTACACCTAAAGTACTACATTATAACTCATCACAACAAATTTCATCCACATATTGTCAATATCTTATTCGTAATTGAATTACAAAGTAATTTTTTATTTTATGTTTCAAAATTTATAAAAAAAGATTAGTGATAGTAGTCATAGATCTAACTGTATAGATAGAATCTAAAATTAAAAATGTATAACTTTTATTCATACATCAAGTTCTGAATATTCATATTAATTGCATTTTATAATGCATCTTTGCAAAACTGCCTAAACTAGACATAGGTGAGGACGTTTAGGGGTTAACCCCTAAAGGACCGGGGGGGTTTTTAGCTTAGCTCTTGTTTTCTTGACTAGCTCTTATAACAAGCTCAATTCCTCATTGGTGTGGGTTAATTTTGACGATCGGCACCGTTGAAATTAAAGAAGACTTACATAGCTTTTGTATGAAAAAATGATCAACAAAATCGCACAATTTTTGAGAAAATGCCACCGTTGAGAAGATTGATGGAACTTGTTCGGGGTATTTTGTACATATGCTAAAATCGGATTGATCAAAAGTGCTCCAAAAATTCTGAAATTTCTACTATGCATAATGATCATCATTTTGAACATGTGCAAAAAAATTCACATAATTTGGAGGTGCGAGGAGGAAGATATGAGGGTCTCAAGTGATGCCCAAATAGCCTCCTTGTTGCTCAAAAAAATCACCAAAAATCGCACACTTCATGAAATTTCGATCAAGAAGTACCCACATATTCAGTTCTAAAAAAGAACTAGGGTCTCTTTGTTGCTCACCTTACAATTCACGGCCCAACAACTCGAATTTCCTCACTTTCTAGTTCTAGAAGCCGCGTGGTGGCCTCGTGGTCCTTTAGGGGTTAATGTTATGCATGACTTGCATAACAACTTTGATTTTTCTCCTCGTATCAAGAATGATAGAATCAACCGCGTAATGCCACGATGGATCATAGCTATGAAAATGATCTATATGGTTCATCCAAACAACTTTAAGATGGTTGTCATTACAAACATAGAACATAAAGTTCGAGAACCTCTTAAATTCAGACTTTGATTGAATATACACTCAAAATTGTCATTTTCTTTGTTCTTGTAAACGCCTAATTCGGCACTTGGTACTCGGAACGTCAATTTTTAAAGTGTTTATATACTGTTTAAAGTGTTTATAGACTTTTTACTTAATTACCACAATTTAGTAAATTATTTAGGAATAAGAATGATAACACCAATAACAAGTTTTTACCTATTTTTAAAAATAGATCTAAGTTCTACAATATAATTAAAATAATGATGTCGTTAATATAACATCCTAAGTTAATATTTGGGTAATAATAAAAAAACAACAAAAAAAACCAAAAATATTAGACGTGTTAAAAATTAGAAGTAAAGGAAATACCCTCCAATGATTACTTATAGTTAGCATATAATTATATACTATCATTTATATAGAAATTGCCAAAAATTACCTTCTTTAAATAATAATTAAAACAGTAATTTAGTACATCAGGGATTTATTTTTAAGTGAATTTCCAAAATCACAAAAGATTCCCACGTGTCTTTAGGAGGCACCCAAAAAATTGATAGAAGTTTTTAGTAAGTTCGGAGCAATAAACACAAATATTGTAGACAATAAAGATGACTCATAAATTCCTAAAAATTGAATGAATGATGCTAAAATATTCACAAAACTTATATAAGGACCTTAACCCCTAAATGTTCTCACCCTTTTCAGATTTGGCAGTTTTCCAAAGATGCATTATAAAATGCCACTAAGAGGGATATTTTCAAGTTGACAAATGAATAAAAGTTGTACATTATGCATTTTAGATTCTATCCATAAGGTTAGATTTGCGATTGCTATCACCAATATTTGTGTATTCAATTTCAAACTTAAAATTTAACACTCTTTTGTAATATGATTACGAATAAGATATTGACAATCTAATAATGAAATTTGCTGTGATGGGTTGAAATGTAATACTCTAAGTGTAGTGATTTTTGGAGATTTTTTGGTTGCTTAATTTTAGTAGTTGACTTTTTCAAGAGCACTTTTAGACTAAAATCTTTGAAATTTTGGGTGGAACACTACAACATGAAATGAGGCATAAAATTTTCACAAATCATCCCCTTTCTAATCGGATCACACATGCACGGAGCTAACTTCCCATAAAAGTTTCAATAAAAAATCCACACTGCAAAAAGTACATGATGGATGAGAAAACAGACTTCAAATCCGTACATCATGCAAAATATGCATGGTTGGGCGGTTAGGGGTTAAAATACCTAGGATGTGGTAAAAGTTTTTGGGAATCATTCGAGAAAGGGAATTAACCAAATGTTTGTGTTTGAGCCAAATGTTGAGAAATATTGGTAGATCTTCTTTAATGATCACTTTCTTGGGAAGAAGTTTGTACTTGAAGTACCTGTACAAAAACAATGTAGTTAGAATGACGATACAAAATAAATATAACATACCAAACAATAAATGCCGTAACAACAATCAAACAAGTTTAATGTTTACCTAAATATGACAAGCAATTCCTTCCTCACCAAATACTACACGTTTCACTATCATGCTTATGTTTTCTTTAGATATCCGTAAAAGCCGAAGCTAAGTCCGTGCAAAGAACTTTGAACACTTGTTTTGTTAAAAGTGCACATAGCCATGTGCACTATTTTTTAGTGGTATGCGCACTGCATTTCTTTTTATTAAAAAGGAAAAGAGGGGTGGGAATAAACCCATCCCCCTTTAAAAATTGTGCTGCATTTCTTTTAATTTTAAGGAGGAGGTGGGAACATACCCACCCTCCCCTATAATTTGCACTACATTTTTTTTAATTTTAAAGGGAGGGGGTGGGAACATACCCACCCCCCTCTAAAATTCGCATTACATTTTTTTTTTATGTAACGTACATTCAATTTTGGCACTTTATAGGTAAAATATGACTGTACTTTTTTCAAATGTAGAAAATTTCAGCATGTGCACTTTTTATATGGCACGTGCACTTTTAACGAAACAAGTGTTTTAATTGCTCTTTGAGAGAGTATCACATAAATCTGCAACCACTTTACTATGTATGGTGCGTTTGTTATTTTATAATTTCTAAGAAAGACATAGCTTGTTTTTGTGCCTTTACTTCAAGTTGGACGGCAACCATCTTCAATGTATTAATAAATAGAAAGTTCATATCGATAAAACAATTTTCACTTACACGTATTATGGTCATAAACTTTTCAGCGGGATAACTAAAGTAGATTTTGAGGTTGCTAAAGAGGGCTTACGCAAAACGATTAATCTACTTGAATTTGGAAGTGGTGACAATATTATACAAACGATTTATATGTAGATTCACTTAGTTCAACTAAATACACTTCAAGACATAGTTGGTGAATCTCCAAAGGTACTCGACAAAATGTAGTGTATGACATTCTATGACCGCTGGAATGAACATTCGAAGGTCTGGAATACCAATTTAAAGAGAAAAGAAGATTGTGACATCTGTTGAATCGCGATGAACGGTACATTACCATAAAATGTGAAAGTGAAAACTCTGCAGAAGCATATCAGAGATATAGATCTGCTTTTCTAGTCAGCCATACATAAGGATGACAATAATTTTTGGTTTTACTGTTAGATAAATCTTACTTTTGCAGTTTTACATAAATTTTCTGCAAGTGTTTCACATACTCCTCTGAAGTATAATAATTACATCATTGTTATAACATCGAGCAAATGCCAATTTTTTCAACATTAAACTCGTAGTACGTTGAAGCCACATTAAAGTGTTCTTTAAACAAAAAAGGTAAGAACATCCAATAATCAAACATATCTCTATTATCATCATCTACTCCTCATAATGCAGTCTTCACTTTATCTTCAAATCTCAATGGCAGTTAGAGGTACCATGACCTCAAGTTCAATGTATTAAAAACTCTTGTTCTTTCAACTTCATTAAATAATACCTCAAATGTTGGCATTTGATATCGATTAAACTTTGTCTTTCTATTAATTGGACAATATGTTCCACAAATATGTTTCCCAATCTAATTACTAAAAATGCCTTTATTTGCGAGCATCACTGTAACACATGTATACTTTCATTTGAAAACTTTATTAACCTTGTATTAAAAAATTCTTTATATCAAAATTTAACTTCATTTCTCTTAGAGAGGCTTAGTTTATAAATACTTCTAAATACTAGATGATCGTCTTGCAATTGAATTTTAACTTCCTTGACTTTGTATCCTTCTAAGTCAGTGAACTTAAAAGAGCAAGTTTTGCTTTGAAGTTGGAAGTATGCAGTGTAAAGAATCACTTAATAGAAACTTTTATAGGCATGTCTAATTTTTTATTCTTTTGGATATATGTAACATTTATTAAGCCAAGAAATAAACTTTTATTCAAGCATTATGCACATGAACATTATATAATGTATCGAATACATAGCTTTTATACCTTAATAAAATATTTTAGATTCACGAGAAAATTTAGAATGAAAATAATTCAAGCTTCTGTGTATCATATTTGAACTTAAGATAACATTCGAACTTAAGACACCAAATCTAAAAATTAATTGAAAAGTTTGTCGACTACAATGTCCACCCTATCCACCTGCCATACTTTGGCAACCGTCGGTCTTAGTCATGTGAACATATGTGAAAATGCGTTTCTGCCAAGGTCCAGGCCATTAGTCACGCTCAAGTTAATGTACTATTGTCTTTTGGTTGCACCACATGTCCCAGCGAAGTACGTCCGTAGTTGCGTCATCGAGGTTTGGTAACGTGTTGACATTAAACAATTGGGATTTCGCTACTTGTAATGGCCTAATACGGCAAGTGGTACTTAAACCATAATTTTTTTTATAGTTTTAAAAAAAAAATCTCTGTTTATCCCAAATTAATAACTTATTTAAAAATCAAATTGGTAAAAAAAATAACAGATTTCTACCAATTTAGTAATTATGACATCTTTACAGATCAATTATACTAGTAATGTTATTAGTACAACGTTTTGGGTTAAATTATTGTTATTAATAAATGTTAATAGAAAAACCATTAGTAAAAATATAAATGGTTAAACAACCGATAAAAACAAAGGATAAAATAGCTAATAAAGTTAATTGGTAAAATCAAATAGTAAATGTAAGGATTTAACAAATTTATCTTCAATTTTTTTTGTTAATAGTATAAATTTGATGTAGCATTTAGAAATTGTTAACAATTTATTTTGAATTAAACAATAAGTAGCATAATACTTAAATAGAGGAGGATTTGTAATCTTAATAAATCTCCAAAAATCAATGAAAATCTCTTAAATCTGTAAGATATTCTCAAAAAATCTACAGAAGTGACAAGTAAAATGAGAGCACTAAACGTGAACATTGTCTGCAATAATGAAAACTCAGAAATTCCTCAAAATAATCACAAAATAATGAAGACTCATAAATATTAAAATAATCACAAAATCTATAAAAAGTACATTATAGGACCTTGAATGTAGTGGAAAATTTGAGAATCATTTAGATTTGGGAGTTGCCTTGTTTTAAATGACAAATTTATAGTAGATCCCGTAAAAGAATGAAAAATTTACCACAATAGCGTGCAAAGCGAATTGGAATGCCAATTATAAGTTTATGAGATTTGGTTTGCACTTAAAAAGGCCTTCGAAGACTGATGGTGAAACCAAATGAAACAAATTTCACATTTACCAACCAATTATAAATTCTGTTAGCAATAAAAGGCCAAAAAGAAGAGGAATTGACCATATATATGTTATTTTTAGCATATATGAAGTCATCCTAGGCTAATTTTGGCCTTCTAAAGCCATTGATTCAGTTTGTTTATTAATCCAAGATATATTAAAAAAGTTACCAGTAGATTCAATAGTGAATTCGATTTTTTTTTAGGAATTTCATCATTTTTATTACAATTGAAGGAAAATTTCAAAGAAGGAATCAAGTTGGATCTTTTCAAAAGTAAATAGATTAGATTTTATTACAAGTAGAAAAAAAATGATATTTTGAAAGGTAGAAAAGAAAGTCAAATCCATCTTTGACCATTGACTTTCAATTAACAGTGATTAATATCTAATTTTTTTTTATCGATTATGCATATGAATAAGATGCATGAAAACTCAGGATAAGAATCAATCGGATTTTTACTAATAATGAGGATAGATCTTATCAAATTATGGGCAAAAATCATTTCTTAAAGATAAATGTAAAAAAACAAATTAGATTTTTTCCATTGACTTTGCAGGAGAAAAATCAAAATAAGAATCAATTAGATTTTTATCTATGATGAAGATAGATCTTATTAAATTAAAGAGGTTGTCAAAAGTCCAAACAATTCATAAATCACAGTAAAACATTTACCGTGTTTTTGATGATTTTTCTATATTATTAATATTTATTCTAGGCGTTTTGTTAACCCTTAAACGTCAAGGAAAGCCCCATGGGCTTATTTATGAGAGAATAATGAAGTAAAAAGTGAATTTTCTCAACCAAATCAAGCGAAGATTGGTGCGTTGGAAAGCTACTGAAAAAGCGATCTAGATTGCAAATTTGCGCCTCATTTGAGAGATTGTAGAATTGTTGGTAAGCAATCAAAGTTATCAAATTGAACAGGTTTTGAGGTTGGGGTAGCTGAAGTACCGCAGTGCTACAGTGCTAGCCAGCAGTGCCCAGCAGAACCGTTTATGCATTTTTTTCGTTTAATTTTTTAAATTTTTTTCCCTCCAAAAATTTAGATGCCTTCCGCCCATGCCCTCTTGACGTTTAAGGGTTAAAGTTGAACTATTAGTAATGTTTTAATAGAGTATTTAGTATACAATTGGATGTTTTTGCCGTGAGATTGATTTACTCTATGATTTGTGTGAATGGAATTTGAATGGTTAACCATGGTTTTTTGTATATTATTATGTGATTTGGTTTTTTTGTAGAGTGAGATGTTATGTGGTTATTCTCGCTGATGATTAAAATGGCCAATTAATTGGTGATAGAAATTAGGGTAATAGGTTATTATTTGGGTAGAAGTTAGACCAAGTTTGCATTATTACTTAGTCAAATTTAGAAGCAATAGTTAGGATTGTAGAGTTTAGATTGAACGGTGTCTGTAAGGAGATTTTAGACCTATGGGTAGATTTTAGAGTAGACCTAGAGTTATCTAGGGTTAGAGTTAAAATTGATAGAGAGTTAGACTAAAAATGGAAGGTTAAATGAACGAACGTTTGGCAGATGAAGTTGTGGATGGATGTGGTTTTGAGACAGCGGATTGAAATCCTCTGTCTCATTGTTCTGAAGAAAGCTTTGTAGTTTCTTAGCATGACGGAGCCCTCATTATATTTGGTACTAGATTTTTTGAGGTAGACCATTTATTAATTAGATTAAAAAGTTTGGCACCAAGGAGGAAAGAAGGTCAAAACGAGGTACTTTGTTAAATTATTGATATTCTTTTGTGTTGGGTATCTAGAAAAGGAGCTTTGTAAGCTACCAAATCGACATTTGGTGCTTAGAGTTACAATTTTTTATTTTTTGTAAATATTAGTGTATTTACGTAAACAAATGGTAAAATAGTAAAGAAATATGGGAAAAATTTGAGAAGTATAAATAAAAGTTTTTTTACCTATTTTGTTGGTTTTCTAATAAAATTGTGAAATTACGGTAAAAATAGTCGTAATACTAATAGTTTTTTACGTAAAAGGACCATGTTGTGAAGATTAATAGTTTAATCATCTTTCGAGATAAATTTTTCTTTAAGTCGTGACTAATTTAACCTTTTTTGGATTCTAAAATAGGAGAATATCGTCTAGAATAAAAATGTAAGAAGAAGTAAAAGATTAGAAGGAGTAGATGATTAATTACCTGTCTATTTAGCTGGTAATTAATTTAATAAATGATTAGAGAAGAAGGGATCAGTAAAAGCCCTGTTAAAAGGTTGAACATAAAATTCAAGTCTTCAGAAAACTCTCCAAAAAGTTGTAAAGTTTTTACGTAATTACACAAAGTAACCAAGAATGATATGAACTGTAAATAGGTTTTGGAAATTCATAGAAAATAAACTGATAATGCTAAATTATCCAAACAATCGTTACAAGGACCTTTAGGCTTTGAGTACATTGGATAGGGTAGCCAAATTAAAGAATCATCAGAATTAGGGAATTATGTTTTTTTTTATGTTAAATTTTTGCCGTAATTTCGCGGAACTGTAAAAAAATTAATCAAAATCATACAAAACCAACTGGGAGTCAGATTGGAGGTTTACGAAATGTGTTTTTTAATAAAAGAAGTTTTTGAAGATTAATGGTAAAACCAATTGGAGCAAAAGTTACTACTATCAACCGGTAGTAAATCATGAGAGCGATAAAAAACTGAAATGGAGTGAAAATTGATGAATTTTTTTATATGTAGCCCATGAATAGTCTCTTTAGACTGATTTTGACCTTTTAAATTCAACAGTGGACAAAGAAGCTGCTATATTTTCGTGGATAGATGTGTCACCAAGAATGAGAAGTGGACATTTAAATTTTTTTGTCAATCTGATCTATATTTAAAAAGTTACAATTTTATCTTATAATAAATTATGGTTTAGAAGTTAATCGTGATTCTTCCCAATTAACTTGATTAAAGATAGGATCATCATTTAAGAGCTTCCGGGAGTTATAAGGTTTTTTATCAGAAATTTAGATTCAATTTAGAAATTTAGAAATTTAAGCTGTTTTGTTTAGTATTTGAGAATGCTCATTTTCTCTCTAAAATCACCAATTTAGTCACTTTCATTGATGGTTCGATGATATTAGTACTTATGTCTTATCTTTCTTGTAATATATACTATATAGGAGCGCTTTGCGGTTTTTTGTGAATTTTTTGATGATATTTATTTTTGTGTGGCGAAATCCTCGAAATAAACATAATATTTAATAATAAGGATTTTATCATTTGTGAGTTGTTGTATAATGTTGCAATGAAGAGAAATTTTCATATGATACTATATTTTTCTCTTGGTTGTAGTGCAAATAATGTTTATCTTGTTGTGAATAAAATTCCAAAGTACTTGCAATTAAATCTATTTTTTTCATCATTTCAACTAAGAAGTCGTTGTGAATCAAAGATCAAAATCTTTTACTCACATTTACATTGAAATTGAACAAAATATGCAAAAGTTATAATTGTTTAAAATTTTGGATGTTTTTGAAGTTCAAAACAACACTCTTAAATTTATCCCTAAGCTCTTAAACACTATTTCTAGCTAGATAAAACTATTTTAGAATTAATTAAATCACTTGTTTTTTATGTTAATTATAAAAATATAAAATTTATTTAATTCGGAATTATATTTAAGAAGTTACACATAAAAGAACTTATTATTGCGACAAATGAAACTTCGGCAAATGAAACTATAGTGGATGAAGCTGCTGCAAATAAAATTACGGCGTATGAAACTGCTGAGAATGAAACTGCGAGCAATTTTTTGGGTTTTTATTTTCATACTCACTCTAATTCTTCTAATCGAGTCTTCTTATCAACTAATATATTGAATTTAGAAAAAATAAAATAAAAAAATTGAATGTTAATGAAAGATTAAATTGTTTTCTTTAAATTGAGAACCAAGATAGAATTGAACATTAATTAAAAACTAAAAGTATTAGAACTTTGTACAAGAGAAATTGAAGTAAAGTAATTTCCATAATATAATTTGAAATGACCATACAAATAGTTGGAGAGCTCTAATTTTATCACCAATTTCATCGCTTATGCTGTGATTGTAATGTCATGTTCTAAAATGTCGTGTCTTCTCATAGAAAATAGGCTTCTATGTATATTGAAAAATTTAGATTTCACGCTATTTACTAATTGTAAAAATTAATTTACAATTTTGAGTTACTTCGATTTTGTCATGAAAGTTAATGAAAAAAGACAAATTAATCTAATTTGTATCATGCATCCTCATCATCTTGCAAAATATCTAATTTAGTTTTTATTTTTGCCTCTAAAAATTATTTTTATCCCCTCAATTTGAAAAGATCTATCCTCGTCATTGATAAAAATCTAATTAATTCCTATTTTGACTTATTGCATGTAAAGATAATGAAAAAAAAAGTTTTATTTTTATTTTTACCTTTAAAAATTTACTTTTATCCCTAATTTGATAAAATTTATCTTTATCATTGATAATAATCTAATTGATTCCTATCTTAACTTTTCATGCATCCTAGTCACATGGAAAGTCAATAAAATGAATCTAGATACTAATCATCGTCATTTGAAAGTCAATGGTTAAAGATAGATTTGACTTGCGCTCGTACCTATCAAAATATATAAGTTTTTTTTTGTTTTTTCTACTTTTGATAAGATTTAATCTATATTACATTAGAAAAGATTCAACTGGATTCTTACTTTCACCTTCTACTTTAATTTTAATAAAAATAGATGATTTTTAAAAAAAAGTCCCGAATTTATTATCTTTAATAATTTTTTCAATATAACTCGCATTGATAAACGGATTAAGTCAATGGCTTCAAAAGGCCAAAATTAGCCATGGTGAATCTATTTATTGCTAAAAATATCACATCTCATTAATTTCTTTTTGTTTTGACATTTTATTATTAGTAGTATTTACTATTAGTTGCTAGATGTGAAATTTGTCTAATTTGATTTTATCATCAATCTTCGAAAGCCTCTTTAAGTGCAAACTAAATGTCGTTAATCTACAATTAGCCTTCTGGTTTGCCTTGCGTGCTACTGTGATAAATTTTACATTCATTCACAGACTTTTTAATATATTTGTTTTTTAAAACGAAGCAGCTCTTAATTTCGAATGATTATCATTTTTTTCTACACTACGTTCAAAATACTCTAAAGTCATTGTATAAATTTTGTGATTATTTTAACATCATTTCTTTAATATTTAAAAGTAGTACAATCCTCTTTACTGCAGATAACATTCGTGTTTTCTGCTCCAATTTTACTCGCCGCCTCTACCAAAAAATTTAGATTCTCTTACAATTTTAAGATATTTTTTTAATGAATTTTGGGGTTTTAAAAAAAATATAAATCCTTCTCTATTTAAATACTATATTATTTACTATTTAATTCATAGTAAATTGTTGAAATTTTTTAAATACACCATTGAACTTACATTATTATTAACAACCTTTGAAGAATTTTTTATTAATCTCATAGTTATACTATTTGAAAATTCATGTTTTTCAATTTCTTTTTATACGAAAGACAAAAAAAACACAAGATGCCACAGTTAGTGATACATTCAATTGGATGTAAGTTTTGTTGTCCCTTATACTATATTAAACATAATTAGATTTGATACAATGTAATATGCCTTGATGAGGTTGAAAACTAATCCCATAATCTTTAATTCAAAATTTTCCTCGTTCATACTGGAAGTTTATAGGGATGTCTTGATTTTTCTTCAACTACGCAATGAATCCAAAGTCGATGTCGCTCTTGTTATTAAACTTTAGGACATAAAATTCCGTGTTGTCTTCATTGTACTAAATGAAGTATATTCCAAAGTTGCATAAATACCTCCTAAACTCTTCGTCTTGTGCTCCTCCATCCTCAATTAAATTTCTCGAAATTTGAATTTATGTCGCTCATGCATGGATTCAGTCACATACGTATCATAATAATGAAGCAAAATCGTATTTGGATTGTTATAACTCGATGAACTCCCTCCCAATACTCTACTTTACTGACTATACCGTTCAAACTTTTCATAAGTATAACGTTCTTCAAAAAGTCTCATATGACCTGCTTTCAATTTGTTTGATCATGCAACTACGTCGCATGTCAAGCATAAATTATTTGTATGAGTAACTAAGTCTATAAATAAATTAGAATCGAATAGTTCGAGTGCGATAAATCTAACTAATTTGTCCTCTTCCATAAGTATCACCGAGTTTAATTTTTGTTTGTACTATTCACGTTTGAGGCTTTCATTGATGAGTTTCACATACAAAACTGTAAACATTCATTGTGTCATGCAATATCTTCTATCACGCAATCTTCAAAAATGATGTTTTTTCATGAAATGCTCTTGAATGATAGATGTTTCTTTTTTCTTATGACAAGCAAAGTTGATGTGTTGTAACTACTTCGCCTCGTTCACAGTCATTTTGTTATATAACTTTTTGTGAGAAAGTACAGAAACACACTTGTGAGCCAAAAAAACCAACCTCCTTTAAATTCTGAGTACTTTATGATTTTTTCTTTTCTCACAACAAGTTCGAAAGATTGTGGCTAACTATTATAGAGAGGATTTTAAAAGGAGAATAAAGATTGTTAATTAGGAACAATATTTTACTAGAAAAGAAAATAAAAGAGATATTAATTCGTTCCCCTTCCAAGCAATGGACAATTTTTTATTTATTTTAAAATTAAATCCCTACTACTCTTAAGAACACGTTAACAATATATTACAAAAAAAAAGAACGGAGAGAAACAAAAAATAAACGAATGAGTCACGTTTATGGATGAATGATTTATTTATTTATTTATCTAAAAAAGAAAAAGAAAACATTAAATACTTTAAAACATCCAAGAGTGGACGGAATCTTACCATTTTGATCAATGGATGTGGACGAGCGGTCCAAAGGTTGCGGACACCACCGGCGCTTGGCGACGATACGAGATAAAGTAATTTGGGCCGAAAGATAAGGGGAAAAAAAAAAAAAAAAAAAAAAAAAAAACACTATGTAAAACCACACACTCCAAGTTTCTATAATGCTAAAATACGTAGAAAATGGATGACGTATGAAAAAGTTATGTTTGAAGTTTTAACAAATTTTTAGCTCAAAAAACAACATTTTAAATTTATCCCCGGACTTCCAATTTTTTTTTTTTTCTATTTCAATTTTTTAAGAACATGAACTATACTATGGTCTAGAGCTTCTTTTGCACAATCCGGAACTATTAAAAAAAACTTCTAATTTAGACAATCTATGTAGAAGTTATGAACGAATGAAAAAAATTAATTATTGAATGAAAAAAACTCTGCCTAATTTTCCGATGGATGAAACTGCGATTTTTTTAGAGAACAAGGAAACTACAACTTACTTTTGTGCCTCCTCTTTGTCACACTTCACTAATTCGTCCCTACACTTTACAATTAGCACTATTGTTTCATAACGAGAGGGAAAAAATGAACAAGAAGATTATACTGAAGGAAGTGAGGATTTAATGCTAACATAAACTCCTCGTACAATGAACGAGCAATGAGAAATGTGTTTTTTGAGAGGCTCAAGGCCTCCCTTTATATACTAAACCGATAATTGGAGGTACTATTCCTCCTTACCAACCCTAATAAATCTTTTTGTTTTACCTTACAACAATTGTTAATAAAATTTGTTTTATTCTACAACTACTTCTATTATTATATATATATATATATATATATATATATATATATATATATATATATATATATATATATATATTGTTTTGCTTAGTTGTAGAGGTAATTAATACCACCCATTATGCGAAGTAGGCAGCGTATATTAATATTCATTTCATGTAAAAAGTACTCCAAACACTTACATGACTTGCATGCAACGATGCATTTAAAAATTTAAATCTGTTTATAACTTGTTCATTTATTTCTATCGTACATTTGGATGATAATTGCATCACATTCATGAGTTGACTCCTTAAAGTACAGCAGTTAGCGTATATTAATATTAAAAATGCTTGTGAGCGGGTTCCAAAAAGGTAAAATGCTAACCGTTTGGACTTTCCGTTCATGCGTAACGGGCGGATGAAATTTCTAAATCCTAAACTTCATCCATGCATTTGTCATCCGTTATGAGTCTAATTTCCAAGTGTCATTCTCTAAACCCTAAACCACATGTAGAGGATGTTGAGGTCTTTCTGAAAATGTAAGGAAGTTCAAATTTGAACATCATATGCAAGAGTTATCAGCGGATGAAGTTCTGGATGGACCATTTTGATCTAAAACTTCATCCGTCAGTAGCAAGCGCATTTAATGTCCAAATCGATTGATCTTTATGTTTTCGGAAATGGCATGGAATAGCAAAGAGTGTGGTCTAGTTGTAATTTTGAAACTGTGTGGTGTGCAAAAAATGAAATGTTACAGTCCAGGGAAGAATTCGGGAGTGCTGTTTTTTGCATCCTAGACACCCTGAACTTCAAAAAATCATAGAAAATTCATACTTGGTCCATTGAACATGTATGATAGCATTTTGGAAACCTCAAGAGTAGCACTATAAGATGGTATGATGCTTTTATATAAGAAAATTATATATATATATATATATATATATATATATATATATATATATATATATATATATATATATATATATATATATATATATATATAAATACGAAATGTAAACCCATACAAAAGATGCAATCAATTTCTACACTACTATGGTTAAATATGATATAGTCTACTCTTCACTAATAGATGGTGACAGATCCACACCTACCGGTATAGACTTAGTTAGATGTAGCAATTGACTTGGTTAGAAGTAACAATTGACTTGGTTTAGGAAGTAATTGACTTGGTTAAAGGAGGCAATTGACTTGGTTAAAGGGATCAATTGACTTGGTTAGAAGGAGCAATTGACTTAGTTAGACGGAGCAATTGACTTGGTTGGAAGTAGTAATTGACTTGGTTCATTTTCAAATCTTTGTTTTAAAGGGGCGTTTTCAAATCTTGGTCAAATTGCACATTTAAGGTATGTATTTCGTGTGTTTTTTCTATACGAATCTAATGGTATAAGATACGTCTTCTAATTCTTCATAAATCTCAAGTTCTAAGCAAAATTGTATTTCGAATTTTGTAGAGGCTGCCACTTTCAAAGTGCGATAATTTCAGCATTTTTTGGTCGATTCCGAAGTTTGAGGTATGCATCTTGATTTTTTTTTTCAAGGCGATTCCAATGATATGTAGCACATTTTAAGGAGATTTGCAAATCAAAAGTTATGAGGAAAAATGTATTTCGGAATTTTGTTAGTGACAACCAACTTTAAAAGGCTAAATCTTAGTCAATGTTTGGTCTTTTGGGGAAATTTTTGCAAGCATCTTGTGTGTTTTTTAAAGGCGATTCCAATGGTATGTGACACGTTTTAAGGAAATTTGTGAATCAAAAGTTATGAAAAAATTGTAAATCGGAATTTAGTTAGGACAACGAACTTCGAAGGGGCAAATCTTAGTCAATTTTTGGTCAATTGGAGAATTTTTTGTGTGTATCTTATGTATTTTTTAAAAGCAAATCTAATTGTATGTAGCACGTTTTGTGAGTCCTCCTAAATCTCAAGTTTTGACTGAAAATGTCTTTTTATCTTTATGAAGGCATATCTTGTTCAATTTTTGGTCAATTGCAAAAACTTTTGTATGCATTTTGTATGTTTTTTAAAGGTGAATCCAATGTTATATGTCATGTTTTGGATAATGGTTTTAATGTGTTTTTTTCATGTGTCACAGGTTTGGCAATGTGGTTCGATACAAGTATACAGTGAGGCCGTCCGTTGTTGCAGCTGTGCCATTAGTGCATGTGATCGATCTTAGCAATTCTGATGAAGATGAGGACGTGCTAGTTGTTCCAGTTCAGCCTCAGGTTGTTGCTTTGCCACCGGATGTTGGTCCAGTGGCAGAACATGAGGAGCCTACTTTGAGACGTTTGTACCCATCTGGACCAGCGTTTAGCAGCACGAGAGTTCCACTGGTTCGATTTCCTCCTCTTGTTGGCCCATGCACTGATTCATTGCAGTTTCTAATGGTCAATGATCCACAGTGTTTGGTTTTAGATGCTGCTTGTTTCATGATGCTCACCAGTGATTTACCAGACTTATTTGGGATCATGACCCGTCCGGCAAATCGTAAGGTGAAGGTTAGGGATCTTCTAAAGTTCAGGGATTGGTTGCATGTTATTTCAGACCCTATAGTGATCAGAGGGATCGATTTAGGACAGCTTTGATAGATAGGCTACGACAGTTATTTGGATTGACATTGACCTGTGCTATTGATAGTTTTACACTATCACGTAACCAAGTTAATATTCCAGTTTCAGCCATGTCCCAATCACTTCATTCCTTAGGAGCTCGGATATGTCGAGTTTCATTCTATGGAATGAAGTGGGATATTTGTGAGGCTAAGCCTGTGCTATATCGATTTATACAGCGGTATCATCTAGCGATGGGTTCTTCTGTTCCACTACAGAAGAATCTATTTGATTATGGGATGACATTTTCCTCACTTGCATTGCTGTTCTTTAGGATCTGTAATACACAGCGTCGGTTTAGGAGGTTTACAGAGGGTATCGTGCACGAGATGTGCAATGTGGAGGACTATGGGTCTGTAGATTTCAGGCAAGTTTTTGACCAGCGTATAGCTAAGGTCAAGATTTACCAGAGGCTGTGTCATGAGATCCTCTCAGTGATATAGAAGCAGATGCTAGATCAGATGTCTGGTACTATGCGTACTATGCGTATCAGATTGAGGCAGCTAACGGATTTGCTTGCCAGATGGAGAGCTATGACTGATGAGATGCGTAGTAGCAGACTTACAGACATCAGAGTAGAGATCACTGTTCAGACAGAGATGGTGATCGATGGACGTCGGCTTTGTAGTGAGCAGGATCTATTTCAGGTCATAGGTGTTCAGCGTGCATTGGGTGCACATTTTGATACTAGAGTACTGTCCATAGAGAGCTTCATAGCTTCTTGTCAGCGGCACGTGATGGACTTTGCAGCTACAGTTCATGGGAGACAGGAGCTGCAGCCATCTATTGAGGTACAAAGCGCTCTCACTTTTGCTCGCCAGACTATTGGTTGGAGTGGCAAGTTCATGGAGCGTCAAGTTCATGGAGCGTCAACTCCGACAGGCACGAGATTGGGTTATGGCTGTTGCTGATGCTGAGGTACAGAGATTAGAGGGGGTGCAAGACTTGGAGTATACATATGATGGTGTTGAGTTAGATGCACCAGAGGATCGACCACTGATTCATGATTTTTTGGAGCATGCACAGTAGTTCTTATTTAGTACAGTGAGAGACCATAGTGTTTCAGGGTTGATGTTGATGGGGACTCATGGCCGTGGATACTTGCCTCTTTAATAAATCCTTTTGTTTTATCTTCTATCTTACACCAATAAAAATTGTTTTATTCTACAACTAGTTTAATTAACTTTTGTTTGACTAGTTGTAGAGACTAAAAATACCATTCATCTATTTATGAATATATCTAGATAATAAAGTCGAGCTTATTTAACTTCTTTCACCAACCCCTCAATAATGTGACCGGTTGGTGGTCAAATGTCGAAGGGAGTCAACGGTAAGTCCGTTTTTACCCTTATTTATTGCTGGTTTTTACTAACGTACTAAATATAGCTCTAATTGGAAATTTAACTTCACGAATGGCTTTAGAAGGCCCAAACTAGTTTAGAAAGACCTTTCCTTGATCAAAACGGTAAAACTTTCGTTTTTACTTTGATAGAGTTACAGGCCGAATTTACGCCGTCCAATAAAAAGTACCTTTGACTTACTTGACTTCATCATTGAAATTCTTGAGGTTCAAATAGTTAAAATAGCATTTAGGAACACCCGATTCGAGCTCCTCGATCGTCTTGGGCATGTCGGTTAATTCGACTGTTCGATCGAATGACGGTAAGTTCTTCTTCTTTTTGAATTAAAGTAGCTCCTTAACTTCAATAATCTCCAAATTTTACCACAAGGTATAAGGTGCTCTAAGGACCTTTTCTGATTTTTGTGGTAATTTTAGAATCCTTCAATTATTTTCTACAATTTTCTAAATCCTGATCACTACATATAGGATTTAAAATACCTATTGACAAATTACTGAAAACATTCATAATTTTTTTGGAAGTCTTTTTAAAACTAAAAATAATTTTGTTCAATTTTTTTGGGAATTTTTAATACAATAACTATTCCTATAATTCACTGACATATTCATTGTTTAACTAAAGTAGTACTAACTTTCTACTTCCTTCTATATTTTAACTCCTACTACATTGTAGTATTAGAGGCATCCCCCTTAATATAGTATAACTTGAATTTACTGCAACTTTGACCATTGTTAAGACTAATAACAGTTTTTACATAGAAAATCACGTATATTATGGTATTATTACTAGTTAACTTTAAATAAATTAAAAATTATTTATTTGGTTATTCCATCCTAAATTTCATTTTTTCTACTATTTTTTTATTTTAAAATAACAATCGCATTAAAATAAAATAAAAACTAACACTGTGAATACCTAGTGCCGAATTGGTGTCTCACAACACTTCTTTTCAATTACTATGAATTTTTTATACCAATATTAATTGGTATATCATTTATTTTCCTCTTCTTAGCTATTAATTCTTAGGATTTAACACCTCCCACACCTCTGCTCTCATTAAGTGTTGCATTCTTCAAAGCAGCCAATGTCAGTCTTGCGTTTCAAGTTCGATTTAAAGTTATAATGTAGAAATGTGTTGTTCGATGCTGAACACCTATGTTCGACTTTTACAAAACTACATTCTTTTTTGGCTCTCTCGTAGTAATGATTATGTCCAGAAAGTGAGTTTCTAGTGGCATGAGTGCTGCAAGCAAATCCGATACTTTTGAAAAGGAGGAGGAACAAATATTGTTAAAAGAAAATCAATGATTATTAAAACGAAACATTAATTAAAGGAGGACGTAAGCGTAACACTAACGCGGAAGGTCATGCTATAACCAAGATGATAAAAAACATATTTTCAAAAGTGATTACGTGCGTGTAACGATAAATGAGTTATTTGTTCAGTATGACAATTCGATTAATAAAACTGTTGTAACTACTAGGAAACATCGTTTGTTGCGATCTATGTAATAAATGATTATATATATAAAATTATGTTTGGATCATTTATAATCAAATTCATGAGTTTCATGAGTTGACTCAGTTGTTGAATATAGAGATACTCACAATCTCTTTTACTTGACAAAAGATGGTCACAATCTGTTAAACTCGTTGCGATGAAAATAATTTTAAAATATCGATAAAATGTTTTTGTTCAACATATAGTTAAAGAAGATATAAAATTCTTCTCGCGATCTTCTCGAGATGCACAATTCTTTTTCAACATGATCATAATTTTTTAAGCATATTAATGTATGACAATCGCTTAAGCCTTTTATTGAGTTTAAAGTTGAGAACGAATGATTGAGTAAAAACGTAAAAAATTATACTTTATTACACGTTTTTTTTTTTTTTTTTTTTGAATTTTATTACAATTTGATTATATATAAGTTTAAATTTTATATAAAGTTTTCATAAAAATTATTAATATGTAAATTTTTAATTGAAATTATATACTGAGAATAATTTTACAAATTTATAATTTAATTTAATTTACGTTTATTTATTTAATTTACAAAACTCAATTTTGTAATATTACAAGACTATATCTTATGATACTTGATTGATTTAATGACCATTATATATGAGTTGCCAAGTTTGCACTTGGTGCTCAAAGTAGTATTTTTTGAGTTTTTTTTCAAGTTATTTCTTTTTACAATTAAAAATGGGAAACTAGTAGAAAATAATAAAATAGATTTGGAGAGAATAAATAATAATAAAATTTCTAATTTAAGATATGTTTGTAAAAATGTGAAATTAATTTATTTTTATTTTTATTATGATAATTTTTATATCAAAACCTAGTAATTAAAGATTTAACATTTAAACAAGTAGACCTTGTGCAGTTATTTCCAGACATGTGTTAATTATATTATTTGGGTTCAATTATATGAAATAATGTTCTTTAATAAAAATTTGTACTAAAAGTATGATCATATTAGAGATTTAAAATAACTTTAATTGAATAGTAACTAAATCAATAAATTTTAAATGAAAATAACGTTTTAAAAAATTCTCAAAAATCTTTTGAATCTATAAAAGGATCTAAAAAGAATATAACAATTCTGAATTATTAGAGTTATCCGCAAAGTCATTCAAAAGGGAGTAACTGGACTTTTAGTTTGAGTGAACAATAGGTGAAATCCTCCCAAAAAAGAGAGTAGAAATCTATAAAAAAAAATGTTGATGTAAAGTTTAGGAGCTCTAAAAAAGATGCCTAAAAAACATTCATCCCTAAATCATACTTATTCTTCAATTTTTAGTTTCGATGCAAAGTTGTCACCCACGGAAGTGCTTTCTGTCACTCATGTAGACGCTATCAATTACTTTTGAAACTTATGACTTCAATAGAAGCTGTTTTTTCTTCCCTGACACATATAGAAATTAAATGGATTTGACCATGACACACTACTCACTATTTTTGATTTGCTCTTGAATTTTGAGACTTCACTTCACATTTCTCATTATTTTTCCCAAACTGAGAATCAAGAGGGATTCTACTTTGTGAATTTTTTTATTCTTAGTAGATAGTTTAAATATTATAAATTGTATACAAGATTTAGAAATTCTTAAAATTCTTTTTGCATAATTACAATCATCAAAAATTAAATTTGATATGCTCTAAAGCATTTCATTTTATTTTAAAATCTATAAAAATTAGTCAAATTAGTCAAATTAATCAGCTTTGTTTTTCCGCAACTCCAGAATTGCACATCCAAATGATTTGAATTTTTATAATTAATTTGACTTCATATTTTACATACCAAATTTCATAGTCATCTAAACGATGGATTAGCCTTAGTGTGTGAGCTACCAAGTTACCATTTAATGATGTATTAGTGCATAGTGAAACAAAGTGAGATTTTGATTAATAAATTTAAAAACTTACTATGATGCCACGTTTTCACTCACCCATACCATGAGAACGCCCACCACCAAAAATGAATTTTGGTACATAGTATGAACTACCAAGTTACTATTTAGTGTTCCAAGTGGCAATTTCTTTTTTCTTATAGGTTTTATTGTGTTATTACAAATAAAATAGAAAATCAGTACAAATAGAGTTGCAACATTTGACTAAACACTGGTAGTAGTTTTCTATCTATTTTTCGGTTTTAGAGTAAAAGCGTGAAGTTAGAATGAAGCAGGGCTAGCATCGAGTATTCACAAAACTGCAACTTTGTTTGTATTCAAAGACGTGACCTCTAAGTTAATGTCATCGCTCATGGATGACGGTTGAGATTGTAAAATCACATGGGCAGACGATGTTATCAAGTGTACTGTGGATAGAAGTTCTATAGTTTTCAAATTCCACATTGGTAGGTCGATCATGTACACGAATTTTCAGTTCAATTGAGAGCGATGTGTGTCAGGATCAGAGTGGAAACCTATCGATCAGGTTGGTGAAATAGAAGTGATAAAAATTCAATATGAATTCGGACAATACGAAGGAGAAATCGAGGTTGCAAAAAATCGGTTGCTAACTAACGTAGTTGTTCCGAGCTTGTATTTGACCTGGGATCCGATGCACCAGAAGACTTTGCACTGTGGATTATAGAAGCAGGCCATGCATCGAAGAAGGTATGCTTTCAATCAAAATGCTTTCAATGGTTCAAGATTTGCACGTTATCAACATGACAAAAGCATAATAAGGTTCAAGTCATGCAATTTATCAACATGTAGTTTTTAATCTATGCAAACATGTGAATAAATGAAATGAAAAGAAGATAGTGGCTGAAGACATACAACCACCATGGAGAATCCGGATTGTTGAAAGAAACAATTAGTCAAATTGGTCGTTCACTCTTCTGCCAGACTAGTCAACCCAATGTTGAGCTGCACTTGACTCCAAAGTGCGAGCACGCCTGACATGGAGTGTTGCTTCGATATCACTTGTAGGATCTGTAGGTGGTAGATTCAAAGTTGCTTCTTTGTTACGGAACCTGTGCTGAATAATCCGGTACCAGTGTTCATATGTGTGTAGTAGAACACTTTTTCCAAAGCTTGATTTGTTTTGCTGAGTGTGTCTTTGATACGCCGTTTTTGCTTGATGATGGGAGTTCTCCATACCTTGGCATGACCGAACTGAGAGGGATCCATATTGATCGACAAACCAGGTTGCATGTTTCACAACAACATGCTGCATAAGAGACAAAATCAAATTGTAAGAACTGCCACATACAATTAAATTGAAATGGTTTGTAAAAATGTGATTGAACGTACCATACAATGTGTAACATGTATTTCACCGAAGCACTTGATGAACAGTCGATCCCAGTTTTCTACCTTAGACTTGAAGTTGAGCCGTTGCTCATCAGTCAAGGTTAGCTTGGTAAAATACTGTTGTAGATCGTCAAGACTTGACCACATTTCAAGCTGAGCTCTCTTTGCCTCTCCCCCGGACAAGAAATTCTTGCAAGACTGTACTATGTCTTTCCAGACTTTATCTGAGCCCCCTTCTGACTTCCTCTGTTTGAAAATCTTGCTGCAATGGGCTCCACTTACGCTTGGCTTGTTGGGGACAGAGTTAGCTTTTCCACTTAAGTCTGCATCTTTAAAAATCACGACATTACCTCCATGAGCCCCAGTAGCAGACAATACCTTCTAGATCTCGTCAATAGCTGTAGCTTTCATTGCCTCATTTCTTATAGTCCACACAAATATAAAATGCAAGTGTAGGATCTTTTCAACAATTCTATTGAAGGCGTGGAGGGTGCAGATATGAACTCTGTCCATGAGTATTGGGAAAATAGGTTTCCATCGGCTTAGACTTCGAACACCAGTGATGGGCTTCGCATGGATGCAGCTTGCAAATATTCCTCTGGACCATGAATGAGACGTTTTTTTTTGTGCCGCTAAAAGCCCTGCAGCCAAAGTGATTACATGTTTGCTTCTCTCTTGCAAGCAATAAATGCATGCATGCTTGTTATTTGAACCATGTTGTAATCCATAAAGACACTTTATAGTCTTCATATCAGCAGCTATATGCCACTGAACCTTGAACTCTCCGACTTCAGGTACATGCAAAATCTCACTATTCTCTTGAGCTGTAATGAGAGCAGGAATTCCTATTTGGTTGAATACCCATTTTAATACCTCATGAGACTCTTTTGGAACTTGAAAGCTGGCAACCGGCCAGATCTCTTTTTCTGACTGTACGGAAAAGTATTCGGAACTTCTTGGTATAATCGTTGGATCTAGTGCACGATTCATGATTGTAATTGATACTCTTTCCAGCTTTTGAGCGTGAATTATCTCTGCCTCGTTCATCTTCATGACAAAAATCAGTGGATCGCCTTGGAGTCTTGGACTTCTGCCATTCATACCAACAACAGATATACTTGCATGAAAGACAAATTTATTTGGATGAACGACAAAATTACTTGCATGAATGACAAATTTACTTGCATGAGCATGAAAATATTGTAAGGTGTTAGGATATACCTGCAGGAGTTATGCCGTAGAGTTTCACCATTGTTTTTGCATGCTCTCTACGTTTACAAAAAAAGAATTCTTTGATGATAGAACCAACTTGATAGGGTCTTTTTGCTTTGATTTAGATGACTGAGAAATCAATAGAGTATTGTCAATGTGACTATATGAACTTATCATATCTTCCAGTTTAGAATTTATTTTTCGTCTGAGAAGCGAGAGTATATGTGGATTTGGCAAGCATCCCAGTCGGACACCACGACCAGTTGCCCTCACTGCCCCTTTAAAATCCTTATAAATGGCATCATAAACTTGATGTATAATTCCATTTCTGTGGCATGATTCAAGAATCTTTGCAGGACCTATTTTGGAGCCAATCTTCTCCAAATAATGGTTGAACATTCTCACTCCAACCTTGTTTAACTTTGAACAATTCATCATGGAGCTTACCTCTTTTTTTGACAGCAAGTTAGCTAATAGAGGACCGTTTTGCTCTTGTGATGCGGCGTCACCATACAGCCGCCTTGTGCGCCCTTCAGTTAGATTCCGCTCCTGGACAGTCTTGCCGTCTCCGGACCAATGATAGTTCTCACAAGTCTTCTTTGAGCCTTCGCATGTCCACCAGATTGTGACAGAGTAGATAGATCTCTCCGCTGCCTAATTTGACTTCGGTAGCCAAATGGTGTCTTCCGTATTCGAGCTAATTTTTTGGTGAGGCGATTCAATGATGCTTTCGTCTTTGTCAACTCAGAACGCACTAACTGCAGTGCTGCATCATGAAGTTCAGTCAATCTTTTACTTTCTCTTGCATACTCTTCTTTGGCAATACCACGTGCCACCTGACTTTCTTCTTTCGCTTGTTTTTCTACAACAATTTCATTTTGCAGATGAACCAAGCGCTCTTCAACTGAACACCTCTCGGCACTAAGAGTAACAATCTGTTCCTCTAGATCCAGAATTTGGAACAATTTTTCTTGCTAGATGTCAATCTCACATTGCAAATTGATTACACGCTCTTTCAGAAGTGATATCTCAACAATATATTCTCTACATTCATGGTTCTCTGACTGGACAGAACGCACATATCCTAACAAACCATTTTCACCATCTCCTACGAATTCTACCAAATCTTTCAAGGAATTCAACTTTGGTCGCTTTCATGTACGAGGATTATGCGGGTACAAAGAACTGTCTAACCACAAATCAATATTTGTGTCACCTGCCTGCTGCTTCTGGAGAAATGTTGAACGTGAAACTTGCTCATGAATGAATTTTCCACACTGTATTATTGGAGCATATTTTGCTGCAACTGACACTGCTAGAAAATCCAACTAATCTGTTGATTCGGTCGCGTTGACCGAGACACTTTTCTGTTGATTTGGTCAATATTTTGTTCAAATCAACAGAAAAGTGTCCCGATCAACGCGGCCGAATCAACAAATTAGTTGGATTTTCTAGTAGTGTGAGGCTTGAGCTTTATATAGCGGATCTAAATTTGTGCAGTCTTTCAGCACCATGCTTCTAAACCTTTTAAAAAATCATGCTTCTAAGCCCATGATTCTTGATTGAGAAAATACACAATAACTACTCCCATGCAAATCACCCTCTCCGTCAAATACAAAACATCTCTTCGTCGATGCAAAAACTAGTGCAACATAAACAACAAGCTGTGCGCGGGAAGTACAAGCTGTGAGTCAATCTGTGACAAAAGAGCGCGAAAGAATTCCGTTGGCGCTGTGAATGACATCTTGGCAGGCATTCTCAGCCACGGAGACATCCGCGTAGGCTGTGGCGGGAGACAGGTGGAAGCTGCACCCCCAACAGCTTTGGGTCATGATGATGTTGCCCAACGATCTGTGAGACCTCTACCGTCGATCTTTTGATCTGAATTACTGCCCGAACTATCATCATTGTGCCAAGACACTCGTTGGTGAGTCTGATTTTCCAAAGAGAAGCAACCCCTTTGAGGGCTCAATTTCTGTATAATAGTTTGGCACAACAGACTAGACGGAACTATATGCATGGATGGACTATATCCATGTAGATGAACTATATGCATGGATGAACTATATCCATGTAGATGATGACTTTCCATGACATCCATACCGTTGAATTAAGTAATAGTGACAAAATATGTTTAAATTTGATTTTTTTTAAAAATTATCGTATTAATTATATGAAAAAAAATTAAAAAAATCATTATCTTTTGAATTTTGGAATGATCGCCCAAAAGTGCATAATGTACGACATTGAATCATGTTTTGCATAATGTGCAATGTTTTAACACATAAAACTATCTTTTAATCACTTACAAAGAGATCTTAAGACACCTCTATCGAATTATAAGGTAGGAGCACCTAAAACCAACAGTGTCCCTAATTGCGACAAAATCTAGGCAGGATAGTCATTCTAGAACATAAAATAATATAGGTAGACCATAGATAGCTTATTATTTTTATCAACATACAACAAGGGTTCTACGATGTACCTAGATTTGCGTTCTAAAATGATTACACGGTCTAGATTCTGTCGCAATTAGGTACAATGTTGGTTTTAGGTGCTCCTATCTTAATAAATTTCATTTGAACAACTTTACTATTAAAGCATAATGATTTCAACCAATCATAATGAATTTCAAGATGTGAGTATTAAAATTGTTATTTAGGTGAATTTCCAAAGTTTTTTTTTCTTGTAAATTCATTTGAAAAATATCTAAGTATTTCATTTCAAATTCAATTGTATGGATGTCTTCTAATAAGGCTATCTTACATACATAACATAATAGTGCAGTTCACGATGTCCCCCTTTCGGAACTCGATCAAATGAACATCTTTTAATGTGATCCAGTTTTCACCTTCTACAACATGTACTACTGACAGAAGGTGGTTCTCCAAGACCCTTCAAAAGTCATACCTAGAACTTCAATTCTCCCATTTTTGTAGGTCCCCATGGTAATTCACTTATTGGAAGTTGACACTGCCCATACTTATAACCATGTTCATGAAAACAATGACCCTGAATGCAGGTAACCTGCCAATTATAGAAAATGAAGACTTCGTGAACTACTCTATTATGTTATGTATGCTCTTTAGACTTGAAACTCAAAAAAGTTAAAAAAACCCCATCTTATAATACATTTAGGTGTTGCTCCAAAACTATAGGCACTTAGAGCATCTCCTGTCCAACACCAAGAGCCCCCCGTCAACGGGAATGTAGCGGTTGAGCAACGGATTGGTTCTCTCCTAGTCTCCAACGGTGTAGCATCCCCAAATATAGCTGCCAGGGGCCTCGACATTCCCAAACCTGGCCGGCAGAAACGAGGATTGTGCAGGTCCATTTGAGCGGCCCCGGAGCTTGCCCTGTGTACTTTTTTGACCAGATTCTTTGCCAGCCTGGGATTTTTAGGCCATCGTGGGTGACGCCAGCGGCTGCCATGGCCGTGACACCACCGTCTCTCTCCCTTTCGATAGACCTTGCGGCAGCAGCGAAAGCTCCGAAAGGGAAAAATTATATGAAGGAGGAGGAGACCCAACTTTGTCGGTCTTTTCTGTGTATTTCGCAGGATCCAATTGTGGGCGTTGGGCAGAAGAATGGTTTTTTTTGGGATCGCATTGCAGCTCATTACAACGAGTACAAGCCAGCTGGAGTACAACCTGCACGGAGTCTGGAGAGCAAATGGGGCTGCATCAAACATGACGTCTCCAAATACGAGGGTGTTTATCAACAAGTGAAGGATTTAGACATCAGCGGTACTTCGGTGGAGGACATTAGAAAGCGGGCTCTTAATTTGTACCGACACAAGCATCCTGAGAAGAAGAAGTTCACCTACACGCATTGCTGGGAGATTTTGCGTGAGTGCCCTCGTTGGGCTGATGTGCGGGAGGAAGTGCGGCGATCAAGCTCCGCGCCAATGAAGAGGAAAGCTCCAAGCCCTCCTGCTATCGACGTTGAGGATGAACAGGGAGTACTTTCACCTAGAGCGCAAGCCCCTCCCGTCACCACACCGAGTTCCGTTGGTTTGGGTTCCTTGAATTGGCCACAAGGATCGAGAGCTGCAAAGGATGATGCAAAGAACAACCGTGCCCGGGAATCCGCAATGCGTACTCAAGCTGATGCAACGCTTGAAATGGCAGCCGCAACCAGGGAAAAATCAAGTATTTTGAAGGACCAATCCGTCTTGATGTTATTTTCTTTGTCTGCAGCATCATTGGACAGTGCGGAGGGGTGTGAGTATCTTCGACTGCGGAGGGGTGAGGAATTACAGAAGTTGAAAAAAAGGCTAGAGGCTGCGAAAAAAGCGTCGGAGGCTCCACTTGCTAATGCGGCGCCGACTCCAGCGCCTGTAGTAACGCCACAACATAGTGGTTCCGGCGTGGGTGAGGGGGACGAGGTGTCGCAAGGCTTGGAGTCGGAGGACCGCGAGGCTTCACCAGGGTTTGCGTCGGAGCAGGGCGAGGGGTCGCCAGGCGGTTTGGCACCGGGTCAGGCAACCAGATTAGGGTTTTACAGCCTCAGCGAGCGAGAGTGCCCACTACACGTCGTCACGACTCAGGGGGAGCAGGCTGTGCCAACGCAATTTGTGAGTGCCATGCCAAACAAGGTAAATTTCTCCCTTTGATTGTTCATTTTCTTGGAAATTTGTGATTTAGGGTTTGAGTCTGCTTGGCAATTGCTTTCTGTTTTTTGGCAGAATGCTTGCAATTTTAGCACCTGGTACGAGTGGCCCATTTCTTGGTCACATTGCTTTGGCTGTGGAATGAACACAATTTTTTCCTCACTGTCAAAGCAAGAATTTTCGGCCTTACAATTCTTGCCTTTCAATACTCGCCCATGTAAACTCTGGCCTTTCAATTCAGGCCTTTCAATTCTGGCCTTGCCTCGGAATTATGGCTTGTCATTAACCCCGAGGGCTGCCCATTGATTTCTAGCAAATTATCTTGCACACCAGGGGCTTGATTGTTGGTCAATATCATTGCACACATGAAGGCTTTTTAGATGTGGTGGGTGCCTTTGATGTACCCGAATATTAGCCCTGTTTTTTGCTCATTTTGTTACACATGGCAAAGGCTGGCTTTGCAATTTTTGTGATTATTTTGCGAACCTGAGGGCTGACCCTAGTTTCTTGTACAATTTTTTGCACCCTCAGTTTGCATTGGATGTCGTGTTCATTTTATGACTTCTAGTGGATTTTTATGTTCAATTGGGGTGGATGGGACTTGTTGTGAATTTTTATGTTCAATTAGGGTTGGATGGGACTTGTTGTGGATTTTTGTGTTCAATTGGGGTTGGATGGGACTTGTTATCAACTTTTATGTTCAATTGGGGTGGATGGGACTTGTTGTCAATTTTTATGTTCAATTAGGGTTAGATGGGACTTGTTGTGGATTTTTATGTTCAATTCGGGTGGATGGGACTTGTTGTGGATTTTTATGTTCAATTGGGGTTGATGGGACTTGTTTTGAATTCTTATGTTCAATTGAGGTTGGATGGCACTTGTTGTCAATTTTTATGTTCAATTGGGGTTGCATGGGACTTGCTGTGGATTTTTATGTTCAATTGGGGTGGATGGAACTTGTTTTGAATTTTTATGTTCAATTGGGGTTGGATGGGACTTGTTTTGAATTCTTATGTTCAATTGAAGTTGGATGGCACTTGTTGTCAATTTTTTGCACGAGCATGGGCTGGCTTTATCCAGAACTCCCTTTCTTGAAAGATCCATACGCTGGTTTGGACTTGTTGTGGAAAATTGCGTCGCAATGGACTATTGGTTAATTTCATCGAGTAGAACAGGGTGGCTTCAAGTCTGCATTTTTTTCCCCGACGGGGTGGCAGATTTATTACCCGCAATTTATTTTCTCAAACCCTAGTAGACTATTTTATTTTGATGCTTTGGTGTGCTTTTTTATCTTTGTCATAGCTTGGATTCTTTTTAATTTGGATGTTTGGGTGGACTGTTTTTTTTTCGATCCTTGTTGTGGTGAATGAATAGGATCACGAGGGCTGGCCTGTGCCAGCTTCTGTATCCAGGTTTGTTGATGTTTTTTGGTTGTTGCATTTGTGAATGCAGGTGCAGTCATGAAGACCTGCTATGTGGTTGCCAAACCATCCCCCACTCCCACTAAACGCCATGGTGACATCCTCACAAAATTCTCATTTCACTACACACTTTGAACCAGAATTTCGTGTAGAACCTAGGTCAAATTTCACAGAACTGTTTGAGGCATCTAGGACACATTCTAGTGTTGCATTTGAAAGTGAAGAGGATAGCCACGGTTTCAATTTGGGAGAACAATCGCATGTACCGTTCAACTTGAACTCACAGTTTTATTAATCAAAAGCATGTAGCTCCTTTTATACTCCACAAATGTGCCACAAGATCTGCCCTTAAAGCATAGTGAGTATCTGCTCTGAAAACGCTACTTACTTCATTATGGCATAAGAGGTCCAAGTCTCGGGCACATGTGGCTGGGTTGCAAGAAATATAAACAATGCGCCGTGCTTTAAGCTTCAGCAGATATTTGATGAGTTTCATGTGCATGCCTGGCTTGCTAGGATCTGTAAAATGAACAAAGAAGCATATTAGCCTAGCCAACAAAGAAGTGCAGATAATAGAATTAGCCTTTAATTCAAACTCTAGTTTTCATGTTGTGTTTTCCCTTCTACGCCCTATGAATTCTGAACCATTCTAGACTAATCGATACTCAACAGATTCAAGTTTTTAATCAATTGAACCGTTGGTTGTGTAGAATATCGTACATGGAAGGCAGGGTCGGCACTTTCATGTCAAATAATTAATAAAAGTTGAAACAGTGGAGGTCGGCACTTTCAAAAGTAATTATTAAGAAATTGACTATCAATAGCTAGCATTAAATATTTTTTCGGCTGCTAAACGTTTTATTTTATTTTTTGCATTGAGTGTTATGTTTTCATCCAATTTCATTGAGTGTAGCAGTCACCTCAAAGAACGATACTGGTAAATTCAAAAGCTAAATGCTAATTTTTGTTGCATATAATTATGAAAATTTTATCACTCATTTCATACATCATGAAGTGGGTTTTTCAAAAAAATTGTTAAAATCAAACAATTTCTTGCAGAAGTACACTTCTTTGGAGGTGAATGTACCCAAAAAACATTCAAAGTATGAACGTCGGGATGGTTAGGGGGTTAAGAACTCAAATTACTTTCTAATTTTCTTCACTTCCAAATTTTGCAAAATTTGGTCATAAAGGTGTTTGTTTTTTTTGTTTTTGGCTCTCCTAATATCATCTATTTCCTGTGTTATTCTTTGAAAAGAATCTAAAATAGATTTTTTTGTTAAAAGAGCAGCTCCCATTCGGAGAAACCCACTATTTGCTATAGTTCCGTGCCTAACATTTTTTGAATCTAACAGTAAAACTGATCTTGTTTTAGGTTTTATGTAGTAGCCATAATCTTGTAAATAGAATGCTCCACCTCGTTTTGGTATTCCATATGGATATTCTGCATTAAAATTTTTACAATAAAATTATAATATCAAGAATAATAATAATTGTAATGATAATAAAAAATAATATTTATATATATTTATATCTATTTTAAAGTATGTTTATTAATGATGAAGTTAAGTATTAAAGAAATAAACGTGATATCATTATTGACATTTTAGAGTACTGAAACTTAATTTTTAAATTGTTACCTTTGGTAAACCACATGATAAATCCCATGTGATTATCATGCCGATCCGTATGGGGTGGAACCCAGTAATTCTTAGTAATCCCGAGATGAGAGAACGGGGTGTCGCCGAGTCTTCCGTATTGTTTTGGAATAGTAGTGGGATACAAGTTTTCTAACGTTTGTATCCAAGACGCAAACGATGGCTGTAAAAACTTGTAAACGTCTGTCGCAAATAGTTCTCCAAGTTTATATATTTCCTCTCCTGATGGTTTTATGTTATTGTTTTCTCTCAACGATTGGGCATATGTATAAACAATGTTGTTAAACAAAAATCATATTAGATAATTATAGTAATTTAATCAAATTCAAAGAACATTAACCCTTAACTTCCTAGGCGAGTTAGTTACTTTTGCTACCCAAGTATGTACAAGTAGAAAAGGAAAGATAAAATTATTCTTACAAAGTATATTTGGAGAGTTCTTATTAGTCGCCGAGTACTTATGAAGTCTGAATTGGTTGTTATTGATGCTACCTCCAAAATGAATGATGTAGCAAATTTTCTATTGAGTTATAAAATTTGTCCAATATTTTGCTAATGACTATTTTTAACTACAATGTACTAGTAGCACAAGAATTTTGTTTGGTAGGAATCCAGCAAAATTTAGCCAGTTTTGAGATCACTGGCCTTGACCAGTACTCTAGGTCTCAAGTCCATTGTTCACAACTGGCAGAAGAAAATTATTTAAAGTTTTCCAAATGAGTCGTGATGGTGGTCTCTTCATATTCATCTTTGGTACTGCATTGTACACTGATGAGGTATAACGTAATATGGGTCTGGTCATACGGTCATGTAGTCATACTAGACTAGTGAAATTGTTTTAAGCCAAATACAGCGAAAATGTTGTACCAATAACTGCCTGGACATTAGTAGTGTCTCAAAACGACAAGCCCTGACTTTGGTTTATCATTACAGTTGGTTTATCATATATTTCATTAATATTTTCTAATCAATTTAGCAAGGTTTTCTCTTGAAAATCAATTAAAAATCATGAATTAACTAATTTTTTAATAAAATATTGTAATGAAATTGGAATAACATGCGTTCAAAATGATTTAGGAAGTTAAGGGTTAATATAACTATTTCTATTTAACTTGAAACAAACAAGAATGTACTTACATGACAGGTTTATCAAGAAAGGAGTCATGTCTCCATCCCGCCATCACCATCACTCCCCCGCTTTGGCCCTCTCCTCATTCAACTACACCTCCGTGCTCATAAATGAACTCCAAGAGATCATAACATTGCTGACACTTTTGACTTGGAAAAAAGCTTTCAACATAAATACCAAGTATTTTGTCCCCTTCTTTAAGAACACAAGACTCTAATAACTCTACCATCTGAGATGTATCAAACCGAAGACCTTGATCTCCTAGTTTTTTTCACTTTATAACTTTGTTGACGGTTTTAGGAATAGATATTCCCTGTTCTTTCATCTTCCGTATGCCTACATCAATGCTATCATTGTTATTATAAATCTCTTCATTCTTACAATTATGCTTGTGCTTTTTTCCGCCCTTGTGAGCTTTCCATTGTTGTTCAGAATAAAAAACTTTCTCACAAGGGCGACACATGTGTGTCACTCGATGCATTTTCTTTATCGTCTATATATAGCTTCAATAAAAAAATGCTATGACTCAAGAAAAATAAATAAATAAATATATAGCCATAAAAGTACAAAAACTAGGCAAAATGAGTTTGATTCTAAGCCTCTCCTAAACAAGACCGCAAGGTGCTATGGTGATATAGTTATGCAACAAAGATTCTAAGATTCTAAGATTCATCATTGAAGAGGGACCTTGTTAATTAAATAATGTTATTGTTAAAATAGAAGTCACAAATAGTTAACCAATAGTTAACTATTAGAAACGATTTGTAGTTTCTATTTCTATTAAGGTAAAAGAATGACTTTTACTTTATTAACTCTTAGTTATAATTTTAACTTATGAGTATATAAAGCCAACCCTTCCTCGGGTTGGGACACTTCTTCTTCTTCTTCTTCTAGAGAGCTCTATGTCTAATATATATATTTATTTGTTTTGTCTCAACAATTATCTTTTTCAATCACCAAACCAAATTTATTGTCCTAGCATTGTCTCTTTACATACCTAGAATATGTACAAACTATCTATGATACTACTATGGTGTTCTAACTAACTTTGAGTCATAGACTCTTGGTCTATCAATTCTCTTGTCTATGATTAAGTTACTTAGTATAGATAGTCTTTACATATTCTAAGTATGTAGACAAGATAATAATAGGGTTTATAAATAAGGTTATATTAATAGGGTTAATAAGGTTATAATAATAGGGTTATAAATAAGGTCATACTCTTGGTCTATCAATTCTCTTGTCTATAATTAAGTTACTTAGTATAGATAGTCTTTACATATTCTAAGTATGTAGACAAGATAATAATAGGGTTATAAATAAGGTTATATTATGCCCTCTCTACTATTGCCTTTTATCTCTACTATTGATGTTGGCATTGGAATTGGCATTGCAATTGACATTGGAATTGGCATTGGAATTGGCATTGGAATTGGCATTGCAATTGGCATTGGAATTGGCATTGCAATTGGCATTGGAATTGGCATTGCAATTGGCATTGCAATTGGCATTGCAGTTGGCATTGGAATTGCCATTGCTCTCTAGGAATGTGAAGCAGAAAGTCTTTAGTGGATGGGATGTCACTGGAGATGGATGCTTCAGAGAGTGGCTTCCGAGATTGAAGTAGAGATGGATTAGTTTCAAACAATCCGGAGGATTTGCTTGTGTACATTTTGAGCAGACGACGACGAGCATGAAATTTTTTGATTGTTGCCGTGATACTCAGGTTGGACTTTCTTCGACTAATCCTTTGCAATTGACTCGCACTAGCTCCAGTTGCAATTTAAATAGTCAGATCACGCTCTTGGAACTCAGGGTTACTTCGAAAGAAGTCCGTCGTTGCTTCAATTTCTTGGTAATCTATATTGTTCGGTAGTCCCTTAACAATTCATTTCATTTCATTCCAAGGCGGTTGTGCTATGAAAATGTTCGGGAGCTCGAAACCCTTGCTCAAATTTAGACCAGAACGATGTTGTGAGTAGTGTGACGATGCTTACGAGCAAGTTGAATTCATGACACCTTTGAAATTGATGGTCAGAACACGTAATCAGGGTTACTAGGGTTACTACTGTCGACGTTCCTTCGATTTCTTGAGCGCCAGGCGGATGTGATGAATCCTCACCTCAACTTTAGAAGGATAACAGATTGCTGGCAGTGAGTTTGTTCAGGTCACCTTGTATAAAGGTGGCATTCTGAATTCCGTTTCGTGCGGCGTTACGGCGGGCATCTATTACAGCTTCTTGCACAAGCTCTAACCCATAAACATGCTTCACCCTGCAACAAGGAGAGCAACATTAGCACACCTTCTTCTCTCAACCCCAATCTAGAAATAAAAAGGAAGCTAATAATCAATTGTAGTGGCTTTCAAAACATATTTCTATCATTCCAATATTTAGGGAATTCTCCCAGTTTGTACACTTTGTTATCTTGAAGCTTCCTAAATGATTTATTTCAACTCCTGCATATATGGAAGTCCATAAAGGGTAATGCAACTGAGCTCACTTGTTTTCCATACTGAGACCAATTGTGCCAGTACCACAGAAAAGGTCCAAAAGAATTTCACTGCCATCGCCTTTTAATGCACACTGCTCTTCTACATTCCGATATAGCACCTCAGCCTGCCAGTGACAAGACAGCTCACAAGTCATTAACCCCTAAAGGGCCAAGGATTCATGGTTTTAAAATGACAAGTTTACACGATCATATTGTGAAATATAATATTTGAATGGGACCAAATTTTATATCACTGGAATTAGTGAAGAATATTACATACATTGAATAATTTATTTATTTTAAATTAACAAAAAGAATCTACATAAAACCTACTCAGAATTACTGAAAAAAACAGGAGCCACCTGGTGGCCTTGTGGTCCTTTAGGGGTTAAGGGAAATAGTTTGCCAAACGCTTTCGGAAACAAGCGCAAACAGATTCTCACTGTGTAATGCAAGAAATCAAAGAGTACCTGACCAGTATTGGTTTGAAAAAATGAGTTTGCAGAAATCTCGAAGACAAGACCCCGTAAGCGTTCAGTAATATAAGCTTTCCTGTACAAAACATGCTCCTTGTCCACAATAGACGACGGCCCGACCGCTGAGTTGACATTATTCACAATACTAACCACTTGGGGAAAAGAGGCTGTGATTTGGTCTACGAGAGGTTGGAGCAGCTTCTTATTATCTCCTTTCGTCACAAAATTTACCATCAACTGGAGCTGTCCAGTCTCACAATCCCTGCCAGTTCAGAGCACCAGCATGTAAGTGGAATGTACATTTGAAATTAATTACTAATATTGCCAAGAGGATGTAGAAATGAGAGAGATAAACAGCAAGAAGATAGACCTGACTATAACTTAAAACGTAGGCAATCTGACGAAAGGAACCTGTAAGCTTCCAAAATATAATGGCAAAAAATTTCATTGGCAGAACTCCTAAAAACCCTTTTACTCACCTACCAGATCGGATAGTGAGATGCTTGAGAAAACCCTCATGTGTCCGTGCATTGTATGGGGGCATCTCTTCTACGTTCCTTTCACCGTATTCCTGAACTAGTTTCAACACCTGCCAGCAAACGAGAAGTTTTTCCAATTCGGCAGATTGACGATACAAAATCCCGAGCAGTACTAGTAAACTGTAGCAATCCATTAATGGTGATTAACAAGCGGCAGAAAAAATATAAAGAAATATTAAAAAAACAAGGAAAAACATTGTAGGCATTAGCATCAGACTAAGATTAACACCATTTATAGGAAAACAAGGTCTCTGCCTAAAATCCCACCTAGTTGGAAACATCATGCTGGAGAAGACAGTTGTGAATAGGCATGATTTTGTCAAAGCGTCCCGGAGCATGAAGCCCAAGAGCAAATTCTACCGTACTTCCAGTAGCACTCTCGTCCTCTTCTTTCGGTGCAACATACACTCCTTTTGATTCCACTTCTTTGCTCCATATGAGAATTCCATCTACACGCCATCAATAAATACTTCTCAGATTAATGTTAATGCAGAACGGTGCATTAACATTAAAAAAAGTCGGTGCACTCTCGTTGAAAGGCTGCCAAATCAATGTCTAGAAAAATACTTGAAAAATGGTCTGTCTTTAATATAGTTTTTGTGCCACTCTCATTGTCCGCCCCTCTAAGTTGAAGTGGACAGGGCTCACGTTTGAAGCATAAAACATAGGACAAATATTGAAAAAAAAAATGCCAAAAACTAAGACAATTATATCCAGACAGAGGGAGTATCAGGCAGCTGAAAGGTTGTCAATAGATCTGCTCAACCTGATAAAAAGTGGTTTGAAAAACTAGGAATTTCTCTCAATAATATAGACCAGAAATCAATATTTGGACTCTTAAAATAACAATTGAAGTGATTTTCTTACATACAAAAAATTGAATAAAACCAAAAAGGTTACTGATATCACCACATTGGTCCGGAATCTGTAAGGTATCAATTAGGAAATGAGACAAACCTTATTGCGGTAGGCATATGGAGTGGGACAAGGCACTATGGGCATCATGTAACTCCCAGTTTCACCTGCAGGAGGGCTCTTGCCAAAATTTCCAAGGCGCGCAACCAGATCATGCACCTATTGCTCCTTTTCCTGCAGTTGAGCTTCGTACGCCAAATTCTGTGTTTCTTGCCATAAAAAGTTGTCATAGTACTCGAAAAACAGTCTATATAGAGTTTTTTTTTGTCACTCTCATTGTCCGCCCCGTTTGAAGTGGGTAGGGCTCACGGAGGGAAATGCCAAAAACTTAAAGTAGGACAGAGGGAGTATAATGTCAAAAGAAATCGAATTTATCAAAAATGAAATCAAAGAGATCAAATGAAAGTGAAGAGGATAGCCAGGGTTTCAATTTGGGAGAACAGTCCCATGTACCGTTCAACTTGAACTCACAATTTTATTAATCAAAAGAATGCAGCTCCTTTTATACTCCACAAATGTGCCACAAGATCTGCCCTTAAAGCATAGTGAGTATTTTGATTTTCTATGTCAAGTGTTCCTTGCACAAGTTGTCTATAGTTCAAACCTCTACGTACTGGCAGTTGGTGTCCTATCTCACACAAATCCTCCAAATTGTGATCAAGCTCGTCTTCCACAATCATGTTGTGCATAATCACGCACGCCATGAGGATGTCCCGGATGGTATCAATCTCCCAATGTCGGGATGGATTCTTTACAATTGCCCACCTTGCTTGTAGAACGCCAAAGCAGCGTTCTACATCTTTGCGGGCTGCTTCTTGGGTTGAAGCAAAATGAGATTTCATTTCATCTTGTGGTTCTTGAATTGTTTTTTCAAAGCAGGACCATGTCAGGTATATACCATCAGCTAGAAGGTAGTACCGAGGGTACTCGTGGCCATTCACTTGGAACTTGACTCCATGAGATTCACCTCGTAGCATGTTGGCCACAAAGGGAGATCGATCAAGAACATTGATGTCATTGTTCCCACCCGGGAGGCCAAAAAAGGCGTGCCAAATCCACAGGGATTGATCCGCAACAGCCTCAAGCACAATTGACCTATTCCCATCCTTATCTTGGAACTGCCCTTGCCAAGATACAGGGCAATTTTTCCACTGGTAGTGCATACAGTCTATTGATGCAAACATGCCTGGGAATCCCCTATTAGCATTGATTTGCATTTGGCGTTCTAGGTCACTCTTAGTAGGTTGTCTTAAATATTGACACTCAAAAACTGCCCTCACTGCTTTTACAAAGCGTTTCATGCTCTCCATGGCAATAGACTCCCCAATTCTACAGTACTCATCAGTTGCGTCAGCTGCAACACCGTATGCCAGCATGCGGTGTGCAGCTGTACATTTCTGTATAGAGGACAAACCGGGCAACCTTGAAGCATCAATTTTTTGCACAAAAAATGAATCATACTCACACACTCCATTCATGATTCTTAGGAACAACGGACGTTGCATTCTAAAACGACGTCGGAATAATTGAGCAGAGTATACCGGGTCCTCCGCGAAGTAGTCTTGAAAGATCCGGTCGTGGCCTTGTGCCCGATTGCGCATCACATTCCCATATCTCCCCTCCCTAGAACCTCCATGCCTCCCCCTTGCAGGGGAGTCCTCCTGAACGTTTTGTTGCAATTGATCCACAATAAGCGCAAGCATGGCATCTTCTGCGTCGTCATCCTCATGAGCTGCTCGCAATTGAGCCTCCATCATCTCCCTCCACCGATTCAAGTCCATGGACACAAATTCAACAAAGCAGCTAGCGCTTCAAAAACAGAACAAAAAACCCTAAACAGTCTAGCAAAACTACTCACAGTGTACTCTCTCGTTGTCTGCAGGCTGGTTAGGGTTCCGGCTGCCACGAGGTCAAACCACGGCTGCCACCTGTAAAACAGCGTCTGCCACGAGGGTCCCGATTGCACGTCCTGAGGCTTCAACATGACGGGCGGCAGGGGAAGGTTCGACTATCCCCGGGGAATCTGCAAAAGCTAGCCGGTCCTCCCCTCCAAATGTGGTCTGCAGGGCTAAATTTAAGCCAGCCGCAGGAGATGCTCTTAGGGGTTAAATATGTACTTTTGAACAACACTAACTCAAGTTCAAACCTAATCCTAGCCTATTCACCAACGTTCATTAAATGATTTTCAACCATAACTATAATTGCAACATAAGCATGGAGAAAGGTGGTAGATTTGCTAAAATGATGAGAAATTTAATTAGATTGTCAAAAATCTTAATAAATTGTCAAGATATTTAAGTGAATTCTTTATCTTGACAATTTAGCAATATATACAAAACTTTTAATCTTTTGAAAAATTATCAATAATTTCAAGATTTATTAAGAAGTCTTGCTCACCACCAAATTTAAAGATATAAACTAGGCTGAAATCACATCAAAATTTTCTCTAATTTTCTTGTTTTCATAGTTGGGCAACATTTTGATACAAGAAAACTAAACCTAGCCAGTTCAATGAAAAGACTGCTACTCGCAGTTTGAGGTTTGTGAGTTCTCTTCCTTGTGTTCTAAATTGTGGTGAACAAGATTTATTTTTATTTTTTTGACTCACAGCATTCAAGTTCAAAGGAAAAACATTAGTAAAGGTGACATGTCAATCAAGATATCAAGGACCCCTCCAATCTCCATATAGAAGAAGCATGAGAATGGACATCAAAGAAGTAATACACACGAGTAGCATTAAATTATAAGAAATTTGAAAAAGGTTGCAGACTCAACTGCTGTCCAGACTTAATCTACATGCCAGTGGTCACAAGGATGTCATGAACCTCCAAGAGACCCGGTCTATAACCTCAAGTATCAATTTCTCCCACAACCTGGAAATCAAGCAAAACATAGGCACACTTTTTCAAGGAGGGTGTCGAAAAACCCCCCCTTTCGCTTGCAAAAAATACAAGCGAGAAAATTGTTGGAGCCTGCCTAATGTCAAGGGCCAATCTGCTCCTCGTCCAGAATTGTCAGTAGGTTCAAGCCCTTGTGCAAGTCACCGAAAAACTTCATCAAATATCAGAGTGGTAGATCTGATGATCACATATACACAGTGAAGAAATAAATCTTCAAACCCTAAACTCCATCTTGGTCACCAAGGATTGTTATCCTTCATTTCTGCACCTTAGAGCATGCCCACCCTTTTCCCTTCAATTCATCCCACTGCAGAATAATCACATCCAAGATTTGGTATTCACCCCACTGTAGAATAATCACATCCAAAATTTGGTGTCAGAAGCTATCCTCTCCACACCCTTGAACCGCTATAATCACCCTCTATATATTGCGTGAACCAATTACAATCACTACATCAATCTAGGATAACAAGCCCTTCCTTGAATTAGTTATAGAGGGAGTATAGAAAGACTATAGAAGCATCACTATATGTGACCCAAATGACGAAACTCTCTCACCTACCCTACAAAAACAATATTAAATACAAGAATATTACATCCAATTTCCAGAGTCAAGGATGGATACAGGAGTAGGGTGCGCATGCTCTTACCGGAACCCAATGTGCTTTGGTCTCACTTAACCATACCATACGCGCCGGTAACCTTCAATGCACCCCCTTGCTTATGGTAGACAAAGGTCAAACCCTTGGCCAACTCCAATGTTGCACCAAACCGCAATGACTTGGACAAGCTGCGGTTAAAGATCATCTCCACCTCTTCATTTGTGGCAATAACCTTCAACTGTTTTGGCCCCGATGCCGCCCCCTCCATGAGCGTTTCTCCAAACAAAGCCTTGAGGACGATTTCTTCAACGTCGCAGATCTCAACAGGAACCAACTTTGCTGTACCAAATTTGGTACTAGGCTTGTACGTCATTTGATTCAAGACCTGCGACTGAATTGACCTCCTGAGCTTGTTCACCTGGGATCATTGTTGAAAAATTAGAGAACGACATGAGTTAAAATATAGGGTTCATTTTAGTCATTGGGAGGTAAAACTTCTACCTAATTATAAAATTTTAGTTGTAATATAGGATGCTTTAAAAAATAATTCAAGAATTCATTTGGAACATTTTAAAAATATTCTAAAATATACCTCAAATATTCCAATTATGTGATAGCCCCCATTTAAATACCCTGTATCCCAAATTACACAAAGGGTGACCCTGAGTTCACCTGCGTTTCAAGTTGCTTCGGGGTGTAGGCTTTTGAGGGACCACCACCATCTGCGCCTGCTGGACTTGATTCCAGGGTTTTCTTGGCTGATTTGAGTTTCCTCTCAAGGGCTGCTAGTTGATTGTCCTTCTCCTGCAATTCTTCATCCTTCTCGCTCAACATTCTCTTGAGGTCCTCAATGCTGTCACAATAGTCCCAAGGCCGAATACGCTTGACAGCCATGTTGTCTCGTACGTTGAATCTACATCCACCAAGACAATTGAGTCACTGAGATGACGAGAAAGTCAGACTTTGAGGTAGAGGATACTAAGAGCCAAGTTCCATGGGTGAAGTATTTCACTAAAAGACAAGTTTTTAGGGACTTCGGGGGATCAAGTTTCACATTTCAAGTGAATTTTTGAGAAAAAAGTGGTCAAGAAGTTGTCATGAAGTATGGAGGGTTTCAAGTCCAAGACTTCATGACAACTTCTCCCGAACCAATCAAACAAATCCCATGGAACATGCACAACTTCATGGCCAGGTATGAGACAAACCCAAGTTCCACTTTTCCCCTCCTCTTGCCTACTTCCATGGGTAACTTCTCAAACTCATGGAACTTGACTCTAAGACCTAATATCCATATTCAGTCTCTTATCAACTGACCCTGTTACCAACAACAACTCATCTCTTCCAATACACTTGGTCGATCTTCTATTAGCAAGTTGAGTGTGAGCATGACTTGGCTAAATGTCTATGGCCACTGATGTTTGAATGGACATAGGGTTGTGCTCTTGAATGGTTGCATAAGAAACTCATACATAGAGATATGTATCAGGACCAAATATCTTCCTGCAACAAAGTTTCTGAGCTACATCAATGGTGATGATGAAGAGTTGACAGAAGAGTTACAAGGACTGGACATCAGCCTTCAGAAAATGGGCATGGTTTACAGGAGGTACACATACCTTTGGCACTGGTGTCCTGTTTGCACATAGTAATGGTTCAATACAGACACAATGTAGTGATATACATCTCCCTTGATTATAAAGGACTGTCATTGATCATAAATATTTAAGGGACTGTATCTTGAATTTGTTGCTAACAAGTAGGATTTGAGAGATATGGCTTCGCTGACCGGTGAAGTGGTTATATTCCTTTGCTGTATATACCATAAATTAGATTACATAACCAGGTTTGGCTCTTGAACCCAAAGTGATCTTCTCCCAATGAAAAATCACACTCCTACATATTGACTAAATGCTTAAAAGTGACTGAACATAAAGGGGTATAAGTCGGAAAATCTGCTACTCACCTCTGAGTTGGAGATGGTTGCTCCTCCGCAGCCCTTTTCAGAGCATTCTGAAACCTTGGGGAGGGAAAGACTGGCTGTTCCACTCCCTCCTCGCTTAAATCGGCCATTGAAGCGTAGACTAAAAGACAAACCAAACTCAAATCACCAAGAGATTGAAACATCGTCAACAGCACACCTAATCTAAGTCCAAGCAAGAAAACTTCATGATACACAAAAGAAAACAGCTCCAACTTAACCCCAACAAAGCTTCAGTTCTTGCAACCTGCATCGTTTGTTACGAGGAAATTCAAACCATAAAAAAGGGTTCTCCAACAGCGACAGGGGTGCACTTACAATGTGAAATATGCAATTAAACCCAAGCTCACAAATTCATAAAGACACAGCAACAAGCTTCAATTCCTAGCGCAACAGTTTCCAATCTGTGCAAGGAAATTCACAACCATTAGAAACAAAGTAAAGAAATTTGCGCTTCCCAAACACACAGCTGGATTCCTGGCACATTGGTTTCAAATCTGCACCATTTGCAAGGAAAATTCACAACCATCTGAAGCAAAAAAAAAAGAGCCGGGAATTGCTAAAAGGGTGTACTTACAAGCACAAGAATAATCTGACAGACCATTCTCTGAGAATTTGTCGATCCAGAATTGATGGAGAAGACGGCGGGGTATCAATACTTTACCGTTTTTTAAGAAAAAACGGCGGGGTTGTATCATCTACGTTCTGAAGATATTCTTCGAAATGGTAGATTCTGGGACGTTCATCATTTGCGACTTGTTTAAGCTTGTGAACGGATATTTCCGTTCTTACACTAAGCCTCTTTAATATCATCTTCTCTAATATCACATTTTCGTGTGAAATCCCATCTCGGGTTAACCCTTAAACGTCAAGAAAGCCACACAGGGTTGTTTATGAGAGAATAATGGAGAAAAAAGTGGATTTTTTCATCCAAAATTGAAGTGGATTGGTACTTTGGAAAGGTGATGAAAAAGCGAGGCTAAATTTAACAAATATGCCTAAATTAAACAACTGTGGAACAATCCACAATCAAATGAAGGAATCGAGGGAAGGAAAGAACCGAGGAAAGAACTATGCTCATGCAAAAACTGTAGAGAGACACAACATTTCTTTTTTTTAAAAGAGCAAAAACGTTGGCCAGCGCCGACGGCAAGCTAGCATTTTTTTTAATATAATTATTTTAATATTAATTTTTTGTTGCAGTAGCTGCTGTAGACTTTTGGAGATGCTTTTCAAGCTGCCCTCAAAGGACCCTCTTGACGTTTAAGGGTTAAAAAGAAAGAGAACAAAGGGGAGGCCAAAGACAAGGCGTTCAGAGATCTAGGAAGGTAACCAACAACAACCGGGAAAGAAAAAACAGATGACACAAGCGTTTAACCCCTAAAGGACCGTAAGGCCCCCACGCGGCTTCTGGAACTAGAAAGTGAGGAAATTCGGGTTTTTGGCTTTTGAATTGTAGGATGAGCAACAAAGAGACCTTGGCTCTTTTTGAGAGCCGAATTTATAGGTACTTCTTGATCGGAAATTCATCAAGTGAGCGATTTTTGGTGATTTTTTTGAGTTGCACGGTGGATATCTAAGCGTCACTTCAGACCCTCATATCTTCTTCTTCACACCTCCAAATTACTTGAAATGTTTTGCACATGTTTGAAATGATGATTTCTACTCACAGTAAAAAATTCAGAATTTTTGGAGCACTTTTGAGCAATCCGATTTCAGCATGTATACAAAATACCCCAAACAAGTTCCATCAATCTTCTCAACGGTGGCATTTTCTCAAAAATTGTGCGATTTTGTTGATCTTTTTTTCGTAAAAAAACTACGTAAGTCTTCTTTAATTTCAACGGTGATGATCGTCCAAATTACCCCACACCAATGAGGAATTGAGCTTGCTACAAGAACTAGTCAAGAAAACAAGAGCTAACGGTTCAACACCCCCCGGTCCTTTAGGGGTTAAGAGCAACGCAGCTGCTAGAGAGAAGAAGACAGAACAGGCTACACTAAAGGCAGAGGCGTCGTTTCTCACTTTGGAAGATCCTGTCCATTGTCGCTTTTCACCGTACACACTTGTCCCACGCGGCCATACCCATCTAAATACTAAGCTGCCAACTTTGAAAAAGAATAGCACCCAGATAGAAGGGTTCTTTACCCAATTCGAATTGAGTCTTGGCACACCATACATTCCAAAGTATGGCAAAGCGGAAGAGGGTCCAAAGAGTGCTTTGGGTGATAGAAACTTTAATATTGTCATCACATTGAAACTCCAAATCATTAAATTCGAATGAGGGAGGTGGAAATCATCATGTACGAATGCATTGCCATGTCCTGAAAGGCACTAGAGAAACTTGAATGCGCAGGGCATTGAAGGGGGTCCCAAAAAGCTGAGACTTCAGGGCAGTCAAAGAAGGCATGGGATTCCACTTCAATTTTTGGAGACTTGCAAGTCTGACAGCTTGAAGGAATTTGCCACATAAAGGCGGAGATCTTGTGCCACTACTTCAAACCGTGGTTCATTCCACTCAACCACCCCACTCAGCCACTACTCAAAGTGGAGGCCAACAGTGCGGGTCCTCATGTACAGTGCTTCCAACTTGTTTTCTCCTGCCAAATCATCTACATGGCTCATGCTTGACACACGCCCAGCTCATTCGCTTGTTCCTCATCCATTCACTTCATCACACATCCGTTTTTTGGTTAATATTTCTAAGTTTGCTACGTGCTTTTCAATGCATGGGACTCATTTGCTTACTTTTACCCATACGGGTACATTACATTATTAAGCCCCTACACTTTTGATCCCTACTAAAATTTCCAAGATTCTGTACGATGCTCTTGGATACTTTTGGATGCTATTTTCTTCGTGAACATCTTCAGTAACTTTTTCTTGTTTCTTTCTTACTAAATTCCCTCATACAATGCCAAATGTCCTCTCTCACCATAGTTCCATGGAAAGTTACTATATCTGTAAAATTTGATTGATGCACTGTGACCACAATCTAGTTACAATGAGAAACTATGTTTATGTGGCAATGACACCGTAGTCCCAAAGTACATGAAATACAAATGACATTCTCTTATTACTTAGAAAAGTGGATCTCAGTGAATTTTTTTCAAAAGGGTGCTCCATTGCACTGATGTACTATGCTATAGGGTGAGGAACCCTACTATTATAAAATGTCATATACTTTCTGAGTATTTTGTCCAGCTACACCCTGCCCGGTGTTTTTGTGCATTATGGACGCCCACCTGCTTAGCGTATACTCTTTGAACGAAAGTCTCAGAATACAAATAAACTTCGATCACATGTTTACAAACAGGGATAGAGTCTGTACAATTCATATTTATTTGTTTTTTTTCTGCTTATGTACAGACCAGGAACAAAAGTCAAAACAATGTATACATGACCTACTTACCACTGCTAAACAAACTACGAGCTCGTAGTTTGTACTGTGGTTCATTGAACTCAACTAGCCCACTCAAGCGCCTACTCAAAGTGGAGGCCGACCGTGTAGGACCTGATGTACAGTGGTGCCAGCTTGAAACTCTTGCCAAATCAACTGCATGGCTCATGCTTGACACATGTTCAACTGAATCGCTTGTTTCTCATCCATTCTCTTCATCTCTCCTTCACAACCCTAGGGCTATGCCCACCATCGATCAAAGATCGGACACCTGAGGATCGTTTTAGAGTTCACCGGCTCGACTTACTACAGGATCGAGAGAACCTCTTACTAGCTAATCTTGTGTAGAGTGCTACGTGGGGACTCGAGTCTAGTTTTTGCAATTGACATCGAGCTTCAGGAGCGGACTTAGATCAGAGTTTCTCAAATGGGTACAGTTTGAGCATTCACGATCAGATCGAGTTACTACAGGATATATTGAGAGAATCTCTTACTACTAGCTTCTCACACTACTTCCAAACGTTGGTTTCTCTAACTGGACCAGACTACTGGTACTCATGGCTTACTTTGAGTAGCACACTTATGCGTGGGACGCATGCCAGACTAGTGTTTGGCTTAATAATATATCCAGTACGGTAGTTACAAAGTCAGTAACGGTGCCCATCTCGCTCTGTTGCAAAGCATTTTGGAAGATGTAATGTTGAGAGATGATTGAGTTACGAGCTCTGTATCAAGCGATGTTATTGATATTTGGGATGCTAGTGTTTGGTTTTGTTTCATGTGGATGGATGTTTTAGTGCTTAGAAGCTTTGGTATGTAGCGGTGGTGGTGCAGGTGAGAGAGGTGGGTGTTTGTTTTCAAGCGCTACGGATTGAGCTAGCTCTGTGGAGGGGGACAACTGAAGAACGCTTTGGTTTGCTTTTCGTCTTCCTGCAATTTCGTTTTTTGTATGCAAGATTCTCACCTCTTCATCAGTTATACATGTTTAGATACTTACCTTGGATGCAAAATATTTATCATCCATATCATCTGAGTATGAAACTGAATACCTTCAAGCTTTGCAAATGGTTCTCTCCCAGCGATAAAGCTTCTCCAGACCTCTCCTTGCTTCAATGCTTGAAACCTCAGCATCAAAGCCGAGAAGACGGAATCCCCATGGACTCAACACCTGCTCAAGTCACACGTCAAAATCCTCAAAAAAAAAATGAAATGTAATTTGAAAACCTAAACTCTGGTATTTTTAAAAGAAAACATGATCCTAGCAGGGATCTAACGGCCCAGAGTAGTTGTTGTTCACGAATGGTGCAGAAACATGTGCATAAATCTGGCGGAATCTAGCAATATGTAATCGAACGGTGCAGTGAACCAGTTCACTTTCTATTTCTGCATCAACTGAGTATGTACAAGCTCCATGCGTACACATGGACTGTTGTGATCATAAATCATTCCATGAATCGGAAAATCATGGCCTTCCAGATGGCTATCATTCAGTGGTGCTCAGAGTCAACCCACTGTTGTGGGAAACACTGGACGAGTGAAATGAACACAAATAGATCCACCGAATTGAGACAGTTGTGTAAATGGACCCACCGTATTGTAAACAAGTTGAGATCACTAGGCAGTTTATTGTAGTTAACTTGAGTTCTACAGTGACTGCAATTGGATGAGTACCGTAGATAACAAAAAGAGTTGCTACAATTGCGGGGAGACTCTGTTGTCCTATTATGGCCCATTTCCACTCATCCCACTCAAATGGGGCTCGTACAAAACAACTCAGAAACGGCCAAATACACTAATTGAAATCACCAGGATTTGAAGTAGTGTGCGGTCGCCACGGATGTCACACTTCTCTATGGATGCATCTGCGTTGCTGCTCGGAGTAGCCTTGAGCCTCGAGTTCTTGATCAAATGGACTTATGACTTGATAGATCATATCATGGTAGACTTAAAAACTATTATTGCACTAGCTACAGTAACTTTTGTAGTAGAAAAAACACTTGTATGAGTTATATCCTATGGATTAAAAAGCGTTTAATGATTTTATCAATGATAAATAATTGTACTTTTGTAGTGAGAAAATTCATGCCTACTTTTTAGACCATGTTTTTCATTGTATATATATTAGGCTTTTTTTTAAAAAATTTACTTTGAATATGCATATATACATCAGGTTTTCTAGGGTGTGTCTGCGGAGCAGCCAGTTTTTTTGTAATTTTAGCAATCTTTCAAAATTCAAAGTGAATTTGAAATTAAACTTGAATGGTCACATTTTCGTAGTTGGAAAAATGTGCATTTGAAATTGAAAACTATACCAAAGTTACCAATTTGACTATTTTGCAACCCATTTTGGGCTTCGTAGCTCCTTTAGTCATAAAGTATTCACTACAAAATTAAAGTTTTAAACTCCCGTTTCAACTCCATTTGGAGATTTCTCGCAAATTGATTAAAAATACCTATCATCCAAATATAGCTTTGTTAGGTCTGTTTAGGTGTATGGTTTTGGATTGGTTCAAAGTTTGAAAGATTTGAAGCATAAATGCCTGCAGAGGTAAAGATGTAGATTACGGTGTTATAGATTCTGCACGAGATTTTCTTTAACATCTTCTATTAATAGTTGTACAATTCTTTGAAGATGACATTTGTCATGCAAGGTTTTTGACTTGTTTGTTCAAAAATATATTTTTTAAATATTTTCAATTACTCTTAGTGCTACATAGAAAGGATACAAGTTTAACACTTCTTAAAAATGTTATGTCATGATCTTATTTAAGACACTTTTGTATGGGCCATTGTTCAAAAAGAATCAACACCTCCAAAAATATCATGTCATAATGTTGTATAAGACTTTTTCATGGGCCTCTATTTGAAAAGAATTTGATTTGTCAAACATTATTCATCTTGTTGGTTTCTTTCTCAATGGAGTTTACAATTACATTTGATAAAAGAATTTGGTTTGAATGTTTTTCATGTAGGACTCCCTACATCATCCACAACACTAATATAGTATGTACACCTATAATGAACCTTGTTTCAAAAGTGATCACTACATTTTAATCCAAATGTAACACTAAAACCTAGATATTAATTGCACAAGATGAATACAAAATATGAGAGCCTATAATGAGAGTCTATAAGAGCCTAGGGTTGATCTTAAATTCATCTACATGCAATACTTTGAAAATTCATAACTTATTCATATAGTGTTCTAATAATGAATGCTAAAGTATAAGGAAATTATCTTCTATTTGCCAATAAAACCCAATAAACATAAATTTATTAACTAATAGTAAATATGTTCAATTACTATGGGTGGCAATTATAGGTGCAGATACTTTATTAAAAAATATTAAACACATGCATTTCAAGCCAAATCAAACAAACAAGTCAAATTTAACTACTTCAAACAACAAAAATTCATAACATATCCATACAATATTCAAATGTAATATATTAACCCCTAAACATACTAGGGTGTCCTTAGAATTGACGATTTGAGAAAATTCATCATAAAGTACTATTTAGACAAATGTTTTGTAATTGATATAGCGATGAAAGTTTTAGATTTTGAATTTTAGGTTCCATCTGTATGGTTCGATTCACCAATACTATCACCAATATTTTATTATAAATTTTGAAAGTTAAAAGTAAAAATTCATCCTAAATTTGATTACAAACAAAATATTAACATTTTTTGAGAATTTTTTTGGAATGGATTTTAAATGAGATACTCTTAACCCCTAAAGGACCATGCTCATTCTTAAAATTTTATCACTTTCTCGTGATGCTTTCAGAAAGGCAATTGTATCTCTTGATTGGTGTTCATGTAGAAAACTTCACCATTGAAGTTCAAAAAGGACTTAGTCATGAGACTGTACATCAATTTTCAGAACAATCTACCGTATATATTAAATGATTATAAGGTTTGATTATAAGTTGATTTCTAAAAAATTTGAATAAAACCAATAGGTCATTCATTGCAAACTTTCTCATAAATTTAAAAACCATGATTAGCGTTTGAAAGTTTAAGAGCATACAAAGATGTACTATATCTAGGTGCCCACAAAAAATGGTGTTCTAAAACTAAATACAACAACAACGATTGATTCTCAAAGATTTATGTTTGGGTGAATTGACTTGTTGGTGACTCGTTGAGCCGGTGTTTGTGATCGTTATTAATTTTTACATTGCAAAAATGTTTTAAAGAATTCAAATATATATTTGGAATATTCTAAAATATTCCAAAATAATATAAAATATGTAGAAAAGATTCCAATTATTTTGAAAAGATTCCATTAAAAATATATTTAAATATTTTCCGTAATTATTTTATAATGTTAATGATGCAGCAATGGCAAATATTTTACATATTGGACACTTCTTTTTTTAACGAATGTGACGTCCAAGTGTGAAAACGCCCTTCAAGTCATCAACTGCCCTAACTACTATGTCCCAAGTTCACCTACGTTGACGTTTTAATTTTTTCCCGATGAATCAATCAACGTTATTGCAAATCTTGAAGGATTTTTGTGTTCTTGAAACGAACATTTTCAATTCTCTAGTTAACATTGAGTCAAAATTATGAAATCCAAACAAGTTATTAAAGTAATGAAATTATTCTTGGACACAATGTGTCCACCTGGTCCTTTAGGGGTTAATGTGGTGATTCATTGAAAAAAATTGTTCCTAAAATCTGTGACCTCATTTTTGCAAGGCCACTTTTGAACTAGAGTCAATGCAATTTTGGCTTTGTCAACAACTTGGCATACTTCTACATTTGTAATTTTAGAAAATATGTACTCTAGTATCACCAAATCCAACCATTGGATAGGACAACAACATGATAAAGTATCTCCAAAAAATTGGATGACTTTCATCCATGCATCGATGAGAATGAAGGATGAGTTTGAATCTGTTAGTTGTTTAGAAACTGAATGTTGTGACATTTAGAGATTAAATGCGTTGGAATCCTCTAAAAAAATGGGGACAATACACACACAAATTGTCCATTCTAATAATGGAAACCACTCAAAACAACTGAAAGCCATATCTGAAAATGGGTCCTCTAACTTCCATAAAAATTCTCTTCCAAGCTTAAAAACCAGTTTTGCCTGGTCTTTGGTCTTTCCTCTTTCCTCTTGTGGAAATTTTTTGCTCGACTTTACGGATAACTCTAATATATGGAAATTAAAACCAAGGTTGTCCAGAGTTCAAAGCAAATTTGTTGCAAGAGCAGGTGATGGGAAGTGATGAAGAGACAAGACAAAAATTATACAAATAATCAATAAATATATTTTTGAACGTATCAATGTTTTGGTCTTACGGACCATATGGTACAAGAGGGATCGTTACGAGTACAATTGCAATCATAATGTACAGAGATGTAGTTTTTTTGGCTTTTCTAGTTATGATCTCAACAGAAGCTACTTGTAGAAGCCGCTTGTCAGTAAGTTAATCTACAAAAACTTCTAAAAAAAACTACACATAGTCTACAAGCTGTAAGTGCAAGACGAGGTCAGCCGTGGCATGAAACAATAATTCTATGTAGAAGCTAGGCCAGCGCACCGAAATCACACCAACAGGGGGTGTAATCATGAGAGGGAAACATATCCATCTTCAACAGTTTGCTCGTACAATTTGATGTATTGGTTGATCGGAGCAGCATCCCAGCTCGAATCTATGCCCATGACCTTGCGCACAAGATCTGCCCACCATTGCGGTTGTTCGTTGAAGTAATCGAGTGCCCGGTCCAAAGCACTAGCCAATGCCTGCAAAAAATTAGTTCAACAAATTTAGCTCCTGTGTCACTTAGTATACTTGATGTTGCATAGAATCAAAACACGTTCCATGCTTTCAAAAGCTTTCAATCTGATCCTTGAACTTACTTCCTCAGTTGCTTCAGTGAATGTAAAACCATTTCGGTTCTCCTCAGTGACATTGTCTCCATCCACATCGAAGACACTGATATCAAAGCCCACATGATATACAATCAGCGAACTTCAAACTTGCGACAAGAAAGCGTAACAGGGGAATTGAAATACATAGGTGACTACCATCATCTGTGTCAACACGTATTGGAGTATTGAAGTGTCACCACATACCTGTCGGCCAATCCGCCAGTCTTGCGAACGACAGGAACGGCTCCGTACCTCATGGCGTACATCTGCATGTGAGGATTTCGGTGTTTAGAGCTCAAAAAGTAGCATATGAATGTGGGTGATGATCAGCAGCTTTCAGGTAAAGGAGGGTTAAACTGTCCAGGCCATAATGTTAGTTTTTACAATAGACATAACTTCAGAACCATTGCATACATATTTCTACACAAATTAAGTTTTACCAGCCACGCGTTTGAGGGATCCGAACTGACCTGTGTCAGACCACAAGGCTCAAAGATGGATGGTATTACGAACAGGTCAGCTCCCGCGAAAATGTTGCGTGTGAGGGTCTCCTCGCATCTCAGGACAAGCCGGACATGAGGATGGTTCTCAAACTGGACTGCAAGCTCGTCAAATTCCTCCTGCAAATGAAAACTCTACTTCAGTCTCGAGCAAGTGGTGGATGGCATTTTATGACGTTCATGGGTGATATTTTTGGTGGATGTGTGCAAGATTAAGTGGCAGAGATTTCGACAGTCTCCAATCTGACAAGACATTAGGTAAGAACATCAAGAATCCTTTATCTAAAAAGACTAAGACAAATGTAGTGCTCCAGTACCAGCAGTAGAAAGTGTCCACCAAGACCATACCTTGATATCAGGAAGCTGGCTGGTGCCTTGCAAAATGAATTGACCACCACGGTTGAGGGTGTGGAAGATGGCCGCCCGGAGGAGGTGGACACCCTTCTGCGGTACCAATCTCGACACACAGCACACCTGTCGGAAAGCACACATGCATGTTATTATCTGATTACATTTCGTCAGAGGTATGTTTACCTCACCCACATCGTGAAATCTATCTAACTTCATCAGTGATATGTTCAATACATCTCTCTTGGTCAACTAAGCAGGAGACGAAGGACATTAGTGCGTAATGAAGCTTACAAGAGGTTTGTCCACATCATTGCCTTCCATTGAAAGGCCCAGGCGACGCTTGAGGTTGTGTTTGATCACTTTTTTGTTCTCCAAGTTATCTGAGCTGTAGTGGTACTCCAGATAAGGATCAGTAGCAGGGTTCCACACCTTGTCATCGATGCCGTTCACGATTCCGTGGAATTTCTTGGTCAAAGTTCTTAATGTCGTATGCATGCCTTCGCCTCCCTAGATATTCCATTAGAAAGTTTCATATGAGTTATGATGGGAAGGATGAATTCAATGGACTGCACTTGCGAGAAGGTCAAATTTTATGAGTATCCAATTCCAGTTGTTTCTCACCTCTGGAGTGAGGACCTCTTTTGCATACGTCGGCGATACTGTTGTGATGAAGTCCGAATGCAGGAGCCCGCCCTGTGCACACACAACAGTTTCAGCCATGACTTAGATAATTACACCCTGCACTCCTGTCCTGATATTCCTGCACAATGACCTACCCATGTCAAATTCCAATTTCGCTGCAAACAAGGGCTCTCTCACCTTCAGCACATTGATCTTGTCAGCGGCAAGGTGGTCCTGGAAATCATCCTTGTGCAAAGGCGCTTTGAACTGAATGCCGCAGGACTCGAGAGCTTCCACCGTATTCTTCCCTTGAGGCTCAAAATTGTGGCAAGTGAAAGCAAGCTTCGCGTTCAGACCCAAGGCAGCGTAATGGCTCTTGTACAGGGGAGCCTGCATGGCAAGAAGACAAAAATCAGATCTGTGTGGTATGTTATAATGTTGGCTCGTTCTAATCACAACTCTGGTTGATGAGTTTCTTACCACCGCAGCCACTGGCCAGTCATGGCAGTGAATGATCTTAGGTCGCTTGCCGAACTGATATAGAAACTCGAGTGACGCTCGTGCGAAGTATGTGAAGCGCTGGAAGTCGTCTGGCTGACAGTAGACGGAATCGCGGTTGAAGAACTCCGCAGGATGTTGCGGGTCAATGAAGTACACCCGAATACCTGCATCAAATGAGCCCGTTAAAACCAATTGAACATTCTCATGGCCGAGAGAACAGCACAGAAAAGTTGTGGAAGAGAGATTACCCTCCACGAAGCCAGTCCACACCACGTTCTTGTGCATTGCCCCGTCGAAATACGAGTTGAAATGCTTGTTCAGTCTCTGCACAGTATTCCATGGCGAGAGCTCCGTTCAAACATTGAACACAGAAAGTTTGCCTAACTTCTTGGAAAAAGAAAATTGGCGCTGATTTCCATTCTAACGTCTGAAGTTTGTGAACTTGCAAGAGATAGGACAAGACTTACAAACCTTGAAATTCTTGATACAGCTCGTGTCCATGATCGAGTATTTTGGGATGATGATCTCCACCCAGTGCCCTTTCTTTTGAAGCGAGCGGCCGATTCCGGTCACCACGTCTCCCAAACCTCCCACCTGATGAGGTTTAGTCATCTCATGAGACGATTGCTCTTGTGCAGCATGAATAAAGCTAAGCAACTTGAAATTATTCAAAGGTTCAACTACCTAAATATCTTTCATAAAGCTTTTGCAAGTACTGTACGAGACTAATACTGAAGCATATTGCACATGTAGTCAGTGTTGTGGATTAAGTGTCCCTACCTTCGCCACAGGGGCCATCTCGCTGGCAAGATGCACGACATGGTAACGTGGCCTGCGATTGTCACACGAGTTTTTAGCAAGTAGCTTGGACACAAGAAGTTGCAATGAAGCAAATTGTATATTCCGTTTACGAACTTTTAAGATCTATGATATCTGCGCATTTGGCTTAAAAGTTACTCGAAGCTTGCAAGAACCGACAGCCTTCATTGCACAATCCAGGCCACATACCATAAGCGACACCAAAGATACAAAATACACAGTCACGTCACAAGACATTTGTAAAGCGCCGGCGAAAGTGCGGAGCAACTGAGAAATTATTCTTTGGTTGAGCGGCGAAGTTTCTTAAATAAATATCATATTCTTGAAAAATGGCACTAATACCTTTTCACGGCCGGCGGGGGCTCAAGGGAGGTTAGGGAGCCAAGTAAGTCGGCAACGAGATTCTCCACTTGCTTCTCGGGTATGGTGGTGACGGGCCCGCATTTGACAGGCGTCACTAAGCGCCCCCGATGCGCTTGTGATACAAGACGACCGCCGGAAGCGTAACGCGTTGCGAGCATGTTGTTGCTCATAATAAGCTGTAATCAGAAAATTAAACACTCCGCATGAATTCTCTTCCGAAATGCAAAACGATTTCATGTGACTTTTCCCAGCTTTCATGTTTTAATGAGCCTAATATTCAACGAAGAAAAGATCAAAGCTATCCCTCAGTCCAAGAGCTCAGTTACTGTAAAACGAAACATTCCCGTTCTCACAATTTTTCGATTGTGTATTTGATTGTCTTACACTGCGTTTTGAAAGACTCTGTTCTTAAGCTGTATGTTCTTAAGCTGTAAGTACAGAATCAAAGATTGAAAAATCGCTGCAAATTGTCGCTCAATTAGAAACCAGAGATCAAGAATTTTCCGCTTTCCCGTAACGAAGTCCAAGAAGCCGTCGAATTTTTTCTCTCGTTGCAACTCCGAAATATCGTGACTACAGGTATAGTTCAGTGCAAAGTCATTTTCCTTACCTGCTCGCCTGGGAGAGTCTCCTGTGTTCGCGGCGGCAAAGCCATTTCGAGTCGGGTTGCGGAAGCGACTTCTGTAAGAGAATCATGTCACATGCGCACACAACATGAGACTCAATGTGCTTTGTCCAACCTATTCTGCATCTGAGTTCCCGCTCACAGGGCTATTCCAAGAATCATCACGTTTAAAGCACAAAAAAATTTAAAAAGAGAGGGAAACCAAACCAAACAGATATAACAGAAACGCAAGCTCTTCGTTTACCGTACAGAGTTAAAACAGAGTGCATCGCCATTGGAGCAAGTACAGAAACAAATTTACGGTCGACATTGAGGCACTCATCCGGCCCGAAAAACAAAAAACAAAGAAATTATACAACGTTGTACCTAAAAAACTTATCCCTGCAAAGCCCTAGAAGCTGGCACCATCAACAGAACAGGACAAATCACCTAGAACGTTTTCAAACTCGACCAAAGCTCCTAAAATCGTTTCAACTGTACGAGCCAGGCCGATCGACGCAAAACGAGTGACTTACAAAACACAAGCTCTGGCATGGCAGCAGGAATGCTTTTTTTTTTTAGTTGGAAAGAAAAATGAAGGAATTCATTCCACAAACTGAACTGACTCCCCTAACAAGCGGATTATGAAGATAAGAAATGCCATGCAACCAAGGGCTCATCAACACGTAACTTGAACAAAATGGTAAACCACGTAGCCATGGCAGCGGTTATACGTAAACAAGATGCATGCATCAATTCACTACTACAGTAGTGAAGGTGAGATATTATGCAGCCGCCATGCGCTCATTTTTTATTTTTTTGCTTTTTGTGAACACATGAAAATACAATTGCAGTAAAAAGCCTTGCATACACAATAAAATGAAATATCAAAATTCACACGCAGCTTTGAAAGAGTAAGTTACTTACTCACTGGCGACTCTTCGGCACCATTGTTGCGAAAGCGATTAGAGTGCGAATCCATTGAGTACAGACTCACCCCCTGGCCTTCCCTTACTCCGAATTCGAGGTAGTAAGTTACTGAATCACCAAATGGTAAAAAAGGTGACGATGCGTGCAGAAGGAAGAAACAGAATGGTTGCTAGCTGTATGACGACTGACTGACGCTGTGTTTTTGGAAATTTTTGTTTGAGCTGAAATGAAAGATCGACTCTGAAGTCTGAACAAAAAAAACTGGCTGTATGACTGACTGTACGTGGCTTTGGATTTCGGAGGTGAAAAGATATAATAAGAGATCGAGAGCTGTTCTACGACAAGACGTGAGAAAATTTTGAAACGAGAGATTCTACGCACACGACGAGTGGAACGGCTACTGCAAATGAATAATAAATATATAGGAACTGTGATCGGGCAGAATGGAATGGCTTGAGAGAATTCGAACAGTAGAGCTTGTGAGAATATTCGAACAGAGCTGGGAATTCAAAAGCTGGAAGAAGGTGGCGGTGAGGTGAGTGAGTGAGCTTGAAAGCTGGGGGGCATGCACTCGATCAAACTGTATGAGAGCTTGAAGGCTGAAGACACTCCACTTACTAGTACTCCACTCACTCGCTGCACTGGACGTTCTGAGGTTCAGAGCAAGCTTTTATAGGAACTTGTTCCTGCAATTTTCTAAACTAAACAGAAACGTAGATTGTGTTACAAAGAACAGTCGTTTGTATCAAAAAAGGTCGTACCAGGAAAACAGTTGCATTAAATTACTGCCACAGTGAGTGATATTTGGTACAGCAAAAGTGCCATCACTGTTTGTTTCTCCCAAAAAAAAAGTGCCATCACTGTGGAATTTACATCTACTACTAGTACCTCTGTGAACCGGAACTGTTTGTGTAAAAGGAGCTGGAATCCAGTTGCTCAAGTACTCAGGTTTAGAGCATCCCCACCAGCACTATGGCTCTGGAAAAATAGATGTGCATGGATGTGCATGGATGTGGATGGATATGTATGGATGTGCATGGATGTGCATGGGTTGGTCCACAATTTATTTGGGGGGAGACACTCAATACAACAATTCATTTCAATGCCCTCAAAACGACTCAAGGTAGCGAAAATTCTCTTCTTAATTGCACAATCCATGTATGGTGACTTGTGAGTGATGTTGTTGGAGAACTACATGGTATGCCCAATCATTTTTGAATGACCTTCAGAGTGCAATTTAGAGTTCCTAGTAGAGAAGCTCTTACACACACTAAGGTCAGCCATCCTATTTGTTTATCAATTTAGAAGTCTCTCTATTTGTGCCATTATGTATTAATAGTGTACATATCGAAATTTTAAATGTAAGACACTAATACACAGTGATCACAAAGTCACATGGCAAAAATAGGGTTGTTTACCTTAGTAGAAAAGGGGTATTTGGGGCACCAATTTTTTCTACGTATGTACTTTCTACGTGCCTTAGTGTAAATGGCTTCGCCATTGGGAGTAGGGGAACATAGTTAAGCACAAATTAGTTTGGGCATGTTTATACTCTAGAGCCTACGCACACTTGGAAAGTATACGCGTAAAAATGCTATCCCTGAGCCAAAGCATGATACTAGAGATCCATTCGAGCAAGAAGATGGTGTCCAAATGGGTCTCTGGCACCACGCTTTGGCACTATACCTTGGTGTCGGGCCAAGTCCACATTTTTTAATTAATGACAATGCAAATTAGGAATTGATACCAATTTAAATCAAATATTTGTAAGTCTTCTTGAGATTTTTTGCTCAGTTTTCAATCAATATTTTTGAACTATAATAGCTTGTTAGAAATGTGTTGAAATTGCACTTCTAACCAGCCATTATTTAATAACATACAAACAATTGAAGTCGCCATGATTGATTAGTAGGAATTGCCAAACGGGGTAAGATTTGTCTCCTATGAATGTTGATGTCATTGTCAAGAGCAAGGAGTTTTAAAGGTGATTTCCGATTTAATGTGACCTTCTCTAAAATAACATACTATAATATCTTATATACTTGTCACCCTTTCATGAACTTAGGAAATTTATCATACATTCAAATTATGTCATAATTATTTATCGAAACTAAATCAACTAAATTAAGAAGGTGAAGTTTTTATCTCTTGGTGTAATTTTTTTACTTTTGAAAAAAAACTAATGTATGAACTTGGGGTCCACTTGGAAGGTGTGTGCATCGCTTCAAAATTAGTACCCTTATATATATTTACATTTCAATTTTTTTTTTGAATGTGTATTATATACACAAATGTATAGCTAGAAAATGACAAAATCTAATAATAAAGAAGTTGTTGAAGACTTTTTCAATAATTGAATTCAAGAAGTGAATGTAACTCATACAAATTAGTTCCTATCATAAATGCCATTGACACCAACACAATCATTATATGGATTATATGCAAAATGAATGAAATATGTATGAAGGTGTATCAAATAGGGGCATCTAAACCCCGCTATATTTTTTATTGTTTTTAATGTCTATATGCTATTACTGTGAATTTAAGAATGACATTCCATGTTTTATACTGCATAATATATCTACACTAAGTTGGCATGTGTTGAAGTTTGACATAACAATTTTGTAGTGGAACCATCTTCGTGTACATCCATGCACAGTCAGTCTGTATTATATAATAGATTGTCAAAAAATACAATGCCCTAAGTGTAAGCATATGTATTGTAAGCACTAATCAAAAAAATACCCCTTTCGTGCATTCACTATTGTTCATCTTCCTTTAACCCTTAAAAGTCCAGAGAGCCCTTTCCGACCAATATTATACACCAATATTCCATTGTATTTGGCATGGTTCCACACCTCCTATAGGTTTAAGATCAAAAGCGAACTTAAAATTGACGTCGACATGATTTTAATGAGCTATTGGGGTCTCAATTTGGAACTTTCTATTTACAACAAATGTCAAATATACGCCAACATATCTACTATCCCCATCAGCCCTTTAAGGGTTAAATTTGGGAAGCAAACTTTCATCTACTTCTCTACTCTATGAATGTGACAAGTTGTAATATTGTGTTAGGGTATGGGGAGGATTTGAAAAGAAAAAAAAAACAATTGTCCCTCATATATTGTAATCATTTCATCATAGGTTCTAGATGCTTCGGTTGTTACGTTTGTTTTTAGGAATCTCAGACATCACACGTCACTTTTGTCTTGAGGTTTAGAAATTCAACCACTCAAGTGCCAATTTTGATCGGTCAATCTGTAACTATCTCCCCCATTCATTGTATTGTAAGATATTTAAATTTAAATTTTCTCCAGACCTGCCATGCTCATGATAAGCCACTAAGTTAGGCACCGTTCTATAGATGAGTACAGGTCCAGATCTCAACTTCAGACCAGAAAATACATACTCTTGATGGCCATGACCTTGGAAGCCATTTCTAGGGTTCAGTTGAGTGAGTTGCTCCTTCCCAGGAGCTAGAAATGTGTTTGATGTATGGCTTCCTCAAAGTCCTGACACTAGTAGGAAATGTGTCGTTTTTCACTTACTGTAATTGAAAAAGCCATGAAACCACGTCAGACAGTTGGGTTGTGTGAGTAGTTTCGGTCACAAGATGACAGACATATCCAGATATTCAGCCACTGTTCCCCATTTCGTGGGAATGAACAACAGGTATGTTAGTAGCTTAGGGCAATGTTCTTGAGAGTAAAAAATCTGTACATCTGCTTAAAATTTTGACTTTGGAGCAACTGGAAAGTTGTTAAAAATTTTCAGCATCAGCATGATCAGCATGAAAATTTAGCTTATGTTCAGAATCCTACAAAGATTCTTTGGCACATTCTTTCTATTACATTTGTTGGTCCAGCCTTTGGCGTTCCCTAAGTTTTTAGATAAACATAAGGGAGGTTTCATGGGGAAATATGTTATCAGCTCTGAAGACCTGGCCAGAGCAACCAGTGGTGTACATCCAAGGCAGAAACAAAGGAGAAAAACCATGTCCCAAAAATTGTATAAGTTTGGTCTCTACATGCAAAAACCATCAATTCAGTGCATGGAAAAGTGAATGGTTGAAATGGGCAACTGTAAGTTGAGATGTCATGTCATGACCCCATAATACCAGTTAACAACTTCATCAAGATCGGAAAAGGGTCCTATCTTCTTACAAATAGCGGGTGTCACGGCGCTTTCTTCCCATTCTCAATCTTCAAAGAATGGGTATGTGGCACTTTCTCCTTGAATTGTGGAGGACCCATTCTCTGAAAATTGAGAAGCTTCATTTTGTTCCTTATGAAGTGAAGAATGGGCATGAAGATTGAAAAGCTTCATTTCTTATTCACCGTAGGTAAATTTGGAACCCTAGTTCGGTATTGTTTTCTCATTCTTCACACATACTCATTTAAGGGGTGTCACAGCTTGGTTCGTGGAGAATGGTCACGATTGGCTCATGAAATCTCTCCCTAGGTTCTCAATCTTCAAAGAATCAACTTCTTGAAAGCACCCTGACATCCCCCTAATGTTTTTGGAATTCAACAAAATTGATAGCTGAATTGAAACTAACAATACAAAAAAAACAGAGTGTCTTTTTTTTTACATTTTAGTTTTTCAATACTAAAGTATCGAAAACATCACCCTTTTTTGGTAGTGTACAAGTCCAAAGGCACACCCACAATGTCACAAGTGTTATGAAATTTTACAATAGCTAAGGTACACCAACTTATTATCACCATGTTTCCAACTCCGCCCTCATGTACTCATAGTAGACATTTTTGGTTTGGAATGTACACCACCAAAACATGAGGGCGGAATTAGAAACACGGTGGTAATAGGTTGGTGTACCTCAAATACTCACTTGAGCATGTTGTGTAAAGAGTAGAATCTTGATCCATGCTAACCTCACCAAAGAAGTAAGAATTCCTCACTACTAGCAAAGGCGTCGCTTCTCACTCAGAACAGTGTCAAAGTTCACTGTACACACTTGTCCTCCGTGACGAATTGCCTGGGCAGTGAGTGTGAAGTGGCGCCACTTGACTCACCTACTGAGTGAAAAGCTCCTTATAGTGCTTGGACATTTGTACACACTAATAGTAGTAAAAACTCATGTTTTCTTGTGAGGCTCGCGTGAATAACGTGTCTATTCGACCAATCCTTGGTTCAATGTCAACTGGACAAAGGACGAGAGCTGCAGGAAATTTGTACATACATTATGACAAAGTAGAACTCGTGTGCTGCTTCCATAGCATTTATCTGGGCTATCATGGCCCATGGAATAAACTCTTGGATTTCTACCCGTGGCGGGCAAACAAAAGGGTATGTTTTGGCACACCAATGTACACAAAAGGTGTAACCAGGAAGTAAAGAGTAAAGATATTTAATTTAATAAGTTTGAAAAATCTACCATGAAAGTATGTACTATCTTGGCTTTGTACTATCTTGCCTTTGGTGAACATAACTTTGTGCTCCCTGCCTTTCCTTCATGCATCCGTTGGGACTCCATCTGTCGAGTTAGTTACTGTACTGATTTGGTCCTGTTGGGTGTGGAATATGCTGCACCACCTACTGTGGGGCAAGGCAGAGCCATTACAAGCTACGAAATATTATGAAGGAGGTTTAAAGTAGCAAATTTGGTATATTCCAAAGCAACTAAGAGCTGTTAGCTACCCATCCTGCCGATTGTGAGATGTTGATATTAGTGAGATACTAAAATCAAGGGCTGGCTACTGCCGGTGGTGTGGACTTTGGGGTGTGGGATGCAGGGGGTGCGAGTGATAATGTTCTTGGAATATTCTTCCCCATTAGCAGTTTGGGGTTAGGGTTTTGGATTTGAGGTTTAGGGTTTAAAGAATGTTTATGTTGACGCCAGTGAATATTCTAGGAATGTTTCGAGAATATACCACACCCACACCCCTTGCACCTCGCACCCCAAATTCCACACCACGCAATAGTTAACCCTTGAAATCAGTAGGCACTAATTAGGTACAACTTTTTAGTCCTCAAGCAAGCATGTGTTACAAAGATATTGGACAAAGCTTTCATTTAGTTTTGAAATTTAGAATTACTCTCATCCATACTAATCAATATTACAGTCTGGTTGGTAAGCTCAGGCTTGTTCAGTGATCTAACGCTCTTCAATTCATTTCATAAAGCTTTGCCAAATCCACAGATGTTGGCATCATTAGCATTAGGCCTTTTGTTAGTCTCTTTCCGCTTGAACCAGATTAATCTGTTAGTTTTGGACCGATACCTTTTGTTTTAGGCCCATACTTTTTGTTTGAGGTCCATACCTTTTGTTTTAGGAATAGGGCTTTAGCTATAGTCATTAGGCTCAATTGTTGTTTGACTAAAGATTCCTTTTCCCTCATAGGCCCTCTAGGTTTTGGACTTTCATTTCTCACGTTTTTGGTTTCCCCTTGCTTTGTCTAAGTGACTTTTTTGCCTTGGTCTTTTAGGTCCGTTGTGCAGCCCAACTGCGAGGGCCTACTTTTGACACTTCGCCGTCTTGTATTTTCTCTTTTTAATTCCCCGGATTTTGGGTTATCAACTCATGCTTGCAAAGCACACTAGTCTTAATCTAATCATTACTGCTACTTATTACGTTAGAACCCAATTACCAATTTAGTTTAATTGAATTATATTGGAAATTTAAGAAAATCCAATTACATTAAAGAAATCCAATCACATTAAAGAAATCCACAAAGTAGAGGAAAGAAGGATTGCTCAAGTTGTGTTCATAAAAAGGTACTTTTATGACCTATAAACATGAAGGAGTGTTAGACCTAAAAAAATTGCAGTATAGAATGTATTTGTGGAAAAAAAAAGAAAAAAAAGAAGATAAATTAATAGATTTGGCCATGTGTTCAGACTTGCCATCATCAATGGGGTTGGAACGTGGTTCACCATAGCCAAAAACGAGACGCATGGCAATTTGAACCTCGTGGCCCCACTTCTATTTCAAGGCCGGTGCATAATCGTACCCCCCACATCTTCTTTCTTTTGCATGTGACATAAGTTTACAGTTCTCTTACAAGTACAAGATGGGCCATGGAAGTCCATGTCATCCACCGTCACACTTTGCGGATTTCTCTATTGTAGTAGACGTTATTTGAACACCATATGAGTAAGTACTGAATTTTCAAAGCACTGAACTTAGGTGCATCATAAATCAACAATAGACTCGGTACATGCCCCTCATCGTTTTACCCAGGGACACAATTCCAGACAATGGTGATTATGGGTGCACAAATGATGTGTAGGCCTGGTATCTTTGAAAAAGTAACACTCGATGTAGCCAGTTTTTTACAGCCTGGGTATCGTAGTGTTTGGAATTGCAGACGGCTAATAAGTCCCGTAGTATTGACCAAAGGATTAGGGCAACAAAACTGCAATCCACATTGATTCCATGAGAATATTTTGATTCCATGGGAATCCTTTGATTCTGCGACCCACCCCTTGATTACGTGATGAGTAGAATCCAAGCTTCGATGTGCACAACAGCTTCAAATTTCCAAGGCGGAGAGGGACCACTTAATGGAAGAATTGTCTTTGATTCCCCCTATGTTTGTGTGCTCGATTAGGACCCCATTCATGTCCCTAACTTGGCTCCACAAAACCATGTACTCTCACAACACAAGAAAAAAAATAGAGGGTTGTGAGAATAATAAGAATTTTTGAATTGGGAAGTGGTGGTTTTCCGCATACCCTATCTATGTGGTCGGACCTTGACCACATAGATGGTTGCAACAATTATTTTATATTAACACTCTTGTTTTCATTATTTCCTTTTCATTTCTTACATCATTCACGTTGTTAATATTTTTGACTCTGAAATTAATCAATTGATTTCAAGTAAGTGGACTCACGGCCCCTTTCAGTTTTGGATTTATTCTAATCGGGATTGATCACAATAATTTTGACCTTACACACAACATGTAATACGATTCAAAAATGAACTTTAATTGTAATATGCTACATTTTTGGGCCTTTTTAATTACGTTTTTTATTTTTTATTTTTTTAATTCTAACATATAAATACATGATAAATTTTTAGATATTAAATATTTATCCCGGGGAGTGCACTTGAAGTTAAGATTAGGAATACACGTGAGTGCGTTTTAATAGCATACACCCTACAATACTTGGCCTTAAAATAGTTTTTAAATTAAGAAATTTTTAGGTGCTAAATCATTATGTATATATCTATCATTTGGTATGAATTTCAAGACCAAATGTTTTAAAATCTTATTAAAAAAAATGATAGAAGTTTGAACTAAAAATGTCTTGTTTTTCACTTCAAAAATAAATTAAAAAATGTTTATAAGTAAATATTTTTTGAAATTTATACAACAAGAATTGATTGTGTTAACAACTTCGTATTCTTTTTTACAAATTTTAGGTGATTTCTTGGTATATACATAAGGGGGTCAAAAGTACGCACTCACGTGATTCCTAGTCTTCATTTTAAGTGCACTCCCCAGGATATTTATAACATGAACAAATTCAAAAAAATAAATTATTACTCCCTCCTTCCCATAATAGATAACGCTGTTGAAAAAAAATTTAAAAATAAAGCAAACTAGAATGATTTCATCAAATCTCTAAATACAATAAGTTTTTATTTCGGAGAAATTTTCTATCAAAGCAATATCATATTTTTTTCCAATAGGCAACATGGTGATGTTTGTTGTAGTGTGTTTTGTAATGCAACAAAAATAAGCTAGCACTAATTTTAGTTAGCGCATGTGATGTTGTTTGTGATTCACATACTAGTCTTGCGATTTTTCTTTGTTGGAATTTGTAAAACAACAACTTCAAATTGAATAAATAATTTGCAACAAGTAATGGGGACAATTTTTTTCTCAAAAGCATCATCTATTATGGGACAAAGGGAGTATTAAGAAAGGATTGTGTAGATCATTATGGTAAACCCTAAAGGGACTGAAAGAGTGTAGCAATGTCATGACAAGACACATCAACCCATGCAAACCCCAAGAAAAAAAAACCCTAAAGCTTCTTACCCCACTCAACATGCATGGCTTATACAATCTATCAGAACAATATTTTGGAAGCACCTCCCAAGCTCTGCTTAACATTATGTGGGCCCCATCACGGTATTCATAATATTTTTCAATTTTATTGTCAACAAAAATATCACATTTTCCAGGCTGGACAGCTTCCGTCCTCGCAGTTGCCCAGTACACTTGAGAAACTTGATGACAATTGTATCGGTGTTGAGACTTGAGAGCCATTTTGTACATACCAAAAGTTTATGCAATGCATTTTATTTTATTTTATTTTATTTATTGGCTCTGACAGTAGGGAAGACGCATTGCGGGAACACTCATTTTTTTGGGCTAAATTCCACTGTAGCAAATATATTCCGTCCATGATTCCACTTAAATGCATTTTCGTCCTTCACCCGTTCTATTCGGGTCAAAGCTCCTCGTAGCATAGCTGCTTGTTTTATTTTATTGGCTCTGATCGTAGGGAAGAGGCATTGCGGGGACACTCATTTTTTTTTGGCTAAATACCACTGTAGCAAATATATTCCATCCATGATTCCACTGAAATGCATTCTCGTCCTTCACCTGCTCTATTCCGGTCAGAGCTTCTCGTAGCGTAGCTGCTTGTTTTTTTGACACAAAAGGAGTATTTAGGCCAGGCTTCCATGTATGGGTGGTCGGTCCTCAAAAGGTAAAAGTTCCACATAAATAAATGAAACCAGGAAAACCCAACAATAATTTTTTCATTTGTACCAAAATGGGTGGAGTATGGGTGGTTCTTGAGACCTCATCTCTTATCTTCTAGTGTCTTCCACCCAACCCATCCTCACATGGAAACCTGCCCTTAGTGTATGCGATTGCAAGTGGTTGCCCTAGTATTGGTGCTTGTATGTAGTGTAGAAAATACCCTGCAAAATATCATAATACTACCTCTATCTCATTATACATGCCCTTTCTCGTTTGATTTTTCTTTTGTCCCAAATTACATATCCTCTTCCAACCTTGTAAATTTTTGGTTACAATTTGGGCACCAAAGTAGATCCCAAATGGGCCTTTGACATCACGCTCTTACACAGTAACATGGTACCCAAGTATAGCATTTATATTAGTGACCACTTGCATGTTTATCAATATGAAACATACCTTCTTTGCATCTTCAAAGTTTTTGAACACATTCTATATATTTTAAATCAAAATAATTCAATTTCATTTTAAAAGTTAAAAAAAATTAACATCCACAAGAAACTTGTGAAGATAGTGTTATCTATAAGGTCGAGCAAAAAATTCCACAATGGGAAAGACAAGGCAGAATTGGTTTTTTAGCTTGAAAGGCGGCGAAAATGAATTTTGGCCCCTTTTTTTCGACCAATCTCAACGCATTGAGCTGTTTAAGAGATTTGAACCTTGATCCTCCCCAATGCAAGAGAAGCTCCCCCATATCACACTAGCATTTCCATGGTGGAATCTCATGCTCTCCCAAACCAAGCGGCTTGGCTCCATGTGACAATCTATGACAAAGATTTCCATTTGAAGATGAAAATCACAAGGCAGCGGACAGGCTACCCCATGTTGCCTTTACAAATAACTCATTAAAATGAAAAATATGAAGTCATTAGAACTTATCCACAATCAACAAAAAAATCAAAACAATTCTCAAGAACCTTTAGAGATTAATTCATTGTGCTAGGCCTCAACCCTTAAAGGACATAACTTTCTTTATTCCCACACACAAAATCTCTTTTAAACTCCAATTTAAGCATGATTCTCGTTTTGATTTATTTTGGATTTACTCTAAAGAAGTATAGATCCTTCATATATGTTTGGTTTGGCATTTAACCCCTAAACATTCAACCATCCAGAAAGTGGATTATGTACAGAATCAAACACAGTTTTCTCATCCGTCTTTGACTTTTTGTAGTGTGGATTTTTACTATATATTTTATGAGAAGTTAGCTTTATGCATGTGTGATCCCATTAGAAAGGGATGATTTGTGAAGTTTTTATGCCTCATTTCATGTTGTAGTGATTCATCCAAATTTTCAAAGATTTCAATGTAAAAGTGCTCTTTAAAAAGTAAAATCATAAAATTAAGCAAACAAAAAATCTCCAAAAATCACTACACTTAGAGTATTACATTTCAACCAATCACAACAAACTTTCATGTACAAATTGTCAATATCTTATTCGTAATTAAATTACAAAAGAATTGTCCATTTCAAATTTTAAATTTTATACAAAAATATTGGTGATAGAAATCGCAAATCCAACTATATGGATAGAATCAAAAATTCATAATGTATAACTTTTATTCATACATCAAGTGAAAAATATCCCTTTGGATTACATTTTATGATGTAGCTTTGCAAGTGTGCTGAATTTGGAGAGGGGTGAGAACATTTACTGGTTTAAAACCCCCATTTGGTTCAACAACGTAGAAGTTATGATCAGGACTCTCCCAAAATGCCAAAAAGCCCGTGGAGCTTGGTATGTCCTTTAACCCCTAAACGTCAGAGCGTCCAAAAAGTGGACGACTAGCGGATTCAAACCCTTCTCATGTTCTCATCAATGCTTGGATGAAAGTCATTCAATTTTTTGGAGATTCTTCACCAAGTTGTTGTCCTATCTAACGATTGGATTTAGTCATACTTGATTACATATTTTTCTAAAATTACAAATGTAGACGTATGTCAAGTCATTGACCAAGCCAAAATTGCATTGACTGTAGTTCAAAAGTGGCCTTGCAAAAATGAGGTCATAGATTTAAGAAACACAAAAATTTCAAAGAATCACCACGTTTAAGAGTATCTCATTTCAAATTCATTCCAACAATTTTACTCAAAAAATATTAAAATTTTGTTTGTAATCAAATTTAGAAGGAATTTTTAATTTTAACTTTCAAATTTTATAATTAAATAAGGGTGATAGTATTAGTGAATCGAAACGTACGGATGGAATCTAAAATTCAAATTCTAGAACTTTCATTTGTATATCAATTCCAAAATATTCTTCTAAATAGTAGTTTATGATGCTTTTTCTCAAATTGTCAATTCCTGGGACACCCTGGTACGTTTAGGGGTTAACCCTTTAGTGCCCAGAGTGGTTATGGAGAATCCACAGTTTTTGAGAGATATTTTTTTAAAACTTTCTCTGTTGAAATTAGGGATACTATTAATAGTATCCAACCGTATAAATGTAAGCATAGCTTAATGAAACAAGTGTCAGTTAAATCTTGGTAAGATCGGACCGTTGGATTGGAAGATCATAGTGTCTTTGAACCGTATAATGCACACTCAAAAGTGAGATTTTGGGGGGTGTGTGACTTCAAGGTTAAATAGAATTTGGGTTAAATTTTCAAATATGAAAATGAAGATGTTCAGCAATGACTTGTGCCACCACCTCTCCATTGCAATCTTTCATGTCAAGAACGGACTCATACATAATTATTGTGAATTTTATAAGTGAGAGTGACTTATCCATGTACGATTTAGGACAAAATGTATACGTTAAAATAAGAAAGGAGTTGGTACATTGATCAAGATCGGAATACATACACTAATGGAACATGAACAAAAGAACACAATCCCAAAAAAAAAACGAGATAACAAACTTCCAATCTCTAGAAATACAACATAGTACATATGCTGTATTTGTAAGTTTTTGCTGTATTTTGAGGTTTTTGCAGTATTTTGGTGTTTTGTACATAGTTATTTGGACATCTAAGAAAGTCAGATTTCAAATTTTCTTTTTGCATCATCTCCAGAATCAAAAGTTACACATCTGAACTTCACACACCGGACTGAGATGGTTCACAGATTTTCCAGCATTTCAATTTTTGGCGATCGAGTGACCACTTAGCGATTACCTGGGCACTAAAGGGTTAAAGGTTAGTCTTGGTTGCAATATTTCAAGATTGTCAAAGATCCATTGTTTTTATCCCGCCTAGGAGTACGTAGAAAGTAACCTATTCTTTTATTCTTTTTCTTTGCTTAACATATACGCAAGTACTGTAGGTATAAGTAACGCAAGCTAGCAACAGTAGCAAAGTTAACATTTCAGAAGAAGGAAAAGTAAATTTTAATCTTTTAAAATTTTATTGTGAGGTGGCCAAGGAATCAGGAGTTTGTTCATTTGGTAGCTGGTAAGGTAGAAGTACCAGAACCTGTTAGGGACCAATTCTAGTAACCTATGCAAGCATCTGTTTCAACTTCGTGAGTTCCCAATCAAATTATCACAACCCTTAGTTGTAGCAGTTTGGTGGTCAATTATGTATGTCAAGTTAGCAAACTGATTGGATTAGAAATGAAAGACAAGTATTGGTTCCCCTACTAACATCAATAGTGGTTTATGCAAATTAACCCCTCAAGGACCAAGGCTGATTTTCCAAGTTTGGTCAGCTCACTGTGGAATGAGTATTGATCCTCAATTCTTGAGATTTTTTGTGGTGATTCTACTCTTTGTAATGAAGATGGGATGGTAATTTGCGTAAGTAGGTGATGTATAAATCAAAAGATACAATCATGCAAAGGTGAAAAACCTAACTGCGGGCAGCTCCTGAAAATTTTCATACAATGTGCTATGCATCTAAATTTTTGCACACAATGAGCTAACACCCTCATGCACACAATTGCCAAATTCATTTTACCAAATTTGAGACTAAACTTTTCATTTTCGGCATTTTCAGAAAGTTTCAACTATGGGCAGCAAGCCAAAAAATAAGGTGCAACCAACTTTGAAGCTTATAATCTTACTATTGAAGAACCCTGAACGGTTGAAAATTTTTAGGTGGTAATAAATTCAAGTTGCTTGAAATATCCTACGGTTGGATTGGTCAAAAAGATCATAGATCAAAAAGTATTTGTCTTTTTATGAGAAGGGGTACTTTAGAGTGTTTGGAGAGGAACATAGTTGTGGTCCTTTAGGGGTTAAGTTTGAAAATTCAGAACAAAATCATACATTGTGAGGGAGGAACTGTGGCCCGAAGGGCCTCCGTGAATGAAGAATCTGTTGGAGGAAGTGCTGCCAACTTGGCCACTAGGACCAAGATGGCGCGTGCTACCCTTGATGCCCTCTTTCGAGGGTAGACTACATTGTGACAAAATTAATTGAAGATTGGGCTTGATTATTAAACCCAAAGTTTTATGTGCTGCAGCTTTTGATCATTGAAAACCATAGCTCTAAATAGTTTGAAATCATTAAATGGACAAGTATTGGTGCCTCCACCTTACCCCTTATCCATGTCCAAAACCATAATCATATCAGTCTAATGTATAATTATTATTTTAAATACAATTGCACGATATTTTACCCACACACCAAGTTCGTACAAGTTGTGATGAATAATTTGATTATTTTGTTGTCACATAGATTATTTTGTGGGTTTGAGTTAACTAGCAAAAACCTGTGCTACAATGCAATACAAAACTAAAAAAAACATGATCAAGAAACATGGACCCCATTGCAAAGAATGTTGATTGAAAGAAATTGAAAAAATTGCATATAATTGAAAACAATCAACAATACATGCAAATGAATGATAATGGATGAAAATGATATATGATGAGATATTAGATGATAGTTGATGGATGGAAGACTTGGATGAAAATGTGACCATGATCCACGTGATGGATTTTGTGACACAAGGTCGTGACACTTTGCATTTAATATAATAGATGTCTATGTAACTATGTAACCAATGCCTATAGTTGCATGTGGCAAATTAAATTTTGTCAAACTCAAAAATAATTATATTTATACAAACTTGCTATGTTGTGCGGGTACAATATTGTAACTTTTGAGTTTGTTTTTTTTATGTTTTTTATCCACTTTTACTCATGGTACAACACTTTGAATACAACTACTATCATACAACTTTCCCAAATGTCTATGGCATTTGTGAAGAAATCAAGTCTTTTAGAATCTTAAGTGTATTTGTTTAGTATCATTAGGTGATCTCTATACACTCGTAGAAATCTTGTCCAATGGGACATGTCCTTAGTGACTAGATGTCCTTTGTGGCATGTCTTTAGTGACTCAAAATCAAAAATGTCTTATAAAATGTAACTAAGGGGGATATTTTGAACTTGATGTATGAATAAAAGTTGTACATTAAAAATTAAGATTCTATCCATATGGTTAACCCCTAAAAGGATATGCATATGAAGTTGTTGCATAGGTTTACATTTGTACTTATATATTGAAGACTAGAAAATGATGTTGTGATGGTGAATTCTTTTGTAGACGTCAATGTCAATACCATTAATGGTATATATTTTTTTCAGAATTTTTGGAGTAATTTAGAGCAACTCTACCACTGCCTGTATATGCTGCAAATACGTATAAATGTGCACAAAAGACTCCATAGAATACACATAGTGATTCCAATTTTATTTTTGAAGGTTTCACAATTTTCCTCATCTTTGGGCCCTTCTTTTGCTTTTTGGTTGTTTCAAGTAATATGCATTGCAAGGTGCCTCAATTCATGGTACAATCCCAGCCGAGGCTATATTCCATCCTCAGGGCCCTTTAGGGGTTAAATCTACGATTGCTATCACCAATAATTTTGTATGAATTTTGAAACTTGAGTTTCAAAATTATTTTGTAAGTCAATTATGAATAAGATATTGACAATATGTGGATAAAGTTTTTTGTGATGGGTTAAAATGTAATACATTGAGTGTAGTGATTTTTGGAGATTTTTTGGTTGCATGATTTTTTGAGTATATTTTTTCAAGAGCACATTTAGAATAAAACCTTCAATTTTTTTGGTGAATCAGTGCAACATGAAATGAGGCATAAAGTTTTCAAGAATTGTCCCCTTTCTAATTGGATCACATGTGCATGAAGCTATCTTGCCATAGATTTTTTTAGTATTTTTTTTACTTGCAAAAAGTACATGAAAGATGAGAAAACAAAATTCAATTCTGTACATTATTTGAAATACAGTTGGTTAGCCATTTAGGGGTTAAAACCATTTTGGTTAGCCATTTAGGGGTTAGCCATCATAGTGTCTTTTGAAAGGAATTCAAGACATATTGTTAGTAATATATTGAAGGCAAGATGAAGAAATCTCAATCTTATCAACACAAGTCTTGAATTACATAGTTGAGCTTTGTATTACATTTAAGTGTTATAAAACTTTTGGTATTGGTTTGATGCATTGCTTCACATTGTTCTTGATAGTGTGCAATACTTAGCTAGATGTATTGCATAGTTTAGTATAAATTTCCTGCAGCCTAATGATACATATTGCAATATTCATAAGAATAATTGTGCAGTACTAAACAACTTACATGTATTGCATTCATGACACTAATTGCAATCATCACAAGAAAGAATTGGGTAATACTATAGTAACAAGTATTGCAACTCTTCAGTATTGTACTAGAACCCCATGGCCGGGGAAGGGAGCTCTAGATTTATCCCACCCACTTCCTACTTCCCACCTCGCTTCTCACTTCCCCTTTCTTTTCTTCAAGAAAAAGAAAAAGAATTATAAAGTGTTATAAAAATTGAAAAGAATATATTTAAATTAAAGGTTATGATTGATTCTAAACATGATTGACCGGCTATAAAGGGTTATAAAAATAAAAATAATTATAAAAACAAAAGGTTATGGTTACAATTAATTCTAAACGGAATTGGCCGGACGACCTATAGAAATCTTTTCTGACAACATTCTAAATAAATCTAGAGAACTACAACCACTAGTAGAAATTTGGTCTTTTGCAACCAGTCATAAACAACTCTCGCCGTCCACAAACAACCAGTTTTTGCAAAAGCAAGTTGTTTTAGACAAGCCATTTTGAATGCCGTCCAGATTCGACTTGTTTTTGCAAATAAAACAAGTTGTTTTGAACAAGTGATTTCAGACGAGAGTAGTTGTAAAAGATCAGATTTCTACTAGTGAATCCCGAGGTCGGGGAAGGGAGCTTTGGATTTATCTGGACTTTTATCAAAAATTTAATATGCATAATAGGTTAGGTGACCAATACAATAGGCCCTCTAATTTTGTATTCCACAAATATAGGCCTTGTCCTGTCATTGCCACGTAAACTTAGTTTCTAATCGTAACTAATTGTGATCCCATTGCAAAAGGGTGTTGGCTCTCATTGCTCTACTATGCTATGCAATTATTAAATTCATACACAAATAATTCATGAATACATAAAACTTGTGAAGCATGTGAAATAAGTAAATAATTGAAAACTTGTAAAAGTAAATATAAAAATAAAGATGTCGTAAAAGGTAATGAAAATCTTTCAACGTTTACAAACAAATAAAACTTATATATTTTCAATATACAAAAATATAAAAAGAAATTAAAAAATTTACACAAATTTTTGTTGATAAATTTTAAAATTTTAAAAATATTTTTAAAACTTTCACTTGTAATATTAGAAAACCCCAATTGTTCAAATCGCAAAACTAAAAAGAGAAATAAGAATGAAAATGAAAATTACAAATAATTAGATTAATTAAAAATAAATATAAAAACAATTTTTATAATCTAAAATATCATCCAAAAGAAGTTTGCAAATAAATAAATAAAACAAAAATAAACTAAAACATGTTTAAATAAATATTATTTAGAAATTAGTATAAAAATATATTCAAAACCTTTTAAGGCCTTTGATATAAAAATATATAATGAAAATGTGGTGGAAAGGTAATCCTTAAATGTGAATAAATTGTCAATCCAATTTTCAAAAGGGTGCTCCATTGCAGTGCTTTATATAAATATGGCAACACTCTAAATAAATATAGACAATTTGTTTATCTATTGTAGTATCATAGTTGGGTCGCCACCTCACGAACAAGTATTTACTATTTTGTGTAAAATAAAGTTCGTTCTTCAAAAAATGAATTTCTTGGTTTTCGTCTTCGAGCATAAAATGATTAAAATGGCCCAAAATAGCTTAGAAATAGCAAAGTATAGCTAAAAATAATTTATTTCATTTTTTTTTGGTCCTTATAATTTCTGATTTTTGACGTTTTGTATTTTTTGAATTATCTTTTTGCAATCCAGCTATGGTTCTACGGTATATATACTTGCCCCCACACACATAAGTACAATAATCCTTAGCTAATGTAGTGGTCATCTTGGTGTGCAAAGTGAAGAAAAGTCATGATGTACGATAACATATTCATCTTGCCCATGAGGGCATGAAACATCGAGTGAAGCATTCTTACAAAGTTGCATTGGGAACATTCCTTATGTGATGCACATCCAGTTTGTGAGTTATTTCGATTTCCAAGGGAACATTTTTCAAATTTTAGGGAACATTTCAGTTATGTCAGAATCAAGATGATCAGTCTTATCCAACTTGGAACTCTGATACTTTTGTTTGAAGTGGTGCTTTTTGGAGCTTGTCATGTGACTTTTGACAAAAAGTCATTGTGTTCAATCTACCAATCTTGCTCATATGACAAAATTGTCTACCAATAAAAATAAGTCGCGTTTGAGCCTGGTTTTCAAACTTCCGGCTTTGCTTTGGCCGCTTTGACAATAGAGTAAATAAAACCTTGTCCTTGATTTTGTGACCCAAATTTTTCCAATCCAACACTTTTGTAACTAAATTTGGAGCCAATTTTTTTGGAAAATAAAATATATAATAATAATAATAATAATAATAATAATAATAATAATACATAAAACATGATCCATGGCAATTTGTGTGTTTTATGTTGATGTCAATATGTGGGCTTGAACAAAGTTGCATGGACTTCCAAAGTACTTTGTTTTGTCTTTCAAGTAGGAATTTTTTGGAAGATTATGCATGTAAAATTTTACAAGGTATTTTTATCTACAGTTTCTCAGTGTTATGCTAGATTTTGACGTTAAAATATAGCTCAAAATTCCCCCCTAAAAACCACAAGACGTAACATAGCATCAATTAACTATCATCTTCTAAGCTCTATATATCTTGTTGAGTGATTGATTTAATTAAAATTATGAGTTTATAATAAAATTAAATTAAAAAACGGGGAAAATATTTTCACTAGATTTTCAAACTCACACACTTTTAACTCCTAAATGTCTCATGGAGATAGTAGATAAGTTGCTATATAATTGGCATTTTCTACCCAGAAGAAGCTCTAAATTGGGATCTGAATAACTCACTAGAATCGCAATGATCTAAATTCCAATTGCTTTGATGAACTCAAACCCATCAACCCTAAAAGGTTCAGAGAGCCCTTTCTGACTTGTATTATAGACCAATATTCCATTCTATTTGGCATAGTTCCACACCTCCTATGAGTTTAAGATCAAAAGTGAAGTTAAAATTCACGTCGACATGATTTTAACGAGCTATTGGGGTCTCAATTTGGAACTTTCTATTTACAACAAATGACAAATATACGCCAACGTATATACTATCCCAATCATCCTTTGAGGGTTAAAAGTGTGGATCCATTCCAAATACAAGAAAAATACACCGCATTCTACTTGCGGCATTTTCAGACCTTCAGGGGTTAAGACATGAAAGTGAAAACACAAAATGGAAAACCAAGAGATGACTTTACAATTGACTCTGTTGCCTACCAAAATGTGTTCATGTGATGAATTTTTCTACACTATGAAGGTTCTCACTCACTGCAGCAAAGTTGTGAAGGGGAATCAAAAGACCTACAGTAAGAGAATTGCAACCACAATCTAATGCCAACTGATATTTTTCATGTGGATAGCAAACAACATTCTTAATGTGGTTGCCATTGGCTGTTTTCTGCATGCCCTTTTGGGGATACAGTGATCAAATGATTTTCAAACCCTTCTGGTACCTCCCCAAAGTGCAAATCCTTGTGGCTCCACATACTATAGACCGTCTCCACTCGTACGGGATAATTTCATCACATTAAAAATTTCATCACTAGTGGGAGCCACTTATCCGGAGAGTAGGTCACTTGATTACTCCACCTCTGCAACTCAATATATTCACTTTTCAACCAATCTCTTGTCTCCAAGTGTGCAACAACAAAACGAATCTTCATCATTTATTATACAACCTCCTAGTTGTAGAAGAAAAAAAAGTAATATTTGTTGGGGTTGTACAACCACAAAAAAATTTGGCTCTTTGCTTTTCATCCAAAAAAATCCCGCCCTTGTCTATTTTGAAGAACAGAAGTGGCCGGTGATGCTATTAGAAAACTAAATTGCTCCACATTTAGTTGTGTTGTAGGGCAATCGCAAGGTACAATTTTTTATTTATTTTTCCTGGCGATTTTTAGCTTCTGGTAGCTGCCTCTAAGTAGCTGCCAGAAGCTAAAATCGCAAAAAAAAAAAAAAAAAAAAAAAAAAAAACACTGTACGATCATCCGTTCCAATGTGGGAGCATACACTATTTCAATAAATCATGAATGCTTATAGATTATTTTTATTATTACTATTATTTTAATATAAAATTACAGTAGACCACCCTTAAACTGCCCATTAAAGTTCATGTTCTTGAATTTTTTTGAAAATAGTATCGCGAATATTTTTGGCTAATAGAAGAATAAGACTAATGAATAAATGTGAAAGGTTTTTTCTTTTTGTGATTTATATGAATTTTGAAAGTGAAACGTTTTGTAAAAAAATGATTTTTTACAATCATTCATGACTTTTTGAAAAAGTGTATGGTATTACGGTATGACAGTACGGTAGGTACAGTACGGTACTGTATAGTACATTTACCCCATATTGAACTTAGAGCATCTCCATCTTGGGCAGTAAGAGCGGCTAGGAGGCCGTTTTACTGGGAGTCAGAAATGCAATGAGAAGAATGGAAATGAGAAGAAATATGTTTTTAATTTTTTTTTTAACAAAGTGTATTATGCAGTTGACCCTTTAAGGACCAAGAAGCCTCAATTGGGTCTCATGTTTTTAAAAACAGTTTTGAGTAGGTTCTATGTGTACTTTCTTTTATTCAAAGTTGTTTGTTTTTTTGACCAACATATGCATTGTTCTTTGTTGATTCTAGTGATATAATATTCAGTCTCATATGAATTGTATTTTCACAATATGATCAATTGAATTCATCATTTAAAACCATGAATCCTTGGTCCTTTATGGGTTAAGAATTTGAGGGGATTAGAAATAGTGGAATACAATACTAAAAATGAAAATAACATAGATTTGAGTGAACATAACCAAAAATAAGCATATGAGGGTAGGAGAAGAAAATTGAACATCAAATGCAAGCAACACATGACACAAAAAACTAGAAAACGGGACTTTAACATCTTTGAAGTTAAAAACCACATCAAACAGAAGAAGCATACAAAACAAGCGGCTAGTCGCGTAGTCTATGCCTTAGTATTTATCATGTATTTACTTTTCCGGCTTGTTTATAATGTTCAGCCATGTAACTCCTTGAAAACAAAGCGTTTTCGTAGTCTCTCCCCTGGTGGAGCAAAGACAATAAAGCCGACATAGACAGAAACAATCTCTTGCATTAGGAGCTTGGAAAATACAAAGTAATGAAAAAAACTTGGACATGTTGAAAAGTTGGTGTTGAGAGTGGAAGTGATCACCCAAGGCATAAAAGCATTCACACCCATGCACGCTAGAGCTGACTCGCGGAGATTATTCATCTACACTTGAAGAGCCCTTGCACTGCCATTCCCCCATCCTTGCACGCCCCTCACACATCAAAAGTGCACATCAAATAGTCAATGGACCAATCACAAGTAGAATGTGGGATATAGTCAACTAAATAGTAAATTTCTTAACACATTAGGATTGAGAGTCAAGAGGCATTTTTGAAGGGCCCTTGGCACTTTTCATTTAGTTCTTGAGTGTGAAAGACTCTGGGAGGGTATGGGTGACCATGCCCTAAAGCTTCATAACATTCACTAGCCTTTATGTTCTTTGCCTTTCCTTCATGCATCATCTTGGGACTCCACCTGTCCACTTAGCTACTGATTTGGTCTTGCTGGGTGTGGAATATGCTGCACCATCTAGTGTGGGGAAAGGCAAAGCCACTACAAGCTATTGAATGTTATGTTAATAGGGATCCAACATAAAAGAAGAAGAAAAGAAATGTAACAAGATATGGAAAATTGAATTGACAAGATCTGACTCTCATCCGGTTTGTGTAAATTGAGAAAATATGTACTCCAATACCCACGAGCACCCAGAAAAGAATACCAGCCCCAGTTTAGATCACCTCCATAGTCATGATGAACCCTAACTTCCACAAACGCAGTCATGAATTGTGTAGAAAGTGAAGCCAATCTGTGTGTTTTTTTTAGAAATTGACAACCCCAAATTTGAAGATTGAATTCTATCTTATAATTTCAACACCAAATTGAGCACAGTAGCAAGGCAAGGAAAAAAAATATATAGGTCCTTGAAGTGAAAATTTTATACCATACCTGGCCATTAGGGTCAGCATGTCATTTTGAATAATTATTTTGTTGGAAAATTTATTTTCAATAAATGTCAACTTATGTGAATATTTTCCAAGATTCTCCTTTTTACCTTACAAAATAGTCTTTTTTGAAAATATAATTTCCTAAAGATTTGGGCTTCTCTTTTTATAATTATTTTTTGCTGATCCTAATGACTTACTATGGTATTTTAAAATATTAAATCTTCCAAGCCAAGTGTGTTCAAATGGACCCTTGTGCCCCAAGAATTGTACACTACTTTTTGCTAATAGTGCATGTGGTACTAATTCCAAAGACACGTCCTATTTTACAAAATCATGATATTCGCAAGGGCTGAAATTTTTACTAAGGAGCAGAATTCTTCATTTTGCATTGATTTTACAATTTATTATCACCTTCACTAATTACCCACCCCCACTATTTACCCTCCCTTACTATTAACCCACCCTCATTATTACTGTAGTTGTAACTAGATTCTAGGCCTATAAGGGAATCAAAAATTGTATGCCCCCCCCCCCCCCCCCCCCCCCCCCCAAGACTCTCGGAAGATGGTCCTCTTTTTAACTTAGAGAAAAGGTCGTGGCATCCATGGATTCGTCATGAACACCCACCAAAACTTGGGAGTTTGTGGTCGAGGTGATGATGAGGTGTTTTGGAAGGCAAAAGCGATCATGTCCTTTATGGATCCGGGAGTAGTGTCTGTTTTGGCAAAGGGAACAGCGATGGGGTTTTGAAGATCTAATAATTAGCCGGAAACCACCGGACCATAATCCGGCCTGCTGTGACATCTTTACGCAGCTTGACAACTTGAGAGCTCAATATCAAATCGCCCCACCGGGGTTGGTCAAAATATGGAATCGTGGAATCAAAATGAGAGGTAGCGAATGGTGTTGCCATGTCAAAAAAGAACATGTTCATGTGGGTGGCTGCCTTTACTGTAGCAAGACAGTACTATTGTATCTCAAAACAAGAGCTAGTAATGATGCTCTTGAATGTGTCAAATGGGGAAAAAAAGAAAAACAAAAAAAACAAAAAAATTGTCACTTCTCAACCACCCATAACAGCTCCACAAAGTTGAGAAGAGCATATTCCAGAAATCCCATAGGTAGAGGGGCAGGGTCGGTGAATATTTAATTAAAAAAATTATGTAGTTGGAATATTTGTAAATATTTTTCAAGATTCCTTTTTACACCGTAAAAGTGCTTATTTCTCCAAAAAAAGAATTGATATCTCCAATAATCAATATCTCAAAAATTGTAACCTATTCTAGATTTTTTTTAAATGTTGATCATAGCATCTAGAAAGTTTGTGAACATGATTGTAGTCCACTTTTTAGTTAGTACACTTCTAGGCTTCTTTTAGGTGTATCCAAAATTGATTCTAAGCTCTTATGTTCAGATCGTGTCATTGTGTACATTTAAAACAAGAATCTATAGGGATTAGTAAGGGTCACTTTTGAATGAAAGTGGCTTTTAGATAGGGATTGTAATTAGGTGTATTTAATTTACTTTCAAGATATGAGCATAGAGGTTAGGTATTTGAAAGAGAATAATTATCGGGTTTATATATACCTCAAAATAGATTATAATCTAAAAAAATCTTTACCAAAAAACAAGGCTTCGTGGTTCAAATGATGTTTATATTATGTCAATTCGCATTTAATGTTTGCATTTAATGTTTGATTGTGTTTTAGAAATGCATTTGTCATAAAGTGCTTTAATAATCAAATAATTTCATTCCCTATCAAAAAGCCATTTAAGTGAAGGAACAAATGTGAGGTGCATATTTTGTTTTTAAACATTTTTTAGTAGATCCTATGTGCACTTCCTTTAAGGTGGATGCACCAAAACCTGTCAGTTTAAGAATTTTGACCTCTTTAGAGCGATATTTTTCAATGATAAAAAATTGGAGCACATAAAACTTTGGGTTTAATAACCAAGCCCAATTTATAATTAATTTTGTCACAATGTATGATTTTGTTCTCAATTTTCAAACTTAATATGCATAGACCACTATTGATGTTAGTAGGGGAATCAATACTCGTCTTCATTTCTAATCCAATCAATTTGTTAACTTGGCATTCATAATTGATCACCAAACTGCTACAGCTAATGGTTGTGATGATTTGATTGGGAATTCACAAAGTTGAAACATGTGCTTGCATAGGTGACGGTCTAACAGGTTCTGATGCTTCTACCTTAGTTCAAATTATTTCTTTTTGACAAACACAAGCAATGTATTTTAACGATCGCATGCGCCATCTTGGTCCTGGTGGCCAAGTTGATAGCACTTCCCCTAACAGACTCATCATTCATGTTGGCCCTGCATCCTCTCTCTTCTTCAACGATTTCAGTGATATAAAATTTGGTCCCATCTGAACTATATTTTTCACAATATGATTCATTGACTTTGTCATTTTAAAACGAATGACATAATTAGAAGATGCTAGGAATGTGCTGGGATGCATCACCTTTATTTAGGGTCGGCCACCTGTTTTGCGCATCACCGTTTCACCAGGCAAGTCTTCCCTTTGTTACTTACAATTTGGACATCCGTTCCTCATTTTTCGGTCCTCAATTCTCCCTTTGGATTCTGTCCTCATTGCCTGGGCAGAGGGTGTTGACAAGTTACATTTCTGTTGGCAGGCTGCTGGATCACACTGGAAAGAACAACAGACGCTCGTACAAATTTAAAAAACAAGTGATGGTCATATTCGTCTAGTTGGGACTATTCCGCAAATTTGGGACTCATTTTTTCTTCATAACTATGCCTAAAACAATGAGTCTTATGTTCACAAAAGGTCCCAACTAAACAAATGTGATCATAGTGACTGTTTATATTTGTTTTGTTTAACTCCTAAATGAACCAAAAGCAAAAATTGGGCCTCATGTTTTTTCTAGGAGTTTTGAGTAGGCCCTATGTGGACTTCTTTTTGTTCAAATTTATTTGTTGTTTGACCAACACATGCAATGTTCTTCACTGATTTCGGTGATATAAAGTTTCGTCTCATCTCAATTATATTTTTCATAATTTGATCAATTGAATTTTTCATTTTTAAACCATAAATCCTAGCTTCTTTAGGGGTTAAGAGTAATGATGTTGAATTTCCACAATTCAATTTCCATTCCATTTCAAACGAGAGGTTCTTGGTGTTGAGAAATTGGTGTCTACAAACTTTGTACTTTGACTAATAGAAAGTTGTGTTTATTCAAACACCACATGAAACTTTGAGCTCATTAACCCCTAGAGAACACATGATTCACAAATCCAATCAATATATGATTCAGATGGAACCAAATCTTATATCACTGGAACGTGAAGAATGTTGCATGTGTTGATAAAAAAACAAGCGGCTAGTCGTGTAGTGTTTGCCTTAGTATTTACTCTAGATTTACTTTTACACCTTGTATGTGCTGTTCAGCCATGTAACACCTTGAAAACGATGTGTTTCTGTAGTCTCTGCCATGGTGGGGCAGAGACAATAAACAAATTTGAACAAAAGGAAGTTCACATAGGACCTACTCAAAACTGCCACAAAGAAATCATGAGTACGAATTCATGCTTCTTCAGTCGGTCCTTTACATAACATTAAGTTAGGTCCGTAGCTTGTAGTCCCAAGATGATGCATGAAGGAAAGGCAGAGAGCATGAATGCTACTGAATGTTATGTAGGAATTAACTTGTCCCCTAGTTTACAAAAATATTTTTTCATTCAACTGTTTCAGGCCGGCTGTGTGGCCCTGACGTAATTGGCATTAAGTCGACATGCTATGTATGTATATACGTACGTATGTATGTAGAGAGGGCCGGGGAAAAGTCATTTTGTCTTGAAATTTGGAACCCTTGTAAGGCCGCCATTGGATTTGAGACCACACCTTGGCTCTCATATGTTTCCCAGTGGGCTCCCAGCAGAGTAGACCCCTTCCTGTCTTGGTCCCTGTTCCCCTCACAAACTACCACACTGACCAAGAAATCACGCACAGCTGGAAGACCATTCCAAGGTGATTTCCCACAACTTTTCTTTTGCATTTTTGCCCAAGACTTAGAGCATGGCCACCCATGTCCTCCCAGAGTCTCTCACACTCAAGAAGTAGATGAAAACTGCCAAGGGCCCTTCAAAAATACCTCTTGACTCTCAATCCTAGCGTGTTAAGAAATTGCCCTTCAAATCACTATATAGTTGACTACATCCTCACATTTTACTTGTGATTGTTCATTGACTATTTGATGCGCACTTTTGATACGTGAGGGGCGTGCAAGGGTGGGGAGTGTAAGTGCAAGGGCTCTTCAAATGTAAATGAATAATTTCAGCGAGTTAGTCCTAGCGTGCATGGGTGGGAATGCTCTTAACCCCTCAAGGATCTTACCCACCTCTCAATTTGAAGATTTGCAAAAATTCATTGTAAAATACAACCACTAGTGAAGGTTGTCTTACTCCAACACTAAACAAAGTGTTGAATACCTTCAGTAAACCTCCCCATCTATATAACACAAATATTCTTAGAATACTATATATATATATGAAACATTCTAGAAGATTGTACAAAATTCTTGGATATTTATGTACATTTCATCCAAGTTGTTCAAAGAAATTTGACACTCATCTAATTAGACAGCTGATGTCATACGTTTAATGCAAAGTCAAATAAGAAAAAACTGTTAGACATGACAACCCCACCACTACACTAAATGGTGTATTTAGTGTTCAGAGAGAATTGATACAATCTTTTACTACAATCCATTTGAAGAGAAATAGTGTCCCTACACTACATATGAGTTTGCCACTTGTAATTGCCACTTTCTTTAAGAGTGTCATGTTCTTTTCAAGTAATGAGAGTGACATGAGGTGGCATGCCAAGTTTGTTATAAAGTTGCCATATGTCACTGGAACACTACATCCATTTTCTTCTTACAAGGACACTATATATCTCTAAAATTAAATAGTGTCCGGATTGAGAAACAAAATCCCAGACACTAAATACGCCATTTAGTGTAGTAGAAAAGGTGGTCTTAGGCACAATAATAGTGTCAAGGCATGATGTCCAAGGTCACTATTGGAAGTAGTGGCACCAAGTTAGTGCCAATAGCATCTTTCGGCATCATACTCTAGCATTATTCTTCAATACCCAAAAGACATCTTTCTACTACAATAAAATTGTGATTTAGTGGATAGCGAGGATTGGTGTCTTTTACTATAGTTTGTTCAAAGGTGAGGAGAAATAGTGTCTCTAAAATACATAGGAGTTTGCCGCTTGTCATTCTCACCTCCGCTGAGAGTGCTATGTTCCTTCTAGGTGATTATAAAGTTACCATTCAGCATTGGAACACTACATCCATAAGGTTTAGTTGAAGTTTTAATCATTTTTTATTTTATAGTAAAAAGTTTTTTAGAGGGATACTATGTCCCCAAAAATTCAAATAGTGTCCATTTTGAAAAATAATGTCCCGGACACTAAATCACAATTTTAGTGTAGTCATGGTTGTTTTACTCCACCACTAAACAAAGTGTCAAACATGATGTCGAAGATTAGACCTCCCCGTTTATAAAACATGAATATTCTTAGAATATTCATAGATTATTCTTACAATATTCTTGGATATTTAAGAATATTTTATGCAAGTTGTTTAACATATTTGAAACTCATCTATTTAGACAACCGATGTCACACGTCTAATACAACGTTAAATTAGAAAAAAATGTCAAACATAACAACCATGTCACTAGTAGAAAAGGTGGTCTTTAGGCACTGAGGGATAGTGTCAAAACATGATGTCCAAGGTCACTATTGGAAGTATTGACACCAAGCTAGTGCCAATAGCAGCTTTGGGCACCATACTTTGGCATTTTCTTTTATACTCAAAGACCACCTTTCTACTTGTGAACTTCAAAGAATACTTTGAAGTTGACGTGTAAATAAAAATTGTAAATTTTGAATCTTAGATGATAATCATACCATTGGGTTTGTAATTTATACAGATAAATTGTTAATATAGTTTTCAAATCTTAATATCCCAAATTATTCCTTCCAAGGTTGATTAAAAAAAATATTGAAAATTGAAACTCAATTTTGTAATATCTTCTTTGAACTAAAAGCTTTGGAATTTTTGATAAAACAAAGTTTCTAGGAATTATTATAGGAAATTCACACTATATCATTTTGGAAACCAAAGGGTTCAAATACTGTATCCGGCTGTCAAGGTTGGCATATCACGCTAGATAATTATTTTTTCTCCTAAATGCTGTGAATATTCTCTAAGCTTGTGTGAACGATATCTAAGATTCTCTTTTTCACCATAGATAATAGAGTTTTTTTGAAAAAAAAATTTCCTATACATTTGGACTTCTTTGTTTATAATTAATTTTTGCTGACTTGAATGAAAAAAACTTGATGCTTCTTGTTGAAAAACAAACTCGAAGTTGTACAGTCACCTATAGAAAGTAAGGTAACCCCACAATCCTCCATTCTCTAAAATACTATCAAACTCACTACAATGATTTGCCAATCACCAAAATTTTCCCATAACACAGCTTGTGTATGGTGCAATTTTGTGCCAAATTTGATGCAAGGAAGATGACCGGAAGTTGCGATAATGTCAATTTACCAACTTTTTTGTCTAATGTGAAAAAAGTGCATATCAATTACGCAAAAGCTTCCAAGGATCCAAAAATTTTATAGAAGGTAGAAGTCACAGTAAGGAACAATATGGTGTTATAAAAAAGAATGGTATTCCTAGGTATTTTTTAATTAAATGGTGACTACATCCAATTCAAAATCAAAAAATTAAGGCCAAATTTTAGTTTAATTATATAATAAAGTAATTAGCCTACTTTTGTCACTTTTTTTGTGAGACCGTATTGTCATAGTCATGAACAATATAATGTCATAAAACAATGACAAAAATAGATCAATTACTTTATTATATAATTAAGCTAAAATTTGGCCTTACATTTTAAATTTTGAATTGCATGCGGACACCATTTAACTTAAAAACACCTAAGAAATACCATATTTTTTATAACACCATATTGTTCCTTACTGTGACTTCTACCTTTTATGAAAAATTTGGATCCTTGGAAGCTTTTGTGTAATTGATATGCATTTTTTTCCACATCAGGCATAAAAGTTGGTAAATTGACATTAATGCAACTTCCATTCATCTTCCTTGTACCAAATTTGGCACAAAAGTGCTTCATAAACAAGCTGTATTGTGGGAAATTTTGGTGATCGGCAAAGGATTGTAGTGAGTTTGGGAAGCTTTTTAGTGAATGGTGGATTGTGGGGTTACCTTACTTTCTATAGGTGATTGTACATAATCCATATTCTGAATGGTGGGAGCATAAGGGGTTAATGAGGCTCTAAAGGGGTCCCTGAAATTGTATTTCCTCTGTCCCACTAGAACATTATATTTTCCTTTGTAAATTGCAAAGGAAAACATGGATTTTAGTGGGACAAAGGAGTAGAGAGGAGTTTACTTTGTGGAGAGGGATGATGTGAATTTTGATACGGACCATGTCATGGCCTCTGCACTTGTACAAAGTTGGGCCAACTATTGCGTGGTGTGGGATCAGGGCAAAGTGCAAATTGGAGTGCAGAGTGCAAGGGGTGCGGGTTGTGGGGTGCATGTGCACAATATTTCTGGAATATTTTTTCTTGTCATCATTGCCACATGGCACTTTAGGGTTAGGGTTATGAATTTGGGCTTTAGGGAATATTTTGTTAACGTTGGCAAATATTCAAAGAGTATATTGCACATGCACCCCGTACCTGCCCGGCCTTGCATTTGCACTGTGCAGTAGTTGAGCCCGCATAAAGTGAATCAAAATGATATATTGGATTTAGTTTAAATTTGCTCCCTACATGAACAATCATTCAATCGATTTTCATTAACCCCTAAAGGGCCAATAAACCCAATTTGGTTCTTGTATTATTTTTAGTAGGTCCTTTGTGGATTCCCTTCTATTTTAATTTATTATTTTTCGATCAACACATGTAATGTTCTTCATTGATTCCAATGATACAAAATTTGGTTACATCTTATTGATGTTTTTCACAATATAATTGGTTGAATTTGTCAATTCAAAACCATTGATCCTTGGTCCTTTAAGTAGTTAGGAGATTTCAAGGACGATCATAGAATACATCAAAGAATGCCCTACAGAAATCAAGGACATAGATATTTTGAAAGATTGTTTCAAAAAGTTAACTTTACTATTATTTTCGGTTTCATCACTTGGGGGTTAAACCCCTTAAGAGCATTCCCACCCATGCATGCTAGGACTAATTCGCTGAAATTATTCAACTACATTTGAAGGGCCCTTGCACTCACACTCCCCCACCCTTGCACGCCCTTCACGTATCAAAACTGCGCATCAAATAGTCAATGGACCAATCACAAGTAGAATGTGAGGATATAGTCAACTAAATAGTGATTTGAAGGCCCAATTTCTAACACGCTAGGATTGAGGGTCAAGAATTATTTTTGAAGGGCCCTTGGCAGTTTTCATCTATTTCTTGAGTGTGAGAGACTCTGGGAGGGCATGGGTGACCATCATCAAGAACTTCAAGGCATGTGAACATGGTGCCACGATGGTGCATTGAAATGCGATTAAGATAATTTGGTGCCAACCTCCATACCAACCTAGTATGGATAAAATGACACTAAAATGACCTGTATGCGGCCTTTGGTGTCAAAATGGCACAAAAATAGTTTGGGCCAACTTTTCTGATGATGCCCTTATTCAATTCAATTGGGGTTTTTTCCAAGGAAGATAGGCAGATGCAAAAGCGTAGAACCCAATCATATGCAATATGCCAGATATGTATATATATTGTGTTGAATACATAATCAACAAAACTGGGCATCGAGGCATGCGTTGTTCCGTGCATTTTGGACACTAGATCGTGCTGTTGCAAAAAGAATTTCAACAGTCTCAGAGTGGCTCTGACATAGAAAGGGAAGTTTTTTTCAAAAACAAATGGATGCTTTTTATTTCCTAGTGATCTGAAGTTCCACTGTGGCCATGTATTTTTGTGTACAACTGAACCAAGTGATTGCTACCATATTTCACTACACCAATGTAAGGTGGACGTACCCATTACTCCCTTTGACCGAAAATAACTATTCTATTTTTTTGGCTTTTTTTGTCCAAAAATAATTGTCCTATGCTTTATACTTCAAATGTGAGCCCTATACCCCCTTAGACCCACCTCTTCCCAACAAGCGACATGTGGTTGCCGTGGCTTTGTACTTTGGTTCTCCTTTGCAACAAAATTGCCTTTCATTTGTGTCAAAATAAAATAAAAATAAAAATGTGAGCCCTATCCACTTCAAATGGGGCTCACATTTTTTCTTATGGGTTGCAAAATGGGTTCACGTTTTTCTGATGCATAACATTCAGTAGCTTGTATTGGCTCTGCCTTGCAAGCATATTCCACACCCAACAAGACCAGATCAATAGCTAACATGACAGGTGGAGTCTCAAGATGATGCATGGAGGAAAGGCGGTGAGCACAAAGGCTACTTAATGTTATGTGAGTTGCAAAATGGGGTTCACGTTTTCCTTATGAGTTGCAACATTACATTATTAAGCCCTAGACTTTTTACCCCTGACTAAAGTTTTCAAGATTCTCTCCGATGCTCTTGGATACTATTGGATGCTCTTTTCTTCAAACTTAAGTAAGTTTTCCTTGTTTGATTACTAAATTCCCTTATACAATTCCAAATGTCCTCTGTCACCATAGTTCGAAGAAAAGTTATTCTATATGTAAAGTTCAATCCAAGCGGTGGGAGGTTTGGAACCCTATTGTTGATATGAAATGTGGCTCACGTTTTTCTTTCTTCCTTCTTCCTTGATTCATTAGCATACGATAAATTGATATCAATTCAACACTCATCCATTGAATAAAATATAGTTTTTAAATTAAAAAAACCCTACAACTTGCAGTCATAGGCATCAAAAGTAGTAGGAAATGACACTTTATTTACGATGACCCCTCTGAGACCATAGTTCTTCTTCTTGATAAAAAAAAAACACACTTAGGCAATTGCGAATTTATGTTATTTTTTAATTTATTTTAATTCCTTTTTTCCATACAATTTCATTTTTTTTGCTGAATAAAAGATTTCCTTAGTTTTGCCATTTATTTTATGTTTTTCCGCTGAATCTACTATCAGGCTATGGTAATGCAGTTTCCAGCATAAGCATTGCCCAAGTCTCCTCTTGGACTTCACTGCGTAGAATTCCTCAAGTCCTGGTCCAAACAATATACATGTAACAATTTTGAATTGGTCATTTCATTGGGCTACGGTACATTGCCGTGGACTACATAATCAAAGGCATGCAAGTAGGTGATGGGACATAATGTCATGTTCAAGTTTCGAGCTAGTACAACGTTGAGATATTCTAGTGATGACCTTAGGTCAGAGCTGGTTTAGTGGGATCTTGGTGATTATAGGTGACACTTGTGGATTCCCAATGCTTATAGGGTATGTAAGCGAGCCGGCGAGTCAACAGTTTTAGGATAAGGTTTTCTATGATGTAACCTAGTTTTTCACAGTGTTGAATGATCTTCTTGTGACCATTATTTGAAATAACTTAGCATTTCAAGTCTTTTCAATTTCATGGCCTTTCATGTTGTCACTGGTCGTGCGGAAAGAAGTGAAGTGCTAATCTTATTTTTGTTAATCAAAGGGCTCACAAAAAGAAAACAAAGAATATAATAAATTACGTGTTATGATCTTCTTCTGATTATTGTACCCGCATAGTAGGTTTGTATAAATATAATTATTTTTTAGTTTGACAAAAATTAATTTGCCACATGTTACATAGCCATTGGTTGTAACCCACAAAATAGTCTAGATGACACCAAAATAATCAAATTATTCATCATAACTTGTACAAACCTGCTATGTGGATATGGTATCGTTACATTTTGCGTTAAATTTCGAAGTTACATTAAATTTCTGTATTTTTTATTTCTCTGAGATAAAACACCCATTTTGTTAAAAGTGCACATGCCCTTCTAAAATTGCACATTGTAATTTTTTTCATAGGGCAGTAGATGAATGAGAAAGCATAAATATGCTATGGAAATACATACCAAAAATTAATGTAATTCTTGAATTAAATGATTGGAAAATTTCGTGTCCAGAGAACACATAAGGGTTCACTATAAGAAAATTGACATCCATGCAATTATTTAAGTTTTTTCAGATAATTCTTTTTGGAGTTTCTAGAAGTTAGGTTTATGTTTTTGAAGTGTTTTAGATTCTATACATTTTCATGTGGGTTTTGCAGTAAGTTAATTGCAAAGACGTTACTAAATCCAATCAATCCATATTTCAAGTGATGGAGGATTAAAATTGCAAGTGATGGAGGATTAGGCATATGCCTAACCCTCTCACAAAATTTTTCTGATGTGACATTCATTAATAACTAAATGTTCATTGTGACTTGTTTTTAGTGACTCAAAATTGAGTCACTAAAAACATGTCATTATAACGGATGTTTAGTTATAAGAGACATGTCACGCTGTACAAGGTTTCTACTAAGGTTCATTAATTGCAATTATTATGTAAACTACTAAGTGATGGGGTTAAAGATACACCTAATTCTTAACACTTTAACTAATTTTTGAAATATCAAATAATGGGAGGTTATGCATATATTTAACACTCCAACACTTGGAATTTTAAATAACAACTGCCTCTAATAGCAAAACATTATAACTCATGGATATACATATGCTAACCTTGAAATACTTCAATTTTATAGGAAAATAAAATATTGGAGGGTTAGGCATATGCCTAACCTCCTAAGCACTTACAATTTCAACAAAATAAAATGTTTGAAGATAAACCCAGGGAGTGCATTCTTCAAATACTATAATTATACACGTGCATGCACAACAAGGGTATTATTTAGAAAAAACATGTACAAAACGTATTTATCAGAGACATATTTCAATTGAAAAGAAAGTAGATATACATGGGGCTTGGAGTTTGTATATAAGAAAATGTATTTTGAGGCTATGAGATTTGTACATATACTAGTGGGACCCGTGCCGTTGAGCACATTGACGTTAGTTTAATGTTAAGAACTTTTATGGACTTCAAATATGTTGATTCAAGAAAAAATTCCTACACTACAGAAAATTTAGAGTGTAAGATATGAGATTACATATGAAATGAGATTCTATAAAACAAACTCATATCCTGTAAAACCCATAATAATTACATAAAAGCTTGAAATAGTATGAAACTGTTAGAAAAAATGTACATAACTATGATGAACAATTAAACTACCACCAAAAAAAATCCGATACAAAACCATTTTCTACTCAGTCATCCTGCCTCTTTGGATGCAGGCAGTGAGTGTGACAGAAAGAGGGAAACTAACTTAGGGTTTGGGGCTCCAAACTGAAGGCTCCCGCCTTACGGCCTTCACGGCGTTCCTGAATCAATTGTCCGTGTTTCCATTCCTGTGCGTCCACCATAGCCGTAGCCACTCCTGCTTCCTCTTCAGTCGTTCTGCCTCCTCCCCCCTTCTAACCCTAAAGCCTCCCCAATTTCCCACTCCTCCACTGTGCTGCGCCTAGTCTGCAAGCGCTGGAACCGTCTGGCCTCCGATCGCCATTTCCTCTGCGCCCGAAGCCTTCAATTCGAGGCACGCTAGTAACGAGGGCCTGAGAGAGACGAGAGAAAAGAAAGCGTGCAGGCGTGCAGGGGTTTGGTGAAGGAGGATGGTGATTGCCAAAGGACGGTGACTGTGCGTTAGGAAGGGTGTGGCCGTTTTAAGTGCGGCTTGCCCTTCGCCCTCGCCCTTCTTAAGGTCTGATCATTCCCCTTCATTTTTTATTGTAATAACCCTAATTTTAATTTGGTGTCCCTGAGCTCTTTCTTCATGGAGATGGATTTCTGGTATGAATGTGGTTCCTATTTAGGTTTAGTGTTAATCTTTACCTGTGCCAAATTGGTAGCTCTTCGTTCTCCTCATTCGTATCTGCTCCTTCGTGGATCCATAGTTTGAATCTCTTGTAACAGGCGTTAAGGAGAATTAGGAACTATCGATTACGACGACCATGCAATACTGTTACATAACCCTAATTTGATGGGAGGTTTGTCCATAGCTTTCTTCATGGAGGTATATTTCTGGTTTATCGCTGAGCTCGTGGCCTTCATTAGGGTTAGATGTCCATACTATAGGGTATCTTTCTCCAGGGCCGAGCTTTGAAAAAAGGCGGGGCAGAACAACAGTCCTCCTCTGAAGTTTGGCCTGAGGAACGCCTGAAGTTCATAACCATATTTTCAGGTCTTGCAAGTGAGTGAGAGGAACCCAAGGGATGAGATGAAACTGAACTACGATCCTCGCCTGGGGTTTGGTGGACATTCTTTGATCTGAATAAAAATATTGTCGGGCCCTCCACACACGGACACGTGGCATCCTGGCATTCTGCACAAATTAATTAATTGAAAACTCAGTCTGTGGCACTGTCTTCTCTTTGTTACTCTGTGGGGGTACTACAAGATAGAATTGAGTCACTTGTTTGCATGTTGATGAACGACCTTTTTGTTTTAGAGCAATCGTCAGTTTATTCTTAGTTACTGTTAACGGGGCTTTTAGGTTATTAATTAGCATGATGGTCGTACTTGACACACTATTCATTCATGAGGTGGAGATGTGATTGAAGTGTGAAAGTCCATGCAGACCATGTACGATGAGTCTAGATTCTCCTTTCGTCCTGAATGAAGGCGCTGAAATTTAACGTGCGTATCCTCGCCTAAAGTAAAATTAGACTTTATGCTCGCAGTAATTTACAGTTTTCTGTGCTTAACTTGCATCCCACGGTGTTACACGAACAATGTCATCGAAGTTTCAGGCTAATAGTGCATACACCTCATGTAATCGTACCAGTCAACGGGAACCTCAGGAAGGTTGGCCTGAATTAACTTTCAATGCGGTTTTGTTGCAGGTCCTTCTGACTAGTTTTGAGATGGTGATGAGAGATGAAAACGAACTTGCTAAAGAGACATGGCAGTTCATTGTCGTCGATGAAGCACACAAGTATCTGAAGTGTTTGTGACGTTGTTTAGAATGTCTTCACGAGGTTTCACATGATGCCTGCTGCACACTGTAATTGTTCCTCCAACACTTCCAATTTCTAACAAATTAGAATACTGAAGAGCTAGGCATAAGCCCATTCTTCCAACCTTAAAAACTAAAAAAAAAAAAAGATGTCAGAGGGTTAAGCATACACCTAGCCACCAACACTTCTATTATATAGCAAAATAAAATATGGGAGAGTTAGGCATATGCCTAACCTCCTATCACTTGAATTAATTGTTAAAATACCAAGTGATAGGGGTTAAGCATATGCCTAACCCTTACCACTTGAATCATTTGTTAAAATATTGAGTGATGGAGATTAGGTGTCAACCTCATCCCTATCAATTTAATTAATTCAAAAAAATTACAAGTCATAATAACTGAAAGTAACATGCCATCACTTCAATTATTAGGTAAAGTACCAAGTGATGGAGGTAGGCATTTGTCTAACCTCCCATCCCTTTAATTAAGTTTTAAAATACCGAGTGATAAGGGCTTATGCTTATGCCTAGACTCCCCTCCCCCCACTAGCAATTCGTTTTCCAAAATATCAAGTGCTATGAATTAGGCATATAGACTTAACTCCTATCACTTAAATTAATTATTAAAATCGCAAGTGATGAGAGGTTAGGCATATGCCTAAAACCCCCATCACTTGCAATTATTATGTAAACTATCAAATGATGAAGGTTAGGCATTTGTTTCAACAAACACTAATAAGTGATAGGTTAAGGCGAATGCCTAACCCCAATCATTTGGTATTTTAGAAAATAATTGCAGGTAATGGGGGTTAAGCACATGCCTAACTACCACCCCCTTTTTAAATCACTTGCAATTATTTTTTAGAATACCAAGAGGTATGGATTAGGTGTACATTTAACCATATGACTTCAATTATTATTAAAATACTAAGTGATGAGAGTTAGGCGTATGCCTAACCTCTATCATTTTAATTAATTTTAAAAATTGCAAGTGATGCGGGATTAGGCATGTGCATAACCCCCTAATCACTTGCATTAATTTTTTTAAATACCAAGTGATGGGGTTAGGCATATGCCTTACCCTCATCACTTTGATTAATTTTGAAATTCCTAGTGTTGGGAGTTAGGTGTATACCTAACCCCTATCAGTTGTATTATTTGTTAAAACACCAATGAAGTGATGGAAGGATTATGCATATGCCTAACCCCTATCATTTGTATTATTTGTTAAAACACCAATGAAGTGATGGAAGAATTATGCGTATGCCTAACTCCTGTTACTTCAGTTGATATTTGAAATTGCAAATGATAAAAACTTAGGCATATGCCTATTCCCCCAATCACTTGCAATTATTTTCTAAAATACCAATTGATGGAGTAAGGCATATGTTTTACCCCCATCACTTTGATTATGTTTTAAAATTCTTCATATTAGAGATCAGGTATACGCCTAACCCTTAAAATTTGTATTATTTTTTAAAATACCAAGTGATGGAACAATTAGGCTTATACCTAATCCCTATCACTTCAATTAATTTTAAAAACTGCAAGTGATGGGGATTAAGCAAATGCCTGATCTCCGGCATAACTTTGATCAATTCAACAAAAATAAAATGATGGAGGGTTAGACATATGTATAACCCCCCTAACACTTCAAATTTTCAAAAATAATTGTAGTGATAGGGAGTTAGGCGTATGCCTAACCTTTTTATGTTTATTTTCTTGTGACATTAAAAGGGATGGGGGTTAGGCATATGGCAAACCCTATTTTGTAATTTACACGTTTCACATTCTTCTATCAAATGTTTTGCATTCTTTTACTAGTAACAACTAGATGTTGACCTTATTTTGTTCTTGGCTGGTGAAGGATAACAAACTTACTAAACATTTAGATATATTTGGTCAAGTGATTGGATTTCTTGTGATTGTTGCCATAGTGATATGATGCAATTAATACCATGGGGGAATTAGGTGTGTGCATAACCCTCTTATGTTTAATTTCTTGAAACATTAAAAGGGGTGGGGGTTTAGACGTTTAGACATATGCCAAAGCTTATTCCTTTGAATATATTTAGTATAATTGGATTGAATGTGGGTTTAGGTATTTTTCCAACCGTCACATTCTTGTCACATTCTTGTTTCTTGCGACATTGCTAATCATTTTTTGGTTTGTAACATTGGAAGTTATTTTAGTTTTGATTTTAACTTTTCAGTGCAAACTTTTGTAGGTGATTAGGGGATTTATTGGCTTCTCGAAAGCAACGACCCCTTAAGAAAGCCCCAAAAGTAGTGGATTTATGGTGTGGACAAATGCATGGTGCACGCTACATAGCTAAAGTAGTTGAAGTCTTGTCAATTGAAGAACAAGACTTATGTGAAGTGTTGATTTTCAAACTAGAAGTTTTAGTTTCACCTGATGGATTGGGCACTTGGGCATATGCCTAACCATCTTATTGTAATTATTTGGTAACGTTGCAAGTTATTGGAGATTATGTATATTCCTATCCGTCTCAAAAATTTAATTGACAATTGCAAGTGATAAGGGTTAGGCTTATGCCTAACTCCTTTATTTTATTTTATTAATTAATTCATTTGGTATTCTCATTTGGAATAAGTGTTTGTCATATTTGTCGTATTGGAAATGGTAGCATCAGTTCAATGTAAATAAAAACTTTAAAATTTTGTGAATCATTTTTACTAGTAATTTTAGGTGTTTCAATTAACCAAAAACAAATTTTGACCAAAATTAAAAGTGCACATACTATTGTGCACTTTTAACGAAATGGGTGTTATAAATGAAAGGATGTTACTGCTGTATTCAGTTTTACTGCAACTTGTGAAGGCATAGGTAGTCTTGGATGAAGGACTTCAAAGCTTACATTATCAAGCAATTAGTATGGAACTACATATAGGTTGTGTTAACCTGTGAAAGTCTAGGGCTTTTAGCCATAATTTAAATGTACTATAAGACGTGGTCTCTCAAAAATTTCAAGTTTCAATTTCAAAAATCAGTTATAAGACATTTTGATTCAAAGACGTGTGTATTGTACAATACAATACATTCAAGTTTGAGGAAAGAGGATTGCAAATTTTCCAATTGAATTTACAAGTTTTGATACTTACAACTTGAAATCCATTTGAATTGGTTAACCCTTAATCCCCTGAGCGTCCATTTTTTGGACGATGTATAGATTTCATCCATGTTTTCTCATCCGTCATGCACATTTTGCATTGTGGAAATTTTACTATAGATTTTATGGGAAGTTAGCTTCGTGCATGTCTGATCCGATTAGAAAGGGGACGATTTGTGAAATTCTTATGCCTCATTTCATGTTGTAGTGATTCACCCAAAATTTCAAAGATTTTAGTGTAAAAGTGCTCTTATAAAAGTCAACTCATAAAATCAAGCAATAAAAAAATCTTCAAAAATCACTACACCTAGAGTATTACATTTCAACCAATCACAACAAATTTCATCCACAGATTGTCAATATCTTATTCCTAATTGAATTAAAAAAGAATTTTGACTTTTGAGTTTCAAATTTTATACAAAAATATTGGTGATAGCAATCATAGATCTAACCATATGGATAGAATCTTAAATTCATAATGTACAACTTTTATTTATACATCAAGTTCAAAATATCCCTCTTAGTTGCATTTTATAATGCATCTTTGCAAAATTATTGAATTTGGAGAGGGCTCTAGGCATTTAGGGGTTAATATCAGAATGTCTCGAAACAAGTAACGTTCACATGAGTGTTCTTATAGTTTGGTAAACGTGGCTTCAGATCCTTCTAAAAAAACATTAAATAATGTGTTAATTAATAAATTATACCCTTATTATTTTAATTCAATAATTTTCATTATACATCTTTGGCCAATCCTTCCAAAATTCATAAGATAATGAGCTGTTTTGTATCTGTAACATAATTATAAAATAAGATCTTTAAAAATAGAATTAAAAAAAAATTGGCATGGATATTGAGTCCAACTATATGGATGCTGTCTGAGTGTCATCATCTGCAATTTTCATTTGTATACCAATTTCATAAAATGGATTTTGTACACTTTTTATAGTAAATTTCACTCTTTATGATGCAACCAAAATTCAAAATTCAGGAATAGGTCGAGATAGTTATTTTTAACCTTGTAAACTTAGTATTGTAAAGAAAATTAAAGTTCCAAACCCCAACTATCCATCACTCATGAATGTAACATTAATGGGTTTCACACATCATGGATGAAGCAAGAATAACCATTTATCATCTCTTTTTGTTGACGTTATGTGTCCCAATCACCCACCTCCTACTAAGAATATTAATAAGTAGCGTGTAACATGAAACAAAAGAAAACTTACTCAAGGCTTCACAAAAGAATCCCAATTTAGTAGATAGAGTGAAGAAAGGGCTATGTTAAATTATTGATTCAAAAAACCCATCTTGTTGAACAAGATTTTTAACCAACTCTTACCACGAGATGAGACCACATTAATGAGTCCACAAATACTCTGTTGAAGATAGCCTCCTAAGTAGTGTGCGGAAATCAATCCACTCTTAACTACACTAATTTATCCTATTAGTGAGTTGGAAAATTAGAGTCACTTGAAAGTCCTTTGCAATATACATTATACCTTGATTCCACTAGCACTAATATAAACATGTTACAAATAGTGTGACTTTGGTAATTAGCTTCACAAAGACTAATAGGATAATCTAGTGTAGTTGGTGTATGGACGTAGAACCTTCTGCTTGATGGTCCTTGACATCAAGCTTCATCACCAAATTGTCATTCTACAGATATTAGTGTGGCTTGTTCTGTTGGCCCAGATGTCCCCCATACTCCCCGTGTTCCCATACTCCCTGTATTCCCCATGCTTCTCGTGTTCCCCGTGCGTTCCCCGTGCGTCCCCCGTGCGTCCCCCGTGCGTCCATGTCATGTACTTTTGCTTTAGCTTATTCTTTATAGAATAATTTATCCATAATTCAATTCAATGTTATGATGACAAAATTCAATTAAAAATCCATAACTTCCACACCGTCGGTCCAAAAGCTACGAAATGACTCGCCGATAGCTTTCTGACAATACCAAAAATGACATCAAAAACTCCCATACACTATTTTTCATAATTTAATTCAATTTACGATGACGAAAATCACTCAAAAATCCATAACTTTCACATTGTACCTCCAAATGTGACGAAACCACTACGGTGCACCCCTCCTCATCGAGAGCTTTTGAACAGTACCAAAAATGCGGCCAACAGGCACACAGTCGGGAGATCTCAACGGTACACACAAAACAAACAAACCAACGAACTAGAATACCTTCCAAATAAGATTCAACATCAGCAAATAACGTTAAATTTACATCTGGTGCCCGGGAGTTATATTCCTTCTTGCTAACTGATCATCTAATAAGAGCTCTACTAAGATCATCTAATCAACTCACAATCCTCTAACCATCTTAACTACAGTAGTTATCGAAATCTCACTCGACACCCCCAAGTTAGAGAGGAGAACACAGGTCTGTTCCTATTCCATTAAATCATCCACGTCATCTATGTAGCCAAAAAGAGACCAGTCCAGTATCCTGAAGGTCGAAAGGACTTGCTTGAACACGTCAGCAGCTGCCATGCATCCTGCCACGGTGGCTGGTACCGTTGCCCCTGCTCCCACTGCTGCCGCACTCTCACTTTGCTCACTGTACCCAACACGTCTTGAAATTATTGACTCATCAACTGTCGTCACATTCCAGTAATCCAAAAAACAATCACAATGAAGATACATCGTTCCGAGGAATTAATATAAAGGTCTTTAATTACCTGATAGCAAGAGGCTCATAAACAGTGATAAGAATGTCTGTTTCCACTCTTCGCAACCGGATGTTTGCCAAGTACACCTACCCAAATCAAATGAAAACACATCCGTTACTTTACACATACTAACGGAAAGCACATCAAAATCATGTTTAAAGGTACGATGGAAAAACTGTGCCAGAATACTCTGCTCTTTGTGACAGAAAATAGAAACGTCTGGAATGTACGAGTTCTGCTCTAGATACAAATCATTCAGCAATCAGCATTGCCCTGTTAGAAACTTCACAGTAAACACACCCTAACGAGCACTCAGGACTGAGATGTACCCGCACGAGGTTGGACGCTTCAGGACCTTGGCGACCCTTGGCAATCGCCTGCACGTTCAAGAAGAGGAAGATCAGAGGATTAGTCCTATTCATACACAGACATAAGTGGAAGAAAAAGAGTCACAAAAAGAAAGGTAATCGGCATACCATGGTGCCAACCACAGCATTCACCGTGGTGGCTTCATCCATATTGGGAATGTTGGCTGCAGGTACGCTACTTTCTTCTTGAACAACCTGTTCCCAACCCCTTCATGACAGCCATTTAAAACGAGCAAGCAATGGCTGACAGCTCAATTCTGTCCCTTGACAAATACTGCCATCCCTATTTAAGAGGTTTTAAGTCCTCTAGCAAAATCTTCTGTACTGCACTCGCCTTGTGTTCGAGTTAACATGACAATGTGCACCATGTCATATAGAATTTCATCTGCATATCTCAACCATCTATAATAACTGCTGCTCCCACAGCCAGCATTATATATATATATATGTAAAAACCGAAGAATTGGGGGGGGGGGAAAAAATATCTAGTTTCAAGGGCAAGGTTATAGTAACGGGAGGCATACCAGGCTGTTCTCAGATGCTTGTTCATCCGCTAGGTCTTCCAAGAACCAGCGGGCGCTACCCGCATCGGCGACATTTTCCTTGAGCTCTAACAGCTCCACAATGAAGCTCTCATCCCGGTTAGGATCCTGGAAGACTTCCTGGAAAAGAAATACAAGAGAAAACAATGATTAAGAGAGTATGGTGAGTTTGAAATTAGAAGTGCAAATATATAATCCAAACGCTGTCTTGAAGGCAGAATAGAATTGAGAATGCGTTGCCAGGACACATCCACAAGCATAGCGAACACAAATTGCACTTACAAATGATAAAACACAAATGACGAGAGTTAATACCTGATTGTTAGGTACTTCCCGAACGTCGCTCACATCCTGCAAGGATCATCAGATACCAATCAAAGGTAAACACGTACAGGTGAAACAAATATGTATTTCCGGTCCAAACATTCAAACCTCCAAAGTCCATGCAATGGACAGAACTCGGAGGTGTACTCACAGAAGTCCACTCCTATTGACGAACTCAAAAACCAAATTTGATTCAATACATCACCGAAAATGTAGGGAGAATCACGAAGATGAAAAGCAAAAACAGAGTACGAAGAACTTACTTTAAATCTGGAAGGGAAGCTGCATGAGATAGCTCCACCAAACAACATCATCTTCACTGCACTTTCTGAAAAAGTAATATAACAAATTTATCAAAATATAAGTTATTTAGGATGTGTGAACATACAAATAAAGATTTCGAAAAGAACACCAAATCCTTGACCTAATTCAGTGTCGTCTTCACAACTCAAATTCTGAAACTAGGGTGTCGGCGATCTTCTTCTTCTCGATTAAGACTGCCAAAGTTAGAACTTCAACGATGCACTCCGGAACACACGAATTTCCAAAACCAACATCCTCGCAAAAATCGACAGAAGCCTACACTGCCTTGAGAGAAAAACAAAAATTGAACAAGCAAGCTCGAGCAGGAAACAGATCTGTCCGACGGTTTGAAAATCCTACTTAATAAGTTAGAGATGAATCGATCGATGAGCGAACTTACCAGTGGGATTCATGGCAGCAACGGGGTGTGAAAACAAGCTTGTGATCGAGTGCTAGATCGTTTCGTTTGAGCAGAGAATTGGGTGGAAGTTGAGTTTGTAATGAGGTTGTTGTGGGCAGGCATCAAGATGTTCTCAAGCATCTTCGATTTTTGTACTTTTGGTTGCAATGATCGCAGAAAGATCGCAGAAAACACATTCAAGTGCCTGCTTTGGTGAAAGAAAGGCTTTTGTGTTCACTACTCTGGCTGCCTGGCATGCTCTCGTCAGCTTCCTTGCATGGAGGAGGATGGATGAAACTGGAGGAAACTGGATGAATGAAACTGGATGGTTGTTTTTCGTTCCCTATTTTCACCGTTAACCGTACAGTAGGTGGAGGGCAGAGTGAGCACATCTGTGTCGAATATTTAATAAAAGTAAGGTTTGGTAGACAGGATATTCATGAATATTCTTTAAAATTTTATTTTCATCATTTAGATTTTTTTTTATAAATTTTATTTTTTTTAATTATTTAGGCATTTACTTTTAGAATATATTATTATTATTATTATTATTATTATTATTATTATATTATATTATATTATATTTTTACTAACCTTGCCCTTTACCAATGGTAATACTAGTAGAAAAGGTAGCGCTCATGGAGATGCCCAGGCAAAATCATTGTGCATGTGTGGAATTGGACACCACCTTTTCTACTAGTGTAATTAGTGTGTATAATACTATTGTAAATGGAGGGCAAGATTGAACAACTTGTGTCAAATGTTTATTTAGTTTTGGGAAAAAAAAAGGGTGAACATACACTTTATTCATATTGGTCTCGAAAGAAGACTGGAGTTCTATCTATCTATATGAAAAACAAGGGGTTGGAAAACAAAAACACTCACAAATATTATAAGATTTTTTATTCTTTTTCCATTGTAAAGAACAAGGCAGAGGTATATTTCACTCAACTATATATAGAGTATATCTCGTGGGGATTACATCGTAGCTTGTCTCCCTAAGGATTATAAAAGTGCTACACACAAATGGTGATACTACTACCAAACAATAGGAAATAAGTCCATCGGCACAAATTCTCACTTAAATATTAAATCAATTTTGTATCAATTATTATTATTGTCATTATTCAATTGTTATAAAATGCATTGGAGATTCTTTTAACAACTTTAATATCGCTCTTACATGCAACATTATTGTCTTTTTCCATTTCATATAATTTCTATTTTGAGATTAAGCTAAAAGAAGTTAATTTGTCCTTGAGGATAAAGTTTAAAAAGATAATGAGGAAAAAGTACCGTATATAAAAGTGAATTTTGGACAACTTGAAGTTACAAAATAATTATTATGTCTTCTACTATTATGTGAGATTTGTTTTAATAGTTGAAAGCTTTTAAATCTATTATATAATGCAGAGTAGTACATGCATGCACGCTCCCCACAATGGTTTTACCTTTGTAACGATCGTGTTGAGTTAGCACGGGCCTACCTAGTTTATTATATAATGCAAGTAGTTTACATGCTCCCCGTAATGTTTCCCCCAAGACGAGCATGCCAAAGTCACTCGGACAACACAAGATTTATTATACAACATATGTAGTGCATGCACGTATATAGGCTCCCTACAACGATTTTACCCCCAAAATTTTTATGTTAGAATAGTCGTGTTGAACAGCGGGCGTTGGCACAAGGTCTACTTAGTTTATTATATAATGCAAGCTGGTGCACACACGTATGCACGCTCCCCATCATTAGGGGAGATATAGGGCCTCAACAAGCCACCATTTTGGATAGGCTGAAGTCAACTGACCAGAATAAATTATTTTACGAAAAATACATAAATAAAAATAAATAAAATTTTAGTCTGACGTGGACAATGACCTGGCACGTCATACTTCGAATTTTATATTAAATTATATATATATATATATATATATATATATATATAATTTTTTTAGTTTTTTTATTAGTTGTTGTTGGTGCATTGTTGATCAACAGTTTCTCAAAGTATAGGGGCCTTGTTGAGGTTCCATATCTATCCTAATGAATGGTTGAACTGCCAAAACGGTCATAACAGAGTCACTCCAACACAAACTTTAACATACAAAACACGCCCCGTCTCTAAATCCCCCGGTGGTCTTGAATGCGGGCACTATTCATCCACCCCTCCTTTTTACTGGAATTTCCATTTTGGGCACCTTCAGTGCTTTTTTTGGCAAATTGTTTTTTGGTAATTTGGGGCCGTAGGCCCGAAATTATCCTATGGGGACCTACTTGGGAATAAAAAACCATTGGAGGAGGGAGTTGTTTTTTAAAGTAAGGCTTGAACCGGACAAAAATAGGGGGCACTTTTGACCCCATTCATTCAAGACCACCGGGGTTCTAGAGAAATCCCAAAACACGCCTTGCACGCACATACGCACGTTCCCTACAACAGTTTCACCATCGGAACTGTCATGTCAGAATCCGGGACGTGCCAACCTAGTTTAGCATATAGCGAGGCCCATGCATGCATGCACACATTGCGCAACAACACACATGTACGCTTCCCAAGACAGTTCTAAGCCAGAACTGTCGTGCCAGATTCCGGGCAACCTAGTGTTTCCAAACTGACCTGCACGTAGGGTTAACTCTAACCTCAGGTTACTTCTAACCCTAGTTGACAGCACCGGATGCAGTCTAGTTCTTCTTCGGCGTTCTTCTTCTACACATCTCTCTTTCACAGGCCACCCGGCCTGATTGCTCGCATTGCTCCGTCCGTCGCTATGAGAGGCTTTACCAAATACTGGCGAGCCTAGCTGCTCCATACTATAATGCCTCGCTACTGATTACTCGAAACCTCAGATCTTGCTCCCTCTTTGGGAGAAAACAAATCCAACTATGGGAGGACCCGGTGGATCGTTGCAGCCATGGCGCAACAATAGTCGCCACTTGTGGCAACAATTGGCAGCTCGTACAAGTAGCTACAGAACCACGTCCGCCCTTCACACTACTACTACTACTGAGTCTTCTTCGTCTTCCACTACTGATTCGTCGTCTTCGTCTTCGTCTTCGTCTTCTTCGTCTTCATCTTCGGGGCGCGTTCTGCCGCCCAAGTCCCGTCTCACTTGGGTACGTATTCATTCTCTCTTGGATCGACCTATTATTCGGATTTTTCAAGCTCTCTGGTTGCGCGATCAAGGGTTTAGGTTTTTTACATTAAACCTAATTGAATGTTTCATGTAGTGCTCTTTTTTAGCATCCTTTCTGGTTATGAAATGAATTGTGAATCATTAGGTAAAAAATTAGGTTGAAATCGCTCTCTTTTCTATAGAGAATGTGTTTAGAGGTACCAGGACTTTGTGTTGAGATCACTGTTCCTTCAACCTTTGATCGACCTTTCAGACTTCATTATTCCAGCCAGTTAGTGCGGGGGTTTTTCAAAGCTTTCTGGTTGCGCGATCAACGGTTTAGGTTTGTAGCAATTTTGGAAGTTGTAGCAGAGCTTTTAGGGTCTTGTATGTAGCTCTGATAGAACTAAGCATTCTGACTGTCTATCGTTTGAATTGCACCTTTTGTTGGAGCGTGGGGGTTCACCAAGGGTTTAGGGTTTTGCATTAAACCCTAATTGAATGTTGCTCTTTTTCTAGTCCCTGTTAGCATCCTTTTCTGGTTATGAAATGAATTTTGGATCATTAGGTCGTTGAAAACGCTCTCTTTTACATATAAAATGTGTTAAGAGGTACCAGGACTTTGTGTTGAGATCACTGTTCCTTCAAAATGCTGGAAACAGCTGTTCTCTTGTACAAGCATAACTGAAACATAAGTCAGCAATAGGTTATACTTTTCTTAGTGGGGATTAATTCAGAAAGATTGTTAAACTGTAAGTGCCAAAAGTGGCCACTTTCATGTGTAATAGGAGTTGAAACATATCATGTAGGAATTCTTCAAGAAAGGTAATCTGATGAACCAATAGAGATACGTTTTTCAACTATGGAAGTCACTAGAAACCACTATTAGCTTTCAAAGTAGAAACTCACATTCTACTGTGAGTTGTAAGAGATCATCCTTCTCTACAGTTCTACATAACATTCGCCCCTAGACACTTTTTTTTTTTTTGAATGTACACATGGATCTCTCTTGCAGCGGCGATTGTTAACAGGGACGGTCCTCGGGTCTATAATTGGGGGAGGAGCGTATGTGGGCACCTCGGATGAAGCCACAATCAGGTTTGCTTTGTTGACTATTCGTGATTCTTCAAGTTCAGTGCTATGTGTTATAAACAATGTGATTATGTTTCTGTTATAGAAAATCAGAAACTGATTTTTACTAGATTTAATATGGTAGAGTGGCAGTCATCTACAATGGTTTTCTGAGTAATGGCGTTGTTATTACTGATGAGAACCGCAATTGATGATTTCTGAACTCTGTTGTTTTGTGTAGCAATTGGGCATTTCAGGGAGCCAATTTGCTGAACCCACTGTTCAAGTTTTTTGATCCGGAGGATGCTCATAGGCTAGCCATCTGGGCCGCATCTCATGGATTAGTCCCCAAGGAAAATCGACCAGATGCCCATGTCTTGGAAATAACTGTGTGGGGGCGCACTTTTTCAAACCCCGTTGGTCTCGCAGCAGGCTTTGATAAAAATGCCGAGGCAGTGGAGGGGTTATTGGGGATGGGATTTGGGTTTGTGGAGGTGGGATCAGTCACACCGATTCCTCAGGAGGGCAACCCAAGGCCTCGAGTATTTCGAATCCGGGAACAGGGGTAAGCAAGTATGTCTCTGCTTTCTTTCTCATGCCAAATGATGTAAAATGTCACATTGGAGCTCTACTTTCAATAAACATATATATACACACACACACACACATATATATATATATATATATATATATATATATATATATATATAGGAACCTAATAGTCTCATTTAGTAGCTTTCAAAACATATTTCCATTGTTCCAAAATGTAGGGTATGGTTTCTTCTTTCTATTGATGCATTTTAGTACCTTCCTTCAAGCTTCCTAAATGGTTTATTTCAACTCCTATATATATGGAAGGAGCCACTTAGGGGTTAAACAGGGGGAAGATCTTGACAATGATATTTCAACTTTGGCTTCTCAACATGGTTGCATACAATCCTAATGTGATTTTGTACTCACCTATTTTTCCATGGAGAGACGGCAATCGTTGAAAACGACTTTTGTTTTTCATGAGTTTTGCAGGGCAATTATCAACCGATATGGATTCAACAGTGAGGGGATTGTTGCGGTGGCGAAGCGGCTTGGAGCCCAACATGGGAAGAGAAGGCTGGCAGAGACCACCAGGGGGGACCCGTTTGGTTCAGATACTCGACCAGCAGGAAATGCTGGTACTGGGATTTTAGGTGTTAACCTTGGAAAGAATAAGACTAGTGAGGATGCCGCAGCTGATTATGTGCAAGGCGTGCATACTTTGTCACAATATGCTGATTACTTGGTGAGGTTTGGCATAATCGCGATTCTGTGCCACACTTTGTTGTTTAGTGTGTTTGCTTCAATGGTGATTATAGACCAAAAACTCAGTTGGTGGAAAATGGTTGCAGGTTATCAATATATCCTCTCCTAATACCCCAGGACTGCGCAAACTCCAAGGGAGGAAACAGCTTCAGGACCTTATAAAAAAGGTGACTTATATTTGGTCATATCTATTCAAAAGCATCCAGGTAATTAATTCTTTTGGGACAGCTCAACTGACAAAGTACAGTGCTGACTTGAAGGTTCTAGCTGCTCGAGATGAAATGCAATGGGGAGAGGCAGGGCCACCCCCACTACTGGTGAAAATCGCACCTGATTTGTCAAAGCAGGACTTGGCTGACATTGCTGCGGTAAAGGCCACTTTCACTCCATATTGTTTGCATGATTAAGTTGCTGCTCATTTTAGGTACCTATTTTTCTCAGTCATCTTGCTAGTTAACAGATTTTACCTCTAAAGGACCAAAAAGTCCAAATTGGGCCTCATGTTTTTTTAGCAGTTTTGAGTAGGTCCTATGTGGACTTAATTTTGTTCAGTTCTTTTTTTTCTTGACCAACACATGCAATGTTCTTCACTGATTCCGGTGATATAAAATTTGGTCCCATGCAAATTACAGTATTCACAATAGAATTTGTCATTTTAGAACCACAAATCCTTGGTCCTTTAGGGGTTAATAGCCTGTCTCTTCTACTTTCATCTGATCGTTTTCTGAGTTTCGTTGGTTCTTGTCCTCTCTACTCAGGTGGCGCTTGCTTTGAGGTTGGACGGTCTGGTAAGTCACAGGCTTTATGTCACTTTGTAAAGTCATTTCTGTTCCGTAAAATTCACTGAAATTCTATCAAGGAATGGCATGCATCTACGATTGTTTGTACCTGGATTTGTCTAGAGTTTATTTGTGCATTATATGGTATCACTGTGTGTTTCACTTTTTATTGAGCTGGGAAATTGGTTTTGCAGGTTGTGTCCAACACAACAATATCACGACCGGACTCTATTCTTGGATTACTTCACGCAGAGGAAACTGGAGGCCTCAGTGGGAAACCTCTTTACAACATGGCCACTGAGGTGCTTCGGGACATGTACGTCCTTACAAAGGTAATTTTTTCTTGATCTCTTTTGCTTTACAATCAATTTTAAGGATTATCGATGCAAAATTATATGACTTGTGAACGTTGAAGTTCCTCTCTTTGTCATCCAGTGGGCTTTACGAGTATCTTGTGTGATCTTGTCAAAGAGGCACTATTTGTTGAATCGCATTTATCAAAGGGGAAGAGTTTTTTGAAGTTCATGACGATTTACCCCATTAATTATCGCTGCCATGGTGCCTTGAATTTTGCTTTGTACAGAATGCAGTTCCCACAGGTTCCTTAATGTTCAATCTATTTTGTTTCATCAGGAATTCTATATTATTTGATGTCTCCATTCCACTTGATGGTTTGAATTAACATGCTTTATGTCGATAACTTCACTTTTGTATACTGGATTCTTTTATCGTTAATATTGAAGCTGTGCAAAATCTAGTGGGTCATTTTGTCATTTTATCTTCAATTGATACATCTGGGTTTTGTGAGCAGGGGAAAATTCCTCTAGTGGGCTGTGGCGGCATAAGCAGGTAGGATCTGCTGAAACGTTTTGTTTATAGTAGTCTTAGCCAGATATTATATATACAACCTGTGTTGCAAGCACATGATATGCGCACGATCTTTGGAGTATATTTGCTTGTAATGATTTTGAACGTTCCACGGTTTTCTAATAATGTAATTTCAGTAGGATGTTTTGTAACAAACGTTGTTGGTCCTCTCTTCTTGTAGTGGTGAAGAAGCTTACAAGAAAATTCGAGCTGGTGCCACTTTGGTGCAGCTATACACTGCATTTGCATACGAAGGGCCATCAATCATACCTCGAATTAAGGTACGTTGTCAGTCAATTTTGTTTTGTTTTTCTGTTGGTGGAGCAACACGCACCCTGGAATGCAGCCAGGTTGGGAAAAAATGGATACAGTAATCCATATACATATGCTCATCCATTAAATTATCTATTATAAGGCACTTGCATCCAAATACTGGCGATTTTATTAATGTTTTGAGGACTTTGGAGATTTCATCCACTTTTTTGCCCATTTTTTCTAGTGTAAAACTAGCCACTCCCAAAATCAGGTAAGAAATAATTTGGCTGCTCAGGACCATGTGATTTCTATCTTAGGGTCTGTATCACATGCAGTTAGAGTGGGTGTTTTCATACCCTTTCTGTTTTCATTCAAGTAATTGTGCTTTGGCGATTGCAGTCAGAGTTAGCTGCTTGCGTGGAGCGTGATGGATTCAAATCGATACAGGAGGCAGTTGGTGCTGACCATCGCTCATGCTGAGGACAGGACCAGTGGTAAGTGATAGCAGACAATTTTCTATCAGTTATTGATACGAAATAAGTTATAGTCATGTGCATCAGTATCTGGCGGGCATTACTCGAGGGCCTATCTTTTCCTTGTGGAGGAAAGATTGAAAGGTCAGTGGAAATTATTGTTGAGCTAATGTGAAAGCACTTGTTCTGTGACATGGCTTGCACCCGGTACTGTGTCAATTTGCTTTTCTGTGGTTATGATGTGAGCACTGTCGTTGTTTTTGTGTGTTCTTCCACCTTCCATGTTCAAGGGAATGGCATTTCAGACATGCTAAGGAAGTTTTAATACAATGCATAGATGGTTTGGTAGGCTTTATCTGCTTCCATGTTGTGGTAACGTTTCGACGGGACATGATATCATAGACCGTGATTGATGTAAAAATCACTTTTTATTTGTCACACCGTGTTCAATGATGACTTTTACATTGGTTCAAGTACCGTAACAAGAATATACATGAAGAAGTGCTGCTTACATGCTAAAATGTGCCATGCTTAACCCTTTAGTGCCCAGCAAGCCAGATTATGGTCACTGCAACGTCAGAAATGCAAATAACAGAGAATCCGTGAAGAATTGGAACTTCAGTTCTCAAGTTCAGATTTGCGAATATACATTACACACCTTGTAGAAAAAGAAATTTTCAATTTGGAATTGTACAACTATCAAAATACCTATCAACAGAACGCGAAAATACTGCAAATACTTGAAAATACAGTAAATACTTACAAATACAACACATGTATTATGCAGTATTTATTGTGTTTGGAAGTTTGTTATCTTGTTTTATTTTTTTTGGATTGTGTTCTCTTCTTCATCTTCCATTAGTGTGCGAAATCCGATCTTGACTAATGTACCCACTCCTGTCAATTTTCAACGTATAAATTTTTGTCCTAAATCGTATATGGATAAGTCACTTTCACTTATAAAATTCACAATAATTATGTGTGAGTATTCTTGATATGAAAGATTGCAACGGAGAGGTGTTGACATAGGGCATAGTTGAACTTCTTTACTTTTATTTTTGAAAATTTAATCCAAATTCTATTGAACTTTGAAGTCACACACCCCCCAAAATCTCATTTTTGAGCGTGCATTATACAGTTCAAATACATACTATAATCTTCCAATCCCACCATTGGATGATTCTCAAATTTTAATAAAATGTGTGCTCTCCAGTTGAGAATAGAATTGTACAGCTACTTTCTAATTTAATCCATTCTATTTTTGGTAGTCTCAATCACAGTGGAAAAATCCACTGAAATCTAGTGCTCCCAGGTACAGTACCCTGGGCACTAAAGGGTTAACCCTTTAGTGCCTAGGGTACTGTAGCTGCATGCACTGGATTTCAGTAGTTTTCCCACTGTGATTGATACTATCAAAAATAGAATTGATTAAATCTGAAAGTAACCGTACAATTGTATTCTCAATTGGAGTGGAGACAATTTGCCAAAATTAGAGAATCATCCAATGGTGGAATTGCAAGATTATAGTATGTCTTTAATCCAAATTCTATTTAACTTTAAAGTCACTCCCTCCAAAATCTCATTTTCGAGTGTGCATTATATGGTTCAAATTTTCTAAAATGAAAATGACAAGATTCAGCAATACCCTATGTCAACACCTCTCCATTGTAATCTTTCATATCAAGGACGGACTCACATAATTATTGTGAATTTTATAAGTGAGTGACTTATCCGTATAAGGTTTAGGACAAAAAATTATAAGTTAAAAATTGAAAGAAGTTGGCACATTGATCAAGATCTGAATACATACACTACAGGAACATGAACCAGAGAACACAACCCAAAAAAAGAAAACGAGATAACTTTCGAACACTAGAAATATAACATAGTACATGTGCTGAATTTTGTAAGTGTTTGTTGTATTTTGATGTTTTGAACATAGGTTTTTTGATAGTTGCACAAGTCCAAATTGAAATTTTCTTTTTTTAGAAGATGTGCATTATAAATCTCCAAATTTGAACTTCACAATTCAAAATCCAAATCTTCACGGATTTTCTATTATTTGCATTTCTGACACTCTAGTGACCAGAATATGGTCAGCTACGTACTAAAGGGTTAAAATGATTCAGATAACAATAGTGCAAGTTGATTCATTCACAAGAAGACTTCTGATATGACCCAATACCAGAAATGGTTTTCTGAGAAGTGGAATGTCAACCAAGGGACTTGCTCTGGATGCTTGAAGTAGCCTTTTCTTTTTTTGTTTCTGTTGGTAGAGACACATGCACCCTAGAATGTAGCCAGGTAAGGAAAAAATGGATAGAATCTTTTATATATATGCTCATCCATAAAATACCTATTATAAGGCACTTTCATCCAACTTTCATCCAAATAGTGGCGATTTTAGTATTTTTTAGAAGGCTTAATGGACTTTTAAACTTTCAATGAGTGTAATTTCTAGCTAAGTTGTCCAAATCTCAAGTGCGCACCCATTTTTGTGATTTGCTCTTTGAGTAATCACAATGGGGGTCAACTACTGCATGGTATGGAATTAAGGGTGCGGGGTGTAGGGGGTGTGATGGGTGTGTGCTCTCATAAGGTGCCCAACCATATATGGAACCCCTATGGCCTTATACAAATGCTATCGTGTCTTGCTTGTTTGGGACACCCCTTAGTTTCCCCTAGACATCACCTTTGGGATACCCTTGCTTACCATGGTGTTTGAACATTCTTTTTGAAAGGCATGTGACATTTATGGAAGTTTTTATAGGTAAACGGAATTGGGGCTCATAGATACAATTCATGATACTTTTTTTTGGTTAAATAATACCACCTCTATGTCACAAGTGAAATATGACTATGGTTTTCACTTTCAAAATTCATATCAATTAGAATTTATTTGAAAATTTTATTTTCCAAATCTCCCTATGATCTTCTCTAAAAAAAATTACCGCTCTTTAAAAAAAACATTGCCCATAATAGTTTGAGCCATGACTTGTGAAATGGATCCGAGGGCTTTTGGCAAACGTGTTTGAGTAAGAGTCACTCTAAACTCTTGATTTGGCATTCACTGTCGGCGCGATTGATAGATTCTCGTCCATCAATGAACAAGATGCATGAAATTGATGGCCATATTATTCACTTACTTCATGGCTTGAGATTATTTCTGCATACGTGGTGAAGGTGATCTCAAAAGCTCAAATTGGTCCCCAACTGCTCCAGTTCTCGCCAATACCAACTGAAAGAGAATGTTACATAAATCATACATACATTCCATAACATCGGCTACAACTTCCACTAAAATTGAAGAACTCCAGTCTCCAAAGGGGGCCGGTGTGAATAAAGCGTATGTTTGTTCCACCCCTAAACCTATGTCCTAGGTTAGTGGTGTAAAACTATTGTCCCCTTTCGAGAGTAGACACTCTTTACTGGTAACTAGTAACACTAATTTAACACATCAATGTCAAAAAAACACTAAAATGTGACACTTCTTTGGACATGGCATCAACAAATTCTTTGAATCTCTATTCATGGACGTTTCATACATACCCATGAGTGGCTAGCCGACCACGATGTGCCACCTCTTAGAAACTTTGAGAAACTCACTATGGAGTAGGTTATAGAAATACCTCAACTTGAAGACAGTCATGAGTTGCATGCAACTGAGTGTAACCAAATTCTGAAATACGTACCAAGCTCCAATCCGCCGGCTTTCAACAGGCACACCACCACAATACAGTTAGAACTTCTAATATTTGAGTCCTTAGGAGAAAAATCCCCAAACAAGCTCCAGGTAGAGAAAAACAAATATTAAAATGTCAAAACTTTCTAAGTGTACTTGTTTAGAAAGTTATGACATTTTCATTCGACGTACCAGATTGACCCCTTCGCTCGGGGAAGTCACTTAGTGTAAATTTTGGGTACATATGAGTAAACAAAGGGTATTTAATCAAGGGAGGCTATGAAATAATTGGAATATTCTACTATTTATAGTATATTTAGCTATGTTCCATATATATTCTAGGAATATTCCTAAAATATTCCCAACTTGGTTTTAAAACACCCTATATTACTTTTATAAATTTATAATTTTTATCTCAAATGAATAAAAGACACCCTATATTTGTTCTCTCATAGTTATCTAAATTCTTGACAGTGACTTCCTCGGGCCCCTTCGCTTAAACCAATCATTTTTCTAGTTTCCTCATTTTGGGGTCTAGGTTTTTTATTGGGAAATTTTAATTCTACAATTGGGTTCTGTGATCCAAAAATAGTCTAGGTCAATCCACCATGTCCAAAAATAGGTACAAACTTTTGTTTTTGTTTTTAACCTCTTGTACAAGCGAAGAGTTAATCTGCCCAATCTCGCTTTAAGTCATAAATAGACCCTTCAATCCGATTTCTATTGACACCCAATTCCTCAAGATTTTTTTTTTCTTCACCAGCAAACCATCTAAGATTGTGGCATCTTCATTGAGATTATGTGATGGTCCGAGATGACCCTAAACTACCAAGGTGATGGTGAAGGAGTACCCAAACCGAATGGCGTGGTTGGCGGATCGTCTCTTTACCTGATTGGAAAACCCTTGCCTCGGGTTGCAAAAAGCTATTCGTGTGTGAAAAAAGAAAAAGAAAAACCTTGCTATGAAAAGAATTTCATTCTTCACCACTTGTGCAAATTATCAAATTTTTTTCCATAGCTAGGCTCTAGATTAGAGTTACTTAATACACACAACATTCCTCACTAATTCCTTGGTTTAACATGTTATTTATCATAAGAAGCCTCTACTTTTACTTTACCTAATCCATATACCGGTAACTCTTGGTAGCAAGTTTAAAGTAGCAATTTAACATACCGTTTTGTCAAATTGGTCAAGGCGGAAACCAGAATTTCCAATAATTAGATGTATAGGTCCACCATAGGAGGATGAATAATAGGTGTCAATGCCATGGCTATTCTTCGTGGGCTTAAGAATGCATTGTTCCTTTTGTATGGCACAAGTACGCTCATATTGATGCACATGACCCCACGTTGCAATATCTACCTACATAAAAAGGTGCATGATAAATGTGTGTTGATTTAGAACTGTAAGGATGTACAAACATCAAAGGATTTCAACTCACTTCCATATTTGTTAAATTGAGACTTTTGCTTGAATTGGGACTTGAAGGACTATAAGATGATCACCTTAAAAACCTCCTATAGCTTACATTTAGCATCAATGTACATTGCAAATATATATATATATATATATATATATATATATATATATATATATATATATATATATATATATATATATGCTTATATCTAAAAGATATGTGCTATAAATATACATGCACTCTATATTTAGATTAAATTGTGCTCGTTTTCGTAGCATAAAAAAGCAATGGGAGCGAACACCCTTCTGCAATGGGACCACAGTCTAATTACAATTAAAAACTAAGTTTACATGGCAATGACACGGTAGTCCCAAAATTCGTGGAATACAAATGGCATTCCTTCATTACTTAGAAAAGTAAATCTAATTCTCTTTCAATTCAGTTTTCAAAAGGGTGCTCCGTTGCAATGCTCTATTATGCTATGTTGGTTATAGATGATAAAACTTTGGGACTTTGAGAAGCCTCAAATTAACAAATATATTGAGACTTAATCGATTACCGACAAGCCAAAGCATTGAAATAGTTTAGGGTTTACGGTTTTTTCACCTTGTGCTGTACAAGGAGTGGTTCAATTGCTTCGGTCATTCTGGAGTCCACAGAAGGAAGGATCATACTGGAAATGAAATCAGCCTTTACGGAAGAGTACAATGGCCTGTGTCTGCAGCCACATTAATTAGTCATTTTGAAAGGTGCAAAGAACTATAACACCTATTTGAAGAATACATAATAATTTGAAATACAAAAAATAAATTTCCTTTTGTGAGACGAGAATGGACATTACATTCTATAATAGTAGGGTTCTGCACCCCCTACTACTTAGTTTGATTTTTACTGATACAATAACTTTGCGTGGAAGATGACATTTGCCATTCTATGAGGGAATTTAGTAGGAGTCAAGTTTAGCAAATAAAATAAACTTAAGATGTGAAAACAAAGAGCATCAAAGAGCATTCGAGAGAATCTTGAAAACTTTAGTAGGGGTACAATGTTTAGGACTTAACCCTTTAGTGCCTAGCAAACCACATTATGGTCACTACAACGTCCGAAATGCAAATAGCAGAGAATCCGTGAAGAATTGGAACTTCAGTTTTGAAGTTCAGATTTGCGCACATACATTACGCACCTTCCAGAAAAAGAAATTTTCAATTTGGAATTGTACAACTATCAAAATACCTATCAACAGAACGCAAAAATACTGCAAATACTTGAAAATACAGCAAATACTTACAAATACAACATATGTATTGTGTAGTATTTCTTGTGTTTGGAAGTTTGTTATCTTGTTTTATTTTTTTGGATTGTGTTCTCTTCTTCATCTTCCATTAGTGTGTGTAATCCGATCTTGACTAATGTACCCACTCCTGTCAATTTTCAACGTATAAAATTTTGTCCTAAACCGTACATGAACAAGTCACTTTCACTTATAAATCTCACAATAATTATGTGTGAGTCTATTTTTGATATGAAAGATTGCAACGGAGAGGTGTTGACGTAGGGCATAGCTGAACTTCTTTGCTTTTATTTTTGAAAATTTACCTCAAATTCTATTTAACTTTGAAGTCACACACCCCCCAAAATCTCGTTTTTGAGCGTGCATTATACAGTTCAAATACATACTATAATCTTCCAATCCCACCATCGGATGATTCTCAAATTTTAATAAAATGTGTGCTCTTGAGTTGAGAATAGAATTGTACGATTATTTTCTAATTTAACCCATTCTATTTTTGGTAGTCTCAACCACAGTGGAAAACCCACTGAAATCTAGAGCTGTCTGCTACAGTACCCTAGGCACTAAAGGGTTAAGAATGTTATGAAATATCCCTTCATGATTCTTAGAGAGGGATTTCAATTAAAGTGACCACCGACACTTCACTAGCAAAGGAACCCCACTTAGAACTGGTCAATAATGTCATGTATCTTCATCATTATGGAGAAAATGTGAACACTGTTTCCATGAAAAGAGCACACCCAATTTGCACTTTAAAAAAACATTACAAGATTACACAATGAAGAGGTTGATGATCGCCAATCTCCTTCAAAAATTAATAGCATAAAATTAATTGCATGATAAAAGGGTTGACGATCGCCAATTTCAACTTGTGTATAGGTATGTATGATCGACAAACTTACATATAGGTATGTCTGAGAAAAAAGAAATGGTGACGTGCAGAGTGGAATGTTGCAGGATTTACCCAGAAAAGATGACCCAAGGTGTTTGCGAACGATTCACCGATGCAAGGTCTTCCTCCAACCATGTATACTGTAGCCCAAAGCAAGACCTGAGTGACTGTCACTAAACCCCTCGTGAAAACTAGCAATAATGAACATGCTCTTAGCAAAACCTTTACCGTTGTACCATAGCAGGGTCGCCACCCCGCGAACAAATATTTAATATTTTGGAAAATAAGGTTCGTTCCTCAAAAAATGACTTTCTTGATTTTTGTTGTTGAGGACAGAATGATGAAAAAAATCGCCCCAAATGGCCCAAAATAGCTTAAAAATAGCAAAATATAGCTTACAATATTTTATTCTATTTTCGTTCTTTTGTCCTCCTAATAATAATAATAATAATAATAAGAATAATAATAATAATTATAATTATAATAATAATTATTATTATTATTGAATAAGTTTTTGGCAAACCTGCTTTTGGTACTATGGTAGTGGGAATAGAAGTTGAGGAATGCAAAAAAAATTAATTAATAATTTTATAAAAACCTTATATATATATATATATATATATATATATATATATATATATATATATATATATATATATATATATATATCACCATATATATATATATATATATCACCATATACTCTAGCCCACAGTATTTACAAGAGGCTTTACTACTAATTGTTTTTTCAAAATACTGTGGTAAAATTCATCCAAACTGGATGAAAGTTTGTTAAAATGGACGAGAATTTGCATGTCGAAATGGATGAATTTACCCACGCCATTTGCCCACCCGCAGTGTATGGTGATTTCAGTGTAGTAAGAAATGACGTACTTGTTCACTGCCGGAAATCCAGTCCATTTCTGTGCTCATCACAGTAAAGTGAACGGGGCCATATTCTACAGAGTACCACGGCTTGTCTACACCCTGAGACGGCATCTGAAAATAGGTTTCATAAGGGACTCCACATTCGCCTCCGGAGTCAGGGGTATGGTAGACAGACCCAGATCCTGGGAAATCTCTAAATACCACGGAGTGACAAGTTAACAGAAATTTAACTTACAAAAAAAAAAACATGATCCCACAGGCGTTTGAGGCACCAATACCTGTCAGTTTAAGGATTTCGACCTATTTAGAGCGATGATTTTCAATGATAAAAAAATGCAGCACAAAACTTTGGGTTTAATAATCAAGCTGAATTTTTAATTAATTTTGTCACAATATATGATTTTGTTCTGAATTTTCAAACTTAATCTGCATAAACCACTATTAATGTTAGTAGGGTAACCAATACTCGTCTTTCATTTCTAGTCCAATCAGTTTGCTAAGTTGGCATTCATAATTGATCATCAAACTGCTACAACTTATGGTTGTGATAATTTGATTGGGAACTCACGAAGTTAAAACAGGTGCTTACATAGGTGACTGGAATTGGTCCCTAACAGGTTCTGATGCTTGGTCCTTATCAACACAATGTTTTATTTATTTTGGAACAGGGGGAGTTTCATTCTACTCCTACTTTTCTGTGTAAGATATATGTGTCAAATGGCAAAAATATATTAATTAGCAGGAGGATTGATCACTAACTTACCGTTCATGATTCCCTGCGGCTGTCATGTAAGGAATGCGAGAAGCAACAGGACTAATCATCTCCAAGAACATATCCCACTCCACGAGAAATCCAGTGGCGTAGCTGATGTCGCCAATATGGAACACCGCATCCACATCTCCACCATCCACTGCTTTCGTTACCGCATCAATCACATGCACTGCCCCTTCCTGCAATGATGCATAAATTGTTGCATGAAAAACCTTGAAGCTTAACCCTTAACCCTTAAGCGCTCAAACGACCATTTTCTGGTCGCTGCCCGAATCTAATGGACTGCCTGGAACAAAAAATATATATTTGAAAAAATAAAAAATATTTTAAAATACTACATCAAGTCTACTTTCCAACCCAATTTGAATTATGGCAATCCGAGTTAAACTTTATCCGGGAGAATTTTTCAAAGTAGATCACCTCAACATTGTCTTAGTGTTATAAAATTTGCTATTTGGGGAAAGTAATGATGATCCCTCCATCATTTCTTTTGCTTTTTTGAAGTTTACTAAATTTTGAACTCTAAAATTGAATATTATAATTTATACAAATTTTCAAAGGTTAATGCTTTTAAATTCATTAAAAATGATCTAAAGTTATTTTTGGAAGTTTGACCGTACGGATAATTTGTAGAGATGATGCCCTACATTTTGTCTGTTATTCCACACTTCATCAAACATATGGAAGGCACATATTATAATACATCTATGTTTTGTCCAATACCCCTCGGGCTTTTAGGGGTTAAAGGACAATGCAAGCCCCACGGGCTTGATAGTATTTTGGGAGAATCTTGCTCATAACTTCTATTCTGTTGTACCAAATGGGGTTTTTAAATGCCAAATCGGGCACCTTTGAGGGATCTATACTTCTTTAGAATAGAACCAAAGTAAATTAAAGAAAGAATCAAGCTTAAAATGGAGTTTAAAAGAGATTTTGGGTGTGGAATCGGGAAAGCATATGTCCTTTAAGGGTTAATTTCATCCCCGAGTTAGTCCCAAGCAGGGTTTTTTTTGGTTTTCGGGTCATCTACCTTTAGGCTACAAAGCTCGCATGCAAGTGAATGAGGTGGCTTTTTGATCCCATATTTTTGATTTTTTTTTTTGAAAACCGGATGACTAATCTTTGTTTTTCCATACATCTTATCTTTTTCATCCACTACATGTTGCACACAAAGTCCCAGCCTGACTTGCAATCGATACAATCCATTGCCTTGGTGGCTACATGAAGTGACATTTTTCTCATTTCGTTCCCACATGGTGATTCTCCCAGTGAATTTTTGTAGCAAAATGGCTATAAAAAACAAAACAAAAAACCCCTGGTCCCAAGTGGCTGACCATCTAATTCAAGTAGTCAACTAATTAGCCAAAAAGTCATACACTTATCCGGATTTACAAATTTGTATCAGCACTATATTTTGTCACATAGTACACATCCTCAACTCTTTTTTTATATCACACTCTAGTATATTTGCATGGAATATGTCATGATGTGTACACATGTGATGAGAGAATCTCATTGTTGGTTGTCAAAGGCCTGACATAAAAATCATGTATCCATCTATCATCATGCAAAACGAAACTCTCTGAGGATTGTACAAGAGTGAATACCCGTACAGGAAACTAACTAAAGAGTTTTGGGGTTCAAATGAATAGGTAATTTGTTTTAACCCCTAAATGTCTTAACATGTCGTTGTGGCCAGTAGAATACAGCGTATTTTGGTTGTATTTGGAATGGATTTACACCTTTAATGGGTTTGAGTTTAAAAGAGAAGTTGAAATTTAGATCAATGCGGTTCTAGTGAGCCATTAAGATCCCAATTCAGAGTTTCTTGTTGGTAGCAAATCTCAATTATACAACAATGTATATACTATTCCCATGGGACGTTTAAGGATTGACGTAAACATGGTATAGTGCTAGGTGCATAGCATAATAGAGTAATGGGGCGAACACCGCCTTTTGCAATGGGACCACAGTCTAGTTACAATTAGAAACAAAGTTTACGCGACAATGACACAATAGTCCCAAAATTCATAGAATACAAATGACATTCCCTCATTACTTAGAAAAGTGAATATAAGTGAAGATTCCTTTTCAATCCGGTTTTCAAAAGGGTACTCAATTGCACTGCTCTATTATGCTACGTGTTGCACAGTTTGTGAATGAGTCGATCTTAATGGGAAAAAAAAGGGTTTAAATTGCAGGTACCCTGACCTGAAGGAAGTGCTCATTACTGCCGTCACGCTCATTTTTCCCCATGTCGGCGTACATGATGACCTTCACCTCACTAGCACCTACTGCAGGTGGAGTGTGGAAGCTGTTTCTTTTGCTCCACCCTACCTTGTCACTGTTGAACAACAACAACCGCCTCACTATCCTTGAGATTTTTTTAACCCTTTAGTGTCCAGGGTACTGTACCTGGGAGCACTGGATTTCAGTGGATTTTTCCACTGTGATTGAGACTACCTAAAATAGAATGGATTAAATTAGAAAGTAGCCGTACAATTCTATTCTCAACTGGAGAGCACACATTTTGTTAAAATTTGAGAATCATCCAATGGTGGGATTGGAAGATTATAGTATGTATTTGAATTGTATAATGCACGCTCAAGAATGAGATTTTGGGGGGTGTGTGACTTCAAAGTTAAATAGAATTTGGGTTAAATTTTCAAAAATAAAAGTAAAGAAGTTCAGCTATGCCCTATGTCAACACCTCTCTATTGCAATCTTTCATATCAAGAATAGACTCACACATAATTATTGTGAATTTTATAAGTGAAAGTGACTTATCTATACACGATTAGGACAAAATTTTATACGTTAAAAATTGACAGGAGTGGGTACATTAGTCAAGATCGGATTACACACACTGATGGAAGATGAAGAAGAGAACACAATCCAAAAAAATAAAACAAGATAACAAACTTCCAAACACAATAAATACTGCATAATACATGTGTTGTATTTGTAAGTATTTACTGTATTTCCAAGTATTTGCAGTATTTTCGCGTTTTGTTGATAGGTATTTTGATAGTTGTACAATTCCAAATTGAAATTTTCTTTTTCTGGAAGGTGTGTAATGTATATGGCAAAATCTGAACTTCAAAACTGAAGTTCCAATTCTTTACGGATTCTCTGCTATTTGCATTTTGAACGGTGCAGTGACCATAATGTGGTCAGCTGGGCACTAAAGGGTTAAAGGTGATGGTCTGATATGGGTACTCCCTCCAAAAATAGTATTTTTTTAGAAATATCTTTTTGGTAAGAAAAATAAATTGTGAAATTACAAAAATTAGAGGGTGTTATAGGCACTATGGCTGTAACTATATACATGGTGTCAACCCCTAAACGTGACAGCGTTCAGAAACTGACGACTAACAGATTCAAACCTTCCCTACGTTATCATCAATGCTTGGATGAAATTCATCCAATTTTTTGGAGATTCTTCACCAAGTTGTTGTCTTATTTAACGGTTGGATTTAGTCATATTTGATTACATATTTTTTTTAAGTTACAAATGTAGAAGTATGTCAAGTCGTTGACCAAGCCAAGATTGCATTGACTGTAGTTCAAATGTGGCCTTGCAAAAATGAGGTCATAGATTTAAGAAACACAAAAATTTCAAAGAATCACCACGTTTAACCCCTAAACGTTCTCACCATTTTCAGATTTGGCAGTTTTTCAAAGATGCATTATAAAATGCAACTAAGAGGGATATTTTCAAGTTGATGAATGAATAAAAGTTGTACATTATGCGTTTTAGATTCTATCCATACGGTTAGATTTGCGATTGCTATCACCAATATTTGTGTATTAAATTTCAAACTTAAAATTTAGCACTCTTTTGTAATATGATTACGAATAAGATGTTGACAATCTAATAATGAAATTTGCTGTGATGGGTTGAAATGTAATACTCTAAGTGTAGTGATTTTTGGAGATTTTTTGGTTGCTTAATTTTAGTAGTTGACTTTTTCAAGAGCACTTTTAGACTAAAATCTTTGAAATTTTGGGTGGAACACTACAACATGACATGAGGCATAAAATTTTCACAAATCATCCCCTTTCTAATTGGATCACACATGCACGGATCTAACTTTCTATAAAAGTTTCAATAAAAAATCCACATTGCAAAAAGTGCATGATGGATGAGAAATCGGACTTCAAATCCGTACATCATGCAAAATATGCATGGTTGGGCGGTTAGGGGTTAAGAGTATCTCATTTCAAATTCATTCCAACAAATTTTACTCAAATAAATTTTGAAATTTTGTTTGTAATCGAATTTAGAAGGAATTTTTAATTTTTACTTTCAAATTTTATAATTAAATATTGGTGATAATATTAGTGAATCGAACCGTACGGATGGAATCTAACATTCAAAATCTAGAACTTTCATTTGTAAACCAATTCCAAAATATTCTTCTAAATAGTACTTTATGATAAATTTTTTCAAATTGTCAATTCCAGGGACACCCTGGTACGTTTAGGGGTTAAAGACAAATTTTCTAGCACATATAAAATGAGTTTTGACATAAGTCACACTATGTGAGACGTGTAAAAGTGGTACCCATATCAGGCCTTTCAAACTTACCAAAAGTTACAAGAAGAAGACTCATGCATGCTCTCTGCATACCAAATTTTTCCATTTGCTTTTTTGGGGTTGCCACCTCCAGTGAAGAAGGGTGGATTCTACCAAATTTTTTCATTCTGCTTTTTTGAGGTTGCCACCTTCAGTGAAGAAGGGCATCAGAAAAGTTGGGCCAGACTATTTTGGTGCCATTTTGACACAATAGGCCGCATACAAGTCATTTTAGTATCATTTTATCCATACTAGGTTGATATGGAGGTTGGCACCAAATTATCTTAATTGCATTTCAATGCACTATCGTGGCACCATGTTCACATGCCTTGAAGTTCCTGATGGGTGGATTCTCACAACTGCTAGAAATGCTTTATACAAGAAAAAAACACAACAAATGAGTAGATTGATGTAATTGGCTTTTGGAATAGCACCTGCCATATTGATACTCGTGCGATGAGGAAGGCAAAAGCTGTGTAAGAACGGCGGAGTGGATGAAGCCAGGGTCATGCCACCCAAATCCAGCTGCTGGTCCAAGCTCTGTGTCTGTCATTCAGTCATAAAACACGAAACTTAACCCCTAAAGGACCATAACTATGTTTCTCTCCAAACACTTCAAAACTGCCTAAAAGTACTCCTTCTCATAAGAAGTCAAATATTTTTTGATCTAAAATCTTTTTGACAGATTCAACCATAGGATAGTTCAACCAATTTGAATTTATTAGCACCTATAAAGTTTCAACCATTCAAGGTTTCTCAATAGTAAGATTATAAGCTACAAAGTTGGTTGCACTTTATTTTTTGGCTTGCTGCCCCAAGTTTGAAACTTTCTGAAAATGCCTAAAATGCAAGTTTTAGTCTCAAATTTGGTAAAATGGATTGGCAGATGTGTATATGGGGGTATTAGCTCATTATGTAAAAAAATTCAGATGCATAGCTCATAGTATGAAAATTTTCAGGAGCTGCCTGCAGTTAGGTTTTTCACCTTTGCATGATTGTATCTTTTGATCTATACATCACCTACGTACGCAAATTACCATCCGATCTTTTTAATTACAAAGAGAAGAATCACCACAAAAAATCTCAAAAATTGAGGATCAATACTCATTCCACACTGAACTGACCGAACTTGAAAAATCAGCCTTGGTCCTTTAGGGGTTAATTCGACGTTCTCAAGATACTATAAGCAAATTGATTTTAATCAATGTGTGTTGCATTAGCACAATAACCATCTGCTGGGAAAACATTACAGTGTAGTCGGTGGTCGGGATTGGAAAAAAACAATTATAAGAAGAGAAGCTCAAATCTTTAGGAATTTTTTTAAAAAATAATCAACTTTGTATAGTGAAAAAGAGAATTATAAAGAGTATTCTTAAATTTTGACATTTGTTGAAAAGGAATTTTCCAAAAAAACTAATTATTTGACCTTGACGGACAGGTAAAGTAATCTGATTTCAAAAAGTCAACATTATTAAGATGACCAATGTTAATTGAAGAGTCCTTTGAGGCAACCGATAGAAGTTGCAACATTTCAAGGGGTATATGATTGAAGGTAGTCTAGTGTCAATAGTAAATTCTATTATGATATTGGACACTAGCCCATTTGTTTTGACAAAACAAACACTTTATTCATGCCGGCTTCAATTGAGGACCAGCGTTTCTGTCTATGATAAAAATTCATAGCATATTATTGGAGTGTTGAAAATATATGAAACAACTTGCATTGTGATTCTTTTCTATTTGCTAACAAGTAACACATTCATTTCACACTAAACTCTCACTCGCAAAGTGGGATCAGAATAAATGTCACTTTCAGGTTCCATTACCTTATTATTCCAAGAGGTTTGACATCCCTTTGTTGTGAGGCCTACAAATATTCTAAATCCGTAGTAAAGTGAATTAAGTTCCACTAGTAGCAGACTTGTCGTTTTTCATTCCCCACTTTGTGAAAACAGTGAACAATGGCGGAATATTATGACTATATCTCTGTCTTTTTGTGACCAAAACCACTCAACAACACTGACACAACCTATGTGCTTGGCGCTATTTCATTCCTTTTTCATTTATAGCAAGTGAAAAACGACACATTTCCTACTACTACTGTTCGAGAGTATGTATTGTGAGGAAAACATAATATCATGCTAACCCTGGTAAAAGGTGTTGTGAGGATCAGTGGATGCATACCACACATGTCGTCTTTTTGAAAAGTAGTCACAGAAGACCTGACTGAAATATGGCCCTTGCCATATACAACATACTGAGGCTCGTTGTCTCCGCTAACCCAAGTCACCCTCATCTGCTTGCAAGGAAAAAGAAACATACATCAGAAAAGTTGGGCCAGACTATTTTGGTGCCATTTTGACACCACAGGCCGCATACAAGTCATTTTAGTGTCATTTTATCCATACTAGGTTGGTATGGAGGTTGGCACCAAATTATCTTAATTGCATTTCAATGCACCATTGTGGCACCATGTTCACATGCCTTGAAGTTCCTAATGTAGGTTTGTATAAGAGCTGAACACATTCAGTGCAATCTCAAATCAAGACCAAGGGCGTAAAAAAATCTGGAAAACTTTAGATTTTATTCTAAGTGGGCTTCCTTCCATTATACTCCCTCCGTCCCATAATAGATGATGGTTTTGAAAAAAATCAAAAAAATCAAAAAATTAAGGAAACTAGAATGATTTCATCAAATACCTAAGTTTCTATTTCGGAGTGATTGTCTATTGAAGCAATGCCATATTATTTCGATAGTATGTGTGGCATGTGCCAACATGGTGATGTTCATTGCAGCGTGTTCTCTGATGCAACAAACATATGCTAGCATTGATTTTAGCTAGCTCATATGTTGTTTGTGATCTAAGCAAAGACAAGCTTCAGAGACAGAAAACACTCCATGTGTACTTCTCTTGTGGTTTTTCTTTGTTAGAATTTTGTAAAACAACAACTTCAAATTGAATAAATAATTTGCATCAAGTAATTTGGGACAACTTTTTTCTCAAAAGCATCATCTATTAATGGGACGGAGGGAGTATTGAACTTGTATTATGATTCATAAACCACACTGCATGTCAGATTTTTTTCTATAAGATTCTCAAAGTTCTTTATGTGGAGTGAGCAACTAGGTGCACAATCGTGTAGTATGGGAAGAAGCACCCACAACCTTAGGTTATTGACACACATACACGTTCCTCCGTACAACTGGCTACGGAAATAATATCCCTTTTCACTTCCATGTCTCGGCATGTTATTTCTCATAACAAGGCTCTACGTTCACGTTACCTACTCCATATTAAGGGCCCGCTTAACGTTAGGGTCCAATTGTTGGCCCGACCCAAACTTCACAAATTTCAATCATTACAATTGTTTAAATTTGGCAAATTGGGTGAAAAGGCTTTACGCTAGGGCCAGATCCAAACTTCTTCTCATCCTTTTTCAAATTTGGAGCGAGAACTTTTGGCCGGCCAAAAGAAATTGGGTCAAGATTTTTCCTTGGACCCAATTCAACAACTTGGAACCAAAAACCTTGGATCACGATTGGATCTCACACATATGTACAATCATTGACCCAATTACTTGTCAATTGGATTCAGGCCAACAGCCGAGCCGGGCCCTAATGTAAAGTGGGCCTAAGATGCATGCTTTGTGGCAACACTAGTAGAAGACTTGTCATTTTTCATTCCCTATTTTGAGGGAACAATGAACAATGGTTGAATATTATGCTTATATTTCTATCTTCTTGTGACCATGACTACTCACCAGCAGTGGCATAGCCCATGTGGCTGGCGCGGTTTCATTCCTTTCTCGGGGAAGTCACTTAGTATAGATTTTGGTATACATGAGCGAACATATGGTATTTAATGGGGACTATGAAGTAATTGGAATATTCTATTATTCATAGTATATTTAGGGTATATTCATGGTATATTCATGGTATATTCTAGGAATATTCTTAAATTGGTTGAAAAACACCCTATATTACTTCTAAAAATTTATAAATTTTATCTCAAATGAATAAAAGACACCCTATATTTTTTCTCTCATGGTTATCTAAATTTTTGACAATTACTTCCTGAGGATTCCTTTTTCATTTATGGTAGGTGAAAAATGACACATTTACTAGTGCAAGAGGAATTGGATGGGGTGGGTTTGTGATGGAGGCACCGAATTTGCAGCAGAGTTGATGGTGGAGAGATGGGCGTAAAGAGGGGAGAGAGGGTTGGCAAACGAGAGAGGGGTGGACGCCAGCAGCAGACATGGCTGCAGGAGGCCATGGCCCATGAACACAAACTCCACGTCACTTCTGATGTTGATGAGGTGGAATGTAAGCTAGCCGTGGCAAGTCTTCAGCAAGCACTCGTCTCCTTCCTCCTGAAATGCACATTCTGCTCTTGCACAACTCAAGTACTCCGCATCTGCCTTGAGGTACTGAAACTGCAGATGGTATTCACAAAGCCCCATTAAGGTAAGGGGTACAATTGCCGTCAGTTTAAGCATTTCAACGTACATAGAGCGCTGATTTTCAATGATAAAAAATTGCAGCACATAAAACTTTGGGTTTAATAACCAAGCTCAATTTTCAATTAATTTTTTCACAATGTATGATTTTGTTATAAATTTTCAAACTTAATATGCATAGACCACTATTGATGTTGGTAGGTGTATCAATAATTGTCTTTCATTTCTAGTCCAATCAAATTGTTAACTTGGTATTCATAATCAATGCTTGTGATAACTAAATTGGGAACTCCTGAAGTTAAAACAAGTGCTTTTATAGGTGATCACAATTGGTACCTAACAGTTTTTGGTGCTTCTACCTTAGTACCAGGGTTGTGATGTCTGACACTATTTTCCACTAGTAGGAAATGTATCGTTTTTCACTTAGTATAATGAAAAAGGAATGAAACTGTGCCATGCACATGGGTTGTGTCAATGTTGGTGAGTGGTTTTGGTCATAAGAAGACAAAAATATAAGCATAATATTTAACCATTGTTCATTGTTTCCATAAAATGGGGAATGAAAAGCGAGAGGTCTTCTACTAGTGTTCCAACTTGACGTCATACTAAACGTTTGACTTTGGATGTCTAATTAGACTAGCGTCAAATATATTAAACAATTTGGATGAGATATTCTCAAATATACTAAAACATTCTATAATATGTGAAATATATTCTAAGAATATGCTTGTCTGACAAACGGGGAGGTCTACTGAACGTCTTTAACGTCATGTTCGACACTTTGTCTTACTAGTGGTCAAGTAAGATAATCCTAAGTAGTACTAGTTTGTATGGAGTAGATCATTTGAAAGTAGAACTTTGCAGTAATAGAAACCACCACTGGGAGCACATGAACCTACCTATTGTAAGAACAACATTTCTATAGAACATGTCAAAACGACATTTCATGTCGTTTTGATTTGTTGAATCCACAGGGAGATAAAAACAAGATTCCCACAAGGGAAACGTAGACAAATTCGCCACAATTGTAACTTTCCCAGATAAAAATACACTACAATCATCCCATGAAAGTTACAATTGTGGGATTTTTGTCCCACTTCCTGTATGAAATTTCATGTGGAAATGTCTTTATCTCTCCCTATGATCGACATTGAAATGTTGTTCCAATGCGTTAGAACGACTTGGTTAGAACAACAACATTTCAATTTTATTCCGAATGTTGTTATAAATTAATTTTTCTACCCACTTGTGAAAACCACTTTTTTATTATTATTTCTTTTGCCTTGAAATTATTATCCTCCCTTGTAATTTGCTTTACACTATTTATTTTTGCCTTAAAATTATTGCCCCTAAATTCTTTATAGAAGGAGTGATTTGTCCGTAAAGTTTTTGCCTTGCACGTTGTAAAATATTTCCTTGATTGACTTAATATGAGGGGTGGTTTTTTTTATAGTGGCTCACCAAGGTATGTGTATCCATAATCAACACCCAATTCCCTACTTTTGCACTTGGCCAAGTGCAATCATTTCATGAGCAAATTTGGCTCAAAAAAGAATTGTCTAAAAAGTTCTTTAAAAAACAACGACTTTTGTTTTTCTACAATCACTTACATTGTAAACAAACAATTTTTTTATTTTTTATTTATCCTTATCTTTATCTTTTTTTTTTTTTTTTTTTTTTCAGATATTCCGGAAATTCCGGCTTTTCTGGCCGAAGGGTCCGCGCGCGCGGACCTTATGTGACTCTCCCCTCTCTCTCTTTCTCCTCTCACTCTCACTCTCCTTCTCACTCTTCCTCTCCCACTCATATATATAGGGGGAGGGAGAGGGAAGGGGAGAGGGAGAGGGAGAGTGAGAGGAGAAAGGAGAGTCACATAAGGTCCGCGTGCGCAGACCCTTTAGCCGGAAAAGCGGGGAAATCCGGAAAATCCGGAAAAAAGAAAAAGAAAAACTTTTATTTTTTATTTTTTATTTTTCCTTCCGCCACCGTTGGGTTTCAGCCACCCTGAACCCTGAACAGAAGAAGAAAACCCAAAAAAAAAAAAAAAAAAAAAAAAAAAACCTTTTTTTTTTTTTTTTTTTTTTTTTTTTTTTTTTTTTTTTTTTTTTCTTCCGCCACCGTTAGGGTTTCAGCCACCCTGAACCCTGAATAGAAGAAGAAAACCAGCAAAACAAAAACCAAAAAAAAAAATTCCCCTTCCGCCGCCAAAAGACAAGAAAGACAAGAAAGAAAAGATAAAAGAAAAGATAAAGATAAGGATAAAAATTTAAAAAAAAATTGTTTGTTTACAATGTAATTGATTTTAGAAACACAAAAATTGCTAATTTTTAAAGAATGTTTTAGGCAAATTTTTTTATTGCGCCCGGGCGCCAAGTGCATGATTATATGGCCAAGTGCATAAATTGGGAATTGCGTGTTAATCGTTACTAATGGCAACAAAGTATAATCGCTATGATTAAACAAAAACTATTGTTATTGTGTCTTATTGGCAAGTGAAAGGTGTTTGTGATGCACTTTAGCATGCTTTATTTGAACACCATAGGAACAAGCCTTATGAATTTTCAAAATATTGTCTCTAAATATATGCAAAATCAACCCTAGGCTCTCATATATTGATTTTGTTAATCAATAACTAACTTTTAGGATTGCTTGTGGGTCCACATATAAGGATCATTTTTGAGTCATGAACAATTATGGGTGCACATGTACATACCTTTATGAGAATTAACATTCCAAGCAGTATTTCTTATGTCATTTGAAATGCATCACAAAACGAGAAGGAAATGACATGCAATGTTAGGGTTTGGGTTGATTTATACATACTTTTGTCCTTCTCTATTATGACTTTGGAGAGTGTACTTAAAGTTAAGATTAGGAATACACATGAGTGTGTTTTAATAGCATACCCCCTACAATACTTAGCCTTAAAATAGTTTTTAAATTAAGATTTTTTAGGTGCTAAATCATTACATATATATATATCATTTGGTATAAATTTCAAGACCAAATGTTTTTAAAATCTTATAAAAAAAATGATAGAAGTTTGAACTAAAATGTGTTGTTTTTCACTTCAGAAATCAATTTTAAAATATTTACAAGTTACAAGTTATTAATTTTTTAGAATTAATACAACAAGAACTTTAGATTGTGTTTAATAGCTTCATATTTTTTTTACAATTTATAGGTGATTTTTAGTATATACATAAGGGGCTCAAAGGTACGCACTCACGTGATTCCTAATCTTAACTTTAAGTGCACTTTCTGAGATTATAACATGTTTGAGAAACCCTACCTTCAAGGTGACAAGTATGGATTGTTCACAGAAATGAATCCCATATGTATTCTTTGAAACAATAATATCATCATATTATGGAGTGTCATTGTATGAAGGGTAGACTGTACCTTGATGGGATAGTGGCAAAGCAGAGGAAGCTCTTGAGTGTCACGGGTCTCCAAGTACAACAATTTCACAAATGGGCAATTTTCTGAAAAGCTGCAAAATCATCAAAAGCCTTTGCCAACCTCAGTGAGTTTGCAGCAGCTGGCAACTTTGAAATTGAATCTGCAAACTGTGAGCTCTCATCCACTTTGTCTTACATACTTCACAACCCTAAACCTGAAAAATCCGCTGCAAAAATAATTATAAGAAGAGAAGCCCAAATCTTTCGCAAATTAATTTTCAAAAAAAATTTGTTATTCAATTTTGGGGCTCATGTTTTTTTTTGGGCAATTTTGAGTAGGTCCTAAGTGAAGTTCCTTTTGTTAAAATTTATTTATTTATTGACCAACACATGCAATATTCATTACTAATTCTGGTGATATAAAATTTGGTCCCATTTAAATTATATTTTAATTTGCCATTTTAAAATCATGCATCCTTTAGGGGTTAATTATCACTAGTAGAAAAGGTGGCGCTCCCCAGGGAGATGCCTAGGCAAAATCATTGTGCATGCGTGGAATTGGGCACCACATGCCTCGGCAACTCCCTCAGCAATGCCACCTTTTCTACTAGTGTATGAGGAGTGAGCTCGGGGAGTGAGACTGACGTGGGGTTGGAAGGAGAGACGAGAGCAATCCAGTCGTCAGGGTCGGGAGCCAGCACGCCGCTCACGGTCACCGTCACGTTTTGCACGTCGGCAAGAGGCTCGAGGGCGTCCACGTCCATCCTCAACAACGGATTCAATGATACACACTCCGTCACCTTCCTCCTCTGCAAGGCCTGCATGCTCCTCACCAATGATGGTTTTTTTTAATTTTTGTCAAGAGCCGGTTTAGCATTTTTGCTACTTTTCCATGGTTTGACGAGTAATCTAGGCTTCTTCATAAGGTTCTTTAGCCCCTCTCTGGAACACCTTACCATTATTCCCGAATCACTGTAGCAAATACCCAATTCATGGCCACTATTCCCAAATCACTATATCAAATACCCAAATCATGGCAAGTTCACGTCATCTTTAGCTAAAGATTGGGTGGTGAGACATTGTATTTAATGTTAAAGCTTCTACATTGCTACTGTTGAAAGGGTGGACTCCACTAACTACTAAAGAACCTTATGTTGAATGATATTTTCATATTAATATTTAGATAATATATTAGGGTAATTCACACGTGCTACCTAGGCAATACCTGGGTGATTCTTAGGTTTAAAGAGGCTACACATCTTGACTCCATGTAGGAAATCTGACTATTATTCCATCAAAAATCCATTGTATCAATTAGCCAGCCCAAATTTTATAAAGCAATTTGGCTAAAATAGCAACAAAGAAAAAAACACTGCTCCTCACCTTCCCCTGGTAGCCAAGAAACTCCTCCGCAGATCTAAGGGCCACTGTATCTGGGACTGTAACTGAGCTCACAAACAAAGAGGTCATCATCAACAAGACCGCAAGTACGGTAGTCTTTTGCACTGCAAAAGCTTCCATCATTGCACACTACCAGAAACCTCGTTGCATTTCACCTCCGAAATGGGAAAAGCTGGGGAACTTTTGTTTCGTTGTGACCAACACTACTGAGCAGCAGATCTGGAGAAAGTCTTGTTTTAGCCAATTGTGACGCCCTTCCACTGCTTTATGTGGTGAAAAATGACACCATGTTCTACTAGGCGACAATGCTTTCAGTTGCGGGGAAGAGACGGACTTGATCTTGTGCAAATGGGGGAGAGCTCAACCATTTTTCTGCACGAAAGAATTGTTGGTTGGAAGTGCAACTTACGCTGTTGTTCTGGAAGGAGGGACATACCTACCAGCATTCTGCTCAATTCACATGACCACTTTTTTGGGGGGCAAACCAATATTTTTCTATTTTCTCATTTTCTCTTTTTAAAAATTTACTCCCTTTGTCTGGAAAGAATTGTTTTTCTTTTTCTTTTTCTTTTTTTGTTGTTGGGGGGGGGCAATATTTGTCCTCTGTTTTATACTTCAAACGTGAGTCTTGTCTACTTCAAAGTTTGAACGGGGTGGACAATGAGAGTGACACAAAACTACCAATACTATTATTAAAGATAGACTATTCTTCGAATATTGAGACAAATTTAAAAATAATTAAAAATAATAATAATAAAGAACATTAATGTTTTAGAAGTGGCAATTTTGGTGAGTTTGTGGAGCAAAACACCTCTGGTCCTTTAGAGGTTAAGTATAGCCAAGCTTGCACAGAACATAACATTTTTTTAAAATTTTAAATCAACCTTCAAAAAAATTTAGAAATCATATATTATAAGACATGTAAGTTTCATGAAGAACCAATATACAATTAAAGCTAATAATTATACAATTTCCAATAGGGTAACCTACTATTGACACTAAATCCTTCTTGATTAGATATTCTTGATGCACAAAATGCTTCAACTCTTATTGGTTTCCTCAAAGATCTCTTCAACTAACATTGGTTGCTATTAGAACTTGTGGTGATTTTAAAAATAATGAGGTGCCTTCTTTATGCTAAAACTAGTTGTTCATGAATGGATGATGTGTATTTTTAGAGTATCTTACCTAAGCAAATCTATCACCATTTTTGAAAATAGTCAACATTGGATTTTTCATTTAGATATACCATCACTTAACACTAGTAGAAACACCGCCCGTGTAGATTAGCAAAAAAACCACGAGAAAACCCTACATTATGAACTAGACTAGTTGTGGGTCTTTTTGGGCATGCTTCTTTAGTCTACGCAGGTGGTGTTTCTATTTGTGTAACTTGTTCAATTACGAATATAAATAATCTTTAGGTCTTCTTCTAGATGGGTGTACATTGTTCTTTTAGTAATGAGGTTTTTCATTTGTTTTGAATAAATTTAGCTCAAAAAAAGAAATTATTATATGATTCCAACTTTGAAAATTCATAAAATACAATGAAATTATCAAAAAAATTACAAAACAACTTTGATTAGGTTTCCTTAGAAGAAAAAAATTTCCAGTAAAAAGAATTAGCATATGCCAGCAAGATAAAAAAAAAAGTGTCTCTTTTAGGTTCATCTACCTTAATCACATAACATTTTTGACCTTGCAAAATCCCATCTTTGTAGAAAATTATCCAATGGGCCCTAAAAATTACCTTTTTGCTCAACTTGATACCAAATTGATTCCAAAATTTTATCGCTTCTTGTACAATTTAATCTCAAGTGATAGAATTGTATTAGAGAGAAATGAATGAAAAACCTTTGCATAGAAGACAAATAAGGAAAAAATATAGAATTAAATACCACTTTCTTTGTCTCTTTGGTCTCCTTTGAATCCTTTGTTGTCAATTCCATTGAATCCTTCTTTATCTCTAAATTTTCAAATGAATATAATCCTATTAAATAAAAAACTACACGAAAATGGTTATTTAGTAGGATTTTAAATATTTATCAAGCATACATACTATTTGAAATGAATTGTTGAGGTGGCATTAGAGTTAACCGAAAAGAAGAGAAAATACATGTTAGGTGAGGTGAGTCTGACCCGTATCTAAGGCAGCCAAGCAAACTGGCATAGTTTCCAAAGAATCCAAAATAGAAAGGAGTGTGAACTAGTTTTTCCGTCAAAAAGACTGCAAAACTCATTCGAAGGGGAATTTTCTGTCAGTAGTTGCGTTGGCTGAAGACTGCCGCTTGCAAGTTCCCTCCCTCCTTCTCTCGGCCTCAGGGCTTTACTTTAAAAAATATATATAGCAGTTTTTTTTATCCTACGTTGTCAGACCTCACGCATTGCGCCTTGATTGCAGCCCACTCACAGAAGAGCCAAGCCTCCACCCTTTTTGCCACTGCTTTAATTTGATCCATTCTGGGATTCTGACAGTCCCGAGGTCTATGGAGAACCGGAGTTTTAAAACCTCACTTTTGATTTCAGTTACACTCAAACACCACATACATTTCCATATCCACGATTTTAGGGAGTCCAAACACATCATCTGTTTTCGGTTAACCCTTTAGTGCCCAGCTGACCATATTATGGTCACTACAACGTCCGAAATGTAAATAACAGAGAATCCGTGAAGAATTGGAACTTCAGTTTTGAAGTTCAGATTTGCCCATATACATTAGACACCTTCCAGAAAAAGAAATTTTCAATTAGGAATTGTACAACTATCAAAATACCTATCAACAGAACGCGAAAATATTGCAAATACTTGAAAATACAATAAATACTTACAAATACAACACATGTATTATGCAGTATTTCTTGTGTTTGGAAGTTTGTTATCTTGTTTTATTTTTTTGGATTGTGTTCTCTTCTTCATCTTCCATTAGTGTGTGTAATCCGATCTTGACTAATGTACCCACTCTTGTCAATTTTCAACGTATAAAATTTTGTCCTAAACCGTATATGGATAAGTCACTTTCACTTATAAAATTCACAATAATTATGTGTGAGTCTATTTTTGATATGAAAGATTGCAACGGAGAGGTGTTGACATAGGGCATAGCTGAACTTCTTTGCTTTTATTTTTGAAAATTTACCTCAAATTCTATTTAACTTTGAAGTCACACACCCCCCAAAATCTCGTTTTTGAGCGTGCATTATACAGTTCAAATACATACTATAATCTTCCAATCCCACCATTGCATGATTGTCAAATTTTAATAAAATGTGTGCTCTCCAGTTGAGAATAGAATTGTACAGCTACTTTCTAATTTAATCCATTCTATTTCTGGTAGTCTCAATTACAGTGAAAAATTCCACTGAAATCCAGTGCTCCCAGCTACAGTACCCTGAGCACTAAAGGGTTAACTCAGTTGTAGCATTCTCGATTATCACACCAATTATCACACCATACTAAATAACCATTAGGGTGTATTAGATATTACATAGGCTCTAGCTCTAGAAGCACACAAGAATCATGTTAGCTACCCTTCAGACTGATCAGACTCCCGGACAAAACACTGCCCAATGATGCGCAGTAATGGACTCCTTTTGACCTGCAAGTGGGATGGATAGATCATAGACATGAAAGGCTTGGTTCTGGTGGGACCACATATTGTCGGTTTTCTGCCTTCGGTGGAAACACATAAGTTGCCAGAAACTCCGCAGGTCAGGTCAGGTCTTGCCTGCAGTAGTGTGCAATGCAAGGAGCACGTGCCAGTAAGCTCACTGGATATTCTTAGCTGTAAGCATTCCGAAGGTTATATCAGACGGAGACTTCAACCGAGCTTACCACGATCCAAGGTTGACAAAATGGAAGCCCTCGCACGTCGTGGGGTCTGCTATCCTCTGTAGAAGTGACTTAAGCTTATTACCGGTAATAAGCTTCTTGTTTCCCTTGTCCATTTGTCTCACAATAAGCTTCCTGTTTACTCAAACTACTACTCCTACAGGGTCCACACCAAAGTCGTCTATTTTCAGGGTACAGGAAGCTTGTTATGGGACAGAAGAGTACTCAGGTTTTCATAGATTTGTGATGGACCCACAGACAGATCTAGCGAGCAGGTCCCTGTTTTGGTGAACTGTCGGTGTTATTGCGAGCAAGATTTCCACTGCGCTAATTGACCGCTTCTTTAGAGTACAGGAGCCATGGCAAGCGTAGTAGCAACCGAAAACGGTGTCAAAACGGACCTCGACAACCATGTCCCAGCAGCAGCTACAAAACCTAGCTTGAATAATAATACTAGTGCGGAGCTCCTGCAGCTACACCGGGATGGCACCCCGTTCGTCATGCCTTGCCAGCGAGGGATTGACCCGACCGCACCTGGGTTCGACACCGAGGATTTTATGGACTTGGTGTCCGAGGATTTCATGTACCTCCAGCACGCCAAGCTGCGGCAGATTCTGGAGGTGCAGGGAAACGTGGAGTACTTGCAGCGTCACGGGCTTAACGGACGCACAGACGCCGCGAGCTTCAGGAAGTGCCTGCCCGTGGTGACCTATGGCGACTTGGAAGATGATATCATGCGGTTGGTCAATGGCGAGAACTCTCCCATCTTCACCGTTGACCCCATCTCCGACTTCAATTTCAGGTTGCCTGAATCCAGTTTTAATTTTTAGCTTTCTATAGAATTGTTGGCTATACATACCAATGATAAGGGAAGATTATGGCGATATACTCTATTTTTTTACCCAATTTTTCTTATAGCAACATAATTTTTCAAATAGCAAGTTGGCGATATATAATCACAAAAGAATTTGCTGGTTGAATTCTCAACTCGTTTTGTGTTTGGGCCATGTCCTGCTCCTCCTCTCATCTCTGATGAATTCTGCATTGCAGCTCAGGAACCACAGCTGGGAAATCAAAGTATATACCAACAACGGCTAGAGCATTCGAGAATTTCTTGTTTGTTATGTGCTATGCCGGGGAGTTGTATCGCAGGTACATACATACATGTCTTAAAATTTGAACTTCTGTTTGATGGGCTTCCAGGAAAAACATACCTGGCAGTAGGCAATTAGATCAAGAGTGATGCGGTTGAGCTTATACTACATGAGTGTGACAGATATTTTCCAGGTTATAAGGACGGCAAGGCACTAAGTCTTGCGTTTGCCGGGAAGCAGGTAGACACGCCTTCCGGAATCAAAGCAGGAGCGATGAGTACAAACTTTTTCAGAGGTCCACGTTTTCGAAACCGCGTTAAGAAGCCTAATGAGGAGTATTGTGTCCCGGACGAGGTCATTTTATGCGAGGACTCTGCGCAGGGCATGTATTGTCACGTCCTTTGCGCGCTAGCTCAAGCACCCGAGATCGTCAAAGTGTATAGTACATTTGCAGGTATGGCCCAGGTCAGGACTGTGGCGAGGGAGTGCGATTGTCTCCCATAGTCTTGCTTGCTTTTGAATTACTGGACATAATCTCAATGCAGGCCACTTCGAGCCATAGGATCTCAAGATCAATGTGGTAGTTGAAAACAAAAAGTGAAGATGAGCACGCATGTAGAGTCCAAACAGTGAGTCAGGCGTGGAGGGTTAATGCTACCTGCTAAGAAGTTAATGCTCTCAGTTCTAATCCCTCCTTTCTAATCCAATGGTATCTTGACACAATGGCAAGAAGAGGCTGCATTGAGATTATGTCACGAGATGTGTACATGATTGGACTGCTTCCATATGTTATGTTCTGAACAAATGTGATAGGAGTCTTCTGGGTCCCAAGCCTGTGACATAAAAGAGTCGTAAGTATACTGCGTCAAAATCTAGAATCACAGTTCAATCCATTCCTGCAAAATCGTACTGCGTCAGAATCTGCGTCAATCATCCGGTCAACTATGCATTGTAATCAGAATTCCCCATGTTAAATTTGTGAAAGTATATATGAGTGCACAAAAAAGGGTATTACTTTGAATATTGCTAGAATGTTGAATGGAATAGATATATATACAAAGGTTTTTAGACATATAATATAAAGCCTCATATACAGGGATTTTTTTAGAAGGGGTCATTGATGCAGATGATTCTCAAACATAATGTAGAGTGCACTTTGGGTAAAATTTTGCCTCCCGTCTCTTGCAATGACATCACTTCACTACGAGGAAATTGGTTGCTTCTCACTGCTATTTTGAGCCATTCCAGAGTTGGTGAGTGCTTTTGGTCACATAGGACAAGGGTTTCCTCGATTTCAGGCTGTGAAAAGTGACGGGTTTGCTTGTAGAGCTTGATAATGTTCCGCCAATGTTGTTGCAGCCACAATCGTTGCCGCAGTTCGTCTATTGCAAAAGCAATGGCCAGAGATAGTGGAGGACATCAGAACGGGCACTGTAAACGAAAAGATCACAGAGCCCGAAATGAGAGCAGCAGTGGAAAAGACTCTACAACCTAACCCAGACCTTGCAAGCACAATCGAGAAAGAATGCTCCCAGGACTCGGATTGGAAGGGCATTCTCCCACGGCTTTTTCCTAATGCCCGGTTTGTTTCCTGTGTCTTGTCCGGAAGTATGCTGCAGTATGCTCCTGCTTTGCAACATTTTTCAGGTCACCTCTCAATCATCTCCCCTGCTCATGCGGCCTGCGAGTGCAACCTTATCGGTCTCAACCCTAACATGCTATGCGCCCCGGAGGACATTACGTACATGTTGTGGCCTGAGACGGCCTACTTTGAGTTCATTCCACTGAATGATGACGGCACGGAATTACACGACGGGGAGAGTATGAAGCTTCTGGAAGCCTGTGAGCTCGAAATCGGCAAAGATTACGAGCTTGTGGTAACAAATTTCATAGGTAAACACGCATGACCTAAATGGAGCCCGTTTCTGGAGAAGTAGCATCCTCACATTGGATATGAAGCGCATGGTTATATCTTAGAATCTTGTCCTTTTAACGTTATGTACTAGATAGAGTACTCCATGAAAACACATTACGGGTTGTAATTGTATTGCTTAGAACCAATCTGAAGCCGCCACAACTGGTCCTGATCTCCTGGAGCAGGCTATGGAGTCCTGTTGAGTCCTCGATTGAGCATCATCGAACAAAATCCGACTATTAAGATTATGTCCAGTATAGTGAAAGTACAGCCTCGTTGTGGAAATGACGAGGCTCTAATTTCACGTTTCCTAGTCTGTAATCTCTAAACGCATGGAGACAAATGTTGCTTAGACTGAAGAAGTGAAGAACGCACCTCATCTGAGCTTGAAAATTGTGCTCCAGGTTTGTACAGGTACCGCTTAGGCGACGTAATCAGAGTGAAGAGCTTCCGCAAAACCGCTCCAGTGTATGAGTTCGTGCGACGCAAGAACGTGATTCTCAGTGTGCACACCGACAAAACAGACGAGGAGGAGCTTCAAGCCGTTGTGAACAAAGCCTGTGAGCTTCTCAAAGGAACAGCCATGGAGCTTTCGGATTTCACCAGCACTACCGATGTCACTTCCTTGTCAGGCTGCTACCGCATCTTCTGGGAGTTGACAGATTCCAGGTATTAATCTCGTCACACATCATCACTTCTGAAACCCTAATTAATCTCATCACACATCATCACTTCTGAAAACCCTAATTCCTATTCTTTCAGTACTTGAATGCTCTCCAGATTGTGTGCTAAGCTTTCTTGTTATTCAAATCTCTGCAAATCATTTACAACAATTTAGACCACAAAAATGGGCAAGCACAGCTTTAACTACGATCATTTCTATTCTTTCAATACCTGAACGCTCTCCAGATTGCGTCCTAAGCATTCTTGTTATTAAAATCTCTTGTACATCTAAATGTCACATGTAGATAGATAGAAACTCTGGGCCTCTTTCGAGGCCAGTGTGAATAAAGTGTCTGTTCGTAATGTCAATGACCCACTGCCCACTGCACAGAGGGTCATTGGAACAAAACTACTCTCCCCTACCGGGAATAGACACTCTAGTGGCGAGTAACAAATATTAGTAACAATCGGTAACCTTGAATGGGTGGTATGTCAAATGTGCCACCTAGCACGATGAATACATATTGGTTTTGAGTATGCCGCCTTGACATCAAAACTTTAAAACCTTATAACTTTTTGCATGTGGTATCCAAACAATGCATTCTTTGATGCATTGGAATCCTCTCTAATTTTCTAACAAGAATATTGATAAAATTAAACATTCTAAAAATAGTGTCATATTTAGGTGTGGCTACCTTCGACGCTCCTTTCATTAAAACCTAGAACCATGTGTGTTTGTAGCATACCTAAAAACCTCCTATATATAATTTTTTTTAATGGAAGTAAGTAATATACATACAATTACAATGATAAAAAAATACGTGGCAATATGTATAAAAAAAAATTTCCTTCATATATAGTCTTTAACATATGTGTACAAATATACTTTTAAGTGGCAGTTAACCCCTACGGCATATGTGTAATGCCAAAAAACCCTAGCTTTCATTGACTAAGTCATTGAATTCTTTTTCATTGCCCCAATGTAACTCATAGATGTCTAATTCTGCAATATACATCAGAGTATCTAATGTAATTACTATTTCCAAGAATACCATCAAATGATCAGTAAGATCATATGTCCACTTGTTAGTAAGGTTCTTGTGCATGAAGAGATAAGATAATGAGAAAGTCATAAAACTGTTCATCCTAAATTCATTCAATATAAAAACTTATACTTTAAAGTGTAGTGATACTACCATACAAATACAAATGTTCTATATTTTTAACTCTCCATATATGTACGTAACTACAAATTATAATATGTATAGCATATGTATACTTTGTACATAAATGTTCAAATTAACCCCTAAAAGCCCGAGGGGTATTGGACAAAACATAGATGTGTTATAATATGTGCCTTCCATATGTTTGATGAAGTTTGGTTCAATAGACAAAATGTAGAGTATCATCTCTACAAATTATACATATGGTCAAACTTCCAAAAATAACTTTAGATCAATTTTTAATGAATTTAAAAGCATTAACCTTTGAAAATTTGTATAAATTATAATTTTCAACTTTAGAGTTCAAAATTTAATATGATTGGTTAAAGTTGGGCTATCTATTGTAAACTTCAAAAAAGCAAAAGAAATGATGGAGGGATCATCATTACTTTCCCCAAATAGCAAATTTTATAACACTAAGACAATGTTGAGATGATTTACTTTGAAAAATTCTCCCGGGTGGAGTTTAACTCGGATTGCCATAATTCAAATTGGGTTGGAAAGTAGACTTGATGTAGTATTTTAAATTTTATTTTATTTTTTCAAAAAAATGTTTTTTTGTTCCGGGCAGCCCGTTAAAGTCGGGCAGCGACCAGAAAATGGTCGTTTGAGCGCTTAGGGGTTAATACCCCTTTTGTACACTCACAGATATTTTCACGTCTTTAGTACAATGCACCCCTAGACTTTGACCATGAAAATGCGCAAACGACGATTGTCATCCTGTTCTTTTCAATACCTAAGGTAGACATGCCAATGACCGCACAGGCAATATTCAAATCCTTCCCCATGACAATGTAGAAACTTACACCGTCTCAAATTTTGAAAGATTGTAGTATGTCAAGTTGGGATTCACCTTGAAAATATCACACTCAAAGATGTTATGTACAATAACTTTTATTGCACGTCAAACACATTGGGTATGGTTTTTAACAGAAATTTGCTTGGAGCCCTTCACCACATGGCGTGTGGTGATTGGGTGATACCTTACATTTCTATTGGAATTGTGTGGCGAAATTGTGCGGTCATTGGCATGTCTACTGTAAATGTTGTTTAAGGTAATTATATCTAAAAGCAACCTTTTCTTTAACTCGTCCCTAGCTCAATCTTGCATAATAAGTAGATTTTGACACCCTACTATTGATGAGAATGTGCACAATCTGAACATCAGAGTTTAGGATCGCTCTATGGTCAACCTATAGTCAACACTTTGGAAATTCATAACTTATTCATACGATGTCCAAATAATGCATGCTAAAGTGCGTTGGAATCCTCTTGAACTTGCTATTAAGACCTACCAAAAAGAATTTTTTTTTAATGTGTAAATTGGCTCAGTTGGTAAAGGGGACGCTTTAAGGTATAGTTACCTTAGTTTAGTTGCGTGCTACGTTTTCTTGTTATTGAAATCTCTTTATGACAGCAACTTGAACCACGACGTACTTCAAGAATGCGCAAACACACTGGACCAGAGCTTCAACGCCGAGTACCGGAGATGGCGGAGCGGCAACCAGATTGCGCCCCTGAAGCTGGACATTGTACAGGAGGGCACGTTCCACAAGGTGATGGAGTCGGCCGTGTCGAGAGGCGCCTCGCCGTCGCAGTACAAGCCTCCACGATGTGTGAACCATCCGCAAGCGCTGGAGATCTTGAACGAAGGAATCGTGGCGTCGTTCGCGAGCACTGTCACACCAGACCCTCGGCTTTCCACAACAACACGAGCACAATGAACACAATGAACACAAGCCAGGTTTTTCTCCAATATTGCAGTCTGCGTTTTTGGCAAATATGAGAGTGAAACTGGCAACTTGCCAGGATATATATGTGTATTTATTTATTTATTTTGCCCTCTAAGAAAAGTGTAATGAGGCAAATTGTAGTTTATGTTGCATAGTTTTAAATAATATGTACCTCTTTCTGGCACCTTTTTTGGCCATCACATTGGAAATGTGAGTTTCTTGGAAACCTGCAACTTTAACTTGGGGTGACTTTGGAAATTTGATGCTCATTTACAACTTATTTTTTGCATAGGCTTGCTGTGGTGATAGATGTATATGGCGATAGGGGATGGCAGTGATAGGTCCCTGTACTATAATAGTGAGTTTGGTTGGAATCAGTTTCTCAATTTCAAATGCCAAGGTAGGGACTCCCAAAATTTCTATTGAGCTTAGTTTCTGGTCAGATTTTGATGGATATCCTTGTTGGGAAATGAAAGAGGCTTCGAACATATTAAATATTGTGGTGTTTGGAAATTAGAGTTATCCGTAAAGTCGAGCCAAAATAAATTCACAAGAGGAAAGACAAAGTGAAACTAGTTTTTGAGATTGAAAGGCAGAGAAAATGAGCTTTAGCCCCTTTTTTCCGACCAATCACAAAGCATGGCATTGCCAGGGAGATTCGAACCTTGAACTTCCCCGAATCAAGAGAAGCTCTCCCAAACCCAGCTTGAGTTCCCATGGAGGAACCTCCATGTACCCCCACACCAACCCCATGCTCCCTTCAGGGAAGGAGTTTGGTGGCTTGTGTGAGTTGATGTCAGAAAATTCTATATCAAGGCCAAAAACTCCTTGTTGCAGACCGGCTACCCATTCTTGACTTTACAGATAACTCTATTAGAGTTATTCGCAAAATTGAGCAAAACATTTCCACAATAGGAAAGACAAGACAGAACTGGTTTATTAGCTTGAAAGGCTGCGAAAATGAGTTTTGGCCCATTTTTTTTTTCAACCAATCACAATGCATTGCAATGGTTGACTACCATGTTTGGCATGCAAATGATGTGCTAACTTTGATGTATTATACACCTTTTCTAGTGTAGTTGCAATATCAATTCAATACTGCAACAATGTAGAATCTGCAATGAAAGTACTACATATTCAATACATTTTTATTATTGTAGTAATAGCAATTGAAAAGGTGTTTATGTAGTAGAGTTAATTGAAAAGAGTGTCTCAAAGTGGAAACTCACCTCTTACTCACCTTAACCCCTAAATGCCTAGAGCCCTCTCCAAATTTGGCAGTTTTGCAAAGATGCATTATAAAATGCAACCTAGAGGGATATTTTGAACTTGATATATGAATAAAAGTTGTACATTATGAATTTTAGATTCTATCCATACGGTTAGATCTATGATTGCTATTACCAATAATTTTGTATAAAATTTGAAACGTGAAATTCAAAATTATTTTGTAATTCAATTACGAATAAGATATTGACAATCTATGGATGAATTTTTTTGTGATTGGTTGAAATGTAATACTCTAAGTGTAGTGATTTTTGGAGATTTTTGGGTTGCTTAATTTTATGAGTTGACTTTTTTTAGAGCACTTTCACACTGAAATCTTCATTATTTTGGGTGAATCACTACAACATGAAATGAGGCATAAAAATTTCACAAATCATCCCCTTTCTAATCGGATCACATATGCGTGAAGTTAACTTCCCATACAATCTACTGTAAAAATTCCACACTGCAAAAAGTGCATGACGGATGAGAAATTTTGGATGAAATCTGTACATCGTCCAAAAAATGGACGCTTAGGCAGTTAGGGGTTAAACTTGATTTCAATTCAAAAAGACGGCAAAACTAATCTATAGTGAGTTGGAGAATAATCTAAAGCAAGGCCCTACACCGCCCGTGGGAGTGGAACTTGTGGCCTCCCCAATGCTAAAGGAGAGTTCGCACAAGTTCCCCCAAGCCTAACGGGTTATTCATGAAGTGACCAACGAACTATTCATGCACAATCCGTGTCAAATATTGATATTATTGGGGCTAAGACTCTACAGACTCAGCATAAGTCCCCTGTTCTTTTCGGTTAACTCAATTGAGACATGTTTTTCTCCCCAAAGTTGATTATGGAGATGTACACAAATTAAACATCTGATAAATGATGCTTGGCAATTTTGGATGTTTATACATTACACGTGTTGTATACTTTCTAAGTAGTAATCATTGGTGTACGATGTTCAACTTTGTAAACTCAAAAAACATATTCTTACTGTTTATTAAAATTTTGTTTTTAGTAGATTCTACATAGCATAATAGAGAAATGGGAACCAACACCCTTTTGCAATGGGGCCATAGTCTAGTTACAATTAGAAATTAAGTTTACATGGTAATGACATGGTAGTCCCAAAATTCATAGAATACAAATGGCATTCTTTCATCACTTAGAAAAGTGGATCTAAATAAAGATTCTCTTTTGATCCAATTTTCAATAGGATGCTCCATTGCACTGCTCTATTATGCTATATATTGTTCCATCCAAGGATTCATACACTCATGTTGTTTTCTTTAAAAAATTACAACTCGTTACATTCAAAAATGCTTAACCCCTAAGTGACCAAACAACCATTTTATGGTCGCCGTCTTTTTTGAACGGGCTGCCAAGGATGAAAAAATTTATAAAAAATAAAAAATATTTTCAAATAGGAAATCAAGTCTACTTTCCAACCCAATTTGAATCATGTCAATCTCAGTGAAACTCCGATCCACCAAGGAGAATTTTTCAAAGACAAATACCTCAATATTGTCCTAGTGTTATGAAATTTACTCACTAATGATCTCTCCTTTGAAAAAACCGCTTTTTAAAATTTTAGAATAGAATGTCTAGTTTTAACCAATCATACCAAATTTCAAATTATAAAAATAAAAATTTACTTTTGATGAATATTAAAGGAGTATCTAAGAGATTTTTTGAAATTTTGACTGTACGGATAATTACTAAACATCATGCTTCTTGAGCCAATTGAAAAACCATATTTATGAAAAAGCTATATTTGCGTACAATACAAAAAATACACTGTAGGAGATGGTAAGTGTGAACCTCAAGGATCGGTCATGACATACGAATCCTTACAATCTTTAGAATCTCCTACATCTTTACCTGTTATACCTTACATCTACTGGAATTGCATATTTTTTTCTGCATATTTGTCAGTGATTACAGTAACTATTTGTTGGGGCTTCTTATCATTGCATATAATCACTGCATAGTTAGAGCAGACATGCACATTCAGAACAAAGTTGAGCTCACAGTATGTCTATGAAAACGTTTTATTCAAATTGTCATCAAAAGCTCTCCGATCCTATATACACCAGCCCTCCAAAAAAATGCATTACTGACAGGGTGGACGTCTACCTAATCGCCACAGTAGAGGATCAATGGCAAAATACCAGTGTATAGGTTCCTAATAGAAGAGTCCAGGCAAGGGTTTGGATGGATGAACTGCTGTGCCTTAAAATTTCCGAAAGAGCTAAGCTAATCCTTTCTAGATTGGTACTGCCACAACTCAATACAGGGGCGACATAACTTCACAATCGACTCTAGAGCAATTTCAGCAACTACTTTACAGAACAGTGAGAGACGATATTATGCCACCAAGGAAGGAGAGACGAGCAAGTTGGCTACCTTTAATCGCTGTCCTGAGACATGGATCTGCCACGAGATAAAAATCTGCCACCAGCTGCATTGTGTTGCAGGAAAAGCTCAATACAGCGCCAGTAGCGCTCACCGCCCTGTAACCACGTATCCATATGCATACCATCTGGGAATTCAACAAAAGTATGCTGAGAACTAGAAGTCTCCTGCGCTGCTTCATATAGTCGTTGCATGTGAGCTGGAGGCACCATCTCGTCCAATTGACCAGCCAAAAATAAAATGGGCGCCTCAATCTGGAAGCCAACAACAGCACATGGAAGGTAAGGCAGGCAAATACAGACAAAAGGAAAGTCCACTAGTGAAAGGATCCACATAAGGTATTTAGAGTTAAGAAAATGATTTGCCTATTCTGAACAATACCGATATACGTCCTTTTCACAGATCCTTGTACCCAACGTTGACTGAGAACCAAATATAAATACAGCCCAGCGTCCAAAGGGATGAATAGAACAGAATAACTTACATGCTTTATAAGTTCGATGGTTTTCCAAGGAGACTTCACAAACCAATTCAATAGTCCTCCCTTCCCACCAACAATGTATCTCAAACCTGGAAGCATAACCCCTGCCATATCAAGAACTGAAGTGAATGTGTTCTCCAGTATCAAACCAGCTACCTGCAACCAAAAGAGGAGGTGTTTTAGCATACGAAAATTGCTTTTCTACTGAATAGCCTTTAGTCCAAACCAGCAGCAAAGGAATAAAGTCCACCAGTATGGTCATAATTCTTGAACACACATGCTCAGTCAGAATGTCATCACCAACAGAAAGGGAATCATATGATTGTTCTATTGCCAAGTGATAACTTGCAAATGGCCAACCTTTCCAGGGTTGTCCCGCACAAGAGCAGCTCCAACAGCTCCACCAAGCGATCTTCCAAACACCACGATCCTTCTTGAATCAACACTTGACCGTGAGTACAAGTAGTCCAATGCTGCCTGCCAGGCATACAACAACGCTGGTTGTGAATGGAAAAGTATATGATCACGCTTTCTTTGGAGACAGTCACATTTTGTATTCCTACCAACACAGTCTCCAAATAGACATCTACAATTTCTGTAACTACATCAAGTATACTCCATGCAATAACTGTGAAGATAACCAGTTATGAGTTGCATCATCCACACAGAACCAAAATTAACCCCGTGCAATAAGTATATCGCACTAAATAACAACAAAAAGCGTCTAACAAGCACCTTCAGAGCTCCTGCCATCTATAGCTGCCAAAACTTCCAACAAAATTGATTTCCTGATCGCAGATAAAGAAAGCCAAATAAATCAATGTACTTTCCACGTCATAACAGAAAAGCACTCAGTCTCCAATTCATGCTCTTCACTGTCGAATTGATGTGGAGAACATATTTCACACCTGAGCATCCATTTTAAGGCCATGCTGAGAAGGGAAGCCTTCGCTGTCTCCATACCTACAAGACCAAAAATTACTTACTGAGAATTGGACAAAAATAACCCCTCCCTACCAAACCACACCACTAACAAATTCTAAAGGTCACATAAAATGACCGCATAACCTGAAATGTTGAAAATAATGCACCTGTAAGCTGTCAAATCTTTGCATAGATGGCTTCCCACACTTACAGCTTGCAAATGCAAGCTGCTGCATTTATCGTAGGTATGTACACCTACATTTAATCCTAACAGCTAACAGCTGTCTTCTTCGACGTCAAACACTCTAAGCAGTATACGTTTGCAAAATACCACAAAAGGAAATAACAACATACCCACGATATGAGAGCATTAACACGTTGCACTGCAATCGCCGCACCATGGGTTGCACAAACTGCAGACGGTGTGCTATGTCTGTTTCACAATGAATGTAAGAATAACAAATAGCTTATAATACATTGTTCATAGGAACTTCGGTGATCCGAGCTACTTGAGGACCTACTGTCGAGACTGCACCATAGGCATCAGCGCTGCCAAGAATATAAAGAAATTCTGAAGTTCATGCAGAAGGCAATCGGAGAGAGCAAAACAAAGACACATTAATCAAAATGAAGCAACGTCATCATAGGATACTGCCAGCATTTTCTTGAAAAAATAAAATCGTTGGCCCTGCAAGAACAAACCCATTGCAATAAGGAACTAAACAGTTCAGATTAAAGAAGCCATGATTTATTACTACAAAAGATGACAATATGAAACGACCGAGCCACATCTGCACTACTTCACCACAATGACACTTTAGAAGTAGAAGGAAGCATCAAGGCACCTTAACCCTTAAAGGACCAAGGATTCACAGTTTTAAAATGACAAGTTCAATTGATCATATTGTAAAAAATATAATTCAGATGGGACCAAATTTTATATCAATAGAACTAGTGAAGATCATTGATTGTGTTGGTAAAAAGGAAAGAAATTCGAACAAGAGAAAGTCCAACTCAAAACTGTTCAAAAAAACATGGTGACCATTTTGGTCACCGTGGACGCTTAGGGGTTAAGTCTTGAACTATAAGCTCGGTCCCCAATCAAGAGCAAAGACAAACCTCTGGCATCATTATTTTGGAGCTACAAAAGACCTAACATTGTCACAAGGTAAATCCAGACAATTGAAAAGAATGGTTCCCTGTCAATTAGAGTACCTGGATTGTTGGGATGTGCTTCAATGTACCAACTATGCAGTTTTACTCCATCCTTGGCAGTGAGCCACACGTCCTCATAACGAAGGTGAAGCCGTGAGGGAAGAATGGGGTAACCACGCTTCATTCCAGGAATTACTGGAACGTAGACAAGCTTCTCCTGAAATGCGACCAGCATCGCCACACTGGCACAAGCAAGTCCTCCGACTCCATAGAGCAGACCATTCAGCCATGTCCACCAGCCTCCCATTTTGCCCTAACCCAGATTGCTACACAACAAAATATCATCCAGTTAGCATGGCCTTAATCAATCAAAACACTAACCCTCAAAACACCCTCAGCATCATAAAATCTACAAGAAGCCTTCACTAATTTCGCTCCATTCCAAATTCTATTAAAGACTCTCAACTGCTATTGCATTTCGATGAAACCACACAACAATTAAATAGGAAAACCAGTGCCATGAACCTCAGAAGGCAGTTTAGGGTCAAAACACTAACCCTCAAAACACCCTTCACACTCACCAGCATCATAAAATCTACAAGAAGCCTTCACTAATTTCGCTTCATTCCAGATTCTATTAAAGACTCTCAACTTGCTATTGCATTCCGATGAAACCACACAACAATTAAATAGGAAAACCAGAGCCATGAACCTCAGAAGGCAGTTTAGGGTACACACGTAAAAATCTGATCGGTAGGTCTAAGAATTAATTATACAGAGAGAAAGCTACCCCACACTATACTCTGAAATCTGTACGTTTCAGAGTATTGATAGTGTGTGGTAACCAGTGATTATTATAGCCAAATTTCTACATAAAATTTGAGCTGGCTAATTGATACAAAGGATTTTGGAATAAAAAAAGAAGGAATAATAGCCAGCTTTTCTACGATGTGTATTCTCTTTAAACCTGGATTGCTCTTCAAGTAGCAAAAGTGCTAAACTGTCTCCTGACCAAAAAAAATCACTGGTGGCAACCCATCGGATTGTTACCGTTGTTCGTAAACGGGAAACTGATTAGAAGGTGCTTCAAACTGTTCACTGATGCAAAATGGTGAACTATGAAGCTATCGAATGCCACATTATGAGCTACGACACAAGCTTTTGACACCGTAATGAAACCCTAAAAGGTTTGGTTCGACGCAGAAACACAAAAGCTCGGGAAAAGAATGGGAAAAAAAATAGACCTACCGACTGAGGAGGGAATTGAATGGGATGTCGTCAGTTCGTCACAACGACATGGAAAAAGGAACTCAGCAAACGGATCGATCAGTGAGGTAGGCGAGCGCACTGTCCCACGCAGCAGGAAACTCCGGAAGATCTGTCAACAGACAACAACAGAAGAGCAGGCTCAGTAAACCCTACTCTATAGACCCTTTTGTTGAAGATGCCTGGCCTTGTTGGGAACCATGGGAACGTGCACTCGGGTACAGGATCCTAAAACCCTTGCGGCCCTATTCCCGTTTCCTACCAAATCTTCTGTAGTTTAGTTTGGGTACATAGTAGGGCCTCTTTCCATGTAGAGTCGGGGTGGTCTAGGAATCTTGCTCTCCACCGATAAAAATAGCGCAGAACACTTCTATGCACTCCTCAGTAGAGCAATCTAGTATATCGTAGTTTACTAGCAAGTTAGGCACCTTTTTGCCTAATATTTAATTATTTTTAAAAATAGATTTAGGCAAAACGAATATTCTTCAAACTCTGTTTTTCTCATAAAAAAATATTTTCCCAAAATTTTAAGCATCTATTTTTAGAATTATTTTATGCCGAACCTACTAGTAAACTACGGTATATAATTAGAAACTTTCCACAAAGCAACCAATCACGTAGCCCACTGATGGGAATGAGAGTGTGTGAAATGCAAAATTTGCTTTCAACGCTCACGGAGCATGGGTGGAAATTGGGACCTCATTTTTTTGTCATGTAGTTGTATCTATCGGTCCGATGCTCACATGAAAGCCCTCCCTTAGAGAGTATTCTTATAGGCTCAATGTAAGAACATTGACACTCCCAATGATGGGAATGGACAATGTAGGTACATTGGAAAAATCAATTTGGTGAGATGGGGGAGGGGACGGTGGAGTAGGAAGATGATTTGAACGAGATGAAGAGCTTTGTGATTAGGTGTGGAGAATTGTATGCAAGTGGAATTGGTGGATGTGAGAGGGAGCGGGAGCATCCTAGTTTTTATTAACCCTTAAACAGCCCAAAAGTCCTTTCCAGTCGTATAGAATATTCTATATTCGGTGGTATTTTATCAAAATAACAATGTCCAAACACTTTTCAATACATAGTACAATTAATAATCATGACAATATGTATATGACCATATATCACAATTCACATATTGAAACACAATTGAACAATTATAAGGCTAAATAGTATAGGTTGTAGAGAGGGACCCCAAGGGCCTTTTAAGGGTTAAACTGGTAGTAGCATAGTATAAAACACTTATAAGTCCTACCTATCGAGAATTTATTTCAACAACCCACAATGAGAAAAAGATTTAATTTTGAGCTTCAATAGTTTATTCAATTCTTTGTCAAATTGAACAAACAACTCACTCAATCTTGTTACAATTTGTCATGGCTTTTATTTATTTATAGAAACCTAAGTTTTTCATCTAGTTTCCAACCACATGTAAATTATAAGTGTATGAAGAGCTATTGCTTTAAAATTACCGCGGTAAGTTTTTGAGCATTTTATTGGAACACTTGACACCATTAGTGATTTTTTTTGTTCTAATTTTAACCAAATTGTTGCATAAAATTTGGGTTGACTCATTGATACAAAAGATTTTGGAAAAAAAGGAATAATAGCCAAATTTCCTAAATGGAGTCAAGATGTATCATCTAGATCTTGAATGTCTAAGTAACATCTAGGTAGCACATGTGTATTACTTTAAGCCAAAAAAAATAGCAAAAATGTTGAACTGTCTCTTGACAAAAGAAAAATCACTGGACACCATTTATTTTGAGTTAGGTATCAAATTTAAGATTTTTTAAAGATGAATCTAATCATAGTATCATACCATATCCAACCTCTAATCCCCAAAATTGTATACGTCATAAGATTTGTTTTAGAAATGGTGGTGATGATAAAAAAAATTGTGATAAAAAAAAACTTTGACAAGGAACTTTGATTCAACTAAATGTTGCCACTTCAGCCCCTAAAGGTAGGAAGTGGGGCTTTCTTGATGGCCCATTCACACCAGTCACCCAACATGAGTGCAATAAAGAATCTGCGTTCATTATGTAAGTTTTTGGTAGCTATAGAGAAATTCGTAAAGTCATGAAATTTCAAGCTTCCGGTATTGCGTCAGTGAAGATTCTGGCTCACAAGACAATAAAAGTAGGAGTGTCGGGTTTCAAAAATAAAAACCGGATGAGTTATATTTCCAGAAATTAAACTTGAGTGAATGAGTTTGCTCCCATGTCAAGGCAAGCCACCAGGTATGGCGCCAGAGACCATCCATCGATAAACCACATGACCGCAATATAGCCGCCGCCAAGGCTTGAACCTTGGACCTCGTGGCCACAATAGCCTTATGAGCTTCTAATCCTAGCCCAACACACCTCTCTTAAGCTTGTGTCAATGAGATTTCAGATATCTATAAAATAGAGGATGGGGGATGCAACTATGGATGGGTGATCTATAGACTTTGCGAATTTCTCTATAGTATGGTCTTGTAAGTCAGATGCCTTGAAACATACATCACTAAACACGACCGTGAAAACAACTTAGAAATAATGGCACAACAATTCTCCAACATTAGCAAATGGACAATGAACCCTGACATAGATAATGAAATATCCAATAATTTTTGGTTTAATCCTACAATAACAAATTTACAAAGCCTACTAAAATTCCGTACTGGACAATATATGGGCAATGTTAGAAAACAACTATTTTTTGGCATAGAATGGTTTCCATCAATCACATGCCTGATTTGCAACTCCTTTGATGCAGAATCATGGCTCCATGTACTCCTAAAATGTAATCAACACCACATACATGCCCTTAGAACCAAAAGACATAACAAAGCAGTATGGGAACTAAGAAAACTAATCTTATAATCACAAAAATCAAGATGCTACACTCTCATGAATGCAGGGACATTTAACAACCCACAAGAAAATACAGTCTCCCTATGGCTCCTACCTTGTACATGTAGACAACAAAGATGCCATTGTAACGCTAGATTCAAACCCGATCTTCTTTGTATTAAAGAACTTCTACACCAAAGTGCTCCACGACTAAACCCAAAAGACAACCTCACCGTACAATTTATTAAATTCACATACACTAATGACAAATTCTCACAAGATACAATAGACAATAAAATTCAAAAATATCAACCATTAATTAATAGCATCATTCACCAAGGATGGAAAGTAGAACCACTTATAGTCATCTCGGCCGGAGCTAGAGGAACTACGCATGTCCCCTCAATGAAACAACTCAAAACAAAATTTAAATTATCTGAAACCTCTATTAAACAGACATTCAAAGCAATAAACACTATTGCTATACAATATGCCGGATCAATCCTTCTACATAAAAGACGAATAGAAAACAACCAATCAATACCAATAGAATATATATATATATATATATATATATATATATATATATATATATATATATATATATATATATATATATATATATATATATATATATATATATATATATAAAATAATTATTAAAAAAAAGAAAAAAAAAGAGAGGAGGTAGTGGTGTAGACCACTATTTATTTTAAACAGTTAGCACGATGTCACCACTTGTCTCAGGAAGGTGGGTAGGGGCCGGTTGGTTGGTACAACTTTCCTGCCTATGATAAACTCACTAGCAGCACCAAATTATGTATATCAAACTACTGCTCAAACAGACCCAACGGGAATCAAACCCGGATCACATAGTATGATACATAGTCCTCCACCAACCAACCGCAGAACTCATGACTTGGCGATCTTACAGCTTACCAAAAACCAACTTATACTCAAACAATTACCCAACCAACAGATTATGGTTACTTTTATTGGTTACTGGTTACTAAAGTGTCTATTCTCGGCAGAGGAGAGTAGTTTTGTTTCAATGGCCCTTTGTCCAGTGGGTCATTAACATTACGAACAAACACTTTATTCACGCCGGCCTTGAAAAAGGCCGGAGTTTCTATCTATCTATCTTGTAAAATTTATTTTTTTAACTGGACGCATGCAAGAAGCTGCTCCAACGCATTTTGGGTATCGCAAGAAAGTTGGCCAAAAGCAGGAAAAGACAAGGCGCTGATACTGCAAGCAATTGTAAATTATTTTGGAAATTTACTTTGCAGCATTCCAGGAACGCAACGAGCCATGAGCGGCAAGCCAGACGTGCTTGAGTGCGTTGCTTTTGCCTTGAAGCTTTTTGCGTTAGCGCTCTAGGGTTTCGGTTTCTCACGATTGACAGAAAGAAAATTCTCTTGTCCAGACGATTGAACTCAGTGGCAGCGGAGATGGTGTCGTTGCAATCCTGCTTGCTCCTCATGTGGCCATAGCCGCAGATCGTACCGTAGCTGCAACAAGTGTTTCCTCGCCCTCTGCGCCAACCGGATGGAGCAGCTGCAGGGTGGTTCAGTCGCTATGACCCAGTCTCCTACTGCAGCAGGTCCGTAAATCTCCAGCTCTCACGATTGCAATTCTGCAAATTATCGGCTTCAACATGCGCTCATCCTAACCCCTAAGCGTCCACTGTGTATTTTCTGTAGTGTAGGAAAATTAGACCCCCTGCTGTAAATCATCTGTTTATGTGAAAGTGACTTCACTTTGACACGATCGAACGCTCTTGATCCTGTAGTATAGAACAAGAACTTCAAAATGATGTATTACAATCAGAAAACCGAGGTAAAATGAGAAAATGCCACCATGGTGCAGATGGCCATATTGCGCGTTTTACACGCTTAGGGGTTAGATTAGTTACACTCCAGCAATAGAAAATCGCTGATAAGGACCTTGGCCTCGGGCAATGGCATCCATGATTTGCAGTCTTCGGCTTGAAAATTCCGGAAGCATTTTGCAATGATTAACCCCCTAACGTCAACCTTGGTTTTTAGCAGTTTTTGACAGTTTTGGTTTTTGACAGTTTGAGGAGTGTGCTGGTTGCAAGCTTCGCAACTCCAAATTTATGGATTTAAAAAAAATATTTTGACCGTACGGATGGATTCAACATCTATTAATTAGTCTACTTACCAAATTTCATGCAAATCCAATGAATAATGCATAAGAGTATAACACATCTTGAAGGAAAAGTGTAGGGGGTTAATGTTCAAGTGTAGTCTTAGAGGTTTCTCTGTGTAATGCAACCACGAGGTTTCACTACACCTACTTCTAGTGTTTTCGTTTCACAAGTGTGATTGAATCAGCTTGTGGAGCAGATTGTAATGTGACCCTGCCCCCTAGGGATCTTCTTCTTCGTCTGGGTTGGTGACGGTTGTTGCACAAAGTTTATTTATTTATTTATTTAAATTGAGATTTTTTTATAAATTACCAGAACCCTATTTATCTATTGATATCTCGTTTTAACTGTATACCGTGATTTTTTAAATTTTTGACTTAATTTGTTGACACACATTTTCCTGAACTTCACTAAGCTTACATTTTTGAATTTTGAATTTTGAGTTTTTTTCAGAAAGTGCAGTGAAGATGATGTTGTTTGGTGGAGCTATCTCATGCAGCTTCCCTTCCAGATTTAAAGTAAGTTCTTCGTACTCTGTTTTTTCTTTTCATCTTCGTGATTCTCCCTACATTTTCGGTGATGTATTGAATCAAATTTGGTTTTTGAGTTCGTCAATAGGAGCGGACTTCTGTGAGTACACCTCCGAGTTCTGTCCATTGCATGGACTTTGGAGGTTTGAATGTTTGGACCGGAAATACATATTTGTTTCACCTGTACGTGTTTACCTTTGATTGGTATCTGATGATCCTTGCAGGATGTGAGCGACGTTCGGGAAGTACCTAACAATCAGGTATTAACTCTCTTCATTTGTGTTTTATCATTTGTAAGTGCAATTTGTGTTCACTATGCTTGTGGATGTGTCCTGGCAACGCATTCTCAATTCTATTCTGCCTTCAAGACAGCGTTTGGATTATATATTTGCACTTCTAATTTCAAACTCACCATACTCTCTTAATCATTGTTTTCTCTTGTATTTCTTTTCCAGGAAGTCTTCCAGGATCCTAACCGGGATGAGAGCTTCATTGTGGAGCTGTTAGAGCTCAAGGAAAATGTCGCCGATGCGGGTAGCGCCCGCTGGTTCTTGGAAGACCTAGCGGATGAACAAGCATCTGAGAACAGCCTGGTATGCCTCCCGTTACTATAACCTTGCCCTTGAAACTAGATATTTTTTCCCCCCCCCCCCCCAATTCTTCGGTTTTTACATATATATATATATAATGCTGGCTGTGGGAGCAGCAGTTATTATAGATGGTTGAGATATGCAGATGAAATTCTATATGACATGGTGCACATTGTCATGTTAACTCGAACACAAGGCGAGTGCAGTACAGAAGATTTTGCTAGAGGACTTAAAACCTCTTAAATAGGGATGGCAGTATTTGTCAAGGGACAGAATTGAGCTGTCAGCCATTGCTTGCTCGTTTTAAATGGCTGTCATGAAGGGGTTGGGAACAGGTTGTTCAAGAAGAAAGTAGCGTCCCTGCAGCCAACATTCCCAATATGGATGAAGCCACCACGGTGAATGCTGTGGTTGGCACCATGGTATGCCGATTACCTTTCTTTTTGTGACTCTTTTTCTTCCACTTATGTCTGTGTATGAATAGGACTAATCCTCTGATCTTCCTCTTCTTGAACGTGCAGGCGATTGCCAAGGGTCGCCAAGGTCCTGAAGCGTCCAACCTCGTGCGGGTACATCTCAGTCCTGAGTGCTCGTTAGAGTGTGTTTACTGTGTGAAGTTTCTAACAGGGCAATGCTGATTGCTGAATGATTTGTATCTAGAGCAGAACTCGTACATTCCAGACGTTTCTATTTTCTGTCACAAAGAGCAGAGTATTCTGGCACAGTTTTTCCATCATACCTTTAAACATGATCTTGATGTGCTTTCCGTTAGTATGTGTAAACTAACGGATGTGTTTTCATTTGATTTGGGTAGGTGTACTTGGCAAACATCCGGTTGCGAAGAGTGGAAACAGACATTCTTATCACTGTTTATGAGCCTCTTGCTATCAGGTAAAGAGCTTTATATTAATTCCTTGGAACGATGTATCTTCATTGTGATTGTTTTTTGGATTACTGGAATGTGACGACAGTTGATGAGTCAATAATTTCAAGACGTGTTGGGTGCAGTGAGCAAAGTGAGAGTGCGGCAGCAGTGGGAGCAGGGGCGACGGTACCAGCCACCGTGGCAGGATGCATGGCAGCTGCTGACGTGTTCAAGCAAGTCCTTTCGACCTTCAGGATACTGGACTGGTCTCTTTTTGGCTACATAGATGACGTGGATGATTTAATGGAATAGAAACGGACCTGTGTTCTCCTCTCTAACTTGGGGGTGTCGAGTGAGATTTCGATAACTACTGTAGTTAAAAGCCCTGGGAGCTTTTGTTAGATGATCAGTTATTGCTTCTTTTAGACACCAGATGTAAATTCAATGTGACACTTATGCTCAACCAAATATACCCTACATAAATTCGTACAAATTTCGCAGAGGCTGAAGAGTAGGCCAAATGATTCTCTTTACTGTTTGACTTCCCAACACTAAGGGCAGGCTTCCATGTGAGGATCGGTTGGGTGAAAGGCACTACAAGACAAGAAATGAGGTCTCAAAAACCACCCATACTCCACCCATTTTGGTAGAAATGAAAAACATACTCCTGGATCTTGCTCTGTTCACCCATTTCAGTGGAGCTTCCACTTTTTGCAGACCAACCACACATACATGGAAGGAGGCCCTAAGTATACAAGTTTGAACGTTTGAAATTGTTTCAATGTTGGGAAGTGCAAAAACTTACATTGAATGAGAAAACATTCTAAAGTCCATCTGGCATGTGCCCTCAGAAGTTGGGCCATTTCTAATTCTCTAGTACCTCCAAGAATTTAACCCCTAAAGGTCACAGCGTCCAGAAACTGGACGACTAACAGATTCAAACCTTCCCTACGTTCTCATCAATGCTTGGATGAAAGTCATCTAAATTTTTGGAGATACTTCACCAAGTTGTCGTCTTATCTAATGGTTGGATTTAGTGATACTTGAGTACATATTTTTCTAAAATTACAAGTGTAGAAGTATGTCAAGTCGTTGACCAAGCCAAAATTGCATTGACTGTAGTTCAAAAGTGGCCTTGCAAAAAAGAGGTCATAGATTTAAGAAACACAAAAATTTCAAAGGATCACCACGTTTAAGAGTATCTCATTTCAAATTCATTCCAACAAATTTTACTCAAAAAATATTACAATTTTGTTTGTAATCGAATTTAGAAGGAATTTTTAATTTTAACTTTCAAATTTTATAATTAAATATTGGTGATAGTATTAGTGAATTGAACCGTACGGATGGAATCTAAAATTCAAATTCTAGAACTTTCATTTGTATATCAATTCCAAAATATTCTTCTAAATAGTAGTTTATGATGATTTTTCTCAAATTATCAATTCCAGGGACGCCCTGATACATTTAATGGTTAAGCTAACTTAGCTCCATTCAAAGTTTGACGGCTTTAACTAAAGAATGTTATCGTCTAGTATCTAATCCATAGGTTAATTCAATTTATGGTGATGAATTTTCAGTGTGTTGATTATAGGTGAACTCAAAATCAACCCAAGGTTCACATGTCCATAAGGTGTACATTGTAGGCAAGAATTTGTAGGGGTTGGTTTAAGTAAGGATCACAATAAGATCACGTACCTTAGTAACAAATACATAGGTATGATTATTGGTATGTAGTGTATAATTTTTGAGCTAGCAACCAGTGATATACAAACATCGGAGTTAAAAATGTAGGCTGCACATTGATTCAACGGCTCCCTGAGTAACTTTAGTAATGCCAGTGGAGTGAAGTATATGAAGATTGAGAACTAATCTCCCTCATTAAGATACTCTTTGGAGCATTCAGCTTCTGGCTACAAGAATGATAAGTAAAGACGATTGTGATGGAAACTAAAAATAAACCAGAAGTCCTTGAACTCTCACATCTTACCATTTTATGTTGGATCTATTTCAGTTTTAACCCTTTAACGTCCCAATTCAACATTGTTTTCAAAGATTCGTTATAAGTTGATTGATGAAAAACAAAAATGGAGTTGATGTACAAAACAAAGTTGTAAATGTCAATGTGAAGATCACATTTGTACGGTTGGATTCATCGTATTTTTTTTTTAATATTTTAAAATTAATTTTGCAAGGTTTTCTTCTTGAAATTCAATTAAAAATCCCAAAATTAACACAAGAGAATTAAGAAATATTGTAATGAAATTGGAATAACATGCACTATGAGATGGTGTGGTTTCCATTATTTGATTCTACTTATTTTGGAAAATCATGTATAAGGTCTCACTTTTTGAACTAAGAATGAAACTTGACATGAAGCAATTGTGTTGTTTTCCATTACCTTCTCGATAAGGTACAAGAACCTTAAAGCGACCCCTGCCACAAAAACGATCTATTTCACCACCCATTACTTGACCTAAAACCGATAAATTTTACTATTCACAGGGAAGCAATCTACCAATTGTATTCAAGCATTGAGAATTCTTGAGAGAATATTAGTAATCGGTTTAGGATATCGTCTTGAGGTGGACATGGGAGAGACTATTGATCAAAGTGTTCACGAAGTACTTTCCACTTTCAAAAATCGGAGTAATTTCAATATTGGGAAATACATTGAGAAAAGTGCATTCCTTGTGAAAACTAACTTCCAACACAAGAAAATTATCTCCCTATTAATCCTTTAGTGCACAGGTAACCGCTAAGTGGTCACTAGATCACTAGAAAATGAAATGCTGTAAAATCTGTGAACCATCTCAGTTCGGTGTCTAAAGTTCAGATGTGTAACTTTTGATTCTGCAGATGATGCAAAAAGAAAACTTGGAATCTGAATTTCTTATATATCCAAATACCTATGTACAAAACACCCAAATACTGCATATACCTCAAAATACAACAAATATTTACAAATACAACACATGTACTATGAGGTATTTCTTGTGTTTGGAAGTTTGTTATCTTGTATTTATTTTTGGATTGTTTTCTCTTGCTCATGTTCCATTAGTTTAATGTATTCCGATCTTGTTCAATGTACCAACTCTTGTCTTATTTTAACATATATATATATATATATATATATATATATATATATATATATATATATATATATATATATATATATATATATATATATATATATATATTTTAAACCATACATGGATAAGTCACTTACTTTAAAAATTTACCATAATTATGTATGAGGCCATTCTTGACATGAAAGATTGCAATAGAGAGGTGCTGGCACATGTCATTGCTGAATATCTTCACTCTTATTTTTGAAAATTTAATCCAAATTCTATTTAACCTTGAAGTCACACACCCCCCAAAATCTCATTTTTGAGTGTGCATTACGGTTCAAAGACATACTATGATCTTTCAATCCAACAGTCCGATCTTACCAAGATTTAACCAACACTTGTTTCATTCTTACATTTATACGGTTGAATACTATTGATAGTATCTCAGATTTCAACAAAGAAAATTTTAAAAAATATCACCCAAAAAACTGTGGTTTCCTTTAGGTACTTTTACTTTAAAGTCCACGCAATCCAGTTTGGCTTTTAGTTGGGTCCCTCGGGAGAGGGTTTAGGGCTGCGCCTGCCAAGGAAGTAGTGCAAGACCAAGGCGACGCACGCGGGGCCGGGCAGCAAGCTGCCGGATGGACCCGCACCCGCTGAAAAATTAGATTAATATCATGGGGCTCGATGAGCCCCGTATCAGATATTAAACTGATAAGAACAGATACTACACTTGATCTTAGCCAAAAGGCCGAGAAAGGTATGCCTCTACTTTCACACCCACAACAATATATACCCTCACTCTCACTGCGAGAGGCCCAAACCATATGGGATAACTACTCCACAACTCATGCCTTCAAGGCAATTCCATCACCTTGTCATAATCAAATTCACAACCGTTTTGATCACCATGTGCAAATAGATGATTTAATCCTACGAATTATTGACTCATGCATGGTATCAAATCACAGTATGTATCACTGAATATTGTACACGTATCCTACCATGATAACAGCAATAACCCTAGTTAACCCGTGTACATAGTCCATGTGATAATAGCAATAACCTTAATCATCTACTTTGCAATACAAGGGAATGGAACTCTTTCAAAATAACTATCCTCTGAGTTCTTTAAGAGATTCTAGAACTGCTTCTAATGCTATAGCCCAATGTGCCCAGTGCGTGCCACCCTGCACAACAGTTCAAAGTTCTTAAGATTAAGGGTGTTCTACAGTCAGCCTAAACCCTGCGACGCAAACTTGATAAGTGAATATTTTCTAAGAAAGACGTTCCGGTGTGAGATAGATGACTCAAAAACTCAGACACTGCAGCACATTTGATCAGCAGATTGAAGACCTGAACGACATGGAATTCTGTTGAGAGCCTTTATATGTTGTACCTGGCAAAAGACGACAAATGGTTCCCGCAACGGCCCGTCACATGAAAGCTCACTGGTACTTCCATCCACGAAGGTTCCATCGGCAAAGACTACCTGCATAGTGCAAAGCAGAAAACGCGCATGAGAATTGAGAAGGGAAAACGACATCCAAGCATTATTTGAAAGGTAGAATGAACTGCTTTAACTGATGCGGCTTTTGAAACGATTCTAACTAGAATCTAATTCACATTCTATACCAACAAAAATCACGAAGTATTTCTTGCACACTATCAGCAGCATTGGTCTGGGATTAATCATATGGTACACTTTGTTGAATTACCTCGTCGCCATAGCCAGAAGTTGCACCCGCTACTGGGCGAATATAGGCACCTACAGGACAACGCTTCTGAACAGCAGCACAAAACGCCAACAGACGTTCTCGATTTCCAAGTTGCACAGCCTATGCGGCCAGATACCCCACAATCAAGGGGAGGTAGTTAGAACACATTCAACAGCTATGGGAGATGAATATAAATCAGAATCCTTTCAATCAGACCTACATACCATTCATAAAATGCCCAGTCGGCAACCACTTCTCGAAATGGGTCCAAGACTGAAAGAACGGAAGCCATATGCAGCAAATCCAAAAAAGGTGAACAAATTAAGCTCTCGATTAAAACAAAAAGCTTACAAGCATATCAGTTCCTAGACCAATCACTCACCTGAATTATATCATGACGACGAACACGCGGAGGAGGTGACACTTTGTAACCTTCCGCTGCCATGACTTCTGCAACTAAAAGCCCGTCCTGTTTCAAACATGCTTGCAATTGTTAGTCATCATGGAACTAAGATGATCCAAACTCTGAAGGTCAAGTCATAGTCATTCTCAATTATTAAATGACTATAAGGTTATCTAAGAGAAACAATTGCAAACAGATAGAAAGTGTCTGGTATCTTAGTGTTCCATGTGTGAGTAGGTAAAACAATGAACGAATGACCCACATCATAAAAGACACAAATCGAACGAACCAATATCTTCAGTTAAAGGTACGTGCATGCTGGAGATATTTTGGAGCTGATTGCAACTTCTAATCAGCTTCAAGTGTACCTTAATTGACTCGCCAACCATTTGCGGCGCTAGAAACAAGCCTTGAAACAGCAGCCGCATGACGTCACCAGATGTTGAGCCTGCTTCTATGCCAATGCCAGGAGCACTTAATCTAGCTGCAGCAGCTTCTACCCACTCGCGTTTTCCAGCAACATAACCCCCACAAGGAGCTATTGTCCCTCCAGGATTCTTAATCAAACTTCCAGCCATCAGGTCTGCACCCTAGAAATGTAATGGACAAATACAGGGGTTACTTGATCCCATACACCTTGTCATACCTCATGATGAACACGTCAAATCATCACGTTTTCAATTCTGCGAAATATATAAAAGGTCTAAACAATAAAGCACGTCAACTATTCCAAGCTAAACCCACATAAAAGTTACCGTAAGAGAAACGCAAAGGTTTTGATCTGATCAAAACGTTGGAAATAACATGGAGTGTATCAAAAAAGTATTGCTATCTATACAACGAAAGCAGAAACAGCACAATATCATAAACCACTATCAACCTAAGTGAGGGCGGAGAGATTCAACACAAACCACAGCTGTAGGCTCAACAATCTCTACAAACTCGCCATAGCAGTTGTCCACCACCACGACACAATCAGGGTTTTGAGCCTGTGAAGTCAAATGCAACTTGTTGGTCGGATTAAATAGACCTGGACACTGGACCGTGGCAATTATTGTGAAATGGAACAACGGTAAACATCTACAAATCTCCTGATGACCGTATTCTAAAATAAACTGAATACATACATCCAAACACGTATGCTAGAGGGTGCATTGGTTTTGTAACAAATTTGCTGATCCAAAAGTGGTCACTTGCCTTGATTATGATGATGGCACGTTCTATTTCAGCAACGGTTAATGTCTTCCGCCAAGAATAACCACAGGAGCGTTGGATAAGTGCACATTGCGTTTCTGGCCTAATTGCCTTCTCCAAAGCATGCCAATCAAGCCCACCATCTCCATGCAGCTGTAGAGGAACATTACAAGAACTGACTGTAGAACACCCTTAATCTTAAGAACTTTGAACTGTAGAACAAATATCTTGTCATTATAATACATTAGAAGTATCAACGCATGCTTTCATTAATAGCCAACGTGAGCACCCATGTGGTAGCCATTTAAGCGTAACGCTGCCATATTGAAGTCAAAGCGAAGTTAAACAGAACAAAGAGATGACAGATACTTACTGGGAGTTCTCTATACGATACTCCAAATTCTTTCAGAGATCCATGCCTTGGTGAGCCGCGAAGACCAATTACCTCCTCTAGTGTGTCGTAGGGTGCACCTGCCACAGCTAACAACTAGAGACCCAGTCATTAGAGTAGACGACCTTCAGACGAAATCCCACATAACCAAAAAAACGACACCATTCCTAACCCCGATTACAGCAGAGAACGCAATAAAGGAATACTCAGGTAAACTATGTAACATAGTTATAAGTTAGCTGCAGTAGTTCTGAAGAGACACAGGAAAAACTTAGATAATGTTCACAGTAAACATAAAGAATTCAAGCCTTTCACCCTTACCTCCCCACCAGGTCGAAGAGCTGCATAAAGAGCACATGCAATGGCGTGTGTCTTACAGAGTATCTAGAGGTCTGCCAAGGAAGGATCTCAAAGATTCACCAATTCCAATTTACAAAAAAAAATGTTAGAACATATGCAGATGATTTATCGCAGCTTGACTACTTACATTAGTCCCTTATATCTTCATCATCTAGTCAAGCGGAATGGTAGAATGACCTCATACCGCTGGAGAAAAAACCTAAAACAAATAATTCCATTTTATAGTGCATTTACCGAACCTGAGAGCGTACTATGGCCGCCTCAGAGCCAACAATATTTGCAAATGCTACATCGAGAGCCTCTCGCCCTCCTGCATCATTGTGACCATAGCCCGTTGTTCCTGCAAAATGCTGCAAGAGGTGCTGAATATATCAAGATGACATACATAACAGACTCTGCGAATCAAGCACGGTTTCGTCAGGAAACCATCTGTGGTCAATATTGATACAACTCTGGAGATTTTTGGTACGACTGGCTATTCAATAATGGCAAGATATTCGCAAGCATTTAGTTCCACCTAGCTGCATGTAAACCATCTACTAAACACTGTGATGTGCAGTATGTCAGCATCAGGCGAGCAGCGTCAAGGATAGAGGCTCATACATGTGAACCAACTCGAGCATTTGCGTAAGCATCCAAAACACGGTTGATATTGGTTGCCACCAACCCATCAATCTCCATAAACTCGGGCAGCAGAACTTTGACAGCTTCTGCAACCCGCCAAGCTTTGAGTTAAGTAATGCGTACAGTATGCACGCAACCTCACATTGTCAATCCCATACAGCGTCCAATCCACGAACATACAAGCAATAAGGAAAATTCGCTTCTCTCTCACAGACTTGCAAAAACTATGATAAAATTTTACAACGAAGAACATTCAGCATCAGCTAATCCCTCATCAAATTAAGCGACAATCAAATATTAAGAGCGTCGCTGAGAATACGAAATCCCGCGCCATTTTAAACCTGCGACTGGACCAAGAATATGCGCACACGCGCACGGTCATGAAAATTCATCTCAAAATCAAGCACTCGATAGCTCATCATCGCAATTTCAGCAATTGCGGCTTACATTGCGTTCGCAAAGAGTAAAATCTGCTTCTCTCACACAAACTTGAACAAACTATGATAAAATTTTAATTAAAAAAAAAACACGCAGCTCAGCATCTTCATTCTAGTCGCTTCTTAGTAGCGACAAGAATTAAGAGCGTCACTGAAAATACAAAATTCCGCGCCATTTCAACCCCTGCGACGCGACCAAGGATTTAAGCGCACGCGCAAAATAATGAAAATTCATGCGCTCGATAGCAGTTTCAACATTTGGGGCTCACATTGCGCCATTGCGGCTCATTCGCAAAAAGTAAAACCTGCTTCTCTCATACAAACTTGAACAAACTATGATAAATTTTTAATAAATAAAAAAACACGCAGGTCATCATCTTAATTCTTGTCGCTTCTTAGTTGCGACAACAATTAAGAGCGTCACTGAAAATACAAAATCCCGCGCCATTTCAACCCCTGCGACGCGACCAAGGATTAATGAAAATTCCTATATTAATCATTCGCTTGATAGCAATTTCAACATTTGCGGCTCACATTGCGCCATTATGGCTCGTTCGTAAGTAAGTACCTGGGGGCAGAACGGGGAAGCGTAAGGCTTGTCAGTACGGAGATCCACAGCGGAAGCCTGGGCTCTTACGAATCCTAGCTGCCTCTGCGGCGGCTTTCCGACTCCAGTGGAGACGCGCACACGCCATGGAAGGTGTCGAAAGACAGCGCCCGGCATCGCCACCGCCATAGCCATGCCTACGCTGCAACGAAGGGGAAAAACCTTTCTTAAACCTCCGTCGATTCCAAATGGTGTCCAAAATGAGGTTTACCGGTTGCCCAAGCTCGGGCAGCTTGGGCTAAATTTTTGGTCTGCCCAAAAACCCTGCTCTTTCCAAATCTCTGTCTGCCATTTTCTAATTTTGTACCATACTAATTTCTGTTGAGAAAATTTGATAATCTGTTAGGGCGCCTCCCATGACATATTAACATTCTTCAGCCCTTGCTGGACCACACCTTTTCTCTACAGTGTCGCTATAGTGTAAAGTATTATTAAAATAATTCAACTCTACCACCCTAGTTGCTTGGCTGAGTTGAAGTTATTGTAGATCCTCGAAGATGCTTATGATTCCAAGGCACTGTAGATGCAGATTCTTTAAATGCCACAAGTGCGACAGTGGCTTGCTTAAGAACATTATAGAAGGCCTCGTGTTTGTTCTCACGATAAGGAATAAATTTATTTTAGTAGGTGCTTTGGATTAGAGAATGGGCTTGTCACTTCCTCAAACCATAGCCAATGTCTTTCAGGGACCCTTCTCACTTTTATTAACCCCTAACTGCCTGAGCGTCCATTTTTTGAACGATGTACACATTTCATCCATAATTTCTCATCCATCATGCACTTTTTGTAGTGTGGAATTTTTACTGTAGATTCTATGGGAAGTTAGCTTCAGGCATATGTGATCCGATTAGAAAGGGGATGATTTGTGAAATTTTTATGCCTCATTTCATATTGTAGTGATTCACTCAAAATTTTGAAGATTTCAATGTATAAGTGCTCTAAAAAAGTCAACTCATAAAATTAAGCAACAAAAAAATCTCCAAAAATCACTACACTTAGAGTATTACATTTCAACTAATCACAAAAAAACTTCATCCGTAAATTGTCAATATCTTATTTATAATTGAATTACAAAATAATTTTGAATTTCACGTTTCAAATTTTATACAAAATTATTGGTAATAGCAATTATAGATCTAACCGTATGGATAGAATCTAAAATTCATAATGTACAACTTTTATTCATATATCAAGTTCAAAATATCCATATAGATTGCATTTTATAATGCATCTTTGCAAAACTGCCGAATTTGAAGAGGGCTCTAGGCATTTAGGGGTTAACCCCTAAAGGACTGGAGTGTTTTTCTTCCAAATACATTCCAATGCTGCCATTTTTACTCCCCCATGCAAATATTCCAAAAAAATGTCATCTTTTACCTTCTAACTGTAAGATCTTGTCCTAAACTACTTGAAAAATATACACAACAAATTTCATTGATTTTGACCGCACGGATTGCAAGATAATTGCGTTTGATGGAAAAAATCATTCCAAAAAAACACATCCCCGAAAATTTCAGATGCGTTTCACCGTGGTTACATCAAAGAAACCTCACTACCGAAACTTGTCGCACTTCACTTACACATTCTATATGATGTTACTTAGTTGTGTACCAATTTTCGTTGCGTTTGGAGATGTTTAGGATGTTGAAGAACTCCCTGCACTTGTTGGGGGTTTAAAAGTTTAAAACAGACTCTTTGTTTTTGGATTTTTGTTATTTAAATCATAAAAACTTCGAATTTTGTTATTTAAAATATGAATCCGAGCGGTGAAACATAAGTACATTCCACCCTCTATAGAATGGCAAAAAAAAATTTGAAAAAAAACTAAATCTCCAAGTTTTAGAAGACATATAGGATATTTTCTAAGAATTTTGGGGGTTAGGGGGGAAATAAAGGGTAGAGGAAGGGAATCGAAGTGCCACTTCACCCAACCCATTCCAATGTTCATGACCCCACTAACTTTCAAGGTGGACTGCCACGTGGCAGTCTTTCATTGGACAATTTGTTTATTATTTTTAAAAATTAAAACTTTTATTAAAATTTTCATTTTTTAATTAAAAATAATAAGTCTCTATTTAAAATAATAATTTTCAGTTTAAAATAATAATTTTAAATTTTAAATTTTAAAAATATTATTTTTTAATTTTTTAATGAGTGCGGGAAATGGGGTGGCCTTCTGCCCCCCACAGGCCACCCCATTTTCCACACTCTACCCAACTTGTTGCCCCTCCCCCCCCCCCCTCCTCTCCCCCAAATTCAACTATTTCTCTACTGCCTCGCTGCTCTTTCTCCCGAAAAAAACACATTTCCCCTCGTAACTTCCACATATGGTGTCGGAATTCAGAACAAAAAAAAAATCCCCATTTTCGTGGCACATTGGGGAATCTACTATTAAATTTCCTTCGAAATTCGATTAAAAGTGTGTTAATTGGAACCTACCCGGTTCTCTAAATGTCCTAGTTAGGACACTTGGTCCTTTAGGGATTAAAAGATTATTAGAGGAAATTGAACAGTGAATAGGTTCTCTATTTGAGGTAGAATGGGGCCAGGTACCTCATGGGGAGAGGCTCTTACTGGTCTACTCATATATTTGCTCGACTGGAATAACTCAATAGTCAACTTTGTGTACTTCCTTATGGCTAGAATAGGGGTGTCCGACTTCAAGTTTTTGCTTGAGCTTTTGCACAAGCTTTGTGAAGGAGCTTTAGCAACAAGCTTTGGAGTGACAACGTGGCCTTTGTCTCTTTAAAGGGTGAACGTATAATATCGTGGTTTCAATTCACGTGTAGAAGGCAACATATTTGGTAAGAGTCTCATGGTTGTGGACGTGGATTATGGGATGCTAACACGTTCGAATCACGTTGTAGAGTCTTCCCTCACAAGCTTGCACTATGACACCTCTAATTATGAAAGATTCTAAAATTTTATTTGTTTTATCTTTCTCCTTGACTAAATTGAAAATAAACATTTTTGTAAGCAAGAATAGTAATCTTCAAATTAGTCAAGGGGGCTATCGTATTGACAAGATTAATAACTACAGTATGAGAATGAGAGATTTATTTCAGTAAATATTACAGTCCAAAGAGAGTAATGGACTAAGTAAAGACCAATTATGAGAAATAACATGATGAAACACAGAAGTCAATCATAAAGAATGTTACATTCATTAGAAGATTGTATTTTCACGCTACAAGACATAACCTCAATGGTTGAATTGTCAGTTCAATCATGCCGTCACTTCATAACATTCAATAGCCAACATTGAGTTCAGCTCTCCTCAAATGTCAAGAATATCCTCCATCATCATCGACAATGCAATCTATAGCTACCATCTTTGATTAGCATTTACAAGTATATTGCACATGTAGGTGACACTGCCACACGGAAGTTTATGCATGTTTGAAATTAGCCAAGGTTGTTCCAACTTTATTTATCTATGGCACAATAATTTTGCCATTCCCATTTCCCAATAGCCACCTTGCAACCCTATCCCAGTTTCCCATTCATCTCTAACATGGATGAACCTTCTCCAAAGTGGAGCCAAAAGGCAATATCAATGATGGCTATGGAATGTTATGTTATGGGTCGAGAAAGGACACTATGATATTAAAGGATCATGAGATATTTTGTACCCATGCTCTCCATATGCAATGCTTGGTTGCCATCTGTAGAAATGGGCTTCATTGAGGTCATGTGAATGGTTTCAACTTGGCAGTGCCAGGCTCGTCTAAAGAGCAGAGCATTGTTGGTAGTATTTCCACCCCATTACAACATGATCTCTATGTGAGACAAGCTAGTGATCAAGGCTTTCAATCAAACGATACCAAGGCACATTGAAGTGCGACTCAGTGTTTCAACAACAGCAAACAAAGTAGAGTTCTTGCTTCGCAATGCAACTCATTGCAAGGGCAGTAATTTATCGAAAATTCAGAGAGGACAGGAAAAAATCACGATGCGAAACAAGAAGCGAAGTTCTGTAGAAAAGAATGTACACCATGTACCATATAATTTACTCAGCTCCACTCAAAAAAAATTCGAAGCTTAAAACACACTACATTTTTATGATACCCTCGTGTACTTATATCTAACATAAAGCAAAAGCAAAAAACACCAAATCGTCTCCTTCGGCGGCAGATTTGCCCATCTGAGCTGCTGCATTCGACACTTCCTGCAGCTGCCTCTCGGGCTGCCTCTACAAAGGCTTCCAACACTACAAAATTTTGATGCAATGACATGCATATCTAGATTGTAGCAAACCATACGACTTGTCATAATTCCCAGTCACTGATGGCTCTGTACACTAATGTTTGTACTTGATGCTGGTACTCTCTTTCTGAGGTCATTCCGTCCCTGTGCCATGACCAAATTGATAATGGCTTTGTCAATCTCAGGGTTGTAATTTACCGGTACTCCGACTTCGTTTCGGCGCTATAAAGCCTGCACCAGGGAATTCCGAGCAGAAAATAGACCACCAAAATTACTAATGAACCTCGTGACTATATATTCACCTTTGAAAATAGGTAAAAAAATAAGCGATAAGATTTCAGGACTCTCATACGAACAAAAACTTTCCTTTCATGTCCACTCCCCTGTACTGTACAGCATCGGCACTTAATGTGTCAGTTTGCCTCTAAAATCGAAAATATCGGAAGAATTTGTGAACAGAATATGCATGAGTCAATCGACAGCTGAGAAAGGGATATATGCCGAAAAACATGGAAATCTAAAGGGTTTGGGGTTATCAGAAGGCTTTGTAGCTATATATTCTCTGCTTTCTACAATAAATTGTGATGACAGGATCTGAAGTTTCTGCAAGAAGCAAGCCTATTCGGGTAATTGACGGCTGCATCTGAGAATTCAAGATCTATGAATCCTTCAATGGCTTGCATTCTTCTCATCCCTCCAGGGCAGTGATCACTACCCTGCAAGGCAAAGCAAAGCACAGATACCCGCCTGATCCTTTTCAGCGCTTGCGGCTATTTGAACATTACTCGGCAGAAACAAAGCACAAGCAGGACATGGCGTATTTGTAGACACATAAGTCTATGGCCTCTCTTTGCCAGTTAAGAGTAGTACTCTCTATCAAGAACACTGAAACACAGAAACGTCTGAGCAAACTTACCAGTCATACACAGAGGGCGAATTGGGCTGCGCCTTGTCAAACTTGTCCGATCCCATATGACGCATCACCTTATTCTGCCCAGGGTGGAACACGCTACGCCAAACGTTGTCCTTATCCATAGAATCTGCAAGAACGACAGTTAGCTCAAGAACTCCCAGCACTTACAAGAAGAGCGCAGTGTTAACTATCAAGCTACAAAGTGTAGAAACTGAAATAAAAACTGCTTAGTCGAAGCATCTGCACTTACAAGTCGAAGGAGACGCCATCATAGATGGCGAAGCCGGCGGAGTGGACCCAAGACTACTGGGAGTCCCTTCGTGAGTATCAACATCCAACATTCCAAGTCTCTGAGGTTTCTTGATGGCTACGTTCTGCGACTTGGCCTGTCGCTCCATGATCCTCGCAGCATCGGTTGGCACTGCAGTACAACAACACGTCAGGCGATCCGAAAGATACACAAATTAAGACGCACCTGAGACAAACTTTTTGAGCTATGGAGAACGGTACAATTACGTTTCTTGAATCTACAGCTGCTCAAAGAACCTCAAGAACAGGTACCTGCCATGCATTTGGAAAAATATAAACAGAAGACACCATACCGTCGAGAAAGGGCGAACTCGATTTCCGCAGTTGCTTCATGCCTTTGTCAGGAGGAGAGCCGCCAGCGACATCGTCCCAGAGCTTACTCAACATCCCCGCCATATTCACTCGCTAATAATTCCAAAATGCAACAAGAAAGATATCGGTATGGATAGAACTTCTGCTTGCCCGCATTTGCAATGCTCAATGTATCTTTCACAAAATTAAGCCAGCAAATGCTACAGAAAGAAAATTCTACAGAATTTTTAGAAACGCAAGATCTACACTTAGATCGTACACAACGCCACAAGGTGCAAGGTGGTCCAGAATTCCTTCGCAACCACGTACAGCAAAATGTTCAATCGACTTCCTATCGCTGCCTCGTCCTTCTTGCAACTATCGACTGCCTGCTCCAAATCCTACGCAGCAAAGCTTATAACCGATCAAATGCCACAGACAAATCGAATTCCTAGATGAAACCAAAGGGAGGGTTCCGATCTGTGCTTCGTTAGACCAAGATTTGCAAGCAGGCGAGGAAACGTGAGAGAGTGGAGTTCTGCAGTTGCAAGTGCAGCCTAGTTATGCTTCTGCCATGCAACTCATCATCTAGAGCCTTCCTAGATCATGAATTTCGAGTTTCGAAATATCTATGAAATATCTATGAAATATCACAACAGGGGGACATATAGGGGAGAAGAGTGTAAACTGGCAAGTTTCCAGTTGAGCTCCGGGTTACTCGAATGAGACTTGGATATTTGTTCTCTTCTTACTATCTGGTAACTGGATGTGTCTTCTACGCTTTTGAACTGAACTTGACAGAATATTTAACCCTTAAAAGGACCAACAAACCCAAATTCACCCGAGTCATTTTTGAGTAAGTTCTATGTGGACTTCCTTTAATGCAAATTTATTTGTGTTTTGACTAACACATACAATGTTCTTTATCGATTCCGGTGATATAAAACACAATCTCATCTTAATTATATTTTTTTCAATATGATTGATTGAATTTGTCATTCTGGAACCATGAATACTTGGTCCTTTAGGGGTTAACTTGACTGAGTTAGATTGTTTAGTTTACTTTATTTTAAATTTTGAATGAGGTTGCTTTATTTAACGTATAGGTACATGATGGATTTCAAAATCTATAATTGGGGTACATAATGAAAATTTATAATTAACTTATGATTGTTTCATTGTAAATGAAACAATCATAAGAGTGTAGATAGTAAGTAAGTAATAATATTGAAATGAATGTGCAAGATATTATGGGGACGGACTATATGGGATTAGTTAAATGTTTATGTGATCCCTCCTTATGATCTTTTGCACATACACTCTAGTAGTATAGTTAACGGGGCGGATCAAACTTCACTAATATATTCTTTCAAAAACCTACTTTTTTGAGTTATTCTCTTTATGAAATTGATCAACAGTTTATAGAACTTATGGTGTTAACAAAAGAAAATTGGGATGATTGAAAAAGATCCCTTGCTCATTTTATTTTTATGAGCTCTCAAACCAAAAGGGAAAAAAGCATTGTCTATGTCCAACAACTACATTATACTGAAGTGAAAAAGTTTGAGTAAGTTCTTATATGTGTAACGTTTGAAAATCAAGTTGTAAGGTTACTATACGTTAAAAGGGGCATTTACCTTAAAGCGCGTGTATCTACTGATGTGTGACATTTCTCTGATGAAATGTCACACTACAGTAGATACGCACACTTTAAGTCCTAACATCAAATAAGCTACATCTACAATGCAATTCTATTTTTCTGTTTAATTATTTTTTTCAGTCTAAAAAGAGATTTTCTTTTTACAAGTTCAAAATCTTCATGGTGTGAAAAAATCTTTGGTATTTGGAGATATTTCAACCTACAACATTATTGTATTCCACAATAATTGCACGGAAAGGTGTACTATACACTATGAAATAAGCAACAAAGTCTCTCCTTGCTTTACAGTTACACTACAAGAGGAATAGGGTTTTTTGCATGGTGATAAATTTGTTTATTATTTATTTGGTTTTGCACTAAAATGACCACGGCATATGTCACACATTGAACAAGGGTCAAGACTAGTGTTATGTACATATAGAATTTTTTCACTTGTGATCTACATATTTAGGATACATATCCCTGCTTATACCGAAGCTTTATAGTTAATCCAGCATAAATTAATTCAAAATTTGATACTTGAGAATCTTTATCAACAAATACTTTGGGATTCTTTATCAAAAAATGTTCTTTTAATGTGGTCCAAAAAGTAATCTTGAAGCATATTTGCAATCCAATATAAATATAATGATGATTACTATTTATAAAAAATCTAAAAATGATAATTATTTGGCACGTCAACATTGAAGCAACTATTAGTTACTCCTCCATCCCACTAAAAAGTTGTGATTTCGTTGAAACTTTGCGATTAAGCCCCACAACGCCGTATAGAACAATTTGCGCGCCAAAATCAAAGCTCTTTGCACCACGAAACCACTCTGACTTGAAGTTTTTAGAATTAGGGTTGCTTGCAATCCTAAAATACTTAACGCAAAAGACTTGTCATTTTACAACATTTTAGATCGTTACAAGTAGCCATCATACAATTGATACTCATAAGCGATCTAATGATTTTGGCGATAGACCATAACATTCTACCATTCAGAAAATTTGCAAATTAGGAGCATATTGCGAATCGTGATTGGTTTGATTTCCAAATTAGAGTTTGAGGACTCAAAAAAACAACTCTTCATGTGGAAAGATTGGAGACTGTGTTGGATCAACTTGTCAGCAAGTCAATTCTCTTTTTCAATTCCTTGCGATTATACACCTAGACTTTCTTTCAATTCGGGGGGGACTTTTCATTCACAGATTGTAAATGTATTGAAATCATGACTTTAATTCCTAAGTGACCAAACGACCATTTTCTGGTCGTAACCCAAACAACAGTGACTGCCTATGGTCATGAAATGACATTTTTGAATTTTGATTTTTTGTCAAAATTGGAGGTAGAGATCATGTTCTAGTGTTGTTTGATGCATTTCATGTACAATATTGAGGTTCACTAAGGAATTTTTCAAAGACAAACACCTCAACATTGTCCTAGTGTTATAAAACATTTTATTTCGAGAAATTAATGATATTCTCTCATTTGAAATTTTTGTTTTTTTTAATTTTAGAATAGAATGTCTAGTTTTAACCAATTTCAAATTCTAAAAATAAAAAAATGTAATTTTGGTGAGTATTAAATGGTAAATGCTTCTAAATTCATTAAATGAGTGCCTAAAACATTTTTTGAAAGTTTGATGGTACATATAATTACTAAACATCATGCTTCTCATTTTCTCTTTTGGACCACACTTCATCAAAATTGTAGAAGTAACATTTTATATCACATCTAGATTTTGCCCTTACCCCTCTGTCATGTAGGGGTCAATTTGAGACACATTTTAAATCCAAATCACAACTTTTTAGTGGGGCAGAGGAAATATACTACCTGTATACCATATGTGAAAGTGTTCAATATCCACACAACACTGGCCAAGTCCTTGACGAAGATTTTTTTAGTCACTCGTTGAGTTTCATCAGGTCAAGATGATTTTTATTTGTTTTCCCCTCCCTGGAGAGAAAAAGAAATTAAAAAATGATTTTCCTTTCAGTCTTCCCTGATGAAGGATCCATCATGTAAAGCCGCTTTACATGATGGGCCAAGGCCAATTTGGAGCGTGAATCCTTGTATGTAATTGGTCTAATGCACGAAATCAACCCCAAGGCCTTTGCATGACGGAGTCAAGGCCATTCCTTGAAATTCATATTTTAATGGGCTGAAATTATATTCTAATGCTCTAAAAACAAAATTTGATACAGTCCTAAGAAAGAGAATTGGGTTGACAGAAATGGAATCCCAATTCACTTCCTTTGGGGCCGTGTCACAACTCTCTCCCTTCTTAACCCTTTAGTGCCTAGGGTACTGTAGCAGACAGCTCTGGATTTCAGTGGGTTTTTCCACTGTGGTTGAGACTACCAAAAATAGAATGGGTTAAATTAGAAAGTAACCGTACAATTCTATTCTCAATTGGAGAGCACACATTTTATTAAAATTTGAGAATCATCCGATGGTGGGATCGGAAGATTATAGTATGTATTTGAACTGTGTAATGCACGCTCAAAAACGAGATTTTGGGGGGTGTGTCACTTCAAAGTTAAATAGAATTTGAGGTAAATTTTCAAAATTAAAAGCAAAGAAGTTCAGCTATGCCCTATTTCAACACCTCTCCGTTGCAATCTTTCATATCAAAAATAGACTCACACATAATTATTGTGAGATTTATAAGTGAAAGTGACTTGTCCATGTATGGTTTAGGACAAAATTTTATACGTTGAAAATTGACAGGAGTGGGTACATTAGTCAAGATCGGATTATACACACTAATGGAAGATGAAGAAGAGAACACAATCCAAAAAAATAAAACAAGATAACAAACTTCCAAACACAAGAAATACTACACAATACATATGTTGTATTTGTAAGTCTTTACTGTATTTTCAAGTATTTGCAGTATTTTTGCGTTCTGTTGATAGGTATTTTGATAGTTGTACAAGTCGAAATTGAAAATTTCTTTTTATGGAAGGTGCGTAATGTATGTGCGCAAATCTGAAGTTCCAATTCTTCACGGATTCTCTGCTATTTGCATTTCGGACGTTGTAGTGACCATAATGTGGTTTACTAGGCACTAAAGGGTTAACATGAGCCAGTATTTCCTGGGAATTGGCTTTGGCCTTGGCCTGTCATGTACAGTGGCCTTAGCTTTAACCCAAAGGACCACTGTAAATGAAGAGTCTGTTGGGAGAAGTGCTCTCAACTTGGCCACCAAGACCAAGTTTGCGCGTGCTACCCTTGATGCCATGCACAAAAGAATCACGAGTTTACATGCTTTAAATTAATTGTTTATTGGCAAACATAAAAAAATATAAAGATATATAAACACAAATGTTGTAAAAATGGAAAGTAAACAACGAGAGTAATAATATGAATAAAAAGTAGTTGTTGCAAGCATCAATGTGACCAAGACCCAACCACATGAGTGAACATGTGAAAAATCATTTCCAAGTTTATAAATTATATTTCCACTCTAATTTTCTCACATCCCCTTATTGTTTATTAGTTTAACAAATTTTATTTTGTCACATGTGGGATAGGTAGTGGTTGCAACCCACAAAATAACCTAGGTGAATTATTCACCACAACTTATACGTGCGAGGTGGGTACGGTAGTTACTACTCTACCTTCCAAACTAAATGTAGCATGAGTGTATGCTTAACAACCAAGGATTCATGGTATTAACATGACAAATTCAATCGATCATATTGTGAAAAATATAATTTATTGAACCAAATTTTATATCACCAAAATCAGTGAATAACATTGCATGTGTTGATAAAAACAAAAATCACAGAGGATGTAATTTTAAAAAATATTTAAAAAATATAAAAATATAAAAAAATTATAAAAATGATACCCAATTTGGGCTTCTTGATCCTTTAGGGGTTAAATAGCAACCGACTGAAGTGTCAAGCACTGAGCAGCTCCTGAGGAAATTCTTTCCAAAACCTAGATAAACAAAACTATCTGAGTGAAGTGAAGAAGACACGAGAGGCAGACGCCTCTGTCAGGGCAGTTCAGCTTATCCACGACGTGGCAATAAAGTATCAAAGCCTTGTCAGCATACCAATCAAAGCTCCCCGGTGATCCCGTATTCCCGTCAGTGCAGATGGATGGATGGATGGAGAAGCGCAGAGGTGTGCTTTTCATCCATTCGAATACCGAATAGGCGAGTATACCCAAGTTTGAGGTATTCAGTGACGAGCATCTTGTATGCAGCCTGGTGTGAGAGGACTAGTGGGACCCGTGCCGTTGAGCACATTGACGTTAGTTTAATGTTAAGAACTTTTATGGACTTCAAATATGTTGATTCAAGAAATAAATAATATATATGAATATTATTTATTTAGAAAAATAAAATATACATTGAAGGCCTCAAACATTGCCTCTATTTTATTTATTTATCTTCTTTTTTTTTAATCTTGAAAGACAAAGGACAAAATTAATTAAAGTGCAAGGAAGAAAAAACAATCAGCCTCAATAATTCAACTTGATCTTTTTACTTCAACAACAAAGAAATCGACTTGATTTTTTTCCTCAACAGCAAACAAACTTGATTTTTTTTTTCAACTTGATTTTTTTTCTTCAACAGCAAACAAACAAACTCATCCTCAACAATTCGACTTAACCCCTAACTGCCTAAGCGTCCATTTTTTGGACGATGTACAGATTTCATCCATAATTTCTCATTCATCAGGCACTTTTAGCAGTGTGGAATTTTTACTGTAGATTCTATAGGAAGTTAGCTTCATGCATATGTGATCTGATTAGAAAGGGGATGATTTGTGAAATTTTTATGCCTCATTTCATGTTGTAGTGATTCACTCAAAATAATGAAGATTTCACTGTAAAAGTGCTCTAAAAAAAGTCAACTCATATAATTAAGCAACCAAAAATTCTCCAAAAATCACTACACTTAGAGTATTACATTTCAACCAATCACAAAAAATTCATCTGTAGATTGTCAATATCTTATTCGTAATTGAATTATAAAATAATTTTGAATTTCACTTTTCAAATTTTATACAAAATTATTGTTAATAGCAATCATAGATCTAACCGTATAGATAGAATCTAAAATTCATAATGTACAACTTTCATTCATATATCAAGTTCAAAATATCCCTCTGAGTTGCATTTTATAATGCATCTTTGCAAAACTGCCGAATTTGGAGAGGGCTTTAGGCATTTAGGGGTTAACAACAACAAAGAAACTTGATTTTTTTTCAGCAACACTTTGCCCTCAGATAAAAGAAACACAACGACGATGCATTGCTCACCTTCCCTACACTAGCAAAGTAACAATAAACCTTTCAACCTTTTCTTCAAACCTTTTCTTCTCCCATCACTTCGCCATGAGAAGATTTGCAGCAAGGAGTCCAACTACACAGTGGACGCTTAGGGTTCAGCCTGAAGTTTGGATCATTGCGGAGGAGAGTCATCAGGGAGAAGAACACAACAAATATAGAAGCGCCGTGACCAAAGGTGCATCAACGTAGAAAAAAGGAACGCCGTGAAAGAACGAACGCCGTGAAAGAAGGAACGCAGATGAAGGACAACCACTTGTTTTTGAGCTTGGGTTGTCTCCTCGACGGATTCCAGCGCGGAATGGTCGAGTGAGACAAACCAAGCTGTATTGTATTATAGATGATATGTATGAAATTGATATTTGATAAATTGATAAATTTTATTCCCAAATTGCAAAGTGCACAAAACCCTAAAACTTCATTTCTCTCGACGAAGTCCACATTCTGCCTTGAAGATCGAGAGAAAACGGTGACGCCGGCCTCATCGATCGAAGCGCCTCAATTGCACTCGCACGCGGAGCTTTTTTCCCAATTGTGCACAGCACCCACCTTCGCGTTTCGTTTCTCATCGTTTCTGTTGACCACAACCATGCAGGCAGTACGAAGCTTGATCGCCAGGCGTCTGGTCCAAGCCCCGAGCCGCGGCATGGCCACTCGCTCCGGAGCTCGCGAGGATCTGGTTCGCTTCGCTCTCTTTCTCACTTCACGTTTTTATTTTCAGCAATTTTCTTACTGAAGAGAAATTTGTTTGGAAGAGTTTCGAATGGCTATGGCCGGGGAACGAGTTCGTATGGCTAGCCAACCGAATATTAATCTTCGTGTGACGGAGCTTGTTTTTGAATGCTGAGTTTCCTTTCTAAATTTTTTCCGTGTTGGTAAGGTGAGTGACTGCGAATTTCTGAGCTTAGGGAAGGATTGTGATAAGAAAGACGTAGGGTTTGTATTCGGTTGAGAGCTCTCCTCTTCTTTCTATGTAAACCCTAATTCTTCAGTAGGAAATCAACTGTGACCTGATGTTTTGCTAAAGAATTGCTAAAATCTTAAAAAGTTCCAGAGATCTTTCACCTACATTACAAACATTCCAAACAGCCAAACCCAGCTCACTGCAGATGGGCCTAAACCTTCAATTTTTTTGCAACAAAAGTAGTGTAGAATTCAACTGAACTGAAATACCTGCGCAAACTGAATGCCGTCAACATGAGCGAAGAATTCGAAATTGGGCGGGAGCTAATTGTCGCTGGATGGCGAGGCTTGAAATGTACTGTACGAGTAATCACCAAACGTACCAAACGATCTTCAAAGGCGAGAGAGAGAGAGAAACACGGGAAACCCCAATCTGCGAGACAAATGGCCTCCTGCGAGACGAAGTACAGAAATGCCCACTCACTCATGCACCTTGCAAGCTGCTGGTTGAAGAAGCGACGGAGACGGAGAGCTGGCTTAATCACATGAACGACAGGACGGTTTGTCTCCTCGCCGGATTCCAGCGCGGAACGGTCGAGTGAGACAAACCGTCCTGCATTGTATAATAGATAGATAATTACTTAACCCTTAAAGGTCCAAAGAGCCCTTTCCGACCAGTATAATATACCAATACTCCATTGTATTTGGCATAGTTCCACACCTCCTATGGGTTTAAAATCAAAAGTGAAGTTAAAATTCACGTCAACATGATTTTAATGAGCTACTGGGGTCTCAATTTTGAACTTTCTATTTACAACAAATGTGAAATATACGCCAACGTACATACTATCTCCATTAGAACACCCAATTCGCTAATTTTGCACTTGGCCATATAATCATGCACTTGGCCCCCAAGCGCATTAAAAAATAGTTTGAAAAAATCTCTTAAAAACAGAGATTTTTGTCTTTCTACAATCCCCTACACTATAAAGAAACAATTGTTTAATTTATTTATCATCTTTATCTTTATCTTTTATTTTATCTTTATCTTTATCTTTATCTTTATCTTTATCTTTATCTTTATCTTTTCTTTTCTTTTATCTTGTATTTTATTCTTGTCTTCTTTCTTGTCTTCCTCTTGTCTTTCTTCTTCTTTTTCTTCTAGTCTTCCACTTGTCTTCCTTTTTTTTCCTTCACCTTGCCAATTTTGAAGTTTAAACAATAAGTTAAAAAAAAATAAAAAATCAGGGAGCAGGCTGAATCCGATACAGGCCCTGAAATGAAAAATGAAAAAAAAAATGAATTTTTTTATTTTTTATTTTTTATTTATTTATTTATTTTTCCGTATTTTCCGGGCAGGGAGGGTCCGCGTCCGCGCGCGCGGACTCTACTCTTATTTCGACCCTCCCTCCCTCACTCCCCCCTCTCCCCTATATAAACTTTCTCTCACTCTCCCTCCTTCACACTCTCCTTCCACCCCTTTTCCTCTCTTGTTCTTCTCCCTCTCTTCCTTCTCCCTTCTCCTCAATATAAAGGAAGAAGAGAGAGGAGGAAAGAAGTGTGAGGGAGGAAGAATGTGGGAGGGTTTATATAAAAGAGAGGGGAGAAAAAGGAAAGGAGAGGAGGGAAAGAGAGTGGGTCAAAATAAGAATAGGGTCCGCGCGCGCGGACCCTCCCTGCCCGGAAAATCCGGAAAAAAAAATGAATAAAAAAAAAAATATATTATATATATATTTTTTTCATTTTTCATTTCAGGGCCTGTATTGGATTCAGCCTGCTCCTTGATTTTTTATTTTTTTTAAATTATCGTTTAAACTCCAAAAATGGCAAGGTGAAGAAAAAAAAGGAAGACAAGTGGAAGACTAGAAGAAAAAAAAAAAAGGAAGACAAGAGGAAGACAAGAAAGAAGACAAGGAAAAAAAACAAGATAAAAGAAAAAGAAAAGATAAAGATAAAGATAAGGATAAAAAACAAATTAAATAATTGTTTCTTTACAATGAAGAGATTGTAGAAAGACAAAAATCCCTGTTTTTTACAAAAAATTTCAAACAAATTTTTTTAAAGCCAAGTTTGCTCATGAAATGAGTGCACTTGGCCATATAATCATGCACTTGGCCCCCAAGCGCATTAAAAAAAATGTTTGAAAAATTCTCTAAAAAACAGCCATTTTTGTCTTTCTACAATCCCTTACATTGTAAAAAAACAAATTTTTAATTTATTTTGTATTCTCATCTTTATCTTTTATTTTATCTTTATCTTTATCTTTATCTTTTCTTTTCTTTTCTTTTATCTTGTTTTTTTTCTTGTCTTCTTTCTTGTCTTCCTCTTGTCTTCCTTCTCTGCCATTTCTGGAGTTTAAACGTTAAAAAAAAAAAATTAAAATTAAAATCAGGGAGCAGCCAATGGCTGAATCCAATACAGGCCAAAATAAAATAAAATAAAATAAAATAAAAATTATTATTATTATTATTATTATTATTATTATTATTATTATTATTATTATTATTATTATTATTATTATTATTATTATTATTATTATTATTATTATTATTATTTTGTTTTGTTTTTTTTCTTTTTGGCTTCCGCTTTTTCCGGGCAGAGAGGGTCCGCGCGCGCGGACCCTACTCTAATTTTCAACCTCCCCCCTTCACTCCCTCCTCTCCCCTATATAAACCCTCCCTCACTTTCCCTCCCTCACACTCTCCTTCCTCCCCTTTTCCTCTCTTGTCCTTCTCCCTCTCTCCTTTCTCCCTTCTCCTCAATATAAAGGAGGAAGAGGGAGGAAGAGTGAGGGAGGGAGAGTGAGGGAGGGTTTATGTAGGATAAAGGGGGAAAAAAGGAAAGGGGAGGAGGGAGGGAGGGTTAAAATTAGAATAGGGTCCGCGCGCACGGACCCTCTCTGCCTGAAAAAAGCGGAAGCAAAAAAATAAAAAAAAATAAAAAAAAATAAAAAAAATAAAAAAATATGTATGTTTTTTTTGTTTTTTTTTTTGTTTTTTGGGCATGTATTGGATTCAGCCATCGGCTGCTTCCTGATTATTTTTTTTATTTTTATTTTTTTAACGTTTAAACTCCAAAAATGGCAAGGTGAAGAAAAAAAAAAAAAAACAAGAGGAAGACTAGAAGAAAAAGAAGAAGGAAGACAAGAAAGAAGACAAGAAAAAAAAAACAAGATAAAAGAAAAAAAAATATATATATAAAGATAAAGATAAAGATAAAAGATAAAAATAAGAATACAAAATAAATAAATAATTTTTTTTTATAACGTAAGGGATTGTAGAAAGACAAAAATCGTTGTTTTTTAAAGAATTTTTCAAACAAATTTTTTAAAGCCAAATTTGCTCATGGAATGAGTGCACTTGGCTAAGTGCAAAATTAGGGAATTGGGTGTTCTATGTCCCATAGTAAGCTTCCTCAACCCTCAAAATAGAAGAATTGACTAGTCCAATGGTGTGGACCGTAAGCCACTAGAAGTAGTAGTTTGAACAAACAATAAGCTTATTATGGGACAAATAGTTTGAACAATCATGAGGCATAATAGAGTTATCCGTAAAGTCGAGCAAAAAGATTCCACAAGAGGAAAGACAAGGCAAAACTAGTTTTTTCAGCTTGAAAAGCGGCAAAAAGGAGTTTTGGCCCCTTTTTTTTCGTCCAATTACAACGCACTACGTTGTGAGAGAGATTCGAACCCTAAACCTCCCCAATGCAAGAGAAGCTCCTCCATACCACACTAGCGTTTCCATGGTGGAATCTCTAGGTCCGCCCACACCAACCTCATGCTCTCCCAAGCAGTGTTTTTTTACCTGACGATTTTAGCTTCTGACAGTTGCTTCTAAGTAGCTACCAGTAGCTAAAAACCGCCATAAAAAAAACATTGCTCCCAAACCAATTGGCTTGGCTCTTTGTGACAGTCTGTGACAAAGATTTCTATTTGAAAATGAAAATCACAAGGTAGCAGACATGCTGCTCTATGTTGCCTTTACAAATAACTCAATTATGGGACAAAGGGAGTAAAGAACTTTGCATTTGTTGATAAAAAGAAAAAAAACTTAAACAAAAAAAAACTCCACCAAAAATCCACATAGACCTCCTCAAATATGATATAAAAAACATGAGGGCTTCTAGGGCCTTTTAGAGGTTAACCCTTAAAGGGCTATTAGGTGTATTGATTTTGATGATATAAAATTTGATTCCATCTCAATTCTATTCTTGGCCATATGATTGATTGAATTTGTCATTTTAACCCTTTAACGTCCCAATTCAACACTATTTTCAAAGATTTGTTATAAAACGTTTGATGAAAAACAAAAATGGAGTTGATGTCAAAAGCCAAGTTAAAAATGTCAATGTGAAGATCACATCTGTACAGTTGGATTCATCATATTTTTAATTAATATTTTTAAATTAATTTTGCAAGGTTTTATCTTGAAATTCAATTAAAAATCCCAAATTAACACAAAATAATTAAAAATAACGTAATGAAATCGAAATAACATGTACTACCAGATGGTATGGTTTCCATTATTTGATTCTACTTATTTTGGCAAATCATGTTTAAGGTCTCACTTTTTGAACTAAGAATGAAACTTGACATAAACCAATTGTGTTGTTTTTCAAAAATTACATTATCTTATTTTGAAAATCAATACTGTACAAATGATAGTCTACTAGCACAAAAACCAAGATAAAGTTGGATGGATGAAAAACTGTACAGGATGTAGTGCTGAAAAAGGTTGCAATCTGTTCGTCGTCCATTATATGAATGCATGCGCAATAAAGGGTTAAAATCATGAATCCTTGGTCCTTTAGGAGTTAACCCCTAAACGTCTGAATGTGCCTTTGCGGCCAATAGAATACAGTGTATTTTGGTTGTATTTGAAATGGATCCACACCTTCGATGGGTTTGAGTTCAAAAGAGAAGTTGGAATTTAGATCAATGCGATTCTAGTGAGTTCTTGAGATCCCAATTCAGAGTTTCTTGTTGGTAGCAAATTCCAATCATACGACAGCGTATATACTATCCCCATGGGACGTTTAGGGGTTAAGGTAGTTTGACCTTATACCACCCATTGACCCAATTCCGTTCAATATAGGCTGACAAAGATTCTAGACTTAGGATGTAGAGTTACAGTGCATGCCTTATTGTTTGGCCACTTGGATATTAATGCATGTACTGACTCTCTAGATTCTCATACTAGAATCAATTAGTGCTCTACATTTGAGTGGAAGTGGGTTAATGGGTGCTATCAGGTAAGGCTACATCAGGAAAGTGCCTTAGACCTCCATTAGTATCGTTGCATTATACTGTAGTTTACTAGCAAATTCAACACCCAACTGCCTAATACTTAATTAACTCTAAAAATATATTTATGCATAAACGAATATTCTTTGAAATTCATTTTTTGTTGAGATTTTTTTTGTTTAAAAAAATATTTTCTAAAATTATAGGCATCTATTTTTAGAATTATTTTATGTTGAATCTGCTAGTAATCTACGGTAGTACTGCTGCACTGTAACGTGTATGTACATGGATATTGCTGGTCTAGGATATTATAGGAACTACACCAATTATCTTGTTTACTCTGACTTGAAGAAGTAATGAAAACTTGGACTAATTCTGGAATTAGAAGAAAGTCCAAGTCAAAGTAATTGATATAACTTGTAATAATTGTGGTAATATAGGTTTTGTATCGCCTATAACTAAAAAAAACTATCCAAATTACTATGAATTTACCATGTCAAATATGAATAAAATATTCGGTTAGTACTATTTTTAGTTATTTCAAACAATCTAAACCAAAAATAATAATATATTCTCGAACTAATTTGGATAGTTCATACCAAAATTAGTCCGAGGATTTTTAAAAAAAGCTCAGACTAATTGTGGCTCTCAGGGTAAACAAAATAATGGGTGTAGTGTCTTCCTCTCATATGTGAATAGAGACGTTACTAAGCCACATCTGTAGGGATTCCTACGACTCTAAACCTTGGTTAGTGTTCATTGTCCTACGTAATGATAAGGGTAGTCCTGCATGATGACTCTCTTCTAGTTTTTGTCAAGAAATCTCAAAAAATATGGTTTGAAAGGTTTAAAACAATGATTTTTCAAACTCACTTTTGAGTACTTTTTTTAATGATATTATAAATTCAATTTTTGAAGTTTTCATGATCTTTAATTTCAAAGAACATCGCCTAAATAAATCAAAATTTTCGATAGTTAGAATTTTGACATTTATACTAGAATTTCTAATTCAAAAGGTAAAATAATTTTAAATTCATTTTAAAGGATTTGAGTAGGGTAAACATCTTCTTTGTAAGTTTAAAAAGTGAGTTTTAACCCCTAAAGGTCCCTAGCTTTTTTGGGCTTAAAACCATCATCGCTTTTGATGTGTTATAGGTCTAAATGTAAGTGAGGTATAGAAATCTCAACCGTAGAATCTTGTAACATACATGTTGTAGATCATGTGGATCAATTTTGGGGTCATTTGGCCATATAGATTGCAAGATCATAGTGTTTTAGTGCGAAAAAAGGATGCTGAAATTTTCCTTGCAACACAATTAGAGGTGAAATTCGTTTTCAAAATTACTCAAATGAAAAAACTTTCAACTATAAAGTAGTTCAAAATCATCATACAAACACATTGGTACGAAAAAAGCCTCATGAAAGAATTTATAGTGCCCTAAAATGGCCTTGCAATGTCAAAAAGTAGCCCGAAAAGTGACCCATTTGAACCAAAAAGCAAAAAGTGTCCAAACTAGACGCGTGCACTAAAATGACTCCCAAACATTCAGAAAAACATGGATTGACCTGAAAATTTTACCATGATAACTAGAATTCAAGGGGAATTCAACCCAACAAGTTTTATTGAAAACGGACTTAGGATGAAGGAGATACAAGCCCCCGAAGTTGCTGCCATCAAAATTCACAGAAACTGTCCAAAAACAAGATACCTACTTTCAAATGATCACCAAAAATTCAATTCATCTTTGATTGATCTCAAATTTTTACTACACATTCCATACATCATGCGGGGAGTTTTTTCAAAATTTCAGCAAAATCGGACACGTTTTGCAAAAGTTACAGCTGTTCGAAGGTGAATGTACCCTCAAAAATGTCCAAAATATGGACGCCGGGACGCTTAGGGGTTAAAAGTCAAAAGATATTGTATGCTAAAAAAATCAGCCAAGGAAGTAAAAGTGAACTCACTTGTAAATCACTCAAGATTTTAGGCCAAATATTGCACTTTATGGGTTCACTTTATTGAGTTTGTCCCCTTTTGCAATATTGCATGCAATACTATCTTGGTTCAAAGGTAATGCCAATTTCAAGATTGTTTTGAAATATTGCATTTGCATTGCGACAATATTGTTATAGCAATATAGATACCTTTTGAATCTTAGGAAATGCGTGAGTTTGCATCTCTACTGCAACAATATTGTATAAGATTAACATATTGTTTTGAAACAATAGTAGATATGACATACCATATAATTTATATTGCAAAAATAAAGATTTATTTTTATTTTTTGTATTGCAACTATAATGCATTGTTTAATCCCTAAGCGTCCCTAGCATTTTTGGGCTTAAAATCATCATTGCTTTTAATGTGTTATAGGTCTAAATGTAAGTGAGGTATAGGAATCTCAACTGTACAATCTTGTAACATACATGTTGTAGATCATTTGGATCAAATTTGGGGTCATTAGGCCATATAGATTGCAAGATCATTGTCTTTTATTGTTAAAAAAGGATGCTGAAATTTACCTAGCTACAAAGTTAGAGGTGAAATTTGTTTTCAAAATTACTCTAATGAAAAAACTTAGAACTATAAAGTAATTCAAAATCATCATATAAACACTTTGGTACCAAAAAAAAAACTCATGAAAAAATTTAATGTGCCCTAAAATGGCCTTGCAATGTCAAAAAATAGCCCAAAAGTGATTGATTTGACCCAAAAAGCAAAAAGTGTCCAAAGTAGACCCGTGCACTAAAATGACTCCCAAACATTCAGAACAACATGGATTGACATGAAAATTTTACCATGATAACTAGAATTCAAGGGGAATCCAATTCAATAATCTTTATTGAAAACGAACATGGGATGAAGGAGATACAAGCCCCCAAAATGCACAAAAACTGTCCAAAAAAAAGACCCCTACTTTCAACTGATCATCAAAAATTCAATACATCTTGGATTGATCTAAAAATTTTACCAATCATTCTATACATCATGCGGTTTGTTTTTCCATATTTTCATTAAAATCAGACACTTTTTCCAAACGTTATAGCTCTTCGAAGGTGAATGTACCGCAAAAAAACGTCCAAAATATGGATGTTGGGACGGTTAGGGGTTAAACCTATTTCAATTTGAGAAGCCTAAATTATAGAAAGATAGGAAATAGCATTGATTTTGAAATTGAGCTCACTCAAATCAACCACATTTGGAAGATTCAATTACTTTGTGTAGAATTCATTAGCGGTGATATGATTTATCCTCTTATTTAACCTTTACATATACCAATATGACTCAACAAGGAGTAAGTAAGTAGTACCCAGTCAGTAAGCAAAGGAGGACGATGAGGAACTAAGCGCTCCGTGTAGTTCGGTGAGGGGAGGGGAAGGCATGGCGGGGAGTTAGCTGCGAGAGCTGTGGAAGCTCGGTAGCTCAGATGTTTTCGCAAAACAGATCTGTGAAGATGGAACCAAGGCATGCCTAACTAGAGATGGGCTGGGCCATCATCGAGATAGGTGGTGAAAGACATGCTGGGGTGTCTGGAAACGCATAGCTAGATCTGCTTAATTGTCTCAGGTGAGTGTTGCACCTCTCGGGAGTGTTGGTCCACATTTCAATGAGTGTTGCATTGTGGAGGGAATAGGCTGGGCTGTTCTCTCTCATTCCTCATCACCTACTAGCTAGTATAGCATTTACTGGAACACCACCTCACAGATCTGCAGAGCCAGATCATCACGAAACCAGATCTGTAACCTCCCCAAAATCGCACTGCCAAGATCGCCATGGCAACAACTTTGCAAAACAGGCTTGGACTCTTACTCATAATCTTCATTTCTCTATTTGCTTTCGCATGTACATCCGATCTCATTCCTACTCATGCTAACCCCACTGCTAATGGCCCTTGCGGCAATACCTACATTATGATTGATTTATCTGCATACACTTCTCTTCTAATGCGATCCTATTCCCTTAGTGCCACCATTACAGATACAGATAACAAGCAACAACAAGGGAAACCTTCGTCCAAGCAGTGTCACCACCGCAGATTCAACAATGAGCAGAGCTGCCACAACTCAACACAGCAACACAACTTTCTCGCCAGCAGCTCCAATCTAAGCGTGGTGCCGACCTGTGAGAAGGAGCATGACAATGTTGCTGCATCTCCAACGCTGCTGCAATGCCAAATTCGTCCCAACAACACGATCAACAGCTTGCACAACGCGATTAAGTGCACAAGAAAGACGGCTGCAACAACAATCCTTCAACCCATCGAGAACCTGCATACAAGCCCAGTCCAAAGACTCTTTATCAACCTTACTCAGGTAAGCACTCTCAACCCTAATCTCCTTATCTATCTCATTTATCTTATGGACAATCTTATGCATCAATTTGCAACCACTGCACCATCGCCTCAATTGCCTAGTGCAACTAGATGGACAGAAAAGTGCATGATCGACAAGGCTACTTGCAAAATTGGAGAGCCTGGTATGGCAAACAAAGGTCCGCAAAACACCCCAACAGGAATGATCCAAACATCAAGAACCACGACCAGCATCAACAACGTGACCAATCCCAACACCAAAGACAACAATCGCAAAATCAGCAAGTACAAAAGGTATACTTGCGATGGTCAAGGCAAGAAGGAGAAGCGGAGCTCTACACAGAGACTCAACCCCGAAACGCCAAATTCAGCTGGAACGCGGACGCTCACCAACGGCAAGAAACGTACCTACCAGCGAAGGCAGGAACAGAGGCCACGTCGAAGCAGTTCGAAGTCGAACCTGAGGAGCGCAGCATCGAAGCAGCATCGAAGCAGCCTGTGGAGCGCAGCATTGAAGCAGTTCAACGTCGAACCTGAGGAGCGCAAAGACGAAGAAGTTCCCGGCTGTCTGCGCAATGACAGCAACAACAGCAAAACCCTGAACGGCAGCAGCAGAAGCCCGGACTGGCAACAGCAGCAGCAAAACCCTGAACGAACATCAGCAGAAACAAGAAGAACGGCAGCAACAGCCAAACAAGATGGAGCAGCAAGCAGGTGGCCGCGCATCGACAACGGCACCACAAGAGAACCGCCGAAGGGAACAATTCAAGCTGGAGCAGCAAACATCGATGACCCAGCATCGGCGTTGGAGTTGCCGCTGTGTGCCAAAAATGAAGAAGACCAGGTAAGTTCTCGAAACCCTATTTTTTGTTGTAGAAAAAACAACGGTGCAGCGCACCCCAAGAAAAACGTGGGATCATCGTGGCCGGCATTGGAGAAACATAAGCGCACCACAGGCTGCTTCTGGTGCAGCTCGGCGCCCCATCCAAAATCTTTGGCAAGACTCGCATGCAACAAAATTGGCGCTTCTAATCCTAACCAAGACAACGAATCCTGCCTGTACAAGCCCAACGTCAAGGACCCAACTCAGCACAACCAACCCAAAAGCCTGACAAGCTACTGCAACAACTCCCAAATTGAGGATGAAGACATACATCATGATGAGACGGCCCTGCACTGTCCAGAAGATACTTCTACGCCAAAAATCCACCCTGCGGAAGGCGACAAAGTTCTGCATGATGCCCACGACGGGACCAGAGCTAATTTCGGCAAGCGCTTGCAAAGTCCCAAACCGCCGCAACACAACCCCAATAATTCAGTGATCTCCCCAAATTCAGCAGAAGAAGAAACCGCGTCGCCAAGAGGGTATAATTCACCCAGGTGCTCACACCTCACTCATCTCTCTCTCAGTCATTATCTCCCTGCCCTCCGTGATTCTTCTGTCCCACACAAAAGCCCTAAGGACTTGGTACCCATAATCTCGCCCCTTTGGTGGCCTGCGTACCAACCCTACGGGAAGAATTGTCTTCACTACCCACCTCTCTCACTCCCTGCGAGTCATCGTGTAGCTAGCAAAGTAGAAACAGAAGAGCGTAGCGATAACACCAACCTGAAGAAGGAGATCACCAGGAGGGACAACAAGTTGAAGGGGAAGGAGTACTGCAAGTTGAAGGTGAACTGCGGGGAGAGAAGAGCACTGCAAGTTGAAGGCGAACTGCGGGCAGAGAAGACACAGCCTGGTGGACAAGCTCAGCTGCAGGAGAAAATCCTAGACGGGAAGGAAGAAGCTGGGGAGAAAGAAGATCAACACCACTGGCCCACGAAGCTGTGCAAATTTGCCAACAGCACCCATCAAGGTTTTTTCTCTTTTTTCATAACCCCCCTCATTGTTTTAGTAAACATTAACTACTACAAGGCTTATTATGCAAGTCTCGTAATGTATGTCATAGTTAATTTGAATGGGGAATCAGCCCTGATGTACATGCATGATGAATGGTTGAAAAACATTGTTTTGGAAAGAACTCCTTGCTGCACTATAGCAATGGAAATTCTACACTATAAGAGTCACACTCTTTGGAGTCTTGGTAACTTAAGACGCATGCCTTGTTGTTACTTGCATATCTTTGTTGGGATTAATAACCTACCCAATATTTACCCTTATTGTCCGTACTATATGTCTCATAGTTCATTCCGTTGGAATGAGTATGCCATCAATTCTTCTAAGTATGCTTTGATTCTTAATTTATCCCCTAGCATGCTTGATTGGAAACCCACTTATTCCTACTGTTAAACCCCCAATTGTATGAACTTAGCCTATATCATGTCCCATAACAACTGCTCCTCTATGAATGATTGCGTGTATCAAATAGATAGGCTTTTCACTTATGCCAATAAAAAATCTGCTCACAAAACTCACACCTCCTTCTTAATGATTATACTCCGATTGGCCCCACAAATTAAGTTGTGGGGAGGAGTAGATCATGAGATAATAAGGAGAAACCCTACGTTTCAAAAAATCTCTAGAATTTTAACACAAAGCTTTTGTATTTTCAGAATGTCTCAACGGGCCACAAACTCCTCTTCTCAAAGATACAAAGAGAAACTCCTAGCCTTAGAAAATGACCCGGATGTTGATATGCTTGTAACTCAAAAACGGTCCTCTTCTTCTTCTCAAGTCACCTCAAGCCAAAAGAAGGCTAAGGGCAAACCAAACTCCGGTTTGAAACGCCCTCCCTTTTGGCTTGGGTACCAAGCTATGAATTGGACTAATAAAGGGAAAGGGCTTCCCATTGATAGTCAGGAACCAATAGCTACTCTTGTAAAAAATGAGATGAGAGAAAAAGAAGCTAAGGAATGTCAATCTGCCATTTCTTCCTTCCCCTTTGTCATCCAAGAGGAATGGCCTAACTCTAGAGAGGATGGCAAGGACGGCCAACACTTCAACCTCACACAGATCCCATCTGATGTTGAGGTTGACAAGTTTGGATTCTCCTTCGATTACCAAATCGCAATTCTCTTTGAAATGGGGGAAAATGAATGGGAAAAAGAAACAATCATGACACTAGTAGAGTTAAGACTCCACAAAATGAACATTGAGCTTGGGGATGTGATTGGAGAGCCCATTGCACTTATGTGCTACCACAAATCCACAAAGTAGAGTGGGGTTATCAAGTTACACTTGAAAACCCCTGAAATTGATGGTGTGGGACTTCTCCAAGGGCTGCGCCCATTCATCCTCCAGCTTGATGAAGACAAATTTAAGAGAGGGAAAGTTTGTAAAACATATGACTCCCTTGCTTTGAACAACCTTTTGTCAGTCAAAATCACAAGTGAGGAGCTTGAATTCAAAGAGTGGTATGAACTATTTGAAAAAATAGTAGAAGAGAGTTTTAAAAGAGGTACGGAATACGAGATAACAAACATTCAAAAGAAAAAAGAAAACCTCTTTGCTTGGGTAGTAGCATCCTCACCGGAACAAGCCCAAAAGATGAAGGAGCATTAGATCACCTACAACCACGAGATCTTGGATGGCAAACTAGCGGACCGATCACACGCATCAAAGGACGACATCGCAAAGAAGAATGTCCTCATTCTCATTGCCAAGAACCTCAACAAAACGAAGAGTGTAGAAGAAATAGAGCAGAGCATCGAAGCACACATGGGACCAAAGAATGCGGTCAACTTCTTCTTCAAACGAGACGAGAAGAATGGCAAGCATTTTGGCTCCTGCAACATTCAATGCCTCAACGCAACGGTGTACAAGACATTTGTCAAGAAATCTGCAAAACTTCTTGGCAAACATGTAGAATTGACTCCACACCCTAGGAGTCTTGATGGTGCAAATGCACCTAATGCAGCGGAACTTACTAGACTAGGGTTTAGTGATGTGAACACTGCCCTTGCGAATACCATAGAAGCACTAGGAAATATCCCTGCAAAAGATAACTCTCAAAAGGATCTCATGAAAGAGATAGTAGGAATCAGAGAAGAAATTTCCACCATGAAGAAAGATCTACGGAGTGAGCAACAACAAATTGCTGAAAGAGCAGCAGAGAGATCAACATCAACCCTCAACACACAAATGACACTTCTTAAAAGACAACCATGCAAGCTCTTGACATCACAAGAGCTAGTTCTTCAGCCATTGAAGGCAACATGGACACGTCAAACTAATTTGGACAAACAACGCTACGGTAAACCCAAATCTACTAGTATATATACATACTGAAAATGTATTAACAAAAAAGAAGATACATTTTTTATTATTACCCAAAACTAAAAAACAAAAAAATATATACATATATAGTATCTATAGATGCTAAAATATATGCTAATCCCAAAATAAAATATAAAAAACACACAAACTCACAAACTCAAGAAAACATCGTCAAAAAACACCACAAAAATAAAAAAACACAATATCTAATAAATATCGAAATACCTCCTAATCAAAAATGGGCTCGGCCTACCGGCCTCGCCCAAAAAAATTATTATTATTATTATAACAAAACACAAAAACACCATATAACATCACAACTACTCTACAACCCACCAAACAAACCCAATAACATACCAATAACAAAATACACCCTAAATACAAAAAAAACAAAAAAATATACAAAATATTAAAAACAAAAAAATGCAACAAAAAACATACAAAACAAACAAACAACAACCTAAACACATAACAACCTTTAAAACCAAAAAAACTCTTATTTTGTACACTTCTTATAAAAATAAAGATAACTTTACCAAACAAAACAAAAAATCGATACGCTTAAAAACTATATATAAATACCACCATTCACACAAACATAAAATACTGGTAAAAAATCCAGTCCTACCATACCTTCTCCTACTATGTGGAGTCATCGAAACTAATCCAGGACCTGTGCCAGACATACTCGCAACACACCCATCTACACACAAAAGACGCTATAAAACATACTTTATACCCTGCACAATTAAACTTCAACCAGAATACCAACACCTAGCAAAACAATTTTCACCGGTAATACAGAATACACACCCAAACCATCAAGAAACAACCACAAACTACCCACACCTCTCTCGATACATCTCTAAAAAACAAGACCACCCACCACCTCAAATACTATACGCACTCATTACCACAATCAGTCCTTCACTAGAAACATGCGATAATATGTTAATACAAATACCAGACCCTGACTGGACAACAATACTCTTACAAAGAATGTCTACACTACAAAACCCACCTGAAAGACACATCGCTACACCACACCCATATATACAATTTACAAACTTACATCAAAACATAATCAATCCACCGAATACCGTCCACAAAGAAATTTACAAATTCATCGAACAACATAATGAACCATTAAATCTCTAAATAATGATCAATAAATTTCCATACCTACCAACCAACGAAACTACTCAAAGAAACATTAAAAGGTCACGAACCGTTACACGAATACTCTCACCCCCCTCCACTACCCGACATACCTATACGCCAAAACCAAGAAATACAAACAACAAACCACAGCACACACATCATTACTTGGAATGCCTCATCCTTAAACACTGCACTCCCAAGCCTTCAAAACCTAATCTCTAACACACCAAATAACCCCGCAATAATCACAATTCAAGAAACTAAATTAACCGCAACAAAATCCACTAAATATATACAAAACCTATTCCCTAAATACAAACTAATATTTAATAACACACACGCACTAACAAGATGTATGCAACAAAGAAGGCCATACACTCCCGCAAGAGGCGGACTCCTCACGCTTGTAAATAAAAAATATGCGTACCCAGGTAACATTACTAAAATCCCTACCCCAGCAGAAATATCACCATACTTACAAATAATAAAAATCAATAACGAACCCCTACAACCGTGGTTAATTATACACATGTACATGCCTTCACACATAGAAGACACTCAATATATACCAATAATTCAACAAAACATAACACAACAAATTACAATACACTCAAACCACACATACATCTTATGCGGGGACTTTAATAGAGACATTGCCCTAATAGGACGACAAAATGAATTTAACACAACCCCACCCCAGACAGAAGACATAGAATGGCGTACATTCACAGACAACCTTCAATTAACATACATCCCAACAAATAGTCCATACACTAGACAAGGAGGCTTAAACTATAACCAAACCAGTTTAATTGATGGATACTACATCAAATCACCAAATAGTACTTCATACACATCAACCACCGACAATGACCATAATCTAAACTCAGACCACTCACCAGTCACACTGCACATACCACCAAATACACTATTAGCAAGGCCCACACCGATAACAACAAAAAAACTACCAAGAATTTTAAACCCCATCCCAGAAGAGAATATTGAAAAATTTAAAACAGAATTTTTTGAAGAAAATGCTCTTCAAATAAATGATCTCACGACAATACTAATGAAAGACCAACTGACAGACACCCAATGGCAAACATCTTGTACAAAATTAGATCATATGATACAAAAAATATCAGACAAGATCCAAGAAACCTGTAGTGCACCACCCATCCCATCATTAACAAATTGGACCTCTTTACAAGGAGGCTTCTTACCAAGAAAACTCCAAAAAAAATGGAAAAAACACCTAGCTATTTACCACCTACTCAGAAAAGTAATTTATATAACAAAAAACACATCAAACTGGCAATCACACCCAATAATAGAAGAACTAAAAACCCACACCCATATCACCATTCCCCCACCTCCAAACCAAGAACAAAACCAACGAGAATGGATCAAAACATTAGCAGAATTGGCCAAAACCGCAAACATACAAGCCCGCAAAATCACTACAAAATACACCCAAGATTGTATCAAGAAAGCCATATCAAAATATAGACAACTATATGAAAAAAGCCCAAAGAAAGTGAATAAAAAAGTCTTCAAAAATCAAGAAGTACCACCATTAGACTGCATTATGGACAGAAATAATAATATACTAACTAGCCCAGAAGACATAGCAAACGAAATCCACATACAGCAATCAATTAGCAACAGACCCACAGTCCCAACATGCTACTTCCAACCTGAGCACCCACCACAATGTACTTGTGGAGTAAGACAATATCCATGGCATGATCTAGATGGATTTGTTATAGATAAAAGAGGTAATCCACAAACCCCATTACACGAATACCTAGACCATGAAACATACGACATATGCCTAAAAAACTTAGCCAATAACAAAACACCTGGCCCAGACAAAATCCCAAATGCAATATTAAAAAACATGCCTAAAAGCTTTCATAGACTACTATTTCTATTCTTCACTCACTGCTACAAACAAAAACAAACACCAGCTTCATGGAAAATTAGTCTAACTATATTGCTATACAAAAAAGGTGACCCATCACAATTACCCAACCATAGACCAATTGCACTAGCAAACACAATTTACAAACTGTTCACTAGTACTTTAACACTAATACTCTCTGCATATGGTGAAAAACACCAAATACTTCACGATAGCCAAGAAGGATTCAGAGCAGAAAGAAGCACATCTAGACAACTCCAACTACTTATAGCAGCTCTAGAAGACGCAAGATTTACAAACCAAAACATATACTTACTATACATAGATTTTAAAAATGCATTCGGCTCCCTCGATCATGCAAGACTCCTGGCTATAATGAAAGACCTTGGACATCTTGAAGATGCGGTAACTTTAGTTGGAAATATATACTCACAATCCACCACTATATTTACTGGCGAACACTTTGGAAAAACAAAACCAATACCAATACAAAGAGGCACCATCCAAGGAGACACATTAAGTCCATATCTATTTATCATATTTTTAGAACCACTACTGCGATGGTTACAAAGAGGGAAAAATGGATACACATTTGGTACATCCAAATTGACCATTAGCTCTGCAGCATATGTAGACGACCTAGCAGCTATTTCAAATAACCTTCAATCATTGCAAATCCAACTAGAAAAACTAGACAAATATTGTGAATGGGCAGGAATGGATTTAGGAGTACAAAAATGCGCCATTACAGGATGTCCCAATAAGTCCAAAACTAAACCTGAAACTTTTAAAACCCAAATTCAAAACCAAAACATATCTTACAGAAACCAACCAATACCTGTCTTACATCAAAACGAACCTTACGTATACTTAGGCATTCAACTAGTACCCTCACTTAAATGGAAACTCCAAACACACATTACCACAAACAAAATAGTAGACCAATGCAAACAACTATCAAAATGCCCAGCCACAATCAAACAAAAAATTAGCATGGTTGACACTGTCATTAGAGCAGGCATTGCATACAGCTTCTATACAGTACCATACTCTCTACCAGCCATCAAAAAACTTGATAAAAAAATCATAGGAATCCAAAAAATAATATGCGGATTACCAAAATGCACAGCAAATGTAATATCCCAACTACCACATGAACTATTTGGACTCGAAGCATTCTCCTTAAAAAATGCATATTTACGCTGCATTGGTGAACAACTCAGGAACGCTCTTAACGACCAGGGGAGACTAGGTATAATATATAAAGGACTCATACACCACATATTAGCTAAATATGGAGGCGCGGAAGAAATCCCAAGAATAACACAATATGATTGCATTAGATCACCAACCATACGTACATTATTTCTCTTAAAAAAAGCTGGAGGAATTCACCTCAAAAGTACAAATGAAAATTTCCAACTACATATGACAGAATTGGAACGAGAATGGCGAATACAATCTACAAACGAACTTCCACATCTCAACCCCGAACTATCACTCAAAATTTTACACAAATTATTAATCCATAACATATACAAAATAAAACACATCACCCTACCCAACGGAACAACCCTTATGACACCAGAAAACTTCAAAACATACTACAAAACGCCAACCAAACTAGAAAAAAGCGCACTTCAAATAGCTGAACAACTGTTTTGCTACCCAAGTTGTACACCAAATTGCCCAAACCCATGTACAAGACATCCACCCGCCCGAATGCTTAAAGCGAGATACATCTCAGACAACCAAAACCTATTACCAAGAACACCAGATAACCCACCTCAACTCCCAACCCCACAACAACACCTCCACCCAAACCCACCCCCTAACATCAAAAACAACCCTCTAAGATTTCCCATCAACATAATATTAGACCACAAAACAAATACCTCAAAAGATATATATAAAATAACAAAAAAATATAACACATACTTATGTCAATGGACGCTCCAAAACAACGATACATACAACAAATGGATGTCACAAAGAGAACTCTTCCCCTTCAACCACCCAACAGTCATTACACATAACATTAAACTACTAACAGAATACTACACAAAACTACAACACGAACACTATAAAAAAATTATTAACACACATTTCATCCCTGAACAAAGCAGAGATGCAAGATTCATCCCCCCACCCACATCTACCCCACTTACACACATACACATACAAGAATGTAACCCGGAAAAAGACATTATTTCCAACTACGATACCATACAAATAAATAATGAACAAACCCACCTATATGAAGATACCGGTAGATACCTTATCACTATACCAACCACTAGACTAAAATGGCTATGGCAACAATATAATAAAGCAATTTATAGCTCACACGGCCTAGTACCGCAAACACAATCATTTGAAAAAGAAGTAATATGGCTCTATCAAAGATACAACCATAAAATCCCCAGAAAAGACCCACTAAAAGCAGCACAACATACCCTACCAACAAATATTCTTGACTCCATTACAACCACCTTCAACATCTCCCACTCATACTTCTCTTCACCAACAACATGTTCCACACAAATTTCAGAATTTTACTCTCCCTCTGCAAGAGATAAAGTCTTTGGATCACTCGGTACCGCCTTCCAATACAAATGGAAAGGCATAGGCTACGTCCACCCACATAATGAAGAAACAGCCCAACAAGCAATTCACTGGGCACGATTGGCAGCCAAAACCGACCCAAATAACATCACTATACTAGTAATACCAGATACAAATTGATACCAAAACTTCTCCCCACACATGGGGCTATATCCAGACACCCATATAATTGCCCACTTTGCCGCAGATTCCATCACATATGAAGAACCAACAATCCCACAAGAACTCCATAAACCAAAGACAGAACCACTTGCAATCCGCGTCCTATGCATTCATCACCAAGATCACAACATTGGTACACCATACCAAATAAACACAATTAAAACAACAATTGAAAACCTACAAATTCCACAATATCACATACAAAATGCCCCATGCACCCCCCACAACACACCGGTCAATAAAAATAAAAAATGGAACAAACTCATATACCCGCCCCCCATCAACCCGACCACTTTAAACACACCACCTCTACCAAACTTTGTGACAAACATTACACCTAAATTCCAACCGCAACATAGCTACTATACCGATGGATCCTTCATACCTCCTGAACAAGCCCCTGACGGACACTGGAAAAAAGAAAAAGCCGGATACGGAATATACAACTCTACAAAGGCTGACATGCAAATATCAGAAAGACTACCAGGACTACAAACAAGTTTTCGAGCAGAACTAATGGCTATCCATAAAACACTTAGTTTAATCACCACTAAATACCCAGACGAACCGGCACATATATTCACAGATTGCCTCAACTGCCTATACAATCTAAACACACATATTAAATACCCAACCATGCACAACAATCATGTGGATAAAACCATACTAACAGACATGGTAGAAATACTAAAAACCCGTACTCAACCCACCACATTCTACAAAGTCAAAGCACATATTAACATTGAAGGCAACGAACAAGCGGATAAACTTGCAAAAATGGGAGCCAGAAAAGAGTACTTCAGAGCCAGAAGATCATATGAATTTGCACATACAACACCATTCTATTTTCAAAAGGATATATGGCCAGGACCTATAAAACGACCAGACAAAGGCCCTGTCAGATGTCTCCAAACATATCTAACCAAATATGACCAAGAAAATAACCTTGAAATAATGGCAACCCAATTTCTCAACATTAGCAAATGGACTATGAACCCAAACATAGATAATGAACTATCCAATGCATTTTGGTCCAATCCTACAATCACAGACTCACAAAAAACAATTATTTTAAAACTTCGTACCGGCCAATACATGGGTAATGCTAGAAAACAACTATTCTTTGGTAGAGAAAGATTCCCCTCAATCACATGTTCCATTTGTAACTCAGCAGATGCAGACACATGGCTACACGTACTGCTAAAATGCAACCATCACCATATTCACGCCATTAGAGTCAAGAGGCATAATAAAGCAGTTTGGGAACTAAGGAAATTAATAATTCTTTCATCACAAAAATCTAGATGCTACACCCTCATGAACGCAGGAACATTCAACAACAACCCCCAAGAAAACACAGTACCCCCATGGCTACTACCATGTTCATGTGAACAACAAAGATGTCATTGCAACGCTAGATTCAAACCAGACATCCTTTGCGTAAAAGGACTCCCATACAAAAATGACCCACCATCACACCCATCAGACAACCTCACAATTCAATTTATTGAATTTACATATTGTAATGACAGATTCCCACAAGAAACAATAGATATCAAAAATCATAAATACCAACCACTTATCAACAACATTATTAATTAGGATGGAAAGTTGACCCACTCATAGTCATCACGGCAGGAGCTAGAGGCACAACACATGTTCCCTCGATGAAACTCCTTGAAACAAAATTCAAGCTACCAGAAACCGCCATTAAACACACATTCAAAGAAATAAATACCATTGCTATACATCATGCCGGATCAATTATTCTACATAAAAGAAAAATAGAAAATAACCAACCATTACCAATAGATTACTGAATAAAACAAAACTATCAAAGAAAAGGAGGGTAATGGTGAAGACCACTACTTATTTCTTTTGTATTTTCTATTTTAGCTCAAAGTACACACTTGTCTCAGGTAGATGGGACGGGGCCGGTTGGTTGGTACAAACTTTCCTGCCTATGATTAATTCACTAGCAGCACCAAGCCACGTATATCACAATAAACGCTCAGACGGACCCAACGGGTATCGAACCCGGACCGTACAATTGCAACATAAACGTTCTTCTCCAACCAACCTTGGAACCATGACTTGGCGACCACCACCAAAACAAACAACAATTTATACCCGCGCAAGTTCTAACTAATGCATTTTACTAGTATTACTAGTATTTATCTCTGGTCACTAAAGTGTCTATTCTCGAAAGAGGTGAGTAGTCTTGTACCAATGGCCCTCTGTCCGGTGGGCATTGGCTCATTGTCAAGACGAACAGACACTTTATTCACGCCGGCCCCGAAAGGGGACCGGAGTTCATATTTATCTATCTATTTGACTCAACAATTTTAAAAAGAATCATTTAAAATTTCAATCACAATGTTCAAAAATGTTCACAAATTTCTTTTTTCACAAATGTTCTTGATGGGTTTATTTTAAAATGAGGTATAATATCTTTTATGTTGTTTCTATTATAATTTCACTCTTTAAATTTACAATGATAATGGATGTAAGAATTTAGTTTAACAATATGATATCAAATTATGAGTTGGCAACTACCTAGCTTGATAATTGGTATTAGCCTTTGCTTTCAACTCCTAATGGACTGAAGTAGGGTTTTTAGTTTTCATATTTTGAAAATAGCTACAGTGAAAGCATAAAATATTTTAAATAAGCTAAATAATCATATTTTCATCAATATTTGGACATAAGATCATTTTTCATCCAATTTTAATACAAATTTCATCCAAATGTGTCTTCATCATCCAATTCTTTATAACATGTACATGAAATTTGGATTTTTCATCCTTTTGGGAGGGGGAATTTTCATACTTTTTGTAGAATTTTTTTTTGGGTGCTTTTTGGTGTTTAATGCCTAGTAACAACCTTGGACCCAAAAGTTCATTCTAGCTTTTTAGCAATTTTGAATAATCAATTGTAATGCCACTACCGTACCTTCATAGCAACTTCATCATTCCTCGGACGTATAATTCATTATTTTTCCCAAATATTGTCTGAAATCCATCTTTTCCCTTCACAAAAAAAAATTTGGAAAAAATTCCAATTTTTTCTATTTTTAGAATTAATAAAAGCGAAGCTGCTATGAAGGTACGGTATTTTGATTCTACTATTGAAATTTTTCATGTAAATGTACATAAAGAATACCTTGAATTCAAATTAATTTTTAAAAGATGTCTACTATTGTTTTTTTTTTTTTTTTCTCAATGCAGACAAGTTTGGCTATTGGATTTATTTATTTGTTTGTGAGTTATTATCTATGAAAAAACTTTCAATAGATTTTTAACTAGAATTCAAAACAAATCATAAACTTGCACAAATTATGAGACACATACATATTACTAAACTTGGTATTAGACAATTTTTTAAAGATGAATTACTCATTTGCAAATGCATGGCGAAAAATAAATCTTTCAAAGTTCAAACATTGTGATTTTACATTAGTGGAGACTATTAATTTGGAATTTAAGAGAAAAATTGTATTCAAAGAGTTAACAAAATGCTCTTATAGTTGACTAAAAGAATACCAATTTAGAAAGAAAAAGAAAAAGAAAAAGAAAAAGAAAAAAACTGCCCAATTTGCTCAACCGTTCTTTGCTTGAGTACTTTCTTCCATATGCCTTGCTACCCATGCCCCTAGGCATAGATAGACAAACTACATTCAACAAAATCTTCATTCATGATGGTCTTTGAGGCAATGTTGTTATAATTATTATTATGCCAAGAAATTGTATATGACATTTCGAATTAGTATATTATATTGTTCCAACATCTCAATTTAACAATAGTTCTCTAATTGATACTCAATATTGTTCCGTGAGAGTAGGAGGTGGCGATTGGAGAGAACTCTTGCATTATGAGACTTGGATTCAACTCTTAATACGCAATTTGCTAATAACGCACTCGGCCATGTAATCATGCACTTGGCCTCTGGGCGCATTCATTTTTTTGTAAAATCTCAAAATTAGTGAGGCGTGAAATTTTTACTAAATCTTCATATCGCATTAATTTTATATCATAATATTATCATCTAGGGGCGGGCACTGTTGAAAATGTAGAAAATCACATGCAAGAAAATGTAGGGTGGATTTTATTCATGACACATAGTTTTTACATTTTTTTTAGATACACAATAGCGTCCTCCAAATGTGAATTTGGGAATTATACATAATGTACAATGTGGTTAAAGTTGTGGCATTTTTTTAGATTTAGATGTAAATTACCATAGAAGAAATTAAGTTGTTATTTAAAAAAATATAGGATCAACATAATTAAACTACGAGTACATACATTGGATAAAAAATCTACAAGTGCTATAAGCAAATGGTTGAATTTCACACACGGTATCAGTGATGGATGAAATATGTTGTCATCATTGTCTGCATAATCGTTTTTCGAGCACGAGTTAGGCAATTCATCTCTATGTTGGGGTTTCATAGGCATTCTCTCACGCGTTGGGATTTGATTGCTACAAACGTTGGGGTTTCATTCACTCTAGTATTTTGATGTTGCTCTGTTCCACACAGTTGACTTGCCCTCACAGGAGCGTTGATACTAGACGGAGTGTAGACATCAGTGTGGTCATTGCTTGTGTGGCCAACGTTGTTGTCATACTTTCGTTGTCTAGCCACTGTTGTTGCAGATTAGGGTCTCGCTATTGCAGACCTTAGAGTTTGCTTGTGTTTGTCATCCTTCTTATTCCAATTTGCTTTACTTTCTATAATCTATTGTTCTATTTTGGATTCAAGCTCCTACTACTTGCAATGTCTAGTACTCTTTTGGGGTGGTTTGATGTTCATATTGTTAGGGCTTTGTACGTTGAATTACTCAGTCGATTGTGATATAGATGCGGATGTACTATTTGACCCTAAACACGTTTAAATGCTGAATTTTAATGCTACTGCTGAATGTATGTCTAATGCAAATATATGGTTGGGTTGAGGATGTATGCAGGAGTGTATGTTTGTGCGAGAAAAGTTTTGGTTGGGTTTAGGATGTATGTGGATGTTGAAAAGTTGAGATCCCATGTATGTTTTAATACTTCTAAGTTAAATGAAGTGTAACGCTCGTTGTTGGTAATGTGCCTAGATTCAATCATGAAGTGTGTATATTTCAGGGTGTCCATTGAAGTTGAAGGTGTAATGTTCTTTCCTAGTGTTGACACTAAGTCTTTATATTTCTTGGTGTTAACAATTTATGTATGTTGGTGTTGATTTGTTATGTTTGGTGAAGTTTCTTTATTGTGGTATGTTGGTTGTATGTATGTGTAATGTATAGAGTAATGTTTGCATGCGCAATGTAATGTATGCATATTGTATGCGCACTTTGTTCACACAAAAATTCTACTATTTATCAATAGATAAGGTGATAAGAATTATGCTACTTTAAAATTTATAAGTAATGATAAGGTGTTAGAAAATATGATCCAATAGAAATTTAGCTACTTATAAAGTGGAAAATATTCAACGAAGGAAGGCAAATATCCCGTCCCCCCCCCTCCCCCCCCCCCAACCATTAAATAGATTGTTCTCGCACGTGTATGCATAAATCCCCAGATGATTTTCATCCCACTCAGAGTGTAGTGGCAATTAAAAATCCTCAAATGGATTAAAAATTGTGAAAGTGTGAGCTCAAATGGATTAAAAAAAAAGGCTGAATATGGGCAAGGCCGGGTGGGATTGGAAGTTTACTAGTAGAAAAGGTGGCACTGCCGAGGGAGGTGCCCAAGCAAGTAGTGCCCAATTCCACGCATGCATAGTGATTTTTCCTGGGCATCTTGCTGGAGAGCGCCACATTTTCTACGAGTGGTTGGATTGGAAGTTGGAATATGCCGGGTTGGCAAGGGCCAGACCAATAGCCACTCATGCTAGGCTGCATTTCATCAATTCATTGCAGTTTCTTTTAATTTTAAAATTAATTGATTAATTAATATTTACGTTTTTGTTTTTATCCTAATATTTTTTAATGGGACGGGTCAATTGTTTTTTAACTAGTTTTGGGACTTGTTTTTTTTCACCAACCGGTCTGTGGACGTGTTGATTTCTTAAATGATTAGTTTTGGGACGGCTTCATTTTATTTTTCCATGTCAACGGAGAGTTTTGGACATGGAACGGGTTAACCCTTAAGTGTGCAAGGAGCCCCGTGGGGCCATGTGTGATCGTCTTTTAATCAAACGTTGATTTTCACCTAGTTCCTAATTTCAAATGAAAATGGTTCCAATTATGAAAGTGTGGGGGATGTCTTATACTTTCTAATCCAATTTATCATTCTCCAAAATTGTTAAAATTGCGTTTTTCACAACACTTTAAAGCTCAAAACCCTAAACTTTCAATATACACTGCAAAAAAAGTTTTTCTATTGATTTTCTTTTTTATGTAAGCTCAAGAAGCATGTCATCTATACCTTGTTGTTCATAACTACTATTAACACTTTTCCTAAAATTTCCATACTATTCTGAGCATTTTTGTAATTACTATGATTTTTACAAAAAAAAACTTTGAAAAATCTTATTAAATTTATTTTTAAAGAAATAATTACAAAAAAATCACGGTAAATCAGTTTAATAATACCTTATCTGAGAAAAATATCAGAAAAATACAATATAGTATTTTAGTGTGAACGTTTAACTCCTAAACGTCACAACGTCTAGAAAGTGGATGACTAACAGATTCAAACCCTTCTCACGTTCTCATCAATGCTTTGATGAAAGTCATCCAATTTTTTGGAGATTCTTCATCAAGTTGTTGTCTTAGCTAACGGTTAGATTTAGTCATACTTGATTACATATTTTTCTAAAATTACAAATGTAGAAGTATGTCAAGTCGTTGACCAAGCCAAAATTGCATTGACTGTAGTTCAAAAGTGGCCTTGCAAAAATGAGGTCTTAGATTTAAGAAATGCAAAAATTTCAAAGAATCATCACGTTTAAGAGTATCTCATTTCAAATTCATTCCAACAAATTTTACTCAAAAAATATTAAAATTTTGTTTGTAATCGAATCTGGAAGGAATTTTTAATTTTAACTTTCAAATTTTATAATTAAATATTGGTGATAGTATCAGTGAATCAAACCGTATACATGGAATCTAAAATTCAAAATCTAGAACTTTCATTTGTATATCAATTCCAAAACATTCTTCTAAATAGTAGTTTATGATGATTTTTCTCAAATTGTCAATTCCGGGGACACCCAGGTACGTTTAACCCAGGTACGTTTAGGTTAAAAATTTGTAAAAAAGCAAGCCTGTTTACCAGTGCTTTCATTCTCCTCACGCGCGCCCGCCCGCCATGAGGGCTCAATTTAAATGCGACAATGATGGCCTCGAGAACAGAAGTCGAATGAATGATTATCATCTCTATCCCATTCAAATTTGGATGTCGTTCGATCTCCATCCATTTGGAGGCTCGTTGTCATCTAATTGGATGGATGTAGTCAGATTCGGAGGCTCTGGAACAAAGGTGCATGGGCGTGCGACGGATTGCATCTTTCGATCCATGGCTTTTACTTAGAAGCATTCAGTTTCATTTAATTTCAGGTGATGGCTCAGAGCACTATCCACGACGCTAGTGTGATATTGCGATGGAGCTGACCGTCATCTTCATTTGTAGTGAAATTACGGCCAGGGAGAATACTCTGCATGTTTTGTTGGACAGCTGCTTTCTTTTTTGGAGATGCGTTGCCACATCTTATGGAAAGGTACTAAACTGCTTGCGCCACAGCTCTTTCATCGTTTTGCAATTTGAATCTTGTGCGGTGTTGATCTGGAGTGGTATTAATTGTTAGTATGAGTCTCCAAGAAATTGGCTGTAAACGACTCTTTCATTTTGTACGAGCCAGCTACAGCGCACGATATTGCCAACGAGCTGATGTCCGTCATCGTAATTGTAGTGAAACTACGGCAAAGGAGAATACGGTTCATACTTTGCTGTTCAAAATTGAGAGCTGCATTCTGTTTTTTTAGAGGTGATCGTTATGTACATTGAATGCGTTGCAACATCTTATGGAAAGGTACTATTATACACTGCTCTTTGCTTCATCTCCCTTTCGCTTCGCAATCTGAATCTTGTGCAGTGTTGATCTGGAGTGGTATTAATTGTTAGTATGAGTCTCCAAGAAATTGGAAATAAACGACTCTTTCATTTTGTACTCGTATCTTCCACTAAAATATCATCTGCGAGCCAGCTACAACGCACGTCCTCGATAATGCCAACGAGCTGATGTCCGTCATCTTAATTTGTAGTGAAATTACGGCAAGGGAGAATACGGTTCATATTTTGCCGTTCGAAATTGAGAGCTGCATTCTTTTTTAAAGAGGTGATCGTTACATTGAATACGTTGCGATATCTTATGGAAAGGTACAACACTGCTCTTTGCTGAAGTCATCTCCATTTCGCTTTGCAATCTGAATCTTGTGCGGTGTTGATCTGGAGTGTTGTTAAACGTTAGTGTACGAGTCTCCAAGGAATTGATCTCGACTCCTTCAGTATGAACTCGTATCGTGCGCTCAAATATCTGAAATACACAAATTAAAACTAGACTTTATGGACTGGTTACTCAGATTTGAATCGACTCTATTCTAGCTAGTATAAACGACTGTTCAATACGTAATTCTGGCGAGGACGATCGTATGGTGATTATTTGTAGAGAGGCTACTCAATTGATTACATGTTTAGGAAAAGGAAACGCGTCTCGTTTTGACTTGATCACGGGCTGTGGTAGCACATGTGACTTAATTAATCTTTCCTACTCGCGAGTACAAGAGCTTCTGTTAAAGAATAATTCTGCTCACTTATGATCTGGGAGAGAGAAGATTAACGCATTTGAATTACAACTTGATGACATGTCCAGGAGGAGTACCGGATAGTAAGTCGTCGATTAGGAGCGGCCAGAAGAGATAAAATGTTAACCAATCGACTTGATTCAAGGAGCAGTGCGGACTATTGACGTGTTATTTAGATTTGAAGACAGTGATTTGTATATGTTGCTGGTAGACATGAGCACACGTAAGATCAAATTGTCACAAAAGTTGACTCTCAGATTTCGAGATATTTCCATGCCCGATGCGAGCGCGGTAGCAGATTTATTGGAGGAGCCAGATCCAAGCGGTTCAGCTGAGACATTTGATAGTCTCCCAGATCTCTTACCGTATATCTTCAAGTCACAGACCGAGTCTCCCGCTTCTGACCTGACTTACTTTGTAAGTGATTGCTCAACGTATAAGCTTTGGGAGTCCTGTACAACTGATGTGATTCCTCTTGCTTCACAAAACGAAGAGGCAGAACATTGGCCGTCGAACGGTGCGCATACCAGAGGAGCCAGCCAGCCTCTTGCTTCGCAAAACGAAGAGGCAGAACATTGGCTGTTAACCGGTACGCAAACCAGAGGAGCTAATAACAGCGAATCCAGTGATGATACTCACAAGAACCTCAAGTCCAACGATAGAGACAGCGTCACTGAAGTTACCAAAATTGGCGCAAGAGATAACCTACGACGTGTTCAAGCCTTCTCACCACATACATCCATCCTGTATGTTGAGAATGACCCTAGCCTTGATGGTATCCCGGTTAGGGAGGATGTATGGTGTGCGCGTGATGACGTGGCATGTGATCATGCTGTAGTAGAAATTGGAAGACAACCAGATCCCTTGGATATCGATGCCGATACAAATGAGATCTGCGTAGACAGCTACTTGATTCCAGACGAGGATATGGCGAAGGAGCTACCATTCGACGAACCTACAGATGCTGATGAGACGGCTGAGAACTCCAGGCTCTCCAGCATAATAAACGAAGCGCCAGATGGTCTGGAGGTTGAAAAGCATCCGGAGGTTAAGCAGTCAACGAGGCGGAAGTCTTCGTACCAAGCTAGTGATTTCCCCAAAGAAGTCACAAAGCAGAAGAGGTCCACACCTAGAAGACGAGATCAACCTTCAGCCTCCATTAATCTGGTGCGCAAATTGAATTGGCTGACTGAGACCGAAAATGACCATCAAGGTCACCTGGATGCTGATCAAGGTGCACACGTAACTGCAAACATAGTGGAAAATGAAGAGAAAATGATACCCAAAATGAGGAAGACGAGGAGCACTAAGTCCGTAACATCAGTAACGTCACTTTCCAGCAAGACACCGGCCAGCCAGCCTAGGAGTCGTCGAGGGAGGAAAGCAAATCCACTCAGGTACGTAACCAGATCACAAATTGTTCATAAAAATCTGACTGAAAATTTTGCAAGTCTTGCAGAAATCCCAACAAGCTTGATCCACGATCCTTTCTACAGGATTAGTTTTTCCTTAACTTGAAATGACACACATGGCAACGGTTTACCGTTACCAATCCTTGGATCCGTATTTCTCCAGATCATCAGCCAGCTTGTACGGAGAAGAATGATGCAGTGATAGCAGCAGGACATCACAGCATGACTTGTCAAGAAATGAACCCGAAAAATCTGAATCGATAAGAAACTCTACCCTCCATTCGTAAGTTGCTCAGTATGCCTCTCGTCTCATATGAACCAGCGGCGTCATCCATATATGGCCTAACCTCCTAAGCATGCTGCTGATGAATCATCGGCCTGAAAATTGATTCCTACAGTCGGAGGAGATTCTTGTACACTTTTGGCACATGCCGGCATGTGAGCGAAATCCGAGTCCCTGACCTTTTCATAAGGTTTGATTGCGACTGAAACGTAGTAAGCCCTGCAGCGACTGTTTCCCCGTCAGGCATATCCTCTTCTAGCCCTAGCTTTTTCCCTCTCTTATGCGTCCGATAAGCGTCCAGATTCAGCACCTGCAGGAGAAAAGAGATGAAAGGAGGCATTAAACCAACGGACAAGCAACAAAAAACAAACTCTTCGGAATGTTTTGGTGTCCCAGCAAAAGACTTGAGTACTCTCCAGCGTCACATCAAACAAACATGCCACTCTTTTCAAGCCCTGTGACGAAACTGGATTAAGACGATTCAGCTTCAGTCCTAGAATTACCTAGACCTTTTTCCTGAGGCCACGTTAGGAAGATCCAATTAAACAGGACTTGCAGCAAACAGATTTTCGTAAACGTCACTAGATACATGCAAAAGCATAGCTGAATAGAGAACAAAGGCAGAGCATGTTTTAGTTGTTCAAATATTGATTAGAGCATAGATTAGTTGTTCGCATCAACTCTTAACACTAGCATTGAGAGGCTCAAAGCGTACTTTGTCGTTGAGAAGATCTTCATACGCCTCGTCAATCCCGTGCAGATAGTCTTCACACAGCAAAACCAGGTATGAGTTCCAGCACACTTACCAATAAGCTGAGTTTGCAACAACAAAGAAACTCTGCAACCTAGTACGTGCGGGATCTTGAATGTCTTCAAAGACCAAAATGGGATGTTCAGACATACACGCCCCTGAGCTTACCTGCGTAAGCGGAGTCTTTGAAGACCAGTAAACTCCGGGGCATCAACACCAATGAGCACGTCGCTTCGATGTTATACTCTTTCTCGCCTTGCTGTGTTTGAGCTTCCTCATGCAACCCATCTAGCTTTTCAGCAAACAGCACAATGAATTGAAGTCACTGGCAATGAATGACCCAAATCATCAACATTGTTTCCCAAGACTTTAAAACAGCACTAAATTTGCAGCACTTGGATATATTGTGTGACACCAACCAGCTTTGTTGGCCTCGGTCAAGCGTGAGTGAGGTGTGAAGTGCATCATAGTGGGAGCTCCAAGTGAGAGAATGGCCACCACGGGATGATATACTGGACCATCTTGATGCGCCTGCATTGGCAATCAATCACAACTTCAATTGATCACGTCGTGAAAAATAGAATTCAGATGAGATCATGTTTTATATCACCAGAATCAGTGAAGAGCATTGCATGTGTTGGTAAAAAATTAAATACAATTGAACAAAAAGAAGTCCCCATTATGACCACCATATGCACAACAATTCTGCACTTTAGAAAACAGGATTACAAAACTGCACAATAAGGAGGTTGATGATCACCAATCCCCTCACCAAAAACTGACAAGAGGCCCATAAAATTCAAAACCATAATTTTGTGCCACATTGCATGTGCACTTTTAACGGATGCGGTGTTCTTAAAATAAACATGAAAGGCCCAATTTGGGTGGGGGGTAAATTCTCATTCAACTCATAACAAAAGGATGATCTCAATGAGTAAAGAGCACACACCGTGATGCCTTGGCCAGGCAGGTATTCATTCACAAGGACGTGATTGATAGGCGCTGGAAACAGATTCGTCTCCTTTGTAATCTTCTCCGTTGTAGCACTCAGCCATGTCGGAACTGCATTCCAATACATGCCCCTTATTTAGTTTACCCCTCTTAGAGCATCGCCACCCTTCTCCCTCAATTCACCCCTTGACCACTATCATCCCATCCAAAATTTGGTGTCACAAGCTATCATCTCCACACCCTTGGACCATTTCCACACCCTTGAACCGCTATGCGTTCCTCTATATAGTTGGTGAACCAATCACAATCACTATACATGGGTAATCATTATTGTCCATCGATCCAGGATACCAAACCCTTCCTAAACTTAGGGAGAGTCCCCATGAGAGACCCACGCCCACTCTTTGCAGAGAGAATAAACCAATTTTAGCTCCTGCTTTGGATAAGAGGTCGGGTGCTAGAGCGACAAGAGGGGCTTGGCACTTCCTCAAACCAAGGTTGCTATCTTTTAGAGACCTGCTCTCACTTTTATTAGAGAAGAATCAAAGGAGGTTGAACAGTGAACCAATTGTCTATTATCTGCAAGAGCGGGGCCGGGTGCTTCATGGGGAGCGGCTCTTAATCAGAGGGACTTATTGAGGTGTCTCTATATCGTGCTCATATTAAGTGGCTCTCTCACCCTCCTTGAATATGCATGTTGAATTTCATCCACTTTTCAGATTCATGAGAGAATTCAGTAGTAGGGTGGGCATGCTCTTTCAATAAGATCCAAATCCAAACCAGTACACTCAGAACTCTTTTATATCACACCTTTGCTAACCAACATACATGAGTTCAGAACTTGACATGTACCAAATACAGATACTGGAGGATAACAAGTTCGGATTAGTTTGAGGAAAAGGATTACATACTGGGCTGTGAGATGAGGCCTTTTTCATGGACGACGCCTCCTGCACCAAAAACCCCCCTTCTCATACAGTCAGGTCTAAAGGTTTAACCCTAAAAGACCAGGCTTTAAAATGACCAATGCAATTGAGAAAAAATGAGGCCAAATTTTATATCAGTGAAGAACATTGCATGTGTATAAAATAGAAATGAAAATGAATAAAGAAAGTCCCCCAATGACCTGGTTCAAAAAAACATGAGACCCAATACTAAAGAAGAGAAAGAGTGATATAACAATTAATCTTAGGGCTGATAATCCTGAAATGAGATGCAATTTGATGTAGGGGCTAACCCCAGTTCTGAAGTCGGCGGTTTTTAAGAGTCTTCCACTTCGCAACTGGAGCGCCTTGCACCTGCAGAGAGACAGAATCATTTAAACCCTAAATTCATGGTTTTAAAATGACCAATTCAATTGTGAAAAAAATGATTCCGATTGCTGAAAAAAATCAGCAAAGAACATTGCATGTGTTCAACAAAGAATGAATAAAATTGGACAAAAGAATGACCTACTCAAAGCTGCTGATGAAAACATGACTTCTTGGTCCTTGCGGATTACATCATACAAAAACACGATTGATATCAAATTAGTTTGTTTCTATGTTCAAAGGGATTTTCAATTCTTAATCATAAGGACCAAGGATTCATAGTTTTAAAATGACAAGTTCAATTGATCATATTGTGAAACATGTAATTAAGAGGAGACCAAATTTTACATCATTGCAGTCGCAATCGATGAAGATGTTTTAATTAAAAATAAAAATAAAATTGATCAAAAGAAACTCCACATAGAACCTACTCCAAAATGTTGAAAAAAATGAAGCCCAATTCAGGCTTCTTGGTCCTTTAGGGGTTAAAAACTTGAGATGCAGCATCCAATTTGATCGTCTCATTTCATTCATGCATCTAATCAAATCCAGTGTATAGGGTGATATTGAATTCTTCAATGTAAGCTTTAGAACACTACTCTGAAAATTCATAACTAATCCAAAGAGAAGTTAGGGTTAAATGCAGCTTCTATTTGTTTTCCATATTTCTAGGGTTCGCAATCAACCAGCTGGTAAACGATCGTTTTGAGCACCTTCTACTTCAAAGGGCAATTTCAAACCACAAAACAATGGCTTTGATCGTCTATGCATAAACTGTCCACTCTCTAAAAGCATAACCTAATCAAATCCAGTATATAGGGTGATATTGAATCCTTCAATTAATTTTGGAATCAACAAATGCCAAATTCTGTGAATCTTTTTCAAGATTCTCTTTTTCACCGTACAATGTAAAGGAGGGGACGCTTTTAGAACACTACTATGAAAATTCAAAGCTAATTCAAAAAGACATTAGGGTTGAATGCAGCTTCTATCTGTTTTCTATATTTCTAGGGTTCAGAAACCTCCAAAATCGCTGGTAAATGATCGATTTTAGCAGCTTCTACCTCAATTAAATGGCAATTTCAAACCACAAAAGACTGTGATCGGTGGATCGGAATTATTATGCAGGCAAGAGAATGGACCTCCTGGAGAAGAGAAGACTCCTGGGCCGCGGAAACGAAATCGGGCACGTAGAAAATAGTGGGCAGCGAGCCCACACGAAATTTCTCCAACCACTCCGACGATGACGACGACGACGACGGAGATGGTGCCATGATCGATCGGTCGTTAGCTTGCGCTCTTGCTCTGAATCACCATCGCCAAAAGGTGGCTCCAAAAACACTGCAACTCTCCACGCACACACACTCCTTCCTCGAGCGCTCTGCGCAGGAGCGTGGACCTCTTTAATGTCACAGTCAATCGGTTCAAAAATGTATGTGATACTATGGAACTTAGCAAGAGCACACTGACCTCTTTAACCCCTAAATGCCTAGAGCCCTCTCCAAATTCGGCAGTTTTGCAAAGATGCATTATAAAATGCAACTTAGAGGGATATTTTGAACTTGATATATGAATGAAAGTTGTACATTATGAATTTTAGATTCTATCCATACGGTTAGATCTATGATTGCTATTACCAATAATTTTGTATAAAATTTGAAAAGTGAAATTCAAAATTATTTTGTAATTCAATTACGAATAAGATATTGACAATCTACGAATGAAATTTTTTGTGATTGGTTGAAATGTAATACTCTAAGTGTAGTGATTTTTGGAGATTTTTTGGTTGCTTAATTATATGAGTTGACTTTTTTTAGAGCACTTTTACAGTGAAATCTTCATTATTTTGGGTGAATCACTACAACATGAAAAACACCCAATTCGCTAATTTTGCACTTGGCCATATAATCATGCACTTGGCCCCCAAGCGCATTAAAAAAATAGTTTGAAAAAATCTCTTAAAAACAGAGATTTTTGTCTTTCTACAATCCCCTACACTATAAAGAAACAATTGTTTAATTTATTTCTCATCCTTATCTTTATCTTTTATTTTATCTTTATCTTTATCTTATCTTTTCTTTTATCTTGTATTTTATTCTTGTCTTCTTTCTTGTCTTCCTCATGTCTTCCTTCTTCTTTTTCTTCTAGTCTTCCACTTGTCTTCCTTTTTTTTCCTTCACCTTGCCATTTTGGAGTTTAAACAATAATTTTTTTTAAAAATAAAAATCAGGGAACAGGCTGAATCCAATACAGGTCCTGAAATGAAAAATGAAAAAAAAAAAAAAAAAAAAAAAAATTCCGGATTTTCCGGGCAAGGAGGGTCCGCTCGCGCGGACCCTACTCTTATTTTGACCCTCACTCCCTCACTCCCCCCCTCTCCCCTATATAAACCTTCTCTCACTCTCCCTCCCTCACACTCTCCTTCCACCTCTTTTCCTCTCTTGTTCTTCTCCCTTTCTTCTTCTTCTCCCTCTCTTCCTTCTCTCTTCTCCTCAATATAAAGGAAGAAGAGAGAGGAGGAAGGAAGTGTGAGGGAGGAAGAATGTGAGAGAGTTTATATAAGAGAGAGGGGAGAAAAAAAGAAAGGAGAAGAGGGAAGGAGAGTGGGTCAAAATAAGAGTAGGGTCCGCGCGCGCGGATTCTCCCTGCCCGGAAAATCTGGGGAAAAAAAAAAAAAAAAAAAAAAAAAAAAACTTTTTTTTTTTTTTTTTTTTTTTTTTTTTTTTTTTTCATTTTTCATTTCTCATTTCAGGACCTGTATTGGATTCAGCCTGCTCCCTGGTATTTTATTTTTTTTAAATTATCGTTTAAACTCCAAAAATGGCAAGGTGAAGAAAATAAAGGAAGACAAGTGGAAGACTAGAAGAAAAAGAAGAAGGAAGACAAGAGGAAGACAAAAAAGAAGACAAGGAAAAAAAACAAGATAAAAGGAAAAGAAAAGATAAAGATAAAGATATAAGATAAAGATAAGGATAAAAAATAAATTAAATAATTGTTTCTTTACAATGAAGAGATTGTAGAAAGACAAAAATCCCTGTTTTTTACAAAAAATTTCAAACAAATTTTTTTAAAGTCAAGTTTGCTCATGAAATGAGTGCACTTGGCCAAGTGCCAAATTAGGGAATTGGGTGTTGAAATGAGGCATAAAATTTTCACAAATCATCCCCTTTCTAATCGGATCACATATACATGAAGCTAACTTCCCATAGAATCTACAGTAAAAATTCCACATTGGTAAAAGTGCATGACGGATGAGAAATTATGGATGAAATCTGTACATCGTCCAAAAAATGGACGCTTAGGCAGTTAGGGGTTAACATCACAGTCAATGAATTCAAAAATATACTCCTTCCGTCTCACTGAAAAGTCGTGATTTCATTGAAACTTTGGGATTTAACCCCTAACATCGCATGAAAAGACAATTGGCGTACCAAAATCAAAGCTCTTTGCACTATTGAATTACCCTTGAAAATCCTAGGGTTATCGTATTGAAGGTAGTAGAAGATTGCACAAGGCACACACAAACACAAGGAATGCGTAGAAAGAGATGATCTTTACTCAAAGACCTTCCACCTTAAGTAGTGTACACTTAGGAGGTCACCATGGCGAACCATATGGGATAACCCATCACAAGGACACTCTAGAGATCAGCCCATGCCTAACCCCTCCTCCCACACACCATTATTTAGCACCCGAACCTCTTTGGCTTCTAGCAATACTACCCTACATCATTTACCTCAATACTCCCACTTTGCGTAGAGCCAAAGCCTCTAAGTCCGAATGCTATTACTAATCGTTGGTGTCGGTCTCTACAAAGACCCTTCGTAAGCACATTCGCCACCATGTGCTCTGTTGGACAATAATCCAACCGTATAACTCCCAATTCCAACTTTTCCCGAATGAAGTGGTATTGCACATCAATGTGCTTCGTGCGTGAATGATGTGTAGGGTTCTTTGCAAGTGAAATGCACCCTTGGTTGTCGCACATGATCGTTGTAGCCTCACCTTGTGTGCAACCCACATCCGCCATTAGTTGCCTCAACCAAATGGCCTCCTTTGTGCCGTGGCTCGTAGCCATGTAGTCGGCCTCCACTGTTGATGTCGCCGTGGTTTGTTGCCGCTTGCTATTCCACGATACCGCTCCCGATCCGACCTTGAACATGTAGCCCGTTGTCAATCTTCGATTGCTCGTGTCTCCCGCGTAGTCCGCATCGCAATAACCGCTCAACACAATGTCTTTGCCGCCAAGACACAACTTGACATCGCTTGAGCCCTTCAAGTACCGCATGATCCTCTTGACCGCCATCCAATGCATTGAGCCCGGTCTCGCCATGTGTTGACTTACCACGCTAATTGGATACGCAAGGTCGGGCCGTGTCGCAATCATCGCATACATCAACGACCCCACCGCTTGCTTGTATGGCACCTCCGCCATCGATTTGGCCTCCGCCACATAATCCTCCTCCGAAAGCTTGACGAGCTTGGAGTTTGCATCCAATGGTGTTGCCACGGACTTACAATCCTCCATCCCGAATCTCTTGAGCACGTCCATCACATACTTGCCTTGACTCATGGTGATAGTGCGTGTGGCACTATCTCTCACAAACTCAACACCAAGACAAAAATGCAACTCTCCAAGATCACTCATCTCGTACTCTCTCTCAAGCATGGCTTTTAGTGCGTTCATTGAACTTATGAGGTTTGCAAGAATGATCAAATCATCAACATATATGATCACAATCACCACATGTTGACCCTCTTGCATGAAGTAGAGACTATGATCCGCAATGCTCCTAGTAAACCCGTGTGCAAGGAGAAACGAGTCAATCTTTTGGTACCACGCTCTTGGAGATTGTTTCAACCCATACAATGATTTTTGCAACTTACAAACAAGGTGCTCATTACCTTGTTGTACAAAGCCCTCGGGTTGCACCATGTAGATGTCCTCCTCCAAATCGCCATTCAAAAATGCGGTCTTCACATCCATTTGATGAATCTCCAAGTCCATGGCCGCCCCAACCGCAAGAATGCACCGAATGGTGGTGAACTTAGCCACGGGAGCAAACGTCTCGTGAAAGTCCACTCCATGAACTTGCGCAAACCCCTTCGCTACTAGTCTTGCCTTGTGACGCACCACATTACCTGAAACATCCCTCTTTGTACGAAACACCCATTTGCAACCAATGGGGTTGCGATCCTTTGGAATGGGAGTTAATTGCCACGTACCATTAGCAATTAGAGAGTCATACTCCTCTTGCATGGCGCGCTCCCACTTGACTGCATCCTCACCTTGCATAGTTTCACGAATGGTCAATGGACCATTCGATAATGCCACATTTGCATGTTCGTCATCCTTTTGAGGGAGGATGTGATTCTTCCACCATTCTCCAGGTGGCTTGCGCAATCTCTGCGGGTACCGCCGATCGCTTGAAGAAGCTTGCTTTTCTTGCGCGTCCTTTGCGCCATTTTTAGTCTTTGAACTCGATGGCACTTCAACAACCTCCGTGTCGCCATCTTCGTCATCACTGTCATCATCTCCTACATCAACAACACTAGGGGACTTGGAGGGTGCGTCCACCAACACGTCTCCACTATTCTCACTTGGACCAACCTCCAAAGGAGCCTCCATCGTAGACTCCTCACAAAACGTCACATCACGTGACCGAATGATCTTCTTTGTCTCCACCGATATGAGTCTATACGCCTTGGTACCTTCACGATACCCAAGAAACACACACTTTGAGGCCTTAGCCTTGAGTTTAGTCCTCCGTTCGTCCGGAACCTTCGCGTATGCAATGCATCCAAAGATGCGCATGTGTGCAACACATGGTTGCCTCCCACTCCACGCTTGCTCCGGGTTCATGTCTTCAACTGCGCTTGTTGGACACCGATTGCGAGTGTACACCGCATTCACCACCGCTTCCGCTCAAAGGTCCAACTTCAAGTCTTGAGCGTGCGACATGCTCCTTGCCATTTCTACAATGGTGCGATTTGCGCGCTCCGCAACTCCATTTTGTTGAGGCGAAGACGGGGCCGAAGTTTGCCGTGCGATGCCTTCTTTCTTCAATAGTTCGTCAAACTTCTTGGACATGTACTCGCCGCCATTGTCCGACCGAAACACCTTGATCTTCATCTCGGATTGGTTCTCCACCAATGTCTTGAACTCCTTGAACTTGTCAAAGCACTCACTCTTGGCTTTGATTGGATAGAGCCAAATCTTCCTTGAAAAGTCATCGATGAAGGTCACAAAGTACTTGCAACCTCCCATCGACGTGGTCTTTATTGGACCACACACATTCGAATGCACGATCTCTAAAGGCTTGGTTGCCCGTGTCACCGCTTCACCCGCAAATGGCAATCGTTGTTGTTTGCCTTCAATGCAACCTTCACAAGTGAATGAAGAAGGATCCACTTTCAATTGATGAAGATCCATCCCGCTTACCATACCGCGTAGTGTCTTCATACTCTTGATGTTCAAATGGCCGAGTCGACGATGCCACAAAGCCAACTTGTCGTCTTTCAAGTTTGAATGCGTTAATGCCGCTTTTTCGCTCATATGCACCTTCGAGAACTTGATGTGGTACAAGCCCTCGTCTTCTTCAATGATGGCCACCTCATCTCGACTCGGTGACAACACATAACACCCCTTATCACTAAACTCAACCCGCAAGTGCTTTGCCACTAATTGCCTCACCGATAGTAAATTTGCCTTTAGTTTGGGAACGTGGAGGACATCTTTGATAGTGATTGTCTTCACACGACCCTTCACCTCGGTGTCTACAACAATTTGGCCTTTGCCAAGGGCCTCAAGCACCGTATCATCTCCCAAAATCACTCTCTTTGGGTTAATCACACGATACGAATGGAAACAAGTTTTATTAGGTGACATGTGGCTTGTAGCCCCCGAATCAACAATCCAATCACTCACACTACCGTTGCACGATATGTGACTAGCCATGTTTGCATACTCATCACCATCCTCAATCCAATCACTCATGCTTGCATCACCCTCGATGCCATCACTCATGCTTGCATCTCCCTCGATGCCATCACTCATGCTTGCATCAAATCTAGCCGTAAATGCGTACTCATCCCCATCATCACGAACTTTGATGTTGTTTGCACTCTCCTTCTCATTGAATTTACGTTTGTAGCAAAATTTGGCAATGTGGCCCTTCTTACCACAATAGAAACACACCTTGTCGCTTGAGCTCCCACCGCCTCCATTCTTTGATTGCTTCGCCACGAGCGCCGCTCCATCTTCTCGAGACTCGTTCTCCTTTCGCCGCAATAGCTCGTGCAACAACCGTGAGGTCACATAGTCCAATGTGAGCTCCAAAATGGGTCTTGACTCCAACGCCACGATGAGGTACTCGTATGATGATGGAAGGCTCTCCAAAAGTGTCATCACGATGTCACCATCCGTAACCGACACGTCGCAACCGTTGAGTTGATCCGCGAGAGCCTTGACCTTGTTGATGTGCGCCAACATGTCATCTTCTTCGCCCATCTTGATGGTGAAGAACTTGCGCCTCAAAAACAAGATGTTGGCCAATGTCTTTGCTTTGTGAATGTTGCAAAGCTTGGACCATGCTTCCGCGGGTGTCTTGCACGAATGAATGTGCGCAAGTGGCGAATCCGCGAGGTTGAGTGCCAAAATGGCAAATGCCTTCTTCTCCCTCCTCTTGTACGCTTGCATGTCCCTAGGATCCGTAGAAGAGAGAGGAGGCTCCTCACTACCCTCGACAATCTCCCACAACTCCTTCTCGGCCATCACCATCTCCATTTTGAACTTCCACAAGTGGAAATTCACCCCATCAAACTTGTCCACGACCTTGGGACCCTCACCCTCAAAAGATGCCATGATCCTCACTTACGTATGCCTCCCCACACAAATCAAACCTCAAACACAAACACACAACTTGTTTTTGTGATTTTGTTTGCTCTAATATTGCACCTTTGTGCACCCAATGGCTTCAAAACAATCCCAAACACGAGATCAGCACTTTTGTGCTCCACACACACCTTCCAACACTTAAATGTGAGAGTCCTCATCCAAAAAAATCAAAGAGGCTCACCAAAACCCCTCAAATCACTCAAATGGAGCTCAAAACAACTCCAAATGCCTCAATACAACACCTTAGTGTCCCCAATCACTCAATGCACATCAATGACACCTTTGTGTCCCTCAAGAGCACTCACTCAATGCACACAAACTCACACAAGTCCCTCAAAACCCCAATTGCATTGAAATTGCTCAAAACTGCACCTTTGTGCACAAACTAGCTCCAAATGAAAATTTGAGCACCCCAAGAGCATGAAACACATGCAACACCTAAAAACAAGTGCCTAATCACTAGGATCAGATGGTAGACCGTCCATAAGAGCCCTCACACCTCACAAATCACTTGCATTCACTCAAATGCTCACAATTGAACCAAATGAAGTTCCACTTCGCAAAGAAGAGATAGAAGCAAAAAAGAGGAGATCCAAGGGAAGAAATTGACCAAGAAGAGTGCTCCAACATGTTACTTCAGCCCATGCACTCCTCCAAGAGACACCAACACTCCAACAAGCTCCAAAAACTCCAACAATGCTCCAAAACCGCCCGTTGCACACCGACCTCAAAACGCTTGCACAAATGCAATTTAATACTCATGAAACACACATGAGTGGGTCCATAACCTATTGAAGGTAGTAGAAGATTGCACAAGGCACACACAAACACAAGGAATGCGTAGAAAGAGATGATTTTTTACTCAAAGGCCTTCCACCTTAAGTAGTGTACACTTAGGAGGTCACCATGGCAAACCATATGGGATAACCCATCACAAGGACACTCTAGAGATCAGCCCATGCCTAACCCCTCCTCCCACACACCACTATTTAGCACCCGAACCTCTTTGGCTTCTAGCAATACTACCCTACATCATTTACCTCAATATATCATTGTCTTCAACCCTACACCACATATAACCTTCGTATGGATTCGGGTACTCGTATAATTGAACGAGTAGAATTGCTTGGTTCAACAAGTTATGTACAAGCACAATTTCAATTCAATTCTCTGTCCCACTCAATTTTTGTTCGCAACCTAGCTAGGCAACTACTTGATTTTGAATTAATGATGTGGAACGTGTAGAAACTATTAAAAAAACAGAAGTTTGTTGAACTGCCAAGCCATCATTGGTTAGATATGGTTTTGATTCTCAGAAGATTATGATTCCTGCAATCATTTTGACCTGCGATGCTAATTCCCAAGGGTGAATAGTGGGGCTGCTACAGAATGTTATGACAATCCGCGGGAGTGTGAAGACGTTGCCAACCTTTTTCAAATGTAAGTTAGTCTCAATTCAATTCCCTGGTTGGGGTTCCAATTCATTATTTTTCGTTTGGGGAAATGATGACAACACTAGTAGAAAAGGTGGCGCTCTCCAGGGAGATGCCCAGGCAAAATCACTGTATATGCGTGAAATTGGGCACTACATGCCTGGCCAACTTCTTCGGCAATGCTACCATTTCTACTCGTGCATTGTTTGAATAAGTCCATGTTTTGTTGTGATAGCCATCTTCGTTAGTGCTGCAGCACAGGTTGAGCTACGATTTTTACCAAGAGTGATAGATGACATTGTTGTGATATTGATTCGTACCTTGAATTCATGTTTCAAAAACTTCCTCCAAAACTTCAAAAATGGATTCTCTATAGAATATTTTATTGATGTCTGAAATAGACATTGAAAGGTAAAGACACTCAAAATGTGTTTTGCGGTAAACTTTTTGTCATGCAAACAAAATTTCATAAAAGTAACTTTTTTTTAAAAATTAACCAAATATGGTCACCATGTACATAGGGGTCAAGATTTAGTCATCATGTTTATCAACTACACTGAATAGGGGTATTAAGGGAACCATACTAATCTATCGACATTTCTTACTATATAAATATTTACCATTATTATAAAAAAACACAATAATTTTGGTTTTAAATTTTTTTTGCATAACTGTTAAGTAAATTTTATCATAGTCAATAGTTATTTATCATTTTCTATTGATAATTTTTTCAACCACAAGGATATTTTTATTGGGTAAGTCCCTTTAATTTTTTTGTCCCCTTAATACCCATATTCAATGTAGTTTATCCAAGTATGCCTTAAAAGTAGGTTTTGTAGCTTTTAATATTTTATTATAATAAATTAAAAGTAAGATAAAGTTGGATTTATAAAAATAAATATAACAATGTTGAATTAGATTATATTAAATTAAACTCTTCTTGCAATAATAGTCTAAAGCACCAAATGTATTATATTTATTACTATATTAGTGTGGCCCAGTGTTCCCTGTGATTTAGCCATGCTTTTATTTTTATTTTTATTTTTAAAAAAAATTACTACTTTAATTAACTTAAATAAATTCCATTTAAAATCCATAACTTCCACATTGTAGGTCCAAAAGTCACAGAACGACTTCGGTGCACCCCTTTTCATCGAGAACTTTCCAACGATACTAAAACTACAGCCAACGGAAACTTCGTTTGGGAGACCTCGAAGTAACATACAAACAAACTACTTTATTTGATGTATAGATGTCTCGATCTTTGATAATCTATTATAAACATATTTTTCCATGTCGTACAAAATTCTCGGTGATGTATTTTAAAATGGCCTTATTTGACTTTGAAATTCCACATAAAATCCAAAATAAGTCAAAATTAATGGTAAAATGCATGTGCAAGGACCTTTAGTTTAGAATGCGGTCCTACAAGTTTTGGCAAAAATGATCTTTACAACTCTACTTACGAAAGTGGAAGCAAGGAAAGGTTAATAGTGCATGTAAAGACGTTTATACTATATTGCAATAAATACGTGCTTTTATCTCACTAGATAATCATTAGATGTTTTCCAACATTAGATGGTATATAGATATAGAAGTCTACTTTTATTTTATACAATCAAGATTTAAAAATATTCAACAACCAATAAATAAATAAAAAAGGTAAAAAATTCAGCTAGGTTGAAAAACAAGCATGTTCAATAAATGGTCACGTGGACCCCAAAGGATGAACATGGTGACAACAAAAAGCAATACTCCCTTTGTCTGGAAATAATTGTCCTAGTTCTGGGCATTTTCCAACATAACATTTTTGTTTGCCAAAAACAATCGTCTCAAAATTGGAAAAAATGGTTAATTTTTAATAATAATATGTAGATTTTGTGTCACTCTTATTGTCCCTCTGGTTTGAAGTGAACATGACTCCGACATTTGAAACATAAAACATAAGACAAGTATTGCCACCAAAAAAATTTGAAATTTGAAATAAAAATAAATAAAAATAAAAATAAAAATAAAATGCCAAAAACTAGTACAATTATTTTCAGATAAAGGGAGTATTATATGGATATAAAAGATAGATATACCAAATCTAGACTCTTCCAAGATTTGAGATATCTATAGATGTTGTAAATCTTGGACCCGTCTAGATTTGAGATACCCTCGCTGAACACTCACACAAGACGAGACGAAACCCCTGTTTTCTGAAGGAGTTGCAGAGAGTTCCGTGGCGATGGCGGGTCAAGCAGGCAAGCTCCTGGGGATGGACAAGCTGAAAGCGCAAAACCTCCTGGTAGCCGGCGGCCTCACGTCCTTCGTGGGCGCCGTCTACTTCTACACCATGAAGGCCGTGGGCTCCGGCGACGACCTGCAAGAGGCCGTCCAAATCCTGGAGCAGGAGAAGCAGCAGAAACAAGCTGCCCCGGCGCCTTCTCCTTCCGCGGCCTCTTAGCTTTGCGGGAAATTTGCCAATAGAGCACAATTTGATGTGGAGGTACGGGAGGCATTTGCACGCCGAGCTCCCGACTTCTTTTTTGCAGAATTAGGGTTAGGGTTTATGTCCGATGCGTGGGTGTTTGCGCAGCTCCCGTCGCGGCAGAAGTGGATGAATTCTCGAGGCCTCTACGCGTGAAAGTTCAATGGGATTCCACTGTTCTTGGATGTAAGAGTGGTATCCTCTGATTAACCTGTGAAGAAGAGGTTTCCTCTCATTCACCTATCAATTGCTCAAGGTGTTCAAGGTTCCTGTCATATTCGACGCATGAATTGATTGAAGGGATGCAGAAGAGTGCTATGCATTTTCCCGTTGTTGTGCCGAGAGTGTGTTATAAATTTTCAGTAACGTGTTATTCATATGTCAGTCTTGCATTTGACGGGAGCCATTTGCACGCCGAGAAAAGTAGATTTCCCGACTTCTTTTTGCAGAATTAGTGTTAGTGAGCCGATTTGTCCGATGCGTGGATGTTTGTGGATGCGTGGATGCGTGGGTGATCCATCTCGGGGCCTTTTTTAAACGGGAAAGGTTATGCGTGAAAGTTCAACTGCACTAGGGATGTAATAAGAGTGGTATCCTCTGATCAGCTGCGAAGAAGAGGCTGCATGTTGTTTACTGTAGCTTGCTCTTGCATTTGACGCATGAATTCATTGAAATAGATCAAGCATAGAAATCATCAGAGTGCTGTGCATTTCCTATGTGTATTTACTGTTTTCTTACCCTGATCGTGGAGTAACGTGTTGTTCATATGTCAGCCTTGAATTTCTTGTTATGTCATAAACGTGGATGGATTCAGGTATACTCTTAGTGGTAGCTTAGAGCGGCCCCATGAAGAGCATGTGCCGGCTCTAAACTTATTTTAGTTCCTGCTTTGGATTAGGGGACGGGTGCTTGACGGGGAGGACAGGCTTGTAGCTTCCTCAAATCATGACCAATGTCTTTCACAGACCCATTCTCACTTTTATTAGAGGAGATTGAACAGTGAACCCAAAATCTACTTAAGTAAGGACGGGGTTGGGTGCCTCATGGGGATTGAGGAGGGGTTCTTAGGAGACTTGAATTCTCTTGTTGAAGAATGGCACGCTCTGTTCAACGATGAGAATCACCACCGCTTCATAACTTGCTTTAGAAAAGTAAATCTTTTGGTTGTTTCTACGCTAGAATTCGTAAATTTCATTCACTCAAAAAGTTGAGTGATGATATCGTCCGTATCCTTTGTAAAGAGTGGGATCGTGTGTACGTGTAGGTTGAAACAGTTGAACACAGTAGGACAAGTTCTGATGATTGTATTCGGTATTTACTTTTGTCTTGAGCATCACACAATTTGGAACTCTTTGCGTGCACGTCCTGCTTGAAGCCAAATTAATTAAAATAAGGCAGTGATGGATCATTCTAAATAGAGTCGGTGTTTTCAGCCTCGAGATTCTCAAAAGTGATTCAAATGAAATGAAATGCCTGCCTGGTGGAGCAAGGATCTGTCTGACTGATGAGCACTTGATTAAGTTACTCCCCCGCCTGGCCCGGAGCCTCAATGCTTGGTGCTTTGCAATTTGAATATGGTACGTGACAACAGAATTTTGTTTGAATAATTCCAATGGCGCTCTGCAATTCCTGCACTGTAAATAGCCTCTGTATTTCCTTGTTTGAAATTAATCTGCTTCATGGTATTAAGTTCGTTGCCTTTGGTGCATTACAATATAATTTCAACCCATTAGAATATGAGTTTCAGATAATGGCCTTGACTCCTTCATGGAAGCACTTGGGGTTGATTTCATGAATTCAACCAATCAACTACAAAGATTCAAGCATGTCAGAGCTTCAAATTGGCCTTAGCCCGTCATGTAAAGCGGTCCTAAGGTAGAGGCACCTTGAACCATGAAGTTAACTCTTAAAGGACTGTGGGTCTTCTTGTTTTTGAGCATCATTTTCTCCTCTTTCTATTCATTTTCTTGTGAATTTTGTTTTTGTTCTTGATTGCTAATACCAATTTGTACATTACAAAAATAAATAAAGAATTTTTTTTACCAATTTTTAAAAAAAAATCCTATGTCTCCAAAGACGGTCAAAAAGGTCAGAAAAGATTGTCATTTCATGTTTTCACTTCAAACGCTATAAACTTGCAATCTGTATAGTCAAATCCTATGAAAGTTTTACCACGCATTCTTTTGATAGTCCAAAGCAAGATCCTACGGTTAAAGATGCAAAAAAATAATTTCTAAGGTTTATTTAAGTCCTGCTCAAACTGCCCATTCTCTCCAAAAAACCTCAATCTCTCCATAACTTCCACTTACGAAGTTGAAATTAAAAATGAATTCCCATTTTTGTATCGACATACCAAATTCCTGGAATGTTTTTCAAAAATTAGGATAAAATTGACACCGTGGGAACCTACCCAAACATTGAAATGCCCTAGTTAGGACACATTGTCCTTTAAGGGTTAAGGAATTTTGCATGCATTTTCTATTGCTCTAATCAAGGAGTAATTTTTCTCAGATGAGATAAAGAGGCCCTGAATAATGTACATTTTTGCATTATGTTTTGTTCAATGATGAAATTGATACTCACTTTCAAAGAAAAAAGTAAAACAACATCCCTAGTTGTTTAATAAGCAGACCTATAACAAAAAAATAAAGCATTAGAGTTAACCAAAAAGAGTGTCTCAAAGTGGAAACTCTTATTGAACTTACCTTAAACTCGTTTTGAGTTCAAAAAGACTGCAAAACTAGTCTATGGTGAGTTGGAGGATAATCTAAAGCAAAGACCTTACACCACCATGGGGTATGGAACTCATGGCCTCTCCAATGCTATGAGAGAGTTCCTTCAATCCTAAAGGATTATTCATGAACAATGCTTGTCAGAATTTATTATTATTGGGACAAAGACTCACCTTACAAGTTGGAAATCACAGGGTTTGTTTTCAGATAACTCTATTGATTCTTGAAAGTTTATGTACTCAATTTTGTGAATACTTGAACTAAAGAAATCCGTACCAATGTATTGTATAATGAAGTAGCAATGATTGGACGCACTAAATTTGAACTAGATAAAAAATAAAAATAAAAGTTGTTGCAATAGATCCAACGTGCTAAACCTGCATAGGAAGTTTAGATCGTCGTTCATGGGGCATTCATGGTTCAAGGTGCCTCTACCTAAAACTAGTTATGTGGCACCCAACTTAAACTTAAACAAAATTCTTGAGTCCCTTTCATACCATGGCCACACACGCTAGTGAGCCAAACAAGAGAAAACTTACCACATGGGATCCAAACTTTTTGAGCAACTTTTTCACTATGACATAGTTTGAATATTTTCTTTCTGTCAATGATAGTGTGGCAAGGATATTCCGATTTTAAAAGTGTACTTTTGTAGATTGGGGAGACAACTACACTGTTTGCAAGCTTGTAGTTTATTTTTGCTAATGTTGTAAGTGGTTAGAACAACATTGTAAGAATGCAATAGAAGACAATTGAATGTCATATTGACACATTGCAACGACATTAAAACATTGTTAAAATGATATGACTAGAACAACATCCCAATGTCATTCTAAATTGCTCTTTCCACATAGGTGACCTTGATCCAATGTACTCTTAATGTACGTCGGATCAAAAGAATCGGAGTAAGGGCTGCTTTACATGATGGGCCAAGGCCAATTTGGAGCTTTGACATGCTTGAATCCTTGTAACTAGTGGGTTGAATTCATGAAATGAACCTTGAGGGCTTTACATGAAGGAGCTAAGGTCATTCTCTCAAATTCATATTCTAGTGGGCTGAAATTATATTCCGATGCACTATTGAAAAAAACAAAATTTGACACAATCCAAGGGAAGAGAATTGGGTTGCACCAAAATGGAAACCTGATTCAATTCTATAGAGCAATGTCAGGGCTTCCTCCCTTCCTAGCATAAGTCAATATTTGCTATCGGAATTGGCTTCAATTTTAATCCCTAAGCGCGCCAAATGTCATTTTTTGTAACATTGGATGACTAAAACTTTGAGGAGCCGTTCCTCCTCCATTTAGTGTTCATTCGATTGAAATTGTTGGATTGGATTCCAAATAAAGTCTAGTGATTGCAATAAAAATCTTGCTTCAATCCAAGGTGTTGCGAAAATTTGGCAAGCGTTTTAGTACAAGGAGGTTTAGTTTTGAACATTGCAAAGCCATTTCTTGACACATCGGAGTTTTTTCATGAGTTTTTTGGTACCAATTTCTTTTGAACCGTAAACCCCTAAGTGACATATCGACCATATTCTGGTCGTAGTCCAAACAACAGTAACTGCCCATAGTCATGAAATGACATTTTTTGGGTTGTGATTTTTTGTCGAAATTGGGGGTATAGATCATGTTCTAGTGTTGTTTGATGCATTTCATTTGCAATATTGAGGTTCACTAAGGAATTTTTCAAAGACAAACACCTCAACAATGTCCTAGTGTTATAAAACTCTCTATTTCGGGAAAATAATGATGTTCGCTCATTTGAGATTTTTGCTTTTTTATTTTTAGAATAGAATGTCTAGTTTTAACCACTTATACCAACTTTAAAATTCTAAAAATAATTTTTAAAATTTTGATGAATATTAAATGGTAAATGCTTCTAAATTCATCAAATGAGTGTCAAACATTTTTTGAAAGTTTGACCATATAGATAATTACTAAACATCATGCTTTTCATTTTCTCTTTTGGACCAAACTTCATCAAGGTTGCAGAAGTAACATTTTATAATACATCTAGGTTTTGCCCTTATCCCCTTTGTACTTTAGGGGTTAAGCGTGCAATGAGTCCCGCGAGGCCATGTTTGGTCATTTTTCTATCAAACATTGATTTTCACTTGGTTCCTAATTTCAAATGAAAATCGAATCAACTAATAAAGTGTGGGGGTTATCTGCTATTTCTAGTCCAATTTATCATTCTTCAAAATTGTTGAAATTGCGTTTTTTATAACACTTTAAAGCTCAAAACCCTAAAATTCCAATATGCACTGCCGAAAAAGTTTTCCTATCGAATTTCTTTCTATGTAATCTCAAGAAGCATGCTACCTACAACTTCTTGTTCATCACTATTATTTACATTATTCCTAAAAAAAATGATACTATTCTAAGAATTTTTGTAATTACTATGATTTTTACAAGAAAAAATCTTATAAATAATTTTAATTTTATTTAAATAATTATGAAAAAATCAGGGAAAATCGGTTTAACAATACTTTTTATGAGAAAAGTACCCAAAAATATAATATATTTTAAAATGTGAAGAATTTATGAGGTTTGACCGAGTAATTGCACTGTGGATTTTTTACTGAAACTTTTATAGGAAATTAGCTTCGTGCACGTGTGATCCGATTAGAAAGGAGATGATTTGTGAAATTTTTATGCCTCGTTTGATCTTGTAGTGTTCCTTGAATATTTTAGTCTAAAAGTGCTCTTGAAAAAGTCAACTACTAAAATTAAGCAACGAAACAATCTTCAAAAATCACTACACTTAGAGTATTACATTTCAACCCATCACAACAAATTTCAGTATTAGATTGTCAATATCTTATTTGTAATCATATTACAAAGGAGTTTTAAATTTTAAGTTTTAAATTTTATACACAAATATTGGTGATAGCAATTGCAAATCTAATTGTATGGATAGAATCTAAAATACATAATGTACAACTTTTATTCATTCATCAAATTGAAAATATCCTTCTTAGTTGCATTTTATAATGCATCTTTGGAAAACTACCAAATTTGAAGAGGGTGAGAACGTTTAAGGGATAAACAACTTTGTAGTTTAAAGAAAATTTATTGGAAAAGGTTTAGAAATAGCATTTCAACTCCAAAGTGCCAAGAGTCAAAATTTGGAACCAAATTTTGATAATAAACCATATGATCTTCCAATCCATGGGGCTTTAAATGAGTCCAAACTTGATCCACATCCTCTACAACAAGCCTACTTCATGATTGTACAATTGAGATTTTCATATATCACTTCAATTTATACCTTTGGCACATCAAAAGCAATTGTATGGTTTTTCAGTGAAAAAAGTCGTGGTCCATTGGGAGTTAATTGGCCTGGGCCATCATGTAAAGCAGCCCTAAGTTTTTTCTCGCTTTTTGCTTTTCATTCTCCATACTACTAGCAAAGGCGTCTTCTCACTTAAAATAGTGGCAGTGAGTGCGAAGTGGCGCCATTTGACTCACCTACCGAGTGAAAAACGCGACGCCTTCTCCTTGTAGTGCCAGTGTTTACAACTTTCCTGCATGTGAAAACTCACTGGCCGCACCAACTGATGTATATCACATTACTGCTCAAACGGATCCAACGGGAATCGAACCCGGACCACATAACTATGATACATAGTCCCTCACCATCCAACCATTGAACTCATCACTTGGCGATAACAACCTTTAACCCCTAAAGGACCACAACTATGTTTATCTCCAAACACTCCAAAATATCCCTTCTCATAAAAAAGACAAATAGTTTTTGATCTAAAACCTTTTTGACCGATCCAACCGTAGGATATTTCAACCAACTTGAATTTATTACAATCTAAAAAATTCAACCGTTCATGGTTCTTCAATGGTAAGATTATAAGCTTCAAAGTTGGTTGCACTTTTTTTTTTGGCTTGTTGCCCAAGTTTGAAACTTTCTGAAAATGCCCAAAATGCAAAGTTTAGTCTCAGATTTGTTAAAATGAATTTGGCAGTTGTGTATATGGGGGCGTTAGCTCATTGTGTACAAAAATTCAGATGCATAGCTCATTGTATGAAAATTTTCAGGAGTTACTCGCAATTAGGTTTTCCACCTTTGCATGATTGTATCTTTTGATCTATACATCATCTACGTACGCAAATTACCATCCCATCTTTGTTGCAAAGAGTAGAATCACCACAAAAAATCTCAGTAATTGAGGATCAATACTCATTCCATACTAAGCTGACCGAACTTGGAAAATCAGCTTTGGTTCTTTAGGGGTTAACAATTCCTCTAATATACCTGTCAATTCATCTAGTCATAGCATATGACTTTATTTTTACTAGTTAATAGTCACTATAGTGTCTATTCTCATTAGAAAAGAGTAGTTTTGCACAATTGGCCCTCTGCCCGGTGGGCATTGGGTCACTAGCATCACAAACAAACACTTCATTCACGCCGGGCTCGCAAGAAGACCAGAGTTTCTATCTATCTAGTGCCAGTGCCAGTGAGTAATTGTTATTTTACTGACGTTTGTTTGGGTAACTGCCGATTTGCTGAGACAGTTTCAAAGCGCAACCTATATTCGGCAAAAGCATCTCTGTCAACTCATTTTTACTGAAACACTCGAAGCCCTGCTTGCGCTTTCAAAAGAGCGTCCTCTCAACGGCTTCCAAGTTCACTAGTTTAGTTTTGTCAGCGCCCCGGTCGCATGACCCCGGGGGCTTGCCCCTCTTTCTCTCATTTTTTCTTTTTTGTATTTTACTCCTCTCTTCCCCTCAGGCCGCTTTCGGCTGAGGTTGGTTGTATTTTCTCCCCACTTGCAATACAGTTCTCTGTATTTGTGTCAAAAAAAAAAAAAAAAGAGCGTCCGTCTCTTCAATCCTGCAATGGACGAAGCAGGCGAATCTCTGAAACTCCAGCACACAAAGCATGCATTGTCAGGCAGAATGCTCACGAATCTTTTAGATCATTTTAGGGTTTAGGGCTTTTGATAGATCTTGGAACTTGGAACCCCACTCCACTCCGGCTCTACTGTCATCATCTCTGCGTAAGTTCTATTTAATGATTGTTAGGTGAACTCATGAATTCTTTCTGCTTGGCTAAATTTAACTTAAGTGGGATCGAGTGTGTGATGCAGAAGACACGATCGGAGTCTCTGTTGAATTAATGTTCATAAGTGTGTGACTGCGATGCTATTGTAAGTTCAAGCTCTGATGGTTTAAGGTTTTTGTCAAGTTCCATATTTGAATAATCCCTGGTCAGAGTCATTTTTGACTGCAACTGATAATTCTTCTTTTCAGCATTTGAACTAGTCAACTAATTAAGTGGACCAGCTGTGTGGACTCAAGATTCATGTGTTCAAATTGCTTGACTGAATGCTGGTGGACATTCTCTGTATTCACTATATCCCGGAAGGATTTCTGAAAACTACACCAGATATCGTAATTACTATGGGCACTACTTAATACAAAGACGTTTTTCTTCACTACAAAAAAATTTACATACCGTACCCGACTGTCAGGGTCGGCAAAAAATAAAGATAAAAAGAGAAACCCAAATCTTTAGCGATTTCTTTTTCAAAAAAACCTATTACATATGGTAAAAAAAAGAATCTTTCACATTATTTGGCATTTGTTGAAAAGTGATTATCCAAAAATAATAATTATTTGGAGTGAGATGCCAACCATGACGGCCAGGTACAATATATGTGAAAAAAATCTTTGTAATTTGAAACTTTTACAACCCACACAATATATTGTACGCGAGGGTCAGATTCAACAACTTGGTGTCGAAATTGACATCCTCATAACATTCAGTAGCCTTCATGCTCTTTCATGCATCATAATGGGACTAAACTTGTCCATTTAGCTCCTAATTTGATCTTGTTGGGTGTGGAATATGTTGCACCATCTATTGTGGGGCAATGCAAAGCCACTACAAGCTACTGAATGGTATGCTTTTTTGAGAGATCCACGTTATTCTAAACCAATTACAAAATAACATGTGGCACATTTTCGAGAAAGAGTAATTAATTTATGTTGAAACTAACCACCACAACACATGATATTTGTGGTCAGTATGGTAAAATTTTAACCGACAATAAGTATAATGCTGGGAGCGGAGCAAGAGAAGGCTGTAACTGATGCAAACAACAGGGGCTGTCTGCTTCACTGTCTGGTGGAGAATTGGCAGGTTCATATTTCCATGATGCAAATTCAGCAAGCACGAAACTCTTCAATGTGAGAGCAATTAATGCAGGCATAGTATACTGTCTACGAAGGGGAGCAGGTAACAAAATTAGGTGCTGTCAATGAGGACCAGCAAATGAGAGACCGTATGTTCCATTGCATGATCTGAGCTCACCCTACAAACAAGGGGGGAACATTCTGAAATTTCATGGGTTCCTGCACCTCATGTTCCCTCCCCACCCAACTTGGAGTAATTGTGGTAAGTAGGAGCTTCCCCATCACTTTCAAATGGCAACTAGAAAAGAAAATGAATACCGAAGTTGGAATTTCCTCGTTCCTTTCTAAGGGCCGGTTTACACTACGGTGGAGAAGGCCTCCGGTCGGTCAAGAATGCTTGGCCAAGACATGGTTATATGAGGCAAATGGTGGATGTGCCGGAGAAGAATTAAAGGCAATAAAATATTTCTATTGAGTTGGGCTTCTCCAGAGGAGGAATTTCTTGTCCGGCCTCTTGAGGGCGGACAAGAAACTCCTCCTCCGGAGAAGCCCAACTCCAAAAAGTGCCGCCACGTAGGGCGGCCATGTCATTTTATCATCCATGAGAAAAGTTCACCACCGTTGCTTTCTTCACCTAGTGTAAACACCCACCGGTCAAGAGTTGCATTTTCGACCAATCACAATTGAGAAACGCCCTTTTTTTCATGACCGGTGGACTTCTCCACCGTAGTGTAAACCGGCCCTAAGGTAAAACTGAAGAAAACAAAGAAGAAGAAGTTAGAGCAGGCCCGGCAGCACACATTTTCCACTCACCAAACCTGTATTTGGATGATAAAGTGTGCATTATAGTGTGGAGTTTGATTTTCGCCCACCCATAACATCATCAGTAGCATGCATTGTCCTTGCCTTGACTCTAGAGTAGATGGTGTGGAATATTCCACACCCAACTATACTTTATCAGTAGCTAAATGGACAGATGGAGACTCAAGGTAATGAGCATAGTGCATGAAGGAAAGGCATTGGGCATGAAGGCTACTAAATGTTATGCCAAATATTGTCAATATAGCGAGAGTGGTTTTCACATCAAACATTTTGTCCAATTTGAGTTAATCAAAAACAAGGAGGGTTGAGTACAGAGTCTATGCGGAATCAATGATCTTATATAAGCAATTTATGACATGCCTTACATATGAATAGTTCCTTGGTCCCTTCATGAATAGAGCCATAGGCTTAAAGGAACATTGGAGAGGTCACGAGTTCCACTCTTATGGGCGGTGTAGGGTCTTGCTTTAGATTAATCTTCAACTCACCATAGACTAGTTTTGCCGTCTTTTTGAACTGAAAACTCTTTTCGGTTAACTCTATTTTTTGCAGTGACAAAAGTAGTAATGTGTAATTGGTCGATACACTTTATTCAGGACACGCTTGGTGGTTGTTGCTAGGGGAAGTTTTCACTTCTCGCACACCATCTTCAAAGTGGACTTGGTGCACATTGAACAACTTTTGGGCATGCTCTTAGAGCCACTCCCCATGGAAGACCAAGCTCCGCTATTGCAGAAAATTAAACAATTAGTTCATTGATCAATCTCCTCTCATTCTCCCCTAATAAAAGTGAGAGCGGGTCCGTGAAAGACAACGGCCTTGGTTTGAGGAAGTGTCAAACCCGTCCAATCGCTCGAACACCCGTTCTTTAATCCAAAGCAGTAACTAAAATTAGTTTATTCTCTCTGCACAGAATGGTTGAGGGTCTCTCATTGGAATCCTCCCTAATAAGAGCATCCGCACCCTTCTCCCTCAATTCACCCCTTAACCACTAACGTCGCATCCAAAATTTGGTATCACAAGCTATCGTCTCCACACCTTTGAACTTCTATGTGTCCCACTATATAGACTGTGAACCAACCACAATCGCTATACACGAGTAATCATTATTGTTCATCAATTTAGGATACCAAACGCTTCTTAAATTTAGTTATAGCGGGATGTATTGAGATGTCTGAATATTGTTCTCAAATGTAGTGGCTCTCTCACCCTCCTTGAGTATGCATGTTGAATTTCATCCACTTTTCAAAAAATCTCAAGAATTCAGTGGTAGGGTGGGTATGCTATAAGGCCTGATTCATACGACCGCCAATCCAAAGAAATAGCTCCATTTTATTGATTCTTTAATTTTGAAAATCAACTCGAAGTTGCTTGTAACAATAAAAACACTGTATTAGCAATTCATGCACTTGCGAAATTAAAAGTGCACTTGTCTTCTGTTTTCACAATGTAGTTCAACATTGCAATTTGTGGGAGAGTAAATTTCTAAGTACACAATACTTGATTGTATAGAATATGTAGCACTAATAAATATAAAGTTTTTGAATAGAGCAAACGACTCTAGGATTACAAATATTGTTGCATGCACATTGAATGCCGCATAGCTCACATACTGACCATGCAAATTGTTATTTTAGAGTAACAATTTAGATTACAAATGTCATCGCATTGTCTACACAATCATCATGTCATTCTGAAAGCATTCACACAGTCTAAGCTATATTGTATACTCTATTATCTTTTGTCTAAGATAAAACTTCGATACTATGTTCCACTGAATAGTATTGTATAGAAAATAATCTTGTCAATTAATAAGCATCTATGTCATTCTGCAAGCGTATGTTGTCCATTTCCTCCAGCTGTAGCGCTATATACTCTATCATATGAGGTTTAGCATGAATTGGAATGCGGATCCTTGTTTCCGTCATGATGCCATGGATCAGAATATTATAGCTTGATTCAGATGTAGTCCTTGTTCTTATTGGAACATCATCCCATACAAATATAGCTGCTTCTTTATCAACCCAACCATGTCTTTCACCAGACGGCTCCCAAGTTGCTTCCATGCAGTTTGCATATCGTTCTCTGTTTGAACCCTGTAGCCTTTGCATTCCTACCCGCATGATGGGCCAATACCACAAAACCTTCATCTTCAAGGCCCGCGAGCGTTGTCCAAACTCTAGTACCTTGCCCACGTAGAATGGTACTCCAGCTTGTACCTCACTGTGTTCTACGGTCAGCGCCACAAATTGTCCCATTTTGATGTCACTAGTTGGATCAAACGGTGGAAAAGGATCCTCCATCCCAGAAGTGTGCATCCTTGTTGATGTTTGGCCTATTCCAACATCTCGGTTCTGGTTTGGCGTTCTTCTCACAGACACCGTTGATGGCCTCCCTCTGCGAGGACCAAAGTAACCTCGGCCTTCCGGATCAGGCATTGTTGATAAAATTAAATCTGTTGATCTAATTATCGCGTTCAAATTCTGTCCGCTCTGAAGCAGTTCCTCCGGTTGTGCGTTTTCAATTACGCTCTCTCTTCCTTCGCTTGGCCAGAACGGTATGGATCTCTCTTCCGTTCTATCTTTTGTGGGAAATTCTATAAGATATTGCATCAGCCACTTTGCCTCATCGATGGCTCGCAGGTTCTTTTCTACATACTGTAATCTACTTACACACCTCTCCTTATACGCAATAAACTCTTGCAATGCCCTCAACTCCCTGTCATCTGCTGCGAATACTTCTGCTAATTCAGGCGTCTGCGAAGTACTCGGCAACGAACGTAAACACATGTGCCCATCGACCGGACCCCATGCGTCTCCACTGAAGTGTTTGTGTTGTACTCGGGGCATGCCGTTCTCCATATAGAACCTCATGTGGTGTGGGAATGTGATGCCCGTCAATGTATCGCCGCCCGTTTGGAGATGAGGAGTAATGAATGACTTCCAGTCCCAAACATTTTCCAAATGTCGTGCACTCACGAAGGCCTCCGTATATGACGTTCCTTTCTCCACCAGTTGTAGCAGCTCTTGCAACGAGTCAATGTCTGTTCTCTTCAGTGTATTTGATATTATGCTGAAACGCTGATCGATGTCTTCGTGTGTGTGACCCACTATCAAAAAGCACAACTGCACTTCTTGAAAGATTCCTAACCCAACTAGAGAAGCACAAAGGGCAAACATGTACACATTCTTGTTCTCTCGCGTGCAGTTATCCGCTTGAATTCGCAAAGTAGGAGGTACTCTACCCTTTCTGCGCTTCACATCGTTGATGACGTGCATGACCGTAGTGACTACTTGGTTGCTGTCGTGTTTGTGGTGTGCGTCTATCCACACATCCGCATACAATCCAATCCCGTGGACAAGCACCCCGCACAAATGAGTTTTCACAAACCGTGACTCTATGTTCTTCACTGTTTGCCTTATTTTAGGAACCATAGTAGTGTTTTGGTCCATACCGTCTACAATGATAGACATGTATACGTCTGGGGTTATGATCGCTGACCTCTTGAACGTCCAATAGTCTCGCCTCTCTTCCATTTGACGACGAATGTGCACCATGTACAACTTCTTTATCTCCACTTTCGCAGCTGCATTGGTGGTTGCCTCCATTCCACACTTATACTCCCAACAGTGGTAGCATTTGGCAAACCTAGAGAACGGCGGGATTTGTACATGAGGATATTCAGTCCGCCACATCCTATAAAATGACGAGAGCGATATCGGATTCCCATCCACCATCTTCTTTACTTCCTCGTTCACGTAGTGGAAAACATCCAACTTTGTCGTATTCATAGGGAGTAACACCAATGGCACAACAACGTTATCAATCTTCTTCCGTATCTGCCGATTTGGTTGCGTGCAGCCTGCCTCTTTCACGAACTCCTGAAAGCTTTCACGTGCTGCCGACATCTGTGTACGCTCTCTTAGTTTGCATGTGTTCCCGTGCACAGCTGCAACTTTTCCATACACTTGATGAGACATTTTCAATTGTTTGAAACGCCTTTGAGAGTATCCTAATGCGGTTGCATAGCAGGCGTTGCACACGGCGACTCCATCCAATTTTGTGTTGTACTTGTCCTTCCTAACCCCCTGTGTACGAGAGTAAAATGCGTTCAACATTTGCAACATCCATGTTGCCCGTTCATTGAATTTTTGACCCCATGCCATGTAGCGCTGATCAAGAATATATTTCTCACTAACTTCCTTCAAACAATTCTTCTTGCAACCACCTTTTCCCTTCGCTGCTGCAACGCTGTTCAAAGTCACCTTCTGACTTCGTGCCTCCCTCCTATCTCGAAGGGGTTGCTCGTGCCTCCTTCGATTCTGCATGGAATACTTTCTTCTTGCTCTTTCAACTGGCAACCCCTCTATACATGTCATGTTGTCTAGGCTACACTGCGATTCTTGCGTTGCAGGGGATACGCCGTCTCGTGAACTAGACTGCAAGGGAGTGTTTGGAGAATCATCTGATGGATTCAGTGATATGTCTTCTTCATGGAATTCGTATTGAGGTGCTACTACAGTTTGGAAGGAAAAAATTTGACCTTCTCCAGATTCTACAGAAGTAGCAATGACCGGCTTTGCGGCTCGGATGTGTGCTCTTTCCCATCGTATGACAAGTCCAAGACATTGTTGTAATTGTTCTCCAACGATCTCCCCCGTCCACGCTGTACCATCAACAACATGTACAACCTTAACAGCAACCTCAGAAGGACATAATTTCACGGCATGAAGTTCCATCCCGCATTTGATATTCTCATCTATCACCCCTTTTCCAACGATGTTTCCTCCAATCCCTAATAGTTCCACTGTGCCCGTCTGTGGTGTTTTTGCTCTTGGATGTACCCATGTATTTGCATCGTCAAATAGTCTAGCAGTACAAGCTCGGTAAATTCTTTGTCCTACAGTCAGTGATGGAGTTGCATTGTTGGCGGCATTTGCGTTCACCACGGGACTTCCAAATGCTCCATTGTTCATTGCTTCCCTCATTTTTGAGAATGAAATTCCTTCCCACCTGCACATGCAGAAGAGTGTCTTAGAAAAATTACTATAACCACACTAAAATCAATATATACGCTAGCCCACCATATTTACAATAGGTTGTACCAAAAATTATTTTTCAAAAATATTGTGATAAAATTCATCCAAATTGGATGAAAATTTGTTACAATAGATGAATGTACCCACGGTATATTATGATTTCACTGTACCAACTCATAAGACATGTCTAAACATTACTATTAACATGGACAAATCCTATGTACCATGACCCGATGTTCACAACTATTTTATTCAATTCTTCAAATATATACATTGAAGAATTTCATTTTATGTGGTAGCAGTGAACAAAATACAATGCCTGTCTACTTGGCTTCATGCACTTCTTCACAATAATGCATATCAATTACAAAGTGTTCCAAACAACTCAAATTTTTTATTTTCAAAAATAACATTCTTTCCCTGTCAAAATTATTTAAAAGTCATTCCATTGGTTCAAAAAGCTTCTCACTATGTATAATTATTTTAAATGAAATATGATAATGTATTTACAAACACCGTACCCCCTAATGCTGAGAACCCTTTCCAAATTCGGTAGTTTTGCAAAGATTCGTTATAAAACACAACCTATAGGGATATCTTTAACTTCATATATGAATAGAAGTTGTACGTTATGGATTTTACCTTCTATCCATAAGGTTAGATCTATGATTGTTGTTATTCGTAATTTTGTATAAAATTTGAAACTTGAAATTCAAAATTATTTTGTAATTCAATTACAAATAAGATATTGACAATCTACAGATGAAACCCTTTGTGATTGGATGAAATGTAATTCTCTAAGTATGGTGATATTTGGAAATTTTTGGTTGCTTAATTTTATGATTTGACTTCTTTTAGACTAGTTTTACACTGAAATCTTCAAAACCTTGGATGAATCACAACAACATGAAGTGAGGCATAAAAATTTCACAAATCATCCCCTTTCTAATCAGATTACATATGCATGAAACTATCTTCCCATATAATCTACAATAAAAATTCTACACTGCAAACCGTGCATGACGGATGAGAAATTACAGATGAAATATGTTCATTGCCCAAAACATGGACATTCCGGTAGATAGGGGTTCATTGATGAAGTTTTTACATTGTAAATCCTTTCAATAACGTTGAATAAAATGAATTCATCAAATCCAAATTAAGTGTTTGCACATGTTATGTTATCTTCTTCTTTACAATGATATATTCTTATTGGTCTCTTGGCACATAGTACAGTGCTCATGCATGGTGGAATTTAACCCCTAAAGGACCATAACTGTTTCGCTCGAAAACACTACAATGCTCTGCCATTTCTAAGCTCTAGGGCACAATTTCAAAAAAAACCTTTTTTTCAAAATTCAACCATTGAAATTGAACTTTTAAAACTAAAGGATTGTGCACACAAAAGTTCACAGTACTTGACTATATAGATTAGAATATATACACATTTGCATGAAAATAAAAGAAAATTAAAACCCGCCCAAAATTCTCAATTGCTAATTTTCTTCCTACTTTGAAAATGTTTCATTGCAGAAATTTGTTGCTCTTCACTTTCACAATTTACAAAATGTTAGTTAATTGTATTCCAAAGTTGATAAGTAGGAGAATGATATAACATATTCAAAACAATAATGTAAATGACGGATGTTCAAACCATTGACAAACACATTTAATTGTATTGGGAGCTTGGTTTTTTGGGAATATCTCAATCCAAAGGGCAAAGACATACTATTTTCTATGTTCAAAGTAGGGAAAAAAAAATTACAAAAACTGCAAATTCTCCAATTTATATCTCTTAATGAAGTTAAGTTTCTCCACCCTACCCAACCGCACTAGAATTTTGTGACTCCTCTTGCAATGAAATTTTTGAGCTCCGGAGATTTTTTCTCTTTAACTTTATTTTTATTTTTTCATCTTCAATTTTTTTTACCATCCTGAATAACATCATGTCATTTGCTTTTGTGTCAAATTTTATAGCTTTTGGAGTAGTTTAGCATTAGTTAAAGAAATAATGGACCCTCGAGAGGGCCCTTCCATAAAGTTTCCATTGGGATCCTGGATTAGATTTAAATGTAGTATCTAATTAGAAGATGAAGTAAAACCCTATACCCACCCACTCTTAAGAGGACAGATAATCATGACAAGAGAGTAGTCAAATCGTTTCCATTGGAGATAGAAGTTAGTGTCTTTGATGTTATGTATTCTTTTAGTCCTCAGAAGACGTTCCATCCACTGCATGTGTACACTAGTTTCCTAACAAAATATTTTTTAAAAATACACAAAGAAAATGGAAATTAACCTTCTCCGCAACTAAACCTACCATTGGAAATTCACATCACATGGTAACTAATTCAAGTCAGAGTTTTTGTCCTTTAATAGGCCACTAAGACCCACGCTTGTCAAACTCAAAAGACCCTCTTGGGGGTTCGTTTTTTCTCTAATGTTGTTTAAACTACTTGGCCTCACGAAAGAAAGTCTTTGGACAACTTAACTTTGTTTACCAATATCCAGTGGGAAAAAAATTATATTATGACAATACTCTTGAAATTCCTCACGTTCACTATAAATCTCAATAATAGTAAAATCAAAATTGACATTGTGAGAACTTGCTATGTTTTTAAATATCCTAGTGAGAACACTTGGTTATTTAGGTGTTAATGATTATGTAAACAAATTCACACATTCTCTTTGTATTCACATAAAAGAATCTATTGTACTATACACTAGTCTCACTGAGATGGCTCAAAATGTTTTCAAGACTTACCTATACGTCTAAGATGCCAGAGATTGAATTAGCATTTCGAAACTCCTACTTCATGATCTCCACTGCAACCAAATAAAGGGCTTCACTTTGCAAGGGTCTGATTCAGACAACCTGTTGTCAAAATTTAATTTCCATGTCAGGTATAGCAAGGTCTATGTCACATGTGACACTTTTGCATGAACTAATTACTTTATTTTTAAATTTACCACCTCTGCTGTCACAACATTAACAAACTTACAATGTATGCATAGTTCATGCCACCAATGATACAGATACATCATGCAACTATTCCTCCACAAAAACAACTTTCATATTTCATTAATGTTTGCAACGTTCTATCTAAAACCTGGATATTATATAACACATTTTGGGATGCAAAAGAGAAAATACTTGTACCCTGAATTACAACTCTAGTTCAAAAACCGTTGAAAATAAAGAGTTTATCCATGCTTGAAGAGCATGTATAGCAAGGACTACTATTGGTGCATCCTTTTAAAAGTAGATTCTATTGTAGTGTGTCCTATGTTAGGTAAACAATAATTATTTTAAGTCATATTCTATCAAGATAAAAAAATTATATGACGTTTGTGCAAAGAATCTCATATATTCAAGAACTACATTGCCTAGAATCTCATTAATTACACCATAAATATGACAAAGTAATGACAATTAGGGTTTTTAGTACAATTCACGATTTGACATGGACCGTTGTGAATTGCAATGGATGAATGACTTACAACGGTGTTTCTATAGCAATGCCAAAAAATTTATAATTTACTTGTACAAAATGACGACATTTAAAACAAATCATACATATGTGCCTCAAATTCCAATTATGGTAAAATAATTACTAAGAACCATTTTGCCCATCATGGAGGTAGAGTACGTTATAATTTATAGCATCTGGAAACAATTGCAGAACCACAATAAACATAAACTCATGTCCATCCCATAAATTTACATGATTAATTTAATGGACTTGAAAATAATTTAATTTGAGGACGATTAATTATTTTCCATCCAAATTTGGAAGACTTTGCATAAACTATTGATCTAGTAAACTGAATCCTAAATAACTTAATTACATTTCCATTTTAAATAGTACTACGAATATTCTTTCTATGAATAGTAAAAAACTATTACATGTTGGAGAAATAATTATACAAGTACTTTAACCCCTACAAGCCTGAGGATACTGGACAAAACATATATGTGTTATATTATGTGTCTTCCAGATGTTTGATGAAGTTTGGTTCAATATACAAAATGTAGGGCATAATCTATTTAAATTATTCATACGGTTAGACTTCCAAGAAAAAATTACATATTATTTTAAGAATTTAACAGCATTACCTCCTAAATGTTCTCATCTTTATTAGATTTGGCAATTTTTCAAAGCTGCATAATAAAATGCAACTAAGAGGGATATTTTTAAGTTGATGAATGAATAAAAGTTGCACACTATGCATTTTAGATTCTATACATACGGTTAGATTTGCCATTGCTATCACCAATATTTGTGTATTAAATTTCAAACTTAAATTTTAACACTCTTTTGTAATATGATTACCAATAAGATACTGACAATCTAATAATGAAATTTGTTGTGATGGGTAGAAATGTAATACTCTAAGTGTAGTGATTTTTGAAGATTTTTTGGTTGCTTAATTTTAGTACTTAACTTTTTCAAGAGCACTTTCAGACTAAAATCTTTGAGATTTTGGGTGGAATACTACAACATGAAATGAGGCATAAGAATTTCACAAATCACCCCTTTCTAATCCGATCACACATGCATGGAGCTATCTTCCCATAAAAGTTTCAATAAAAAATCCACACTGCAAAAAGTACATGATGGATGAGAAAACAGACTTCAAATCCGTACATCATGCAAAATATGCATAGTTGGGCAATTAGGCGTTAACCTTTGAATAATTTTATGATTAGTAAAACTTAGCATGATTAGTTAATATTGGTTTATCCTTTGTAAACTACAAAAAAAACAAAAGAAATGATGGAGGTCACATCATTACTTTCTCCAGATACCAAATTTTATAACACTAAGACAATGTTGAGGTAATTCACTAGCTTTGAAAAATTCTCCCGATTAGAGTCTCCCTTGAATTGACATAATTCAAATTGCTTTAGAAAGTAAACTTGATGAGTCGGTCATAGAATTAAATAAATGTTGGTGTTGTAGGGGACAAAGGGCTGCCGTAGGGATGGGCAAAGGCCTACTACAAAGGGGTAAGGATGGGCAATGGCCTAGCACAAAGGGGTAAGGATGGGCAAAGGCCTATTGTATTGAATTAGACCTACATTGTAGAAAAATTGTAGAAAAACAGAAATATACTATTATTAATTTACAATGCTCAAAACATAATATTATTAATATAATTTTCAATGGTCAAAATATAATATTATTAATCCAAAAGCTATGTCATGGCCTCTACAAACCTTAATACCTAAATTTCAAACCAACTCCTTCTGGATTCGTGGTATTTTTTGTTCTTACAAATCTCCCTTCACATCAACCTCTTTACTACGAAACATTTACTGGATATACTTCATTAACCCTTAAAGGACCATGTGGCCTTGGGAGGGCCACATAGGGTCTAAAAATTGTATTTTGCTTTCTATGATAATGTTTTTAGCAAAAATTAAAAATTCATCCTCCTCCTAAATTTCTCAAACCATCTATTGTAGGTATTTATTACTAAAACAATCAATATTAAGTGAGATTTATAAGTCAAAAAATTTACATATCTTGAATTCAAGTAAACTTGTAACATGCATGATTCCATGAGGTTTTGTTCAATCATATTTTTTTTCCATAATGTATCAAATAAAATTTTCTTTTTTTGATCTTTTAAATTTCTAATCTTAGGTTTATCCGTCATCTAAATTGTAGAAAAACCGAAATACTCTCAACAACACTTTTTGATGACTTACTTTGGAGCAATGACAAAAAATTCTAAATTCATCAATCACAGTAATAAATTATATATTGTGATTTATTTTGGAGTACACTATAATGCACAAAAAGAAGTTTATAAAAAAAAACACGAAATGAAAGTTGTAAACATATTGTTTACAAATAAAAAATACTTCTTGTCCTTTAAGGGTTACGTTGTCGGTTGTATCCAGTGGTTGAATTTATTGTTACTAATTTCAAACACTGATTTTGACGTAGTTCCTAATTTCAAATGAAAAGAATCCCAAGAAAAAAGTGTGGGGACTATTTTAACATACTCTGAAGAAATTGTTTTTCTATCAAATTTCTTTTATGTAAGCTCAAAAAACATCCCACCTACACCTTGTTGTTCATCACTAATATTTTCACTTAAATTTTTATTTCACTACAATACAAAGTTCATACTATTTAAGTATTTTAAAAATTACTATAAGTTTTACAACAAAAAAACTTTGAAAAATCTTATAAAATTCATTCTTATTTAAATAATTATGGAAAATTTTGGGTAAATTGGTTTACCAATAATTGATATGAAAAAAATAATAGAAAATATCATATATTTAAAAATGTTAGGAATTGATGAAGTTTGTTGGGTACTTATAGTGTGGACACTTTAGGGTTAAAGTATATGAAACTTACAATGTGAGAATTACTCAACAAGTTTGGAAAACGTGAGCTGGAAGACCCCACGGAGCTCCGGAGGTGACAGTCGGCCACCTTTCTGCAAAGTCATTGTTTCTTCTTTTGCAAAGTCGTTTCTTGTTGAAAACATGTTGCTTAACTGGTAGCAAACTTGACGCTTTTGACTCTGCAATTGTCGCTTTTGACTCTGCAGTTGTCGCTTTTGACTCACTAAAGGACCGCTTTTTCTTGTCTGTTGTGTCGCCTGTGACTCATGAATTTCTGGAGTGACAAATAGGAATCAAAAGCATCGAGGTTGAAACCCTTGCTTCTTCTTCGAAGCCATTGCTAGTTCCTCACGGACCTGGCGTTCCTTTCTTTCTCGTCTCTTGCGTCACCTGGCTCGAATGTTGTTGCAAAGAATGTCACACATGGAAGTGCCACTGAGAGAAGCAGAAGCTTGCTAGAGTGAAGGAGGTGAGGGACAACAACTCCTGCTTGACAGTCGATTTTGCTTAGGGAGGAGATCGGTGGGTTTTCGTGGTGATCCTACGACAGTATTCATGCTTTCCAGGGTGAAGGAGGTGAGCGAGAGCGTTTGAGAGAGGCTACTAGCATCAAGAGTCACAGAGGGGACACTGGCAGACTTCTCCAATATTGTGCGGAAGGCTCATCTCCACATGTTCAAGGCTCTACAGTACACGTGCATCATTGGTGGTTTGTTTTCAAACTCATGGTTTTGATTTCGAACTCACGTTTTTGTTCCCAGTTGCATCTGTGAATGATAGAATTCTTAGCCCTAGCTAGTCCAGACTTTGCATAAAGCTCACAAATTATGCAAGATCGCTCACTCCTACTTGGTATTCTGTCGTTCCTGCTTGGTACTCGCTCCTACTTGGGACTCGCTCAATCTTGCTTGGTATTCACTCACTAGTCACGACTCGCTCACTCCTGCTTGGCTGCTTGACCTTGATTTTTCAGCATCGATCGACAGTACTCTTGCACAACGTTCTTTAGAGGCCCACTGTTGCACCTCTAAATCTGAAGCATCTGTCAAGGAGTCACAGAGAATCTTCTCTAAGTTAAAGCTGGTCCAAGCAACTAGGGTTGGAGAGTTGAAATATTTTGTTAGTATTTTACACTGCAGAGAAAGGGTGTGGTCCAATAAGGGCTGAAGAACTTTACGTGTTTGACCTTAATTTTGCAAATAAGGCACATCGTAGACCCCGCCAAACAAACGAATCTCAAAGCAAGGCCAGCCGTCATGGTAATTACGCAATAGATGCTGCTCAACTGATTATGGTGGCGTATTCTGTTCTAAACTCATATGTTGGAATAACAATTTGCCAAAAAGTTGGTAGGTAGTACATGTACATGTACAGTTTTCGTGTCAAGGAAAGAGAGGTTGAAGTCCTCATTCCTAGTGGTTTCAATTAATGCCGTTGACTGGAGCGTATATTTAATTCCGTCTTGTTTTTTTTCTCACCACCCGTGTGCAGCTTAGTGGCTCCTCAGATTGCCACTTTTTTTGGGGAGGGCGATGTCAAGCCTTTGGCAGCTGCTTTTAAGTACATGGCCAGAAGCATTACATCGCCCAAAATAAAACATTGCCTCTGAGTCTCTGACCCCTCCATCAACCTCTCCAAGGATTGTGCCATCATTTTGAAGACCAGCGATTGCCTAGGTGATTGCGGTCTGTGCATAACCCCAACATTGTTTTCTCGTAGTTTTAAGGTTTGGGAACAGACTACTTGTCAATATACATTTTTCATGACTTTGCTTGGAAAGTTTGTAGACCTTTTAAAAAAGTGAAGTGAGCCTTGCTAACAACCTTAGGAAAGGTACAAACCTTGCTACTGGGGTTAACTGATTTTCAGAAGAGTATTCTTTAGTATGTATTCATGGGGTCACATGTAGTATTGGGAACCTCCCGTGTATTCTAGCCTATTGATGGTTGTCTTTGATGTAGATATCCATGTAAGGTAGAGGATATTCTTTTATCATGTCATTTCAAGTATTTTAGCCTATGTAGGAGTTTGATTTTTGGGAGATTAGATAATGAGTACAGAGCTGTGGAGAGCTCAGTTCTGAAAATTGTACAAGATCTTAAGAAAATTGAAGTGGGCCTTGGTAACAACCGTGGGAAAGCCAGAAGGTAGTGGCTTTTCATTGAGGAATTATTATTTTGGGCGCTACTAAGATCATACAGTGTGCTACTTTTGTTAGCAATGTAAGAGGAGTAGGGCAAACATTATTAGGCAAATTTAGGAACTGTAGTGTTGTTATAGTTACTCTCCTCTTTTGTTATCATATGTATTAATCACTGTATGATTGTAGAAGTGTAGAAAGTGAGTTCTTCCTTTACGTTCATGTGCTTTGTACCTATCACTGAAATTAAGCATTTCATTGGGAGATGTGAGGAAATCACTTTGTCCATGCATATCCCTTCTGAAGGGAAAGAAACAACCCCATTTCTCGTTCAAAGATCAGTGGTCATGTACATTTTGCAATTATCACACTTGCTAATATAAACAGATGAGTTGTTGGTACACGAGGGGTCTTTTGCCTAATGATTCTTGTATCTCCTACTTGAACTGTAGATAATAGCAAAGCTCTTTCCTGTTCCAAGTTAGGGTTGTCCTAGAAGTGTGTACACAAGTAATTGGCTACTTTCCATATGCCAAGTTTTGGACTCATGTACGTTTGGTACCACATGGGTGATATAAAAGAGTTATAAGTGTAATACCGAGGATTTGGAAGATTTTTCATTGTTAGATTCATTTGCTAAATTTTGGTGATGGTAATAGTACATGTTTTATCAAATTATGCAACCCCACGGAGCTCCGGAGGGGTGATTCAATGAGGGTGAAACTTATCCTGCCAGCTCAGTCTCGAAAATAATTAAATATCACTATGGAATTATATTTTTAAAAACAATGAAAAAAGTTTAAAAACTCTCTAAATAATAATAAAAAATCCAAGAAATGATAAACACATATAATAATTATAATTTAAAAAAAAATTGAAATCATAGAGTACTATTCACCATGGTAGGTTGCTCTTGGTTAATGCCATCAGCCCTCATAGCTATTGATGTGATGTGAGATATTCCACATCATTCTGTTGTGGGAAGGTAGCACTTATAGAGGCTACTGAATGCTATGATGGTGACTATTTATTGGTCAACAATGTGTTGGTTTTTGGGTAACGCTGTGTTGTATTTTTTTTTAAATTGTGTTGGATTATGGATCCATGAAAGCAGCTTCTAAGAAATCTATAGATTAGCTATGGGTACGTCTACTTTATATGTTTCTTAATACATATAGTAGTTGCTCTCTAACATTGTTTTATTGTGAACAAAATGACCAGGTATTTGATTATTTCGTGGGTCCTGGAGCTTGGCTCATTATCAAAGCGAATATTATTTCATGTGTCATGGAGCCTATTTGAATCCCAATATATATCATTTCATGGGTCTTACAACCTCCGCATATCAACATGTGTTTTTTATGGGCCCTGGAGCCTCTATAATTCAACACTAGTTCTTTCTTCTTGAGATTCATTTTCATACACAGGTTCATTCTGATACACAATATCTACACCCATGACTTACTGCAATATTGTTGAAATGCTGAAAGCGAATGAACTAGTGATTATTTTTTGTCAAGAGATAGTTGGGTGGTTTTGGTATGTAGGTTCTGTTGAAGAATTTGCGTGTGCAACGATGCATGTGTTTCTGGTTTCTGTTATTGCGTTATTGATGCCGGAATTATGAAGACACGCCAGCATTCTTTGGATATTATGCAACATTGGAGAGGGTTGTTTTATAGGATCGTCAATGTTAGGGTTTAGTTATGAGTAACTTCTAAATGTACCAGGGTGTCCCTCTAATTGACAATTTCATAAATATCATCATAAATAAATATTTAGAAGAATATTGTAGAATTGATATACAAATGAAAGTTCCAGATCTTGATTCTTAGAATCTTTGTACGGTTCAATGCACCAATACTATTACCAATATGTAGTTTACAAAATTGAATGTTAAAATTACATATTTCTTCTGCATTTGATTACGAACAACATTTTAATTATTTTTGAGTAAAATTTGTTGGAATGAAATTGAAATGAGATACTCTTAACCCTTTAACGTCCCGATTCATCACTCATTTCAAAGATCCGTTATAAAATGTTTGATGAATACCAAAAATAGAGTTGATGTACAAAGCAAAGTTCTAAATGTCAATGTTTAGATCACATCTGTATGGTTGGATTTATCATATTTTTTAGTAATTTTTTTAAATTCATTTTTCAAGGTTTTCTTTTGAAATTCAATTAAAAATCCCAAAGTCACCAAAAAAAATTAAAAATTGTTGTAATGAATTTGAAATAACATGCACTACGAGATGGTATGCTTTCCATTATTTGATTCTACTTATTTTGGAAAATCATGCTGAAGGTCTCACTTTTTGAACTAAGAATGAAACTTGACATCAACCACTACTGTTATTTTTCAAAAAATCACAATATCTTATTTTGAAGATCCATACCGTACAAATGGTAGTCAACTAGCACAAGAACCAAGGAAGATTTGGATGGATGAAAAAATGTACAGGATGTAGTAAAGAGAAGGATTTCAATCTGTTCATCGTCCATTATATAGACGCATGCGCGTTAAAGGGTTAAACGCGGTGACTCTTTGAAATTTTTGTGTTCCTTATATCTATGACCTCATTTTTGCAAGGCCACTTTTGAAATAAAGTCAATGAAATCTTGGCATGGTCAACAACTTGACCGACTTTTACATTTGAAATTAAAATTAAAATGTATTCATGTATCAATAAATTCAACCATTAGATAGGACAAGAAATTGGTGAAGTGTCTCTAAAAAAGTGGATGACTTTCATGCACGCATTGATGAGAATGTAGAGTGAGTTTGAATCTGTTAATCGTTCAAAAATTTGACCCTGTGATGTTTAGGGCTTAAACTTGGTAGATTTGAAAATCTATTGTAAAATTTCGATAAGCTTAGTAACAACAAGTATTTTTAGACAAGGACTTGGGATTTATGCATAGCATGCAACCAATGAGTTTATTTTCAAGAGATTGTTTAGCATTTTTGCTACTTTTCCATGGATTGAAGAGTAGTACAACTCCTTCGATACTAACCTCTAAGTGTATAAGGAGCCCACTATGATCGAACTAGGTGAAATGTTTTATTCTTTAATGATGCTCCCTTTTTAATGATTATAATTCCATTATTGTTTAATCATGTTTCATTTTTTGTAATTATTCTTCAACAATAAATATTTATATTTATTGCTTAGTAGACCAAAAATACACTATAGTTTGTATAATTGTCAAATCACAAAAATGTCTTAGATGCCTAGTAATAGAAAGTGAGTTATTTGTAATCAGTAGTACTTATATGTAACAATTGTAACACTTTAAATGTCATACTTCTGTCATAAAGAATCCTCTGTGACATAGAGATAGCTAACCTAGAACTAGAGACCTATTTGTTTCCATATTATTTTTCTCTTCCTTTGTGTAGTATCTTGGTAGTTAAGATACATACATTTTTCATGTGTTTTTCCTTTCACAAAAGTCCATATAATTTATAACTAATTTGAATGTGCTATTGAAAAAAAACTTAAAAAGCAAAATATATGAACTTCATATTCTACTTTATGGTTTTGATATTCATGAACTATTGAGCATTTTGCCATATATCAGTTTCAAAATGTTGAATGTGTCTATTTTAAATGTTAAGTATCGTAGAAATTTATTTAAAGTGGTAATTGTAATTGAGAGAGATCTAGAAGAAATCTTTGTTTAGAGAACTTTGTGTATATTTTGGTCTTGTTTTATGAAAGTAAGGGAGCTTTGAAGTTTGTATTGGATGTTAATTCTGTATTTTAGAGCTCACTTTGTTCTCATTGTGATTATTGTTGAAATAATAAGTAGTCAAACACTTCTAAATCTCGTGATTTAGTAGAATATTCTTTATGTACTACACTATTCATTAACTACAATTTTTTATATAGTGTACACTTCTATATCGGAAGAAAAATAAAAGTGTATACCTATATGTATATCAAAAACATAGAAGAATTTAAAATTTTAAGTTATTTATTTAGCAATTTTTGTTCAGTATTTGTAATTTAACATATAGTAGATAGACTGCAAAAATGGAGTCACACTATATCCATGTATATAGGGGGAAGTAATGACAGATGTTTAATTGTTCTTCATGTTCAGAAATGGCTCCAAAAGCTCATAATGAATGGGTGAAGCACGGATGGTGGATTTCAGCGGAAGAGTCAGAACAACCAATGCTATGGATCACGGAGCATGCAGTAATCGAAGGGAGACATTGGTGTGCGTTGGCAAAGAAATTTGGGCATATCCTAAACATCAGCCCTGCAACCAATGAGTATGTGTTGTTCTCTGTGACGTCACCGGATAGAGATTTGGTAAAATACAGAGTGCAAAGGAAATTATTGATGGCACCTATACCCCAAGTTTGTTTTGATGTAGACCCGCCATTGAGGGTTTTGCGACCGCTTAAAGAACTATGGACATCGATGCCAATTGAGTTGAAGTCAGCACGGGAAGAAGCTGTGAAGAAGTTTTTGAACCTTACACCTCAAGATGTATTACGAGCTCGACGGCAGTTTATGGAGCACACTGCATATAACGATTTACGTAATGCTGAACCTAGGAGAGCCACTCTACCAGCTCCCCCTCGTGCACCAGAGGAAACTGATCCTGTGTATGGCGTATTTGTTAGAGCAGTTAATATCAATTGGGTACCTGTTGCGGAACGAAATAGAAGAATTCGATCGCCAGAAAGGGTGGAGACAGAAGATACTAACTCTCCTTCCAGTTCAGCACCGCGAAGAGTTAGACCAAGGACTGATGGGATATCACAAGCTGGCACTTCTGAGCAGCATGCAGCTGTCAATGTTGGAGGAGATGAAGGTCAATTACATGGATCAAACATCTTTATAGCTGAAGAACACAACATTCATACATCTACCGGTGAAGTCCTAAGAAGCATGGCAATGCATACTCGACAACAATCGGAGGCAATAATAGGATCCACTCAACATATGTATGTATCAGAGGATTTGACATCTAATGTTCATGTTGTACCATCTACGATTCAGAGGAATGAACTTGAAGGACACACACTAGTGGTTCCTTTTACTAGGGTAAACATGCGAGATGAAAGTCTACGTACTCGTGCTAGAGGTGTACGCACTCGTGTTAGAGGTGTACACACTCGTGTTAGAGGTGTACGCACTCGTACTAGAGGTGTACGCACTCCGAGTGCTAGACGTGCTAGAGGTGCACGCATAAACGACGATGAATTGGAGCAAGGTATCAATTATGTTGAAAGAGAAGATATAGACGAACCGTCAAATGATGAAGGTTGTCCCCAAGTTCAACGCCCCGAAGTTTCAAAAGGTCCAGTGGTGACTTTTCCATCCGATGACGATATCCGCGCTGGGTATTTATGGGGGATGGAAGCCATTTTCCATGCTCCGATTGATCACATTCGAAATGTAGAGAATGTAGAGACTAACCATCGTTGTTTGACAGAGAAACGAGTGAGGGAAGTGAGGGAAATGTACCAACGAATCGGAGGGAAGGACGAAGGTCTTATTTCACATTTGACACTACGACCCATTGCATATTTGGTGGAAGTAATTGACTCAAACGGGGAAATGCATAAAAAAGAGATTGCATTTGCAACAGAGAATGCAACAAATGTATTTGATGCAGTGTGGGAGCAACACCAGACAAGTGATCCAGGGATGATGAACATGAATAGAATTTCGTGGTTGGAAAACAGAGTTATATGGGAACCAATTGATGGGCAACATATCGTAGCAGCTTGTAAACAAGCGCAACTAGAGCATGCTATGGGTTTAATGTCGGATAACGAATTCGACTCAAAATATGCTACCAGAAAGGCTCGCTTTATGGTGTTTGACAATCCGAGATTTTACATTGAAGCATCAGTGCGAATCAATGCAAAAGAATTTGAGCGAAAATTCTACACAACAATGTACGAAGATCTAGTGAAATTGCGGGCTATATGGAGTGCATGTGGAAAACCAAACGCAGATATACGGACAGATGATGCAAATAGGGTAAAAGCAATCACAATGGCAGCAAATGCACTTCATTGGACAGTGCCTTTGAGTGGAAAATCAACAACACTTGGAAGTTTGGCAAAGCGAATGTTAGAATATACACGACACGCATGGCAAGAAAATGAGGATTGCTATGCTGCAACATTGCAGGTATGCAAGGACCATGAAGAAGGTATACTTTGGTATAGCGAAGATGATGAAAAGAAATGGAAAGAGTACGCAAAAAAACACTCTTTAGATCCCAATGTAGATGTGCGAGTGGATCGTAGGAGAATGGAGCATCTATGGCTGAGACCACTATCAAGAGTACCAAAACAACAGTACTTTCGGTTAGCTCAAGAGTTGGCAGCTAAACCCATTGTGGACGGTAGACGGCAGTCTCAAAAGTATTATTTCAATAGTGCTACAAGCACAACTCCACCAAAGCGTACTCTAGCTTGGGTAGTAGATTGAATTCAACGACGAGAAGCAGTACGGAATGCGATCCGTTGGCTAATGGTGCAGTCTCAGAAAGAGCCTCCCGGTTCTTTGTCAGAGTTCTTTACCATAGATGTGGAAAGATTTGGCAGAGAAGGGGCACGACAATTTCAAGTGTTAGGGGAAGCTATTGACAAGTCCATGAAGAAGGCATGGGCTACTCCGAGTGTGAGGTCTGTCTCGGGGTTACAAAAGTTAGAGGTTCTTATACCTCCATTTATAAGGCAACACTATGTTGACATTGTAGCAGGAGGACGAGGGTACGAAGGATATCGCCGTGATGTTGCTCACACTGCACAAGTACGATGGGATTGGCAAGTCACCATTCCTTGTACGATAGGAGGGGACGATGCAAATCGAATTCCAATTCGATGCAGAGGGGGGTTCTTTGAAAAGGAATGTGTAGAATTAGGAGAGCCTTGTTTGTGGATATTTGATTGCAGACGAAACGCCATAGCGAGTGATGAAGCAGTTTGGAGTGAAGAGGAATATAAAACAGTATTATGACAATTGCAAAGGTGGATGATTAATATTACACGTTGGAATGCAGTGTTCTTGCTTCCTGCGGGAACATATTTTGAGCAGGGAATGAGAGATTTAATTGCAATGTCTCCTGAATGCACTTGGCTACGAGGCGTGTGGATGTTCCAACCGCAAACAGTGTCGACCTATGTGCACGACCTCAAACACGGTGGACAAGTAGAACGTGGTGTGCAAGTCCTGGGAGATGTGGCTATCATAATGCATCACCCACATGAATCGCGAGTATCACAAAATGTACGTCGAGGTATGAACAAACTTCCTGTGGTAGATAGGTGGACAGACGGTAGAATGCCGCGAGCAGAGGACCGGTTAGAGAGAAGTCCTACGGAGTTGCATCGATTGGTCCTTGCGTATTTGCCAGAGAAGTGGGGACTTGTTGCAGTAGGCATCACGACATCCATTGCAGACATAGTACATAATGGATTTGTGGGTAGTCAAGTTATTGTCCTTGACGGTTCTTCCACGCGGACACGATTCTTGCATAGTTCATTGCAGACTATGTTTGGCAATCAAATGCAAATGACAACAACAACAACAACAACAACAACAACAACAACAACAACAACAACAACAACAACAACAACAACAACAACAACAACAACAACAACAACAACAACAACAACAACAACAACAACAACAACAACAACAACAACAACAACAACAACAACAACAACAACAACAACAACAACAACAACAACAACAACAACAACAACAACAACAACAACAACAACAACAACAACAACAACAACAACAACAACAACAACAACAACAACAACAACAACAACAACAACAACAACAACAACAACAACAACAACAACAACAACAACAACAACAACAACAACAACAACAACAACAACAACAACAACAACAACAACAACAACAACAACAACAACAACAACAACAACAACAGTGGTTTCTGAAGGTGTAGTTCAAGAAGATGTCAATCCAAATTCAGAAGACGTTGATCCAGATGCAGAAGATGTTGGTTTAGAAGATGTTGGTCCAGAATATGTTGTTCCGATGGTAGGAAGGAGACGGTCTACAACACAAGTAGTACACTCCAGCGCTGATGAATCCTCCGACAAAGATGGCTCAGATGGAAACGATGATGATGTTGATACTATCGGGTCAGCAGGAGAAGATTTGCATTCTGAAGATACAATGGAACGAGGTGAACATGGAAAAAGACAAAACTCAGAGGAAGATTCAGAGGATGTAACATATGGCACAAACAGGGACTCGCAAGAAGACTCATCAGAGGAACATGAGTCATCTGCTTCATATAATACTGTTGACAAACAACGTACCAACTTTTATCAAACAGGAGAAGAAGGTCCTTCTGAAGTGCAACAAAACAATATGGATCCTACACTAGACCTAGAGGCACTTGTGGAAGGAGTGGGAGAAAAGAACATTGAAGATACAATGGAGCAACCCAAAGAAGCAAATGACATTTCACCAAACACCACCGAGGCTCAACCGATTAATGATGAAGGAGAAGCAACAGAGCAAATGTTTGAAGAACCGTGTACCAACCGTGTAAGAAGTGCCTCGCAAACAACTACATTGGACTCAGAATTGCTACATACATCAGAAGTAGCAGTGGAGAAGGGCACTCCATCGTTATCATTTGGATGGGCCCTGCAAGAACGCAATATGATTGAAGGAGAAGATGGAGTGTTCTATGATGCTGATGGTGTGAGATACCATCGTATTGGAGAGATGGGACACTACAAGTATGAAGAGATCAACTCCGTTTTTGAAGGCGATCCTTCACAAATGACGGATGCCATAGTTACAAGTGCATTAGAGCATAGTGACCGTGGAACCCCTTCAAAAACTCGGACACAACTTGAGCAACATCAATTGGAGAACGAAAAAGGACAGGAGGTTGGGATTCAATCCTCCACTGTGATTCCAGAAACTCCTTTGACTACTCAAGATTAGACTACGTAGGACCAAATATATATCTTTTATATATATGGTATTTTCATGACTTTCAAATTTATGTACAAGGGTGTAATATAATGTTTTGTATTGGTCATTTTCCAAATTGTAATATCACGATACTACACGTATCATTTGTTGCTTCATGATTAACCCCCAACTGCCCAACCATGCATATTTTGCATGATGTACAAATTTCATCCGCAGTTTCTCATCCGTCATGCACTTTTTGTAGTGTGATTTTTATACTGAATTTTTTAGGGGAAGTTAGCTTCATATATGTGTGATCCGATTGAAAAGCAAACAGTTTTTGAAAATTTTATGCCTCATTTTGTGTTGCAGTGTTTCACCCAAAATTTTGAAGATTTTAGTCTAAAAGTACTATTGAAGAAATAAACTCATAAAATCAAGCATCCAAAAAATCTCCAAAAATCACTACACCTAGAGTACTACATTATAAGCCATTACAACAAATTTCACCCCCATATTGTAAATATCTTATTTGTAATCGAATTACAGAATAATTTTTTATTTTATGTTTCAAAATTTATAGAAAAGTATTAGTGATAGCAATCAGAGATCTAACCGTATAGATTGAATCTAAAATTCAAGATGTATAACTTTTATTCATACATCAAATTTTAAATATTCATGTTAGTTGCATTTTATAATGCTTCTTTGCAAAACTGCCCAAATTGAACAGAGGTGAGGACGTTTAGGGGTTAAGTTTTTGTAACTTATGTGTGTCAGTATTATCAAATGAATTATGTACATGAAAGTCCATGCAATTGAGAACCTCAAAAATTTTGGGGGGTTAAATATTCTACAATGGCCAGTTTTGCCTCCAACCAATTAAATCCAACAATGCACTTGCTCAAGTGCATAAATTGCTAATACGGTGTTTAAAAATGACTCATTTTACCTTTTGAGGTTCTATAATGTTTTAGTAAAATGACATAACAAAAAGAGAGCTAATTTAAGATCTTGAAGAGAGAAAAAAGTTTCCAAAGAATTTCAAAGTTGAGGAGCCTCATTAATTTTTGTGCTCCAAATTGCCTCCCTATGTCAACTTATAGAAGTTCAAGCTGTGTTGCTACCAGTGTCTGAACTAGGCCTAAGTCCAAACTACCTAATTAATATACTAATTTTTGACATTAGAAAATTAATATTATTTTTTACCTTTCTAAAAATGAAAATCAAATGGTTGCATACAATTAGTTGCTCACTAAGAAAAGTGGAGCTAATTATATTTAGTCCACTCAAAATCCAACCAATGTAGTCTACCTTTAACAATACGGGAGCCAATGCAATTAAATCTTATCTATTGACTAGCCACTTGTTCTTTGATTGACTATTCATTCAAAAGCTTCTTTATAGTAGTCACAAACTAACCAAAAAAATCATTTACATTGTTTTGAATTCATTACACTATTTTGGTATTATGAATGACACTAAATAGAATGAAGAGTACAGTGGAGATTTAGTCCTAAGCTCACTTTTAGACAAGGATCAATGATTTATCATTTCTATAAGAGGTTACACCTAACTCTAATAATTTTTTATTTTTATTTTTATTTTTGTGTGGAAAATTACTAACTGGCTTAAACTAATGCTTAGTTGGACACATTTAGGAAAAAAATTGATTACAACAAAAATAATTGTTTACTTTGTTTCAAAGAAAAACATATTAAAACTTATAAATATCTCCCATACAAATTCTAAAATTCGAACAAATCCATGCCAAATGTTATAAAGTAACTACAACTCATTCAAACAAAATCCTTGTACAAACCCCAATATCGTCAATGTTTGATGATGAGTCATATTAAATTTGAGAATGTACACAACATTAACACCTCAATGACATAAACTTATTAATGTGTGTTTGTTTTGAGTCATTTACTAAAAAATAAATTGAACTCCTATAACTTTTGCATATAATGTCTAAATACAACATCCACATTTGCATTTGAATCTACATGAATGTAATTGCTATCAAGGTTTTTTTTATTTTTTTAGTTTAAGATAGGAACTAGACTTAATTCTTAAACTGCCCAATTTAGATGTAGTTACTTTAATCCCTAAAGGACCAAGAACCTCACATTTTTATCCTTTTGTTCATATTTATTTGTTTTATGACCAACACATACAATGTTCGTCACTCATAAAATTTGGTCTCATTTGATCATAGTATGATCATTTCCAAAACTATAAATCCTTGGTTGTTTAGGGTTAAACCTTGAAGGTCAAAAAAGCCCTAAGAGGGCTATTGGATCAAAAAAATGGTATCTTGAGCTCCAAAATGATGTTTTTAGAAGAAATAAAATAAAATCATCCCCTTTCAAAATTTCCCAACCCATTTATTGGAGTTGTTTATTTCTTAAAATAGTCAACATTAAGTGAGATACACATAATTTTTTTGCATATCCCTTTAGTCAACAAAACTTTGACCGTGCATGATTCTATGATGTTTTGTCCAATCGAATTTTTATTTTTTTTCAAAGTATGTCAAATGAATATTTCTTTGTTTTGGTCTTCTAAATTTCTAATTTTAGGTTCATCCCGTCATTCAAATTGCAAAAAAACCAAAAAAAATGGTCTCACGAGCACTTTTTGATGAAATGAAAAAAATTCTAATTTTATCAACTAAGGTAATAAATTTTGGTGTACATAATAATGTACAAAAAGAAATTTCTCAAAAGAATGAAAGGAAAGTTATGAAAATAAAGATAACTGAAAACAAAAGTTGTGCTCAAGTGGAGTTTGTAGCCCTATAATAACAATTTTCGACAAGCACTGTTCATGAATAGTCCCCATGGTCAGGTCTCTTGGCTAGGGGGAACTTGTGCGAACTCTCCTTTAGCATTGGAGAGGTCACGAGTTCTACACCCCATGGCGGTCCTGGGGAGTGCACTTAAAGTTAAGATTAGGAATACACGTGAGTGCGTTTTAATGGCATACCCCCTACAATACTTGGCCTTAAAATAGTTTTTAAATTAAGATTTTTTAAGTGCCAAATCATTACGTATATATCTATCACTTGGTATAAATTTTAGGACGATTTTTATTTTAAATATTATAAAAAAATGATTGAAGTTTGAACTACAATGCGTTGTTTTTTGCTTCAAAAATCAATTTAAAAATATTTACAATTGATTATTTTTTGAAATTTATACAACAAGAACTTTAGATTGTGTTTAATAACTTCATATTTTTTTTTACAATTTTTAGGTGATTTTCTAGTACATACATAGGGGGGTCAAAAGTACGCACTCACGTGATTCCTAGTCTTAACTTTAAGTGCACTCCCCGAGATGGCGGTGCAAGGCCTTGCTTTAGATTATCCTCCACCTCATCACAGACTAGTTTTGTAGTCTTTTTGAACTCAAAACAAGTCTAAGGTAAGTTTAACCCCTAAACGTACCAGGGTGTCACTGGAATTGACAATTTGAGAAAAAAACATCATAAAGTACTATTTAGAAGAATATTTTGGAATTGATATACAAATGAAAGTTCTAGATTTTGAATTTTAGATTCCATCCGTACGGTTTGATTCACTAATTCTATCACCAATATTTAATTATAAAATTTGAAAGTTAAAATTAAAAATTCCTTCTAAATTCGATTACAAACAAAATTTTAATGTTTTTTTGAGAAAAATTGTTGGAATGAATTTGAAATGAGATACTCTTAAGCCTGGTGATTCTTTGAAATTTTTGTGTTTCTTAAATCTATGACCTCATTTTTGCAAGGCCACTTTTGAACTACAGTCAATGCAATCTTGGCTTGGTCAACGACTTGACATACTTCTACATTTGTAATTCTAGAAAAATATATAATCAAGTATGACTAAATCCAACCGTTAGATAGGACAACAACTTGGTGAAGAATCTCCAAAAAAATGGATGACTTTCATCCAAGCATTGATGAGAACGTGAGAAGGGTTTGAATGCGTTAGTCGTTCACTTTCTGAACGCTCTGACGTTGAGGGGTTAAGGTGTCTTCCCACTTTGAGACACTCTTTTCGGTTAACTCTTATGACCCTCAAAATTGAGAAGAACTGCATGTTAATCAGCATTCCATTGATCATATAACATAGCTGGGTCGCCACCCACCAACAAATATTTACTATCTTTTGAAAAATAAGGTTCGTTCCTCAAAAAATGAATTTCTTGGTTTTTGATTTTGAGCAAAAGATGATTGAAAATGGCCCAAAATGCCCAAAAAACAGCTAAAAATAATTTATTCTATTTTCATTTACGTTTTTTATTTTTTGAATTATGTTTTGGCGATCCAGATATGGTACTACGGTATAGGCCATAAAAGGCAATTTGTCTTTTCCTATTGTCATCTTCTATGGTACAGTATGACATAGAGTGACGACATAGACTGCCAATCTTAGTGTAGTGAAACATGGAGTGGAGTGCAGACTGGGAGTAGAATAGTGAACATGCATGGTTGATTTGCCACAGCATGTCTTGCATTTGCCAATGCTGTTGCCCCAACACCCTGCAATGATGGAATCCAAAACCATTGTGGCTGCATGAAACACTATTTGAACGGGGAGCCAATGGCAAGAGCCCGCGGCAGCTTAATTTGGGTTTGTAAGTTAGAACATGAGCACTAACATTCCACTTACTAGCAAGTGCTTGGGAAGATGTGCTTGTCTCTTTACGTCTTTAGTGTCTATTGTGTAGGTTAGTTGTTTGTAGCCAGAAAGCCCCTGCCACTCAGTTGAACCATTCAGAATAGGCCATCTATTCTATTGTGACCAGGAGAATTGGAGTGCTGTGGGGGATGAACCTTTGAATATTAGAGAGTAGACACCTAGTACCATGGAGATTTTGAATTCAGCTTTGGTGGGAACCTCAATCAACTCATGGTTTGTCACTGTAGCTCCCTCCCTGCAAACACAATGCACCAACATTGCATTGGGAACACAAAAGGAACATGGGAACTTTGGGAACATAAAGAGAAATTGGGAACATTAGGAAACATGATGGGAACATTAGGGAACGCTAGGGAACATGAAGGGGACGCTAGGGTATGTGATGCCAAGCTTTGGGGAACATCATGGGAACTGTGGAGAACGATTTGAGAACATGATGGAAAATTGAATGAAAGGCATGGATGCGAAATGTAGATGATTTTGTGACATGGGATACCGAGCAGGGTAGTGACATGGTATCGTGACGATGTGTATTTAATATAAGAGATTATAGAGCAGTGCAATGGAGCACCCTTTTGAAAACTAGATTGAAAGAGAATCTTCACTTAGATCCACTTTTCTAAGTAATGAAGGAATGCCATTTGTATTTCATGAATTTTGGGACTACCGTGTCATTGCCACGTAAACTTAGTTTCTAATTGTAACTAGATTGTGGTCTCATTGCAAAAGGGTGTTGGTTTCCATTGCTCTACTATACTATGTAATTTGTCCACTTGGCCTTTGTTCATGGAAATTAGCAGTTAAATCCAAGTTATTTCCTCATTCATCCACTATTTGCAAAGCATGTGAGATTAGTTGTGCTGAATTACCCATACTGTAATTTTAGCATACCAGGGTTTGTGGAGGGTTTGGGACTAACCAACCATACTCAGTCGTCAGGATCAACAAAAAAAATAACTATAAGAGGAGAAGTCCCAAATCTTAAGGAAATTAGAGTTATCTGCTAACTCATAGAGAGTGGGGTTGCTAACCCTTGATTCCCCAATGCTGAAATTTTCCTAGCAACACAGTTAGAGGTGAAATTTGTTTTCAAAATTACTCAAATGAAAAAACTTTCAACTATAAAGTAGTTCAGAATCATCATATAAACACATTGGTACCAAAAAAAACTCATGAAAAAATTTAATGTGCCCTAAAACGGCCTTGCAATGTCAAAAAGTAGCCTGAAAAGTGACCGATTTGATCCAAAAAGCAAAAAGTGTTCAAAGTAGACCCGTGCACTAAAATGACTTCCAAACATTCAAAACAACATGGATTGACATAAAAGCTTTACCATGATAACTAGACTTCAAGGAAAATCCAACCCAATAATTTTTTATTGAAAACGGACATGGGATGAAGGAGATACAAGCCCCTGAAGTTGCATCCATCAAAATGCACAAAAACTATCCAAAAGAAAGGTACCTACTTTCAAATGATCACCAAAAATTCAATACATCTTGGATTGATCTGAAATTATTACCACACATTCCATACATCATGCGGTTTGTTTTTCCAAAATTTCATTAAAATCGGACATTTTTTTGCAAAAGTTACAGCTCTTCAAAGGTGAATGTACCCCAAAAAACGTCCAAAATATGGATGTTGGGACGGTTAGGGGTTAATAGTTCGTTTCATACTATTGTAATGTACGGAGTAATTATTAATTTTAGATTAATTTTTCATTTTGACACTATGAATATTTTTCAATATTTCTTTTCACCTTACTAAAATAGAATTATTTGAAACAAATAATTTTCAACTTTTATTTTTGAATTAATTTGTGTTGGAGGAGCTCCTAATGCGGTAGTGGCCCCTCTATTTTGAAATCATTTGATTGTGGGTTCTAAATTCTTTTTGTGGTGTTATGTTTGTCTTAAGAGTCCCAACCAATTAAGGCACGACACGTGTCACTTTTCATAAGAATATATCAGTTTTAAAATTCAACCGATCAAGTGTCAATTTTGATTAGTCAATTTTGTAACTGGAGGTCAATTCTTCTCGTTCATTGTAACATATTGATTAAACTAAGATACCATATTCACCAGTTAAGGTCGATAGATCATGTCATATAACAAATTAAAAAATTGAAAAACATATTTTCAACAAATGCCAAATTATGTGAATATTCTTCAAGATTATTTTTTTCACCATACACTATTAGGATGTTTTTGAAAAACAAATTTCCTAAAGATTGTGTTTCTCTTTTCTAAGTTATTTTTTGCGGATCCATCCGACGGACTACGGTATTCTCAGTTGAATGTGTTGGATGTCAGATTATGTTATAACTTGCCTGGGATAATGGGATATCCTGAAAATCCCTATAATGCTGTTTGTATTGATTTTTTTTTGACATGGACAGTATTGACCATGGTTGACATTTTCTTTCAATACACTGGTCATTAAGTGGGGGGACAAAATGTTTTATGGTTCTCTTACTCTTGCTAATATTACATGCATAGGAGCATAGCTGCAATGGGATTCTCTGATCCATTTTTTGTTTCCAGCTAAAAATAGCCCAATTGCAACACTTGAAGTGCAGTGGCTTATTTTAATGAAGGATTTTTGAAAATATGAAAGGAAAAATAACCAAATACTTAGGAAAAAGTTAGGTGAGTGGCCAAATTTTGCCTAGGTATTATTTAGGTATCATCATGGTAACACCAAGTATCACCACAGTATCGTGAAAAATGTTGGCTATCTGGGAAAATTGGAAAATAAAATAAAAATCATTTAACGTGAGGTAGAAGGACCTTTTGAGCACCATATTCACAACTTTCCTTTCATTCTTTTCAGTTCTTTTTTCTTTTTTTTCTTTTTTTTCTTTTTTTTCTTTTTTCTTTTGACATTAGAGTGTACACCAAAATGAAGCAAAATGTGTGATTTATTACGTTATTTGATCAAACTAGCAATTTTTTTCATTGCTTCAAAATAAGTAATCAAAAAGTGCTCCTAAGACCACTTTTTGGTATTTCTTCAATTCGGATGAACGGGATGAACCTGATTTTAGAAATTTGAAAGACCATAAAATATATTCATTTGACACACTTTGAAAAACATAGATACATGATTGGAGAAAACCTCATGGAATTATGCATGGTCAAAGTTTAGTTGGCTTCAAGATATATTAAATTTTTAATATGCATATCTCACTTAATCAATTGATTGTTTCAGTCCCAAAGGCCTCCAATCCTCTCCAAATTGGGCAGTTTTCCAAAGATGAATTATAAAATGCAACTAAGAGGAATTTTTTGAACTTGATGTATGAATAAAAGTTGTAACATTATGAAATTTGAATTATATCCATATGGTTGGATCTATGATTGCTATCACCAATATTTTTGTATAAAGTTTGAAACTCAAAATTCTAGAATTCTTTTGTAATTCCATTACAAATAAGATATTGACAATATGTGGATGAAATTTGTTGTGATGGGTTGAAATGTAATATTCTAAGTGTAGTGATTTTTGGAGATTTTTTGGTTGGTTAATTTTATGGGTTTCCTTTTTCAAGAGCACTTTTGAACTATTTTGAACTAATTTTTTTGTGAAACACTGCAACATGACATGAGGCATAAAATTTACACAAATCATCCTCTTTCTAATCGGTTCACACATGCATGAAGCTAACCTTCTATAAAATCTATAGAAAAAAAATCCACGCTACAAAAAATGCATGACGGATGAGAAAACATGGATGAAATTTGTACATCGTTCAAAAAGTGGATGCCTAGGCAGTTAACGGTTAACCCCTAAACAACAGAGGGGTAAAGGCAAAACCTAAATGAGTTGTAAAATGTTACTTTTGCAACTTTGATGAAGTTTGGTCCAAGAGTAAAAACAAGAAGCATGATGTTTAGTAATTATCCGTACACTCAAACTTTCAAAAAATGTTTTAAAATACTCATTTAATGAATTTAGAAGCATTACCATTGAATATTCACCAAGATTAAAATTTTACTTTTAGAATTTTAAATTTAGTATGATTGGTTAAAACTAGACATTTTATTCTAAAATTAGAAAATCAAATTTTCAAAAGAAAGAACTCGTTAGTTTCCCCACATAGTAAACTTTATAACACTAGATGATATTGAGGTCTTTGTCTTTGAAAAAATCTCTTCAGTGGAGTTTAACTTGGATTGACATGATTCAAATTGGGTTGGAAAGTAGACTTGATTTCCTATTTGAAATATTTGAAATATATTTTGTTTTATAAAAATGTCTTTTTTCATCCTAGGCAGTCTTTAAAAAATGGACAACGACTATTAAATGGTTGTTGGATTAGTTAGGGGTTTAAAAATTAAAAAAAACTCCAATACATGGGTTGGGGGATTTTGTAGGGAAGATGATATTTTATTCTTTTTGGCTAAAAATATAATTTTGGAGCTCAAAATACCATTTTATTGACCCGATCAGTCCATGACGTCAAAGAGACCCAAATCAAGTCTATGATACGTTATTTTCGCTTACAACTCCAAAATGGTGCACAATTAAATTTGTGTCCCAACTAAGAAAATGTGCCCTCTTTACCCCTAACCGTACCGGCATCCATATTTTGGACGTATTTGGGGTTACTTTCACCTTTAAAAAGCTATAACTTTTGCATGCAGTGTTCGATTTCAATAAAATTTCGGAAACCCCCCCCCCCCCCCCCCCCCCCGGCAAGATACCCAGTTTGAATGGTAAAATTTTAGATCAATCTGAGATGGATTGATGTTTTGGGAATCATTTGAAAGCAGGGGTCGTTCTTTTGGACAATTTTTGTGCATTTTGATGGCTGCCACTTTCGGGGCTTGTATCTTCTTCATCTAATGTCCGTTTTCAATAAATAAATAAAATTGTTGGGTTAGATTTCCCTTGAAGCCTAGTTATCATTGTAAAATCTTCATGTCAATCCGTGTTTTTTGAAGTCATTTTAGTGCATGGGTCTATTTTGGACACTTTTTGCTTTTTGGGTCAAATGGGTCGCTTTTTGGTTCAAGTGTGTCACTTTTCAGGCTACTTTTTGACATTGCAAGGCCATTTTAAAGAGGGGGGGGGGGGGGAGGACATACCCACTCCCCTCTAAGTTTGCACAACATATTTTTATGGCGAAAATGAAATTTTATGGAGAAAATAGTAGTAGGTGGTATGCAGATTTTATGCAAATTCTATAAATCTTGTAGTGTTGTTGAGCTCTCAACTCAAAAATATCAACATTGAATTGGTGAATTGTCAATCTTTGAACACAAACGACTCTCAACATATTGGGTGGATTTGAGCATGGATACATTCATTGAGTGCGTAATAAAGTTTACTATTACGTTATTACAATTCCTCATTCACATTAGAAAGGAAAAAAAATAAGAAAGTGAAAGGCCCAAAAAAAGACAGCTTTTAGAGCCATGGTTTTACAATTTTCAATCAAAATGTGTTATTATCTTCCTCATTATTCAGTTGGATTTTCTTGAAATCCGGTGTGTAGAGTAATTGGTAGGTACTTAGTCCATCCATAGGGTTTGATTTTCCAAAAAAATCATATATTTGAAATTACGAGGCTAGCAACCAACACACCTCCAAAACTGCGAAAAGCTGCTGAAAATGGTGTTGGACGTTAGGAGGTTAACTTTGGCATCATAGTAGCATTTTTCTTGTTTGTATAGAAAGAAGCTTTGAAGTGAGAGTTGAATAAATAATGAAGAAGGATTCACGAGCTTATGTGTCAATAAAAGTTAGAAACATACATTTCGTTAAAACTGGACTATCACACTGGAAAAGTGATGGGGAGTGTTGCCGTTCTCAATAGAAATAGGTCTCCAAATCTTCTATAATGATTTTATTTGTGGAATAAGAGCACAAATAAGAGCACTGTAGAAAAATTGGGGGCCTATCTCTATTGAGAAGGGCAACACTCCCCATCACTTTTTCAATCTGGTGGTCCGGTTTTAACGAAATGTTGTTCAATTTTAAGGAAATGTGTGTTTAGAAGGGAAGAATTATGAACATGTCTTCCACGATTGAATGAAATAGAGTCATGAATGTTTTGTAACGACGAGCATCTACGTGGTTTTCTATAGCTAAATTTGCAAAGCATTCATGAAAACCATGTTATTGTGACAAAAAAGAAAACAAAAAACAAAAAAGAAGAAGAAAAAAAAAACATTACAAACAATTAGAGGCTTCCTGAGGCTAGTACGAGTTTTCAAGCAAAAAAGAAAAAGAAGAAAGAAGAAAGATTAAAAAAAACAGAAATCCAATCTAATGTGGCCAAAGTTTGACCACATTAGATTGGATTTTTTTATAATGATATATGTATTTTTTTATATTTTTATATTTTATATTTTTAATAAAAATTTGCATGAGAATTGGCAGCCTTTAGGAGGCTTCACATTTGTAATGAGGTGCATGAAGTAGCATGTAAAAACGTGATAATTTAAGCAATGGTTGATGTAAAGAGGATGACCAGGTCACAAGTGAGATAAAAGAAGATTCACCTCAAAATACAAAATACTCCAGAGTATGTGATGTGGTTATCAATAGTTGCAATGGATTTTTTCAATTTAAATGGGATGTGCAACATTTTGCTAAAAGTCATAAACAACTTGCATTGTGATTTGATAACCATTGTCAACATATAAATGGTTGAGATTTTAGCTACCAGTTCTTATTACGCCAATGTATGTATGATTAATAAAAAGTCTATTCCCGAAAGGGGAGAATAGTCTTGCACCAATGGCCCTATGTCCGGTGGGCACTAGCTCATTGTCAAGACAAACAGACACTTTATTCACGCCGGCCTCGAAAGAGGACCGGAGTTCATATCTATCTATCTATCTGATTAATAAAAATAGTCCAACGTATTTAATTTTCAAATATTCATCATTTCATTAAAAAAATTGTTTAATGCTTAGAAGCATTTTGGCTAAATTTGTGGAATTATGCTAAAATCGGTCTTATTTAGTGTTATACTGGTTATTTAGTGCTATATTGGCTTTTGGCTAGAATAAAAAAATGCTAATGAGTGATGTGAACTAAAGACAACTCCCACCAACTTCAAGTAAGTCACATCTAATCCTTATGTATTGCTAGTTGATCACATTAAGTATATTATAATATATGCATTCATTAAAAGTTATATTGTACTAGATACATAATTTCTATACTAAAATGACAAAATTCATTCTATTTTTATTCTATTTTCAATTAATATAAATTCAATATACATTTTTTTTAATATTATCATTATAAATAGTCTTAGTAGTGTTATTACAATAAGTTGTTTATACATACGAAGTGAGGATCTTTTTAATGTTAAGCTTTTAATGAATTATTTAGCTTGTCTACATTTGAGTTTATGTTTTAATGTGTGTTTTTAGTTTTAGAAGGAGTATTAATGAGATTATAGGTAGGAAGATGCAAATGTAAAAAAATCTAACCATGTTCACTGTCCAATAATAGGACGTATCAAAATTAAACTAAACATATAAAAAGTTCAAAGGGTAGTGCAATTAAGTCTAAGATTTACAATAAATTGAAAAATACAATACCAGTACAACCCTCAACTACTGTTCCCACACAACAAATTCAACACGTGTCCTTCAAATAATTTTCTTTTTTCAAAGATGTCATACCGATATTTTATAAATATTTTTCAAGATTCTTTTTCACTATAAAAATAAAAAAATTGGAAAAATAATTCCCAATCATTTAAATTTATACTAATAGCCTAATATTTTGCCCCCCTGCTTTTGAATACAATACTTGATTTTGGTTAAAATGCTTAGGCATTTAGGGATTATATTTCCCCCCCTCATTTTTAAAATTCATTTTAATTTTTTGATTTCGATATTTTCCATTCATTTTTGGAAAATTACCATTGATATAGAAATAAAGCCAAAACCTAAATATTTCCTCAATTGAATGGATTGTTGGGTTGTCCATTGATTCAAATCAAAGCATCAACAATGGCATCAAATTGGACAAATTATTTATTTATTTTAATTTTTAATGTTGGAAAGAGTTTAAAGTTAAAGTATTTTCAGATCACATGCATAGAAATATGCCATTAGAAACACTTAGAATGAAAATTCATCATAATTGAAGAAAAACTTATAGATTTGTAATTGATCTTCTTAAAATTCAAATTTAAAACACTTATATCTCACTTGATATTGGTCATTTTTACATAGATCATAGTTGTAATGAGATATGATAGTTTCTTTTTTAATGTAAATCTTAATCAATACATTTGCAATTCATTTCTTTGCAAAAACTGAAAGTTGAACTTCAAATAATTTATCAAATCACTTGCAACATTTAAAGGCTAATTAATCAATACCATTTTTTTAATCCTATTAATTTAAATATTAATTCAAACTTACTTTCAATGTAGTTACCTCTATTTAACTCGTTTGATATAATCCCAGTACAATCTCCATGCACAATGAATCCCAATACTTGATGAATTAAGGCATACATTTTACAACCTCTATCCAAAAATAATTGTCCTAGTTTTTGACATTCTTTTGCCTAGTTTTTTATACTTCAAATGTGAGCTCTGTCCATTTGAAATGGATGGACAATGAAAGTGACACAAAACCTACATACTACCGGTACTATTATAGATAGACCATTTTTCAAGTATTGAGACAAATTTTCTTGGGAATTAAAACGTTAAGCTGAAAAAGGCCGAAAACTACAACAAATTTTATTTCCGGACAGAAGGAGTATTATGTAATTGATTTTTTCTATAAAAAAAAACTTATAATTCTTGGGTAAATGATAAGAATTCCAATTTTCATCTAATTCAACCACCATGAGATTATTTCAACAATAATGACCATAATCAACACACAAAATTAATTTCATCAGTGAAACCAAAAATTTAACCAATATCAAAGCAAATAGCAAACTAAGAGAATTGCCACTAGAGCTTGCCAATGGCCTCGGCAACGGTACTCCGATCTTGCCGCGCATGTCCAGCGCCAAACGGTTCCCCACCACCAACCCTTCTCAGTACAGGTTTTGTTGTTCCTTCCGTAACTCCCATATTTTCTTGGCAACATAGGACTTTTGTAGACGGCAATTTTACGCTCACGCTCACGCTAACTCGGTCAATGTGGAATCTCGTGTGAAGAATGGAAAGAAAGACGAAGAAGATGAACAATGTCCATGAGGTGGCACTCGGAAGATGCTCGGGAAGATAAACGATACCTATAAGATTGTTGGTTGGTGCAGTTGGTACGGTGTGGCTGGTATGGAGGTCTCCTTGGCTCCACGGCCGCCACATTTAGCTGCACATAACTTGTCTTTCTACATGGTTTTGGTCAGCTCGTTTACATAGCAACTAATGGTGATGCTCTAATACCGGTACTGTTAGGAGAGATATGAGGCCTCAAGAAGGGCCCTTCCCTTTGTCGAACTGCTGATCAGCAATAAACCAACAACAATCAATCAAAAAACAAAAAATATATCAAAAGAAAATTAATTTTTTTTTGAAAAAAATAAAAAAATAAAATCGTAGTCTGACGTGGCAAATGGTTGTTTATGTCAGACGTTTTTTAATTTTTTTTTAACATTTTTGCATTTTTTGATTTTTTTGTAAAAAAGAATATTATTTTAAAATCCCGGCCAACTGAATTCAACTGATCCAAAGTGGGAGCTTTCTTGAGGCCCAATATCTCTCCTAATGATATGGAGCTCCACAAAGGGACATGTATGAGCCAGACTCCCACGGATGTCCACAAATAGAATGAGTAATGCATTTCCGGTGATGTCACCTTCCAATTCGGGAACCCACATCCAAACTGAGTGACTTTAGCGCCGGAGTAGTTTACTTTTTGGGTTACATCCAAAAAGTAATGAGTCACACAAAGTAAAAGCCTCTAACTTTCGCTCACCTATTTCGGGAGCATCAAGTTTGACTTTGGGCGCGGCCAAGAATCAAAAGGGCATGGGGCACCCCCAAGGGAAATGTTGAGGAAGCTGGCCCCCGGAGATGCTGGGGACCCGCAACTCCCCCCTGAAAACAGCCCTGAATAAGGACCACTGTAGTAATGGCGGGCGTGCCATTGTGGTGGCCCGATTCCGGGCGGAATACGTCGTCGTCCTTTCCGTTTCATACAAATTGAGCGGGGCGTTCCTCGCGTAGGGTTTTCGTCACGTCGCAAGGGCGGGTCCGCTTGTTCATCAATACTGTCTTCCTCGTTCTTCTTCTTGTTCTTCTTCCCCTTGGACTCGGAATGGCCCTGCCTCATGTCGCTTGTACTCTCGTTGCAGAAGCTCCGGCAATGCGTTGCCGGCGCTTCTGCGATGTTTGGACGAGACGTAATACCTCCTTGTATTTTTCCAGCGCGCAACGTTGAGGAGACCAGCTTAGGCAAGAATAATGTAGGACCGTGGGAGTGTTGTGGTGAGGAGAAGAGTGGTGGAGGAGAATCAGCGCACGGTGGTGATAGTTTGGTCAGAGGTTTTCTTGTTGTTGTTATTCGGACAATGTGGAACTGGAACAGTGTTTCGGTTTCGATGCGGACGGAGGAAGCGTGTTCGTTGATCGAGGAGGTATGTGTTGGTTTTTTGGAATGTCGTGTTCAGGAATCAGTGGTGATCAACGCACTTTACGTGTTGAGTTTCCTCGATCCTTCCTTATTGCATCAGTAATGAGTGTTCTTTGATAAACAACAAAGAACAGAATGCTTCTAAGTTTTTTTAATGTCGTGCTTCTCGTTTTGGCCGCATTCAAATTTCTGGTCAGTAGGAATTTCAGAGGTATGTTGGAGAGAGTGTTGTTTTTTTGGAATGTCGTGTTCCTACACTTGAGGAATCAGTGGTGATCAACGTACTTTACGCGTTGAGTTTCCTCGATCCTTCCTTGTTGCATCAGTAACGAGTGTTCTTTGATCAACAGCAAAGAAAAGGATGCTTCTAAGTTTTTTTTTTTAATGTAGTGGTTCTCGTTTTGGCTGCATTCTATTCTGGTTAGTAGGAATCTCCGCTTCTTCTAGCATCTGAGGTATTGCAGAGATTCTGTGGTTTAGTAACTCCAGAAGGCGTTGACATTTTCCTCTTTTAGGCTTTTCTAGCTCTTGTGGAAGGCGTAAGTTCTATAGTTTTCGGAGGTTGAATAGTTTTCAGGATTTTGTTGATACTACTTTCGGTGTTAAACATTGAAGCTTTGGATTAATAAGTTGCTGTTGAAAGGAAGTTTTCTAATCGATAGTTGGATTGATAATATTGAATTGAGATGTTTCGTTATTCCGTTGTAGTTTTTAGAAGATTTATCAATGCGCACTTAATAGTTTTTAGGATGTAGAATCGAAGTGGTTACAGGACGCGATTGATGTCCGTGCGTCGGGAATTTTTTTTACTGATATACTGAATCTTGTTGTTGATTTTTTGGAGCAGGTGATATCGAACGCAGAACATGAGAATATGACGGACCTGATTATGGCGCTCTACGTGACAGATCTATGTTGTCATGGAAATGATGTCACCGTTTCTGGAACTCTCAAATACGCAAACGCTGGGCGTGAACGGGAGAGAGCAGCTATGAAGAAGGAAGCGCTTGTTGATGCAGCTAGTTTACAGCACAAATTTAGGAGATTATTCATTTTGATGCTAAGCAGAATTGGCCAAGATCGCCTTTACGGTCCGAAGAGCTACTCAGCTACTTTTAAGGAGCAGGTGACTACTTTCACCCGCTTAAGGATGATGCGCTTTGCCTCGAGCACATTTTCAGTCGTGTTTCTCTTTTGTCTGAATGTCTTTTTGAGTTCCATAACTGATTGACTGTGCGGCTCGTTCGATTGTCTTAGATCTGTTAACTCTGAAAGGTCGGGCGTGAAGCTCTTATAATTTTCAATTTCTAAGTTCCATTTGGCTCATATAATCAAATGAAAATATTTTAATCTTACAAATTAAATCACATGACTTCTATAAGTCCCAAAATTTTCACATGTTTTAGTGAAGATTTGAAATTACAGTGAATTTTTTGAAGTAAAGATCAAGAAAAGCTGAAGAAAATTCATGAGAATTTCAAATTTGAAATTTGAAATGAGAAAATTCTCATGATCTGAAAATTTCTCATTTTCTCATTTCAAATTTCAAATCTGAAAATTTCACCATAGGTGTATATTTTAGTAATGAGCTTCATAGTGCAACCAAATTTCCATGTAATTCTATTTTCAGAAATCAATAGGCCATGGTAATAGGCCTTGTTTTCTAATTGTTATAGAATATTTAATTTTAGGAATTTTGGAAAATTTCTAATTGGAGTAGAAAATAGCTTTGGTAAGCTTCATTGCATCATTTAAGTTCAAATGCAAGAAAAGTCATTTTGATGACCAGAATTGATATCAACAAGAAGCTAAAAGTTGACAAAATACACTACATTGTGATCTGTTTTCAACAATTATTTTAGAGTTCGGGAACATGATATGATAAACTCTTCTAGAGAATTTCAAGCAAAAGAAATGGATGAAAATCATCCAACCTCAAGAGAATCCGACAGGCCGGAAATCGGCTTGGGCGAAGTTCCAGGGTTAAGGGAATTAAACAGGGCTCACTTTGGCAGGATTGAGATCTGAGAGTATGTCATTATTGTTTTTTTCATTTTCTTTCGTTGTGCACTGAAGGTATTTGATGCTCAATCATTGAGATTAGTTGAGGACTATAGTCCAACATCCAGTCAGCCAGAGGTGCTCCAGCATCGGCAACCGTATTTGTATCGAGGCTTCAACGAGAAATCATTTCAGTCCTTGATGGTATTATCACTCATAGGTTGGAGATCGATTTGGACGTTGTGGCACTACTGTCTACTCCAGTTGATCTGTTGTTCTTTCTGAATTTCGGTGAGTCTCTCTTTCTCTGTTATGTTTTCAGCTCTTTTGAAGGGTGAATGTTGACACGCACAGTTATGGATGGTCGATTCTTTATGGCTGTAAAGGTTGCACATTTGAGTGATCAAGGAGATGTACACAAGCCCGAGCCAATGTATATGTAGCGTGTAATGCATTAGAGACTGATTGATATTTACACTTGTTGACCAACGCTATTTTTCTTTTCTAGGACGTGAGGTTTCTTTCGTTCAGTGCTGGTTGACAACAATCCAATCTTGTTCAAGCTTTTCTGAAAGCCTGAGTACGGATGTGGCTTTCGGTCAAAGTGTGCATAACCACGGCAATTTCATTCTATAGCTTCTGAATTTTGTAACTGGTGAACGGTCAAGTGAGCAAGCCTCTTGAACCATGTGATCGTTACTGATCAATTTGTAATAGGTCTGATTTTTGTGATCCTTGTGATATTTTTATAGAAGAGTTTGTGGATTTTTTTTTCTGGTGAGAATAAGGAAAGGAACTTTGTACTTTGTCGATACTGAGTAGGTGTGCTTACGACCTTCCATACCGTCCACATTTTTAACATATTTAAGTCTTCGTTAAATATCTAAAATTATGAATTGTAGTTCATGGGCGGGATGGCCGTTTTGCCGTTCGTTACTTGTGTAAGTCTTCTTTAACCATGTTATTGCTGCTTAACATATTTCAAGGGTTTTGACTTTGTTCGTCTCTTGCTCGATGCATTGATTAACAACCAGTTAATCAATGTCCAAATCATATCAGGTGAAAGAGGCGTGTTCATACAATTCAGGGATCTCCCAAGAAAAGCTTCTTCTGCAAGTTGTCGCATTGCTGGTGAAGGTCCCACAATTTGAAGTCGGTATGCTCATGTGCTTCTCCATTCTCATCTCTCAGCACAAGGAGCCCGGAATTTGGCAGCTCCACGAGATGGAACATTCACCCCAGAATTGATGATTTTAACATTGTTTCGATGCAGTGCTCGCCAAGATATGGCTCTACAACTTAGGAAATCTTACTCACATTTTGGGAGGAGCCTAAGCTAGAGCCAATTAGGAGTAGGTCTTAGTATTAGAGGCGTTCTGTTATTTATTTAGGACCTCAGCCACGGTCATGATGATACTTTGTGATGCTTTCTCGCGGAAATAGCTAACAGCTACAGATTGGCCTTAGTTTTGCTGCATCTGAAGTTGTGAAGAAAAAACACGGAGACTGCACCTGACTTTTGCCAGAGCGAATCCCGAGTGTGCTTTAACAGCTCTTTATTAACAGAAATAAAGAGCGATGTAGTATATTCAGCGAAGCTGGTTTTCTTAGTCCACACTATGATAGTCACCCAATGTTTTATTTCCAGCTATAAGAACGATCTTCTATGTTCCGCTACTATTGTTTTTAGCTCCTCTTTCATCCCTGTTTGTCTTCTGTTGCGAGTTTTAAGGGGCTATGTTGGTATGAAATATATTTCTTCAATTCTTTATTACAATTTCAGTATTTAAAACACTTACTCTTTCGTGAACTTTATTTCTCATGCCATGATTGGCAGTTACCATATTCTTGCAATAGTTGAGTGCTGAGGTCTTCAAACTCAAGGGTCTGCTATAATTTATGTTTAAGTCCATCCTGAGAAAATTGTGGTACTCCATCAGGTTCCACCTTGAATAGTGCTTTAGCGAGAGGTCTTAGAACTGGTGCTGGTAGTTCATTAGTAAGAATTATTAATGGGACTAGTGAATGAGGATGACCATGGTGCCAATTACTGTAGCTTCAACAGATTCGAATGATGGAGCTTGAAACGACACCTAACGTGAGGAAATCTTCATCAGAATTCCAGTTGCCAGCCGGCAACTAACTTCTTCCCTTCCTGCGACAAGCCACCAGGTGAGAAAACACAAACCTCGGGAAGTGAGGTGAGAAAACACAAACCTAGGGAAGGACGATGTTACACCCTGTCCTCTCTAATCTGACGGCGTGGGATCCAAAAAAATTGACTATGATATAGATGAAAGGTGTGCTACATAATTTGCATGTGTCACAAGTGTGCTACAATTGATACTGTAATAAGTTTGGAGAATACTCCAGAATGTCATTTTTGAGGTCATGTTTGAGTTTAGTGCGGTAAAGAGATTTCGTTGTCTTTTTGTGATAAGAGAGTCGGAACTCAAATTGGATTCAGTATCAGGGGGCGATTTTTTGTTCTAATTCACAGGGCAACGGTTGTGATTGAGATTTTATCGGACTCGCATCCCGTGAAGGAGAAAGGAGGCGCTCGAATCTGGTAGTAAGCCTAAAGATTGAAAGAACAGGAGAGAAATCAATATTCTCGAGCTTTTGTTTTGTCGCTGTGCTTAGCGATGGGTTCATTTGGATTTAATTCGTGCATCAAATGGCGTTAAGATAGATTATTTTACCAAGGAGTTGTTTTGCAGAGCTTTCTAGAGCTTTTTCTTATGAACAAGTGAAAGATGCGCAAGTGTCGGATTCGTTGCCCGTGCTGATAATCGATTCTCTACGGTAACTTCCGTCATCCCTTTCTTCTGCGATTATCTGAATGCCATGGTCATGTTCCTTTCTGTTTTCAACACTGCTTGTATCCAACAAATGTGATCTGATTGACCTTGATGTAGTCGAGGCATGAAGCCATGTCCAAATTCTACAATAGTGTTTGTCCCTACCGTCGTTTCTTTTTCTTTTTCCTTAACAAAAATGAAGTATTGTTCATTGCAAACAAAGAAACATACAACCCCGCATCAGTGGAAACCGCCAGGGGGGACTCGTTATTTTGGCTCAAGCGTCATTTTGGCTTCTGCGTTATATGCCGTAGTTATTATGTGGCCAACAGTGTTATGTAGGTTATGACGTTATGTGGCTGTCTCCTCTGTGGTTCTTATATAAACTTCAAATGCATTTAAATGCTCTGCTTTCCTCTGACATGCATTCTGACATGCTTTGTCATTCAGTTCTGGCGATGACGCAGCATGACCCGCCTGTGCGCTCAGGCGGGCACGGATGCCAGCGGAAGGAAATTCTGTTCACACATATGGCTAGCACAGATGCTCAATTGCAACACCAAGCAGACGTTCTTCAAGAAATCGTGGGACGCGTTGGAAATAGCCCGGCTGGAAGAGTTCATGTGTCCGCGATGGAGAGCCGAGTTGAAGCTCGTGGCCGCCCCTGCTTACATCCGAATCTGGTTGCCCATTCTGCCAGACAGTGTGCTTAAGGAATTCGGGCAGATCTTCCGCACGCGGCCGAACTTGGTGCGACCCTGGGCTTCCCGAATGAAGCACATCTACGGCGCCATCACACACCAATTCGACAGCATCTTCTCGGTGGAAGGACGGAATGGGTCCAGGCTGCTGGAGTACCAGGACCGCGACGTGAAGCAACTGAACGTGTTCTGGCCGCTATTCTACTTCGGGCAAGGGGAGCAGCAGAACCAGCTGTACATGGACAAGCTGGAATACTTGGAAACCAGGTGGGCCACGATCAGCCCGAGCTATGTCGCAGGCGGGAAGAGAGACCCCATTCCTCGACGCCCGCCTCGGCAAAAGGAAGATCCATGGGACTGCTACTGTCATACCGAAGGGAGCTGCGATTGCCATTGTCACCTGCAACGGAAATGCGGGTGCGTCTGCTCCAGGCAGTGTAAATGCCACTGCCACAAAACGGAGTGTTGCATCTGCCTGGTTTTTTCGAAGAGGTGGTGCGTGAAGTGCAATTGCCATCTGCACAGGGCGCATTGCAGGAAGGTGACGATGTGCGAGTGCCGATGCCACAAAGACGAGACGCTTGAGCACGGCTGGATCAACGAATTTTAATTAATTAATTAATTAAGAACCTCGATTTTCCTCCCCTTCATTTCGGGCCAGCAAGCTAAGAAATGCTTGCCCTACATCAGAACAACTCGTGCCGTGCGATGATTCTCTTGCACCAGGGAAACGTATCGCCTACAACTATCTGATCATGTATAAGATAGTTTGAGTAGCTCGAGTTTATCAGTTGCAGATTTGAATACTAGTGGTGCTACCAGCTGTACGTTGAGTTCCAGCCTTTGATGCGCCACAATTGAGCAATTCTAGTATCCTTTAACAAAACACGCAAGCGCTGAGAAACATGTTTGAATAACGATTTTAATTACCCGCGAGTATGTGCTCATGATATGATTTTTGTGCGCTTGACACCGAAATGGCATGCATGTGAGATCAAGGGCGGCAGATTTCTAACAATAGCACTTGTGTTTCACACATCGCTTATCAGGCTATCTTGAGCCGATTCTCTAGGGCTCGTTGAATCGTTTCCCTCTTCAATCAGTGATCAGAAAGTCCTGCTCGGTGAGGTGGGTTGAACACGGCCTTCTTTTCACTCGAACTCATTCGTACGCTCTTCAACCATCTTTTCTCCTTTTCACACTTTACGGTTTCACACACCGCTTTTGTACACTGTTCGACCAACTTTTCTCCTTTTCATCCTTTAGGGTTTCACGCACCGCTTTTGTGTACTCCTTGTGAAATGTGGGGGACTGGTCTACAGAATTCCAAATGATAACTGGTTATTCTTCCCTGAGCAACGATGCGTGAAACGCATCACTGATCCTCTGTTCTTGTCGGAATGTGGTTAGCCAGTACTCCAGAGACTGTAATTCTTAGTATTCCGTTTCGACCGTCAGTAGCTCACACACCAAGAGTCTCCGACTCGTAGTATTCTGGTTTCGGTGATTAGATCGCACAGTGAGACTACAAATAGGTTCAACATTGAAGGCGTAGTACAGTGTATAGTTGAGTAGCAGTTCGAAGGGCGAAACTTAACGAAGAGGTAGGACATCCTTTAGCATGTTCAATTCAAACTAGTATATTGAATTTTTGGAAACTGGGACCTAATCTCTGGCTTGTGCAATTGTACCAGTTTCAAACCATTCCCCAACAAACCGTCAACAAATTGGAAGACTTGGTACTCTAGCATCGGTACAGAAAACCACCTGTCAAATTCCATGTGGGATAATCTTGCTGTCATAGGGCGGAGGTCCGGTGGTGAGTTTCTGTCTCCTCAGCACATTGAGCTGAGGAATTGTTAGTATCTCCAAAACTAGAATGGGAGATTAATACAATTAGTGGTCAATCAGTTGGCCAATTAGTGGAGACATTTTGCGCACTTAACTTACTTTTCTGCCAAAATGCAGGAATGGTTGGTGCCTCAGGCAACGGTAATTCTGAGGAGAGGAAGTCAGATGGGTGCTGCCCTTAACTTCGCCACCCGTACCTGGGGCTTTTGAGCCATATGTGTATATGAGCAGCAAGATAATTTTGGGATGTCTCGAAAACACTACACTAAATAGTGTATTTAGTGTGAGATAATTATAAGATTTGAAAATGTTATAGATTTTTACTCTCGACAAAAAAATTTACCAAAGATATTGATTCCAATACTATTGAAAGATCCCCATCTTGACCAATATAGAGGGTAAAAAAATTGGTCAACAGTAAAAAATTACATGTTTATGTAAATTAGTGTATCTCACACTAAATATACTATTTAGAGTACCACAACAATTTTCACCACTTCTGTGCCAACGATTCTGCTCTTGGAATGAACCTTCTAGAGCGATATGTGTGTGAGGCGTGTTGTGTAAATAAAGATCGCCATACACAACAGATTGAGTACTATAAAGTACAAACCAACATCGAATATGCAATTAAAAACCAAATAAGAATGCATAACATACTCTTTTAATTAGTTTATGTAGTCTATTTGAGTTTAGGGAGTTTTCACTAATTTGGTACTTCATCCAATTAGAGACGTGGGATATTAGGTGGAGAAGCTCCCTTGACTTGGCATTCTTTGTCAAGTCGAGTCTTGTGAGTCAGTGTTCTTAAAGAGTCTTTGTTGTGAAGATTTGCTTGGATATGGTTGCTTGTCTTGGAGTAAAAGCTTTGGGTCTCTCTTTGATATTTGCACTCTAGGATTCTCCTTTCATGAAATCAAAGAGAGACCCGAAGTATCAAAGAAACCCAAAGCGATATTCAAACGCAAACCCCCATAGTCAAACAAACCCTCACAACAAAGGCTCTCTTCAAGAACACTTACAAGACTCGACTTGGTAAAAAATGCCAAGTTAAGAGAGCTTCACACAACCCTAGTTGAATGAAGTACTAAAATGAATGAAAACTTCTTAAAGTAAAATAGACTGTATAAACTAACGTGGTTTAGAAACTACATCCATCCGACGTGGCTTGGCAGTTGGTACTTGATGCCACGACAGTGGAAGTTGGAGTCTCATGAGTTCTTTGCCGTTGATGTACAAAATGACCTCGCCAAATCGGAGAATTTTGTAGTGTCAATTTGGCAGACACAATTCTAGATCATGCTCTACTTTGTCTGCAAGTGACCGTCGAAACTCCAGAATTCTCCCATCTTATACCTCACACACAACTAAACAACATTTTTGCAAGTAAAAGGTCCTAGTCGTTACAATGGTATAGATATGAAGTTTCAGTTGGGCAATTGAAACTGTGCCAATTTTCATTGAAATTAGTCATTTGAACGAATATGACATACTATTATTTAGCTCCATTCAAGATGACATTTCACAGGGGTCCCAAACATTTTTGCCGGGGTAAAAAGTGGATGGTTTGGCCTCATTTTTTAACCCATTTAGCATTGTGTCTAAAAGTGCAGATTGGGAGTTGGGGGTCAAACTTTGACTCCCTTTCTGGAATCTTTACCGGGGTAAAACATGATTTACCGGGGTAAAACCATGGTGCTTTAGACGGGCATGGGGGCAAAAAAAACTGCCCTGGGGTAAAAATCCCTCATTTTTACCCCTACCCCAAGTTTGGCCCGGGTTCAAACTGTGAGGGTTCCCTGTGTTTACAAGTAATCTGTCATCCGATTGAGAAAAATGTTCATGTATTGAGAATGAATGAAGGATCACAAGGAAGAATATAACGTGATTCCTGATGAGACTTCACTTGAATACTTTCTTCATTGAAGTAGCGCATTCATTGCGAGAAGCCATTATTAACCACTGCTCATGAATGCCAGGGCCACACAGGCCATGAAACTGCCGTCCTGTAACGGCTGAAGTAAGATGATGTAACTTACGTCTGTACAGCAGGACAGTAAAGTCAAACCCCGGTAAACATAAACATAACTTTTCCATCAGTCAAGGCACGGAGTTTGTCGAGGTCGGTTTGTCAAACACAAAAGAAATCGAGTTTGAAACGGAAGTTTAATTGCACAGGGGCCTCATATGGTTTCCCTGTGTTGACTGTCACTTTCCCCTCTGGGCTTCAGAACTCAACACATGTTAAAACTTTCCTTCTACAAGTAGGAGACTAAGCTTAAGCAGGTGATTTTGTACACATGTCAAAACTTGAAATCACAGGGAAAAGTGACACAACACAGGAGAACCATATGACCTCCCTGTGTTTTACAAATAAACCACTATTCTTATTAAACAAAAACAACTAAAAGCGGTTACTTGTTTTTGACAAGCTTCTCAGTGTTCAAGATTGAAGTCCTCATATGAATTTCAGTTTAATTGAAGGGTGTTGAAATTTTAGCATTTCAGTTGAAGGGCATGCTCAAAACCATCTAACTCCACGTAATCCTTGAAGTGACAATGCCCTACGCTTCTTGATTTTTGTATTTGTTTTCCAAGTGTCAAAAATACCATTCCAATCCACGAATTCAACTTCCAAACTGTTGAGACTAACCCTCATCAATGCATCAAGTGTGTCAAGGTCACTTGAAATTAAAGATTATGCCTGAATGTTTTCCCACACTATTTTAAACATGTGAAAAATAGTGGTGCTTTGATAAATTAGTTGAAGGACTGGACTGAAGGTGAAGCGACTGGCTTGCTGCAGGTACGTACGTTCACCGGAAGCCAGCCAGCATAGCCATGATCCACACATTTGGCACGTCATTCTTTTATCAATCATGGCATTCATGCACAACTAATGGCCGGATATCAGCAGAGGTTAAGTTTACTTCAGGTGTATTTTATTTTCCAAATTGCAATTGATTTCCTTCAATTTGTGCCCAATAAAAAAAGAAAAAGAAAAAGAGTTTACTCCAGGTCGATCATGCAGAGGATGCGAATGATCGAAGAGAATCAGGGCCTGCACCGCTGTCTCGGCTCACGCGCATTCCAATCTCAATGCCACTTTGGCACTCTATCACAGTCACGTATCCATTGTTGTTTTCATATGAACATTAGAGAAATTCGTAAAGTCATGAAATCTTTGGGTTTTGGTACTGTGTCAGACAAGATTCTGGTTCGCAGGACAAGAAAAGTAGGGAGTGTTGGGTTCCAAAATTAAAAACTAGATGAGTTTTATTTCCAGAAAGCAAAGTTGGTAAACTTGAGTGAGTGCGTTTAATCCCGTGGCAAGGCGTGCCACCCGGGAAGGCGCCGGAACCCGTTTGGAATTAGGCCACATGACCGGAATACTACCGTTGCTAAGGTTTGAATCGTGCACCTTGTGGCCCCAAGAGCCTCATTGGCTTCCAATCCTAGCCCGGCACACTCAACATCTTATCTCTTGAGCTTGTGACAAAGACTTTGCTGATATCTATAAAATAGAGGATGGGGAGTCCAACTGTGGGTGGGTGATTCAGGGATTTTGCACATTTCTCTCTTAACAAGCAGATTACAATGAGGAGTTCAAGTGACATAAGAGGCCCTTCCCATATGGCACCCGCCATGTCTTGTCCGAAATAGATGTCGGGTTCACTGTGAGATCTCCTCTAATAAAAGTGAGAGCCGGTCCATGAAAGACATCGACCATCGCAAGCCCGCCCAACTTGTGAAGCACCCGTCCTCTATATTGAATAGGGGACTTTAGGGGACCTATACTAATTTATCGACATTTCACACCAATACAAAATATTTACCATTCCTGTACTGAAATACGGTATTTTATTTTTTATTTTTTGACACAAATAGTCAGACAATCACACACTTTATTTTATTTTTGCCAAACCATCTCTTTCTTTTTCCACAAGGTAATAATTTTTTCATAGGGTAATTTTTACAAAGTCCTTTTAATTTTTTGGTCCTCTTAAGAGTTAAGACCCCTATTCACAATAGCTACTTCATCGAAGAAACTAAACAAGGTACTTTATTCCTTGTGGAGCCCAACTTGTGAGAGTAGGCATAGGCTCCCTAACACATGTCATGACCTAAGACAATCGCTAAATATTGAATAGAAGAATATATCTATATGCTTAAATATATCTAAACCCGATTTTCAACCATCTACTCATATACCTTCGAACCTACATAACTTTTGCAGGATATAGTCAATTGCACGAGTCTTTGGCCGGCCATAAACACTTTCCAGTACTTTATTGAGAAACAATGAAAGACAACATACACATATTTCCTGTAATTCCTAGTCAAGAGGAAAGAAGAAGATACATCGATCTTCCAGTCCTTTATTGCAAAGTAACCGCTATAGATATGACTAGGGACTGTAGTTAAACAAACAGTATTATATAATATATCACCCGAGTTAATGAAAACAACATCACCAGTGCGGCACTGCGGCAGTGCTAGCTCATGAGATCGATTTGATCACATGATCTCATGACCAGAGGACTCGTCCTGGACATGGGGCACCCTGAAGAACTTCTCCAGTTGTTTCACGATCTCGGGGCTCAGATTAAATTTTCAACCATCTTCCAAGAAACCTTTGAACCTTAATAACTTTTGCAGACTATAGTCAATTGCACGAGTCTTTTGGCCAGGGCTCCATAAACACTTTCCAGTGCTTTATTGAGAAACAATGAAAGACAACATACATACATTTTATTTTTCTATTCCTAGCGAAGAGGAGTGAAGATGATACATCGATCGATCTTCCAGGCTTTTATTGCAAACTGTGGGGCATGATAGTAAACAAACAGTAGTAATATCACCCGGGTTAATGAAAACAACGTACATTACCAGTGCTAGCTCACATATGAGATCGAACTGATTACATGACCTCATGACCCGAGGACTCGTCGACCTGAACATGGGGCACACTGAAGAACTTCTCCAGTTGTTTCACGATCTCGGGGCTGAGGTTGAAGGCCTTCTCCAGGATCTGCTCCTTGACGCCGGCGCCGAACGTACTAGCCCCGACGTCTGAGCGGCCGGCGTTCTGGCTGTCGAGGGCCAGCACGGCGTACGCGGGGGTGGTGCCCACGTTGAGCTGGAAGTGCATGAGGCCGCGCGGGAAGACCGTGATGTCGCCCGGGTGCAGCACCGTGGACCACAGCTTGTTGTTGGTGTCCACGAACCCCACCAGGAGCTCCCCTTGCTGGCACGACAGAATCTCCGTGCCGCGCTGGTGCCAGTGCGGCACGTTCAGCCCCGCTGGGTATGCGAAGTCGAGACGCGCCCACGAGATCCCCTGCGTTCATGTATGCACGGTCAATTGGTTTTCTTGGTTTAATGAATGCATGGTTAGTAGAGAAATAATGCTAGACTTGGCTGAGTGCAAATCATCAACAGTGTAGAACTTGGTATAAACAAATGAGCCAAAAATTAATATTGCTATGTCATCTAGAATATTCTATCAGAACTATTTTTATTTTATTTTTCACGGATCTGTGTGAGCTATCTCCACTGTGTATTACGTTTGTTAGCAACTTAGGCGAGTAACTCAAATAGAGTTGGGGTAACTTAAGCAGCGTTACAGCTTGTTAAGCAACATTTAGAAACCGTAATATTGTTATAGCTACTCTTATAGCTAGCTACTCCCCTAACGTTGCTAACAAACGTAGCAATCAGTGTATTCTATGATCCTAGTAGGGCTAGAATGTAGTATAGGGAACCTCCCGTGGGTGCACCCCTGGAGAATGTCGCCAGGGGGACATTTGCCGAGGTGAGGTATCCGATACTACATGTGTCCCAACGCAATAATAATGTTGTATAGCTACTCTTACAGTTACTCACCTAATGTTGCTAACAAACATAGCAATCAGTGTATGATCAATTCTAGTAGTGAGGCATGCATATTGAATTTCACATTTAAAAAGATCATATCACATAAGAACACATGCAAAATTATTGTACGTGTGGAAGATAGCTTGATTGTTGACCGGGATGTTATGAGGATTACTGGGGTGTAGTGCAAAGTGCAAACCCACTGTTGAGACAGAATTGGGAGGATGAAACGACATTGGCATGTTGTTCCAACCCCCACTGGCCGTAAGTGGGTTGCACTAGTGAAAAATGGCTGTGAACAATTAATGAAATGCCGACTGTAGCAATATCGATGGCTGGTTTAGAGAAAAACAGGAGCCTACCTGCCCGTTGATGCCGGGGAACTGATTGACGAAGGCTTTCTGGAGCGGGGCGCCGAAGGAGGTGGTGAGGTTGCCCTGGTGGCGCAGCCCGCGGAACGTGAAGTCCTCGGACACCACTTTGGCCGGGTCCTTGCAAGGGAAGCCGTTGATGAAGATTTTGCTGGTCACGTCCGCCACGCAGAAGTCTTGCAGCGGGTCGGGGTCCGCTGCGTGCACGCCACTAGTAAAGGCCAGGACGAGCGCCACCGCCGCTAATATCCACATTACTCTGCCGCTTGCCATTGAATTGTTGGATCGATCGATCGATCAGTTTCAGCTGCCAAGTCTACAGATGCTAGAAACTATACAACGCTAGATAGCTAGATCAGTGTATGCGATCGATCGAAGTTGATGTTGGGGATATGATACTAGCTAGCCTCCCATATATTTATACTGATGGGTTGCATGGGGTCGATCGGGTTCCAGTGCGTGACGTCGTGCAGTGTTTTGCTACATTTTCATGGCTTGAAGAGCAGTCCAGGCTCCTTGGATCATGCTCTAGGTGCTACTTAGGCAATACCTGGGTGATACCTAGGCTACACAGCGAAGAAATGCTGGCTATTATTCCTGTTTTTTTCAACAAAACATCACTGATCTCGTGAACAGGAAGTCAACTGCCAGGTGGGCGGAATATTTATGGCGGCTTCAGACAGGAAGTTCAGAGTGCAGTATCCCGAGGGACGGTACATGTCTGCTTTCCCCGCTTTCCTGCATTTGAATGTGCACTTTTGACACACTTCGACGTTGGTATCGATTCGCTTGCTGGTGCCTGGTGGCTCGATCGATCACATGGTCCCTGCAGTTATTACTGGAACTCGCGTTCAGACGCTAGCTAGCTTTTGGTTATTATTGGACTCACTCAGATTTCACTATTTCAGACTCATGAAGGCACCCTGCAGCGGTGTTTCAGTTTACGTACGGCCGGCGTCGAACTGTTGAAGGCAGTCAGCAGCTGTGTTTCAGTTTGCGTCAGCTATTTAGGGGTGCTTCACACTGTGGGCGAAGGTGAGAGGCACTCAAATTCCACCAATCAGATTGCAAAAAAGTCATAAATTGGTCTCTCTACCTTTCACACTACAGGCCAAAATTCAAAGATGGTCGCCTTCCAAAATGCCTACATGACATTACTTTTTGATCATTATGGTGCCAAGACGACAGACTTTGAAGGGAGAATTGGGAAGGGAGAATTGGGAAGGGAGGATTGGGAAGGGAGGATTGGGAAGGGAGAATTGGGTCGGACTAGAATTGAGAATGGAAACCCAATTCTCCCTCTAAAGTCCATCGAATTATTTTGATAAACTAATGGGATATTTTATTTTATCATAGGCCAGGTCATCAAAGCCTTGAACTTTGGATTTGGCCTTTGGGGCTTCACACTATAACAGGCTATTTGGATTTGGCCTTTGGGGCTTCACACTACAACCGGTTGTTTGGATTTGATCTTTGGAGATTCACACTATGGCCAGCCAAAGGCTCCAATTTCTATATTTTTTTGAAATTATGCCTTTGAACTCTCAACATGAATTGACTTCGACAGCCTCTCGACTTCGACGGCCATAGTGTGAAGCGGCCCATACTACCCACCTAGGTCAACTTTGACCTCCTGCATGTAGAAAGGCTTTGCGAGTTCCGTCGCCGGGATTCTTCGACGTCATTTTCACAGGAGAAAAAACAGGGAGGGCCATTGACCTGTGACTAACGGTTGGGGTGGGACTTCCTCGTATCCACTCAAATAGCGGATTTCAGTGCAATTTCTGTTTCTCGTATATTCTGCATAAATTCTAACATATTCTGCATATATTCTGCGTATATACTAGTCCAGGTTTTTAGACACGTACTTGAAATTAAGTCCTAATCTTCCGAGCTCAGACATTGAAAGGTCACAAATATTTCATGCTATAATAACAATTGTGACCATTGTATATATTTCAGAGCTTAGGCATCGAAAGGTCACGATTTTGACGATCTCCAACATGCCATTGTAACGAATATAGGTATATAACCGATGCATAATTTTCAGAGCTCGGGCATTTAAAGTTTATAAGTCCGACGCTCGATCTGAAACATGCCATAATTTCGAACACGGTTACAATATGTTGTAACATGGTGTTATCCGATGTATTTATTGGACTTCCTCATCCTGATCGAGTTTTTCATCAGTTTGGTGATCTTCAATGAAGAAACTGAACACCGAGATCAGTGAGCAGATCAAGATCATAATAAGGGACATGATCAGTTTAATTCAAGTCAGGAATCCCTCTAAGATGAGATTCGTCAATGAGCTCTAGAAAGCAGCCGGAAGTCGTGAGATGCCAAAGCCAGGAGTCGTGATTACGGCACTTCCACCTCAGATACAACGTCTCCGTGTTTCAAGGAGACAAGCTACTTATGCTGCACTGATGTAGCACGTACGTACGGAAGAACGTCTCACATTTCCATTATTCAAATACACCCTAGCTAGCACCACTTTTCGCAACAGACACAAATATATTCAAACCATGTACGTTCGACAAACCAAACTGCGACACATGGTCATTGTCAAATTCCTTAAGTTTACGGCTACTGTAGGTCACATAATAATGACCAGTTGGTTACGTAAGCTCAATGACTATTGCTCTAGAAGTATTTTAACCTGATATTGAGGCTCCTTTGGTCACACGATGTCAAAAAGCCCGCAGGACTGGAACCACTGGAAATCAGACACTACAGTGGTCCGGTCCGGCCTGATCGAAGTAGTGATCGATGGCGACATCACTAGGAAATTCTCTGAAACCAGTGCAAGTTTCGGTGACTGTCCCGGATAAGAATCATTGTCACCTACTGTGGGTCACAGCACAATGACCAGGTGTTTACGTAAGCTCAATGACTTATGCTCTACAAGAATTTTAACCTGATACTCCGGCTCCATTTGTCACTTACCCGATGTCAAAAAGCCCGCAGAGCTGGAACCACTGGAAATCAGACACTACAGTGGTCCGGTCCGACCATATCGAGGTAGTGGCCGATCGACATCACTAGGAAATTCTCTGAAACCAGTGTAAGTACGTTTAGTTTCGGTGACTGTCCCGGATAAGAATCGTTGTCATTTGCGCGTCATGGCTTGATCAGCTCCACGCCGGGCTGATTGTTTGCTTTCCGTGATATATGAGGACTTTCATGCATTGCAGGCCATGAAAGGGAGTTGCCAGTGCCGTCCGACAGGATGACTACTATTTAATTGTGGAGCAGACGATGTACGGTCGAGTTGCTGCAATTAGCGGCGTCGAGAGTGATCAGATCGATACCGTATATGGCCAGCCAATTCGAGTCCGCGGACCTCTTTAATATCACCTTCTATTCCATGGGGACGTAATCAAGCGGGGTGTGCGGGATAAATAGATAGAAACCACAGTCCTTTTTCGAGGCCGGCGTGAATAAAGTGTCCGTTCGTAATGTCAGAGCCCACCGGACAAAAGGCCATCGGAAACAAATTTCAACATAACATTATAGCGTGGGACTTTCAGGGACAGGTTTGAATGAAAGGATTCATTTATTTTATTTTATAAATATCACCTCTTTAATTGGTAGCCAACGAAGTCAAGCTTCATGCATGATTGAGTTTAGAGCTTGGCATTTGTCCTATCACACAGGTGTACACAATATCAAATGTTCGCCGTGCAGCTATTGGAGAGTTTGATAATAACGAGTTCACACTTCACACTGTAGATCTTGATCCCTGGGCTAGTGACCAATCAGTTTCATTATTGTGAATGCAAGTGACTGAGCATTCTAGAAACTTAGATCCATTTATAAGATTCTTTAACCCTTGCCAGGGTTCACCCATTTGCTCTCACTGCATGAAAGATAAAAAATCCAAAATATGAGTGATTCCTGAGGTAGGGATATTGTGGACTTTCAATTCTCCACCATCATTCTTTAACTAAAGAATTACAGTTACGAACAAAACTGAGTATTGATTTGAAACTTTTTCATTCAAACAACCATACCATGAGCATCAATGGGCAAAGTCCAAAAGTGAGTATACAAAAGTTGTAGTGTGCGACATATAACACATTACTACAGTAGTTTGAAGAAAAACTCAATTGTGATTTGGAAGAAAATGGATTTCAAAGTTAGCCATGTCTAAAACTCGGTTTTGTGCGATATAATTCGGAACTACTTTAAATTTTGTCAATTTTTTCTTAGAGCTTCAAAAAAACTTTTTGTGCCTTGCATGTTGGTATACATCATTTTAGATTGTTGTACACGAAAATTGAAGGAAGTTGATATTTATAGAATTTAAAATATTCACAATTTGACAAACATGCAAATGATGTTGGTTCTCACGATATTTGAATATTTTTTTGGAATTGAGAGTATGGGACTGCATTGGCCATTGTATAGAGAGCATAGGTTGCAAGATGAACCATTGTTACATCTTAATGCCCTTGCATTTGAAATAGTTGTTGAATAGGCCAATGCATTCAATTTATATATTAGAGGTGTATGATGCAGTTTTTTGTTCTAAATTTTTTTTGTTCTAAATTTTTTGTACAAAGTCTAGAGTTCATGACGCAAATAATCAATCCTATGAAGCAAAAAAAAAAAACATATCATTTTCAATATCATCGAAAAGTTCAAAATTGCCAAAAATTACACTGACTTTCATAAAATTGACAATTTTTTGATGATATTGAACACGAAAAAAACAAGTTGTTCAATTGGTTGATTGAGTATATGCGTCATGAACTCTAGACTTTGTACAAAAAATTTAGAACAAAAAACTGCATCATACACCTCTAATATATAAATTGAATGCATTGGCCTATTCAACAACTATTTCAAATGCAAGGGCATTAAGATGTAACAATGGTTCATCTTGCAACCTATGCTCTCTATACAATGGCCAAAGCAGTCCCATGCTCTCAATTCCAAAAAAATATTCAAATACCGTGAGAACCAACATCATTTGCATGTTTGTCAAATTGTAAATATTTTAAATTCTATAAATATCAACTTCCTTCAATTTTCGTGTACAACAATCTAAAATGATGTATACCAACATGCAAGGCACAAAAAGTTTTTTTGAAGCTCTAAGAAAAAATTGACAAAATTTAAAGTAGTTCCGAATTATATCGCACAAAACCGAGTTTTAGACATGGCTAACTTTGAAATCCATTTTCTTCCAAATCACAATTGAGTTTTTCTTCAAACTACTGTAGTAATGTGTTATATGTCGCACACTACAACTTTTGTATACTCACTTTTGGACTTTGCCCATTGATGCTCATGGTATGGTTGTTTGAATGGAAAAGTTTCAAATCGATACTCAGTTTTGTTCGTAACTGTATGTAGCATGACCGATATTCTAAAATCTGCTACAACGATTCTTGTGCAACATTCGATTCTTGTTCCTAGGTACAGCTTACAAGGGCTAAAGAACCTTATGTTATAACATTTTTATAGAAAATTGAGCTGAATTCAAGAATGCTATGGATGTTAAAGTTTCATAGCAAATTGAGCTATTCCAGAATTCTTTTTAAATATCACCCAGACTTTGGTAGCTAATGTACGTTCATGAATTTAGAGCTTGGCATGTGGAGAGTGTGATAATAACGAGTTCATTTGATCCCTGGCTATAAATGTGGAATGTAGTGCATTGACATCCGCTATCAACTACACTGAATGCATAGCGCATTTAGTGTCCAAGGAGAATTGATGTTTTTTACCACAATTTGTTCAAAGGTGAAGAGAAAAAGTGTCCCTTGACACTACATAGGAGTTTGTCACTTTCATTGAGAGTGCCATATTCTTTCCAAGTAATGAAATTGACATGAGGTGGCAACTTTATAATAAAGGCAGTGTAGTGACCAATCACTTTCATTATTGTGGATGCAAGTGAATGAGCTTTTTAGAATCTTCAATCATCACACTTTTATAGAAAATTGAGCTAATCAAGAATGCTATGGATGTTAAAGTTTTATAGCAAATTGAGGATTTCAGGTTGTTCAAGAATGTTATAGATGTTAAAGGGAGAAAATTGAGTTGTTCTAAAATGTTATCATGAATGTCATTTGTTCTTTCACTAGGAAGATTAATTGTAAACTTTAGTATGGGCCTAAAAGTGTCGGGCTCAGACAATCATTTTAGGTGAGGGAGTCCTTAAGCTAACGTATTAAGAAAATGATTATAAATTTAATCCTTTCTTCAAACTTTAATGTGGACTAATGGATTACTAACTACAAAATTTATTTTTAGACTAATCTCAACGTCATGTTCACTTAGTATCTGAGTGGCTAATATCACATTCTTTGTTCTTTCATCAAACCTTAGAAAATGGCCTCTACCTAATTCAAAACTCAATCTCTATTTTCATCATCACATTCTATTATATCACAAATCTACAACAAATTGCATACAAATGTGATAATAAAATGTTTATTAAGTGTGAAAACCTCTTAACCCTTTAACGCTTTGGGTACTGTAGCTAGGTTCACTGGTTTTCACTGGGTTTTTTCAATATAATTGATACTGCCATAAATAGAATGGATTAAATTAGAAAGTAACCGTACAATTGTATTCTCAATTGGAGTGCAGACATTTTGCCAAAATTAGAGAATCATCTGATGGTGGGATTGGAAGATTATAGTATGTCTTTGAACCGTATAATGCACAGTCAAAAATGAGATTTTGGAGGGTGTGTGACTTCAAAGTTTAATAGAACTTGGGTAAATTTTCCTAAATAAAAGTAAAGATGTTCAGCAATGGCCTATGTCAACACCTCTCCATTGCAATCTTTCATGTTAAGAACGGACTCGTACATAATTGTGAATTTTACAAGTGAGAGTGACTTATCCATGTACGGTTTAGGACAAAAATTTATACGTTAAAATATCAAAGGAGTTGACCAGTACATGGATCAAGATCGGAATACATACACTAATGGAATATGAACAATAGAACACAATTCAAAAAAATAAAATAAGATAACAAACTTCCAAACACAAGAAATACCGCATAGTAAATGTGTTGTATTTGTAAGTATTTACTGTATTTTCAAGTATTTACAATATTTTCGCGTTTTTTTCATAGGTATTTTGATAGTTGCAGAACTCCAAATTATATTTATAACGATCATAAATCTGAACTTCACAATTCAAAATCCAGTTTTTCACGGATTTTCCGTTATTTGCATTTTCGACACATCAGAGACCACAATGTGGTGACTTGAGCACTAAAGGGTTAAACTTGACTTTTAGAACTCCAACACTTATTTTCATTTTTTTATGTCCTTTTTTATATGCAACACTAGTATATTGACCCCAAGTAAAGTACTGTACTTCTCTCATGTCAGTATGTCACACTTATATATGCAATACTAATATACTGCCACACTGTTATAAATTGAGTGCAATTTGATTTTTGGATGCAGCCTATAGTCCTAGACTATGACATTAAAGAGGTATGGGTGTATCAAAAGTCCGGAGATATAATGCATTACTATGATATTATTATAATGATTTATTATAAATCTTGGGAATTGGGACTTTGAACACATGACGGGACTTTTGTGCATTTCCCACTCATGCACATGAAAACTTTCTGCATAAAAAACCAAAATAAGAATAATGAAATAATAAAATAATAAATTGTACTGTGACACTCGGTTGGTGCCAGGCCGAATATTGAGTGAGAGCTTTTCCACACAGAGAAAGCTCCAGTCAGGTATTGTACACGTGTCAACAGGCAATTGAAGCAATTGAAGCTGCATATACTCCTTACAAGGCTATGCAGTATTTTGCCGAAGGTCACTGTAACTTTCCTTGTATGTTTCTTGGTTTCTTCGCTTGTGGGAAATTATTTGGGTTCTTGGTCTAAATTAATCCTTAGAGTTTCGTCACTTGTCCTTCAAAATCGATGAGGACTACATTTTTTGAATGAAAAGTAAGAAATTAATGTTTGAACCAGACGAAATATTCTCTTTGTCCTTGCAAATAGTCAATTTTTGCTATGGTTATACAATCCCTACTTTTCTTTCTACAATTAAGAGGTTGAATAATGAGTGATGAAGATTCATGTACCATGGCAATGTTTTTTGGGCAAAATATCACCAAATTGCACCCAAAAAATAAAATTGGCTAAAAACTGGCCAAAAACCAAGTAGTTTTTTTGCCTAAAAACTTCAAAATTAAAAAAGTATCTTGGGTGAAATCGCCAAATTGTAAATGAAAATAACACAAAATCATGGATATGTGGTATCTTCTATCCAACATGTGGATGAATGTTGAAATATGGAGCACCATTATAACATTTTATATCGCCACTTTGGCACTTCATGAAAAATGAAAAAAAAATGCCTTGTTTTGTACACTAGAATATAAGTGATTGGTTGGAATTTAATATGGTGAGTTGCATGGGTGGAGTGATCAAGAAACCTACCCTCTAAATAAGTGACCCCTACTAGTGATGAAGTTTTAACCCCCTAATCGTCCCAACGTCCATATTTTGGACGTTTTTTGGGGTACATTCACCTTTGATGAGCTGTAACTTTTGCAAAACTGTCCGATTTTAATAAAATTTTGGTAAGACCCCCCTCATGATGTATGGAATGAGTGGTAAATATTCCAGATCAATCCAAGATGTATTGAATTTTTGGTGATCATTTGAAAGTAGGGGTCTTTTTTTTGGACAGTTTTTGTGCATTTTGATGGCTGCAACTTTGGGGGCTTGTATCTCCTTCATCCCATGTCCGTTTTCAAAAAAATGATTGGGTTGGATTCCCCTTAAAGTCTAGTTATCATAATAAAAATATCATATCAATCCATGTTGATCTGAATGTTTTGGAGTCATTTTAGTGCACGGGTCTAGTTTGGACACTTTTTGCTTTCTGGGTCAAATACTCGGGGAGGTCACTACCTTATATCTAGTGTAACCACGTGCGATAAGAGGGTATTTAATTGGGGGCTATTACATAATGGAATATAATATGAATATTCTGAGAATTTTCCAGTATATTCTAGGAATATTCTAGAATTATTCTTGGATTGAATATAAAGCACCCTATTTTACAAAAAAATATTTACAAATTTTACCTCTCTTGAATAAATAAGACCCTATATTTTATCGCACGTAGTTTCTAAATGTAATAGGGGTGCTCCCCCCGAGGTCAAATAGGTCACTTTTCAGGCTACTTTTTGACATTGCAAGGCCATTTTAGGGCACATTAAAATTTTTTCATGAGTGTTTTTTTGTACCAATGTGTTTATATGATGATTTTGAACTACTTTATAGTTGAAAGTTTTTTCATTTGAGTAATTTTGAAAACGAATTTCACCTCTAACTGTGTTGCTAGGAAAATTTCAGCATCCTTTTTTTACATTAAAACACTATGATCTTGCAATCTATATGGCCAAATGACTCCAAATTTGATGCACATGATCTACAACATGTATATTTAATATATTGTACAATTGAGATTCCTATACCTCACTTACATTTAGACCTATAACACATCAAAAGCAATGATGATTTTAAGCCCAAAAAGCTAGGGACGCTTAGGGGTTAATGTGATGAAATTTTCCCGCTTGGCAAATTGCATGTATTGGGCCTTCATCTTACTGCGTCTTTTGACAATAAATACACAAAGAACTCAAAAAAAAGGCAATTGTGCCCATTCTCGCAATATATATATATATATATATATATATATATATATTTATATATTTATATATTTATATATTTATATATTTATATATTTATATATTTATATATTTATATATTTATATATTTATATATTTATATATTTATATATTTATATATTAAAATGCTTTTATTTTGTGACCACTATGGATTGTAAGGTTTATAAAAAATCTGGGATGTTGTGAAACTTTAGTTGAACATTCCTAACTCTTTCATCTTTCATTGAATCCCAAAAAATTTACCATTTTCAATTATTCTCATTCAACTCTGTTTTTTCAAAGTAAATGGACTTATTTTTCCATTGGCACATAAACAACTTTGAATTCAAATACTTTCTATTGAGTGACGTCAAATTTTATGAATTTTATGACCTCGTAGTGCTAACCCTAGGAGGTCCACGTCACTCTTTTATAAAATTTTATATACATACACAAATATCATAGTTTTTTTGGCCACCTATTTGCAAATGCATCACAACATCAATTATTAATACCTTGTTTACAAAAAATTTAGAATTTGATCAATATATTGCCACCTATATTCACATTATAATAAGTAAACTCTAAATTGAAACATACCTTCATTTTATTATAAATATTAAATACTAGCATCTAACACTTAAGTATAAACCTTTATCTTGGTAATTGTGTTTTCTAATGCAATAAAAAATTATTTCTTTGAAAAAATAATATGAAAATCCAATCTATTAATGTATTTAAATTTGTCAATAGTAACTTTTCACTTACAAAATCCATAAAGACGTTTTAAATGCATTACTTAAACCATAAGAGTCATTGGTTGAATACTTGAATTTTATGATAGACCAAGATGTAACTTTGAGTATAATGATGAAGAGTTACAAAAGATGAGAGTTGTTTTAATATCCTTTGGAAACATAATAAGACAGACCAATTGTTACCATAAGAGTTGCCAACTTATCAAAGATATGTTCATCACGTCCTTCCACAAACACCCTCTCACCTTTTCAACAACCCCTAAAACATGTAAACATGTTTTGTCACAAAGTGAAAAAAAATTCAACAAAATTTGTCACGATGTCTTCACAAATTTGAATGATCGAAAAAAAACTAGGTACCAAAGTTCAAACAACTCAAGATCATAGTTTAAAAAAAAAATAGTTTAGAAGTATTGGAAGCATTTGTACATTTGAACGTTGTAAAGTTACAAATGCAAAACATGAATACAAAAATTCCAAATTCAGCAGATTCTAACCCTAATCATGAGGAGATTGTTATGGATGAGAATTTGCCTCTTTCACAATTGTGTTCAAGCTCCTCACCTGAGTCCTTTAATCCCATTCCAACTTTGCCGTCGTCATTCCAAGAAGCCGAAGAGGAGGTCAGTACTTACTTCTCAAACAACGATTGCACTCAACCCTCTCTAATTGAGGTGCATTGGGTGGACAAATGGGCTTCTAATTGTCTATTCACAATTTGACATGTAGAAGGTGTTCAATCAAATTTGTACACAATACTATGAATTTAAAGATTATGTGCAATCGTAGAATGTGTCATGAGAGTCAGTTGAGAGTAGTCATAATAGTTCATAGCTTGACATGCGGAAGTTGTCCAAAAAAATAACTTGAAAAGATTCTTAGGGAACTTCGAACTAGAGAGGATTGAGTATAATTAGAAGATTGGGAAATATGAGTGACATGAAAGATTTCTTTGTAGAAAAGTAGATTCAACACTTGGGTGTCAATTCAACACCTAAAACTAAATTCAACACCTAAAATTAAATTTTCTAAACTTTGAAACCATATGTATGAAAATTATCAATATTGATATCGTGATCATTTCAACAAATGTGTAACAAATTTTTCAAATTTTGGGCATACTCCAAGTTTTTGCTTATTTAATTGTTACGTGCAGGTGAGGGAGCTAGCAAAAGTGGTCCAGAGAATGCACGCTGCAGACAAGAGGTACTGGGAAGAAAGTGAATTCCTGCTACTTCGGAATGAAGTTGCCCTTAAGAATCTTTTCCAGGACAACAAAAATTTAAACCATTTTGAATTTGAGGTACATGAGCCAAGTTTCTTACAACTGATGGTGATTTTCAAACCATGAAACCTATTCTATGAATTTCCAAAATGAACAAGTGGCTAAGTCTCTGCCTTAGTATTTACCGTAAGTTTACTTTTATGGCTATGTTTATACTGTTCAGTCATGTAACTCCTTGAAAACGATGTGTTTCTGTAGTCTCTCCCCTAGCGAGGCAGAGACAATAAAATTGTGAAATTCTTAAACCTGAAACATAACATTCTTGAGCTAGGGAATGGCCTGACATGGGTACCACTTTTACACATCTCACATAGTGTGATTTATGTTTAATTCAATTTGTGTGCTAGAAATTCCGTCTTTAATACCATGTATATAGTTGTAGCCATGGTGCCTATAACACCCTCTAATTTTTGAAATTTTTCAATGTTTTTTTCTTACCAAAAAGATATTTCTTGAAAATCACACTATTTTTGGAGGGGATACTCATATCATGCCATCACCTAGTTGCCTTGGCATACTCTTTTTTTTTTTACAGTACCTTCTTTTCAAAAAAATCTTGAATTGAAGGTTTACAATGCTATTGTATTATAGAGGCATCAATTCTATTGTTGAGGAATGATGCCTCTATAGTAACAAAGGACAAAAGGAACCAAGTCGAGGGCTACAAATCAAGAATGTTATGAAAGTAACAGTTATACCCACTTTGGAAAAGTGAGAATTTTTTTATGCTCTATTCCAAGACATTCTTGAATATGGCATGACGTCTTTTGAAGATGGTGCCAATTGAGAGTTATTTAGAGCAAATTCATGTAAACAAGTCAAGGGAAAGTAAAGCTCATGTGTGGAGATAATGGTTCATTTGTTTGAAGAACTTACAGTTCATTCAAAATTTCAAATTGAGCTCAATTTTGCAGCATAAGTTATTAGGGAATTTTTTTTATGTGTTAGGGATTGGTTTTTATACCAATTCAAAGGATGCACAACGAAGGTTCTTTAGAATCTTATGTTTGATTATTACTTAAATTATGCCCTCAAATTGTTGTAGGAATATGGGGAAGAAATGGAAGATTCAAAAGTTCAGGGTCCTTGTTTTCAAGAGAGAAAGACTAATGTAGAAGAAAGGGTAAGGGATGATTATAGTGAGGTTGATCGTATGGAAACCATTGAGAAATTCAGGGGAGCACTTAATGACTTAAGAGAGGACAATCGAACAACTCCACAATCACTTCATGTTCAAATAATTGAAGATCGCATAGACAAGGTAATTTTGTGTAATTTAAAAAGAAAAAACTCTTATTTTAGCCTTTGTAAGTTTGCACATTTTATTTTGACCAACCTTTTATTTTGACATTATTATACTTAGATAGATTGGATTTCTAAACTTAAATTTAAATTTTACTAAGGACGCTACCACACTATGACAAAGAGAAATAAGCACATCACTATCCTTGGATTTAATCTGCATGTTCTAAGTTTGGATTCCTTCTTTTATCCCAAGTTCAGTTTCTTTCTTTACTCCTTCATTGCACGAGTAGAATGGGTGGTTTTTGGGTACCAAAGAATAGTGCCAGAGCGTGATGCTCAAGAGCTAGTGTCTATAATGGCTTTGGGCACTACATTGTGTCACTAAAGACTAAAGACCACCAACTAGTATTGACATGTCACTTTAAAGTATCCTATGTCAAGATAATTGAAAGATGACATGTCAACCACATATGTTTCAAGCATGCTCAAATCAAATAGGGACTCTTCAATCTAATGTCATGAATTCCTTTAGTGTGATTGCCAACTTGTTCTACAAAATCCATGATATGCATTCACTTCATTGCCTTTCTTTTAGTTTTTGTTTTGTGTGATAAACTTCTAAGCATTCTTTTTTACTCCCATACAATTCTTGTTGCAGTTCTTGGCTACGTTATTAACCCTTAAGCATCCACACTACTATTACCCGGTCAAACCTCATCAATTTCTCACATTTTAAAATATATTATATTTTTTGGGTATTTTTCTCATATAAGTTATTGTTAAACCGATTTACCCTAATTTTTTTAAAATATTTAATTAAAAATGAATTTATAAGATTTTTCAAAGCTTTTTTCTTGTAAAAGTCATAGTAATTACAAAAATGCTCACAATAGTATGAATTTTTAAGAAAAATGTAAATAACAGTGATCAACAACAAGGTTTAGGTGGTATACTTCTTGAGCTTACATAAAAAGAAATTCAATAAAAAAACTTCTTCTACAATGTATATTTGATATTTAGGGCTTTGAGCTATAAAGTGTTGTAAATACACAATTTTAACAATTTTGAAGAATGGTAAATTGGACTAGAAAGTAGTAGATAACCCCCACAAATTTTTAGTTGGTTCCATTTTCATTGAAATTAGGAACTAGGTGAAAATCAACGTTTGACTAAAAAATGACTAAACATGGCCCTACGGGGCTCCTTGCACACTTGGGGCAAGATATCAAGTCAACACGTACACTAGTAGGAAAGGTGGCACTGCCGAGGGAGATGTCCAGGCAAGAGGTGCCCAATTCCACGCATGCACAGTGATTTTGCCTGGGCATCTCCTTGGAGAGCGCCACCTTTTCTACTAGTGGTAACTGTAGTTCAACATTGGGTGGATCATAATTATGGATTTGGATTCTTGAATGCAACACAAAGCCTCTAAAGAATGTTATAAAATGGTTAATCTCTTTCAAACAACTTAACACTAGTTTCAACTTTGCCAAATTAGATTTTGTTTTTTTTGTTTTGTTTTTTAAATAGCACAGCTTTTATTAAAAGTGCGCATGCAATGTAAAAAATGCATGACACAAATTATGATAATGAATTTGAGCTGTAAATCTTATGAAGTTGACAATCGCCAACCCTCTTATCACGCAATTTTTGAAGTTTATGCTATGAATTGAAAGGGATTACCAATCACCAATCTAATTACTGTGCAACTTTACAAATGGTTTTTGAAGTGCAAAATTGGTGTGCACAGGCACGGTCCGATTTGAGCATTCTGGAGCAGCAAACCAGGCAGATAGAAGCAGAGATGAAGACGCTTCAAAGGGAGCTTGCAAAGCTGAAGGATCAAATTTCCCAAACAAAGCTTCCGTTTGATGAGTGATCTCCAAATAACATGTCATTTTTCACTCAGTAGGTGAGTCAAATGAAGCCACTTCGCACTCACTGCCCAGGCGCTTAAGACTTGGTGAGTGCAATTTGTCACGTAGGATGAGTGTGTATAGTGAACTTTGACATTGTTCTGCGTGAGAAGCGACGCCTTTGCTAGTAGTGTAAGGTAATTACAGTAGGTGCAAAACATGTGAGGGCCCATCAATTTGACCCCACAATGGAGCCTAAAACAAACTCTATTGTATTAATAAATGAACTCTTGATGATTTGGGACAAAAATGGAGGTCCATAACATTCAGTAACCTTCAAGAAGGCTGCCTTTAAGTTTCATCCACCTTTATGTATGGAGTGACCAGTGATTTGTAATTGAATGGGCTATTGAATCAAATAAACAATTAGAAGACACTGTTGAATTGTGACTAAGTGAGTGCTTTCGATTACTATTCACCATGGTTAGTTGCTCTTGTTTAATGCCACCTGCCCCCATAGCTACTGATGTGATGTGGAATATCCCACATCATTTCATTGAATTTGATGTATGAATAAAAGTTGTACATTATGAATTTTAAATTCTGTCAATGCGGTTAGATCTACGATTGCTATCACCAACATTTTTTTATAAAATTTGAAACTTGAAATTCAAAAATATTTTGTAATTCACTTACGAATCAGATATGAACAATTTGTGGATGAAATTTGTTGTGATGGGTTGAAATGTAGCATTCTCAATGTAGTGATTTTTGAAGATTTTTTGGCTGCTTAATTTTATGACTTTATTTTTCAAAAGCACATTTAGATCTTTGAAATTTTTGATGAATTACTGCAATATGAAATGGGGCATAGAAATTTCACAAATCATCCCCTTTCTAATAGGATCACACATGCATGAAGCTATTTTGCCATAGAATTTTGTTGTATTTCTTTTCCTTGCCAAAAGTGCATGACGGATGAAAAAACGTGAATGAAATTTGTACATCGTCCAAAAAACTAAATGATAAATGATTTTTCCCTTAGTTCACCATCTTAAATGGTCATAGATCTTGTTAGTGCTTGATGAACACAATGATGGACCCATCCTTTTAGGATTTATACAGAGGTTAGAATTCATCTTTCGATTACTTGTTGGAACCAAAGATCAACTTTAACATATGGCTTGTGCTGAAAATGAAAACAAAACCAATACTCATTAGAGCTATCCACAAAGTCCTTCAAAATTTGAATAAGATACCAAGAATTTTGCTTTAGTATACTCTTATTTATTCTCTCCAAATAAGTAAGAAGTATGGAAGATCTTGATGGTCTATAATTATTAGGTGTGTAAGAACTTCGTCTTTAAATTCATAAAATTTTTTTTGGCCACCAAAAAAGGAGATCAAAAAAAACTTCCTCGAGTTTAAAGACCACCAAGCTCTTTCATACTTAATTAAGGTTTTAATTGAGAGACCACCAAGCTCTTCCATACCATTTAACTATTTGGAGTGAACAAATAAGAGTACCATAGTACCATAGCAAGTTTGCCAAAAAATAATTCAAAAAAAAAAATGTAAAAAATCGAAAATTATGAGGACAAAAGAACAAAAATAGAATAAATTGTTTAAAGCCATACTTTGCTATTTCTAAGCTTATTTGGACTATTTTGGGCCATTTTTAATCATTATTTTCTTAGAAACAAAAATCAAGAAATTCATTTTGAGGAACAAACCTTATATTTCAAAAAATTAAATATTTGTTCACTGGGTGGCAACCCTACTATGGTGCTACGGTATATTAACCCTTTGAGGCGCCTGCGTCCACATAGTGGACGACGAACAGATTCAAATTGTTCAAATTCCATCCAAATTGAACGGTTCTCATCCACCAAAAAATTTCATAGTTCTTGTGCAAGTTGACTATCCATTGTACGGTTTGAATCTTCAAAATAGGTTATTGTGATTTTTGGAAAAACAGCACTAGTGGTTTATATCAAGTTTCATTCTTAGTTCAAAAAGTGCAACCTTAAAGATGATTTTCCAAAATAAGTAGAATCAAATAATGGAAACCATACCATCTCATAGTGCATGTTATTCCAATTTTTTTAAAATATTTTTAAAAAAAATTCCGTTAATTCATGATTTTTAATTGAATTTCAAGAAAAAACCTTGCAAAATTAATTTAAAAATATTAAAAATATATATGATAAATCCAACCATACAGATGTGATCTTCACATTGACATTTTACAACTTTGCTTTGTACATCAACTCCATTTTTAGTTTCATCAAACATTTTATAACAAATCTTTGAAAACAGTGTTGAACTAGGACGTTAAAGGGTTAAAGCAAAATTCTTGGGATCTTATTCAAAATTCGAAAGACTTTGTGGATAACTCTATTGAGGGACAGTTTACAGAACAACCAAAATTTTGAGACCAAGACATAGCCATTTGGAGCACGTGGGACAAGATGATAAGACATTAAAAAAAAAAAAAAGGCTAAGTTGGGCTAAATGGTCTTGTCCATAATTAACCATGTTTGGAGCTAATGATATTTGGAGCACCACACAAAATGGTCAATGATATTCTTCTTTACAAGCACTACCAACCTAGTAGAGTTTAGAATTTCTGCAGGCCAGCCCTGGCACCCCTAATGAATTCATAGAAACTCAAGGATGCAAAATATCTACTGGAAGTTAGCTTCACTGATTCAGGTTCCTGGCCAGGTATCAATTTTTGATCTAGTCAACTTCTGATATCAACTGCAACAATTCACCAGTATTCATAATTTATGAACACTCCAAGCCCATGAGTAACTCAAACGGCTTCATTGACAGAAACCACTCTTTTCTAATAGCATAAATGAATTTTACAGAAGGTGCTTCCACATTTTCACCTCGTACCTGTAGTGAGAGCTCCTGCCCCTTCAAGCCGTCAAACAGAATGGAACGCTCTCGTGGAGGCTGTCATTTGAAGATCGGTAGGTAGTTAATTACCGTATATCTGTCACTCGTAGAAGATTCTTGCATCTAAGCAACTTTCACTGACTCATTTCAACTGCTTGAAATATATCCACAACAACTACCAAATATACCGTGATACCCCCCACTTAAGGATCACAAGAAAGCCCACATCCTCCCCATTATGGGCCAACTTTATCCACGCTGGAAATGACGTCTGCATCGTCATTTGCTCCTTCCTCCTTCACCCTTGCAAGCTCCTTGCGAGCCAGCTCTATGAAAATCTCGGCGTCTTGCTTCATCTGTGTACAAAAGTCAAATCAGTGCAAATTTCACAGGAAAGAATGATCTCTTGTAGCCACCTATTCTAACAGCATTAAAGGAGACGACTAGATCATCCTTACACCAACCAGCCAATACATCGATTTCGATTATCACCCTGCCTCGGAGGTGCACCTTTTTATTCATGTGAGTGCACAAAAAGGGATTTAATTGGAACACCATCGTACTGAACAATGTATACATAAGTTACGCATATTATAATTTTTAGTTACATAGATATACAAGAATGTTTTTCAAAGTTTAGGACGATTGTGATTGTATGGTAGGGCTTTGTAAACTCAATTATAGTTGCATATAAATCCCTGTATACATATTATTAGTTGTTTCTAATCGTATGAAACAAAAAATGAATACATGGGATTTTTAGAAGAGGCTGCAAACATTCATGTTTTCTGAATTTAACCCCTAAAACGCAAATCGGGCCATATGGTTTTTTAACAATTTTGAGTAAGTCCTATCTAAACTTTCTTTTTTGAAATTTATTGGTATTTTGACCAATACATGAAATATTCTTCGTTAATTCCGCTGATATAAAATTTGGTCCCATCTAAATAATACTTTTCACAATGCGATCACTTAAATTTGCCAATTTTAAACCATGAATTGTTGGTCCTTTAGGGGTCAAAAACTGTTGCCACCCGACCACTCCGCGTGGAAAACTAGTACAAATCCATTTCATGATTTATGAGACGAAGCATAAACAATTTCAGTTGCTCTAGCTTGTAATATGTTAAAAAATATTACGAACTCAAAGTGTGCAAGTCAAAGTTACCTCCAACACTGTTCCAGATTTTATCTTTGATTGCATGAGACACCACTTTTGAAAATGTGCTCCTGTTCAAGTCCACAAAAATGAGGTCATCAGCGTGGACTTTCTAGAAAACATAGGGCATCATCTTCTAAAGAGTGAAAGCAGATATTCCGGTTGTGGAGTCAGTAACGCATTTACTTCCATCTTTAGAAGCTACTCTTCACAAAACTGAACTCACCACTAGAGAGACATGTCGTTGGCCTCAAAAATGTGACAGAATGATTCACTCAGTGAAAAAATGAAACAAAAAAATGAAAATCTTGATCTTAATCCAAATTTCTCACCAACTTTGAAGATCAGACTACACGTCGATTTTGACTTGGTCACAAATGTCCACTCAGCATGCACCTGCCCATAGCACACACTTGAGCACAGGTTTTGTATGCATTACTTCTACTATGCATGCTCGATTGAAGTGTCACCAACTTCAATCAAACAAGAGGCTATTCACAATCTGAAAAACCAGCGATGTACATTCACATTCGCTGCTTAGCAAGTCCTGGAATTCTGAGAGACATAACGATAACGACAGTATATCGTGAATTGGTAAATCTGCAGTTATATCCATGATATTCTTGAATTGACATGGGAAGAAATAAGTGAGTGAATATCTATCCCATCCACATTGTCTTTGAGGCAAAAATGCTCCTTTAAATTGGTTAGGATGACAGGTTTTAGACACTCAAAATTGACAATCTCGATAGAATAAGTGGGAGGGTGATGACTCGCAACAAGCTCGCAGATTTTAAGGTACAGGTTTCTTGTCTGATGATAACTGCTTCTCTATCTTCTATGTAATGATATCTATAAGCAAGAATAGAGGTGAGACACTGCGTGTTGATAAATTCATCTAAGGCGGGTGCCTAATCACGTAACTTGACATATACGGTCAAGTGGAGACATGCACAAATAGTACCTCAAAGTATGATCCAAACGGCACATCATGAATTTGTGACACGGCTTCAAAAACCTGCCAAAGATAATCCAACGAGTCAGCGGCAGAATTCAGCATAGAATTTCCAGCAGGTTTCCACCACATCCTCGTATAAGAGTGAAATTTAAGATAGATCAAAGATTTTAGGTAATATGCTTTTCAGGGAGCAACAGAAATTCAGACGTAACAAATCACCAAGTTGTTAGACTATTCAAAAATGAACATTGAATGTCTGAATATTTCCAAATGCATCGGAACTGAAATAAAAGACGAGAGATGAGATACTTTAGCAGAACTAGGAACTGATAAGAAAGGTATCACTGAAGCAAACCAAGACTTTCTTGTCGTTAGAAAATGTGGCATGTTGATACACAGTAACAGCAGTATCGGGGGGACACATAGGACTCCGGCAAATCGAACGATAGGTCACTTTCCGAGCCAAGCCACCATATTGTTCAGAATCTTCCCATTCTTCTAACTGCCAAGTCACAATACATTATATCAAACTCCATAAGTATCCACTTCAATATTTCACACGTGGCTCAACTACAGTAGCTGTCATAATTGATAGTAAAGTAAGAAAAAATTCGAGTCAAAAGGAGGCATAACACCTTCAATTCTTTGTCCTTTCGATGGTTGCCTACCCTTTGCATGAATTGAGAGTCGTCTCTCAAACAAACTGCAAAAAATTCTTCAGCTGTGCACGGCAATTCAACCTGACAACCCGTCCTGAACATGTCAGCTGATTTTCCACTAAACTGAGACAATAAGAGTTAAGGACGTGTGTATCTCCCAAATAAAGAGAAAAATCATAAATTTTGACAAAGAAAGAATGAAGACCCACATTTATAACCTCAGATAAAACATCATTCTTGAGAAATGGCTGTATCTCGATTGGATCTTCAGGTGGCGGTGAAATAGCATTTTCATCAAGAATCTCCTCATGTACTCGAAATGATCCACTTCTAGTTCTCATCATTGAAGCATAATGCTCCTGGAAAAAAAAAAAAAAAAAAATCAGAGATTCCTCAGATACCCTGTAATGTAGTCTCACGAATGCCATAACTGTAATGACCAAAAAATACATCAACTATATTAAAAAACCGTTGCATGAAAAGGACAACAGACTACAGCAATTCTTAGGTTCCCAGTGCTTTCACTAATTGACTGATACTTAATATTGATCTAGTGTAGAAGAAAGGGCAATTGAGAATACCTTTTTCGCAATCTCCTGCATGGCAGTGAACTCCTGCAAAGCCTTTTCAAGTGCTCGCAGGGCCTGATTTCGATTCCAGAAAGATGCAAACTTGTACTTTGATCTTCCTGCACCAACCACAAGTCAAAGCTTGACAAGAGTCTTGTATCCCCCACAGCTTTATCACAGCAAACACGTGGATGGTAAATGAGAGATTCTTAGTACATTCGTTGCTTGCTCCAGGTAAATGAGCAAAGAATCGAAACAAGAGCTTGAGTTCTCTAATCAGCGTTCTACTTTGCAACAGGGTCTCCAAATAAACCTCTCCATTTTGCAAACTCCTTCAAGGTGGTCTCCTTCCAGAAGGTCGATTGACATACGAAGAACCAAAGGTAAAAGAACTAGTCTAATTATAGTAGCCCAAAAAATATAGCTAGAATGAGATCACATACCATCCATACTCACTAAGGGTGGAACACCTTGACCTCCTGAACCTGATCGCAGGGTGATTGTTATGGCTGGATTTATAAGTGAATGGTGACTTTTCTTGATCTGAGCTCCACCAAACGACGACCATTGTATCAGATTGTGTGAAAAGAGGCCGTTTCATAAACTAATTAGCGTAGCTAATTTACGTATTATAGTTCAATTCTGTTCGAAACCAAGGTTAGGTGATACATTTCGAGTTGCGGAAAATCTCAAGTGACACTTCAAACTTCTTGACAACACTTCAAACTTCTTGACATCACTCCGAGCACAAGAAAGAATACATCCATATCTAATACAATACCCATGTTGCGTTCTGGAAGATATTCTTGGGAGCTGACTTTAGAATGATTTCTCGACGGCTATTACTTCCAATCAGATGACGAAAATGAACGAATGAATGACAAGAAAAAGAGAATTTCTCAAATACTCACCTCTTCAATGTCATCATAGGGAAGAACGATCTGCACATCAACAATTTATGTAAGCAAAAAATGATAAGCCCACTACCCCAATGATTGATACAAAACGCAGTTAGTGCCAAAAGCCATCGTGAAATATTCACTAGCCCATACTACACTATAATCATAACTTACTATTACCTTATTATAATTGAATAATCAACAAGACAAACGAGAGATAACCTTCATCTGCTTGGCAAAGACATTAGAGTGAAAACAAATATGCCATGCCGACAGATACATTCGCCCATGGTACAAAAAAGATCTCTCTAGAGCACATGAGTAACTGTGTACAACCACCTGCACCCGCCAAACCCACAACCTAATGAAAAGATGACTTATTTCCAGATTCTGCCAATCCAAACATGGTGACAAGAAGCTTCTTCTTCGATAAATGAAAAACGTATCCCAAGTTTACCTCATCTGGAGGCAGTTCAAAAATGAGCTGAAGTGGCCCGGGCTTCTGCCGCACCTCTGTACCAACAGGTGTCTCAAGTGACAACCTTCGGCGGGCTATAACCCCTAGATAACCACTCAAAGTTCTGCAGACAATTCATACAATAATTGAATAATCGATTTTCTTCACTTAAGACGTCCTCCAAAAGGTATATTACTTCTAAAAGCATGACAATATACTTTCAACTCTACCGCCAACATACGGAGAACAGTAGCCAGTTCCAGGCTGCTTAGCTGCTACTTAAATAAGTTGCTTATATAATGACAAATTAAAATGTCGCTGGATACATCATAATCATAAGCCAAGAAAATCATAATCATACACGACAATATTTTTGAAGGCATTGATATAAGAGCAATTTTCAACGGACACTCAGAATCCTGCATAGTGGCTTAAGAGAGCTAATGCCGACAAACATCTCTGATTTTACATAATAATTTACTTTCATTTTTTTCTCTAATGTTTTTAATCAATATTATCAAAATAAGACTAGAAACCAAAAAGAAAACAAAGTAGGTGGTACAAACCAAATGAAAAATGTTTCCACGTTAGATCTTTTCAATATTAGCTGTCTTTGTTGGAATTTATTTCAATGAAGTTCCAGAATCGATTCCTCTTCCCAACTGCTGACGTCTTGACCACTCACGTTTTATAGTTTGAAGCAATAATCATATTGATGTGGAGCAAATTCAAGAATGAAAATATGTATTTCTGCCCACATTGTTGCTGAAAAACTTGCAAAGAATTATTCTTCCCATGAAATAGGAGGTTGTAGTGTTCTCAAAACTGTGTCAGTGGTCTTACCCGGATTGACTCACAGGAAAACGCTTAGTTGCTACTTGTAGACACACCTATTTGCAAAGACAAAAGACGCGTGTATAAGATCTTGTACAATGCGAAAATTAATTTTTCAATCAGCTTTAGACTGATCGCAAAGATATTTTAAACCAAAAAAATTGCTCTTTAATTCTCCCTTGCCGTAAGCAGCATGCCAGTGAAGCTTAAAGCTCACCTGACCAGAAGCACTGTCCAGTGAATGCCACACAGCCTCGGTTTGGCCCTCCTCCACAATCTCAAGGATGGATGATCCAAGAGCAGTGCTCTTCCAAACTATATCCCAATCGTAGATGGCAATTTTGATCTGCAAATACAGCCCCTTGTTCAAAACTGCCAAGAAGAGCAACCGTTTCACATTGAACTGTGGATCCATTTCAAGCTGCCTATTAAATCTTCATTACAGTCCAAAAGCCCATAAAAGGTTTCAAAAACGACAAAAACAATCCAGCACTTACTGTTCTCATTTCTTTACAAAATAATCCTCTAATGCCACACCCTTTCTTGACCTAAGTTTCCTTTTACGTGTGAAAAACCATATTTGTGTGCACATATGTACCTGAACAGGCAATTCTTCCGCATAAAAGTCGAACTCTTCACCCCATACTGGATTCCTGGAGCTCGGAACCATTGAGCTATGAGGCAAAAGAAGAGTTGTCAGCCACCCTACAAATCCATTCAAGCTAAGTAGCTCCTAAGTTCGTGAATTTTCATCTGAAGTTTAAATTAACTGCATTGCAACAAGAGGAACCCAAGTAAAACCATGCTAATTCAATATATCATTCAGATGAGAATAGTCTGAACATCGAGTCTGAAGAGACTAAGTCACCTGAAACGCTTTTGTGTGCCACATTCGATGATAGCATAAGGGTCAGATGAGCCATTTAAATTTGCTGAAATTAAGTTTCTGGCTGCCAGGAGTTCCAGCTGTCCAATACAAACCAATCGTGAGAAAGAGGTCAATATTTCCTCAGGAAAAAGGCACGATGAACTGCTGGTACATCCAAGGAAATTTCCACATGCCATTCGCTTCCCAGGTAGACAAGTGCTTAGAACTGCTCACAGTAGCTTCTAAATGAAGTTTACGACACCATAAACTACTACGTTTCGAAGCGAATATAAAGTGGCACATCCAAACATTTCATCTTAACAGATCTCATTTAGTGTTCCTCACCCGAATCAAATACACGAAGGCACTCCCCCAGTCTTTTGTCACACCCTGCATAATGAGCAGCCCAAGTTTAATCAGCAACATCATTACTTATAGCTCATACCCTACATAGATAACTTTTAATAAATTTGAAGTCAGCCATGCAACAGTTATCTTGTATCGTTTGATGAAAGTAGAATGAAACCATGCAAAAAAAATGCATCAACTATCAGCTCATACGCACTCTATTATTGAATAACGAGTATGTGTCTAAACGTTGTAAGGTTTTCCAAATTTTACCTTAACAACGGCTTGAGCACCCGGGTTGTTTACAACCACGCTCTCAAGTTCTGACATTTCTGGAAGGTGTGCCACCCTCTCTTCCACAACAACCTTAGATGTGTTGTTCCCTGAAAAGAAATGGTGGAAGTAGCTGACGAGGAGTATAAATACTACGGCAGCGGCAAATGATATATTTATTTCCCCCCAGGAAGGGATAAACACATCCATCGCCATTTTTTGCAGATTAATCATTTGTATGAATCCTATATACAATTCTAGATCACCGAGTATAAATTGGTTTCATACTCATATCAACTTCTTCATAATTCTACGTGCAACTTGAAACCTCAAGGTCTGCATAGCAGATTTTACAAAGGTGACAGCGTTTGCTGGCATCTCCAGCTATATGTAATTCGGAAATTGTTGAATTTTCCCTGGGAAGTAAGACGACTTATACCAGCGTGACAAACGACTGACAGTATTTTTTTCCGGAAAGATTAGCACTACTTACTGTTCTCCTCCCACCAGCATTGGCGGTACAGAGCGAAGCCATTTTTTACCTACAATCATGCTTATTTAAGGCAACATATCTTCGCCATCCCTCGAACGATAAGTGCATACAAATCCCAGACTGGGAATATTTTCTGAGCTAAGTGGCTCTTCACATGTTCTTCAGAATCTGTGACCAGTTTGAGTTTTACAACTAAGCATCAGAATTCCAGGAAATGCCTGCAAAGAAACAGGACAGCATCTTCAATACCAATCCCGGTGATACACCTCTTCTCAAAATCGTCTGCTCTACTATTCTAAGCGACTTCTGTCACAAGCCAAATTTTAATAAACATGAATATCAGGAAGCAATATGATCTTTCATCACACAAGGATGTTCCTACTCACGACACCATGGCGGTAAACATCAGTATTAATCAGGAAGGTCGTCAGTATGACCAGCACAATATGATGTCATTATCTGCCAGGGAATCATCGGTTCGAAATAGCTAAACCCTAAACCTAGAGACAATAATTTCTGACATCTCTGGAGAAGCACTTGAGATTCTCAAATCGTCAAACTCGAGTATACTATGATCAGCTCCTCTGACTATGATCGAGTAAGTCAAACGGGGAGACAATAGCGACAACAAGCATAAGTAAGAGTAAGTTGACTCCATGCGTACCAGCACCTTCAAGATCGCAACAAAACGAGCTGGAAAAACAGAGACTCGTCAGACCACACTCTCTCCGAGCTACTACGTCGTGGACTTCACAAATGGCAATCGGTCGATGCTTGAACCGCACGGCACAAAACAACCACAGCCTCGTCGATCGGAAGTTTCCTCGACAGCTGCAGCAGCGCGTGAACGACCAGCGAACATTCGTCGAGCAGACACGAGTTAAACAGTCGCTGAAAATTTCTTAGTTCAAAATTGCGAGACCACTTCCACAGTCTTTCCCCCGCCACAGCCTCTTCAAAAGGAAGCTTCCACGGAGCATACCAAGAAGCACCTTCGCTCATGGAAATCCTCTGTTTAGAATCACAAAAATTTCAAGTCATTTTTAAGAACCCGAAATCGTCACCATCCACAATCAGCTCAAATAACTAACACACTTGCAAATACGTAATAATCATCACACGTGCATCACGTTCTCCACAATTAATTCCACCGCCACTTCCTCCTCAAATCACTCCAAATCTTGCACAGTGCCATGAACTGAACAATCTTGCGATCATTTCACACTTCACCTTGACTATTTAATACCGCTCAAAATCTTCCATCGCTGCCAAAACTCCCGCTCCTGAACAAAATATTCCACGAAATTGACCGTCAATTGCAAAGCCAAAATTAGCCAATTTTTTCTCAGCAATCGATTGCGCGAAGCATAGACTTACCGAAGGCCGAAGAAAACACAATCACACGCACTGACACTCCAAATCGAGCAACATCTTCACTCACAGCAGCCATCGCGCAAGTCTGTTTGACAATTTGTCTGGCTCTCAAAGATCTCCCCGTTTTCTCGCGTTCACACGTGATCGGGTTAATTTGGAACTGGAACCCCGTTCACATTGATGGGGTCCGATTTTCGTTGGTTACCTACTACCGGCCTTGAGGAGCCTATCACTGCGCCAAAAGACTGGAAGGTTCGAATTTGCCGACAAAAGAGTGGTTCTTTACACGGACATAGGGGTGTGAGCATGGAACACATGACTGATTATGCTAATTAGTGTAGGCGAGGGAAAGTGGTTCCATGTTGACTGCTTTCCGCTTGAGTGACCAAACTTAAAAGCGACACGTGGTCTGATCCCACTTTGTGATCGAGGGTAGATGGATGTCTACCCATTATCATCCATTTAACAATTTTGCACTAGAGCTATACATTTTCTTTTAGAATGTACATCACCGGTACATGAGGGCGGGATTGAGTGTTGGGTGGCAATAGGATGTCTACTTTATAACTTTTTATGCACATGTGAACATCAAAAATGTCACTGTAACGACAGATTTAAACTAGACATTTTATGCATCAAAGGCTTCCCATATCAAAGTGCCCCACCACTAAATCCCAAAGGCAATCTCACAATACAATTTATTGAATTCACCTACACTAATGACATATTCTCACCTGAAACAATTGGCAACAAAATATTAAAATATCAACCATTAATAAACAATATCACGCAACAAGGATGGAAAGTAGACCCACTCATAGTCATCACGGCTGGACTAGAGGAACTACACATGCCCCCTCAATGAAATAACTTGAAACCAAATTCAATTTTAGTGAAACCTCTATAAAACACACAGTCAAAGCAATAAACACCATCACTATACAATACGCCGGATCAATCCTTTTACACAAAGGACGAATAGAAAACAACCAATCAATACCAACAGAGTAGAAGTATACAAAATCAATTAATTAATTAAACTTTAAAAACAATAACAATAATAATAATAGCAACTAAATAGCCATACATATCCAAATACAATTCTCAAATATAATTCCCAATCAACAGGTCGTAGTTACTTTTATTGTGTTACTGGTTAAATAAATAAATAAAAACTCCGGTCCTCTTCGAGGCCGGCGTGATTATGGATGCAGCACCAGGACTTCCTGGGAGGTCACCCATCCCAGTACTATTCCGGCCCAAAGGCGCTTAACTTCAAAGTTCAGATGGGATCTGGTGTAGTAGCCTTGGTATGACCGCATCACGTGTTACTGGTTACTAAAGTGTCCAACCCTAACAAGGGTGAGTAGTTTTGTTCCAATAGCCCTTTGTCCGGTGGACACTGGAACATTGATATTACAAACGGACACTTTATTCACGCCAACTTCTAATGAGGACTGGAGTTTCTATCTATCTATCTATCTACTTTATAGTCTAAAATTTGAGGTGAGTATGTTAGCAACTAGAAGAGAATTGTAATGCTAGTTTTTTTTTTTTATCATTCCAATAATCTTACTAATAAAAAAGGTAGTTTGTTTGTTTTGTTGTGTTTGTTTTCTATGTAATGTTAAGATTCCCCCGACTGTGCACCCACTAGCCGTGTTCTTGACACTGTCGAAAATCTCTCGACAAAGAGAAGTGCACCAAGGTTGTTTCGTTGCATTTGGACGTGCCGTGTGAGAGTTATGGATTTTTGAGTAGCTTTTGTCACCATTAATTAAATTATATAATAAAAATGAAATACAAGAGTTTTTTATGTTGTTTTTGGCATCGTCGAAAAGCTCTCACCAAGTAGGGGTGCTCCAAAACCGTTTTGTAGCTTTTGAACCTACAGTGTAAAAGTCATGGATTTCTAATCGAATTTCATTACAAGAGCCTAAATTAAATTATGGATAAATCATTCTAAAACAAAAAACAAAGCAAAAAAACATGAGGAACATAGGGAACACATGAAATATGGGGAACATAGAAGACTTGTGGAACATGAGAACATTTGGGCCAAAGGCACAGGGCCACACTACTTATAGGATATGTGCAATTTATCCTACATAACATGAATCTACCAATTGCACAACAAAATGAACAAGGCCTTCACAAATGCCTCCATGATAACATTCAAATTTGGAGCAATATGACTGAAGTTCACGCCAACACTTCTTTGACAAGTTGAATGCCACACGGCGCTCCATTGTGCATGAAATGACTATCAAGTCCACACATTCAACGGCAACCAGCATCTCATAGAAAAAGCTATTCACTTGAGCCATTTTTCCTCGTACTTAGAAAACTTTGCCATTTTCTGCCACCTTCACCACTTCTTTTGTCGTTAACACGATCTCCCAAATGTTTACATCTATCAAATTCTTCATTTCCAATTCCTCACTAGTGAACTGGAGCTCCCATTTGGTAGGTGGATCAAATGATCCTGCCAAAATTCTAGTGTACTCGACTATGAATAAGCGACCAGAAACCACCACCAACTGTGAATTGTACTGTAGACGAGATGGCCGAGGTAAGTCCACATCAATGTGGCTCCATGAACCAATGGCTAGATCACAAATAAATAGTTGTAGGTACCACAACACTTCAGACAAGTCCATGAACAAAGCATTAAAAAGGCCATTCATGAAGATGCCAGAAATGACATGATAATGCTCTCTAGAAAATTCACATTGCAAAAACATGACTTCTTAAGTTTGTGATGATCATAGAGATGGAGTATTTTTCTTATCGTTTGAATGATGCAACACACACAAATATATATATAATTATTTTTATTTTTATTATTTATTTATTTTATTTATATTTATATATATATATGCTTATAATATTGTAGGCGTCGGTAGCATTGTCCATTGACATGACCACGATGTCACGACTGTGAAAGGCCACACTTCGAGGCCAAAGTTCCACAATTTCATAGAAGGTCTTGAGCTCATGATTGCACACAACATATATCTGAGATTCATTCCCTTTTTCATAGCTTGCGTAAATGAGCCCTCCGTCAACAGCCAACGTGAATTTGTACAATTGATAAATATCATACAAACGACTCAACGACTTCCAATTACAATAGTTCAAAATGAAAGCATCAAACAAGGTGTAGGACCGATTCTCTGCCGCATCCAAAACTTCCCGCTGCGTTCTTGGATAGACTTCATTGGCGATGAATGTGGATCGAGGCAAGATGAGAATTGTCAATAATCACTAGAAGAAAAACGAGATTCTGTGATTGAAAAATATGAATGTATTTTTAGTCATTCTATGTACAACAGTTAAAAATAGTAATTATGGGAAAATAATGCTATAGTCATTACGGACCAGTTTAAAGTACGATTGTGCCTAGTTGTATGACCAAACAATTAATTAAACGACTAAGAACATTTTTACCAATCCGGACCAAACATAAATAAAAATTGGGCATGCCCAAAATTTCGGGGTTGCCCAGGGTCCGCCTATGCCCCAATGACGACAATTGAATTCAAACCCTTAACCTTCTATCTACAAACACTTGTACTAAACCAACACACTACATCAATTTGCTTGTGCAAAAGACTGGAAGTTTTTGTTAATTATAAATGTACATTGTCATTGAGGATTTTTTTGCCATGTTTAAAATCAATAAATAATTTTTTTATCACAGTCTAAAATATCCATCTCCCTCTAAAATTTGCACTACATTTTTTTATGTAATGTATATTCAATTTTGGCACTTTATACATAAATTTTGACTATACTTTCTTCAAACATACAAAGTTTCAGCATATGCACTTTTTATATGGCACGTGCACTTTTAACGAAACAAGTGTTTGTAGCAATGAGAAGAACTTGTTAATTTAGACAATTTAGGTAATAAATAACATATCTTGATTCATTTTGGTATACAATACAATGTAGAAAAAAAGGTCTCTAAAGAATGAAAGGAAAATGTCAACATTAGTTGTACCTATAGTCGTATCTATAACTACAAGAATAATATTTACACCAAAGACTATATTTATACTAGTATTGATGACCAATGTATACGAAGTAGTCGTTTTACGAATTGCAGCAGTCGTATGGCCGACTGCACTAGTTGTAGGAGCAATTATTGTCGTTTTTTGCAATTCACGACTAAGAAAAATCAATTTAAATCAATTTAATTTAATTTCCTAACTAGTTGAAGTAGACTAGTTGTATAACAACTAGTCATAGAATCCCACTATTCTTTTAGTGTGTGCACACATCCAAGATTCAAGAATTTATGTTTAGTGAAAGTCAAAGTCTCACTACACCTACCAAATTCACCACCTCAAAAGTAAGGAACAAAACGTCAAGAGCATTGAAGAGGCCATAAAGCAATAGTCAGAAGGAGGAGACAATATATCATTGTGCATATAGGCGGGAAGACATGCAAAAATAAAATTTTGCATTTGTTGATCGAAATAAAAGAACAAAGGGGCAAAAAGTAAATTGTTTGCATTAGAAACAAGACCAAGGATAAAAAGAGATGGTTACTGCAATTTTTCTATCAAGATCATAATGTACAATTGGCATGGAGTTTCTAAACTTGTATACTATCATGTGGAACATACTAACATGAGCAATCACATATGTCATGAAATTTTATATCAAAGCAAGTATATACAAATATCACAACACACACCTGGCATGTTGAATGACATTAAAGAATGGGTTCTAGAAAAATTAAACCAAGGTATGAAACACTTTGATATTTAAAAAAAAAGCAAAGAGTCTATGTTTTTCAAGAAGTGGTTGATGTTGGATATGAAAATATCGTGAATCCTAATTGGTTCCTAAAAATGCAAGACATTCATAACTTGCCAAAAAATTGGGAAACGGACAGTAAAAAAAACCTTGATGACATTGTAAGTGTGAACATGTGGATTGATGAGAACAAAAATAATGTGCTTTTTAACCAACCTATGAGTCATGAGTTGGTGTTTAAAGTGGTAAACTTTTAGTTTTTATACAATTTTTTAAGTTAATTAGTAAGAATTGTAGAATTCGGAATGGAATAACCAAATAGTATATTTTTAATCTATTTTTAGTTACTTAATAAAAATGTGAAATTTGAGTAAACAAAATAACTATCCAGGTAAATTTCCATGTAAAAATTGATAATTCTGGATTAGCCTTCAAATGATAAAAGTATGCAGTCGATCCAAGATATGGTCTAATTTTAGATTACTAAGATTATATTATAAGATAGAATTCCCTCTAACACAACTATGTACTGTAGTTTATTAGCAAGTTCTACAAAAAATAATTCTAAAGGTAGATGCCTAAAATTTTGAAAATTTATTTATAAATTAAAAGGATTCTATAGGAAAAAAAATTTCAAAGAATATTTTTCTTGCCAATAACTATTTAAAGAAATAATTTAATATCAGGAAGTTGGTTGCCAAACTTGCTAGTAAACTACAGTAATAGAGTTTAAAAGTCGGAGTAAATAAAAGACTAATTACTGCTTAAATTAAGTAGTAATTTAGTCAATAAATTATAGGAATATCTATAGTTACTAAAAAATTCCCAAAAGAATTTTGAGTCTTTAGAAGACTCCCAAAAAAAAATTAGTTTTTTTGAATAGTATTTAGAGTGGGTATTTTAAATACCATTGATTGAAAATAAGATTAAAAAAATCCTAGGAATTGATTGAATGACTCTAAAATTGCCACATTATTATTTTTAAATGTTCTTTAGGGTACTTTAAATGTTGTGGAGAAATTTAGAGATTGTTAGAATTAGGGTATTATTTGAGGTCAGAATCAACAAGCCTACCATCATTTTGCCGAACACTAGAAGAAATGTGGGATTCTTCTACTACAATTTTACGACTCAAACTAGTCTATAACAACTAATGATAGTCATTACAGACTAGTTTTTGGACTACTTGAGTTGTTAAAAATACTAAATTACTGGCCTTTTCAAGATAATCTAGGAGTTCATTTTGGCGAGGTAGGGTTTCCTCTAGCTACTATGGGCCTTTTGAAGCCATTGGCAAGGTCAAATTTCCAATAAAAGATTTATTTAGTATGATATTAAAGGTGCAAAAATAAAAAATAATAAAAAATGACTTCCCTTTGACCTTCTTCGTGGTTTGACCACCACCCGGGAAAATTATAGGGGGTTGGTGGTGGAGTTTTAAGTTTCTAAAAATTATCATTGGATAAAACGAATAGCGCTAATTAGTGTTGAGTGAGCGTAATATTAATTGCAGTTATCTAGTTAGTATTAAGAGACAACTTTTCAATTCCTTGAACTACCACATTTTGATGGTTATGCAATTGTAGATGATTTAGAGCTCATTTAGGTCATGCGAATGTATGTTGAATTGAGCTCTGATTTCCTGTCGTTCATTGATGTTCATGTGTTTCTCTAATTGTGAAGTGGGTGTGAGTTTTAATGCTTGAGGTTTGAATCAATTAAGAATAGAGGAATTTAGTGAAGAATGTAAATGTAGAAGGAAGTGTGAAAACCTTATAATAAGTATGTGGTGTTAGTTGGTTTTGGAGATAATTAAGAAAGTTGAAGTTAGTGTGTTAAGCATAGGGATAGTGTGTTAATTGTGAGAAGTATTGTGGAAATTGTAGAAATATAATGTGAAGTTGGTGAAAAGTGGAGAAGTGTATGTGAAGTGAGAAGTTGGTGAAAAGTGGAGAATTATATGTGAAGTGAGAAGTTGGTGTGAAGTTGAGAATTTAGTGTTCGTATGATTGTTAGTTAGTATGAATCAAGAAGTAGAAAAGAAAGAACTAATTAAAAGAGACAAAAAAATGAAAGAAGGTGTGTTTTTCTATAATTGTGTATGGAATGGTGTATATTTAACTAGTCAAGAGAAAGAGAATGAAGAATGGGCTACTAGATTTTTCTAGTTTATCCCAGATCAAAAGATCGCACAACATCATCCAAACAACCAAATGAAAAATTGATAATTTTTCATTTAGGGGACAATCGATCAACTGTCGACCCTACTCCCTCCCCTCTCCCTAGCATTAGGCGATGCTATCTAGCGCAATAACCTCATAAAAGGTTGCAAAAACCCTATAGAAGACTGCAACAACCCTTTAAACTACTCTCCGCCGGTCATCACTACCGGCACGTAAATGTGCAGCCGCTAGTTGCCGCCATTTTTGTGATGTGTGTTGTTTACAATATTTAATTTGATATTTATCTTTGTTTGTGATTAAAAGTAGTTGTAGATGAAGATTTAGGTAGTGATAGTCTTGTTCTAGTTAGTTTTTTGGATGTGAACTGGCCGTTAGTTGGATGATTGAGTTAGTTGGTAAGGCTAGTGGAGAGTTGAATTAATGAACGACTAGCTGCTAACGGTTAGGGTTGTTTGGAGAGTACTTAAAAGGGTGTACTACGCATTTGAGTCTTTGGAACCTTGAGAGGATAGAGGAAATTCATGTGTAGTGTGTGTAGAAATGACGAAAGAAATCCAACCGACTCCATGGCCAAAATGGTTGAGACTCAAACTATAGTGTGTTCTCCACGGTACTCTCTCTAATTGTAACCCCTATGATTGTAGTCTATAAATGTAATACCTCCATAAATGTAATAGTTTTTCTACTCCCAACTTGGAGACAAAGGAAAAATATATGATTTGTTATTTGTAAAAGTCTGATACTCCTCCCTTTGTGAGTGTTACTCTTTGTGCAAGTAATTATTGGTGACAACAAGTTTTTTTAAGAAAGCATATTTTGACTTTGGGCATTTCCGCTATGTGTTCAATTGGAGTTTGCAATTGACATGACAAATTTTGGAATTGTGTTTTGGAAATAATACACTACTAGTAAAAGAAATTTGAGAGCTTTATCGTTTACATATAAGCCACTATAAGGTGTTGAAGTGGAGGATGACTAGATTCTATTAAATTTAAGAGAACAACGCTTGAAAGGTCATATTTCATAGAAGTTTTATGATAGAATTATGAAACTCAGTGACTACATGGTTTGACTCTCTATTAGCATCTCAAAAAAAATTCAAAATCATTGGATTTATGTTATTTGTTTATACATAAAATAACAACCGAGAATGACATGATTATGAATTAAGAGTTACAGTTGAAAAGTCAGTTGTGGGAAATTTAGCTATTACAGATAGTCAATAGCCCCAACAGACTTCGAATTTTGTATGTGAATTTTTCACTAATTATGTGGAGCACTAGCAGATTTTTGAATCACATGGATAAATGATTTTTTTATGTTATGTGGGCTCAAATTCAAAACATCATAAATATATACAAGATATACAAAACATCATAAATATATACAAGATATACAAAACATCATAAATATATCACTACCACATCGAATGACCTCGTGTCATTCCAAATCCAAGCACAAACATTATGACAATATAGCCGACCAACCCTTGGTCAAAAGGCCAAACCGGAGAGCGTTGCATGTCCCGTATACACCGTATTCATCTACTCCGTTCCCGTTTGTTCCCAAGGTGTTGCCGCCATTGCGTTCCCAGTTCCTAAGGTTTATTTCCAAGTTGTCATCTAGTACCAAACTTATTCATTGAAATCGTGAATGTTTTTGTCCCTCCCTTTGTTTTTATCAATAAATGAATTCTAGTAAATATTTTTAATCCAACTGTAACTTTTGCATAAAATTTCCAAATAGAAAGCTTTCTTTATAGTATTGGAATGTGCAAGTGAACCTCTAGACCAAAAGACCCTTGGGGGGGAGGGGGGGGGCCGCCGGGACCTACTCTAAGCTAAAAAGGCAAAAAGAGGGGGAGGGGGAGGGAAAAAAGGAAAAAGGAGGGGGAGGAGGAAAAAAGAGAAAAATAAATTAGAATTGAGCATTGAGATCTCCTCGACCGTGCATTCGCCGGTCATGTTCTTGGTACCGTCAGAAAGCTCTCGATGAGGAGAGGTGCACCAAAGCTGTTTCATCTCTTTTAGAAGTATATTGTGAGAGTTATGGATTTTTGTAGTGATTTTGACATCATAAATTGAATTAAATTATGAAATATGAAATTTGGGAGTTTTTGATGTTATTCTTGACATCGTTAGAAAGCTCTCGATGAGTAAGGGTGCACCAAAATCATTTCATAATTTTTGAATCTACAGTGTAAAGTTATGGATTCTTAATCAAATTTCCTCACCATAAATTGAATTAAATTATGGATAAATGAATCTAAAAATAAAAGAAATAGTAAAAGCATGGGCCAATCATGGTGAACATTGGGTCAACATCACATGGCCGCAGTAAAAGTTGTCTATAAGTCAAACAGAAGAAAACTACAATGATCTTTAATTTAAAAAGACAACAACAACAAAATACTATGTATTTAAGGTGAATTTTTAAAAAATTGAATTTATAAATGAAATAAAAATTCCGTAAATTGATCTTGAATAGGCTTTAAAAATATTAAAATTTAACTTTCTAGAATAATATTGCATTGTGTATATTTCAATTTGATGGTAAATGATATATTTTATTAAACTTTTAGTATTATTTTTTATTATTTTAACTTTGATTTATTTCTTAAGGTTTTAGGGTATTCTAAAAACAAGAATACAATATTAAATTATTTAGCATTATTGGAAAATAATCCTTCAATAATGATAAATTGATTGTAAATTCTATATAATAAATGAGATAATCTAAATTGAAGTGAAAATAAATGAAATTATGTAGTAAAGTGAAAAAATATACAGAATGATTACAATAAGATTTTTCATTTTATTTCTACAAAGAACATGTGTTGAATTTGGAGCTACGAATAAAAATGAAAACCAATACTTTGTAAAAATCATCAATATGACAATTTGAATCTTCATATCATCATAGTTTTCCATATGCGATAAAATCTATATACCGGTATTGAATGAAATACACATAAATAGAATATGAGATAAGAACTTGCAAGCCCATTTGAATTCTCACTACACCATATTTTTCAGTAGATTTTGGTGCACAATTGAGCATAGAAAATGATCTTATTTTGAAATGGTTTCAACTAAGAAAAGTTAGAAGGCTAAGTCATCTTCCACCACCAAAAATAATTTTGTGATTTGAAGTTTTTATGAATGAGATATGGACAAATTTCAGTAAGGTAGTGATGAATGTGCATGAGTTGAATAATAAGAAAATGTGTTGTGATCAGACTTTCGAGGCTCAATTGTGCATAGTAGACTAACTTATTTTGAATATTGATCAACAAAGAAAATTTTCACAATCAAGCAATCTTTCACCTCCAAAAAGAATTTTGTGATTTGGAGTTTTTATGCTTAAGTTATGCACATTTTTGTAAAGGAGTTTAACCGGTTAACTTTAAAGCAATTGTCCTACTTTGTCCTATCCAAGAGTGAGACCCCACGGGGGGGGGGGGGGGGGGGGGGGGGGGGGGGTTTGTTTTGAACTTCGCTCTTGACTAACTCTTGTAAGAAGTTCAATTTCTCATTGGTATGGGGTCATTTTGAAATTAAAAAAGACTTACATAGCTTTTGTATGAAAAAAGAATGAACAAAATCGCACAATTTTTGAGAAAATGCCACCTTTGAGAAGATTGATGGGACTCGTTTGGGGTATTTTGTACATATGTTGAAATCATATTGTTCAAAAGTGCTCCAAAAGTTTTGAAATTTTTACTCTGTGTAGAGATAATCGTTTTAAACATGTGCCAATTTTTTTTCGTAATTTGGAAGTGTGAAGAAGAAGATATAAAGGTCTAAATTGACGCCTAGATAACCTGCATGAAGGCACCCCCATGCCGCATATCGATTTTGGATAACCATTTTTTTAAATAAGAAATAAAAGAATCTTCATGTACAAAGTCTTCAAACATATAATCCAATATAATATGTGCTTCTACAACTGTGTGAGCAAGCGATTGATCCAAAGTTCTCATACGCATAATAGTTCGAAGTCTTTTGTTAGAAGAATTATATATTTAACCACGCATTCACCTTTTTGAATAGTTGTTCCAACCACGCAAAACAAACATGCTATTAATGTATAAGATAACATGTATTGTAGACCTCCAAATACCTATAATTGCCTTATCTCAACGTCATAATCATCCACCATGAATATGTTGGGGCGCCGATTTGGATTATTTTCAAATATTTTTTGTTTAAAAAAAACCAACAATAATGCCAAATCAACAATCTAAAAAAGATTTCTATTCCTTCTATTGATAGTTCAATGCATCATTGGTAATTATTAAAGTGTCAATCTTTATTCAAAAAATGGCTCGAAAATTGCAAAAGAAATTCAACTAAAGGCGGTCAAATAGTTTAGTGTGCCCTTACACATTGCAACATATTCAAATTTGGTCAATGATTCCTATTTCTTAATTTATATTGTAACAAAAATAATTGTATAGCTAATTTAGAACTAAATTCTTAAATTTGAAGTGGTTTGGCAATATGTTTTGGGAGGGACCGAACTTTGTCAATTTTGCAAACTCATTTTATTCACTGTCATGTTTTGTTACTTCACCTCTGAACAATAAAATGATCATTTCCTAATTGTTGTTGAATTTGGGACAATTTTTTTGGGACTAAAATTCTCAAATTTTAGTTTATGTATATCTTGAAAAATGATTTGTTTGAATATATTTGTATTTGGATATTTTTAAATTAGTTTGTTATAATTCAGAATATTTTATGCGGATAAGTTCATATAGTATTCAATATAACTTGAATATTATGTATTTCATTTTCTTAAAAAAATACCAATATTTCTTCCAATAATTATTATTTAATCATTCACTATATGAATAATAAAATTTGGAATCTATACCAAATTTCAAATACTAAAACTTTTAGTCAATGTTTCAAAATTAAATATTTCTAAATTTGTTTGAAATTATTGATCAACAAAGATTGTTCTAATTTGACTATATTAATCTTTTCAATCATCATGCTTCATGTTTTCTCTTTTCACAAAAATATCAAGGAAGTTGTAATAGTTGTATAAAAGCAGGCTCTTTGTGCATTGTTTTGCTTCAATCACCAATAATTTGTGGTAGTTTTGCAAATTCAGTTTACAAATAACTATAATGAATCATTATAATCTAAATGTGCATTACTAAATTACTTTTTGGTTTTCAATAGAAGGAAGAAAATTAAATGTAGAACATATTTTTACAATTGGAATTTATTAATAGCGTTATATATTTCCAAAAATATCAATTCGTAAATTTTTTTGAAAAATTAGACTTCTATGCAAAAGACCCGATTAAAGAACTCAAGCCTTGAAAAAATGAGCCTATTCATGTGCTCATTAAGCACGATTAGCACCCATGACCATTTAAGATTGTGAACAAATATGCATATTCAATAACAAAAAAATATATCATCCAATAGTAAGGAAAAGATCATCCAACAATTATGAAAATATCATCCAATAGTAAGGAAAATATCATCCAACAATTATGAAAAGATCATCCAATAGTAAGGAAAAGATCATGCAACAATTATGAAAATATCATCCAATAGTAAAGAAAATATCAACTAATGGTCGTTTTTTGGACTTAGCATTGTTCTTGGGCTACATAACCTTCTTCTATGACTTGGGAGAAGTTCCTAACATTGTAGAAGAATATTACTCTACAATGTTGCAATAGATTTCCAATTGAAGAACTATAGTGACATCTTCGATTAACATTCTTCTGCAATGTTGAAGACCTCGTCTATATTGTTCAAGAATGTGATGTAGGCTCTAATATGATAAAGTTTACCGTACCCTAAAGTGAGTTTCAACACTAGCGTACACGGCCATCGAGCTTTGCAACTCATGCCGAATAATTAATTTTTTTGCCCAAATGTCAGGGATATTCCTGGAGATATTCTCAAGTATTCTCTTTTTCACCATAGAAAATAGATTAACATTTTAAAAACAATTTCCTAAAGGCTTGGGTTTCTCTTTTTGTAATTATTTTTTGCCTACCCCGACGGCCGGGTCCAGTAGTGTGATGAAATAGTCTCATCTTGAAATTCAGATTGTATGGCCATTTCATAATTTCATAAATTTGAAAATTGTACTAGTTATTATGGCATTTTCAATTTCACAACGAACCAAAAACATTCAAATAAATTTTTCTTGGTGTTTTGGATATTGGTGTAAAAACCGACTATAAATAGGGTAATGTATAAAATAAAGGAAAGTGACACTCATCGATTATCCCCTAAATGACATAGGGGTATTCGACAAAATGTAAATGTGCTATAATATGTGATCTCTTTATCTTTGATGAAGTTTGGTCCAATAGAGAAATTGAAAAGCATGATGTTTTAAAATTATTTGTATGGTTAAATTTCCAAAAATAGTTTTAGATCTTCACGTAATGAATTTAGAAGCATTTAACTTCAAATTTTTATCAAAATTACAAAATTTATTTTTAGAATTTGAGTTTTGGTGTGATTGGTTAAAACTACAAATTATATTATACTGTAAACATTTAAAAAGAAATTTATTCAAAAAATAGAACATCATTACTTTCCCCAAATAATAGATTTTAAAACAATAGAACAATATTGAGGTCTTTGTCTTTGAAAAATTCTCCTCAATAGAGTTGAACTCAGATTGACATGATTCAAATTGGATTGGAAAGTAGATTTGATTTCTTATTTTAAAATATTTTAAAATTTTCTATCCTGGGCAACTTGTAAAAAAGGGCAGCGATCATTAAATGATTGTTTGGTCACTTAACCCCTAAATTTTTGAGCGATCATATTCTGGTCGTTCCACTTTTTGGGCAGCCTCCAGGGACCTCATATTTTTAAAAATTTCAATGATAATTTCAGTGTAGCATCCAAAAACTACACTCTACATGTCGCACTTCGTTTCATGTCATTCCGATAAGTATTGCAAAAGTTATAAGCATTTGAAGTTTTTGAAGCGAGATCGGGCAGCAAGATTTTTTTTATTTTTTACTCTTTTTCAAAATTTCTTTTTTGATTCATGATTGGTTTATCTTTATCTACAAATGAAGCTTTAAATGTACCCATTTTGAGCAATGGGATAAAAGTTATGAGGAGATCTGTTTTTTGGGCAGTTTGGACAAAACAAACTTTGAGGCTCATTTCTAAACTCAATTTTCAATATTTTTTAATGAAATAAAAGGCACTAGGTGAAGATTTCCAAGTACAACATTCTCACCGTTAAGATTGACATTTTACAATTCCATGTCAAACTTATTAATGATTTTCTTTTTCCTTTCACTTTGTACCCACTTCTAGTAATTGTTTTATGAAAAAATTAATATGAGCTTTTTTCTTACAAGATTTTATATTTGAAGACTTAACTCAATTGTTAACATGGCCTTGCCATTCATTGAATTTCTAACCCATTCAAAAAAAAGATATTAATTTCTAAAGTTCAAATTTGTCACCGGATTGAACCCCAAAAAATCTTCTTTTGCAACTTTGATCCGTATAATCTAAGAATCTAATGGTCATTTTGCTCTCAAATTTTGTGCTCACATGAAAATTCAAGTTGGGTATTAGATCTTACGGTTAAATGATGAAAAAACTAAAAAACATATGATTTCTTCTGCAACTTCCAAATGCTGCGTTTTTCATGGTTTTTTGTGAGAATACGGTCCTGGTCCTTTAGGGGTTAAGAGTTAACCCTTAATTGCCCATGCTTCCATCTTTTGAACGATGTATAGATTTCATCCATGATTTCTCATCCGTCTAACACGTTTTGCAGTGTGGATTTTTTACTTAACCTCTAATTGTAACATGTTAAATAATTAGGCCGTGGGCAAACTGACTTTCAAAACTTGAGGCTGAGTGAACATGTAACCAATGGAGCGGCGACAACTCAAATTGCTGAGGAATGAAAACGTGACACCTTTCAGTAGGTCTCACGCTTTACCTATATTTGAAGCCAGTCCTGTGGATATTGACATGTATGCATGGGAGTATGGGCTATTGATCCAACTTAGGCAAAAATAAAAATAAAAAATCAGGAAACAAGTGGATGAAATTGTCAAAGTCCTCTCAAAACATATCTGAAATTGCAATTCCTTATAATAGACAAACTTATGGATGAATACATGTATATGTGTATGGATATATGTATGTATGTATGCATGTATGATTCTATCCACTCCGAAATGAAATGGGGAAAAAAGTAGATGAAATCGTCAAAGTCCTCTCAATAAAATTATGAAATTGTCAATATTTGGATGAAAGAAGTTTACAATACAATAGACAAACATATGGATGAATATATGTATGTGTGTGTGTATGTATGTATGTATATATGTATGTGTATATGTGTATGTGTGTATCTATGTATGAGTGTGTATGTATAGCTCTATCCATTTTTCCCTTCCTAGGGACAATCCAGGGTGAATGTTACTGTACCAACGGAAAAAAATGGGCTGCCTGAATTGATACCTTTGCAGGCTCGGTCCAACAGACCAAATCCACAACAAGGACCCACATACTAAGTTAGCGTACGGGTGTGTATGTATTTGAAGCAGCTCCAACGACCCGGTCGTGGTCGGCATTTTCTTGTTGCTAAAGCCCAGGAGAATGGTTATCCGAAACCGGCCCTATGCCTACCAAATCATACCATCAACATGCATTCCTTGTATCGGGGCACTTTTTTTTGGAATCTTCTACGTATCAAAATGAATAAAACTTGAGCTTGTTTGAAAAATCTAAACTTATTCAAACAGCATACCATACTCGGCTATCAAGATCTGCAGCTTCTGCCGAATATTTAATTAACGTGCCAAATTGGTACGAATATTATTTGAGATTCGGTGGATATCCTCAAAGATTCTCTGTATCACCATAGAAAATAGAATGCTTTTGAAAAAATAATTTCCTAAAAATTTGGGCAGCGGTTTAGGGTTAATTTTTTTGTTGAACCCGACGGCGGAGTACAATACTATAGTCGGTCGTCACGATTGGCAAAAAAACAATTATAAGAAGAGAAGCCCATATATTTAGGAAAAAAAAATTCAAAAAAATTCAATTTTGTATGGTGAAAAAGGAGAATCTTGAAGGATATTCATAGAATTTGGCATTTGTTGAATTTAAGGAAGTGTCCAAACTCGGGATGTGAACTTAGTGTGTGTGACTTCATAACTCCCTTCACAATATATATATGTATACAATTTTTTAAAAGTGTAGATCATAAAATATACGTACATATTACAATTTATTAAAATAGATAAAGATATGTATGTATTGGAAAACAAATCAGCATAATAAATACATAGCACAAATATACAACAATTTTGTTCAAATGAAATAAAGCCCCTCACTATGTATATAATACCTCCATTTTTAATTTATAGCAAGTAGAGCCCTTCCTTTGATTACTAGTGACAAAGAGCAACTAAGTTAGGTTGTAAGAATGAGACTTGAAAGTAACGACAACTTCATACCCAAACATTTGTCACACACATGGATGAAGGTTTTCAATGCTTCCAATGAACTTTACAATTCATTATTCTGATTTCATCCATCCTAGGCTTAAAACATTAATGCTTCTAACCATTACTCTACAAGTACATATTCTCAACATTCATAAATGCCTATACGTATATCTATTTCTCATTGAATCATAATATGCCTAATGTATGTTTATTTTGTACATTGATGTCCTAATTAATACCCATTTTGTGCATTCGCATGACATTATGTAAAAATATTGGGTTCACCCCCAAGTGTCCAAAAATGATAATTTTTTGGCATGAGATGCCGACCTTGACGGCGCGGTACGATAATGTAGTTTTGGACATCCAACTCGCAAAAATATTATATTTAAACTCAATGATTGGCAACATGCCACATGTCACATGTTACTAAGAAATTTTGGTAATTATATTGGTTTGAGTTAATTATGTACAAAACTAACCATAAAATAGGATGATTAAAAATAATAATAAAACTATACATTTTTTTATTCTTCAATATCTTCAAATGTTTTGTGAATGAAATTGAAAGCCTTACAAAGATAATTTGGCATCGTTTTATCCTTTTTGCCACTACCAACCCTCCAAAATCAAATTTTTACTCTTCATCCATAGCATATTTTTATCCTTCTATTTTAGAAGTAAGGACTGTTATCTGATGAAAGGTACATTAGACATACAACACACATTAAATTATAAGGGCACATTGAAGCAATCTAACTTGGTGTGCCAAATCCCAAAACAAAGGATTTGTGCATGAAATGTAGGAAATAACACCAAAGTATCATAAATGTTTGGTACTAGTGCACCAACATTTATGATTTTATGAGAGTTCTTACCATATATTTATCAAGGTTTCTTCCATATGTTGGATTTAATGCTACTACAACATTTTTTGTCTATAATTAGTTTAAGACAAGTTAACTGTGACCATAAAGTAACCCACTAAAATCCTTTAAAATTTCATCAAAGTAACTATCCAAATAAAATTCAAAGTCAATATGTCTTTAGAATTTTTTTAACAAAATTAGATTTAGAAAAGAAAAGAAAAGGTTGTCAATAATCTAGCCAATGAGTAGATCTTGTAAATGAAATTATCGTAAATTTACAAAAATAAATATGAAAAATAATTAAGTAATGTAAATAATTTATATTAATTTTAAAATTATTATAAAGACAACAATACAAAGTCTAACAATTCTTTTTCAATAGCATTCAAGTCTGAATTTGTTATTATATATGTTCCAAAACTTGTAATTAAATATTATATGTCTCTATGTCTTGCACAAAAAACTATGATATTTCATCCAAAGTCCTTTCACCTCGATAGATTTGAATATTAGTTTATGTTTTATATTCAAATCAAAACTCTTAATAAATTCTAAAGAATCAAACTTAAATTATTATGTCTATTGACTCATTTTCATTTCAAATTTTACAATAAAAAAAAATATTCTAGAATAATTTGAAGAAAATCACAAATTAAAATATGTTCAAGATTTATGTATATATTCCATCTAAAATGCCATTCAATGTAAAGTAGAAATTATATAATGGTCACTGGGTTTTTAAAGGTTGATATAAATGTTTGAAAAAGAAATGAAGAAATTCACGATTACATGTTCTTTGTGATCATACTAGATGAAATAATATATAGTGATATGAAGAAGTTTATGAACAACTCCAAAATTCTCATATTGAATGAAAAATTGGAATCGTCTAATGAATCGTGGACTTGTTGTGGTACACATGGTGCACAATGCATTAAGTTAGGTTTTACTTTATTTTTTAAATTACATTTCACTTAAATCCAATCTTTTACTAAAAAAGAATCCTACATATAAATCAAAGTTTTACACGGGTACCAAATTTTCAAAATGCTTTTGTAGGAAGCATCTATCATCCCCAATTGTTTTTATAAAAATAAACACATTATAATATCTTTGAAATAAACATTAAATTTTTTATTAATAAATCCTTTCTTTCACGGATCTTTAAAAATTTACTTTATTTGACTATGTTGTTATAAAAAAATTAAGAGTGAAAAACTTCACTAATTGCAAGATCATAATACCTAAATTTCAGAAATCACCATTTTTCAGCCCTTTGTTGATTCATACATACTATGTTTTTGTTTCTATTTGAAATTTTTGAAAATTGAGTTCATGAAAAAAATTCACACTTTAAAACTTATGTACTCATGGTTTGTAAGTCTCATTGTTTTGCAATGAAATTTGTGCACACTTTTTTGGCATAGGCTTCCTAATGATACTTTGTATTAAGTCGTAGGCCTTATGGTTAAGCATTAAATGACTTATTTAGAAAGACTTAGGCTAAAATAATTGATTATCTTAATTATAAATCAATACTTATAGAGTACAGTAATAATAAAGGAATAAATGAATTAGAGAGACAATACTTAATTATGAGAGTATGTAGCACCTAATTCAATGAAGATTTGTTCATTTGTCACATTAAGGTTGTTGATGCCTAACACACTAATGATAGATTGACATTATGTTTTAGCATTCGGCACTTATCAAATAGACATGATTTCAATCGAATATCTTGTCTCCTTTACTTTGTTTACGAACTTCAAACTTTTGTATCACCTACTCAAGAGATACATGCATGTGGTACACATCTCAAATTCACCTTAGAGTCGGTCCGATACATTTCCGACACTTTTTTTGTAAAATTCCGATTCAAATTAGGTTTTCATAAAAATCGATATCGTTTCGACATTAAATCACTATCCATACTACAATAATAGATTCAATATAGGAACTACATGTAATAAATAATAAAACGATACCAATAAATTGCCATTCATTTAGTGATAATGCGATAGTAAATCGATATAGATTACAACAATGTTGGTTTTATGCAGTAAAATTGGTAAGAAATTCAATGTCGTTATTTTAAAAAGTAAATATGTGTCAATTATACATCGATTTCCTGTCGTAACGATTGTTGTCGACATTGTGCCAAAACATAACTAATATCATGTTAAATCTTTATTAATCTAATATAAAATCAATTCCAATTATAAATACAATTAAAAATAATATAATACAAATTTTGAGCCCACCTCCGTACTCCCCTGGGCTGTACACATGGCACCCCTGCACTTCCCTGTGGCTGTACACGTGGCACCTCCGCACTGGATCGGTTAATCTTGATACCACATGTTTGCTTCAGAGTAACGTTGGCATCTGCTCCCTCCAAGTATTGAACTCCGCACCTCCTCTACTCAACTGCACACATCTACTAGTGTTCTATATACTTCTAACCACAGTCTTAACTACAGGTCTAAGAGTTAACTGGTTCTACGACTGCCAGTTGGTAGAACAAGTATTTAAACACACAGCTTCACGATTAAAAAGAAATGTCCTCACTCGCCTATTCAACACTGATTTTAAAGATTCGTTATAAAATGTTTGATGGAAAACAAAAAGGAGTTGATATACAAAGCTAGGTTGTAAATGTCAATATGGAAATTTAAAATGAACAAAAAAATTAAAAAAATTAAAAAATGTTTTCTCTTGAAATTCAGAAAAATAAAGAACTTGTACAAACAAAATATATACAAAAATCATACAACTTCCAAAATGAAAAAAACAAAATACTGAAGAAGTAATTATATATCTTTCAATTTTGGTATGATTGGTTAAAAGCACAAGGTTAATATGATGATTAAATACCGATTGGAATTTGTTTCATTTAAATGATATAAACTCCGGTTCTCATTTAGGCCGGCATGAATAAAGTATCTGTTCGTCTTAACAATGAGCCACTGCCCAACGGACAAAGGGCCATTGGAAAATTTCATTTAAATTATTAACCCCTAAACGTTCTCACATTTTTCAAAATTGGTAGTTTTTCAAAGATGCATTACAAAATGCAACTAAGAGGGATATTTTCAACTTGATGAATGAATAGAAGTTGTACATTATGAATTTTTGATTCTATCCATACGGTTAGATTTGCGTTTGCTATCACCAATATTTGTGTATAAATCTTCAAACTTAAAATTTAGAGCTCTTTTGTAATATGATTCCGAATAAGATATTGACAATCTAATAATGATAATTTGTGGAATAGGTTGAAATGTAATACTCTAAATGTAGTGATTTTGGATAATTTTTGGTTGCTTATTTTTAGTAGCTGACTTTTTCAAGAGCACTTTTAGACTAAAATCTTCCAAATTTGGGGTGGAACACTACAACATGAAATGAGCCATAAAAATTTCACAAATCATCCCCTTTCTAATCGGATCACACATGCATGAAGCTAACTTCCCATAAAAGTTTCAATCAAAATTTCACACTGCAAAAAGTGCATGATGGATGAGAAATCGGAGTTCAAATCCATACATCATGCAAAATATGCATGGTTGGGCGGTTAGGGGTTAATCCTATACTTACGTAGTGTCGTTTGAATTGACATTGAGACAAATTGTAAACTTTAAATCTTGGCAACTTCTATTCATGTGATGAACATTTTTGTTTTAAAGTAATAATAATTTAATTCAACATAAAATATTGCATAATGTATTTTGTATGAATATTCAAAGTTTTTCTTTTAAAAATTATTTATAAAAAAGGTAAATGATTTTGATGATATTCAACCATGTAGACAAAATTTAGAGATTACGGGTAGTTGCATGGTACGGTGTCCTACTTCAATGTCAAAATGACCTTGTACATTCTATCGTGCTTTGCAGTTTGTTAAAAATGTCTCTTTTTGAAAATGTATTAGAACTAATTGGTGAGATTGAAGAATACTCAACCTAAATAAACATTTTTGTGTTTACTTTAAGGCTATATATTAAAAAATATGAATTTATGAATGTACATTTTTGAACAAAACACAACTAAAATAGAAAAATGATTATTGTGTGATTTATGATATTTTTGTAATTCCAACTTGAGGCCCATATGTAATATCTTGTTTAGATTATTATGATGAATATGAAATAATTTTTATCTTTTCTAACATGCTTTAAAAACCAAAATGCTAAGAATTTTCTATTTTAAGTTCAAATCAATATAAAACATGTTTATGTACCAAAATCTCTGGAAATAAGTTTTAAAACTAAACTCCAGTATATTTAGAGAGTTTGAAGTTCAAATCCAAAAATAAAATCGCAAACAACCTACATACGTAAAAAAAGGTGTTTCGTGACACAAAAGAAATGCAGAAGGTTCTTCAATTTAGCTATGCTTTTTTCAAATCTTGACATCATATTTTGTTTTTTAGGTGTATATTTTACTCACTTTTCGTAGTTTCACAAGTTTAGTATCATCAAATCATCCTTTATATAGCTTAGAAGGTAGAAAAGGGTCGATAACTACAAATGTGATTGAAAAAGAAGAACACCATAGTGTGCAACTATCCTTACACATCACAACTTTTTTATTTTATAAACTTAAAAATATCAATAAATAACACATATTATAATACATTTCATTTAGTTTGTAGCAAAAACCTTAGGATCTTAAAGGTTAATTGGTGATAGTATTATAAACATGAATAGAGAGATAATTCAAATTGAAAATTCAACAATTGTAATGAATCAACCATTGCACAATACCAATAGACGGTACTTCCATTTGTGTTTAGAAAAGATTGACTTGAAATTAGAAAACAAATATAAATAAATAAATAAAAATTCATCAAGTGGTGGGCACTTAGAATCCAAAAATGAAGTCATAATGAAGATTACAATAGAAATTAATGAATTTTAGCAACAATCCTAAATTTCATCAAACTACTTGCACACTTGTAACAAGATAATCGACTAATATAAATTTCAATTAAAAGTATTGCCAACTAAACAATAATTTGATACCACAAAATAAAACTCTTTAAAATCAAGCTCACAACTATTTACACCATTAAAAATACACTAAAATTGTGTATTTATTTATTCAACAAGCTACTTAAAATCAAAATCCTACAATCCTAAACATGTTTGATAATTATGTTTATATTCAGGCATCTTCATTAGTCATTAAGCAAGTCAATGATTTTGATGCGAGTCAATAATCCTCCCTCAGCTGCCTCTCTGATCTTCATTGAGGCGTTCACTTCATGATCTTTTGCATGAGTATCTTTTTCTCTGAGGTCTTTATTCTCCATAGCTTGTTCCATCTATACAAAAATACAGTTATGTAACTTTTATGCAAAACTTTGAAAGTCTCATTAGATTCATACTAGATCATGATATTGAAATCGTCAACTAAATGTAACATTAAATTATCAAAAATAAATAAATAAATGAATAAAATGTATTTTTAATGTAATGCCTTAGTGATACTCACCACGTATGTGAACCAGCCTCCTTGATGTTAAATCATATTTATGACTTTATTCTTGTTATAGTTACAACCATAGTAAGCTATTGCAATAGCTCTGTGGAAAGCTGCTGATTCATATGGATTAACATGTCCATCTTCACACTCCAACTTTCGCTACATGTCATCTGCCATGTGAATTTATCATAAGTTTAAAATCATTTGAGGCATAAAGGCTTACATAGATTATTATTTTAAAATAAAAAAGATAATTCAAAATAAATTCAAAGTAAATAAATTGTCATGTTTTACCTTTTTTGGGGTCCGCCAATTTGTTTAAATAGTCGTGTCTCGGGGAGTGCACTTACAATTAAGACTAGGAATCACGTGAGTGCGTACTTTTGACCCCCTATTTATGTACTAAAAAATCATCTGAAAATTGTAAAAAAAAAATGTAGTTGTTGAACACAATCTAAAGTTTTTGTTGTATAAATTTCAAAAACTAATCACTCTTGTAAATATTTTTAAATTTATTTTTGAAGCAAAAAACAATATATTTTAGTGTAAACTTCTATCACTTTGTTTTTAGGATTTAAAAAACTTTTTGGTCTAAAATTTATACCAAATGATAGGCATGTACGTTATGATTCAACACCTAAAAAATTGTGAATTAAAAACTATTTTAAGGCCAAGTATTGTAGGGGATATGCTATTAAAACGCACTCACGTGTATTCCTAATCCTAACTTTAAGTGCCCTCCCCGAGAGTCGTGCTCCTTGTCCAAACGCTCTGCACTTGTAGGCTTGACCACCCCCAACAATCGACGGAGTTCATCTCGAACTTTCTGCGTGATCTATCCTCTTATGACTCTTACTTTGTCTTTAACTAAAGACTTCATGCTCCTGCGCTTAGACCCCCTAGGTTGTTTCCTCCAGACTTCCTCAAATTCATCTCTAGTTTTCGGGTCTTCCTCCGGAACTTGGAAAGTCGTCAAAATAGCTAGATGTAACATGGCCTCTAAAGGGTACATGGTACAAGCAATTGGATCCTTTCCAAGAAAAAATTGTATAATTATATTTGAGAGTTTAGCCTACATCAAAAATTAAAATCACAAGTAAGCTAAAAATATATTTTTTGTTGTAATTAATCTTTTATTTCAAGAAATATTTGAAAATGTTGAGATATAGGAAGATTGATTAAATTTGCATGATCATCATAATTCAATGCATCATAATTGTACTCAAAAAATCATTCAATATTTAAAACTTACCTCCACTTCATTCCAATCAGCCACTTTTGATGCAACCCCTTTCTCGGCGGTCAATGAATGCACAATGTCGATTACTTTGTGCTGATTGGCCATTGTTTTTTTGTGAAACTCCCTCAGTTTTTTTAACTCCAAATACTCCGTAGCGTGTAAATTTCAGGGCAAGGCGTTCCTCTCCGCTTTATCCCTAAAAGGAACTTGATTTGTTGGTTGAGTTTCAACATCTTCTTCGTTGGGAGTCAAAGAAGTATTTGTTAGCAAACGTGGAAGGCTTTGCAAAGAATCCTCCAACATGGAGTCTCCCAAAATCTGTTGAATAACCGTGTGAATAACATTGATGTTTGGTTGAGCAATGTTACTCGGTCCAGCTGTGGATTGATTGAGCCTAGGACTTTTCCGGCTTGCACCGCCAAATAGTGCTACAATTGCTTGGCTAGTAGGCGTCATGATGAAATCTGCATTTATGTTTTATTGTCTCGTACTAGTAGTATGGTGCACCATTTTATAATAGTTGTACATAGTAATTATTGTTGTTTATGTGATTATCATTCTCAAAATTTAAATACTTTTTATCTAAAAAATCACAATATTTGTAAAATATTCAAAGGTTGAATTGTATTAATTTTGTTTGATTAATGTAGTACTAATTCAATTGCAATCACATTATAATTACTACATCATACAAATTTTGAAATATAAATCAACTTTGAAACGGTGATTTATAACCTGAGGGTGATTACTAATATATTAAACTAATATTATTGGTATGCAAATATATTTCTCTTAACCCTTCAAGAACCATACGTTTATTTTACAAAAACACTCTAAAATTGCTTGTCTATTTGAAAAGGCAACAACTTCAAGACACAATCTAATTTTTTGGTACTTTCAACTATAGGATTTTGAATCAGTAGTACTACTGTGCAGACTAAAAAAATCTGTGGAATATTTTGCATAATCTTTGGCGGCACAAATTGAAAGATGATGGCATTTGAAGTGAAAAAATAAGTAAATTTTTTATACCATACCAACTAAGATCAACACACTTGGATTCCTTGTGTAATTGTATTTGTGCAATAAACTTATATAACTTACAAGTAACTAACATGGTCTACTTTGTGGAGGTCAAAAAAAAATTGAAATATAACTACACAAAGAATCATAAAGTTTTTTTTAACCTCCACAAAGTGTACCATGTTAGTTACTTGTAAGTTATATAAGTTAAATTATTATTATGTTGTTCTTTCATTTACTAGATTTTTTAATATGTTTATTTATGTGGTAGAATAAATTTTCAACAATATTTCATATGTCACCTTTATCATTATTAAATGGTTGACTTTTTAAGAAAGAAGTTAAACCCATAAGCTCCCAAGAGACCATTTTTTGGTTGTTGCCCGTTTTTAACGGGTTGCCCGAACCTCGGCCCGAATCCAAAAAATAAGTTTTTGAATTTAAAAAAAAAAAAATACTTCATCAAGTCTACTTTCCAACCCAAGTTGAATTATATCAATCCGAGGTAAACTCCACCCGGGAGAATTTTTCAAAGTAAATCACTTCAACATTGTCTTAGTGTTTAGTTACAAAATTTTCTATTTGGAAAAAGTAATGATGTTCCCTCCATCATTTCTTTTGCTTTTTTGAAGTTTACAATAGATAAACAAAATTTAACCAATCACGCTAAATTTTAAACTCTAAAAGTGAAAATTAGAATTTATACAGATTTTCAAAGGTTAATGCTTTTAAATTCATTAAAAAAAGGTCTAAAGTTATTTTTGGAAAATTGATTGTATACCGTAACACCATAGCAGGTTCGCCACCTGGCGAACAAATATATTTTTTTTTTTGAAAAAATAAGGGTTGCCTCTCAAAAACTGAATTTGTCAATTTTCGTTTTTTAGCAAAAAAATCAGTAAAAATGACCTTAAATAGCTTAGAAATAATAAAATATTTCAAAAACTAATTTATTCTATTTTCGTTTTTCTGTCTTCAAAATTTTCTAATTTTTACGTTTTTTATTTTTAGAATTATTTTAGGACAAACTTGCTATGGTACGACGATAGAGAATTTGTAGAGATGTTGCCCTACATTTTTTTTATTGAACTAAACTTCATTAAACATATAGGAGGCACATATTATAACACATCTATACCCCTTGGGCTTTTAGGGGTTAAAATACAATTGTTATTGCAACGACATTGTTTTAATACTAATTTAATGCAATTTTTACAAAAACTGCATAATATATCAATGTCGTTTCAACATTGTTTTAGCATCGTTTTATCACTAGTTGAACCTATGTCAACTTATCATCGTAATGACAAATGTAGTGACTTCAACATACAAACGCTATCGTTTTATCATTGGTCCAATGGTTATCAAACCTGTGTCGTAACGACGTTATTTTTTTTCAAATATATAATTTGCTTAAACGATGTCGTTTTAACATTAAGTCACTAATACCAATGGTATAATGTCAAAACTATGCTAAATCAATAAGATAAAACCCAATGTTGTTCCAACGCAAATACAATGCCAATTGTTACGAAGCTTATCCGATACGTTTCCGACACCAAATCGATATCAATTTTGTATCAAAAACCGATAAGCATAGGTAAACCATCGGAAAAGTGTCGGACCAACTACATTGGAGAATTCGGATGCAATTGTTCTTCGCATCCAAGGATTGAATTTATAATATGTCGTTTTGATCTTTTTTAAGAGATAGATAAAATAAATTCAACATAAAACCACTTGGTGCTCCTACATATCCATAGCCTTTTAGTAGTTAATACAGTTGAATACAAACACATCGTATAATGTAAGTATTTGGTGAAATGTACGACATGTTCTATGTCCAACCAAAATAGTACTTGAACATAACTATTGTACTTTTAAAAACAAAAAAGACAAAACTGAATATATAAGATTCCTTTTAATATTAATTCTTGATTTTAGAGAATTAACCCCTAAAAGCCAAAGGGGTAACTATTGAACAAAACATAGATGTGCTATAATATGTACCTTCCACATGTTTGATGAAGTTTGGTTCAATAAAATAGATGTAGGACATCATTTCTACAAATTACCCATATGGTCAAACTTCCCAAAAAAAAACTTTAGATATTTTTTTAATGAATTTAAAAGCATTTTAAGCATAGAAAATTTGTATAAATTTTAAGTTTTACTTTTAGAGTTTAAAATTAAGCATGTTTATTTAAAATTGCTTCATCTATTGTAAAGTTCAAAAAAGCAAAAGAAATGATGAAAGAAATTGAAAATTTTGATTATAGATGAAAATAGTCTACAAAACAGGCAAATGAATGAAAACATCATTACTTTCTCCAAATAGCAAATTTTATATAACACCAAGACAATGTTGAGGTGATCCTTTTTGAAAAATTCTCCCGGGTTGAGTTTAACTCGGATTGATATAATTCAACTTGTATTGGAAAGTAGACCTGATTTAGTATTTTAAAATATTTTTAGTTTTTTCAAAAACTTCATTCTTTTTTGGGTAGCTCGTCAAAAACATGTAGAGACCAGAAAATGGTCGTTTCAACATTTAGGGGTTAAAGAGGTCTATTCATAAATCACGAGGTCTCTCTATAAATTACATCGCGTTTATCTTGCATCTCTATGATTAATCTCCCTGTGATGTTTAAAAAATCTTGCAACAACTTAATTTAATTGAAATCCATATTCTAAAATGATTGAACATTTTCGACTAAATTATTAAAAGACCTTTGGTCAAGGAATGTCTCTCCAATTCATACCTCCGATCGTTCTTATATTGTTCAAATTTGTCGATGTGTGACATCAATTGACCTAACCTTCTAACATAGACACATGCATTTGGTACATCCACAAGGATTGGTTGATGTGACATTAACAATGGTCTTATCTCCTATTTTCAATCAAATAGTATTTGGAGGGAATTGTTATGCCTTTAAAAGCATAGGGACCAAAATATATAAGATGTTATTTAATGTTGATAGTTAATCATAAAAAATTAGAGAGGTCTATCCATTCATCACTCTAAGGTCTCTTCTTAAATTTTCATCATGTTTAATATTTTGCCTCCTCGTGATAATGTCTATTTTTTATAGTAATAATTTAATTCAATTAAGCTCCATATGGGCGTCCTCACGCTACATGCGTATGTTTGGGGTGTCTTCTTGAGAAATGGAAGGATGTAGTGAAGTAGTCAAAATCCAAGGTTTTGGCTAAATTTGGCCACATTGTTAGGTGGGTAGATGCTCTATGGCAATTGCTAATTTCAATTTCAAGTGTTGTGTGGGGTCAGAACGAATAGTTGGAGGAGTATTAATGGATATGGAATCACAGCTTCAAAAAAAATATCGTGGATTGGGAGGTTGCGTATAAATTTCCGACAAGATGATTGATGATTGGCCTTCTTTCTTAGACTCTGTGCACCTTGTCGCTTGTGTAATGATTCTTTTTTGTCACCTTTACGATACTATGAACGGGGGAGATGTGACCCTTGGCATCAAGCAATCAACACCTCTCCCTAAGTATACGTTCTTCACCGCATCAAGCTGACTTTGAAATCCCTCCATGATCAATTGTTGCACATTTGTTTGCGATGGTTCTAAGTAGTAGGAGGACAAGTGAGACGTTATCAGCCCAAATCGCAAGAAATGTCCCATAATCGCCTCGCACGTCAATTGTCCCCAGGAGGCATGCAATTCGGTGTTCAAAAATTGTGCCAATCTGGTCGCCATTTCGAGAACCTCTGCCTCGTTAACAACCTCGTCCTTTGTCTCCGAAAATGGGCGATTATGTTGGGCAATCCTTCTTTGTCGCATATCTTTACGGACAACATTTCACCTCTATCTCTGATGCTGGGTGGTTGCAAGCTACGGTCACCCAAGCTTTTTGTCGCGGTTTACAAATTGGTGCACTTTCCCAATCTTTGGAAAATCATCAATAAATATTGGGATGGAATTTTGTGACGAAACAAATTGCATTGTTTCTAGAATTCCAAAGTTAAGATGTCTACCACAATAAAGTTTGCAAAATTCCAATCTTTTCATCCAAATTAAGCATTTCTACTTGGATTTGGTAGCGTGTCGCTTGTCAAAAGTTCACCTATTTTATGGGAAATGCTAGAAGGGGGTCAAATTTGAACTTCAAAAATTTATAGCAACATACCACAAGTGTGTACAAAGTTACCATATTTTATTTTTTTGGGTATTACGCTTACTTATTTTTTAATTAATTGTTTTGTGATGTTTTTGTTTTTTAAGATTTTCGTGCAGTTAAAACTTTTTTTTTGGTTTTTGTTTTTTGGAAATGAAATAATGGTTCAATTTCAGAGGTGGGATATGAAATGCATTTTTCATAAAACCTAGTTAAGGATGTTATGTAAAAAAGGCTCTAATTACCCATGCTGGGTAAAAAACAAAAAAGGCTGTTGAGTAAAGCCCAAAGTCTTGAAATTAACTTAACAATTGCTAAAGTGAAAGTATTAGCATAAACCCTATTTGGGATGGTGAAATTTTTGATCTAATTGAAAGTTGAGAGGTGCACATTACAACGCTAGTGCATGAGTTGCACGGCCCTTAGCTGCACAAGCTGCACTCCCCACTTGGTAGACCGTAGCTTGCAATCATCCAGCTCCGCTTCCACAACCCGTTTGCGTTGCTCACAAGCCGCCACGACCTCCTACGCAGTAGCCTCAGCCCGGTGAAATTCCCTACCACGATATTTTTGCACAACTTTCACCGCATTCACTTGACTCGTCATTACCCTATGAAATAACAAAATGCAAAAAACCTTTTAGAAATTGCCATCCCCTCTTTAAATGAAGCTTGTCTCCTACGCCTCCAAATCCCCTCTTTCAATTCTATCCAATGAAATTTTGCGCCTAATACCAAGATCGATGAGAACGACGTAATTAGTCCCCTCTTTCAAATTTGAACGCAATTCAACTATGTCAACATCCCAACATGTAATGGTCCGGCATCACAGAGAAAATAGCTTTCTCGCGTGTCGAGTACACCGTGCCATTCCCTAGAATACCCCATGCATGTTCCTCCAATACATGCCAATTATGCCGTATTAAGCATAGACCCAAATTCCAACACATTCAAAACACTTACAAGATGTAGTGCATATTTGAGGTTGAACATGGATATTTTTAGAGTTGTTACCCTTCCTATAATATTTTTAGTTTATAACTATTATGTTTCACAAAAACACCATATGTACATGTGCTTTAAGAAACCAACCCTTTGTATGAGTTTCATAATCTTGTTCACTTTCCATTATTAGGTTTTTGAGGCTTACTAAATATAATGGAATAAAAGGAATCTAATTTTTAAAAAGAACTACATGATTGTTTAACATTTGATCACCCTAAACCACCTCAAATTTTGAATAATGAAGTTCTAATTATGTATGGTTCATTTTACACTACATTTAGTTGAATCACCACATCGTATTTTTTACTAATATGGTTATAGCGGGGCACTTACCAAAAAATAAACCAAGCCAAAAATATCATTGGCTGGATATCCCTCATAGCCTTAAACCTTCAAAATCTCGTACATCCATCGTTTACAAAAAATTAATTAGAATTTTTCAAAGTCCATTTTCTCCAAAAATCCATCATTTTGGACTACTTTTTCACTCACCCATAACATGAGAACACCCATATTCTAAGTTGATTGAACACTTTTGAACAAATCGTTATATAAATCTAGCAAAAAAGAATGACCTTCCAATTTCTAGAGTCTTTGAATAATCATGTAAAGTTCAAATTTGTCAATGTGCGACATTGACATATCTTTGTAATAGAGATACATGCATATGACACATCTACTAGGGTTTTTATATTTATTGTTTTTGTTCACACAAACGTAGCCATAAAATCAACTTTGTAGGTTTGTTCCTTGCTTCATTTTTTCTGCGCCAATTGCTTCATTATGCACCATTGTTTCCATGCCAAATGAGCAACGGTGCTATTACACGATGTTAAGACCACGGCAAAAGAACAATGGCTACTCTACCTCAAAAACTCCAGATTGTTGTTGTTTTTGCCTTTAGAGTTTCTCCAACAAGAAGTTGTATCTTCTAATTTTGCACAATGAAGATCAGGTTCATTTGTGTAAAAAACAATTCCTCTAATGTGAATTGTTGAAAATTACAGTTAGGGATTTTCTAATTAGGATAAAAGCTTTTGAATAAATACAACAACTTTTCGAATATGCAACAACCTATAAACATACCAAATATGTAAAGACCAATAACATACCGAGACCAAAACACACTACTAGAAAAAATAATAACTTACATTTAATTTAATTTTTTTTTAAACATGAAGATTATATTAAAATATATCTCCTACGCTAAATAGGAATATTAAAGAGACCTACACTAATTTATGGACATTTCACACCATATAAACATCTACCGTTACTATTCAAAAGCACAATGACTTCATTGTAATTATTATTATTATTATTATTATTATTATTATTATTATTATTATTATGATTTATTCATGTGTTTTCCAAATCGTAACTACATTGATTCTTGCCATTATTGTGAGACACACTAACTATTTACTCAAGGCTATAATTTTTTACAAAAGGCAAATAATTTTACCAATTTCAAAGATATTGGTACTAATGAATGATGTAGTAAAATGTTCATAAACATATTTTGTAAAAAAAAATCACCTTTGCATAAAAATATGTAGTTATTTTTAAACGCAATAATGAGTGTAGTGTACACTCATTAAATATACCACAAGGTAATTTTACATAGTAAGTTCCCCTTATATCCCTATATAGAGTAGAATAGAATATAATACAAAAGACTAATACATCAAAATTTTATTACCATTAAATTATATTATCATACACTAATGATTTTCAACAAAACATACCTTTGATTTAGTTCAATCACTTAATTCACGCCACTACAAGAATTCTTCCCTAAACGAAAATTCTACTAGAGTGCAGGCCGGAAGTTTGTGGGTACCTTGACCATAAGACCAAAGGATCTAATATGACTGAGTATTTTTTTAACAAATCATTAAAAAAAAAGCTTTTGTTTAGGAGTGGCTCACCAAATTCTACCTCCCAACATTCTTATATTGTTCAAATCAGTCAATGTGTGACATTGATATAACCTTCTAACAGAAATATATGCATGTAGTACATCCACAAGGACTTTGTTGATGCGACATTGACAATGGTTTTATCTCCAATGTTTTATGAGAATATTATTGTTTGGAGGGAATTATTATACTATTCAACAGGTAGGGACCAAAATATACAATATTTTCTTTAGTGTTGATGGTTGATTATAGAAAATAAGAAGGTCTATCTATAATTCACTCCAATGTCTCTTCATCATGTTTATTTTTCCTCCTCAAGATAATGTCTAATTTATTTTAGCAATAAGTTAAATAAATTAAGATTCATATTCCAAGTCGATTGAACACTTTTGAATAAATTATTATAAAAACTTGAACGAGAAAGTAACCTTCTAATTTTCAACTTCCTATGTACACCTATAGTTCAAATTTGTCAATGTTTGACATTGACATTTGCACACGTGGACTTGTGGCCTAGTTTGCAACACTTTCCCTAACATACTCTTCGTTCAAGCAAGAGTTACTCTTTATTTCTCTGACATTGACATTTGTAAGAGCGGACTCGTGGCCTAATTGGCAGACTCTTCATTCAAGCCATACTTACTCTCTATTTCTTTGACATTGACACTTGCACGCTTGGATTTGCAGCTTAGTTGGTAAACTCTTCATTCAAGCCAAAGTTACTCTTGGTGTCCTTGACATTGACATTTGTACGCGTGGACTCGTAGCCTAGTTGGTAAACTCTTCATTAAAGCCAAAATCACTCTCTATCTCTTTGACATTGACATTTGCACGCGCATACTCGTGGCCTAGTTGGCAGCTCTTCTCCTAACATATTCCTAATATATTCTTCATTCAAGCCAAAAAAAATTCTCTATCTCTTTGATATTTACATATGCTTGTAATAGAAATACATACATATGACACATTTACAAGGATTTGGTTGGTATGACATATACAATGTCCTTATATCCTATATCTAACTGTGTAGTATTTGAAAGGAAGTACATTTGAAAACACATAACCTACCAAAATATCACCCTTGAAGGTGTGGAGTGTTTTAAGGCTATTGTAACCCCACTACATCTAAACAATTGCACCTAATGCACTTATCACATTGGTTCTAGAGTTTTATGTTTATTGTGATTTGTCCACACAAACCTAGCTATAAAATAATTTTTTCATGTTTGTTCTTTGCTACATCTTTTATGGACTAACTGCTCCATTGTGCACTAACTGCTTCATGGTAGATAAGGGATGGTGCTATTACAAGATGCTAAATTGATGGCAGAAGAAGGTGGATGCTCTACTTCAAAAACACGATGTGTTCTTATTGTTTCTCTTTTTGCCTTTAGAATTTCTCCAATGAAAAGTTGAATCTTTGAATTGTACAATGAAGATTACTTTAATTCGTATCAAAAAATAAAAAATAAAAAATAATCTAATTAATGTTAATTGTTGAAAGACAACTTTTCAAATATGTAACAATTCATAAACTTACTAAATATGTAAAAAGACCCATAATATACCAAAGACCAAAAAACACAGTATTAAAGATAATAGTTTATACTAAAAAAAATTAAAAATGAAGATTACATATAAAATATATCTTCTAAAAATACATCTACACTAAATAGGGGCACTAAAGTGACTGGACAATTAGGGAAAAATACCTTGTAAAGTTCATGGCTCATGGTACTAAATCAATGAAACAAATATGATTCTTAACCATCCATTCAAAAATAAATAAAGAGGAAACAACAAAAATAGCTTTGGTCAATGAAGGTCCCAACTGGAAATATTTATATAGTGTGAAATGTCGATAAATTGGTATCGGTCCCCTTAATACACCTAGTTAGTGTACAATTTCGTACCATTATTATATGAATATACACTACACTACTTTTTGCTAATAGTACCTGTGGTACTAATTCCAAAGACACGCTCTATTTTGCAAAATCATGAAATTGCCCAGGACTAATTTTTTTACTGAATGCTTGAAATCTTCATTTCGCATTGATTTCACATTTTAGTGTCACCTTCAATAATTACCTTCCCTCACTATAATCTCACACGCATTATTAGCAAAAAGTAGTGTAATGATTTTGAAAGAACATACCCTTGATTTGCTTCACTTGATTCACGCCATTACAAGAATTCTTCCTAGACAAAAATTCTACTAGGGTGGAGGCCGGAAGTTTGTGAGGACCTTTACCATAAGACCAGGGGATCAGTCAGACCCCACATCTGTTTTTTATTAACTTTTATATTATAAAAGTTTTATTGCCCCATCCACAGTCCCTCATCAACTCATCAACAGAAAGCAAGATTGGTCTCCTGGGCAGAATAATCTGTCCTGGTGCCGTGCAAGCTACACTAATTGTTCATGGGGTAGGCTCCCCCATGAACAATTCACAGCCTGGAACAACGGGCACACCATTTCAACTGCCCAGATTCCAAAGCCTGCAGTAAATGCAGGGCACCTCATGCCCATCGTACAGGACCCTAGACCACCCAAGCCTGCCCGCCCTTTCTATCCTCGGGAACACGGGCACCTCGAAAGGAACACGAGAACTTCCACTAGGGAACATGGGAACGTCTCCACGGGAACTTCGTCTCTCCCAAAAATGGGAACCCTACTTACAGGAGCTCCGACTCTTGTGTTCACTTATTGTGTGTGTGTGTTTTGCTTCTTTTTGTCGGAGTGAGTTTTTACTACTTCACGATTTTCCTGCTTCGTGAGTGAGTTAGTGAGTCAGAGAGTGATCTCTCTTTGTTTTCTTGTAATTTGGTGTGCTTGGAGGACAGGGAGGCGGTCGGGAAGGAAGGAACGAAGCCATTGTTCTTGAGGTTAGTGAATGATTAATGATTTTCGTTAAGGTTTTTGAATGCGACTCTTGGCTTGGAATGTGTAATTTGTTAACGTTTGTGAATTTTTGTTTATAATTTACGACGTTTAAGTAATTCACAGTTTTTGTTTGTTTTGTTTTGCTGATTTTGTTTAAGTGTTCGAGGTGTTTTTATTCAGTTGGAAGGGAAGGTTTAGATGTTTTCCGCTCTTTTGAGTTTGAATTTAAGAATGGGATAGTTTCGAGGGCTGTCGGAGTGGCTTGAGATAATGATGTGCTTTGAGTAATTGCTCAATGGATCGGCATTGTAATACCTTTACTTCTTTGTCAGTACTTGCGTCGTACGGTATTTTTGCAATAAATTATGTTAGTTTGGAAACGATCTGGCAGTTGATGGAGCGGGTGTGCAAGAAGGTGTGGTGATAGGCTGATAGCTTAGCCCGAATCCTGCCAATTTGGTCAATGGTGAGGTGGTTTATTAGGGGGGAAGTTTTAATGATGTTTAGGAACTGCAAACGTAATATTCATTGATTCTGGTGAAAATTGCATTTAGTGTGTTTCATGAATTCATAACTTTCAGTAAATAGGTCTTCATTCTGGTCTTCAGTTGCTACCTCATCTTGTCACGATATCTCTTTAGGAACTTAGAATCAGAACCGTGTACTTGATTGAGAGGGTTCCAGTTTTTTTTATCAGTACGAGCTTGGCTAGTCGGAGCTTCTGTTTGGGGTCCGATCGTGGAATAATCTCACGTGGTTTAAGTTTCTCGTTGTCAACCGGTCAGTTCTACTGTTTCTTTTTGCGATAAAAATGCTAAGGGCTTTGGGACGTAGCTCAGAAAAAGATTGAATGAATTTTCAGACCGAGTCTGCACCAAATCTGTCTCCCATACTTATTGCAATTTTAAAGTAGCTTGTCATTTTGGCTTACTACAGAAGTGATTCGATGATCATAGAGTGTTTATATGATTATCTTTTAAAGAGAATTTCATCTCTTCATGCTAAGTCTAGCTTATTGCTGGTCTTTCTATCCAGGGGTATCTTTGTTCTAGAGTGAATGGGTGTGGATTATTGTGCTTATTGTCTAGAGTGACGTGGTTAGCATTGTTGCAAACTCACCAGTTTTGAGAATCCGGCTTTGCAATTGGGATCAATCATCCGTTGCAGCTCAGTATGATTGTGTTAATAGTTTTTGTTATGGCATCATGTATCTCGAGGGGGTGACGTCAACAAATGCACATGAGACTCTCCTTTGCATGCGAATCGTAAATTGGTTGATAATGGTAGAGCTCTTTGTTACAATCCTTGCCTGTCATGATTGTTTCAGGTTTTTACTGCTGAATTTCTGATGCGCTTGTTTCCATTTTTAATCTATTTCGAAAACCAAGAGCACTAAGCTGGACTGGTTATAAAATTGTCTGTTCATGCACAATCTTACATTATGTTGTATAAATTGGAGTCCAGTGTGTATCTACTGAATATTGAGGAAGTTTATATCATGTTGGGAAGGGAAAATTGGGCTGACATTTTCATACTTCAACAGAGAGGAGGACCACACGCAAATCCAGACATGGTTTTTTTCAACTAATGGCTCTATGACCGTTTTGGATAAAGCCCCGTCTCAATGGAAGTCTCATAACCCTCTCATCTGGGGTTGGTGATTGAAGGTCATGCGTCAATTGGAGTTGAAATGTGGTGCAAGCGGGACTGAAAATGGTACTTGTCAATCAGGTCGTGCCAGTTGTGATACTTCGACCAGTCACGCTTACTGTAGAAGAAGCACCATTTTGATCAGCATGCAGTTTGGGAGGCAGCATCACGGCACCGAATTCTTTACTTGAAGTTGTGTGCCGGGTGTAGACACTGCAACGAAATTATACAACAAAGATCTGAAGTTGTTGACGAAGAGGGGATTTAGTGCCTGGAAGAAATGGGCTCCAGCGTTCTTGCTGAGATTGTCACTCTCATACGGGATCATCCGTATGTTTCCTGTAGTTTATTGGTTTTCCTCACACCTCCGTTTTTCCCAATTCTGAAGTACTTCTCGCCTCTATTGATCTCCACAGCCTTGTTTCTGGTGGCGTTAGTGACAATGGGTCCTCAGTTCGAAGATCCTTCTGAGCAGGAGCGTTCAGAGCTTCAGAGTTCTTCAGAAGTCAACAACAACGCCGAGGATGAATTTGCGGATCCTAGAGCACATGATGTGGTGACGAGGGATGTTGTGCTGAGAAAGAAATCCAGCAAGGGATTGGGTGATTGGGTATCATCTTGCAAAGAGTCTGGGTTAATGTGGGTGGAACAGAAATTGCGGAACGAGAATTGGAGGGGGGCTTCATTGAACGATGAGAATGTTTCCATTCTGCAGGAAGCATTCGCTCACAGAGCTGAGGAGAAGCCGCGTGTGATGGTGAAGTTAGTGACTAGGAGGATTCCTGCGGAGGAGGACAGCGTTGCCGAGGAGCATACTCTTCAAAGGGAATTATCCAACTCCGGTTCTTGGAATTCTTTTCACGCTTCATCTGGCAGAAGTTTTGAAACGTCTCCTCCATTGAATACTACCCGTGATCTTCCCCACGACTTTTTTTCACCTCACCCGAGTTTATCTAGAAGACTCGACTCTGATGCCTCTTTGTTCGACAATGTCGAACCTCCCCCTATTGAACACGACATGCCACCACAAATAACCGGTCCTGCATCCGACATCCTGAAATACATTGCAGATGCCTCCGACAGTGATGAGTATGATCACCATCACAGTGATCATGATGAGGATATGCATCTGGAGTTTGGGGAGCGATCATTGGACGCAGAGTCTATCTCTCAGGATGAGTTGTCGTTGGCAAATGGTACTTACGGCCAACCGCCTCCTTTCACGGTGCAAGAGGAAGACTTGCCTTCCTCCAGTGGCAGTGACGAGGGACGCCATTACTTTGCTGATTTGCATCAAGGAAATATGGAGTCATCTCCTCATGAGGAAGTTCACAATCGTGACATTGACTTACATGACCAGCAAGCAGTAGATGCTGTAGGAGCTCACGAAGACACTGCTCCACATGCCAACGATGTTCCTGAAGAGCACGCACCGGCTTCCGCAGAGATCCTGCACGAAGAGCATCCAGTGATTAGTGACGAAAGCCATCCTCCTCCAGCAACACTAGCTCATGAGGAAAGCCCACAGGTCAACGATGATACTGAGTTGCATGACATACCGGAGTTGGAGGATGTACTACCTGTGGAGAATGAAATTCGTGAAGCTCCGCCTGCTGCAGAGGAGAGTGCAGAGCCTGTACCGGCTGGTGAACTTCACAAAGAAGTCATCCTTGATGATGTTCCTACGGAGCCTGAGGCGCCCGAAGTCCCCACAGATCATACTGCTGAAAGTGGGGTACTTCACAAGGACTTGGAGGACCCCCCCGCTGTTCCTGCTCCTGCTCCTGCTCCTGCAGATGTTCCAGAGGAGCCGCATCATTTTGTTGAGAGGTCGATGTCGATGCCGGTTGCGGGAAGTCTTGCAACTGCAGAGAGTCTCGAATCGGCTCCAGTGCATGAAGATCTCACCACATCCCTACCTGACATTCAAGAGCCTGCGCACCAACCTCGGGTCTTGGGTAATGCGATCTCACTTCCAGCGAGCTCAAATCCGATCCATCCCCTAATTATACCACCGAAGACCACTGACCAGGGACCTCTAAGTCCTGATACAGATCTTGGGTACGCCACCACTCCTGACCATGAGAGACGCGGTGCGGCGGGACGATTCAATTCCATTGCCTCCATGAGTGGGGACGAGTCTGAGCTTGCTGTACCTGTGAAGATATTATCCACAAGGGAGAAACTTTCGAATCTTGAGGTTTTGTGCAACTCTATGCCCTCGCCTTCGAGTGGCGAGATGTCGAGCAGACGTGGAGCAGACGTGTCGATACAGAGGGCGACAACTGATGAACAAGTAAATCATGTCACAGACAAGCTACGAGCTTATAAAGAGGACAGTCCATCCAAGAAATTCCAACCGGATGCGCCGCAGCTGCAAATCACACCACCGTCCACGAAAGTCGTGTTACCGCCCAGTAAATCTGCCTTCTTAGCTCAAACGATCGGAAGGCCATCTATACGGCAGGGGGCATCCTACACTCGGCCTTTTGCTGCAGATTATGTCAGCTCCAGCTCCAGCTCAGACAGCGAGGAAATAGAATTAGACTCGGACCCTGAAGCTGGCGATGGGTCAGAGTCCGAGTCCGATTTTGAGACTCATCCAGCGGGACCGAGACTAAAGCCACCCCCCAAACCACCTCTTGTGCAAGGTAAGAAGACCAATGCAGAACCTGTAAAGAAGAAGTAAGTAGCGTCTCTCTCCTAGCTACCGTACCACGGGAAAATATATCCTTTTCTTCTTTTTTCTTGAAGAGGAACTTACCCAAACGTGTAACTTAGCGAGTGCTGCCTTCACTTAATTCGAGCTTTTGCGATCCTAAGCTGCAGAGAGTTGAATCTCCCAATTGAATCTTACCTATACACAACCTGGAATATGCCCTTACGCTAATAGCTTTGTACTAATATGACGACTAATACCTGGATTGCAATAATAATGGCTGAGCAGTCTTGTACGTAAATTTGCCATACAAATCTCATCGGGTATGTTCATCTTCTCTTTACTTGTTTCAGTTCACTTTTCAAGTCATAGTCCAGAGAATCTATTTGTCTCGAGTTGAATTTTACGACCCCACCTTGATCAGTTTTTACTTGAACTGTGTTAACATGATCACTTGTCTGAATCTGTCATTGGTTTGGAAAATCCCTCAGCTGTCCAGTGCGTCCACAACGCTGCAGTCGTTTGAAGATTCTCGTTGTACGCCTGCTTTCAGACCTTGTATTGGTGGTAGATGTGTTGTGAGTTGTGTTGACATGATTTCCCTGCATTTGTTGCCAGTTGGATGCGTATGTACTTTCATACCTATGTGTATATCTAGGCTGTGCTGAAATTTTTATCACTCTTCTGCTCTCTTGATCTTCGTAACAATGGCTGCTGAGTGATGAGCATGATTGAGGCATGATTGCCGCCATGTGCTGGAAAAGGCAATCGATTCAGAGTTTTGTTTTTTTATTCATGAGGTGTGCTTACTGTGGCCGAAGAACTCGTATCCGCTCTTGCCTCATCAGGGGGTTGTGAAAATTGCACCATTGGGTGTGGACAGGAAGGTATGGTTACTGAGTCCATACATTTCACCCTGAATTTCATGCTCAGTAAATCTTGTTTTTTTCTTACAAAATACTCAATGAGTACTGGCACTGACATGGCAGATGTTGAGGATGGTCTAAGTTGGTTCCAATAAAATTGTCATAAGATGAATTCATTCATTCCACCCTGAGCAGGCGTGAATCAAGAATTAGACCTTGGGGATAAGTTACAGACTTCCTTTTCATTTGTAGCACACGCCATATGTTGAGGATGGTCTTTGGTTGCACCAAAATTGTTAGAAGACAGATTCCAACTTCATTTATAAGCAGGCATGAGTCAAGATTTTGTCTGTTGACTCTGACCAAGGTTGAGCTGGTTGGTTCCAAGTGCTCCGTGGCGGCATAGATAGACAAATAGTGGATGCTTTTTGGTCAAATCCAATTTCAACCCGAAAGATGATTTTTTTTGCTATTATTTTTCAATTAAGAAAATGAAGTTTGTCGTGTCTAGTTTGCATTGCACTTTTCGAATCTTTTTCTTGCAAGCTATGTAGCTCAAGTTTTGAATTACACTGAATAGGATGTGCTGCACCTTTTGAATTTCAAATTTCAAATTAAAAATTTCTTTGGAAAGTATATTATGTGATTCTCCATTGTAACTTGCACATGTCCCAATTTATTTATTTATTTTAAAACTTTTTTGTAATTAATATGAATTTTTTGAAGTATTTGACCTAGAAATTTGTAAAAATAGGAAACATACAATTTCATGCATGAAAAATATTAAAAAATATATTTTAATAAATCTTGAAAGTTGAATTGTGCATGAAAGTGTAGTTTGACTGTTCTACAAAGGATTGGGACGCCAAACGGTTAAAGGTATGGGTAGAGAGGTTGACCTTTGGTGCAAAGATATTTTGGATCACTTCTAAAAGCAATAGGTATTGCCAAAATGTTCAACATAAATAGTCAAGTTGAAATTGTTGATGTCACCTTTGAATGTCACACCAAATTTGGCATGTTCATTATTGATCCTTAAACGTCTTTTCCTGATTTAGATAGAAAGGAGTATTTTGAATTTTTATATAATATAAGTATGTATAAGTATAATTTCATTTATATATAAATAATTTTCAAAAAATATAAGTAATTTTCATTAAAAAAATCTAGGTACATACTATTTTTGTCATGGATGATGCTTGAAAAAGAAAATTCATAAAATAAATTCTCCATTATTAACAATTCATCGTCAAAGTGGTTTAAAAACTGAGAAAACCAAGCCCATGGGGCTTCTATTGTTCTTTAAGGTTTAAATACCAAAACGTTGGGCATGTGACCATGGAATCTTGTTTTATCTGTCACACTCACTTTTGGCATTATAAATATGATAAGAATTCAACTTTGTATTTTAGTAGATGAATCTATGTGTTTACTACAAATCATGAACTTTTCATAAATTTTGGTAAAAATTTGAAATTACTATGACTTTTTGAAGTGATTGTAAAGAAAATTTATATCAATTGTAAAATGTACTCAAAACTTTCGATTTTTCTATCCAAGGTGTAAATTACAATAACGAATAGTACAATAAATGAAAATCATCGGTGTATCTAAATTTAGAATAATTCCCTACACTATGGTAATATCCACCAAACTTGTAACTCCAATAAAATACTTAATTTTTAGAGTTTTTCAAAAATTCAAAATGGAGTAAATATTAGACTCGGTAAGCTTCATTCTGTGAGTTTAGCTCAAATGCAATGAACTCATTTTCATGGCCTAAATTTAGTTTAAGTAAGAAAAAGCAGAAAAACCCAAAATACACTACTAACATGGTGAACCATTTTTGATACTCTTTTTGTTGTTGGGACCCCACGTAAAATCCAAAAATATCTTAAATGACCTTCATTTAACTTGAAGAGGTGGCATAACCAACGAAGAGCCTTCAATAAAAGAATTGGATGAAGATCCTTCATCTACTCTGTGATACTTCAATTCACTTTGGATAAGTTACATCCATCTGCCAGTACTGCAACGACTTTTAAAGGTTAAACACCAATAGGTCCTATGATCATTCAAGATAATGAGCAAAATTCATTCAACAACACATAACACTATAAGAAACCAGTGTTTTTTGTGATGTCCAAAAAAACGTCAGAAGATGTCTATGTTGACAGGCAAGATGTCTATAGTGATGTCACCAAAAATCTGTCAAAAAAAAACATCTCTGACATCCAAAAAATCGGAGAAGAACATCGAAGATGTCTGTAGGAGACATCCGTTTTCGACGTTCCTTTGTGGTGACGTCAAGTGTGCCATGTGGATGCCACGTTGTCTCCACATCAGCGGTAATTTCACGGGCAGTGCCACGTGGGAATGGATGGCAGCCGCCGGCTTCGTGATGTGGAGGATGACGTGGTCCCGCCATATCTGACGTGGCGGCGGGAAAATCTGACGTGGACCCGCCAAGATATGACGTGGCGTGCCACGTCAACAGAGTTTGGGTGGGATTTTCACTGTTCATTTGGACGTCAACAACATCATGGGGACGTCCCCTGTGACATCCGTTATGTTTCTGCAGACATCTGTGATGATACTGTGGTGTTTCCCGAGATGTCTATACTGACGCGGGCGATGTCCATTTCGACGTTTTGGCGGACGGACCTAATGTCACAGATGTCAGCTTGTTTGATAGGGGGATGTCAGTTTAGATGTCAACGTGGACGTCGAGTATGTCAGCGTGTGGATGTCCGTGGCGTCGTTGGTGGCGTTGCAGAAGACATGGGAGATGTCAGTGACAAATATCAGTGGTGTTCATAGTGACATCTCTTGAGACATGGTTGATGTTACGTGTTGACATCATCCGCGTTGGAGAAGATGTTGTACAAGTTATAGTAGACATCATCTTGGACAGCCACTAATGTCACCGCGGACATGCAGATGTCAGTATGCAAACGTCGAGGTTGTTATGTGGGACGTCTCTCCCAACGTCCAGTATGATGTTGTACACGTTATAGAAGACATCATCCTAGACATCAGTGGCATCTACCTCAGCGTGTAGACGTCCCTATGCGAACGTCCACAGTGTTCTGTCGGATGTCTCGCTGAACATCCAAAATGATGTTCTACATGTTGTACGAGACATCGTACTGGACATGCATTGGTAACAGTGTAGAAGATACCACATGTACAACGGGTTTAGGGTTCACAGTCACACATACGTATTCCCATTGGATAGACATAATACACCGCAACATTCGAGTTCAAAGTTTTATCTCCATTGATTGTGAACAAAACATCGTGCTGAATGTGCACAAATCCTACACATACGCACACGACGGTAACACATGCGTCTATTGCAGATCCACAAATTGCATGAATGACCTACATGATAAAATCGCTGCTGTACATTACCGTTCTCTGACACAGTCCTGACGTCTTTGCGCACCGCACTTAGAGACATTGTATACCGCCAATTGCAGTGTCCTCGCTCCAATGCCGTCCACTAGCTATCCGTGCATTTGCGAGCCTGTCAAATATCATCGGCCATCCTCCTAGTCTGCACATGGACAACACCCAAAATATGCGATTCAAACGATTTTCATGACCACTTCAATTGAGAATTACATTGTCCCCTACTATATATCAATGCTACAGTGTCGTTGGGCCGCCCATGTCCTATTACTGCACCCGGTTCGACTGACTAGTGTATTTGCAAAGCCCTGATCCTTCAGCAGAGACAGTGCTCCTACTCCAGTACTGGGACTCCTACTCCATCAATGCCGGGATGTCTCTTTTCAAGTTGTACACTAAACATCTGTGGCGTCCCCTTGGACATTTCATACAACATTGGAGATGTCAAATCAACATTGGGGATGTCTTTGGGGATATCTAGCTCTGCGCTATCTCTGTCTTCCTACAGCCGTTGGAATTCCTTCTGCACCTCTTCATTGATCTTTGTCTAGTACGGTTGTCGTTGAAGTCGTATACTTTACTACAATGACGTGCATACAAATTACATCCACACGCTGTTTATCAAACATAAAGGCGATGAGACAAAATGTCAGAAGCAGCATCGCCCTTGCTGCTGCTGTAGGTGCTCTCACTGTCAACGTCAACATCAGTGGGGACGTCCAGCATGTTGGCTGAGACATCTTCACGTTCTTTCAGACGTCCACAGAAACATGTGAGACACTGACTGCTACAGCATGCGTCAACACTAGAACAACATGCACAAACATTGCAAGGGAAAGTCCAACAGTGGCATCAAGAGTGCAACAACATGCATGAGGAATGGATAACCAGCATCACGAGCGCCGCCTCACGGAGACTGTGCATTTGGAATCAAACCTTCGATGCCTTGCGCTTTGAGATTGAGCGCATGTGCGCCAACGTCTTCTTTGCCAACTCAGTCGCCCGCATGGCGATGAGGTCGTTCCATTGCTCAGACGTCTGTTCAGGGGGTTTAGGTGTGTTCCTGTCGATCAACCGCCCCAGTCAAAAACGAACATTGATTAGGGTCTTTGTGACGATTTTCTGAAACCACATTTTGTCTATAAGCCTCCCAGCGCCCTTCTCCTTCATCTCCAAATCTGCGAGCACAACGTAGGCCATTCAATCAGTACTGCCAAAGTCATATATACATACCAGGACATTACAGTAGCACGGCATACAAAAGAAGCTATCAAGTGACGTGATTTCCAATTCCAAAATATAATAAATCCTTGTCAGTTCAAAACACTGTGTTGTATTTAAATCTGCCACATGTCATAACGGATGCCCAAGTGGACGTCTCTGGTGTTCGTCGACGCTGTGTGGGACGTCACGCACAACACGTCAATGTTGCTAATGTCTGCATAACAGTAATTGCCGCAGTATGTAAAGGTGCGAGAAGGCACATTGCAGCAAGCCTCACAACATCCACAAATGCTTAAAATGGCTCACGGTCTTGACCACATTCTTCATCACCATTGAACATAGAACACAGGGCTCTAGAATTAGGAATTCAGGCGCAGACATCCAGCCCAAACATCTTTAGTGACATCTCTAGTAACATCTATGTTGACAACTGTGGTGACATCTCTGATGATATCTTTGGTGCCATGTCCGATGACATCTCTGGTGACATTGCTAATGACATCTCTGGTAACATCTATGCTGTAAATATATGGTGCGTGCCACGAACATGAAGGCCATACCTGGTTACACCCGCTTGAAAAATTGCTCATTTGCAGCCGCGACCGCCCTTGCCAGTTGTGTCTGGGATCCAAGTCTTTAGCCAGCAGCTGCACTTCCTTGTGCAATACCTTCTGCATCAAGACTGGAACAACATGCATCAAGAATTGCTCAGCAGCTTGACGAGCGCTGCCTCACAGAGTTTGTGCATTTGCGCTGCATATAATAGGATACCTAAGTCATTAGGATACTACAAGTTTTAGGGTTTCATCCACAACAAATCATATACTGCATGTTTTAGGGTTTCTTCCACAACAAATCAAATACTACAAGTTTTAGGGTTTCTTCTACAACAAATCAAATACTACAAGTTTTAGGGTTTCATCTACAACAAATCAAATACTGCAGGTTTTAGGGTTTTTTCCACAACAAATCGAATACTACAAGTTTTAGGGTTTCTTCCACAACAAATCAAATACTACAAGTTTTAGGGTTTCTTCTACAACAACACCTTCTTCATAGTGTCATACAGGATGCCTTCGAAATCCACTAACACCAATTTCTTCATCAAGTTGCCCGCCCCCCGACCTTGACGTTGTCGCCACGCCTCCAAGGTGGCGTAGCATCCTCACTTGTGTCCGCTCAGAGAGAAAAAGAAAAACCTTTTAATGTTGCACACCCATCTCTCAAGCAGTGCATGTTCCATGGCTCTCTCTACAACTACTATTCTCTTAATATAGTTTACAATCATTCTAAAAATAGATGAAAACACTTTTGAGAACCTCTACACTCTAAACTCTAACTTCTTGGAAAAATGAAGGCAAAAATGAGCTTTGTGCAAGCCTCTAATTCCACTTAAAGGTCTCATGACCTAACTATAGCTGCGGCAGCTAACCCTAGCGGCCTCTGTTCATCCAGTGAACTCGATGAAAGTCATCCCAGCAGATGTTCGCAGGGACGTCATGGACATCACGGACGTCTCTTAGACATCTTCATGGACAGCTGGATGTCATCATTGATGTCCTTCCAAACGTTCCAATGTTGGCTATTGACTGTAATTTTTGAATTCATCTTGTACTCACATAAACTTAAAGACTTTATATTACTGAGACGTCTTGCTTTTTTAAAAACGTTTTACTTGTCTAAAAATGTGTTAAAAGAAATTTATACAAGTTTCTAATCAAATAAAATCTAATAGAAGCACAATTTTATTTTTAGACAAACAAAACATCTTACACTTGCGTCTAAATGCTTTTAAGTATATTAAGAAATATGAAGTTTTTGAAAGTACCTAAGTTTTTTGTTTTTTTAAAACATTGTAATGAACATGATGAAAGTTCAATGATGAGTATGGGTGTTTGCATGGTATGGTTCACCAACTTGTTTGTCAGAATGCACAACTTTGCTCTTCTTTTTAATCTTTTAGAACTTCATAAATAGAAATTGGTGGTAGAAGTTTAAAAAAATTTGAACTACTTCAACTAAGTGATGTCTTCTACCAATGCCAAAAAAAGAGGTAAAAAATAACAAACATGCAATCCAAATTAATGTTTATGTAAAATATTAGTGCCTTGGTGTACTGCAAAAGTGCACACAGAAATTATGAAAGAGAAAAGAAGGTTGTTGATGGAATTTTCAGTTATAAATTATTCCAATTTAGAAATATGTGAAGAGAAATATGTTCCACATTTTTCCAAGTTTTTCCAAATTATTGAATTTTTAATTTTAAAATACATGTTACCAAAAATTGTTCTCTATTTCTAAAATACTTTTTTGATGGATTTCTTTTTTGAATTTCCTTTATAACAAATTTTTTCAAGTGGGAGTATTTTCAAATTTTCAAATATAGAACCAAACATGAACTATATTTACATTCAAAGTTTAACTATATTGTTCAAAGTGGTATTAGAATGGGAGTTTTTATACTCAAAATCTTCAAGATTAAATCATTTAGACAAACTAAGATTTAATTCTATCATTAATAAATACATAAATTTAAAAGTTAGTTCACTTCATTTTTCATTGTAATATTTCTAAATATTATTTAAAGGGGATTAAAAGTTATTTTTTCAATGAAATGCACAATGTGCGCAAGTATGCACCAAAAGGCATGATAATTCACAACTCTGAATTCCCTCAATATAGTGAACCATACCATGCAAATCTCCATATTGTGCTTGGTATCTAATATTTTGCAATTTCAACTGAATTCTTATGTATAAAATCTTATATAAATTACTATAATGATTTCATATTTATTCAAATATTCTTTGATATGTTTAAAATGCCTCCATACCAAATGATGTCAATATTAAGTAAAACATAGTATAGTTAGAAAATATTTTTAATTAATCCAAAAATTGCGGAAAGTATAATAATTAAAATTCTATATGCACAAGAAGCTTGAAGTTTAAATTATAAAAATAGCATTACAAATGAAGTACATTTGTCAGAAAACAATGACTGCATCAAAAATATTATGGACGTTGCTTACGTTTGGACATTAGTAGCATTCACGTGGACATCCAAACAGACATTTACGGAGACATCACTTTGGATGTTAAAGGGGACATTCGCGTTGATCATGCGAGACATCCTCGCCTAGAAGATGACACCATTCTCGACCACCAAGATGTGGGTCAATGTCAAGGTGGATGTCGGCGGAATCATCTTCAATAGCGTCGCAGGTGTTACAGTTGGTAGCATCGTGCAGCGTTCACAGAAACGTCTGACCGTGACTTGATACTTCGCACGGAAGGACCCAAGGTATCACCGAAATATTCGTGTGTTGTCACGATGGACATTGCTTATGTTTTCTACAATGTCACTGTGGACGTCAGAGACAGCGATCCCATTGTGAGTGCAGATGTTCTGGTGGATGTTAGGTTGGACATCAGTGGCATTCATGTCAACATTCAGACAGACATTTGCAAAGACATCAGTTCGGATGTTGAAGAGGACATTCGCGTTGATCATGCGAGACATCCTCGCTGTTACGGACACGGAAATACACACAATAAATCTAAACAAGAAGTTCAGAGAGAACATGCAAGAACTAAATTGATCAGATGAGTACACAAACAACACCAAGAGAGGTGAGCTAGAGCTCTAAGAAATGCGTTGTCGAGACTGAAGAACCCTTCAGCCTCGACTCCTATATATACTACTGGATAGGAAGCTTCTCGAGCTACTTCTGTGAACTAGGACGCTTCTCAAACAACTTCCACTAACCAGGAAGCTTCTCGAGCAGCTTCTTAGAATCTATTAGAATATACTAAGAATATTCTAAGAATCTTCCAGAACCTTCTAAAAGAATCTTTAAAGAATATTCTATAGAATCTTCAAGGAATCTTCTAGAAGTTTCTAATGTATGTCCGTGACATCACCTCTCCTTCTAGCTTCGAGGTCTCCGAGAAGCAATGTTGTCGCCGGTCAATACCATCGTAAAAAAATGAAGATTTGTCGCATGACGTCTGCAATGAACTCCAATTGTTGTTCACGAGGTAGGTGGTTCATTGGTCCTTGAAGCCAACGGTAGTGGCCCACGCCTTCCACTTCTGACCAGGCATGAACTTCCGTGTCTTCATTGTGAAATTGTCCTGCAAACACGCCTTCTGGTAGACCATTGAAAGCAGGCTCTACCTCGAATACAATCACCAGCGATCGGTTGCTTGGTATCCTTCGTCGTCGTCGTGGTACAGGCGGTTCTTCATCTCGGGGTCGCCTTCGTGGGTTCGTTGGTTGAGATGACACGACTGGTATACTATCTATCTCTTGACTATCCATGACTGCAGACCAAACTATGACTACTTGAATAAAACTCTATTCTATCTTAGAGAAAATAACAACATCAACTATGAGTTTTAGGTAGTGTCCTCCCCTCCTTTTATACTCTTGTCTAAAGAAACTTGAGAAAAAAGCTATCATCGAGATGGCTTCGGTTTATCAGGATATCGTTGATGAAATTCCTGTACTTTTTGCGGCGCATTTGTAAGATTTTCGGCTGGCTCCCACGTTCGCTCATTAATATCGTAGCCGTACCAATGAACAAGATACTCCAACTTGCCCCACCTTCGTCGTGAATCTAGCACCTTTTCGACCTCGTATTCCTCGTGGTTCTTAATTTCAATGCTAGGTGGCGGACTTTGCACTCTTCCAGGGAAAAATGATTCTCGATAAGGCTCCAATAAAGAGACATGAAAGACTGGATGTACCTTCATAACGGCTGGTAACTCCAGACGGTAAGCCACGGGATTGATTTGCTTCTGGACGACAAATGGTCCTAATCTGCGGTAGTCCAGCTTATCACACGGTCGTTTAGTCTTGATATTCCGTCGGAGAAGCCATACTTTATCTCCAATCTTGAAAGTAGGTGCCTCATTCCGGAATTTATCTGCGGTCCTCTTGTAAGATTCTTGGGCGGTCCGTAATTGAAGTTTCAACGTAGCTTGAAGTTCCGACAGCTGCTTCGCAAAGCCTTCTGCTGCCGGGTTGTTATTTGCTACTGGATTTAACAAATCGAGCTTTGGATGGTATCCATAATTGGCAAAAAACGGTGTTTGTTGAGTCGACGCATGAAGGGTGTTGTTGTAAGCAAACTCGGCAAACGGTAGATACTTGGTCCAATCGTCTTGCTGGTAGTTGATGGTGCAACGTAGATACTGCTCCAAGACTTGATTCACCCGTTCTGTCTGACCGTCGGTTTGAGGATGAAAAGCCGAAGAAAGCTTGATATCCACCTTCAATATCTCAAAAAGAGATCTCCAGAACTTGGAAACAAACTGAGTTCCTCGATCCGATACAATATCATCTGGCAAACCATGATAACGATATACATTATCAAGAAAGAATCTTGCTGTGTCCTCACTTGACGATGTCTTCTTGCAAGGAATAAAGTGCGCCATCTTTGTGAGCCGATCCACCACAACAAAGATGCTGTCGAACGAGTTTGAAGGCGGCAGGTCCGTAATGAAGTCCATGGAAACTGAAGACCATGGTCGATGCGGAATAGGCAATGGCTGTAGAAGTCCATAGGGGCGATGCCTAGGGTTCTTGGACCTTGAACAAATATCACAAGAGAGGACAAACTCCTTCACATCCTTCCACATTTGGGGCCACCAAAAGTCTCGCGAAATAAGCTCCAATGTCTTGTTGTATCCAAAATGACCTGCTGCTGGAAAGTCGTGGCGAGATTGGAGAACTCAAAGTCGTGTTGGTCCCTTTGGAATATACAGTCGCTCTTCAAAATACAAAAGATCTCCCTTTACCTTGAACGTGTCATTATCGGCACACTTCTTGATCTCAAGAGCTACAAAATCTTCAATTGTTGCAGTACGTACCTGGTTGAGGAAGTCCGCATCAATTGGTACGACAGCAGTGCAAATTCTAAAATGCTCCGATTTCAACAATGTAGCGCATTGTTGATCAAACGCTGCTTCTCCAGCTTTAGGCGCCATATACAATCTCCTCGATAATGCATCGGATAGTCCTTGTTGCTTTCCAGGCCGATAGGTGATAACAAAGTCAAATCGCGACAACGACATATTCCACCGAGCTTGACGTCGATTCAGGACTCGAGCCGACATGAAGTACTCTAAATTCTTGTGATCCGTATATACGGTCACCGGATGCGCAGCGCCTTCGAGAAAGTGTCGCCACTCTTGGAAAGAATCCACTATAGCAAGGAGTTCCTTATCGTGGATTTCGTAGTTGATTTCAGCGGCAGAGAACTTCCGAGAATAAAACGCAACTGGATGGAGCTTACTGTCTTCGCCCATCTGTGAAAGTACGGCTCCCAAAGCAAAATCCGAAGCATCAGTTTCCAAATAGAAGGCCTTTGCAAAGTCAGGGTGTACCAAGATTGGAGCCGTAGTAAACGTCGTCTTAAGATCTTGGAATGCCTTTTCTGCTTGAGGTCCCCATTCGAGCTTGTCCTTACAAGTCAACCAAGTGAGTGGAGCAGCGACTCGAGAATAATTCTTGATGAAGATCCGATAGAAGTTAGCAAAGCCAAGAAAACATTGTACGTCTCTAACTGTCTTCGGAACCTCCCAGGATACAATTGCTTCCACCTTCTTGGGGTCCATCTTCAAGCCATCCGTAGTTGCAACGAACCCTAGAAATTCCATCTCCGTTTGGTGGAATAGACACTTTTCCAACTTCGCGTAGAGTCCTCGTTCTTGTAGTTTCTCAAGAACCAAACAAACATGCTTCTTGTGTTCTTCTTCGTTCTTCGAAAATATCAGAATGTCATCCAGATAGATGACAACAAAGTCGTCAAGGTGCTCCCGAAAAATGTCATTCATCATATGTTGGAAAACAGCCGGAGCATTGGTAAGGCCAAAAGGTATGACGTTATATTCAAAATGGCCATACCTTGTACGGAAAGCTGTCTTCCACTCGTCTCCTTCCTTGATTCGTACGAGGTTGTAAGCTCCCCTAAGATCAATTTTCGTAAAGATCTTTGCACGTCCGAGCTGCTCCAAGAGACCAGAAATCAAAGGTAACGGATAACGGTTTTTCTTAGTTATCTTATTGAGGCCTCGATAGTCCACGCACATTCGCAGAGAGCCATCCTTCTTTTTCACGAACAAAATCGGTGCCCCAGCTGACGACTTTGAGTGACGAATAAAATTCTTGGCTAGATTTTCGTCAATATACTTCCGCAATTCTGCCAACTCTATTTGCGATAAGTTGTAGATTGGGCCAAAAGGTGGTTGCATTCCTTCATGAAGATCTATAGCACAGTCGTAGGGTCGATGTTCTGGTAGCATGTCAGCATTTTTCTTTTCAAAGACATCTTTGAATCCTTCATACTGCTTTGGAATAACGAAAGTTGGAGTCGCATTTTTACGAGTCGGAGTAGCAAAGATGACAAAAGGTGTATTTTGCTTGGCTTCCTTCATAAAAGCCCTTGCACCTATAAACAAAGGTTTGTTTCTAGACATTGTCTTGGCAGATTCCACCTTCAAGGAGTTTGTTGGAAATGTTACTTTTCGCAACTTCCAATCTATTAATGGATTATATCTATCAAGCCAAGATAGTCCCAAAATGACAGGACATGAAGGGGTCTTGATAACATTAAACATAATGTTGCTCTCATGGTTTTCAAGACGTATCTTCAACGGTTTAGTTTCATGGATAACATTGCCCGAAGACAATGGTCGTCCGTCTATGACCTCTACATGGACAGGCTTTGGTTTCTTCACAAGAGGAATATTGTGAAGCTTGGTAAATTCTTCATCTATGAAGCAAGCAGATGCACCCGAGTCTAATAAAGCATTAACTTGAAGTTCTTGAATACCAAAATGTAAAGGTACCATAAAACAATCTGAAGGTTGAGCTGAGAGGAAGGGACCTGGATTATTTTTGGATGTTGAGATGTCCAGCCGCACAGTCCCTATTGTGGCTGGGCGTCCTCGTTTTCCTGTATGCTTGTACTCCTCAGTCTTGTTGTTTGAGTCTTCTGTTTCTTCGAACAATTTGTAGCTTTATGGCCCGCCTCTCCACAATATAAGCATAAGTTTTGTTCAAACCGTCGCTTCTTTTCTTCAGCTGTGAGGGGCTTGAAACGTACCGCATCAATTTGCATAGGTTCAGGACCTGTGGAGTGATTTTCTGGACCTTTTGAAAATGCAGCAAATGCTCCCTCATTTCTCCAACCTGATCGTCTTTCTTGTCGTAATTCAAAAAGGCGGTTGTCACAAATAATTGCCTGAGATATAAGTTCTTCTAAAGTATCCACTTTAGGCATAGTGATCAACAAGTTTTTGACATCATCTCTCAGTCCATATCGAAATCGTGTCATAAACGCCTTATCGTTCCAATCAAGATCACATGTAAGTTGTTGGAATTCTGCAGCATAGATTGCGGCAGAACGTGATCCTTGTCGCAAATTTTGTATCTTTCTTTCAGCTACTCCTTCTCGATCGCTATCTCCAAATGCAGCAGTAAATCTTTCTATGAAAGCCTCTAGGTTATAGAGTATTGGAGAATCCTTCTCCAATAGCGGAGCAAACCAAGAGCGAGCATTTCCTGATAAAAGAGTACCTATGAAAGCAACTTGAGTAAATCCATCTGGATAACGAGAAGGATATAGGCGTAGATAAAGCCGTACTTGTTGCACAAAACCTCGGAAATTGGTTCTTGTTCCATCAAACTTGTCTGGCATACTTGCTTTTGGTTCTTTTGTACTAGGCCTTGAATTGTCTATTAGGGTCGTGGGTGATACATGTCTTGCTTCTCTTAATCGAACAAGCTCTTGTTGTAGGCCGTGAATTTCTCGTCTAGCTTCTTCAGTCATTGGATCAATTTGAGGCTCTTTACTTGGATTGCGAAGAAATGCGATCTCTTCCCGCACACTATTCATAAGAGCTTGAAGATCTGCAAGAGTTGCCACTCTATTCTCTATTTGTGGCGATGCACTATCCATGGCCTGATTTATTTCCATATTAAGGAGATAAATCGATTGAAATTTAGAAAAGAAAAAGTTGTTAAATCTTTGGAGAAGATGGTAACACTATCTATTACTAAAACTAATTTGGAGAAAAGAGAAAATAAAACACTAAAAAATCTCAGCTTTAGAGGAGGGTAATCCGCAACCTCTAAGAACGCTTTCAAGAAGAGGGGTAATCCACGCTCTATCAAGAAGGCAAGATTCTGAAATCGATGTTAATAGTCCTTTCTATTAGCTTTGCTAAAAAGAAGGAATTAATACCAATCCAAGGGAGACTAATCTGCAACCCTTAGAACGCTTAAGTATCTTTAAAGGAAGGAGTAGTCCACTCTTTGCCTTTGAAAAACTAAGCTCTGATATTGAAATTGAGAAAATATCAGTTTAGAGGAAAGTAATCCGCAACCTCTAAAGCGCTAGAATACCTTCAAGAAGAGGGGTGATCCGCTCTCAAGCAAGAAGGATCCAACTCTGATATTAAGATGAAATCAGTCTCGACAAACTGTTACGGACACGGAAATACACACAATAAATCTAAATAAGAAGTTCAGAGAGAACATGCAAGAACTAGATTGATCAGATGAGTACACAAACAACACCAAGAGAGGTGAGCTAGAGCTCTAAGAAATGCGTTGTCGAGATTGAAGAACCCTTCAGCCTCGACTCCTATATATACTACTGGATAGGAAGCTTCTCGAGCTACTTCTGTGAACTAGGACGCTTCTCAAACAACTTCCACTAACCAGGAAGCTTCTCGAGCAGCTTCTTAGAATCTATTAGAATATACTAAGAATATTCTAAGAATCTTCCAGAACCTTCTAAAAGAATCTTTAAAGAATATTCTATAGAATCTTCAAGGAATCTTCTAGAAGTTTCTAATGTATGTCCGTGACACTCGCCCACAAGATGAGTACATGACACCATTCTCGTTTACCAAGATGTGGGCAAAACAAAATCTGCTTGCTCAGGCATCATCTTCTATATAGGCCCCGGTGTTGCAGATGGGATCATCGTGCAGCATTGACAAAAACGAGTGGCCGTTATTTGGGACGTCGCAAGAAACGGCCCAGAGTATCACCAAAATGTTTGTTTGTTGTCGCGTAGACATTGCGTACATTTGGTACAATGTCATTGGGGACGTCAGAGACAACATTCCCGTTGTAGACGCAGATGTTGTAGTAGATGTTAGCGTGGACATCAGTGGCGTTCACGTGGACATCCGAACCGACATTTGCCGAGACATTAGTTTGGATGTCAAGGTGGACATCCAGGGCAATATGTACAATGTCATTGGGGACGTCAGAGACAACGTTCCAGTTGTACGTGCGGATGTTCTGGTGACATTCACGTGGACATCCGAGCAAACATTTGCGAAGACATCATCCTGGATGTCACGGTGGACGTCATAGAGAACGTTCCCGTTGTCGGCGCGGATGTTCTGGTGGATGTCAGCTTAGACATCAGTGGCATTCCCGTGGACATCCGAGCAGACATCTGCGGAGACATCATCCTAGATGTCACGGTGGACGTCATAGAGAACGTTCCCGTTGTCGGCGAGGATGTTCTGGTGGATGTCAGCTTGGACATTAGTGGCATTCCTGTGGACATCCGAGCAGACATCTGCGGAGACATCATCCTGGATGTCACGGTGGACGTCATAGAGAACGTTCCCGTTGTCGGCGAGGATGTTCTGGTAGATGTCAGCTTTGACATCAGTGGCATTCCCGTGGACATCCGAGCAGACATCTGCGGAGACATCCTCCTGGATGTCTCGGTGGACGTCATAGAGAAAGTTCCCGTTGTCGGCGCGGATGTTCAGGTGGATGTCAGCTTGGACATCAGTGGCATTCCCGTGGACATCCAAGTAGACATTTGAGGAGACATCACAGTGGATGTCTATGTGGATGTCGAGGGTAACATGTACAAAGTCATTGGGCACGTCACAGAGAACATTCCCGTTGTCGGCGCGGATGTTTTGGTAGATGTCATTGTTGACATCAGTGGCATTCACGTGGTCATCTGAACAGACATTTCCAGAGATGTCATGTTGGATGTCACGGTGGACTTCGAGGGCTACATATACAATGTCTTTGGGGACGTCAGTTTGAACGTCAGTAGGAACGTTTGGATGTCAGAGACGTTCTGCAGACATCCTCTCAGTGGTCATCTATGCTGACGTGGAAATTCTCATGCCACGTGGACGGTGCGTCCTAAATTATAAAATTTATACAATATCCACGTATTTGTGGTTCCAAGAAATTCTGAAAACTATCCTACATTTTGAATCTTAAGTCTTGAGTACATTTCAAATATAATATTATTATAATATTATAATAATATAATTAAAATATTAAAATATTTGGAAATAATAAATATTTATTAAAAATATTAAAATATTGATTATTATAATATTAAAGTATTAAGATATTGATTATTATAGTATTAAAATATTAAAATAATCTGAAACATATATAATTTATTATTAAAATATTACAAGACTACTATGTATACAATTTCATAAAATGTCGGCCACTGGAAATATTTCAAATATCAAAAGTAATAAGTTTTCTAATATTATTACAATATTTTAATATATACAATATGGAAGTATTACGTCAAGAATAAAATGATTATAAAATAGGCTGGAGTGTTTTTTCTTTTGCACTTGTATGACCTGCCCTTTTTGCTGATTTTTTTACTGCCGGGCTGCACTTTACCTAAAATCCCAGTAACTTTCACATAGTTACTCACAGTCAAACCAAATTCCCTTGCCGACGTGGCAGTTAGACGTCTCCTGGGATGTCTTCTGTGACATCCCACTCACCGTGTACGACGTCTCAGACATCTCCACGTTAAACCGTTGACATCCCCATGTCAAATGGCAGACATCTCTATGATTTTCTCTGATAACGGGGATGTCTCTCACAAAGTGCAGACATTTTCGGACATCTCTTCGACATCAATCGTGACAGGGGGGACATCCCACAGACATCTGCGTGATGCCAGCAGACATCACAAAAAACGCTGGTTTCTTATAGTGTAAAATGCCTTCCTAAAGTTGTTCTTTTGGCTTCTACGTGTATTGATTGAATTAATTTTAATTCTACAAGATTGGTATTGTTAGATGTTTTGAAAAACATCAACTAATTTGTCAAAGTGCACACTAGCTAAGGTGATATCACCAGAAACTATGCATGCATCCATGTCTAATCTATAGAGTTGCTTTCAAAGTGTCTTTATGAAGTGCATTGAAACCATCCTCATATTTTACTATCACTGATTATAATTTGAATTTGATAAGTATTGGTTCATGACAAGTCTATAGGCCCGTCTATAGGATGATCTTAATAACTTAGGTAACTTCCATTATAAGAATTACATGGCTAATCCAAAAATATTATATTTAGTTTTTAATTTGTAGTTTTTTAATTTTGAAATAATAATTTTCGATTGCTAATACTAAAATAATATACTACTTCAAAAAAATACCTTCAACTTTACAGAATTGCTTAACCCTTAATTGCCTAATCATGCAAATTTTGCATGATGTATAGAATTGCCGCTACTTTCCTCACGAATGAAAGGGTTCTTGCAGTGTGGTTTCTTTTACATGAATTTTTCAAGTAGTTACCTTTACATAAGTTTTTTCAAATTAAAAAAAAATCAATATTGAATTTATGAGATCCTTCAATTCTATATGAGCTTCAATTTTGACAAAGAAAATTCCAAAGTTTTGAGTTGTTCAATGTGCACTAAATCCGTTCTTTGAGGCTATAATACAAATGAAAGTGTAGATGACTTTTCCATGACATTCATACGATTGAATTAAGTAATAGTGTCAAAATATGTTTAAATTTGATTTTAAAAGAAATTATTTTTTAATTATAAGAAACATACAAAATACTCATTATCTTATGAATTTTGGTATGATTGGCCAAAAGTACATAATGTACAACATTGAATCAACTTTTGCATAATGTGCAATATTTCAACCCATTAAATTATTTTTTGATTGCTTACAAAGAAATCTCAAAACACCTCTATCGATTGTTTACGTAATAAGACTTATGTAAACAACTTCACCACTATTGATGCATAATGATTCAACCAATTATAATGAACCACAAGATGAGATTATTAAACTTATAAATTTAGAAATTTTTAATAGTTTTTTCTTGTAAATTCATTTGAAAAATATCTAGCACGCATTTGATTTCAAATTCAGCTCTACAAATGTCTCTGAATAAGGATGTCTTATATATGCTTTTTAGATTTGAAGCTCAAAAAAGTTAAAGAAACCTCATTTTATAATACATTTAGGTACTACCCAAAACCTGTAGGCATTTAGGAGTTAAAGTACACTGTTTGGTGCCTCCACCTTAGTATTGAGTTTGTTTCAAAGATTCTAACATTCTTTAGAGGGTAGGATTAGCAAATCTGTGCAGAATATTTAATTATTTTGAAATAAATGTTTTGATAGATATGATATTCTCAAATTTTATTCAAGATTCTCTTTTCAAGCATAAAAAACCATTTTTGAAAAAACAATTTCCCAAATTTTTTGACATTTGTTTAGAAATAAATTTTTGTTGACCCTGCCCCGGGCCTCGCTCTCAACTTACAGCAGTGTTGAATTGTTACAACTAAGAGCACGCCGCCCATCTTTAACAATAGATGAGGACGACATATTTTGGATGAATAGCAAGCAACTAATGCTTGAACTAGCCGAAATATTCTCTGTGCCAATTTTTGGTGTGGTTGTGCAATCTCAACAAATTTTACTTTTACTTTTACAGTGAGTAGGTTGGATAATATATGATGAAGATTCTTTTTACTTTTGCACATTAGAAGACAAGTGGTTGGTTTGAAGTTAATATAGCGAGTTGCATGGGTGAAGGAATCAAGCGATCTACTCTCTAAATAAGTGCCCTCCACTAGAGATGAAGTTTTAATGTGATAAAATTATCCTGTACAAGTGAAGATGCTCTAACATTAAAAATCAGTCTTATAGCATCCGCACCCATGCACGCTAAAGTTGACTCACTAAAATTATTCATCTACATTTGAAGAGCCCTTAAACTTACACTCCTTCACTCTTGAACGCCCCTAAACTTAAATTTGAAGGGCCATTTCTTGATACGCTAGGATTGAGGGTCAAGAGGCATTTTTGAAGGGCCCTTAGCACTTTTCATCTAGTTATTGAGTGTGTCAGATTCTGGGAGGGCATGGGTGCAAATGCTCTTACCTAACTAAAAATTAAAAATTAAAAATTGGCTAGAAACATTAGAGTTAACCGAAAAGAGTGTCTTAAAGTGGAAACTCACCTCATACTCACCTTCAACTCGTTTTCAGTTCAGAAAAACGGCAAAACTAGTCTAAGGTGAGTTGAAGAATAATCTAAAGCAAGACCTTGCGCTACCATGGGGCGTGGAACTCGTGACCTCCCCAATGCTAGAAGAAAGTTCCCATCCGCTCCCCCAACCTAAGAGCCCTGACTATGGGGACTATTCATGAAGAATGGTTGTCAAAATATTTAATTTGAGAGAGAGAACTCCTCTTCAACTCTTCTTCAACTCCCCTTCTGTTTTCGGTTAACTCAATTGGTCCTAGTTTTAACCCCTAAATGCCTAAAGCCCTCTCCAAATTCGGTAGTTTTGCAAAGATGCATTATAAAATGCAACTAAGAGGGATATTTTGAACTTAGTGTATGAATAAAAGTTGTACATTATGAATTTTTGATTCTATCCATACAATTAGATTTATGATTTCTATCACCAATATTTTTGTATAAAATTTGAAACTCAAAATTCAAAATTCTTTTGTAATTCGATTTCGAATAGGATATTGACAATTTGTAGATGAAATTTGTTGTGATTGGTTGAAATGTAATACTCTAAATGTAGTGATTTTTGGAGATTTTTTGGTTGCTTAATTTTATGAGTTGACTTTTTCAAAAGCACTTTTATACTAAAATCTTTGAAATTTTGGGTGAATCACTACAAAATGAAATGAGGCATAAAAATTTCACAAATCATCCCCTTTCTAATTGGATCACACATTCATGAAGCTAACTTCCCATAGAATCTAGAGTAAAAAATCCACACTGCAAAAATTGCACGACGGATGAGAAAACATGGATGAAATTTGTACATCGTCCAAAAAATGGACGCTCAGGCAGTTAGGGGTTAAGTCATGTAGGTTTACTTAGGTTGGTCAGTTTGTTCTGGCTTTGCTGGTCCCAACATAACATTCAGTAGCCTTCCAAGAGGTTGCCTTTTAGTTTCATCCACCTTTATATATGGAGTGACCAGTGATTTGTAATTGAATGAACTATTGAATCAAATAAACAATTACAAAACACTATTGAATTGTGATTGAGTGAGTGCTTTCGGTTACTGCTCACCATGGTTGATTGCTCTTGCTTAATGCCACGTGCCCCCATAGCTACTGATGTGATGTGGAATATCCCACATCATTTCATTGAGGGGATGAAATAATGTGGGATATTCCACATCATTCTGTTGGAAGAAGGCATCAGTCACAAAGGCTACTGAATGTTATCCAACAGGGGCCGGTTTGTATTTTTTTCTTGCCTTGCACTATACGGTTACCCTTTATTTGGGTAAAAGAAAAAAAAAACAATTGTTTTCTTTTCTGGCCAGGAGCCAGAATCGTTGAAGTTAACTTCAGGTAGATGTTTGCATCCCTGAGTTTCAATCAATTGATTGGAGGTGTTAGAGCTGGCCCAATGGAGCAGATGGTTTCCAAAATCATGTTCCAAAACTCTGCAAACTCGTTAGAGCATGGCCAACCATGCTCAAAACCGAGAGGGCCCGGAACCTTTATTTGGAGGCTGGGGTTGGTTTTCGTCCCGCTGGAAGCAAGTGAGTGGGCTCCAAAGCCTTGGCCACTTCAAATATTGATAGTTCCTCGCCAACGTCGCGAGTCTCTCCACCTTGTCTTGCACATGTTCCGGGCCAAAATCACTAGTAGGATTTTGGTCCTTTATAACTAGTTCTTTCTGACTTACATGGTCCTTTGTGATTCAATTGTTTAGAAAAGAAGTCGTTTTGGACCATTTAAGTCACAAAAGACTAGTTATAAAGGACCAAAGTCCTACTAGTGAATTAGGGGGACATGATCTTGATTTTTGTGCTTCCTTGTCGTGATCCTGCCACCTCATATTTTATTGGGTTGGGGTGCCATGTGGCCAAGGTGAAGAAGCGTGCTGAAGATGCACGGGTCAGCGGAGTGTAGCTGCTTTTAGGTAGCTGGTTCTGCTCAAGAATCTCTATTCTGAACGCACAATAGTTCGACGATGGGGGAGTTTGGATTTGATAGGCCACCCTTTTCCAACAGTGACTCGCCACACTCAGATTTGGAGCCACAGGTTTGGAGCATGGATGCAAATGCTCTTAGTATTTTGAACAAAGATAAATTGTATACGGTACTGCCTAATTTGATGACAAACCTCGAAATTGTGAAATATTGCATACTGGTTTATGCACGTTTCCCACGATGGTTTCATTGTTGGAATAGTCGTGTTGGACTGGCGTTGGCACGGGCTTACGTGTTTATTTTAAAACACAGGATGGTGAACACATGCACGCTCCCCACAATGATTTTGCTGTGGAAATTGTCATGCCAAGCATCGGCACTGACTTACTTAAAAAATCAAAAGGTTTGACACCTCCTATTGAACACCTTTAATCTTCATTTTTTTTCCAAATTGAGCAATAATGTGTTACGTATATTCAGACTTTTTTTATATTACATTCTTTGTTCTCTCACCAAATCTTATTAAACAAATGTACCTAATTCAAAGTTCACTTTGTACTCTCATTATCACACTCTCTTATGTCATAAGAAAATTGCATACATATGTGATAATAAGGAGTTCAACAAGTGTGAAAATGGTTCTATACAACCTTCTTGATTCCCAAGTACGCTTTTAAACTCATTATCATCATACTCTTCAAAACCACATTCCAATATCTGCTATTGTGTACATACACTATGCACCAAAATTCATTACATACACTACAAAGAAAGTAGTCACATAAGACACAAACCATCTTTGTCTTATGTGACCAGTTGCACTCACCAAGTGAGAAGTGACCACTGAGAAACGACCAATTTCCTTGTAGTGATATGTGTCTGATTTGATATTATTCACATGTCAACTTCTGAACTTATGTACCTTGGTTACCAAAGAAGTGATATAAAAGAGTTTTGAGTGTACTACTTTCACAACACTATTGAGTATCGCAATGTTACAGAACTCCATTTTGGACAACTAGGCTGTGACATCAAAGAAGTTTCGCTATGCATAGTGACTGATGCTTTCTTATTCTTGCAAAATTTCCCCATGATCTCCTAAAATGTACCAGGTATGAAGAGCTGGAAGCTGAGTGCCCTTAAAAAAAAACAAAAGGCACTGATAGTAACCAATTTGTATATAAAACCGCTATAGGAGGCCCCAAGGAAATGCTGAACATCTTTACAGGAATCCAGGTGAAATTGGGGACAAAAAATATACCCAATTCTGACATGCTCTATCAATACAACAGTCCATGGACCGTGTGACCGGACATTCATGATGGACCGTGTGATCAGACATCCATGATGTATAACGGAATTGATTCTTCAGTGTGAGAACTACCCGTACTTAAAATGGAAACAAGATAAGATTCATTGGATCCATTTTCTAGTGAAAGGCTAACCAACTCGTCTCTATCAACTAAAACCGAAGTACCTCGAGTTCATTTACTAAATCATATATATAACTCCGGCATTACTACCGGCGTGAATAAAGAGTCTATCGCTCATAATCAATTTTGGTGAACAAATATATGAACACAAAGTTTCATTTCAATTCGGTTCCTAATATTATTCCTAAGTAATTAGTTTTAGTGCGAAGAGCATGGAAACAAGGCGTGCAACACCCCCTGTTTTTTTTTGTTTTTTTGTTGGTAGAGCGAGACGCACCCTAGATTGTAACTTGTTACAGAAGAAATGGACAGAATCATCCACATATACACATATACACACACACACACACACATATATATATATATATATATATATATATATATATATATATATATATATATATATATATATATATGCGTTCGTCTACAACATTATCTATTGTAAGGCACTTTCACCCAAAATATTGACGATTTTAGAATTTTCTTGAGAGGACTTTGGTGATTTCATCCACTTTTCACCCATTTTCTAGTGTAAAAGTAGCCACTATCAAAGTCACGTAAGATTATGCTGAAATATCACTAGAAGAAAACCAACCATTTTCAGAAATGGCTTTGTGTTAAATCTACGTTAAAACTAATACAAATCACGTTGAAACTAATATAATTTCGTTAATGCATATGGACAAAGAAGCCCAAAATAGGCCTCACATTTTTTTTAGCAATTTTAAGTAAGTCATGCGTAGACTTCCTTTTGTTTTTTGACAAATACATGCGATGTTCTTCACTGATTCCGGTGATATAAAATATGGTCCCATCTAAATAATATATCACCATAAATATATTTCCAATAATATAATATATTTAGCATTTGTCATTTTAACCCCTGAAAGCTCGAGGGGTATTGAACAAAACATAGATCTGCCTTCCAAGTTGCGTTGAAAAGTAGACGTGATGTAGTATTTTAAAATTTATTTTATTTTTTGATTTTGGGCAGCCCGTTAAAAACATGTAGCGACCAAAAAACGGTCTCTTGGGAGCTTAGGGGTTAAAACCATGAATCTTTCGTCCTTTAGCAATTAAAATTAACGCAGAGAACCAATTCAAACAGTGGTTGATTTTCTTCTATGGATTCGCCAGATTTTTTTTGGCTGGTGTACGTGCAGTCATAGGGACACCCACCGTACTTGGAATATGCTAGACGCTAGATGCAGAGGGCTCCTGTTGATTGACATGCACACAACCTCTTTCAAAACTGGACAATATGGAATGGCTTTTCCAATTTTGAGCACAACATGGCAAGGTGGTACGCGATTATTGTCGTTGCAGTGTGGATGCTGGCTATGGAGTTGTCATGCATGAGCAGCAGCCCAGCGAGCGTGAACATCTACAACTTCATAGACAAAGGGGAGATCCTTGAAGTGGACTGCGGCAAGTTCCCCGAGAAGGAGCTCAATTATGGCGAGCACTTTGGGTGGGGATTCATGCCCAGCATCTGGGGTACCACCCGCTACACCTGCGGCTTCCAGTGGGGACGCAAAGTGCAGCTGTTTGTGGTGTGGGTGGACGACGATACCGTCACTCCCGTGCCCTTTCGGCCGTGCGTGCATTGCGTGTGGCGCGTCGGCCGCCAAGGCTTTTATCTCGCCGAAAATGGGAAAGCTCCCACTCTCTATCATCCATGGCTTGGAGGCTCCAAGCTCCCGAGCTCCCTAGCTCCCTCGCTAGCTCCCGCCCTAGCTCCCTAGCTCTCTCATCAATGCTCCGTCTCATTCCGCTTTCACTACAAGGAGAAGGCGTCGCTTTTCACTCAGTAGGTGAGTCAAACAGCGCCACTTCGCACTCACTGCCCAGGCGCTCAGGACTTGGTGAGTGCGATGAACTATGACACTCTGATGAGTGAGAAGCGACGCCTTTGCTAGTAGTGTTTGGTGATGCATGTCGGCCACTGCAAAATTCTCTTTCTCTTCATTTTGAGCCTTGTGCAATTTTGAGCCCCAAATTGTCATCAATAAAATTAGTGCGCATGTTATGCATCATGGATTTGAGTCCCATCATCAATGCATGGTCTCCTTCAGCTTTGGTGTTGCATGCTGGAGTGCAAAATTCTCGAGCCTTGTGCGATTTTGAGCCTTGTGGGATTTTGAGCCCCAAATTTTTGTCAATAAAATTAGTGATCATGTTATGCATCATGGATTTGAGTCCCGTCATCAGTGTGTGGTCTCATTCAACTTTGGTTATGCATGCTAGTATGCAAAATTCTCGAGCCTTGTGTGGTTTTGAGCCCCAAATTCTTGTCAATAAAATCAGTGCTCATGTTATGCATGGATTTGAGCCTCATCATCAATGCATGGTCTCATTAAGCGTTGGAGATGTTTGTTAGAGCATCCGCACCCTTCTCCCTTCAATTCACCCCTTGACCACTATCATCACAACCAAAATTTGGTGTCACAAGTAATCATCTCCACACTCTTGAATTGCTATATGTCCCATTATATAGTCTGTGAATCAATCACGATCACTATACATAAGTAATCACTATTGTCCATCAATCTAGGATACTGAACCCTTCCTTAAATTAGCTATAAGAGGGACATATCGGTATTTGGATTATCACTATATCATGCTTATATTCCGTGGCTCTCACTTACCTGCCTTGAAAAAACAACATTAAATACAAGCACATTTAATCTAGTTTTCGAAGTCAAGGGCTCATTCATTGATATGGTGTGGATGCTTTTAGAGTGCAGAATTCTCATCTGTTTTTTCTTTCCATTTTGAGCCTTGTGCGATTTTGAGCCCGAAATTCTTGTCAATAAAATTAGTGCTCATGTTATCCGTAGATTTGAGTCCGTCATCAATGTGTGGTCTCATTCAGCTTTGGTGATGCATGTTAGAGTGCAAAATTCTCTTCTATTTTTCTTTCCATTTTGAGCCTTCTGCCATTTTGAGTGTCGAATTCTTGTCAATAATACTAGACAGTGCTTTAGTGATGCGTGTCAGAGTGCTAGACTTCAACTGCAAAATTCTCTCCTTTCTTTTTTCTATTTTGAGCCTTTAGTAAATTCAAATTTGAGCCCAAATTCTCGTCAATGATACTAGCTTACATATTATGCATGGATTTGAGTCATGTGATCAATGCATTACTGTGTGTTTTGTAGGATGATGCTATTCAAATGGCATATTCATTTGTTTTTGGGTGAATCATGATGTGATAAAGGATGTGTCATGAAGAACTTGTTGCAATGATTTTCTTGATATGTGTGTCTCAAAGGGACCAAAGTGACCATTTTGGTGAGGGTTCATACCAATTTGTCTCAATGGTCGTTTCTATTTGTTCAATTTTTTTACTTTGGGCACTTAACCCCTAAATGCCTACAACTCTCTAAATTCGGCAGTTTTGCAAAGATGCATTATAAAATGCAATTAAGAGGGATATTTTGAACTTAATGTATGAAAAAAAGTTGTACATTATGAATTTTATATTCTATCCATACGGTCAAATCTATGATTGCAATCACCAATATTTTTGTATAAAATTTGAAACTCAAAATTTAAAATTCTTTTGTAATTCAATTATGAATAAGATATTTTGGAGGTTTTTTGGTTGCTTAATTTTATGAGTTGACTTTTTTAAGAGCACTTTTGAACACTTTTGAACTTAAATCTTAGAAATTTTTGGTGAATCACTGCAACATGAAATGAGACCTAAAAAATTCACAAATCATTCCCCTTTCTAATCAGTTTACACATGCATGAAACTAACTTCCCATAAAATCTATAGTGAAAAATCCACACTACAAAAAGTTCATGACAAATGAGAAAACATGGATGAAATCTGTACATCGTTCAAAAAATGAACGCTTTGGCAGTTAAGGGTTAAATGCACAAATCACAAGGTTGTCTAATTTAAATATTTGAATGGGAGAAACAATGGATCATAAATATTGACAATTGACAAGTTTTATTTTGAGTTTTAATTATTATATAGACTTTTTCAAACTCTCTTAACCCTTAAACGTCAAGAGGCTCCATTTGAAGCAACTTGGGAAAATAAAAAATCTCGGGCACTATTTACTGAGGCCAGGAGGCCAACAAATTTAAAAACTTTGCCAATAACCAGCCTTGCAAGCCCCCCATTGGACCAAACACTTGAGTCAGACCTTTAGAGTGGACAAATTTATTGGAGAAATCAACTCTTCTCAAACTCTGAATTCGAAAAGCAACCAACTGCCAAGTATTGTATGCAGATCCCAAGCTCTTTCTCCTACGCCCGAACTGTCCAAACCTCCTCCCGTCCCCCCAATTCAGTCACATGATTGGCATTTCTTCCACAATATTCCAAATCTGGCGCAACTTCAGAATCTAACCTCGCTTCTTCAGCAGTTCTCCAAAGCACCAATCCATTTCAATTTTGATTGAGAATTTTTTCTTTTTTCCCCATTATTCTTTCATAACTAAGCCCATGGGGCTTACTTTGACGTTTAACCCTTTGAGGCGCCTGCGTCCACATAGTGGATGACGAACATAGTGTATTCAATCTGTTCGAATTCCATTCGAATTGAACAGTTTTCATCCACCAAAAGTTCTCATGGTTCTTGTGCAAGTTGATTATCCTTTGTACAGTTTGGATCTTCAAAATAGGTTATTGTGGTTTTTGGAAAAACAACAGAAGTGGTTTATGTCAAGTTTCATTCTTAGTTCAAAAAGTGAGACCTTGAAGATGATTTTCCAAAATAAGTAGAATCAAATAATGGATACCATACCATCTCGTAGTGCATGTTCTTCCAATTTCATTACAATTTTTTTTTAAAAAAATCGTTAATTCATGATTTTTAATCGAATTTCAAGAGAAAACCTTGCAAAATTAATTAAAAAATATTTAAAAAATATATGATAAATTCAACTGTATAGATGTGATCTTCACATTGACATTTACAACTTTGTTTTGTACATCAACTCCATTTTTGGTTTTCATCAAACATTTTATAACGAATCTTTGAAAACAGTGATGAACTGGAACGTTAAAGGGTTAATCAGGCGTTTAAGGGTTAAATTACAAAGAAGTTGTTGGCCTTCAAGGACTAACAACCTTACATTACAAGGCATTGAAAAATTAGCTAAACTTTACATTTAAAATAAAATAAAATTGTGTACTTGTTCAATTTGAATACCTTTTGAATGGTTAAACTTAGCTCAAAGAGGCAAGCATTTCAAAAAAATTAGCAAAAGATATTGACCTTTAAAAGCATCTTGCCCACCTTTTTTGACAGCTAGAAATTGTCAAATGCAACATTCATTTATACTTTACACCCAATTTGTGTAGTAAAACAAGTTGAAATCTTTATGATGATAGATAAGACCTTTACATACAAGATCCTATGATTAAATTTCTTAAAAAAAAAAAATTAGATTCCAATGATGAATCTTAAAAAACAACCACAAGAATCTAAAATTATTTTGGACAATAAGGGAAGTAAAATTTTGAATATATAAAATATGAAAATTCATAGCAATTTTTTTACTAATTCTAAAGCAATAGTTCACCTAGACTAAAAATCCAAGATTTTTCATTTTTTGAAAGGTTGAATATATAATAGTTATTGCTAGTATTCAAAAAATATATTATTTTTTCCTATTCTATTCATCGAAAATGCGAATATTGTTGATTTAATTCATTCATTAACATTTATAGGTGTCAATATAACATATAAGATAGTATCCTCATTCCTATGGGTAAACTAGATTCGAATCTAACGTTGAGTAAATGTATAATAATTGAAGAGTCACAAAGTCATAAGCTATAAACAAAATTTCAAAATTTCATAACTTATTCATACACCATTTGAATATTACATATTTTATTGAGTTGAAATTCTTTTTAAAATGAAAACAAGTTCTACAATTTTTAATCTTCTAAATACAATCAACAACAGCTGAAAGTCACAGGAATGAAGAAACTATCTTATACAAGAAGGACTATACCAGTGTTAGACTTGGCATCTTTCTAACATTAACCCCTAAGCGTCCCGGCGTCCATATTATGGACGTTTTTGGGGGTACAGTCACCTTCGAAGAGCTGTAACTTTTGCAAAACGTGTCCGATTTTGCTGAAATTTTGAAAAAACTCCCCGCATGATGTATGGAATGTGTGGTAAAAATTTGAGATCAATCAGAGATGAATTGAATTTTTGGTGATCATTTGAAAGTAGGTATCTTGTTTTTGGACAGTTCTGTGAATTTTGATGGCAGTAACTTCGGGGGCTTGTATCTCTTTCATCCCAAGTCCGTTTTCAATAAAACTTGTTGGGTTGAATTCCCCTTGAAGTCTAGTTATCATGGTAAAATTTTCAGGTCAATCCATGTTGTTATGAATGTTTGGGAGTCATTTTAGTGCACAGGTCTAGTTTGGACACTTTTTGCTTTTTGGTTCAAATGGGTCACTTTTCGGGCTACTTTTTGACATTGCAAGGCCATTTTAGGGCACATTAAATTTTTTTCATGAGGCTTTTTTGGTACTAATGTGTTTATATGATGATTTTGAACAACTTTTTAGTTCAACGTTTTTTCATTTGAGTAATTTTGAAAACGAATTTCACCTCTAACTGTGTTGCTTGGAAAATTTCAGCATCCTTTTTTAGCACTAAAACACTATGATCTTGCAATCTATATGGCCAAATGACCCCAAAATTGATCCACATGATCTACAACATGTATGTTACAAGATTGTACGGTTGAGATTTCTATACCTCACTTACATTTAGACCTATAACACATAAAAAGCGATGATGATTTTAAGCCCAAAAAAGCTAGGGACCTTTAGGGGTTAAACCTTTGATATTAGAGTTATCTGCAAAGTCTGTAAAAGAGGGGTGACTCGACCAAAGTTTGTGAAAACTATGGTTGAGAACTCAATAAAAGTAGACATGTCAGTTGCTTTCAAAAAAACTAGAGGTGTGAAGTTTCAAGGCTCCAAAAACGATGCCCAAAAACTTTAGACCCTCAGTTTTCTTGATCCAACAAATTTGAGTTAATTCAGGGAGCCCCAATGATGTCCCCGAATTAGCTCGTTGCCAAATCCAAATCAACGCTTTGCTTGTTGCCAAATCCCCAAATTAGTTTCTTGCTTCTGCTAAATTCAAATCAATGCTTCTGTCTCTACCATTGGCTCATCCGGTGCATGCTTTGTTTTTTGCTAATTATGAACCGCACTCAATTTACATTTCCCAAAATTTCAATAAAACTGAGGCTGTAAGTGGCATTGAGTTTGTGGAAAACTCTGTTAATTCATTCTAAATACCCGTTTGAGATCCAATACTTCACGTAACGACTCTAGTTCAGTGAGAACCGTGTGATACACTGGACTGTACCCGGATAACGTAGTGGACTTAGTCAAGCAGAGAGAGAAGATTGAAGGGTATCCACGATGGTATCCCGCTGACTCACTGAGATATTCCTTCTGAAGCTGATAACTGGGATGGGTTGATACCCGGCGAGGGTGATGGCAAATCTATCCGATTGACGGAAGTATGGAGCTCCAGCCAGAGGTCGTACTTCTGAAGATGATAACCGGCATGGGTTGATACCCGGTGAGGGTGATGACAAATCTATCCGATTGACAGAGAAGAACACTTGTACTGGAAGTATGGAGCTCAAGAGGCTTGCAAGAGCTCAGCAAATGTTTGATTAGACACCAATCCGAAGTGCTTTCGTTCCATTGAGTTTTGCAGTTCGTCTCTTCTTTCTGGTTTGTACTTTACACTTTGAAGTGATTTTTCTTTTTTCGGCCTGATTTTGATTCACTGCATTGCATTGACGGTTCTGTTTCAGTTTAGGGTTCGTGGTGCGCTTCTGAAACAACTGGGTTTCTCTTTTCGGTTTAATGTGAAATGGCTCCCTTTTCTCTCCTTTAAAGTGAACGTTGTGTTTGGTTGTTGGGATATATGTGGAACAGCAAACTGTCTTGGGGTTTTGTGGTGCCATAAGCATTTAGGTTATTTGTTCCGTAGACATTCTGGTTTCATTGATTGCACTATATGGACTAGAGAATTGAAAATTTTAGGGCTGAGCCACACTAGTATTTCTTCCGTTTTTTCAGAGGATCTGTTTGAGGGCTTTTCTTTTCACTGTCGCAAGATGTTGGTGACATCTGAATTGTAGTGGGTTTGTTTTTGAGTGACAGGTGCTCATACATGGACTTTTAGGGCACAGATTTCCGTTTTGTAGCTTGCCTTGACATATTTATTGTCTCAGAGATTAAGCAATGAATGGTGTCCACATGTGTCCATCATTCCAAAGAATGAATTTCTTATGTTCAGTAGAGTTTTAACATGTGGTTATAAAGGTACACTCAATCCTCTCTAATAACATACTCTGTAATGCCACATTCTCTGTATATCCCCATTCCCCAAATCAGTTGTGAACATGTATGAGAGAGCTAATAGAATCTCCTGAGGTAATGCCATTAGAGAGGATTGAGTGTAGGGGCATTGAATGTTTGAATCAGTATACTAAAAAATTGTATATGGATGAGAGTTCTACATTTCTAATGGGGTGTGGAGACACATGCTTGTTGATTGACTTTGTGTATTATTCTTTCCAGACTGATTGGAAAAGGAGCTAGAATGGGACTTGAAGGAGGGACATCCAGGTACGACGACATCGAAAGTGAGAAAATAGAAGAACCATTACTAGATAAAGATGAGCTTGTAGGAAGGGGTTACCAAATCCAACCAGACACAGTGGTTTCTCTGCCTTCCTCTCAAGATGGATCCACAGTATTTGGCTACAATGTGGGCATCAGGCCTTACCAGGACCTTATTTTCACCATTATCTTTCTTCTCCTCATCCTCATATCAGCATCCTTTGGCATCTATGGAGTGGTTAAATCCAACCCTGACTACCAATACATTGAGTCTGCACATTATGATCCTACTCGCGGTTGCTCCATTCCAGAAAACAAGCCTTTGTCAGCTATGTCAGCTATGCACATCCTTCTGCCTCGTATATTGGTAAAAAATATACAAAGCACAGCACCTTCTGCTACACCTATATGGGTCACACTGGGGTTAACTCTAGCTTTGAGTGGTCCATTGGCTATAGGAGTGTTGTACCTGCTTCGAGTGTACACAAAGGAGCTCGTATATGCCACGTTGCCGTTCATAGTGTTGCTCCCCATAGCTTTGAATCTGACTTGGTTCATTCTCTGTCAACGCAACATCGAGTGCCGAACTGAATTTGATTCCACAGGGCAGTATGCTTTGTTTGGGATCATCTTGCTCACGTGTGGACTCATGGTGTATGTGATTTACTCCAACTGGGATCGTATTGAGCTTACGATTCGCGTGGTGAAGACATCTTCTGAGGCTTTGCACCACAATTTGGTGCTTCTGGTTGCGCTGCCGAGTTTGTCACTAGGGCTCGTTCTGTTCTGTGTGCCGTTTGTGGCTTTCATGGGATATGCTTATACGAATGGGGAGCTGGTGGTGAACCCGGAGTTGGTGGATCATCCTACCAGACAGTGTGCGCGCGGCACTGATACACCGTGTTGTGTTTGGGAGCCTGCTGCTTGGGTGCAATATTATGAGTACTTGTCAGGATTTGCTGTCCTGTGGTCTGCCATGATCATGGCCCAAATTCAGGTCTTCACCATCAGTGGCGCCATTGCGCAGTGGTACTTTGCTCAAGCTGGTTCTTCCTCTGTGAATGCCACGAGACGCTCCTTGAGGTCTGTAACCTTTTCCTACTTCAATTTGATTCTGGTACCTTTGATCAATCAATACAAGAGAGAGAGAGAGCTTGTTGTCGACATGATTGATGCTACATTTAGGCTTTCAAAATTGATGTTACAGTCCGGATTCCAAAATTGATGTTGTCGACATGATTGAGTCGCTATAACATTAGTGATATCCTGTGACTCTGAACTCTAGGTTTCATGTTGTATTTTTCCTTTGACTTGTGTATTTAATCATCAGTGGAGTACATTGCATCAACCTAGACTAATTAAACCCCTACGGATTCATTTTTTAATCAATTGGAACACAGGATGTATAGAATAAAAGATACGAAGGTTCGAAGTTGATTGTCAGTTCATTCAACTTTGAAAGCTGCATGAGAAACAAAGTGAAATATATTTCATTAGACTGTTGCAAGAACATCGGAAAGAGAATTTCTCCATGGCCACACTGATCCTAGGGAGGCTTCCTCATGATATATAAGGAGGCCTCTGTATGATCAGTGTCATCATATAGAGAACATTCTCTATATGATGTTGTCTATGAAAACAGAGTGTTATTGGGCTGGGGAGTGAGGCCACAAGCTAGAATGAGGTTTTAGAGATTCTGACCAGTTTGTGAAAGCTCTGTAGTCTGAATGAGATATCTGATGTGACAAGTATTCTCTGTTGGGGTTATTTTTAGTGTTGATTAGCAGCTGTTGATTTTTAATGATTGCAATTGCTCTATTTACAGGTATTGTAGACACATGCCAATTACCGTGCACCTTTGGCACAGTACTATGCACCTTGTTGATCATTTTATTTGCATTAAAGTGCACGGTGATTGGCAGTGTACGATTATTAGCATGTCTATGATGCGCGTTTTAATATTCACATACAAGTCAGTAGATTTCTTGTCATTTTTAGGCCTCACCATCTTTTGGTTGTGGTGCAGTGTGGCGTTTGGGCCCTCATTTGGAACAGCCTGCTTTGCTGGTCTGGTGGTTGCAATTGTGCGAGTGATTCGGGGAGCATTGAACAAAGCAGACAACGAACGAGGCCGAGAAGGCGCACTGGCGATATTCGTGCGTGCTTGTCTGCAGTGGGTTCTGGAAGCTGTGGAGTTCTTCACGAGGTTCACTTCCAACTTTGCAGCCATCACTGGAGAGAGCTTCTACGCATCTGCCGTCATGACATACAACCTCTTGAAGCGGAACTTGCTGTCCACAGTGCTGGTGGAGGTTATTTCAGATCGACTTCTGGCTATGGTGACATTCGTCCTCTCTGTTGCTTATGCCCTGCTGGTAAACCATCTCGTCCTTTCCTGTTTGGAGATAAGGTTACTATTTGTGTCACTTTAACCCTTAAAGGACCAAGTATTCATTGTTTTGAAATGACAAATTCAATCGATTGTATCGTGAAAAATATAATTCAGATAGGACCAGATTTTTATATAACTGGAATCAGTTGGTAAAAAAAAAAGAAATGTGAACAAAATGAAGTCACACAGGAACTACTCAAAATTGCTAAAAAAAAAAAAAACAGAGGCCCAATTTGGGCTTCTTGGTCCTTTAGGGGTTAAGCATCTTAACCAGAGTGTGCTTTCATTGGGAGATCACTTTAGAAGCTTACTGGATAGACGCTACAAGAGCCAAACTCTCTTGAGATCAAACTTTTATCACTATTTATAATGATTTCGTATGCAATCATTCAAAGTGGGAAGTTGTAGACCACTATTGAAGAGATAGCACACAACCCCATTTCCATTCAAAGATCTGTGGCCATAGACATTTAGTGAAGTCATGCTTACACCACTTGCTAATTGAAGACCAACCAAGCTTATTGGAAGAGATGAGTTGTTGTTGGTAATAGGGTCTGTCAATAGGAGACATGACCGGGATAGTATCCTCTACCTTACTCCCTCTATCCGGAAATAATTGTCCTAGTTTTTGGCACTTTTTTTACCCCATAGTTTGTCCTATGTTTTAATGCTTCAAATGTGAGCCCTGTCCACTTCAAACAGGGTGAACAGTGAGAGTGACATAAAAACTACATATTACTATTAAAGATGGACCATTTTTCGAGTACTGAGATGAATATGTGAAGTTGAAAAATGCCGAAAACTAAGACAGTTATTTCCGGACAGAGGGAGTAGTTTGTTTGCATTCAAGCTGTGGGGTGTGACATTTTTTCTTCGTTTTTTGGCAGGTATATGCAGTATTGTCTCTGTCAACAGGCCTGGCGAGGGACCAGAGGCTGATCACTTCGGTTCTAAGCTGGGTGATAGTGTTCCTGGTCCTGGTTCTGTTTGTTCGAGTGCTGAGCAACATCGTAGACACAGTGTACATATGTTATGCCATGGACAAAGATCAAGGAGTAGCGTCCAAATCTGAGGTTCACGACGTTCTAGCTGAGCTACCAGGCGAGAATCCTGCTCTCGCAGTGCGTCGTGAAATTTGACCATGTCCTCAGAGCTGCCGTGCTGCCTTTTTTGTCATCAATGTCGGCTTTGCAGTTTTGAGCTGGTAGTGTAAATTGGGTGTTTTGTAACTATATCACGAGAATCATTGTATAACAGGGTCTCAAATCGGCATCCCCTCTTCTTCCAGAAATGGTGTCTGTTGATTAAAGCACATATGTGGGACGTGCTTGCATAAGTTTTGCTCACAAATGAATGATTCTCTTGCCTTTTGTATCACCTTGTGAACTCCAAGTTTTTATAAGTAGCTGCGCTCAAGCTGAAAGCTCATTTTCTTAGGCCTGCTTTACATGAATTGTGATGGCCGCTTTTGCGGTTTGGCAAGCTTGAACCCTTGTAGCTCATTAGTCGAATCTACGAAATCAATCCCAAGACCTTTACATGATGAAGTCAAGACCATTCCCTAAAATATATATTCTTATGGGCTGAATATATATTCTAATGCACTACCAAGTTACACTTCCAACTCTTTGCATAAAGTTTTCATCACATTCTTGTGGCTTCCAGCTGTTGGTCCTCTTTTCATTATTAGATTGATTAAATTTATGTGGTTCTCATACCTGTTTTCAACAGGATTTCAATAGTATCCAAAACTTGAATTATTTGGATACGGTTTGAATAAGTTATGAATTCTTGAAACTTTGCTCATACATAGATGAGCACAATTTCAAAAATCTTTAACGTATTTGTACAATATCCAAACATCATGAACACATTTTGAGGGCATTGGAATCCTCTTGAAACACCGACAACATCCATAAAAGAAATAAGTCACTTTAACAATGAAAAAAAAGCACACTCAAAGATTGAAAATCACGAGAAGGAAAGGTCATTCTATGTATGTTTGTACTTTCCAAATGTTTGATTCACAATTAAACTGTTCCTTATTTTGTGGTTGTGTAGGCCCTCTTCTTTTTAATGTTGAAGCTATTTACACTAAACCAAAAAGTGCAATTATTGTAGGCAAAACTAATTTTGATAAAATTTTCACTTTTGACTATAAACATGAATTAGAAATATCAATTTTAATTTAATCCCTAAAGGACCTCACTCTCCAAATTCAGAGAACTACAAAGATGCATTATAAAATGCAACTAGGAGGGATATTTTGAACTTAATGTATGAACAAAAGTTGTACATTATGAATTTTAGATTCTATCCATACAGTTAGATCTATGATTGCAATCACTAATATTTTTGTATAACATTTGAAACTTAAAATTGAAAATTCATTTGTAACTTGATTAAAAATAAGATATTGACAATATATGAATGAAATTTGTTGTGATAGGTTGAAATGTAATACTTTAAGTGCAATGATTTTTGGAGATTTTTTGGTTCCTTCATTTAATGAGCTGATTTTTTCAAGAGCATTTTTGAACTAAGATTGTACATAATTTCAAAATTTCAAGCATATAATTGTTTTTCCAAATTTGTCAAAATTTGTCCATTTCAATTAAATAAAATTAACTATTTTTATTTAAAAAAATATCCACACCTAGATGACATGAAATACTTTAATTCAAGTTCAATTTTTCAATTGACTAAATTAATTTTTCATGTATTTATGCTTTGCTCGAAAAATTGCCAAAAATTAGCATTTGCGGGCATTGTAGTACAAAATAAATAATATTTTTAAACGTTCAAATTAATCATTTCAAACAACACATATCTAAATGTACTTCATATCAAAAATTGGTACCAAAATGATGTCATTGGATATATTAAACAAATGTTTTGAATTTCTTTAAGCAGCTCGGACAGATTCTGATTTTTGTACAAAAAGTCTCTTTTAAAATCTTTAAACCTCTTCAATTTTTACGAGAATTTTTTTTGTGTACTACATGAGTGTAGGAAATCAAAACCACATCCGGTCGATTCATTTTTTATTTTGTTTTAAAAAGGGACTCATTCAAAGTTGCCATAGGGGCGATTTTAGAGTTCAAAGGGCTTTTTGGGGTACCTATATCATACCATTGCCCATTTGAATTCCCTACTCCACAACTTCATTCATCCGCAGCCTAGTTCATCCATCCTCTACTATGGGTTAACTCCTTTCTACTCAAACGCCACTCTAAGTTAACTCTCGGTCTCATCTATCCTAATTCTAAGGCCTACGATTGTCCTAAATTCCACCATTCCTAAACCTTCATCGAGAGTACTAAAAGCCCAACTAAGGGCAATAAAATGCCAAAATCCATGCTTAAGCAGACAAAACCTACCAACTTACGCCATTCAAGCAAAAATTTCAATCCATGGCAAAACATAAATAAGGCCACAAAATAGTCTACAAAAATACCTCAATCATTCCTATTTGATAAAACACCACGAATAAAGATTATAAATATAGAAAAAATTATCAAATACTACGGTAATTGTTTACCGTGGACATGATACCGGGATTACAAGCTGAACCTCCGAGGAGGCGAATGCACCTTTTAAGGCCTCAATTACCGTGCCTTTGTTTGCAAACACCCCCCGAACATATTTCTCTTAATAATATACAATACAAGGAGAAGGTGTTGTTTTTCAATCCTTCTGTGAGTCAAACGACGTCACTTTGCACTCACCAATTTTTTGGTTGGACTTAGTGAGTGCGATTTGTCACGTAGGACAAACGTGTACAGTGAAAAGCAGTCCTTCAGAGTGATGGCTGGTTCACACCGGCCACATGCGGCAAGATGTGCGTGCGTCATGGTAAGTAGCCTGACAAAATCAATTTTATTTAAATCTCTACTGTGCAAAAAGAACGCATGTAAGAAAGTGAAGCAATGCAAAAAAAAAAAAAAAAAAAAAAAAAACAGTAGAAAATATGCGGCAGGGAAGTGCATGCATTCAGTGGTCAATAGTGCTTGGATTTAGAGAAGACGAGCTTCAACAATGCGCAAATTATATTGTAGTGTATATGATTTTACTTGGATGAGGAACGTAAGTGCGGTAGTAAGGGCTGGTGTGAATGGGCCATGAGAAATGACGCCTCTGCTTGTAAGGTAGGAGCACCCAATTCCAATAGTGTACCCAATGCCGATAATTTCTTGACACGGTAGACATTTTAGAACGTAAATCTAGGTAGACCATAGATAGTTTATCATTTTGGTCAACAAACAATAAGGGCTCTTTGACGTGCTTAGATTTGTGTTCTGAAATGACTACCTTGTGTAGAAATTATCGGCATTGGGTACCATGTTGGAATTGGGTGCTCCTACCTTAGTGATATGGCTGGTAAATATATACTGTAATTGATGTCTGTGGCAGGTGCAAGAGTATTTCGGAAACGAAACGGTTGTAGTCGTTGTGATAGTTGGAATCAAAGGGCGAGGAATTGGGTAATGATGCGTAGGGGAGGATTATTCTAGCCCGATTTCCATAGATATTGCATGCAAGCAAAGGTTTCATGTTAGGATGAGTTCCCATGGGTCACCCGGGGAATAGCCTAATATGGATACCACTTTTACGTGTCTCACATAGTGTGACTTATGTTTAACTCATTTTATGTGTGCTAGAAATTTCGTCTTTAACACCATGTATATAGTTGCAGCCATGGTGTTTATAACACCCTCTAATTTTTGTAATTTTCCAATCTTTTTTTCTTACCAAAAAAATATTTATCAAAAATCATATTATTTTGGAGGGAGTACCCATATTAGGTCATCATCCACCCGTGCCCACTCTGCAGTGCGGTACCGACAGACTTCCTCATATCCCCATGCGTAGTGAATGAACCCGACCCACTGTCAGAGAGAGACTCCACCCGCACTAAAAGCGGCTTGGCTTTGAGCTTCAACCACACCCGCCTTCAACAGTGGGTTCTCACCCAACTCTTGAGGGGCTGCCATATGGCAATGTTTACATTGATTTTTAAATTTAAAAAAAAAATGTTTCACATGTGCTAATTTTTCATAAAAGAGAAAGAAAAAAACTGCGGACCGTAATAAATATGAATAGTGTATTATAAAAATAGGCGCACACTCATAATGACAGGTGTGTATGGGGATTCACAAGCACCACTACACCCATGCTTACAATAAACAGTTCCGTCAAGAGCCTATGCTCTGACAGCGGGGACGGGCGGCCCATGGGGAAAGGCTGTTACTCTTGATTACATTGCGGTATCTTCCACGGGGAACCCTAAGCATATTACCATGCAGTAATGGGTACAGGAATGATGGCAAATTCTTGCTTTAACCCATAACTGCCTGAGCGTCCATTTTTTGGACGATGTACAAATTTCATCCAAAATTTCTCATCCGACATGTACTTTTTGCAGTGTGGAATTTTTACTATAGATTCTATGGGAAGTTAGCTTCATGCATATGTGATCCGATTAGAAAGGGGATGATTTGTGATTTTTTTATGTCTCATTTCATGTTGTAGTGATTCACCCAAAATCTTGAAGATTTCAGTGTAAAAGTGCTCTAAAAAAAGTCAACTCATAAAATTAAGCAACCAAAAAATCTCTAAAAATCACTACACTTAGAGTATTACATTTCAACCAATCACAATGAATTTCATCCATAGATTGTCAATATCTTATTCGTAATTGAATTACAAAATAATTTTGAATTCCACGTTTCAAATTTTATACAAAATTATTGGTAGAAGCAATCATAGATCTAACCGTATGGATAGAATCTAATATTCATAATGTACAACTTTTATTCATATATCAAGGTCAAAATATCCCTCTAGGTTGCATTTTGTAATGCATCTTTGCAAAACTGCCGAATTTGGAGAGGGCTCTGCATTTAGGGGTTAAATCACTTGCTAAATTTAACAACCAATTGCTATAAACAGCAGTGAATTGGACAACTGAAGGTTCCCTGACATGTGTTCCTCGAGTGCATGTCCGGAGTGGATTCGGGTGCGGGGAACTGCAGTTATTCAATAGCAGACGTTTGACTGAAAGGATGCCTGGCGGACCTTGCACAATGGAAGCCTGCCGTGCACTCTTTGGAATCATGGAGGTTCAAAGAGAACAGAATCGCGGACCCCACCTGATGACATGCTGGTGCCCGGAACGGTTCAGTGTTTGAACGGTTCAGTGTTGAACGGTTCAGTGTTGAACGGTTCAGTGTTGAACGGTTCAGTGCCCGGAACGGTTGCTCACGTGCATGATCTCATTCACAGGGGGTGCATACAGAAGGAAGGCTGGCCCGCATACAGAAGGAAGGTTGACCTGGTGGGGCGATCCAGGTGCGGGTACGGTGTGGGTCCGCGGGGGCGATCTAGTTCCAAGCCTTGACTTCAGGCCACACTAGTACTCCAGGTGCTGTATAAAAAGGCTCTCAAGTGACAGGAAGGGCGTGCATTCATGCCAACCCAGGTTGCAAATCTGCTCTTTAATTGACCAGTGTGGCCATCTCTGCTGCCACTCACGTCTACAGTCTCTCGTTGTCAAGCCCGTGCAACCTCACTTAGACTTCATTTACAATTCCAAATTCCCTCACTCCATTGAACTGCCATCTTACTCTGTCCTTCAATCCCCCCGGTAGGCCTTCCCCTCACTATGTTCAGTGTTGCTGACGTTGCTGATCTGGGTTTGAGCAACGTCAGTTACGATTGTCAATTTAACGTTGGAAATGCAGTGCCAGATCGATTGGTTGTTTGTCATTTCCGCCTCCTCTTTGAGTTTCTAGCGAACGGGTCTGTGCAGGGATTGACAGAATCGCCATCGCTGATGGTGGTGTTTCCCATCGAGTGTAACTATTTCTGCAGTGCAAGACTGCAGTTACGAGTTTGCTCTGGAATTACGATCCGCCCTTTACTGTATATTCTCTTCATATATGTCTCTATGCGATCCCATTCCACCTAGTCTTCGACTATATACACTCCACCTTATTTTTCTTGTTTGTCGCTGAAGAAGAATTTCATCGATCCTCACACCGACAACTACGCCAGCTTAAGCTTCGGAAAATGCAGTGCCAGATTGGTTGTTTTGAAATTTCCGTTTCCTCTTTGTGAGGCTCTGTACCGAAAGAATATTGACTGACAGAACTAAATGCTGGTATGTCTCGTCGTGTGTAATGAGTTCTGAAGCTCTCTGTGGTTGATGGTGAATTCTTGTTTTGCAGAAGAAGCCGTCGATTGAATCAGCGCCCGGATCACACAGAGCCACACTCAATGGCACAAGCGAACGCTGCAGGGGACGGAGCGGCACAGCCACCGAATGTTCCACCAGCGGCGGTTGCTCCCGTGGCAGGCCCTGGTGTGGCAGGAGCGCTAGTAATTCCCCTGGGTCGTGCGCAAGCACGTTTTGACATCGAAGCTGTTCTGCTGGGGCCTTTGCCGACAAAAACCAACCTGAGTTGCAAAATCCATGCCAAGCTTATGGATGAGACCTGGCCTTGACCTCATGGGCTGCCCCAGTTCGTGTACATAACTGTTGACTTGTTCTGTCTTGCCTCATTTTCATGTTTTCACTGTAGAGGTGCCAGTATAAATTAAGACCGTGTGATTGTGTTCAGTATCAAAGGTTCCTCACTGTGCAAGAGTGATCCTGTGGAGGTTTCAATCAGAGGATGTTTTTCTTCTGGACTGATCGTGCACCAGTTGCAGCAGTGAAGATTTGTCATCCACCATATATACCTTTGTCTACTGGAAATATGTTTTGTGGACAGGTGTTGTCCATTTTACCTTTTCGCAATGAAATTTGCTTACATTTGGAAGGAGAAACAAGTGGCTAGTCGCGTAGTCTCTGCCTTAGTATTTACTCTAGATTTACTTTTTATGGCTTGCTTATATTGTTCAACCATGTAACTCCTTGAAAACGATGCGTTTCTGTAGTCTCTCCCCTGGTAGGACAGACAATAAATGAAAACATGTTTTCTGCTGTGTGCATATTGGAACCTCTGAAAAAGTTTGATTCCATTGAAACAGGCTATATGTTGTATATGCTAGGGGTGTACAGTGAGTCGTGTATTCATCTGTAGTGAACAGTTTTTCACTAAGATCTTTAGAAATTTTAGAAACAATCACTGCAACATGAAATGAGGCATAAATTTTCCACAAATCATCCCCTTTCTAATCGGTTCACACATGCATGAAGCTATCTTGGCATAGAATTTTGTAGTATTTTTTTGTACTTGCAAAAAGTGGCTTGATGAATGAAATCTTACTGAGTTTTATCATTCATCATTTAGAATATGGACGCTTGGGCAGTTAGGGGTTAAGATGACAATACCATAGTTTAGTAGCAGGTTTGGCACCTTGCTGCCTAATAATTAATTAAAGTTCAAAAAGTAAGTTTGGCACCTAAAAATAGTATATTAATCATCTCGGCAGTTTTCTCCTTAATTTTTTTAAAATTCGACTCGTTGTCAAGTCCAACTTTTATGCATTGGTTGACAAGAAAGATGTGAGTAGAGAGTTGAGAATGCTCTGTGCTTTATACAAGTGGAGTGGAGTTGTATCCAAACAATGCATGTGGGATATGTAAACTTTGAGGTGAAGCACCTAGTTAGTCTTCATTTTTATAACATGCATAGCTTTTGCATAAAGTCTTCAAATGACATAAAATTTGTCGGAGATGAAAGATTACTTGATTTCCAAACTTTTTTAAGTCTAACAAAATTCCAAAAAAGTTGATCTTCTATGCACAAATGAGCTCCAAAAAACTATTAGGAAAGCATTTTGATTTTTGACCTTTACACTACTGCGCTGTTTTGTCCATATCTTTTGTATAAAGACTTATTTTGACACAAAACTTGTTGGAGGTGGAAGAAGGCTTGATTTCTCAACTTTTGTTAGTTAAATAAAATTATAAAAACTTCATCTTCTATGCTCAATTGGACTCCCAAATTCTGTGTAAGACACATCTCAAAAGCCTCACCTAGAGTCTTGCTACTTCTTAACCCATATTCTTTGTGAACTAATGTAAGTGAGCTTGGTTACAAGAGCAGCACCTTCTCTCCATTAAAATTTACACCAGCCTCTCAACGAAGTTAAAACCTAGTGAAAAGTAACAACTTCTCACTTTTCGGCAATTTTGAATTACAATATTATATAATATTTGGCAAAAGATGTCAATAATTTTCCGGAATTTTAGGCATCTATTTTTAGAATTATTTTTTGCCAAACTTGCTAGTAAACTACGATACTTAATTTATCTCTTTCAAAAAGTGAGGATTTAATAACAACAAGAATCATAGAAAGACATGCCCACCTATTCACAACTTACTGATCCACTAATTTTATTTGAGAAAATAATGTAATTAATATGTGTAATTGAAGATCAAAGTACAACATGCATGGTAATTGATTCAGTTGAAAGCATAGTAAAGTGAACCAACATTGATCCCTATGGAGAAACAATAATGCAAGGTTGAAAAATGCATTAAATTTTTATTTTTGCTAATTAAATAAAGGACATGATGTTTAACGAAGTCTCACAAAGAAAATTGAAAAAATCATCTTCAATAATTATTTATGTATGTTCTAGTGATGTTGAAGAAGTCAAAATTGAAATAGTAGTTTTGAACGAAATTGACAAGTTGATATACAACAAGCTAAAAATTGCATTAAATATTATCTTTTTTCAAGTTTTTTTTCTTTGGAGCCCTCAAATGCATAATGGACTTAAAGGGTATAAGATTTCTATTTATGTAAAAATGATTCAGTTCATCAAATTTGCTCCCGAAATTGGATTATGAAATCTATTTTTGAGCTCTACTTTTAGTAGTTCTTTTTAATGATTATTACTTTGAAACTTTGGATTCGAGTACTTGTAAGAACAACAGAGGACACCATGAAATTAGAACCAATAGAAAAGACAATTTGATACTCTTTTATAGCCTTTGATCCAAAACATTGTAATTTCAGCAAGGCAGATCGACTTTTTGGTATACAATACCATGCTTTCACCCACTTACAATAGGCTGAGTAGCAACCATTCTCTATTGATTATACCTACATTGGGTGATAAAGCGTGCCTTATAGTGTGGAATTTGATTTTTACTCACCAAATTGGTTGTCAATATATGAGCGTGGTTCTCACATCAAACATTTTGTCCAATTCTCTGACAAGACCATGCACTCACTTTATGAAGCTAACCTTTAAACATCAAAAGGGTCCTAGGCGGGCAGTTCGAACGGTATCTTTTTTTTTCCAAAGTTTGGGCACCCTTGCATATCTATGCGCCCTTGAATACCCAAGGAAAATAAAAAATAAAAATAAAGCCAGAAATTTGGCCAACACATATGGGCCAGAATGCTGCACATATGGGCCATTCATTGCACGCCTTTCATGCTGACATATAGCTCTCTCCATTTGTCACATGACGTACTTGATTTGGGAGCCACAGAGGCCCAAAGTCCCCATGTGAGCACGCTTTGATCCAACTCGCCCGACCTCCTCTCCCCAATTCTTTATTTACTTGTAGATCATTCTACATTTGGGCAATGGTCTCATATGGGTACCCCAAAAAGCCCTTTGAACTCTTAAATCAGCCTCCATAGCATCTTTGAACGAGTCCCTCTTTAAACCAAAATAAAAAATTAATTGACTAGATGTAGTTTTGATTTCCTGCACTCATAAAGTACACAAGAAAAATTCACGTCAAAATTGAAGCATATTAAAGATTTTAAATGAGACATTTTGTACAAAAATCACAATTTGTCCTAACTACTTAAATATATCCAAAACATTTATTCAAAATATCAAATAATGTCATTTTGGTCCCAAATTTTGATATATAGTACATATGAATATATTTTATTTGAAATGATTACTTTGAAGGATTAAAAATATTATTTAGTTTGTACTACAACGCTTGTAAATGTTGAGTTTAGGCATTTTTTTTCACAAAGCATAAAAGTATGAAAATAAATTTATTCAATTAAAGATTTTGAACCTGAAGTGAAATAGTTCATGTCATCCATTTGCACATATTTTTAAATTATTTTTTAATGAATTTTAGTAAACCAAAATAGACATTTCGACAAAATTTGGAAATTTCTACATATATTTGTTTTTCCAAATTTTGACGAATTTGTTCATTTTGGTTGACTAAAACTCATTAAAAAATAATTAAAAAATATGTGCACCGGGATGACATGAATTACTTCACTTCAGGTTCAAAATTTTAATTGAATAAATCTACTTTCATACTTTTATGCTTTGTGAAAAAAAAAATGCCTAAATTCAACGTTTGCAAGCGTTGTAGTACAAACTAAATAATATTTTTAATCCTTCAAAGTAATCGTTTCAAATAAAACATATCCACATGTACTATATTTCAAAATTTGGGACCAAAATGACGTCATTTGATATTTTGAATAAATGTTTTGAATGTATTTAAGTAGTTAGGACAAATTGTGATTTTTGTACAAAATGTCTCATTTAAAATCTTTAATATACTTCAATTTTGACGTGAATTTTTTCTTGTGTACTTTATGAGTGCAGGAAATCAAAACTACATCTAGTCAATTAATTTTGTATTTTGGTTCAAAGAGGGACTGATTCAAAGATGCTTATGGGGGTTGATTTAAGAGTTCAAAGGGGTTCTTGGGGTACCCATATCAAACCATTACCCATTTGTCCTACTTTGACGCAATTTGAGAATCTAGCCTCGCATTTTCAGCAGCTTTCTAAAGCACCAATTTTTTCTTTATTTGGTTCACAAAATTGAAAGTTTTTTTCCATTTTTCTCTCATAACTAAGCCCATGGGGCTTACTTTGACGTTTAAGGGTTAAGTTTAGGAAATTTATTCTCCACCATTATAATTGTCCCAAGCAGTGACAAAAGTGGTAGATGTAATTGGTCAATGGATTCTATACCAGGCACGGCTTGGTAGTTGTTGCTAGGGAAGATTTCACTTCTCACCCATCATCTTCAATGTGAACTCGGTGCATAATGAGCAGTTGTTGGGCATGCTCTTACATACGATTGCCAGCTATCTCCTCAGTGCCAAACATATAATCTGCAGAAACAGTAGTGCGGACCATACCTTGAGACGACTAAGAACATTTAAAAAATCCTTCCTTTTTTTCATGTGTTCAGTACAAGGTTCTTTAGCAGTTGGGAGATCACACCCTTCTCAATTTGTGAATCTATAGTAGTTTCTTTTATAAATAATTCAGAAATCATCAAGGCTCTACATTATTCTTTTATAAAAAAATTCAGAAAGTTTCAGGGACCATGGGCTCAATGGACTATCATTGACGAGAAGCAACCAACTCAACCTTAGTTGAGCTTAACTAGTTTGACAGAACCTTGCATTCCGAAATCCCGTATGGTATTCCCTAACAGAATATGGCTAGATCAAGAGGTGAGTACTACAAGGGCTAAAGAACCTTATGAGCAGATTCCCCACATCATGGCATGCATAAATCACTTTAGACAGAATCTAAGAATGATGAAAGTCCACCCCAGTGGTAGTAGTAGCCTCGACTAGACCCTAGTAGGGAATGCCAAAAGGACCATATTTTCTTGTAACACATACCACTGAAAAGATTCCGCATACCATTTGAAAGATTCCACATACCACTAGAAAGATTTCACATATCACTAGAAAGATTCCACATACCACTAGAAAGATTCTAAAATTCCCTCTTTACTAGTGTGGTCTTACATGTCCGTATTTTATTGAGTTTATACGAATACCGTATATGGATACGTCCAATATGCGTTTCAAAGTTTTTCCGAAATGCCCGTGTCATGGCGCGGGCAGGCGAATTCTGGGAAGAAGTTTCCGGGCAGGCGGTTTCCGGGCAGCAGTTTTCGGGCAGCAGTTTGGAAACTTTGCCACGGAAACACTTGGAACAGGAGAGCCGCGCGCATCAACCAGGGCGCCGCTTGAGAACCTTCAACATCCTTCAATTGAATTTTTCCCACAAACGATGGTTGCTTTGATTCTTCCTACGCTTTCCCTTCTTTGGAAATCCGTGGTTAGCAATTCCTTGTGCTACTGATATTCATAGCACCAAGCCAGCCCGCTGACAGCTCTCTGGACTCTTGTGCATTGATTGAGCCAGTCTTGTGCAGTGGTTGAGCTAGTCTTGTACATGAGTGAGCAGGTTTTGGTGATTCTTGTACAGTGTCTAGAAAGGCTTGGCTTATGATTATTGTTCAAGTTTTTGACTCAAGTTTCTGACCAAGTTTCTGAAAGGCTCAAGTTTCTGAAAGGCTTGGCTTATGATTATTATTCAAGTTTTTGACTCAAGTTTCTGACCAAGTTTCTGAAAGGCTCAAGTTTCTGACCACTTTGATGATGGGGAATGTACATATGTGGAGTCTGGGCCTCGGAATACCTCACATTAGTGTTCGTGTGACTCTTTGAGCTCTTTGTTGAAGTCGTGGATTGCTGGTTTTGAGTTTATACGAATACCAATATCGAATACCATTTGCATTGAAGAAGAAGAACTCCGATCAACATTCTCGATGCCTGTTCTGTAACTAGAATTTACCCCTATGAATATGCCACGATTTTCCGACTTCACAGTTACGTTGAAGGTTGAGTCAGAAGCTAATGACTGTGACACTCATCTCTGACCTATTATTTTTGCCTGTCATTCGAAAGCAATGGTTTTTCACATTCACATACTACTTTTATAACCGGAACATTAATTCACCTAAAATCACCAGTTACCAAAGTATTCAGACCTGACACCGGTCATGAAATTGCATTACATTATGGAAACAAAAAGAGGTACGCAGTGCCAATTCTTATCTCACTCATAGATAGAGGACTAAGAGAACATGAAAATCGTTCAGCAGCGTATGGAGCACTGACCACTTCAGGTGTGCCTCCTTTGAAGTTGGAAACGAACAGCAAAGGCAGACGAACTGCTGCCATTGCACCTGCTAATACACAGTGATTGCTTGCCTTCCCAAGTGCACACACAGGTGGAATCACTATTGCTTCATTGGTTTGAACGATTTGCTGCACAATCTTGTCAGACGCAGGAATTGTCACTGGAACCTGCCAATAAAACAAGCATGTTCCCCATGCTTCCCTTAGTATGGACAGTCACCATACACCAATTCCCAAACACGCATATCGATTCTCTTCCTTGCAGCTGACAATTTAACCCAAGGATTCATGGTTTTGAAATGACCAATTGTGAAAAAATTATATCACCTAAACCAGTGAAAGACACTGCAAGTGTCGGCCAAACAGAAATAAAATTGGACACAAGAAAGACCTACAAAAAAACTGCTAAAAAAATGAACCCTCACGGGTTAAAATGAAAAAAGAAGTCGAAAAGAAAGCAACCAAAAGCAACAAACATGACGAGAACAGAGCGGAGATTGTGAGAGGGCAAACCTGAAGGTATCGTCTGTCAAGCTCATGAGTAAGTTTCACCGTGTCACCCTCTTTATTAGGTTCCCAAATGGTGCAGTTGGCAAGCTCCAACGTCTTGGCCAACTCCACAAGTGTGGTGTTGAGGATAGTGTGACGATCAAGGGAGCTTCGAATGTTAAGGGCTAGTCCAGTATGCTTAAGGGCTAGTCCAGTAACGCAGCTATTCCACAAAAACAACTGAATAAGTCAGGGGAAAGGACCATACTGCCCTTCCACTCGGAGAACTGGTTTTGAGCGAGATGCAGATGAACCGTTTTGATAATAACACTGGTATTTTTTGGCAAAAGATATGAATCATCCAAATACTCTCTAACATTCAAACAACAATGATATTATGAGTGCGCAAGACAAGGACATGATAATTGTGACTTCCGGCTAATAATTATAAGATTCCATTTGCACTGTGAGCTAAGATGACATGGTTTTTTCCCATCCGGCTATTATTAACTGAAACAGCATTATAAAAACGCCTCAAAAACATTTAATGTAGTCAGGGTGCTAGGTAAAACCACAATCCGCGACCATCGGCTCAAGGCACAAATTCAGGACCGTAATTCGCTACACTTCGACAATTCATCATCTAAAAGTCGGCAATAAAAAATAAAATCTAAAGGCCGTACACCGATGAAAAGAGGAGTGATCTGTTCATAATTTTGAGGAAGATTCAACACTCCCAGTGCCACAAACAATCTCCCAAGATTCAGAAAAATAACACCCGATATCTAGAACCCTCAGAATCAGAGTCTGAAACTTAATGTCAATAAATACCCCGACAAACATATTGAGGTATCAAAAGATCTGTACGAGGATCACAAGTGATCATTAAGTCAATTCCAATTACATTACAACGCAAATATAGACATATACGCCATATCTGAGAACAATGCTTCAAGAACACGTACAATTTGCACTACAGTCTAGGGTTTTGCATCCATAGAATTATCTCAACACTTTTTTAGTCTAAAGCGTCATGAACTGTGATATCTAAATGCTGAAAATTATACAAATATATTAACCATCGTACAAAGGCTCAACAGGAATTATATCCAGTTAAAAAGCCACTTCAAAAAGCTAAAGCACACATACACTATCCTCCGCTACAACAAAACTACGTGATCAACTCAGAAGCGGAGCTGACCACGGAAACTCAGGAGTCGAACTCGACGAATTTCGAAACCCAGGTGCAGGAGTCGACAGAAGAAAAGGCGGCTGGAGGAATGAAAGATACTGCAGAAACCACTCCCTCTGAGTCGACCCCAACGTTGCAAGAGAATGCGGACGGTGGAGCTCACGACGGGATTCCTAATTGCCTCAAGAGTGCATTGAGGCAATTGTAGCCGACGAATTCGTCGGCTACAAGTACACAAAGTCGGAGTGATTGATTACCTTCAGCTGTTTGCGCATTGGTGATGAGCAAGTGAAAATCCGACGCCCGACCTAAGTTCTTGTGCTCGACTATCTTCACCTTCAAAGAACCAATTGAGATGACCGAACCGTCAATATCGAATACCAATATTGAATACCAGGAACGCCAAAACCAAACCACGAAGTCTCACACCAGCAATCCACAACCCCAAAGAGTCCCACGAGCCAAAAAATCGCTGCCCGGAAACCGCCTGCCCGCGCCATGACACGGGCATTTCGGAAAAACTTTGAAATGCATATTGGACGTATATATGGCGTATCCATATACGATATTCGTATAAACTCAATAAAATACGGACATGTAAGACCACACTAGTAAAGAGGGAATTTTAGAATCTTTCCAGTGGTATGTGGAATCTTTTCAGTGGTATACGGAATCTTTCCAGTGGTATGTGGAATCTTTTCAGTGGTATACGGAATCTTTCCAATGGTATGTGGAATCTTTTCAGTGGTATACGGAATCTTTCCAGTGGTATGCGGAATCTTTCCAGAGGTATGTGCTACAAGAAAGTATGGTCCTTTTGGCATTCCCTACCCCTGAATCTGCCCACAAAAGCTGATCACATGGTCAAGAATTGCATTGCAGTGTATCATGGCGGGCTTCAAAGAATTGCTTGGAATACCTTATATATGGGGAGCAATTAATGGCAGTCACCTTAACCCTTTAACCCCTACACGTCCAACCGTCCAGAATGTAGACGATGGACAGAATCAAACTCAGATTTCTCATCCGTCATTGACTTTTTGCAGTGTGGATTTTTTACTATATATTTTATGGAAAGTTAGCTTCATGCATGTGTGATCCGATTAAAAAGGAGATGATTTGTGAAATTTCTATGCCTCATTTCATGTCGTAGTGATTTACCTAAGATTTTGAAGATTTCAGTGTTAAAGTGCTCTTAAAAAAGTCAACTCATAAAATTAAGCAACCGACAAATCTCCAAAAATCACTACACTTAGACTATTACATTTCAACTGATTCAACCTCAAACTTATTTAAATGTGGCCGACAATAGTGGAGCACAAATCATAACAAATTTCATGTACAAATTGTTAATATCTTATTTGTAATCAAATTACAAAAGAATTTTCAATTTCAAGTTTTAAATTTTATACAAAAATATTGGTGATAGCAATTGCAGATCTAACCGTATGGATAGAATCTAGAATTGATAATGAACAACTTTTATTCATATATCAAGTTCAAAATATCCTTTTGCGTTGCATTTTATAATGCATCTTTGCAAAATTGCTGAATTTGGAGAAGGGTGAGGACGTTTAGGGGTTAACTTTCCTACGTCTATATAATGAACGACGAACATATTGCAACCTTTCTCAACACTACATCATGTACAGTTTTTCATCCATCCAAATTTCCCTTGGAGTCTTGGTTCTTGTGCTAGTTGACTATCATTTGTACGCTATATGGATCTTCAAAATACAATATTGTGATTTTTTGACTCGGGGGGTCAGTGTGTTAAAAAGTTAAAGATATAGGTGCAAACAACAACTATTTTATAGGGGGGTATTACTTGTTTTTTTGGTTTTTTTTTCACATGCTATCATTATGTAATTTTCTACTTTGGGTTCATAGAAAAAGGGCTTGCATTACTTATAATTCCAAATTACCTATTATTCCATACCCTATAGTACTTAAAGATGTCCAGTGCCATTTTTGATACCCTATATTACCTCTAAGTCCATTTATAATTTTTTGTTCCCATGTTGTTAAAATACCCTATCATTTGTTCGCACGTATATTGCTACTCCAACATATCACTACACCCCCCGAGTTTTTTGAAAAACAACATAATTGGTTTATGTCGAGCTTCATTCTAAGTTCAAAAAGTGAGACCTTAACATGATTTTTCAAAATAAGTAGAATCAAATAATGGAAACCATACCATCTCGTAGTGCATGTTATTCCAATTTCATTACAATGTTTTTTTTTAATTTTTTTGTGTAAATTTGGATTTTTAATTGAATTCAAGAGAAAACCTTGCAAAATTCATTAAAAAATATTAATAAAAAAATATGATGAATCCAACCGTACAGATGTGATCTTCACATTGACATTTACAACTTTGCTTTGTACATCAACTTCATTTTTGTTTTTCATCAAACATTTTATAACGAATCTTTGAAAACAGTGTTGAATCAGGACATTAACCCCTAAATGCCTAAAGCCCTCTTCAAATTGAGCAGTTTTGCAAAGATGGATTATAAAATGCAACCTAGAGGGATATTTTGAAATTGATATATGAATAAAAGTTGTACGTTATGAATTTTAGATTCTATCCATACGGTTAGATCTATGATTGCTATTACCAATAATTTTGTATAAAATTTGAAACGTGAAATTCAAAATTATTTTGTAATTCAATTACGAATAAGATATTGACAATCTACAGATGAAATTCTTTGTGATTGGTTGAAATGTAATACTCTAAGTGTAGTGATTTTTGGAGATTTTTTGGTTGCTTAATTTTATGAGTTGACTTTTTTTAGAGCACTTTAACACTTAAATCTTCAAAATTTTGGGTGAATCACTACAACATGAAATGAGGCATAAAAATTTCACAAATCATCTCCTTTCTAATCGGATCACATATGCATGAAGCTAACTTCCCATAGAATCTACAGTAAAAATCCCACACTGCAAAAAATGCATGACGGATGAGAATCTACGGATGAAATCTGTACATCGTCCAAAAAATGGACGCTAGGCAGTTAGGGGTTAAAGGGTTAAGCTTGTGAGGAAACCTTACCGCCACCAGGTACTATTTTACATACTTCTATGCATCTTTTTTCTTCATCAAATTTCCATATTATACAATTATTTATTAATTGAAAAAAAAATTAAAAAATCCACTTCGTAGGTTCCAGCAGACTATTGGAGCTGCCATCACATACACTCCATTCTCTTATGATCACATGTGACGGTTTCTTGATGTTTTGTGTTGATAAGTAACAAAATTTGTATTTGTAGTTGTTTGAATTAAGGATAAAAAATGAAGGTTTGAATTTCAAATTAAAAAATTAAAATTAAGAATTATTATTATCAAAATTTAATTGTATGTGTGGTTCATCTTGTGCACTACAACTTGTCCAAATTAGGCTCAAAACTTATAATTTTTGTAATTTTTCTTAGCAATTATGTGAAAAGTTGAATGAACGTAAACTTGTTGGTGGGTATTGTAGACCACTATTGAAGGGATGGCAGACCCCATTTTAATTCAAAGATCAGCGACCATATACATTTAGCTTAGACCACTTGCTAATTGAAGACCAACTAAGCTTATTGGAAGAGATGAGTTGATGTTGGTAATAAGGTTTGTCAACAGATTGGGATAGTATCCTCTACCATCCTCCGGAAATAATTGTCCTAGTTTTTGACATTTTCTTTTCCTAGTTTCTTTCCTATGTTTTAAGCTTCAGTTGTGAGCCCTCTCCACTTCTAATGGGGCAAACATGACAGTGACACAAAAACTACATGTTATTGAAAAAACTAACGGTTTTTTCACCAAAATAATCCATCAAGTTGAAAAATGCCAAAAACTAGGACAGATATTTCCGGACAGAGGGAACAGTTAGTTTGCATTCAAGTTGTGGAGTTTAACATTTTTTCTATGTTTTTTAGCAGGAATATGGAGTATTGTCTCCGTCAACATGGCAGGTGAGGGACCAGAGGCGGATCACTTGGGTTCTAAGTTGGGTCATTGTGTTCCTAGTCCTGGTTCTGTTTGTTCCGGTGTTGAGCAACATCGTAGACACCGTGTACATATGTTATGCCATGGACAAAGATCAAGGAGTCGCGTCCAAATCTGAGGTTCACGACGTTCTAGCTGAGCTACCAGGCGAGAATCCTGCTCTCGCAGTGTGTCGTGAAATTTGACCATGTCCTCAGAGCTGCCGTGCTGCCTTTTCTGTCATGTCTGCTTTGCAGTTTTGAGCTGGTAGTGTAAATTGGGTGTTTTGTAACTATATCACGAAAAAATTGTATGACAGGGTCTCAAATCGGCATCCTTCTTCTTCCAGAAATGCTGTCTGTTGAATACTTCACTGCTTAATCCTGAAACAGCCCTGAAGTGCTTTGCGGCCGTATAGTATATTCTGTATTTGGTGGTATTTGATCAAAATAACAATGACCATACAATTTTGAGTACAAAGCAAAATTGATGATCGTGATAATATGTTTCTAACAATATATCACAATTCAGATAGTAAACCACAATTGAGCAATTATAAGGCTAAATACGGGTTGTAGAGAGGGACTCTAAGGGCCTTTTAACCCTTGAATTTTCCAATCCATTCTTGGAGAGGTCACTATTTGTATTTTTTGAGTATCACGTGTGAACAAAGGGTATTTAAAAGTACCCTAAAAAATTTAAGTAATACTTACTATAATTAGTATTATTTTGAGAATATTTTCTTTTTATTCTTGTAATCAATTTTGAGCATCCTATATTAATGTAATTCATTTATAAAATTTACCTTCAAAAATTTATTTGGACCCTATCTTTGTTTGCACGTTGTTAAGTAAAATTTTGGAAGTGACCCTTTGAACACAAGTAGATGCTAGCCTCAAAAATAGATATCAGCATGGCTCAGATGTAAATGGGGTGTACATAAGAGCACCATTGCAAGCATAAAAATCTACCCAACAAATTTAACATACTTGCAATTGGTGGCCTCTTTAACATCATCAACAACTCCCCATCACAAAAAAATTACTTTAATTCGTAGAGAATTTAATAAGCTTGCAAAGGTAACTTGGATAAAAGTAATCCGAGATTGTATGAGAAAGTTACAAAACTTCGAATCTGTTGTGATCTTTCCTGTACAATCTCAAAGTTGCTAAATGTCGGGACGTTTAGGAGTCAAAGCACATATGTGTGACGTGCTTGCATAAGTTTTTCTCAGCAATGCTTCTCTTGCCTTTTGCACCACCTTGTAAATTCCAAGCTACCTTGTAAATTCCAAGCTTAAATTCCAACTTGACAAGCTTGAATCCTTGTAGTACATTGGTTGAATCTAGAAATCAACTCCAAGACCTTTATATGATGAAGTCGAGTCCATTCCGTGAAATTTATATTTTTAATGAACTGAAATTATATTATAATGCACTAAAAACAAACCCTGACATAGCTTGAGCTCCAAAAATTGGATTGGACTAAAACAAAAATCCAATTCTCCTTTCTTGGGTTGTTTTAGAGTTTTCTCCCTTCATCCATTACTGTCTATATTTGATTCAAGTTGGCTTTCAATTTTTGGTGACCTCCACCCTCATATAAAGCGAGCCTCAGTACTAGTGTTTTTGGTCCAAGTGTTTTGTGCGATTTAGCTATGCTTTTACTTTTTATTTTATTTTAAGAATAATTTATCCATAATTTAATTCAATTTATGGTGATGAAACTCGATTAAAAATCTATAATTTCCACATCGTAGGTCAAAAAGCCACGATGCAACTTTAATGCATCCCTACTTGTTGAATTAAAATCCTTCCGACAATACCAAGAAAGTGACCGGCAAAGGCACATTTTGAGAAATCTCAACGTAACATATTAAACAAACAAACTGGAAACTACCACTAGTTCTTTAATGAATAAATTTTTCAAACATCAGTTGAGGTGGAACATCACTCAGATGTTTTCAAAGGATATTAACCCCCTAAATGCCTACACCCTTCTTCACATTTGGAGAATTGCAAAGATGCATTATAAAGTGCAACTAAGAGGGATATGTTGAACTTGATGTATAAATAAAAGTTGTACATTATAAATTTCAGATTCCATCCATATGGTTAAATCTATGATTGCTATCACCAATATTTTGTACAAAATTTAAACTCAAAATTCAAAATTCTTTTGTACTTTGATTACAGATTAGGGTTTCTTTAAATGAAATTTGTTGTGATGGGTTGAAATGTAATACTCTAAGTGTAGTGATTTTTAGAGATTTTTTGGTTGCTTAATTTTATGAGTTGACTTTTTCAAGAGCACTTTTGAACTAAGATCTTAGAAAATTTTGGTGAATCACTACGATGAAATGAGGCATAAAAATTTCACAAATCATCCCCTTTCTAATGGGTTCACTCATGCATTGATGCATGAAGCTATCTTCCCATAAAATCTATAGTAAAAATTCCACACTGCAAAAATTGTATGACGGATGAGAAAACATAGATGAAATTTGTACATCGCCAAAAAATGAACGTCTAGGTAGTTAACCCCTAAACGCCAAGTTTCCTAACTAGGACATTTCAATGTTTGGGTAGGTTCCCATGGTGTCAATTTTTATCCTAATTTTTTTTGAATCATTATGTGAATTTGGTATGTTGATGCAAAAATGGGGATTCACATTTTTCTTGATTCCGAGTTTGTAAGTGGAGGTTACAGAGAGAATGGGCAATTTGGGCAGGGCTTCAAATAAACCTTAGAAATGGTTTTTTTGCATCTCTAACCATAGGATCTTGCTTTAGACTATCTAGAGAATGAATGGTAAAATTTTCATAGAATTTGACAGTTCAAATTGCAAGTTTATAGCAATTGAAGTGAAAAGATGAAATGACAATCTTTTCGAACCTTTTTTGACCGTCTTTGGAGACATGGGAAATTTTGTTAAATTGGTCAAAAATTCTTTAATTTTTTTGAAATGTTCAAATTGGTAGTGGCTATCAAGAGCGAAAAAAATTCACAAGAAAATGAATAGAAAGAGGAGAAAATGATGCTCAAAAACAAGAGAAACCCATGGTCATTTAGAAGTTAAGACAATGTGGATTTCTGCAAAGTCAGGTACAATACCCACCAACAAGTTTACGTTCATTCAACTTTTCACATAATTGCTAAGAAAAATTACAAAAATTATAAGTTTTGAGCCTAATTTGGACAAGTTGTAGTGCACAAGATGAATTACACATACAATTAAGTTTTGATAACAATAATTCTTAATTTTAATTTTTTAATTTGAAATTCAAACCTTCATTTTTTACCCTTAATTCAAACAACTATAAATACAAATTTTGTTACTTATGGTTTATAAAACTTTCAATGGAAAGAATGCAAATCCTTTGTAGAATCATGTGGAAAAAAAAATCATCATTTTTGGGGTCATATTTACAAAATTTCAATGTTTGAAGTTTTCAACTCAAAAATGTTCAATTTAAATATAAATTTTGTATTTTTTTAATATCTGATTCAAAATTGTCCAAAGAAGTAAATTTTCACACTTCAAATGGTTTGATATAGTTTGATATTAATATTGATATTTTTATAAATTTAATTATTGATTCAATTCTTTGATAAGCTGAATGAACGTAAACTTATTGGTGGATACTGTACAGTTTAGCTCCTTTGTGGGTTTGTCAAAAGTCAAGTACAGTGTAGTCCCCTGGTGGATTTGTGGAAATTCAAGTATTGTGTAACTCCTAAAGGACCAACCATCCATTGTTTGGATGGTTTTTGGTCAAAGGTTTAAAAAAATCAGATGTTTTAGCTTTCTTGGAATTGGTGTTTTCATTGAGTTAGATGTTTAAGTTGAGTTATGGTACATCTTTTGACCGTTCGGATTGGAGAATAGATTTCATTTGAAGATTTTACACCATCAAGAAATTTGAATTTGAGTGTTGAAAATACAAAAGCCGACTTTCTAGGGTGTTTCCACCTCAGGAATGCACTATTCAATACAGCTAGGAATCATGTGCATGCATCCCCCTTATTAAAACACCCATGTATACATTTTTTTGGGCTGAAATCAAACAATATATGTACAAATCTCATAGCCTCAAAATACATTTCCATATGTACACAGGGGCTAAAAATGAGGCATTTAACTCTAGGCCCCATATATATCTACTTTCCGCTTGATTGCAATATGTCTCCTATACATACATTTTGTACATATTTGTTCTAAATAATACCCTTGTTGTGCACGTACGTGTATATTTACAATACTTGAAGAGTGCACTCCCTGGGGTTTCCACGGTAGAGCATCCATAATGAGTAGTGTGACATCACATAACAAACAAAATTTCGCCCTTAAACATTTTATTGGTCATTGAAATTGGTTTTTTGGTAAAAATGTTAACAACAGTGAAAAGGTATTCTAGGATTGTATATATATTAAAATTTTCAGTGACCAATATAAAATAGTATTTGGACCAAACTGTAATACATTGCGTCCTATGACGCTGGACAATAAGTACGTTAGCGCTTTAATTGATATGTTTCATTGAAGATATAGTATTGGCAGTATTTGTCTTTAATTTATTATTACATAAAAGTATCGTATTCCAAAAATATTCCAAAAAAATTCAATGACTAAGGTGGATATTAGAGGTTTATAGCAGCGATTCTTGTTCTTTTACAATAATGGCCTTAATAATGGCGAGTTCCCAAAAAAATTCTTGCAAGCTTGGTTGGCTAATAAAAACGGAGCGTGTGGTGTGGGTGAAATATAATTTCAACGTGGTTTGCAAGTGGATAAAAAGACATTAGCATGAATATTCCAAAAATTCCAAAAATATCCCAAAATATTCCAAAATGATATAAAATATGCTAAAAGATTGCAAAAGATTATATTTACTATTTTAAAATATTTTTTAGTATTTTCCTTATTTATTATATTACATCTTTAAATCAACCGCTTTATACTATTAGAAAAAAAAATGGTTCATGACTCAAACACCCGTAGTGTGAAAACACCCTCTAAAAATGCTCCAATCATGCATCTCTTTTAATTTTTTCACTTTCATTTTTTAACTACATTGAATGGCATATTTAGCATCCGAGGTGAATTGATGTCTTTTATCACAATTTGTTCAAAGGTGAAGAGAAATAGTGTCCCTTGACACTACATAGGAGTTAGCCACTTGTCATTTCCACTTTCATTGAGAGTGCCATGTTCTTTCCAAGCTATGAGAGTGACATGCGGTGGCATGCCATATTTATTAGTTGCCATATGATATATGAACACTTTATTCATTTTTTTTCTTACAAGGACACTGTATCTCCCAAAAATTAAATAGTGTCCGGGTTTAGAAATAGTGTCCAAGGACACTAAATACGCCATTTAGTGTACTTGTAAACATAACTTTTATCTACCTTGAATATAATTTTTGATATTTGATTTGTCAAAAATATATTTTTTTTTCAATTTTTATCTTATTTACATGACAAGATATGTAAATATTTCAAGTATCTTCCAATCATTATAAACTCTTTGTCATACCTCCATAATATTGATGACTGTCTATGAAAATATATAAATCATACAATGTGATATTTCAAGTATGCAAGTATACAATGTGATATTTATAAATTGTAGGGCTTGACTTTCACAAAACAGGTGAAAACCTTTAGGGGTTAAATTAGCCCCTTGATACATTAGAAAATTTGTTATGCGTCAAACTTACACCGAAACACAAAACATGATCAATATAAATTGTAACATAGCCTGCAATTCTTATACTTTTAAATGTACTGTACAGAGAAGATGGTTTCGCAGCAATTTAATTTTACAATTTGACAATGGGAGATGCTTAGATTTTACAAACTCCAAAATTATTTGTATAATTTTATTTTAAATGTTTTTTATTTTATTTTAAATAATTTAAGATTTTTTACTTGGTTATCTAAGATTGAAATTTAAGGAAATTTTTGGGAAAAATAGAATAATCCTTCTGCACACAAATTTTTCAACTAATCAGAATTATCCATTTTCAATTGATCAGAGCATATATTTGATTGACTCAACAGCAGGGGTGCATTCTACATCATGTTTGACAATCACGTGCGTTCATGACCTCCTCTCAAAACTCCTTGTATATGAGGGGTTATATGTTTATAAACCTTTGTATACATATCTATTTCATCCTAATTATATGTTTAATATAAGTGTACGTCAATATTTTCACTCGTATTTTCAGCTCTAAATATGTTTATTGTATGTATATGTTTTTAGCTATGTTGCCTTTAGCTAGGATTCAAGCCTCAAGCTTACTAGTAACCTAAACCATGGACCTGCTTGTGCCACAGTTAAGAAATTACTCCATTTGTGCCCCGATTAAGAAGTCATTGTTAACCGTAATTTAGGAGTTATCGGTAGAGCTACTGATCTGAGTCTTACCTGGGTAATTTTCCAAGTTACCCCAGTAGGTAGATCTAGCAGACACTGTTTACCGATCTGACCTAACTGTCAGATCTGGTTGTACTATGGTATAAAAGCAATAGAGCCAACTCCATTGGCACGCCTCATTTTCCTATATGATTGATTTCTTGTGATATTGATTCTTCTCTATCGAGTAGCCTCTTTAGGTATTTTTGATATGGTCTGATTAACTTATTGTACCTTAGTTCCGAGGTAATCGACTTAGTCTTTAGTGTTCGAGTGTCCAGTCTGTTAGTTTCCTTCTTCTCGGTAGTTATTAAACTCTCGGTACTGATTACCGAATAGGTGTTTTACCAACAGCTGCCAGTCATCCTATTTGTGCCACTATGAACTGTCTAGTAGTGTACATATCAAAATTTTAAATGTAAGACATTGATACATACCGGTAGTGACCACAAATAGTCACATAACACAAAATCAATAGGGTGATTTGCCTTAATAGTTCACGCACCCTCTCCCTACGTTTAGTGAACTTTGATGTGGAGTCTTGATGTCATGTCCGGGACACTTTTTTCCAACTTGATGTCATGTTAGATGTGTGACGTCGGCTATCTAATTAAACAAATGTCTAATATGTTATACAACTTGAATGAAATATTCCCAAATATCCAAAAATGGTGGAATATTATTCTATATATTTATCCACATTGTTCTTTAAATTTATTTAGAAAGTTGTTGAAAATATCTTTGAGCCATCTATCCACAAAGCTAAAACCTTGTGGCCGGTGAAGGAAGCTCTAGATTTATCCCACCTTCTTCCCACTTCCCCATTCTTGTCTTCAAGAAAATTGAATAAAATAAAAAATAAATAAAATACAATTATAAAGGGTTATAAAATAGAAATAATTATAAAACCAAATGGTTATGATTGATTCTAAGTGGAATTGGCCAGTTATAAAGGGTTATAAAAATTAAAAATAATCATAAAAATAAAAGGTTATGGTTATGATTAATTCTAAACAGAAGTGGCCCGTCCACCCCTAGAAATCTTTTATGACAACACTCGTGACCGGGGAAGGGAGCTCTAGATTATCCCACACTCTTCCGACTCCCCCATTCTTTTCTTCAAGACGGGATTCAAGAAAAATGAAAATAAAAATAATTATAAAAACAAAAAGTTATATTTATGATTAATTCTAAACAGAATTGGCCGGTCCACCTATAGAAATATTTTCTGACAAAACTCTAACTCTAAACAAATCTAGAGAAAACTCTAAATGAATTTAGAAAACTAGAACCCTACGGCCGGAGAAGGGAGCTCTAGATTTATCTAGAAATCTTTACAATTAAATAAGTTTACAAATAAATAAAACTTCTTAAACTCTATAGTATAAAAATAAAAGGTTATGGTTGATTCTAAACGGAATTGGCTGATTATAAAGGGTTGTAAAAATAAAATTAATTACAAAAATAAAAGGTTGTTGTTATGATTAATTCTAAATGGAACCGGTCAATCCATCTGCATAGACATACATAGAGAGAATTCTTTTCTGACAACATTCTAGATGAATCTAGAGAATTCTAAATAGAAGTAGCTGGTCCATCCATGGTTACAAAGATACCAATTTCAATGACCAATAGAAATTTTTTACCGCCAATTTTGTTGTTGTGCAATGTGTCACTACACATTGAGGACGCCCTACTATGAAAACATCCTATATATTATTTAATCATTAAAAAGGATTGAGAAAAAAAAGAATGAACAAAGGATGAGGGCGGGATGGGAAAAGCAGAAAGAAGAAGGATGGAAAGGAGAGAGATAAATCTAGAGCTTCCTTCCCAGACCAAGGGGTTTGAGTACGGTGAAGTCCATAATATTGCACATGAAATTCATCAAAGTAACCAATAACTACACGCACTCAACCATTATAAAGGTGAAAATGAAGTCATAGATTGATAGAGTGGTAGAGGTTGATTTTTTTATTAAAAATAGTATTTGATGTTCTCATGTTCTCAAAATGCAACTTTGTAATCTTCAAAGTATATTTATGTATTATATAGAATTTATTGTGTATATTCATGAAATGAGTGAGCTATAAGTGTCTAAATGAAAATTAGATTTTTGCATAAGGTGTGTAACTATTGTCCGCAATTTTGAATTTTACAATCAATACACCAATTCAAAAGGGATTACCAACTATTTCCATCGACCAAAATTTGTTGTGCACCTACACACGTTACCGAGATTACAAGATAACAAGATTAATCCCCAAATGCCGCCCATACCAAAATTTGGCTTATGAATGTAACTCACTATTTAATTCCAACAGCTACATGGACGATTTTCATCCAATTTTTTTTGGGAAGGATTTTTGTTGGTCATGCCACCTTCTCAAGTTAAATCCGAATCATTCAAGCTATTTTTGAATTTTATATGGGGTCCTAACTACAAAAAGAGTAGTAAATATAGTTCACCGTGTAGTGTATTTTGGGATTTTCTCTATTTTCTACTTAAACTAAATTTAGGCCATGAAAATGAGTTCTATTGCATTTGAGCTTAACTAACAAAATTAAGCTTACCAAGTCTAATTTCTACTCCACTTTGAATTTTTGAAAAACTTTGCAAATTGAGTGTTTTATTGGAGTTACAAGTTTAGTGGGTATAACCATGGTGTATGAAATTATTCTAAATTTAGATACATGGATGATTATCATTTCCTATAATTTTCTTCATTGTAATTTACACCTTTGGTAAAAAGAATTGGAAATTTGGAGTACAATCATTTTGTAATTGATATGAATTTTTTTTACAATCACTTCCAAAAATCATAGTAATTTCAAATTTTTACCAAATTTTTGAAAAATTCATGATTTATACTAGAGACATGGCTTCATCTACTTAAAATATAGAATTAAGTTCTAATCTTATTTATAGTGGCAGAATTGAGTGTGACAGGTAAAATTTGATTCCATGGTCATAGGCCCAGGCATTTAGGATTAACCTCTAAACATTGGGCCTATGACGATGGAATCTTGTCAATGAAAAATAGCTTGAATGATTTGAATTTAACTTGAAGAGATGGCATGACCAACGAAGAGCCTTCAAGAAAGGAATTGGATGAAAAATCCTTCATCTACTTTGTGATACTTCAGTTCACTTTAGATAAGTTACATCCATCTACCAGGATATAGCTGCAACATGGATTTTTGTTTTGTTTTTGGAGAAGTGCTAAAGTGGCGACATAAAATAAAACAAGGTAGCCAAATATTTTCATATTCATCTATATTTTGGATAGAACTATCTTATCATCCACATATTTGGATGACTTTCATTAAAAATTGGCGATTTTTAATCGAGTTTATTTTCAAAAATTGAAACAATCTAGCGTTTTCATCCATTTTTGTCTTCAATTTTTCCTTAACGCTTGGTGCACACCAATTACTTTTGGTGCTTTCTGGCATTTAAATGCCAAAAACAAATCATTGTGCTACAATGATGTGTAACCCTTAACTATCTAAGCGTCCACTTTTTGGATGATGACACCCAAGTATTCTCATCCGTCATGCACTTTTGCAGTGTGAATTTTTTGCCGTAGATTTCGTGGAAAGATAGCTTCATGCATGTGAGGACCGATTAGAAAGGAGATGATTTGTGAACTTTTTATGCCTCATTTCATATTGCAAGTGATTCACCAAAAATTTCTAAGATCTTAGTTCAAAATAGTTCAAAAGTGCTCTTGAAAATGTCAATTCATAAAATTAAGCAACCAAAAAATCTCCAAAAATCACTACACTTAGAATGTTACATTTTGATCCATCACAAAAAAATTCATCCATAGGTTATCAATATCATATTCGTAATCGAATTACAAAAGAATTTTAAATTTTATGTATCAAATTTTATACAAAATTATTGGTGATTGCAATTAAAGATTTTACCGTATGGAGAGAATCTAAAATTCATAATGTACATCTTTTAATCATACATCAAGTTCAAAATATCCCTCTTAATTGCATTTTATAATGCATCTTTGCAAAACTGCCGAATATGGAGAGGGCTGTAGGCAATTAGGGGTTAACCCCTAAATGATCGATCAACCATTTTCTGGTCGCAACCTAAACAGCAGTGATTGCCCATGGGCAGCAAATGACATTTTTCACGTTTTCATTTTTTGTTTGAATTGGGGGTCCAGATCATGTTCTAGTGCTTTTTGATACATTTCATTTGCAATAGTGAGGTTCACTGAGGAATTTTTCAAAGAGAAAGACCTCAATATTGTCCTAGTGTTATAAAACTTACTATTTCGGAAAACTAATGATGTTCACTCATTTGAAAAAATTTCCTTTTAAAATTTTAGAATAGGATGTTTAGTTTTAACCAATCATATCAAATTTCAAATTCTAAAAATAAAACTTGTAATTTTGGTGAATTTAAAATGGTAAATGCTCTTAAATTCATTAAATGAGTATCTAAAACTATTTTTGAAACTTTGACTGTACAGATAATTACTAAACATCATGCTTCTCATTTTCTCTTTTGGACCAAACTTCATCGAAGTTGCAGAAGTAACATTTTATAACACATCTAGGTTTTGACCTTACCACCTTTGTCATTTAGGGGCTAAGAGTTAATAAAATGAACTCAGGAGGCCCCTAAAACAGGCCACAATCGCGCCTCTGTTTGCAAACACTCCCCCAACAGATAATTGCTCTTACCATCATATGGCTGGCCAGGGCTAAACTTACATGGGCCCTGCCCGCATAGCCATGGCCCTGGCATGTCTCCCCTATGACCTATGCCACCATCTGTGCCCCTATCTGTTGGGCTTTTCAAGCCCTCCGCCCTGCCCCTACCCGCAATTTCTTCCACAAGTTGGATGCCCATTAACCTCTAAACGCTCAAACAACCATTTTCTGGTTGCTGTCCAAATCTAACAGGTTATCCGGAACAAAAAAATAAGTTATTGAAAACTAAAAAATATTCTAAAATACTACATCAAGTCTACATAGCATAATAGAGCAATGGGAGCCGTCCCCCTTTTGCAATGGGACCACAACCTAGTTACAATCAGAAACTGTGAGTACGTGGCAATGACACGGTAGTCCCACAATTCATGGAATACAAATGGTATTCCCTCATTACTTAGAAAAGTGGATCTAATTGAAGATTCTCTTTCGATCCAATTTTCAAAAGAGGTCTCCATTGCATTGCTCTATTATATAATGTACTTTCCAACACAATTTGAATTATGTCAATCTGAGTTAAACTCGACCCAAAATAATTTTTCAAAGTGGATCACCTCAACATTGTCTTAGTGTTATAAAATTTGCTATTTGGAGAAAGTATCGATGTTCCATCCATCATTTCTTTTTCTTTTTTCAAGTTTACAATAGATAAACCAACTTAAACCAATCATGCAAAATTTTAAACTCTAAAAGTTAAAATTATAATTTATACAAAATTTTCAAAGGTTAATGCTTTTAAATTCATTAAGAAAATATCTAAAGTTATTTTTGGAAGTTTGACCGTACAAATAACTTGTAGAGATGATGCCCTTCATTTCGTCTACTAAACCAAATTTCATCAAACATATGGAAGGCACATTTTATAACACATCTATGTTTTATCCAATGCCCCTTGAACTTTTAGGGTTAAGTCCTCAGCTTTGGCTATATGAACTCTTATTCCGTTTCATGGTTTCAAAATGACAAATTCAATGGATTATATTATAAAAATTATAATTCACATGGGATCAAATTTTATATCCACACCTAGATGACATGAAATACTTGAATTTAAGTCCAAATTTTTAATTGAATAAATTAAATTTCATGTTTATTATGCTTCATGGGAAAATTGCCCAAAATCAGCATTTGCAAGTATTGGAGTATAAAATAACTAATATTTTTAAACCTTCAAATTAATCATTTCAAATAACACATGCTTAGATGTAATTCATATAAAAAATTGGTACCAAAATGATGTCATTGGATATTTTAAACAAATGTTTTGGATTTTTTTAAGTAGTCGAGACAAATTCTGATTTTTGTACAAAAAGTCTCTTTTAATATCATTGAACCAATTCAATTTTTACTTGAATTTTATTTTTGTGTACTTCATGAGTGTAGGAAATCAAAACCACATTTGGTCAATTCATTTTTAATTTTTTTTAAAAAGGGACTCATTCAGAATCCGATTCAAAGTTGCCATAGGGACTAATTTCAAAGTTAAGAGGACTTTTTAGGTACCCATATCAAACCATTGCCCTCCAAGGTTGTCCAAGGGACAAAGAATGGAGTCATAGTTCAAATGAAAGAACATATGGCTTCATTTATGTTCGGTGTCCCTTGCATAGCACACTGAACTAACCTTGTTGTAGAACCATTTTCCAATTTGCCGGTAGTTTCTAAACTCAAGGCTTTATGCCAAGCTATGCATGCATACTTTAGTCATAGTCCTAAGTAGCATTTGGAATCCCAAAAGCTTGCCGACATTGTGGAAACAGAGGGCTTCAGAATGCTCCGTAATGTGAAGACCCAATGGATCTCTCTTCTCGAGCCATTGAGAAGAATCATGGATGAACACATAACTCTCATAGCAAAGACGTGTAAGAATGCTGCAGTCAAAAAACTATCTTTGACTGTGAAGCAAGCGGCCGCAAAAGAAACGACACGACAAAACTGTGATTTGTTGTGCAATGTTGATACATTGCTTGCACTTCCTTGTCTCATGCCATTGCTTGAATCTGTCAATTCTTTGATGAATTTTGCGCAGTCTAACCACGTTTTTGTTAGTGATTATGTTGCTGCTGTTAAGATTTGCCAAACTCAGTTGTACATAATGTACTCGAACCCGACACAGCTTGGTAAATGCAACACTTTGGTATGTTTCATGATATTATTCATGACCATTCCTATACGATCATTCAAAAGTGGGTGACGGACTGACGAATTTGAACACCGGCTCCCAAAGCTTAGCCTACCGTATCAGGGGGCACACGTATCATGTCCATAGCATCTACCCCTTGAGCGGCAAGAAAGTGGCGGTGTCATCAAAGGACATGGCGGCCGTGATTTCATTTGTTAAAGGACAGTGCAAGGATGTTGCTGAGATGTTGAGGTTGGAGCTCAATGTTCAATTCCCGGTGGTGGAATTGATGAATGCATTGGGAATAGTATTTCCTCAGTAAACACGCAATTCGCTATTTACGCACTTGGCCATATAATCATGCACTTGGTCCCCGGAAGCATTAAAAATATTGTCTAAAAAACTGTCTAAAAAACAACCATTTTTGTCATTCTACAATTACTTTCATTGTAAACAAACAATTATTTAATTTAATTTTTATTCTTATCTTTATCTTTTATCTTTATCTTTTATTTTATTTTTTCTTTTATCTTTTCTTTATCTTGTTTCATTTATCTTATTTCTTTCTTGTCTTCAATTTCATTTCCTTCTTGTCTTCCTTCTTGTCTTCTTCTTTTTCTTCTATTTTTTTTCATTCCTCTTATGGCAGCCGCAAATCCTTCGCCCGCACCAAAGACAAAAAAAGAAAAAAAAGAAAAAAAACCTTTTTTTTTTTTTTTTTTTTTTTTTTTTTTTGATTTCGTCTTCTTTTTTGTTTGGGGCTCATGAACCCTGAAAATAGAAACTAAAAAAAATAAAAATTTAGGGTTCAGCCGCTGGCGGCTGAACCCTAAACGGCGGAGGATGCACCAAAAAATAAAATAAAATAAAAATAAAATAAAAATAAAATAAAAAATAAAATCTATTTTTAGTCTGTTGTGGGCTAGTGGGTGTGTGGCCGCACACCCACTGCCTCATTTTCTCCTTTCTTCCTCTCTTCTCTCTCCCTCTCCCTCTTCCCTCTTCTTCTCTCTCCCCTCTCCTCATAAGGTGGTTACCCCATTACCAACTGGCTCCTTTCACCAACAGCTAGTGGCATTATCCACAATCAATGCTGCAATGATTTTGGTTGTAGCTTGAGTTACAGTTGGTAATGGGTTTTGTCTTGTTGGTTTTAGTATATGTAAGTGTGGTTATGGATTCGTTGTTGTTGGTTTAAGCATCTTCTCTAGACAGAAAGAAGTGTACCTATATGACGTGAATGGAATGCGTCATACTTCAACTTTGAATATTTATAACTAATTCAATCTTCATCCAAAAATTATGTTTCAATTTGTGTTGGAATCTATTTCTTCTTGCCTACCTCTAAAAAATAATAATACTAAATAATATCAATGCCTCATATCCGTATTTCTTATTCAGTTGGGAATGGGGTAACCACCTTATATATAGGGGAGAGAGAAGAAGAGGGAGAGAGGGAGAGACGGAGAGAGGGAGAGAAGAGAGGAAGAAAGGAGAAAATGAGGCAGTGGGTGCGCGGCCGCGCACCCACTAGCCCACAACAGACTAAAAATAGATTTTTTAATATTTCATTTATTTTATTTTTTTGGTGCATCCTCCGCCGTTTAGGGTTCAGCCGCCGGCGGCTGAGCCCTAAATTTTTATTTTTTTTAGTTTCTATTTTCAAGGTTCATGAGCCCCAAACAAAAAAGAAGACAAAATCAAAAAAAAAAAAAAAAAAAAAAAAAAGTTTTTTTTTTTTTGTTTTTTTTTTTTTTTTTTGTCTTTGGTGCGGGCGAAGGATTTGCGGTTGCCACAAGAGGAATGAAAAAAAATAGAAGAAAAAGAAGAAGACAAGAAGGAAAAGAAATTGAAGACAAGAAAGAAATATGATAAATGAAACCAGATAAAGAAAAGATAAAATAAAAAATAAAATGAAAGATAAAGATAAAAGATAAAGATAAGAATATAAATTATATTAAATAATTGTTTGTTTACAATGAAAGTAATTGTAGAACGACAAAATCGTTCTTTTTTAGAGAACTTTTTACACAAAAAATTTTAAGCAAGATTTGCTCATGCAATGAACGCACTTGACCAAGTGCATAAATAGCGAATTGCGTGTTAGTATTGGTTACAGCCTAATTGTGAAGACTTGTTCGCATTGCACATAAAGACCTTGAAGGCACATTACTCCGTGTGTCGGGCGGTAATTATGGGCACCAAGGTTGAACCGAATAACAAGCAATTTGATCCTTTGATTATTGATCGCATGCTTGCTTTGCAATCTTCATTGTTCAAGCTCACTACGGAAGCGCACTCAAAGGCGGTCGTGGAGTTGCCTCTTGATCAAAACCCGGTTACAACGCTTCGGACCTGGGTGGGACAAAATGCATTGATGTTGAACCGGTTATTCGAGTTCATATAAGTTGTTGAAATTGCCATTACGGCAGTTTTGGGAAAGTGTTGAGGATGAACGCATATTCTCAACATTGAGCTTCGTGAAGTCTAAACTCCGCAACCGGCTTTGTAGTCACTTGGACACTTGTACAGAATTGTTTGCACAACAATTCTTTAGTCTACAAACGTTCCCTTTGAACACGGCTATCAACATGTGGCGTGATGATCGACCAAGAAGGAGGGTTGATTTGTAAGTGCTATGTTTCCATCATGGCGGCAAGCATTTGAGATTGCGGTTATTTTCAACCTTGCTAACTTGTGGTGGGTGGGGGGGGGGGGGGGGGGGGGGGGGGGGACTGTCATTTGCATTTGGCAGGGGCTTTATGGCCGAGGTTCAACTCCCGATGGCAGCATTGGAATACATAATATTGTTTGTTTTTTAAAAACACTTAAGTTTGTTCAATTTTCATTTCAAATCTGAAGTTTGATAGAGTTTTTCCATGCATTAGCCTTTTTAGCAATAATGTTGAATTTCATATCGCCATTTTAATCCTTAAAGGCCCAACCAATCCCTGTGGGGTTGATGGATGATTGTTTTCATCCATATCTCCTTTCTCAAGAATCTCGTCACCATGAAACTTTTTTTTAGAGATACTTCATCAAGTTCTTGACCTATCCAACGGTTAGATTTGGTGTTATTAGAGTATATACTTTTCTAAAATTGCAAATATGTAAGTATGTAAAATTTTGACCAAGCCAAAATTGCATTGACTTTAGTTCAAAAATTATTAATATATAGTTTGTAATCAAATTTATAAGGAATTTTTAATTTTTACTTTCAAAGTTTATAATAAATATCAGTGATAGCACTGGTGAATCTAACCATATGGATGGAATTTAAAATTCAAAATCTACTGCTTTCACTTGTATATCAATTCTTAAAAATTCTTCCAAACAATATTTTATAATGATTTTTCTTAGATTGTCAATTCCAAGGACACCTTGTGATCTTTTAGGAGTTAACCCTTAAGTGCCCAAGGTGGTTCTGGAGAAACCATAGTTTATTGGGTGATGTTTTTTTAAAACTTTCTTTGTTGAAATTAGGGATACTATTAATAGCATTCAATTGTATAAATGTAAGCATAGCTTAATGAAACAAGTGTCGGTTAAATCTCGGTAAAATCGGACAGTTGGATTGGAAGATTATAGTATGTCTTTGCACTGTATAATGCACATTCAAAAATGAGATTTTGGAGGGTGTGTGACTTCAAAGTTAAATAGAATTTGGGTTAAATTTTCAAATACGAAAGTGAAGATGTTCAGCAATGACCTGTGCTCGCACCTCTCTATTGCAATCTTTTATGTCAAGAACAGACTCATACATAATTCTTGTGAATTTTATAAGTGAGATTGACTTATCCATGTATGGTTTAGGACAAAATTTATACGTTAAAATAAGAAAGGAGTTGGTACATTGATCAAGATCGGAATACATACACTAATGGAACATGAAACCAAAAGAAAAAAATACAAGATAACAAACTTCCAAACACAAGAAATACCGCATAGTACATGTGTTGTATTTTAAAGTATTTGCTATATTTTGAAGTATTTGCAGTATTTTGGTGGTCTGTACATGGGTATTTGGATATCTAAGAAAGTCAGATTCCAAATTTTCTTTTTGCATCATTTGCAAAATCAAAAGTTACACTTTTGAACTTCAGACACCCGACTGAGATGGTTCACAGATTTTAGAAGGAGTTTTTAATTTTAACTTTCAAATTTTATAATTAAATATTGGTGATAGTATTAGTAAATTGAACTATACGGATGGAATCTAAAATTTAAAATCTAGAACTTTCATTTGTATATCAATTCCAAAATATTCTTCTAAATAGTAGTTTATGATCAGCTTTTTCTCAAATCGTCGATTCCAGGGACACCCTTGTACGTTTAGGGGTTAACTTCTGAAATCGCCAATGGGCCATGTAAAATGAGCAAAAGAAACAATCGCCACATGTGTTACTTGAACACATGTGGAAAAGTTCGCCACCTGTCTCCATTGGCAAAGTGACTGTAGCAGGAAGGCCACAACGAGCTTTCTTGGTGGCCTTCGTGGTGGCCTTCGTGAGAAACTAAATCCTGAAATCCAGGCCACAGTAAAGGGCAGCAGGCGCAGGCGCTGGATATAGTAAAATAAGTACAGGCAGCAGGCGCTGGATTTATATATGGTAGAGTGATCTAAAATGGAGCAGGTCCCATTATGGAGCTCTAGTAATCTTCACTCAGAGGTACATAATAGCTTCCCCATGCAATAGTGTCATGTACTTTCTGCAAACATTATAGGGTGTCACTTTAGGGCACCATTTTAGGAACACCTATATTTCCAATTTCAAAAATTCATAACTCATTGTAGAAGAGTCCAAAAATGATGATTCCACTTGCTCTATCTTTCTACTAATTTTCCCCATGCACAAAAATTGCTTGTACTGGTGACATCCTTGTTGATTTCACGTGCTGAAAATTGAGCCATTATTGAACACCATACCATAATGGCTGTCAAGTGAAAGGAAGGGCGTGCTTCAAGCCAGCTCTTGCATATCTGCCCTTCATCAGTGTGGCCATCTCTGCTGCCACTCACGTCTGCCGTCAGTCTCTCGCTGTCCCGGTGCAACAGGCTCTGTCAGTTCTTCATGTACGCTTCCAAATTCCCTCACTCGACTGAACTGCATGCATGCCGTCTTCCTCTGTCCTTCGATTCTCCCAGTAGGCCTTCGATCCCCTCATCACTATCTTGCTAGCCGGCAATCACGAATTTTCTCTGGAGTTACAATCCGCCCCTTGAGTCCTGTATCTTTTCGATCTTCATCGATCTACGTCTGTATGCGATCCGATTCCACCTAGTCATGTATGCACCGACTAGAAATATACTCCTTGAACACCATATTTCATTTCCTTCTTTGCGAGCTTCAGTGGGATTTGCTTCGGAAAATGCAGTGCCAGATTGGTTGTTTGTAATTTCCGTTACCTCTTTGCGGCTATGTACAAAGATTGATCGACAGAACGTACTAATGCTGGTGTGTCGCATAGTGTGCGATGATCGAGTTGTAAAGTACGTTCCCTGTGGTTGATGGTGAATTCTTGTTTTTTTAGATTGAAGAAGCCGTCGACTGAAGAAACGCCTGGATCACACAAAGCCACACACAATGGCGCAAGCGAACGCTGCAGGGAACGGAGCGGCACAGCCACCGAATGTTCCAGCCGCTGCTGCCGCGGGGGGACTGGCGGCAGTGCCAGCGGCAGTACCAGCACAAGCACAAGCTCGTTTTGACATCGAGGCTGTTCTGCTGGGGCCTCTGCCGACACGAACCAACCTGAGTTGCAAAATCCATGTCAAGCTGAATATCGATGAGACCTGGCCTTGACGTACCTCGATCATGAGCCACCCCGCCCAGTTTGTGTACATATACAACTGTTGACTTGCTCTGTTTTGGCTCATTTGGATTGGTTTTCATGTTTTCACTGTAGAGGTGCCAGTATAAATTAAGACCGTGTGATTGTGTTCAGTATCAAAGGTTCCTCACTGTGCAAGAGTGATCCTGTGGAGGTTTCAATCAGAGGATGTTTTTCTTCTGGACTGATCGTGTACTGCAGTAGTGACGATTTGTCATCCACCCTACATAACTTTGTCTACTGCAAATTTATACGTTTTGTGCCTCAGAAGGTGCTGTCCTTTTTTCCTTTTCGCAATAAAATTTGCTTTCATATGGAAGAAAAAATAAATAAAAACATATTTTCTGATGTGTGCGTAATGGAGCCTCTGAAAAAGTTTGATTCCGTTGCAGCAGGCTATATGTTGAACATGCCACGGGTGCCGGGTGTAGAGTAGAACAGAGAACTGAGTACCAAAGGCAGCAGATTAAGGTAACAATACTTAAAGTGGACGGAATTGCAACGATCGACCAAGTAGAAAAATGTAGATATATACCAGAAAATTAGTAAAGTACAAGTATGAAAAAATTAGTAAAGTACAAGTTTATGAGGAACTTTAGTGAAGAAATTGTAATTTTATTTTCGAGTAAGATTAACCCTTGAACGCCCAATCATCCATTTCCTAAATGATGTACAGAATCAAACTCCATTTTCTCATCCGTCATGCACTTTTTGCAGTGTGAATTTTTTACTATAGATTTTATGGAAAGTTCACTTCATGCATGTTTGAACTGATTAGAAAGGAGACGATTTGTGAAATTTATATGTCTCATTTCATGTTGCACTGATTCATCAAAATTTCTAAGATCTTAGTTCAAAAGTGTTCTTGAAAAAACCGACTCATAAGATTAAGCAACCGAAAAATCTCCAAAAACCACTACACTTAAGAGTGTTTCATTTCAACCCATCACAACAAATTTCATCCACAAATTGTAAATATCTTCTTCTCATTTGAATTACGAAAGAATTTTGTATTTTAAGTTTCAAAAATCATACAAAAATATTGGTACTAGTAGCAATCGTAGATCTAACCGTATGGATAGAATCTAAAACTCATAATGCACAACGTTTATTCATACACCAAGTTCAAAATATCCCTCTTAGTTGCATTTTATAATACAGCTTTGCAATTCTCCAAATTTGAAGAGGAATGTGCCTGGACACTTAGGGGTTAAGTTATGAAAATTAATACATATGTTAGTTGACATGAATGATTGTGTAAAGCAACCCTTTCTGTATCTAAAACTAAAGGCAATATTCACATTCATTTTGGCCAATAAATTACGTATGAAAATGATTGTAATATTGTAGTGTGATTGAAAGTTTTGATTCAATGGGATATCAATCAATGTGAACATTGTTTAGTTTTCATATTTAACACCCATTTCGTTAAAAGTGCACATGCCCCTCTAAAATTGCACATTGTAAAATTTTTGGTAGAACAGTGTATGAATGAGAAAAGCATAAATATGCTCTAGAAATATATGCTGAAAAATAATGTAATTTTTGAATTAAACCATTGGCAAAGTTTGACCTCCATGCAGTTATTTAAGTTTTTTCAAATTATGTTTTTAGATTTTTGAGAGTTTAGGTTTATGCTTTTGGAGTGTTGTAGATTTTATATGTTTTCATGTATATACTATATGCCTAACCCTCCACTAGTACAAATTTTGTCTGATGTGACATTCATTAATGACTAAATGTTTGTTGTGACTTGTCTGTAGTGATTCAAAATTGATTTTGAGTCACTAAAGACAAGTCACTGGAACGGATATTTAGTTATAAAAGACCTATCACATTGAACGAGATTTATACTAGGGTCCATCACTTGCAATTATTGTGTAAACTACTAAGTGATGGGGTTAAACATACGCCCAACTTCTATCACTTTAATTAATTTTTGAAATACCAAGTAATGGGAGGTTAATAGATTATGCATATGTCCAACGCTCCAACACCTGGAATTAAAAATAATTATTATAGTGATTTAGGGGGTTAGACGTATGCCTAATCCCCCAAAAACTGCATCTAATAGCAAAACATAATATCCGAGCCAAGGTATACATATGCTAACCTTGAAATACTTGGATGTCACAGGAAAATAAAATATCAAGAGGGTTAGGCATATGCCTAACCCCCCAAACACTTACAATTTTCAATAAAATAAAATGTCTGAGGGTAAGGCACATGCGTGATTCCCAACACTTATAATTTTCAACAAAATAGAATAATTATAGGATTAGGCATAAGCCTAATCTTCCAACACTTAAAAATTCCAACAAAATAAAATGCCAGAGGGTTAGGCATACGCCTAATCCACCAACGCTTCCATTATATAGCAAAATAAAATATGCGAGAGTTAGGCATACGCCTAACCCCCTATCACTTGTTAAAATATCAAGTGATGGGGGTTATGCATATGTTCAACCCATATCACTTGAATCATTTGTTAAAATACTAAGTAATGAGGGTTAAGCGTATGTTTAACCTCTATCACGTTTCCAGATTCACGCCCGAAATTAACCGAACAAACCTAAACTTATCCATACCATTCTCGAACATCTTCAACCTAAACCGTAATTCGACAGACGCCATTTAAAAGGTCCATAGAATCCCCAGATGATTGACAGTAAGCTTGCCCCGCCAGTTACAGAACCATTTCTAGTGCACAATACAGGCTGAAAGCATCGAATTCACGTCCAAAGCAAGCTTCCCGCCTATTCTTCTTCTTCTGGGTCTTCAGGCTCTTCGATTCGTCTCATCTGCACAACGAGCAAGAGATCTTCAAACAACTTTTTTGCACTACTCATTGACAAAAAGCTCGTAGAGAAACCCTAAAATTGTTTCAAGAGAGCTCCCTTGACTCCATTAATAAGAATTCAGACTCAAAAATTCTTACGAAACACATAAAATTCAGACTCAAAAATCCGCCACATATAATAAATCCTGTACAAACACATAAAATTCAGACTCAAAAATCCGCCACATATAATAAATCCTGTACAAACACATCACACTAAGCCTAATTCCACAAGAACGATTGTACGAACGTCACCTAACTCAATTCTAAGTAAAATTACTGCTAACAACGTCGTTCTCTCAAACCCCCAGCGACTTCAACGTAAAACATTTGCAAACCCTAGAATATCAAAAATCTGAAATAACAACACACCGTCAGTACTATCGACCAGATTAGCAAAACTCGTTTCACAAAATAGCACCAGATCCTGAAAACGGAGGAAACAATAAACCTACCGTTCAAGGCCAAGGCTTTGTCACACTCTGGCCCTGCGCTCGAAACGCCATAGCCGGTTCCCTAACTCAGTATACCACATTCTCTCTGTCTTCCCTGTTGCTCATTGTGTCCCGACAGACGCCTCAGTCGCTCCGCCGTCCTCGATTTGTCAGAAATTTCGCCCGATTTGCCAGCCGATCGCTTCCGAATAAAAGCGGTGAGTCTAAGTGTGATGATTTGCAGGGAGGAATTTGGCTGTGGAGGACGATCGATCGGTGGTGACTGGCGTTGAGCGGTGGCACTTAAACCCTAATCGAGATCGCGGACGGAAGACGGTTGTGTTGGAGTAGCCGGTTTGCAGCGCTGGAGAGCGGTGTGGAGTGTTCTTTGGTGGTGGAGGGGCGAGGAAAGGAGGAAGCCGTGGCGAGGCTTTTCGCGAACCGAACAAAACTTGAATTTACGGGGCCTTCAAGCACTCTCTGCATGTGTGCCTGTATTGCTTTGAGTCACCCTCGGCGCTCCTTTGAGGCTTCACAACTGGAAGGCAATAATTCGCAGCGGAGACAACGCCATCTATGGCACCCGCGGAACAACTCAAGGCCAGAATTCTCAGATTGCGTGCAATTTGCATGCGGAGGAGGAAGATCTGTGACGACAGTGTCGAACTGCATTCGATCAGAGAGAGACAAGGTGGCGGAGATAGAACTGACAAGCGCATAGAGTCCCATCGAGGCCGTCGAGTCGCCCCGTCAGCGCCCCGTCGTACGTGGACCCCCCGTGAATTTTTTTTCTGAAATCCAGTATGACGTGGACCCCCCGCTTTGCGTACGTGGACCCTCCCCCGGGCTCACAATTTGTTTTTTTTAAATCAGGGCCCCGTGATTTCCGGGCCACCCCTGAAATGAACTTTGGGGCCATAGTATTATTTGTTAAATTACGTAGTGATGGAAGGGTTAGGCGTATGCCTAACCCCTATCACTTCAATTAATTTTTGAAATTGCAAGTAATGAGGGCTAGGCATATGCCTAACCCCCCAATCACTTGCAATTATTTTTTAAAATATCAAGTGATGGGGTTAGGCATATGCCTTACCCCTATCATTTTGATTATTTTTTAAAATTCCTAGTGTTGGGAGTCAAGCACACGCTTAATCCCTATCATTTGTATTATTTGTTAAAATACCAAGTTATGGAACGGTTAAACATATGCCTAACCCCTATCACTTCAATTATTATTTAAAATTGCAAGTGATGGAGGTTAAGCAAACGCCTAACCCCCATCACTTTGATTAATTTAAAAAGAAATAAACAGTGGAAGGTTAGGCATATGTCTAAATCCCTCCCCCCAATACTTGGAATTTTCAAAAATAATTGTAGTGATAGGGGTTTAGGCGTATGCCTAACCCTTTTATGTTTATTTTCTTGAAACATTAGCGCGATGGTTTCAATGCACATGAATGTAAGTATTTCCCAGAGTTTGATCTATGGTTTGATGGAGAAGGTTGGAATACACGTGAAGAAGTTCCAAATATTGATGTAGAAGGGAGGAAAATGTACCAATTGGACTAGGTGAAATATTTGGTGGCCTTTCAACAACTTTAAATGCAATAGGTCTCGATGATCAAGCTCATGTTGAAGTTATAGCTGGGTTAAATGCTGCTTGAGGAGTTTATCAATAGATCATCTTTTATTCTATTTGGGAAAGATGTATTTAGCTTAGGTTCGAGAAATATTGAAACACAATTTTAAAAGACTACTTGGTGATAGATTTTATGTAGTAGTGAGATGTAATTATTTTGTAACGTTGCAAGTTATGAAAGGTTATGCATATTTTTATCCGTCTCAAAAATTTAATTGACAATTACAAGTGATGACAGTTAGGCATATGCCTAACCCTTTTATTTTATTTTATGAATTAATTCATTTGGAATAAGTATTTGTCGTATTGGAAATGGTAGCATCAATTCAATGTAAAAAAAAAAAACTTATAAAAAAACTTGCGAATCATTGTCACTAGTAGTTTTAGGTATCCGAATTGACCAAAAGCAAATTTTGACCAAATTTAAAAGTGCACATGCTATTGTGCACTTTTAATGAAATGGGTGTTATTTAAAGTTTTACCATTGGAGGTTGTACATGGTCTATTTGCATCCTTTTCTAGTTGTTTACTTTGCAATGTTATCCACTTTGCAATGTTATCCACTTTGCAATGTTCTGATTTCACCCCTAAAGGCCTAAATAACAAAAATTTGGTTGTTTAGGAGCCAAACACAACAAGTGTGTACACAAAAATTAATATTCTTATAAAGTACTGTGAGTATAAAATATAAACAGAGAATTAAGTTTGGACTTCTGAGTACGCAATTAAAATTTCAAGGATTTTGGATTATTTTTGGATTTTAAATAAAGTCCCAAGTGTAAAACTTTGAGTACCGTGTAGTGTATTTTTCCAATGTTGGTTCTTTACTATTGAATTCCCTAAACGCCTGGGCCCATGGCAAAACTACAAGTTGTATTTAAATGGATGTTTCATGTCATTACTACAAATGAATGTATTGATTTTTTTTCTTTATTTTTCCAATATGAATGAATATATTAGGGCGTTCTCATGGTACGGGTGAGTATATTCTGGCCTCAAAGGCAAGTACTACTTTTTGAAGTAGTGAATGTAGTGAATGAAGTGGTAAAAACGTCTTAAATTAGAAAAATATTTTTGATTATAGCTTACTTCTTATTTAATTATGACATCCATCAAATTTATTTTTCAAAATCTCCCATCTTTGATGCATTAAATTTGATTTGTAATAACAATGTAAAAAACTTATTTGCCGCAAAAAATAATATTTTAATGGTTTTAACCCTTCCCACACTATTTTTGGTATATAAATTTCATGTTTCACTAAATCACCACATGTACATGTGTTTTAAGAAACAAACCCTTCATGATGTTTGTATGGTACGGTTCACTAGAATTTTTGTTCCTGTGCACTCATTTGAGGATTTTGAGAATTTGAAAAATCCATTATTGAGAGAGAAAAATATTTTTGTAAAATCAAAAGTCGTAGGATGGACCATACCAATAAAAGAGAAAAAAATTGATAGAAAATTTAAAATTCAGAATTTAATTTTAATAGAGGATGAAACAAACAGTAAAGTAATGCATTGTCACAGTGCATAATATGCACTCTAAATTCTAGAAGAGAAGGAGAACATAGGGTTGTGGATGGACTTATAAGCTATGAATATTTGGAGTGTTCAAATATATGAAGAAAAATATCTTCCAATTTTTCCAATTTATTTGAGTTGATTAAAGTTTCAAATAATAAAATGTGTTATTTTTGGGAGAGATTAATTTCTTCTCTATTTTAAAAAACATTTTTGATGTATTTTTATTTTTAATGTATTTGAGAAAGAAATTTTGCAAGTTGGATTATTTTTAGATTTTTAAATATAGAATAAAACGTGAGCTATATTTACATTCAAATTTTGATCATAAATTGGTAAAATTGTTATTGAAATGAGGGTTTTGATACTCAAAATCTTCAACATAATCATTTTAACATTCTAAAATTTTATTTTTTGAATAATATGTGCATAAATCTAGAAGTTGATTCACTCATTTTTCATTGAATCATTGTTATATAATTTTAAAATTGGTTTGAAAGTTTGCTCTTTAGAAAAATGCTCAAAGTGCAAAAATGTGCACCAAAATGTAGTTAGTTCACCAAGAGGAGTTTAACTAGACTTAATATGCTAAATTTAGCAGTTTGAGTTTAAGTTTGAGTTTGAGTTCCTAGGACTAAATATGCTAAATTTAGTAGCTGATGCCCATATGTTTGATCCGAATTCGATGTTCCAAATGCGATTGTACCTCGGATTGTACCTAACTACGTGTAATTAAAAGTAAGATCAAATGATTCGAGGTGAAAACAACATATGAATGAGACGTTTTCTAAAATAAACGGGTTTCTAAAAATAATGCTTACCTCGATTTGTTATTCGTCACGATGTTTGCTCCAATCAAGCATGCTTACAAAGAATTATAAAAAACAAGGTTGGAATCATCGTAGATATCTATTTTAATTTTTTTTGGTGATAAAGTATCACCTATACATCCTAAAATGCCTATATATAGAGCTTCACGACCTTAACTAGTGTCATTTGCAAAAAAAAGAAGTAGTGAGAGCATTACCTTTGAGAGGTAAAATGCGAAATGTCAACTATGAGGTCAGTTGGGCCCTAAATACTTGGAGCACTTAGAATGGGCTTTTAAAAAAGCCGTTTCATACTTAAGCGTGCCCCCCCAAGGGTTTGCAAAGGCCAGCCAAGAGCCCTTGGCCTAGCCGCTTGCCCTGTTCTGCCGCTATAGTAGCTGCAGCCACTACTTCAGCTGCGGCAGCTGCAGCCTCTTTTTATTTATTTATTTTAAAATTTATTTTTAAATTTTAAAATTTTATTTTTAAAATTTTAAAATTTATTTATTTTAATTTTAAAATTTTAAAATTTATTTATTTTAATTTTAATTTATTAAAAAAATTAATGCTTTTTTATTTTTATTTATTTGTATTCTTAGTGCTTTTTTTGTTTTTAGGTTTTTATTTAGTGTTTTTTTTTGTTCTGTGTTCTTTGTGGGTTTTTATTTTTGTTTTATTTTTATTTTTTCTATTTAAATTTTTAGTAATTTTTTAAAGTAAAATAATTTGTGTTTGCTAGGTCTTTTTTGGAATTTCAATTTCTATCAAGTAAATAATTCAAATTTAAATTTCTTGCTTCTCTTCTAAATTTTGTTTCTTCCTGTTTTGGAACATTTGTTTGTTCTCTAATTCATTTTAGCATCCTATGCTTTTAGTTTTTTGATTTATCAACAAGGAAATAAATATAGTATTAGAATGTACATAGTATAATATTGCAATGTAGAGGAGTACGCTTTTGAAAATTGGACCCAAAGATTATCTTCATTTGGATCCTTTTTTCTAAGTAATGAGGGAATGCCATTTGTATTCCATGAATTTTAGGACTATTGAGTCAGTGCCACGTATACTAACTTTATTGTTCTATGTGGGGTGTTGGAGTTTGGACAAGGCAAATGGGTTGAGAAGATGAAGGTTGTGTAGGATTGGCCCATGAGAGGACGAGGAAGGCATGACGAATGGGGCTCTAGTAGAGCAAGGTATACAAATTGCATGGAAGCATTTTGGGAGCCATTTGGTGAGGGACACGGATGGGTTGTCTAAGATGCGGCTATATTCTCATAGGAAAATGTGCCGATAAGAACAAGGGGTGGGTTTGTACAAGAGAACAATGTGCAAGTGCATGGTGGGCTAACGAAGGTAAAGATCAAAGTTCTAATAGAAGCAAAATCGCATTGGGTAAAATATATTGCACTACGTACTATTGGAAGAAATGGATAATGAACATTTGCAAAATGACTTAGATGTATATTAATAGGTTTAGTACATCGTATAAGACACATGGTACTATGAGTTGCATTACGTAGCAGCAATAGCCATATAGTATAGTGGAGCGTGCAATACTCAGTTGATTGTGCATGAGTGCTTTAAATGACTTGATGTTTTGGTAAAAAATGTAGATAACTTTGTATCCATTTTTTACTACCCCCTTAATACATTGTTTTGTAGTAAATTAAGTACCAATGTAACATTTAATGCATGTGTGACCAAATTTGCATGATTGAAGTAAGTGGAAACCTCCAAAATTCCCATTTTAACAGTTTGTCAATTCCTAATCCTAAAACCCATGAGTACCAAAATTATACCCCCTTGCAACTTAAAAAAGGTCCATTTTTGTTCGACGGACGACAAGTGCATTGTCATACTCCTAAATGCAAAAATTTCTAATTCAATGTTTTTAGTGGACCGTACCATACAAATGTTGTTCATATGAGTTTCATGATCTTGCACATTTTTCCATTCTTAGCTTTTCAAAGCACATATCATGGAATAGAAGGATTCTAATTCTAGAATATAACTTCGTAATTATTCAACATCTAGTCACATGAGACTATGTAAAAATTTGACTAATGAAATTCTAATTATTTACGATCCTTTTTTCACTACATTTAGTTAAAACACTACATTGTATTTCTACTATTGTGGTCGTAGCAGGGCATTGACCCAAAAATAGACCAAGCCAAAAATATCATTGTGTGGATATCCCTCATCTCCCTAAACTTTCAAAACCTCATACATCCATCATTTACAAAAAAATTAACTAGAATATTCCAAAGTCCATTTTCTTCAAAAATCCATCACTTTGGACTACTTTTTTTCACTTTCCTTGCCATGAGAATGCCCACTAACTACAACCCACAATTCTTTTGTATTTGTTTGTGAGATTTTGAAACTATTAAGATTTTGTAAAGAAGATTTAGAAAAAAATTGACATTATGTTTAAAACATACTCAAAAGTGCAATGGAAATTAACCCCTAAGCGTCCCGGCGTCCATATTATGGACGTTTTTGGGGGTACAGTCACCTTCGAAGAGCTGTAACTTTTGCAAAACGTGTCAGATTTTGCTGAAATTTTGCAAAAACTCCCCGCATAATGTATGGAATGTGTGGTAAAAATGTCAGATCAATCCAAGATGAATTGAATTTTTGGTGATCATTTGAAAGTAGGTATGTTTTTCTTTTGGACAGTTCTGTGAATTTTGATGGCAGTAACTTTGGGGGCTTGTATCTCCTTCATCCCAAGTCCGTTTTCAATAAAACTTGATGGGTTGAATTCCCCTTGAAGTCTAGTTATCATGGTAAAATTTTCAGGTCAATCCATGTTGTTATGAATGTTTGGGAGTCATTTTAGTGCACGGGTCTAGTTTGGACACTTTTTGCTTTTTGGTTCAAATGGGTCACTTTTCGGGCTACTTTTTGACATTGCAAGGCCATTTTAGGGCACATTAAATTTTTTTCATGAGGCTTTTTTGGTACTAATGTGTTTATATGATGATTTTGAACAACTTTTTAGTTCAACGTTTTTTCATTTGAGTAATTTTGAAAACGAATTTCACCTCTAACTGTGTTGCTAGGAAGATTTCAGCATCCTTTTTTAGCACTAAAACACTATGATCTTGCAATCTATATGGCCAAATGACCCCAAAATTGATCCACATGATCTACAACATGTATGTTACAAGATTGTACGGTTGAGATTTCTATACCTCACTTACATTTAGACCTATAACACATCAAAAGCGATGATGATTTTAAGCCCAAAAAAGCTAGGGACCTTTAGGGGTTAAGCATCCATTTGTTTCAAAAAAAAAAAAAAAAAAAAAAAAAAAAAAAAAAAAAAAAACATACTCAAAATATCTAATTCTTTTCTCCTATTTACGTACATGAAATTTGTACATGAAATTCAGACTGCAAAAAAATGCATGACGGATGAGAAAACATGGATGAATTTTGTACATTGTTCAAAAAATGAACACTCTAGCATTTAAGGGTTAAAGCACATATGTGTGACATGCTTACATAAGTTTTGCTTCACTTGCCATATGTATCGCCCTTTTATGATCCCTATATGCCTACAAGTTTTGGGCAATACCTAAATGTATTATAAAATGAGGTTTTCTTAACTTTTTGAGCTTTGACTCTAAAGAATAAATTAAGACATGCTTATTAGAATACATCCGTATGGTTGAATTTGAAATAAAATGTTTAGATATTTCTCAAATGAGTTTACATGAAAAAAAATTGGAAATTCACCAAAATTACACTTTTATTACTTTTATCTTGTAATTCATTAAGATTGGATGAAGTGGTGAAGTTGTTCATTTGAAATTTATTATGATTCGATAGAGGTATCTTGAGATCTCTTAGTAACCAATCAAAAGATAAATTTATAAATTGAAATATTGCACATATTCAAAAGATGATTCAATGTTGTACAGTGGGGTGACACCGAAATTGGCACCTTGTGCAATTCCAGGGATAGTGCCCACACTGCTGCCAACTTTGACACCCTCTCGAGGGCTGGAAAATTGTTATTTTAACATGAAATTTTAGAAACAAAATCACTATTATGTTTAAAACATGTGTACCAAATTTCAAGGCCAGAAGATTGATACAAAAAAAGATATTCAAGATTTACTAACAAGGGGTAGCTATAAGAAATGTTTCACTACTGCCAACTTTGACACCCTCCCAAGGATTGAAGAATTTTTTTTTCCCATGGAATTTTTGGGGTAGGAATATCTTTATGTTGTTTACACATATGAAAAGATTCAAGTCCAGAAGACCCACAAAAATAATGATATTCCAAATCTACCAACAGGTGTAGTTATGAGAAACAAAGAGGAAAATCGTCTCACAACTTTGACAGCCTCCCTAGAGTTGAGTATTTGTTATTTCAACATGAAAGTTTTTTCACGTGCCATCAACTAAAAAGTGATTTTGTGCCAAAAATTCCATTTTAAAATAACAAATTTCCAACCTTAGAGAGGCAGTCAAAGTTGTGAGACAATTTTCCTCTTTTTTTCTCACAACTACACGTGTTGGTAGATTTGGAATATCATTTTTTTTGTGGGTCTTTTGGACTTGAATCTTTTCATATGTGTAAACAACATAAAGATATTCCTACGCCAAAAATTCCATGGGAAAAAAAAAATTCTTCAATCCTTGGGAGGGTGTCAAAGTTGGCAGTAGTGAAACATTTCTTATAGCTACCCCTTGTTAGTAAATCTTGAATATCTTTTTTTGTATCAATCTTCTGGCCTTGAAATTTGGTACACATGTTTTCAACATAATAATGATTTTGTTTCTAAAATTTCATGTTAATATGACAATTTTCCAGCCCTTGGGAGGGTGTCAAAGTTGGCAGCAGTGTGGGCACTATCCCTGGAATTGCACAAGGTGCCAATTTCGGTGTCACCCTACTGTACATCATGTACTTTTGGCCAATCATTCCAAATTTCATAAGAGAAAGAGTATATTTGTATTTTTCATATAACTAAAACAACAATTTATCTCTTTTAAAATCAAATTTAAACATATTTTGACTCTATTACTTAATCCAACTGTATGGGTGTCACAAAAAAACCATCAGCTACAACTTTCATTTGTATGTGAGCCTCATAGAATGGATTAAGTGCACATTTTCATTTAGCTCAAAACCTTAAAGTACTTTCTTTGGAAATGAAAGCTCTCCTGGAATGAAAGGACCTAGTAAATTCAATTTCGATTTTCTTCTAATCTGACTTCACTTCAACTGTGACTTCTCCACCTCTTCGATCTAAGAGTTGTAATTTGTAACTTCAGATAGAACTAGTAGTCAATGAAGCGATAGATTAGATAGTACAAAAATCTTTATAGGAATCGAAATCGACGAGCATCTGTCTCACTGCGGAGGCAACTTAGACCTCTACACAACTTTAACAATGTCGATGCACATGGAGGTGACATGGATTTGCTCAGATTAAGCTCAAATTTTGTACGAATGAAGCTTGCGAGATGGATTCAAACAATGCAAATTTTGATGTGGGAGATGTCGATCACATGACTTTGTAGTTGGTGACGGATGCTTGCTATGCATGCAGTGGATTTTCAACATTTGTTTTGAGGTGCATTATCAACATTTGCGTTTTGAGGTGCGTTTTCACATTTCAACATCCGCGTTTCGAGGTACATTTTCACATTTTGTAAGGTTTATTGCATATGAGGATGTATGTGGGAGGAGCCTGAAGCCCACCGCATGGGAGATTATGTTTCTCCGTTCAGTGTTGGACCTAGAAAAGAATGGGTGTTTGTGAGTAGCATGATTCTGTCTTGTTACACTAGTATGAAATGTGTCGTTTTTCACTTACTATAAATGAAAAAGGAATGAAACCGCGCCTGGCACATGGGTTGTGTCAGTGCTGGTGAGTGCTTTTGGTCACAAGAAGACAGAAATATAATCACAATATTCTGCCACTGTTTACTCTTTCCACAAAGTGGGGAATGAAAAACGACAGATCTGCTACTAGTGTTAGTCAATTGCCAACCAATGAACTGATAACATTCTTGAATGGCATCCTCTAGAGGATAGAGGATCATATATATTTTTTGACCTCTACAAAGAGAGTTACCGAAAAACACATATAACCATTTTATTATGTTTTCCAATTTCTAGCTTGGTGTTGATTTGAGCTACAAAATCATGTGTAATTTCCTGTGTTTAGGATCTCGTAAAAATGGGAGGTCGTCGTTTGAGCACAAAAGAAAGGTGACATAGTTAATTGGAATGAGTTGTTCACGAATGTCACAACGTCGCATTGCAATAGACTCAGGCATACCATGTTCCACTATTGAATATGTGTTAAAAGAGATTTCAGGATTGTGAAACAGTGGGTTACTCATAAGGCTAACAGAGCAAGGTAGAAGGGAATTGGGACGCATTCTTACGCAGAATAAACACATTTTTACGCAAAGTAGGTGCATTCGGCTTGCATCCATCATAGAGAAGATGATCAAGAAAGTTAGTGTGCGCACATTGAGAAAGGAGATTAAACATATTGGATTTGGCAATCGTAATGCAGCAAAGAAGCCATTTTTTAATGACAAACACAAGGCCAATAGATTGGGATTTGCCAGAAAATATCAGGTTTGGGAAGCATCAGATTGGATGAACGTGATATGAATAGATGAGTCCTCATTCGAGTTAGGCAAAAATTTGCTGCAGGTGACAGTTTGGCGTCGACCGTACAAACGTTACTCATGGGATCGCTTGGCACCCACTTTTAAATCCGGTCGCACGTATATCATGATTTTGGGTGCTTTTACAGGTTACGAGAAGTGCCCTATCGTTATTATGCCGTCCAACGGACAAGTGCTGATTTTGTGGACATTGTCATTATAGGAAAACTGTGACATATTCAACTAAAACCAATTTCATTATGTTGATTTTGACATGTGAAAGTGGTTTTTGGATTATTCATATTGAATCAAGATGTTTTCAATTAATAAGTTGATCTCCTATCAACACATATCCAAACTTGTAACTTTTGTGACATAATCGAGAGAAATCCAATAGGATTTTGTTGTTTTAGGCAGGGGGTGTTTTTATGGTTGGAGTGTCCATGTGGTGAAAAAGAAACCCGTATAGTGTGTAAAACATTTGTCATTGACACTAATTATTAATTTCGGAAATTATTATTGAATATTTAAAATAGAATATTTTCAAAATATGTGGAATCTTTCTTGTATATTTAATATTATCGTGGAATATTAGAATCTTTGGGAATCTTTTGGACATGATACTCTTTATGTAGTAGGAATTGAGGAAAAAAAATTGCCATTACCATATCTTCAATAAAAAAATATCAACTAAAGCGTTAACGAGTCCAATTACAACGTGTAACCGTCAATAAATATTACACATTTGAGTACAAATGTAATTATTAGTTTTTTTTAATTAACTTATTTCAAAAGATTTTTTGTATTCTTTTCCAAAATTTAAAAAAAAAAAATCACTCAAATATATTTTAAAAGCCACTAATAATTTAAAAGGGCCAAAATTGCGACCTGTAACTACATATTTTGATCGGTTTACCGTGCAAATGCCCAATAGGTAGTGGTTTGGAGGTTCTTTAACCTTATTTTAGCAAAAAATTTAATTGCTCCAAACTCAAAAAAAAATTCATCACAATATGCTCTTCCTAGTACTATTTATGTTTTTCTTATATGTAGATGACGGGGTGAATCTAAAATCATTAAGTTTTGAATGAAATGAATAGAAAATTTCATTTGATACACAATGCAAAGAAAACTTGATCAAACACAAATTCATGAACTTATGGAGGGTCAAAATGTTGTTGACTTTGAATAAAGCTCTAATCTTCATGTCTATTTCTTATTCAATATTGACTATTTTTACAAATAAACAACTCCATTAAATAAATAATGCAACTTGAATAGGGGTTCTAGTTCAACATACTAGCTTAAAAATAGGGGTTTTAACCCTTAACCCTTTAACGTCCCGATTCAACATTGTTTTCAAAGATTCATTATAAAATGTTTGATGAAAAATAAAAATGGAGTTGATGTACATAGAAAAGTTGTAATTGTCAATGTGAAGATAACATCTGTATGGTTGGATTCATCATATTTATTATTAATATTTTAAAATTAATTTTGCAAGGTTTTCTCTTGAAATTCAATTAAAAATCCAAAATTAACACAATTTTTTTTTTAAATATTGTAATGGAATTGGAATAACATGCACTACAAGATGGTATCGTTTCCATTATTTGATTTTACTTATTATGAATAACTATGTTTAAGGTCTCACTTTCTGAACTAAGAATGAAACTTGACATAAACCAATTGTGTTGTTTTTCAAAAATTCACAATATCTTATTTTGAAGATCCATATTGTACAAACAATAGTGAACTAGCACAAGAACCAAGAGAAATTTGGATGGATGAAAAACATCACCGTATGTGGTGAAGGCACATGTTAGAAATCATCCAACGTCCAGAATATGAACGCTGGCACGTCAAAGGGTTAAACGTACAAGGGTTTTCTTCATTTTTGAAGGTCTTTTTCACAACTTTTCTTTCATTGTTTTGAAATTTTTCATTTTGTACATTATAGTGTACACCAAAATGAAGCAAAATATGCAATTTATTGCGTTAATTGACCATTAACATGCAATTTGCTATTTACACACATAGCAATATAATCATGCATTTGATCCCAGACGCATTAAAAAATTTGTGTAAAAAGTTCTTAAAAAAACAACGATTTTTGTCTTTTTACAATCACTTTCATTGTAAACAAAAAAATTATTTTAGTTATTTTTTATCCTTATTTTTATCTTTCCTTTTATCTTGTTTTCTTTCTTCTCTTCTTCTTTTCCTTCTATATTTTCTTCACTCTTCTTGTGGCAGCCGCAAACCCTACACCCGCACCGAAGAAAAAAAACCAAAGAACCAAAAAAAAAAAAATAATAATAATATATACATCTGTTTTTGTCTTCTTTTTGTTTAGGGCTCATAAACCCTAAAAATAAAAATAGAAAAATAAAAAATATTAGAGTTCAGTTGGTGGCTGAGCCCTAAACAACAAAAAAAGGAGAAAAACAAAATTCAAATTCTATTTTTGGATCGTTGAATGCACAGCGGCGCACCCAATTCCTCTTCCTTTCCTCTCCCTCTCTCCTCTCACTCTCTCTCCTTTCTCCTCCCGATATATATAGGCGAGGAGGAGAGAGAGGAAGAGGAGAACTGAAAGGGCGAGGAAGGGAGAGGAGAGAGGGAGAGAAAGGAGGGATAGGGTGCACGGCTGCACACCCAACATCCCTCAACGGCCCAAAAATAGGAATCTTTTTTATTTTTTTTATTTTTTAAAATTTTTTTCTCTCCCTCATCCGCCGTTTAAAGTTCAACAGCCGACTAAACCCTAATTTTTTTGTTTTTTTATTTATTTATAGGGTTCACGAATCAAAAAAGAAGACAAAATAAATAAAATAAAAAATAAAATAAATTATTACTTTTTTTTGGTTTTTTTTTTTTTTCTAGAGTGCGAGTGTAGGGTTTGCAGATGGCACAAGAGGAATGAAAAAAATAGAAGAAAAAAAAGAAGACAAGAAAGAAGACAAGAAAGAAACAAGATAAAATAGAACATAAAAGATAAGATAAAGATAAAGATAAAAGATAAATAAATAAAAAATGTTTACAATGTAAGTGATTGTAGAAAGACAAAATTGTTGTGTTTTAGAGAACTTTTTATACAAATTTTTTAAGCATGATTTGCTCATAAAATGAATGCACTTAGCCAAGACAGTGCACAAGTAGCAAATTGCGTGTTCACTATTTATGCTTATGCTTATGATTATGATTACGATTATATGATTATATGATTATATGATTATATGATTATGATTGATCATATTTTATAAAGTGCAGAAGTTTTAAAATCATTAGACTAAGTGAAGCTGATTGCACATGTTGGTTAATTTTATTTATTTTTTATATCAATAGAAATCCTCATATGAAGTCTTAAAAAAGAGCTTAAAACATGTAAGGCCCAAAATGAGCTTCTTTGTCTTAAAAGGGTAAAAGTCAAGAACTATGGTTAACCCTTAAGTGCCGAGGCAACCCAAAAGTGATTCTTCTAAAAATAGAGTGTTGTAAAATGAGTTAGGAGTGTTTAAATTGAATGTTTTTTGGACCTAACCTATTCAGAATCAAATTTCATATAAGAATATTTCAATGGATCACTCATTAGAGAAAAAATGAACCCTCGAATGGGCCTCTAAGCTTGGACATTGGCACCTATTTCTTTGGAGCTAGATGGGGTAGGGCAAGGACACAAAAACATGTCTGTATCTTGGGTGAAGGGTACATGCAGTACATGTAGGGCTCATTACTTTTAATTGAATTTTCTACTCTACTAGTACCAGGGACAAGTGCGTAGTGGAGCCTTGTAATCCATATATTTATTACTTGATCACATGTAGGAGGAATGATTGCGTCTCGGTCATGTGTTTTCAACTACAATACTCACACATCTCACTATAGTGCTTGAATTAAAAAAAGATAGAATCTCAAGGTACCACATCATGAAGGGCTCCCTCTTGTACCTCAGGTCCTAGCCTACTTCAGTACATACACTACGTGCTCCAATTACATTCGACCCCCTCTGTCACCCTTGACATCACAGGGTGAGCGTAAATAGGGGAATGGTCGCTACAAAAGTACAATTTAAATGCAATCGAGGGGTCCCATAAGGAGAGTTCGGAGGGCCCATGTGAGGGTTCATTTTTTCTCTAATGAAAAATGTGTTCACAGAAATTTAGAAAAGAATAAAAAAACGTTGGGTGGTTTAGGTGTTGGAGTAGTCTGCAAAAGTATCAATTTGTAAATGTGTGAAAGAATACATAACACGCAATTCGCTATTTACACACTTGGCCATATAATCATGCACTTGGTCCCCGGAAGCATTAAAAATATTGTCTAAAAAACTGTCTAAAAAACAACCATTTTTGTCGTTCTACAATTACTTTCATTGTAAACAAACAATTATTTAATTTAATTTTTATTCTTATCTTTATCTTTTATCTTTATCTTTTATTTTATTTTTTCTTTTATCTTTTCTTTATCTTGTTTCATTTATCTTATTTCTTTCTTGTCTTCAATTTCTTTTCCTTCTTGTCTTCCTTCTTGTCTTCTTCTTTTTCTTCTATTTTTTTTCATTCCTCTTGTGGCAGCCGCAAATCCTTTGCCCGCACCAAAGACAAAAAAAAAAAAAAAAACCTTTTTTTTTTTTTTTTTTTTGATTTCGTCTTCTTTTTTGTTTGGGGCTCCAGAACCCTGAAAATAGAAATTTAAAATTTAAAAAAAAAAGTTTTTTTTCTATTTTTAGTCTGTTGTGGGCTAGTGGATGCGCGGCCGCGCACCCACTGCCTCATTTTCTCCTTTCTTCCTCTCTTCTCTCTCCCTCTCCCTCTTCCCTCTTCTTCCTTCTCCCTCTCCCTCTTCCCTCTCTCTCTCCCTCTCTCCCCTTCTCTCCCTCTCCCTCTTCCCTCTTCTTCCCTCTTCTTCCTCTTCTTCTCTCTCCCTCTCTCCCTCTTCTTCCCTCTTTTTTTTTTTTTTTTGTTTTTTTTGCATCCTCCGCCGTTTAGGGTTCAGCCGGCGGCGGCTGAACCCTAAATTTTTATTTTTTTAAATTTCTATTTTCAGGGTTCATGAGCCCCAAACAAAAAAGAAGACAAAATCAAAAAAAAAAAAAAAAAAAAAAAAAAAAAAAAAAAAAAAAAAAAAAGTTTTTTTTTTTTTTTTTTGGTCTTTGGTGCGGACAAAGGATTTGCAGCTATCACAAGAGGAATGAAAAAAATAGAAGAAAAAGAAGAAGACAAGAAGGAAGACAAAAAGGAAAAGAAATTGAAGACAAGAAAGAAATAAGATAAATGAAACAAGATAAGGAAAAAATAAAATAAAAAATAAAATAAAAGATAAAAGATAAAAGATAAAGATAAGAATAAAAATTAAATTAAATAATTGTTTGTTTACAATGAAAGTAATTGTAGAACGACAAAATCGTTCTTTTTTAGAGAACTTTTTACACAAAAAAATTTAAGCAAGATTTGCTCATGAAATGAACGCACTTGACCAAGTGCATAAATAGCGAATTGCGTGTTACATGATAAAGTATATATTTTGTATGGACCTAGAAAGATAGATTATAAATTATGAATTTTAGATCAAATCTATACAAATGGATTTCTAAAATTCATTATATACAATTATATATATAATATCTAACTGATAAAATTTCAATTTAAAACAATAAATACATAATTAATTATTTATTGTTGAATTTGGGTATGATTGGTTAAAAGTACAAGGTTGATAAGACGCTTTAATACCCGTTGGAATTTGTTTCATTTAAACTATTCCTTCTATCAAGTTCTTACTTACTATTGTTCAAATTTACATTCTTACTATTTATAAACTCTAAATCTTGACAACTTCTATTCATGTAATGAACATTTATACCTTTAAGTGATAATGATTTAATTCAACAAAAAATATTGATTTTTAAAAAAAATTATGAATATTCAAAGTCTTTCCTGTAGAACTTATTTATAAAAAATCTGAATGGTTTTAATGGTATTCAACGACATAGATGAAATACAAGGATTACACATTACAAATTTTATATTTTACAAACTTCAAAAACTCCGTATAAAACACATTTAGTTTGTAGCCAAAATCTTTGCTTCCCTTCATACCTCCACCCATTTCAAGGTCTCTAAAAAATCGCTAATGAATTGAACATCTTGTCAAATTGAATCATGCATCTTGTTCACTACCTCATCTTGAGGATGGTAAAAAAGAACACATCATTACAACTTTTTTTGGGTTTGAGAGCTCCTCAAAGCAAGGCTTCCCGGATTTTTCAAAGCTTGAAATTTCAAACTTTCAACTCCATTTGCTATTATCTTGACATTCGTACAATAAAATGCTTTGAAATTTTAAGGATGGTTTATAACGCCTAGGACTACAATACCCACCAACAAATTTACATTCATTCAACTTTTGAGAGAATTGCCAATAAAAATTACAAAAATTATAAGCTTTGAGTCTAATTTGGATAAGTTGTAGTGCACAAGATGAACCACAAATACAATTGAGTTTTGATAATAAAAGGCTTTTTTTAAATCTATTTTTATTTGAAATTCAAACCTTCAATTTTTTACCCTTAATTCAAACAACTATGAATACAAATTTTGTTACTTATGGTATATAAAACTTCTAATGGAAAGAATGCAAATCCTTTGTAGAATTACGTGAAAAAGCAAATCATGAGTATTGGGGTCATATTTACTAAAATATCAATGTTTGAAGTTTTCAGTTCAGAAATGTTCAATTTGAATATAAATTTTGTATTTTTAAATAATTGATCCTAAAATTTTCCAAATAAGTAATTTTCACACTTCAAATGGTTTACTATATTTTAATATTAATATTAATATTTTTAATTTAATTATTTGATTCAATTCTTTGAAAAGCTAAACGAACATAAACTTATTGGTGGGTACTGTACAAGATCCTACGATTGGAATGTGAAAAAAAGGTATTAAAAAGCATTCAAAAATCATCAACGAAAATGTTCAAAATGAGGCAGTTTTGGGTGGGGGACCTCCCTCGGGCGTTTAGGGGTAAAGGACAATGGAAGCCCTACGGGCTCGATAGTATTTCGAAAGAATCTTGCTCATAATTTCTACTCTGGTGCACCAAATGGGGTTTTTAAAATGTCAAACCGAGTACCTTTGAGGGATCTATACTTCTTTAGAATAGAACCAAAGTAAATTAAAAAGAGAATCATGCTTAAAATGGAGTTTAAAAGAGATATGGGATTGGAATCAAAAAAACATATGTTCTTTAACCCCTAAAGGTCGGGCCTATGACCATGGAATCATGCTTTACCTGTCACACTCAATTTTGCCCCTATAAATAATACAAGAATTCAACTTTATATTTGCAGTAGATGAAGTGATGTGTCTACTACAAGTCATGAATTTTTCATAAATTTTGGTGATATTTTGAAATTACTATGATTTTTTGAAGTGATAATAAAGAAAATTTATATCACTTACAAAGTGTACCAAAAAATTCCAATTCTTTTACCAAAGCTGTAAATTACAATGAAGAAAAGTTTAGTAAATGAAAATCATCCTTGTATCTAAATTTCAATTTTTTTGTTATACCATAGTAATACCCACCAAACTTGTAATTGCAATAAAACACCCAATTTTCAAAGTTTTTCAAATATTCAAAATGGAGTAGAAACTAGACTTGGCAAGCTTCATTTTGTCAAGAAAGCACAAATGCAATAGAACTCATCTTCATGGCCTAAATATAATTTAAGCAAAAAAAACAAAAAAATCCAAAATACACTACACGGGGAACCGTTTTTACTACTCTTTTTTGTAGTTGGGAACCCATGTAAAATCTAAAAATAGCTTGAATGATCTGAATTTAACTTAAACATCAGGAATTTTGAACCCCACTGATTTTGAACGATTTCAGTGCGTTTATGGTTAAACACTGATTCCGCACGTCATATGTGGATTTAGAAGTGTCATTATGATACGGAAGTGACATGCAATACTAGGATGCTGATGCAGTGTCTTTACAATGATTATGGAAAAAGTGTTGTTTCCGCACGAAAGTTGTGCTTGACGGAATCCGTGCATTAATCGTGTATCTACATTACATAGCTAATAAGACACGGATGACATGCGATTGTGTTTAATGCGGATCTAGTATCGTATACGTATCATATCAACGCCTTTTATTACATCCGTGCGATTTCGGTATCTATTATAATGCAAATTATTGTCGTACGACATCCGTGTAGTTATAGTACAAGTTTTCAATTTGAGAATGAGTGACTTATATTTCTCGACATCACTCGCGTTCAAGGATGTGTTTTCGCACTACAGTAGCATGTCATACTTCTCGACAAAAAAAGTTTATAGTGTTTTAAAACTATAGATTTATTGATGAAATATAATAAATAGAGAAAATACCAAAAATATTTTAATATTCTCTTTTGGAATCTTTTGGAATCTTTCAAAATATTTTATATTATTTTGGAATATTCCAAGAATATTCCAAGAATATTTTAAAATTATCCTTACGGTCTAATTTTCCAAAACATTTTTAGATCTACATTTATAGAATTTAGAAGCAATGAACATTAAAATTTCAATGAAATTACATTTTATATTTTTAGAATTCAAATTTGGTATTATTGGTTATCATTGTACTCTTCATCATGGGAGAAAAAAAATTGTACAGAAAAGGACAACATTACTTTTTCAGAATAGTAAAATTTGTAACACGAGACAATGTAGAGGTGTTGTTTTCTTGAAAGTTTCCCTAGGCGGAGTTTAATTTGGACTGGCACGATTCAAATTGGGTTTGAAAGCATACTTGATTTCCTATTAGAAAATAATTATAATTTGATTTAATTTTTAATTTTTTTAGTCTCGGGCAGCTCATAAGGGGGCATCGACCAAAACATGATCTCTTGAAGCATTGTAAGTTAAATTGAGTTTAAAATCAGACTCTCTTTGAACTCAATTTGAACAACTTTTCAAAAAATAAAATTGCAAGAGCTTTTAATTGCTTGCTACAACATTCAAACCATTGAATTTATTTTCTAGGTATAGAAAAAAGCTTGTATAATGGAGTGCAAAAAAAATTTGGAATAGAAAGAGTTTTTTACATTGCTAAAAACATCTAAAGTCTACTAAAAATTAAAAAACAGCTAACAGCCTTTAAGATTTTGGCAAAACAAAAAAAAAGTTCAAAAAAATTTGAATTTTTTTTTAGATATAGAAAACTGCTTGCATGATCTACAGAAAAAAAAATTGGAATTTTTTTTTTAACATCGCAAAAAAGCATCCAAAGTTTGCTTAAAAAAAAATAGCTCACAGCCACCACGATTTTGGCAAAAAATAAATAAATTCATAATATTCTGAAAAAAATCCTAGATATAGAAAAAAGTCGTGCATAATCTAGTGCAAAAAAAAATTGGAAAAAAAGTTTTTTTCACATTGTTAAAAACATTCAAAGTCCGCTGGAAAAAAAAAAAACAGCTCACAGCCATGATCTGCCATCACGATTTTGGCCAAAAAAAAAAAAAATCAAAATATTCTGAAAAAAATTCAAGATATAGAAAAAGGCCTGCGTGTTGTAGTGCAAAAAAAAATTGAAAAAAGAATTACATATACATGGCAAAAAAATTGCCAATGGTTTCATTCCTTTATAATTATCAAAAGAGTTCGAGTGCTTGCATCAAGACTTTAAGGTGGTTTGGTGGTTTAAAGCATGGTTTGTAGTTGGGAGGTCTCAAGTTCAATTCCTACCACCGGCAATAGAGCTTGGGAAACCGTGGTGGGCCCCACCGTGGGTTCGGGCAGCGCGAGTAGTTGGTGTGGGTAACCCGAAATAATGTTCGGGTAGAGAAAAAAAAATTTATTTTTATTTTTTTAATAAAATTATTTTGACCAAATTTAGATATAGAAAAAAAAAATCTAGATATAGAAAAGATGATGTCGCACGGAAAACACACTGAATCAGTGTGGGTTTAAAGACGATTAAGACACGACATTTGATAACTATAAAGAGTGAATAATTCATACGTTTTCAATAGATGTATCAATCGTGTTGAATCAGTACTATATCCGCTTGTACGAGCATGATATCATATCAGTGCAGTTATAATGAATAACGCAACGATGCGGAATCAATGCGAAAACTGTACGAACCCATGAAATATCGGAAATCGCACTGAAATCGTTCAAAATCAGTGGGGTCCAAAATTCCTGATGAAGGGCTGGGATGACTCAAGTCAAGCCCCCCCCCCCCCCCTCCGCACCAAGAGCTAAGCCGTGGTTAAGGCCTTTAGCTAACCCCTTAGCCATGGCTAAGCAAAATGGCGCGGCTGCACCAAAATAGCTAAGGCTAGCTAAGTTTAGCCATGGCTAAGGCCTTGAATGGGATCTTTAACCGGACCTTAGCCTATGGGCCAAACTTAGCTAATTCTGGCAGCTCCTAAAAATTGTGTGCATGCAACCCATGCCGCTTTCCCTCTCCGTCTGTCCTCACCCATCTCTCTCCTTCGGGGTTTTTGGAGGGTTCATGATCGAGTTTTCTTGAATGATCTCTTCCTCTGGTGTTGAATGATCTCCCTCTCTGTGGTGTTGCTCCCCCCATCGCTGCTTAGTTTCTTGCCTAGTCGCATTTCTCCTGAAAGTGAGCAACCAGTTCTAGGTGAGCAATCAGAAACTCAACATACAACAAACAATAACAACAAGGGTTTCAGCAACATTAGATTGTTTCTTTTCTTTGAGGTCAGAGTGAGGCCTTCCTGTACATCATGTGGACTCAAACTTTGTATGATTATTGTAAGAAGACCTCCCATGGAAGAGATTCTCAGTGGACGCATGTACCTAAACCCTAAACCTCATTCATTGTAAGCTCATTCATTGTAAGCTCATTTATTGTAGGTCTTTGTGTATCTGATTCTCAGTGGACGCATGCACAGGGAACCCTCACAATTTGACCCCGGGGCTAAACTTGGGGTGGGGGGTAAAAATAAGGGACTTTTACCCCGGGGCAGTTTTTTTTTGGCCCCCATGCAGGTCAAAAGCACCATTGTTTTACCCCGGTAAAGGTTCCGAAAAGGGAGTCAAAAATTGACCCCCAACTCCCAATCTTCGCTTTTGAAAACAAGGTAAAAGTTCCAAAAATGGGGTAAAAAATGGGGCCAAACCATCCACTTTTTACCCCGGCAAAAATGTTTGGGACCCTTGTGATGTGGAGAGAGTTTTAGCAACTATTGGAAACATGGGTTATTTGAACTGATCTCACAGATTCAATCTAAAGATCGTATGCTTCCTCAATCAAATTTGTAGACGTGGTGTCTACAAATTCCAATCCGCAGTTTTTCCTCAATCACCACCTGAGAGCATCAAACCCCTTGCTTTCTTGCATTCAATTCCCCTATGTTCAAGAAGTGGAGCTCGCACTTTCGCAGAGCTGAATCTGCTCAGTCTGCACTGAAAAAAAAATCCGCAAACAATGAAGCTCAATGTCCTCTTGTGACCGTCCCAATGGAGTGATTGTATCGCAACAACATCCACAAGAAGAGCATGAGTTGTGCACCGGAGTGTGTAGAACAGAAGAAGGGAGCGTTGGAATGCATAGTCGCAGGTAAACTTTGTCGTTGGGCAGCCCGACAACAAGAAAAATGCTAAGCAAATCTTAGCAATAGCTAAGCTAGAGTAGCTATCTTTGGTGCGGCCGGATCATGGCTAAGCTTAGCCATGGCTAACTAAAGCCATAACTAACTAAAGCCATAACTATGGCTATTTAGCTATGGCCATGGGTGCGGGCGGGGCCTTACTACCGTACGTTGTGGTTGGTTTCGGACAGCTAGGTCTCGAAATTGAATTTCCACATCAGATTTTGAGAGGTCCACGTCACCCCTAACCAATCACAAGATGACATGTGGCACTTTGAGACAAAAAGTAATTAATTAATGTCGAAACCAACCACGACGTAGGGTAGCTCCCACCAAGTGGGGCGTGCAGGCACTAACCTGCGGTTGAGATGCGTAGGTGGCGACTTGGATGATGGACGGAGGGATGCATCTTGTGTAGGACCCGCCTCTTGGAGTTCACCTGCCCAGGTTTCATTTCCTGCCTGGGATGGCCAGAATTAAGCCTGGCTTGGTTTTACTTCCTTCTCTCTTCCCCTCAGGCCACTTTCGGCTGAGGTTGGTTGTAATTTCTCCCCACTTGCAATGCAGTTCTCTGTATTTGTGTAAAAAAAAAAAAAAAAAAACCTGGCTTGACAGCTCATACTTGTTGGTTGCTTCATGCATTTTCCTTCACTCTTAGCCCTTAGCCCTTAACCCGTAACCCTTTAGTAATGCCCAAGAGATCACATTGTAGTCATTGATGTATCGAAAACACAAATAACAGAAAATTTGTGAACAATTGAATTTTGAATTGTGAAGTTCAGAGTTGGAGATTTATAATACACGTCTTCAAGAAAAATAAAAGTTCAATTTGGAGTTGTGCAACTATCAAAATACCTATGAACAAAATGTGAAAATACTGCAAATACTTGAAAATACAATAAATACTTACAAATACAACACATGTACTATGCATTATAATTTCTTGTGTTTGAAAGTTTGTTATCTTGTTTTATCGTTTTGGATTGTGATCTCTTGTTCATGTTCCATTAGTGTATGTATTCCGATCTTGATCAATGTACCAACTCCTTTCATATTTTAACGTAAATTTTTTGTCCTAAACCGTATATGAATAAGTCACTATCATTTATAAAATTCACAATAATTATGTGTGAGTCCGTTCTTGACATAAAGGATTGCAACAAAAAAAGTGCTGACATAGGTCATTACTGAACCTCTTTACTTTTATTTTTGAAAATTTAACCCAAATTCTATTTAACTTTGAACTTCTATTATTTTACTATAAGGTAGAGGGCTCCAAAACCAACACGGTTCTAATTCCAAGAGAATCTAGGCACAATAATCATCCTAAAACCTAAATCTAGGTAGACCATAGATAGCTTATCATTTTGGTCAACATCCAATAAGAGCTCTATGATGTGCCTAGATTTGTGTTCTAAAATAAATGCATAGTCTAGATTCTCTTGGAACTAGAACCCTGTTGGTTTTGGAGCCCTCTACCTTACTAGCACAAATTCTATACTAGCACCAATGAAGTTATGATCAGCACACTTTAAACATGTCTTTTGGAATAGTTTGAGGAGGTTGATGCGTTTGTGTTTCGTAGAAATAAGTTGTCATTTTTGGCTCCCCTTTGTAGCTTTAGGTGTCGGGTGAACTTGAGTCTCAATTGTAGTGGATAGTTGAGGCATATTAAACCCAAGCCTTGTCATTGTCACATAATATTTTACAGGTCAAATGCTACTTCCAATCCTAGGCATGGAATTACATAGAGATTCATGAATGGGATGAAAAATAGATTCTAGAAGAGAATAGAAATGTGAATGTAAGTCGCCCAGCTACGCATCTCAAGCGCCTGCATGCCCCACTCCTCGGTGGGAGCTAGGTTAGTAAGTTGGTGATAGCAATCATAGGTCTAACCACATGGATAGAATCTAAAATTCTATCTATATGGAAAGGGCGAGGAGTCAGGAAATGATGCGCAGGGGTTCTATCTATGTGGAAAAGGCGAGGAGTCGGGAAATGATGCGCAGGGGTTCTATCTATGTGGAAAAGGCGAGGAGTTGGGAAATGATGCGCAGGGGAGGATTAGTCTGGTGCAGACGTGTATTAATATACTGTTGTTAAGTTTGAGTGAAGTTTTTCTCTCGTGCAGCAAAGGTCCTGCTTTATTTGTGTAATTTTTAATTTATTTTTTAAGTTTGAGAGTGAAGTAGGGGCCCAGTGGGGGATTTTAGTTATGCTGGGAAGTCGTCGAGGGGGGGTTACCAAGTCAAAACCGAAATCCTGCAGGGAGTAATAAAATAAGAATGGAACCGCAGAATTGATCTTCGGATGCTCAAGTTGAGTTACTTCGGAACCACTGTCCGGGAAGAACCGGCGGTTAGTTACAAGTGAGCCAATTGATTTTTCAAAATAGCTGGTTGAATCTCAAGAATAGAGGCAAAGCATTGGACTAAATGACTAAAAATTAGTTATATTTAGTATTCATAGACGAAATATACGAGATATATTCTTAAAAGACCGGTTGCTTTTGGAAAATAAAGGAAATTGACTAGTTGGCTCAAAAAGTATCCCAAACAGTGTTCCGAACGACCGGAAAAGGCAAGTGAGAGTCGTTCCCCATAAAGCACCTAGCCCCACTCTTGCAAATAGTTGAGAACAGGTTCATTGTTCAACCTCATGTGATCTTCCCTAATAAAAGTGATAGCGGGACTCTAAAAAACAACGGCCTTGCAATCGCTCCCCATGAAGCACTTGGCCCCACCCTTGCAGAAAATAGACAACCAATTCACTATTCAATCTCCCCTGATTCTACTCTAACAAGTGGCTAGTCGTGGAGTCTCTGCCTCAGTATTTACCCCAGATTTACTTTTACACCTTCTTTTTACCATCCAGACACATAACTCCTGGTAACTCCTCAAAAACGAAGCGTTTCTGTAGTCTCTCCCCTGGAAGGACAGAGACAATAAAAGTGAGAGCAGGTATGTGAAAAACAACGGCCTTGGTTTGAGGAAGTGCCAAGCCCGTTCAACCGCACTAGCACCCGTCCTTTAATCCAATGCATGGTGTAAAATTAGTTTATCTCTCTCTCTGCAAAGCGGGCGCGGGTCTCTCATGGGGATCCTCCCTTGGTTTGAGGAAGTACCAAGCCCATCCTATCGCTCTAGCCCCTAAACGCTGCCCAAACCAAAATCTAGCTTATGAATGGAGCTGACTATTTAATTTCAACTGCTATGTGGATGATTTCCATCCAATTCCTTTTGTGAAGGATTTTGCTTGGTCATGCCACGTCTTCAAGCTAAATTCAGATCATTAAAGCTATTTTTAGATTTTATATGGGTCCCAACTACAAAAAGAGTCGTAAAAATGGTTCACCGTATAGTGTATTTTGGATTTTTTTGCTTTTTTTTTGCTTAAATTATATTTAGGCCATGAAGATGAGTTCTATTGCATTTGAGCTTAACTAACAAAATGAAGCTTGCCAAGTTTAGTTTCGACTCCATTTTGAATTTTTTTTAAACTTTGAAAATTGATTGTTTTATTGCAGTTACAAGTTTGGTGGGTATTACCATGATATAGAAAGAAATCTAAATTTAGATACATGGATGATTTTCATTGACTAAACTTTCCATGTACAATGTGCTCAGAAGGGTCTTAATTGCCAATTGAGTAGAAAAAATACACCAAGGTGTAGTGTATTTAAGTTTTGAGGATCTTTTTACCAAAACTCAATTTAAACCATTGAAATGATGTGATCTGAATTTGAGCATGACTAACAATATAAAGTTTACCAAATCTAGTTTCCACTACACTTTGATTTTATTTTTTAAATTAAGTTTTAAATTATTTATTACGGTCACAAGTTGAATACCTATTACCATGGGATGGTTATTTTTGTTAATTTTACGATCACAGTAAAAACATTACACCATGATGATCTTCATTGTGATTTACACTCATGGTAGAAATTTTGGCGTAATTAGAGTTAACCGAAAAGAATGCCATGGAACATGCCTTTTCAACCTTCTTTCAAGCGCTCTTTTGAGCTCCCTTGAGCTATGTTTGGGTTGAATAGTGTCATGTCATAACTTGTCCCCTTGTGGGCCATGGGCTTGGAGCTTTGGTAGGAGGTGTGGAAGTCATTGCGAGGTGTGGAGAATAATGACAGTGGCTTGTTTTAGATTGTCTCCCAACTCACCTTGAATTAGTTTTCGGTCTATTTATATTTCAATATGAGTTCAAGAGGAGTTCAAGAGGAATTTGCTAAAACTTTCCTCTTTGAGCTGACTTTTTGGTTAACTCTATTGAATATATATTGTAATTGATATGAATTTCCTTAGCATTCACTTCAAAAAATTATAATAATTTCAAATTTTCACCAAAATGTATGGATAATTTTTGACATATAGTATGCACATGCTTTCATCTACTAAAATTATAATATTGAATTTTAATATTAATTACAGTGCCAAAATAAAATTTGGAATGTGATGCTATCTGAATTCCATGGAAATAGGTCTGTCCTTTAGGGGTTAACAGCCAACGAGGGCATGCATAGATCACTAGCCTGGAAAGCGAAGAGTGATGGGAGCAGTGGTTGTTTTTTGTTACTAATTTTAGCCACATAAAATTTGGGCTAGCTAAATGATATAAAGGATTCTTGAATATGGCTACTATTCCCTTCGATCAAGCAGTCCCTATAGTAGCCAGATTAAGGAATAGTAGCCAGATTAACCTCTAAAGGACCAAGTGTCCTAACTAGGACATTTCAATGCTTGGATAGGTTCTCACGGTATCAATTTTTATTTTTATTTCTTGAAATAAATTATGTGAAATTGGTATATCAATACAAAAATAGGGATCTAATTTCTTTTGATAGTGACTTTTTAAGTGAAAGTTATGGAACAAAAGGGGATTCTTTTGGGGAGAATGGGCAATGTGGGCAGGGCTCAAAATAAACCTCAAAAATTATTATTTTTCAACTCTAACCGTAGGATCTTGTTTTAGATTATTAGGAGAGTGCATGGTAAAATTTTCATAGAAATTGACCGTACAAATTGCAAGATTATAGCGTTTGAAGTGAAAAGACGAAATTGCAGTCATTAATGATATTTTTTGACTGTCTTTGAAGACATGGGAAAAATTGTTAAATTGGTCAAATTTTTTTTTATTTCATTCAAATGTTTAATTTGATATTTTCTATCAAGAGCAAAAAAACATTCACAAGAAAATGAATAGAAAGAGGTGAAAATGATGCTCAAAAACAAGAAAAATCGCGGTCCTTTAGAGGTTAAGGAATAGAAGCCAGATTTGTTGAAGATGTTTAGCCTCTTGTATCACCCCGGTATTGCCTAAGTAGCACATATGTAATACCCTGATATCACCTATATATTATCACCTATATATATTATCACCTATATATTAATATTAAAAGAGCATGCAAGGAGCCTGAATTGCTCTTGAAACCATGGAAAAGTAGCAAAAATGCTAAACTGTCTCTTGACAAAAACAATTCACTGGAGGGGAGTGGTAGGGTCGAGTGGAGTGTCCTTTTGCTGGCCCATGTCTTCCGCCCTGAGAGGGGCCCAGCGCTACCAGCTGCTCTGAAAACCTTCGCCCACACGGCCTCTCTGACTGCAAATTTAGCACGTAAGACAATAACCACGGTGCGGGGTTTTGGTACGTCCTAGTGCGCGGCGGGGCGATCAAGCTCCAAGCCTTGACGGACTTCCGGCTACAGTAGTACTCATGCAGGCGTTGAATAAAAAGACCGTGAATTGTGGGGACACCATTGAAATGTTCATTGGCAACAAATAACAGTGGAGACATCATCGAACCGTCCCTTGAGCAACAGTGAAATGTGGCGGATTTGGGTTTAACAAAGGGCAATAGTGAATTGTGGGGACACCATTGAAATGTTCATTGGCAACAATGAACAGTGGAGACATCATCGAACTGTCCCTTGAGCAACAGTGAAATGTGGCGGATTTGGGTTTAATAAAGGGCAATAGTGAATTGTGGGGACATCATCAAAAATGTTCATCAATTGGGCAACACCACAACAGTGAAATGTAGTGGATTTGGGTTTAATAAAGGACAACAGTGAATTGTGGGGAGAGTGAAATGTTGGGCAACAACTAAATGCCGTGAAGCACTTACGTATCACACACAACAATCATCCTTAAATTATTACTGGGGTGCTAGACCAAAGAAAGTCCCTCACGATTGCCTTGACATACTTCAGGCCGCATCGCCACAGTAGTACTCCTGCATGCACTGCATAAAAAGGCTGTCAAGTGAAGCGAATTCAAAGAGCGTAGACCTCTAGTTGTCACGACCGTGCAACAGGCTCACTTAGACTTCATTTACGCTTCCAAATCCTCACTCGACTGCACTGGGCATCACCTTACTCTGTCCTTAACTTCCCCCGGTAGGCCACGGTTCCCCTCACCGTCTTCAGTGTTGCTGACATTGCTGATCTGGGTTTCAGCAACTTTACCTACTATTGTCATTTTAACGTTGGAAATGCAGTGCCAGATTGGTTGTTTGTAATTTCCGCCTCCTCGATCTTTGAGTTACAAGCGAAGGGTCTGTGCAGAGATTGGTGTTTCCCATCGAGGGTGACTATTTCTGCATGCAGTTCCATGTGTTTGTTGATGAATTCTAGTCTTTGTAGAAGAAGTCGTCGATTAAATCAGTGCCTAGCTGGATTACACTGGTCGCTCAAGAGCTAAACAGCAGTCACGAGTTTGCTCTGGAATTACAATCCGCCCATTTACTGTGATTCTGTGTTTAGTGTTGTGCGCTTGGACCCGCATGCAATTTGATCACTAGTTTGCCGCCGGAGCATCTTTCCACTGCAACCGTACTTTTAAAGAATTGATCCATATTCGTACGTGACGGTCCCTTCAATTTAGTGTAATAACCCCGCTCTTCATATATGTCTCTATACAATCCCATTCCACCAAGTCATCGACTACACATACTCCACCTTATTTATCTTGTTTGTCGCTGAAGAAGAACTTCATTGATCTTCACACCGACAACTACGTAAGCTTCAGTGGGCTTTGCTTCGGAAAATGCGGTGGGCACCAGATTGTTTTTTTGTAATTTCCGTTACCTCTTTGAGGCTCAGTACAATGAAAGACCGATTGACCTGTAGAACTAATGCTGATGCACGTGATGAGTTGTTATGTTCCCTGTAGTTGATGGTGTCAAGTTCTTGTTTTTGTAGAAGAAGCCTGTCGATTGAATCAACGCCCAGATCACACAAAGTCAATGGCGCAAGCGAACGATGCAGGGAATGGAGCGGCACGGCCACCGAATGTTGCAGCCGCTGCTGCCGCGGGCGGACCGGCGGCAGCACCAGCGGCGGTTGCTCCTGCAGTAGCAGGCCCTGGTGTAGCAGGAGCGATTGCAGTTCCCTTGGGTGGTGCACAAGCTCGTTTTGACATCGAGGCAGTTCTGCTGGGGCCTCTGCCGACACGAACCAACCTGAGTTGCAAAATCCATGCCAAGCTGAATATCGATGAGACCTGGCCTTGACCTCACGAGCCACCCCAGTTCGTGTACAGTACATAAGTGCTCACTTGCTCTGTTTTGGCTCATTTGAATTGGTTTTCATGTTTTCACTGTAGAGGTGCCACCGTGCCAGCATAAATTAAGACCGTGTGATTGTGTTCAGTATCAAAGGTTCCTCACTGTGCAAGAATGATCCTGTGGAGGTTTCAATCAGAGGATGTTTTTCTTCTGGACTGATCGTGTACATACTGCACTAGTGAAGATTTGTCATTCAGCATATATAACTGTCTACTGGAATTATATGTTTTGTCTCCCCCATGACATGTCGACCGGTGCTGTCCTTTTTCCATTCCGGAAATTTGCTTGCGTTTGGAAGGAGAAGTAAATAAAAAAAAAATTTCTGTTGTGTGTGCATATTGGAACCTCTGAAAAAGTTTGATTCCATTACAAGTTATGTTGAATATGCCACGGGTGTAGGAAGTGAGAACTGAGGACCAAAAGCAGCAGATTAAGATAACAATACTTTTAAGTGGATGGAATTGCAACGTTCGACCAAGTAATCAAAGTAGAAATATACGAGAAATTTAGTAAAGTACAAGTATGAAAAAAAATTATGAGCAACTTTAGTGAAGAAATTGTAATCTTTTATCAAGGAAGATTAAGTTATGAAAATTAATACATATGATAGTTTGACACGAATGTATCTGAAACCATCCATTACAGTTAAAGGTAATATCCAAATTGGCCAACAAATTACATATTAAAATGATTGTGATAGTGTGATTGAAAGTTTTGATTTAATGGGATATTGATCATTGTTGGTAATATTGGTATTTTTTCATATTTATAGTTATAACATTGGAGGTTGTGCATGGTCTATTTGCATCGATTTTTGAATGTCCACTTTGCATTGTTGTTCACTTAACCCTTAACTGCCCAACTATGCATATTTTGCATGATGTACAGAACCAAACTCTGATTTCTCATCCATCATGCATTTTTGGCAGTGTGAATTTTTTAGTGAATTTTTTTATAGGAAGTTAGCTTCGTGCATGTATAATCTGATTAGAAAGGGGATGATTTGTGAAACTTTATGCCTCATTTTATGTTGTAGCGTTTCACCAAAAAAATTGAAGATTTCAGTCTAAAAGTGCTTTTGAAATATAAAACCTCATAAAATTAAGCAACCAAAAAATCTCCAAAAATCACTACACTTAGAGTATTGCATTTAAACCTGTCACAACAAATTTCATCCACAAATTGTCAATATCTTATTCGTAATCAGATTACAAAATAATTTTGAATTTTATATTTCAAAATTTATAGAAAAATATTGGTGAAAGCAATCGCAGATCTAACCATATGGATAGAATCTAAAATTCATAGTGTACAACTTTTATTCATACATCAAGTTCAAAATATCCATCTTAGTTGCAATTTATGATTCATCTTTTTAAAACAGTCCAAACTGAACAAAGGTGAGGACGTTTAAAGGTTAACCCCTAAGCACCTGAATAACCAAAATTTGGTTGTTCATGAGTCAAGCAAAGCCAATAAGCAAGGATAATTTAATATTTCTATAAATCATTTTAAGTGTAAACAGATAATTAAGTTCTAAACATGTAGTTCAAATTTCAATTTTTTGGATTATTTTTGGATTTTACAGGTATACAAGGTCCCAAGCATGAAATTTATAGTATCGTGTAGTGTATTGTAGCAATTTTGGCTCTTTGTTGTTGAATTCCCTAAACGCAAGGGCCTATGGCCATGGAGTCAAACTACAATTTGTAACCATTTGAATATTTCATATCATTACTATAAATGAATGATATTATTTTTTGATTATTTTTCAAAGATGTATGAATATACTAATTACAACCCACAAATTTTGTGTTTTTTATAGACTTTAAAATAATTGTGATTTTAAACCCCCTAGGCATCCCGACGGCCATGTTCTGGCCATTTTTGGGCCGTTTTCAACTTTGAAGTGCTGTAACTTTTGCATCCAGTGCCTGAATTCAATAAAACTTGTTAAAAAATCTACCTTCTCTCTTTTAGTTTGTGTGATCAAATTTTCAGAATGATCCAAGATGTAATAATTTTTTGTGAGCCATTTTTAATTCGCCAAAGTGCATTTTGGTGGCTACAACTTCTGAGCTTATTTCTGGCAATGTCTTTTTTTCAATAAACATTTTTAGTTTAGATTCCTTTTGAAGTTTAGTTATTATGGTAAAATTTTCATGTCAATCCAAATTCAAAATCTGAACGTTTTTGGGTACAATGAACTTTGGTGGCCTATTTCTCCTTCATAAGGTGTCTATTTTCAATAAAAATAAATTATTGCAAAAGTTGCGTATACTAGTCTAGTTTGTGTGATTAAAATTTAACTTCAATCCAAGATGAAATGAATTTCTGGGAAGCATTTTAGTAGAAGGGGTTCAACCCAAGATGTCTTATTTGCAACTTTTTCGCTACTTCTTGGCATTTCAAAGCCATTTTTCATACACATTGAATCATTTTAATGATATTTTATTTTACCAATGTGTTTGTATGATGATTTTGAACCACTTTATAGTGTAAAGATTTTTCATTTGAGTAGGTTTAGAAATTGAATTTCACCTCGAAAATGTTGCTAGGAAAATTTCAACATCCTTTTTTAACACAAACATTACAATCTTACATTTTATGAGGCCAAATGACTCCAAGTTTGATTCACATCATCTACAACACATACACTACAAGATTGTACAATTGTGGTTTTTACACCTATAGCATTTACATTGACAATTAGACCTATAACACTTCAAAAGCAATGATGTTTTTAAACCCAAAAAAGTTAGGGACGCTTAGAGGTTAATGAAAAAATAAATACATCAAAATAAAAAATTAATATTAATTATAGAACATACTAAAAATATCATTTTCTTTACCATAGGTTCAAATAACAATGAAGAAACATTATGGTGGATGAAAAGTCATCCGTTTCCACAGTATATTAAAAATGAACTATTCCATGGCAATAGATACTAAACTAGTAATAGCAATAAAATGCTCAATTTTAGGAATTTTCCAAAATTTTAAAATGAATTGGAAACTAGACTTGATAAAATTCATTTTTTTTGTTTCCTTCAAATGCAAAAATGATCATTTAGATGACCAAAATTGAGATTCAACATTAAAGAGCCAAAATTGCCAAAAATACACTATCGTAGTGTATTTTAAATTTCATATTTGGGAGCTTGTATAATATCAAAAAATAACCCAAAAATCTTGAAATTTTAATTGCATGTTTAAAACTTGATTGAATTCTATTTACACTTAAAATGTTGTATAAATATATTAATTTTTGTGTGTAGTGTTTAATTCTTGAGCAACCACTTTAAGGTTGTTCAAGCGTTTAGGAGTTAAGCATTTTCTGCTAATATAACCATTTTGACCTTTAAGCATCCACACTACAATTACCCAGTTAACCCTTAAAGGTCCAGAGAGCCTTTTTTGACCAGTATTATACACCAATGTTACATTGTTTTTGGCATGGTTCCACACCTCCTATAGGTTTAAGATCAAAAGTGAAGTCAAAATTCACGTTGACATGATTTAAATGAACTATTGAGGTCTCAATTTGCAACTTTCTATTTACAACAAATGTCAAATATACGCCAATGTATCTACTATCCCCACCATCCCTTCAAAGGTTAAACCTGATTAATTCCTCACATTTTAAAATATATTATATTTTCTAGTGTTTTTCTCATTAAAGGTATTGTTAAACCGGTTTACCCTGATTATTTCATAATTATTCAAATAAGAATAAATTTCACAAGATTTTTCAAAAAAAAATCTTATAAAAATCTTAGTAATTACAAAAATGCTTTGAACATTATGAATTTTTTAGAGAAAATATAAATAAGAGTGATGAACAACAAGGTGTAGGTGGCATGCTTCTCAAGCTTACATAAAAAGAAATTCAATCAAAAAATTGTATATTGGAATTTTAGGGTTTTGGGCTTTAAAGTGCTGTAAAAAACGCAATTTTAACAATTTTGAAGAATGGTAAATTGAACTAGAAAGTAGAAAATAGTCCCCACACTTTTTTAATTGGAACCATTTTCATTTTAAATTAGAAACTAGGCGGAAATCAATGTTTGACTGAAAAGCGACCAAACATGGTCCTATAGGGCTCCTTGCACACTTAGGGGTTGAAATATTAGTTCTATTATTTTCGAATAGTTTCAAAATAATTTTAGATATTTTTAAAATTATTTTGACATTTTATTTTAAAACTATTTTGAATTTTTTATTTTTTATTTTAAGTTCAGAGAAAAGAAAATTATGAGGAATAAAAACAAAATAGAATACTACCAAGGCCCTTTGTATCTACCTTGTTAGTTTACTGAATATTGCATTGTAGGCTTTGGGTCATTCAGGAAAGCCACCACCCTACCATAACGTATCACCATAACCATTCCACTCATCTTTGAGATTTATGTCATGAGTATTTGGTATTTATTCATTTTGATTAGCTTATTACTCGAGGCATTTGACTATAGAACAAAACATGGTAAAAAAACCGCACTCAAAATTGACTGCGGTTCTTTTTGCCACATTTTTGTGCAGGCCCACTACGCACACAGCCATTGTTTTTTGCAAATTCCGACTGCAATTTTTGGAACTTTGGGGCGTGTAATATACCATTGAAAAGATATTTCAATACTTTTTCAATGGTATATTACACGCCCCAAAATTCTAAAAACTGTAGTTAAAAATTGCAAAAAAAGCTAACAGCCCACTACGCGCGCATGCACAAAAACGTGGCAAAAAGAACTGTAGTCAATTTTGAGTGCAGTTTTTTTTTACCATGTTTTGTTATAAAGTATCCGATGATAACTCCACAGACGATTGAGATAACTCACAAATCATTGTTCCTACTTCCCATACTCGGTTTTGTAGACTTTTGTTCCCATGATCAAATGCCGAGCTTCGGTGTCACATGAAGTGTGAGCAAGTGCATCCAGTTTCCTGTGGATCTCTTGTGAGCATTACTTGCCTCATCTCACTCAATGTTTTCATACTTTGTGGAGATCGAAGAGACGGGCATGAAATGGGTGATACTGTTTTCGGGCAGGACAAAGAGTGGTCGTCCTGTTTTGATATTGGAAATGCTGATCAAGTTGAGTACGATTCTGATGCATACTAACTTATCTTTGACAGCGGTATCATAAGGCAATATATGCTTCAGTTGTTGTTTGACCAAAGAAGACTCTCAAGGGATCCCAAATTCCCAATGCCAGATGTGAACATGCACAGGATCCCAAACATTTTTGCCGGGGTAAAAAGTGGATGGTTTCGCCTCATTTTTTATCCCATTTAGCATTGTGTCCAAAAGTGCAGATTGGGAGTCGGGGGTCAAACTTTGACTCCCTTTCTGGAACCTTTACCGGGGTAAAACATGATTTACTTGGATAAAACCATGGTGCTTTCGACGGGCATGGGGGCTAAAAAAATTGCCCCGAAGTGAAAATCCCTCATTTTTACCCCACCCCAAGTTTGGCCCTGGAGTCAAACTGTGAGGGTTCCTTGTGATGACACGATAGGAGTCGGTCACGATTAAAATGAGTGTTCAAAGTATTCCGCTTATTTTAGAATGAGTAAAGTAAACCACTGCTCTGAACTTCTCTGTGACTGGAATAAGACTGCAACGGACTAAGATTTTGGCAGAGTTTCTCTCACTTATTGTGTTTCACTCTCTCCCTCTACATTTTTGTTGTATTCAGAAGATATAGAGCCTCATCTGACTCTCTTTATTTTTCTTTTTTTTAAGTGGATGTTGCAAGATTGTAACTTGGAAACGCCATCTTATTGACAATCTGACTTCTGATTTGTAACAGCTCTCACAATATGAGGTCGGATTACTGCACACGCAGCATGAATCTGGAAGATTCGAAACTGAGAAAGAGCAAACTTAACCCCCAAGGGACCAAGGATTCATGGGTTTAAAATGACAAACTCAATTGATCATATTGTGAAAAATATAATTTAGATGAGACCAATTTATATATCACCGAAATTAATGAACATTGCATGTGTTGGTCAAATAACAAATAAATTTGAACTAATTTTTTTTCACATAGTGCCTACTCAAAACTGCAAAAAAAAAACGAGGCCCAATTTGGGCTTCTAGGTCCTTGTGGGGTTAACTGGTTCTCTAGATGCCTAATACAAAGCAGACAATGATCTCAAGAATCTGCTTTGGCCAAGAAAATGAATACCTGTAGTTGAGAGAGACCGCGTTCAGCCCTTTGCTTGTCGACCGCTTCTCCTCCTTTTAAGGTCTCTTTGCTGCTTAACCCCTAAACGTCCTCACCTATGTTCAGTTTAGGCAGTTTTGCAAAGATGCATTATAAAATGCAATTAATATGAATATTTAGAACTTGATGTATGAATAAAAGTTATACATTTTTAATTTTAGATTCTATCTATATAGTTAGATCTATGACTACTATCACTAATCTTTTTTTATAAATTTTGAAACATAAAATAAAAAATTACTTTGTAATTCAATTACGAATAAGATATTGACAATATGTGGATGAAATTTGTTGTGATGGGTTATAATGTAGTACTTTAGGTGTAGTGATTTTTGGAGATTTTTTGGATGCTTGATTTTAATAGTTTTTTTTTTCATGAACACTTTTAGACCAAAATCTTCAAGATTTTCGGTGAAACACTACAACACAAAATGAGGCATAATTTTTTCAAAAATTGTTTCCTTTTCGATCGGATCACACATACATGAAGTTAACTTCCCATAAAAAATTCAGTAAAAAAATCACACCACAAAAAGTGCATGACGGATGAGAAAATATGGATGAAATCTGTACATCAGGCCAAAAACGCCTGTTGGGGCAGTTAGGGGTTAATCACAAGCCACCAGGGCAAGAAACATACTTGAGATCCCTACACACATCTTAACCCTTAAACGTCAAGGTGCCTGAAGGGGCAGCTCAAGAGAATGTATAAAACTTTTAACACCCGGGTAGACACTAACTCGTCTGCCCCTCCAATCAGTGAAGAACATTGCATGTGTTGATCAAGAGACAAACAAGTTTAAATAAAATGAAGTCTACGTAGGACCTATTCAAAACTGCTGTAAAAAATATGAGACCCAATTTGGGCTTATTGGTCCTTTAACCCCTAACCGTCCCGACGTTCATATTTTGGACGTTTTTGGGGGACATTCACCTTCGAAGAGCTGTAAATTTCGCAAAACGTGTCCAAAAATAATGAAATTTTGCAAAAACTCCCCGCATGATGTATGGAATGTGTGGTAAAAAATTCAGATCAATCCAAGATGAATTGAATTTTTGGTGATCACTTGAAAGTAGGTACCGTTCTTTTGGATAATTTCTGTGAATTTTGATGGCAGCAACTTCGGGGGCTTGTATCTTCTTCATCCCAAGTTTGTTTTCAATAAAACTTGTTGGGTTGAATTCCCCTTGAAGTCTAGTTAACATGGTAAAATTTTCATGTCAATCAATGTTGTTATGAATGTTTGGAAGTCATTTCAGTGCACGGGTCTAGTTTGGACACTTTTTGCTTTTTGGTTCAAATGGGTCACTTTTTGGGCTACTTATTGACATTGCAAGGCCATTTTAGGGCACATTAAATTTTTTCATGAGGCTTTTTTGGTACCAATGTGTTTATATGAAGATTTTGAACTACTTTATAGTTGAAAGTTTTTTCATTTGAGTAATTTTGAAAACGAATTTCACCTCTAACTGTGTTGCTAGGAAAAAATTACTATGGTTTTTTGAAGTGATTGTAAAGAAAATTCATATCAATTACAAAATGTATTAGAAAATTTCGATTTTTTTACCAAAGGTGTAAATTACAATGAAGAAAAGTTTAGTTAATGAAATCATCCGTGTATCTAAATTTAGAAATTTTTGCTACACATTGGTAATACCTACCGAACTTGTAACTACAATAAAACACTCAATTTTCAAATTTTTCCAAAAATTCAAAGTGGAGTAGAAACTAGACTTGGCAAGTTTCATTTTGTTAGTTAACCCCTAACCGCCCAACCATGCATATTTTGCATGATGTACGGATTTGAAGTCCGTTTTCTCATCCATCATGCACTTTTTGCAGTGTGGATTTTTTTATTGAAACTTTTATGGGAAGTTAGCTTTGTGCATGTGTGATCCGATTAGAAAGGGGATGATTTGTGAAATTTTTATGCCTCATTTCATGTTGTAGTGTTCCACCCAAAATTTCGAAGATTTTAGTCTAAAAGTGCTCTTGGAAAAGTCAACTAATAAAATTAAGCAACCAAAAAATCTCCAAAAATCACAACACTTAGAGTAATACATTTCAACCCATCACAACAAATTTCATTATTAAATTGTCAATATCTTATTCGTAATCATGTTACAAAAGAGTGTTAAATTTTACATTTGAAATTTAATACACAAATATTGGTGATAGCAATCGCAAATCTAACCGTATGGATAGAATCTAAAATGCATAATGTACAACTTTTATTCATTCATCAACTTGAAAATATCCCTATTAGTTTCATTTTATAATGCATCTTTGAAAAACTGCCAAATCTGAAAAGGGTGAGAACGTTTAGGGGTTAAGCTCAGATGCAATGGAACTCATTTTCATGACCTAAATTTAGTTTAAGTAGAACAAGCAAAAAATTTCAAAATACACCACACGGTGAACCGTTTTTACGACTCTTTTTGTATTTGGGACCCCATGTAAAATCTAAAAATAGCTTGAATGATTTGAATTTAACTTGAAGGGGTGGCATCACCAAGCAAAGCCTTTCACATAAAGAATTGGATGGAAATCATCCACGCAACAGTTGGAATTGAACAGTCGACTTCAGTAATGAGCCATTTTTTGGTCGCGGCGGCGTTTAGGGGTTAAATGAAGAGATAGATGCTAACCTGACAACAATGGCTTCCAATCCTGCGTCCACAATTGAGGGCCCATAAGGGTCTGTGTAGACCAGCCACCAGTTCTACATAGACTTCTGTCACTCGTAAATTCGGCCCGGAGAAAAATATGTACTTTAGTGTCGAGCCATAATTACCAAATAGTACTCCCTCCGTCCGCCAAAAGACCATGATGTCCACTTAAATTTTGTCCCAAAATAAAATCATGATTTTCAACTGTACTTATTCACCGCCGACAATTAACCTTTTAATGTCCTGATACAACACTATTTTCAAAGATACGTTATAAATTGTTTGATGAAAAATAAAAATGGAGTTGATGTACAAAGCAAAGTTGTAAATGTCAATGTGAAGATAACATCTGTACGGTTGGATTCATAATATTTTTTTATTAATATTTTTAATTAATTTTACAAGGTTTTCTCTTGAAATTCAATTTAAAATCCAAAATTAAGACAAATAAAAAATAAAAAATAAAAAATATAATAATATTATATTTTATATATATATATATATATATATATATATATATATATATATATATATATATATATTGTAATGAAATTGGAATAACGTGCACTACAAGATGGTATGGTTTCCATTATTTGATTCTACTTATTATGGAGAATCATCTTTAAGGTCTCACTTTTTGAACTAAGAATGAAACTTGACATAAACCACTTTTGTTATTTTTCAAAAATTCATATTATTTTATTTTGAATATCATATCATACAAATGGTAGTCAACTAGCACAAGAATCAAGAGAATTTTGGATGGATGAAAACATCACCGTATGTGGTGAAAGGACACGTCAGAAATCATCCAGCGTCCAGAATATGGATGCTGCCGTGTCAAAGGGTTAAGCTTTGTGTGGGCTTGACAATTACTTCAAGGCATTGCAGACAATCTGGCACCTTAATCCATAGATTTTGATCATGCTGATCATGGATTATTGTCATGTATACACTTTCTGGCAGTCAAAATACTCCCTCTGTACTCACTTAATCCATGGATTTTGATCATGTTGATTATGGATTATTGTCATGTATACACTTTTTGGCAGTCAAAAACACTCCCTCTGTACTCACTTAATCCATGGATTGGCATCACAATCAACATACTCCTTCTATAATCATGGGATTAACCCCTAAACGTACCGGGGTGTCTCTGGAATTGACAATTTGAGAAAAATCATCATAAAGTAGTATTTAGAAGAATATTTTGGAATTGATATACAAATGAAAGTTGTAGATTATGAATTTTAGATTCCATCCGTATCGTTCGATTCACTAATACTATCACCAATATTTAATTATAAAATTTGAAAGTTAAAATTTAAAATTCCTTCTAAATTCAATTACAAACAAAATTTTAATATTTTTTGAGTAAAATTTGTTGGAATGAATTTGAAATGAGATACTCTTAAACATGGTGATTCTTTGAAATTTTTGTGTTTGTTAAATCTATGACCTCATTTTTGCAAGGCCACTTTTGAACTACAGTCAACGCAATTTTGGCTTGGTCAACGACTTGACATACTTCTACATTTGTAATTTTAGAAAAACATGCAATCAAGTATGACTAAATCCAACCGTTAGATAGGACAACAACTTGATGAAAAGTCTCCAAACAATTGGATGACTTTCATCCAAGCATTGATGAGAACGTGAGAAGGGTTTGAATCTGTTAGTCGTTCACTTTCTGGACGCTCTGACGTTTAGAGGTTAAGGTGTAGGGCTCTAAACCTGCTCCTTTAAGCGATATGGTATATAGTATGCATAAGAAAATATGAGGCATATTTTTCGCTGAAAGGCAGATGAGAGTAAAGACCAAAAAAAGTTGAAATCATATTTTTTGGATGTTCCTAGAATAAGTTATGATTTTTCAAAGTCAGTAACCAATAGGCTCCTACTTATGTTCACTAGCTGGAGCATAATCGATGAGGAAATGGTCCCATAGCCACGTTCAAACAAATAGTAACCAGGTATTAAAAGGTTCTAAAACGGACCCATAATTGATAAAACCTGCCATTGCAACACAAAGTCGCATAAAAGTCAAAATGTCAGTACATCTAATAAAGAAAGAGACTTTGGTTTAGATACATGCATGAAAGGCCTGTTAATGACAATGCGTCTCCATATCTTCATCTCTATGCAATTCATTTGTGATTTCTATTCATTCTAAAATGGCCCCCTCATGGATGTATTGTTGGCTTTACTTCATGTGAGGGACCCATTTGGTACCACATGGATCATGTTTTGATCTATCTATAGGTGCCAGTTCATGGACTGTGGCGGGTTTAGAGTCCTCTACCTTAAGCTTAATCCATAAATTTCAATGAAAATAAGGTCTTTTTGCAGGACAGAGGAAGTACTTGATTGAAGGAGCATCAAGCCTTGCTAGACAATCATATATGTGGGGTACAATTAACGACATGGTACCTTAATAAAGACATCCACTGCGTGCCTTCGAACGTCCAGTGGTTCAATTAGATGTGCATATTGGAAACACCACTAGAAGCAGAGGCGTTGTTTCTCACTCTGGAGGATCTTGTTCATTGTAAATGCTTGTCCTACATGACGAATCACACTCACCAAATCCAACCAAAAATTGGTGAATGCGAAGTGGCGCCGTTTGACTCACAGGAGTGAAAAGCGCCGCCTTCTCCTTGTAGTGCACATACACGAGAGGAAGAAGTTATTAGACCCACTGATTGCCACCTCGTCTCTACTTTCAAGAGAACTAAGATAACCAATTCTTCACTCTTTCCACTTCCAAATCCTAAACCTAAAAAATTATTTTCAGCACAAATAAACATGTAGACACCACAACATAATCATATTATCGGAACTACCACATGCACAGCTACCACACCCTAAACCCTAAACCCTAAAACCCTAAACCATAAAACCCTAAACCAGCTCAACCTGCACGATTGGAACCCTAAGCCTAACGAACCAATAGCTGAATTGCTACAATATCCACTGATCAATTATCTGTAAATCAGCTTCCGACAAGGGAAACTTCTCACTGTCACCACACCATGAAAGACCTATGGATTCACATGTTTATTGCAAAATTGTCGTCACCAATAGTAAAATACGACACTATTGAATGATTAACCCCTAAAGGACCAAGGATTCATGGGTTTAAAATGACATTCAATTAATCATATTGTGAAATATATAATTCAGATGTTTGAGACTAAATTTTGTATCACTGGAATTAGTGAAGAATAATGCATATGATGGTCAAGAAGCAAACAAATTTGAACACAAGGAAGTTCACATAGAACCTACTCAAAACCGATAAAAAATACGAGGCCCAATGGACTTCTTGGTCTTTTAGGGGTTAAGGACACAGTTTGTAAGGTGTAGCATCCAACCTCTTTGTTAGTCAACATTGGACCAGTGCTGATACCCACCACCACCCTCTCCCGGGCCAGCTCGGCCGCTGCCTACAAACATCAGCACAAAAGAACAAGTTAAGTTCAAAAAACAGCATATTACTGTGAAAACAGCAGCGGTTGAAAACTACTCCCTCCGTCCCATAATAGATGATGCTTTTGAAAAAAATCGAAAAAGTTAAACAAACTATTCTTTAAGCAATATCATTCTGCACATGGTACTGTATGTGTGGCATGTGGCAACATGGTGATGTTCGTTGCAGTGTGTTCTTTGATGCAACGAACATATGCTAACATTGATTTTAGCTAACTCATATGTTGTTTGTGATCCACTCATGAGCAAAGACAAATTTCACACACAAAAAACACTTCCTGTGCACTTGTCTTGTGATTTTGCTTTGATAGAATCTGTAAAACAACTTCAAATTGAATAAATGATTTGCATCAAGTAATTTGGGGCAATTTTTTTTCTCAAAAGCACCATCTATTATGGGACGGAGGGAGTAGTATTGAACTTGGGTATACAGAATAAATGGGATAAACTAATTGCACCTTCAAAAGGACATGATGACCTGGGTGAAGACGGTCCACTACAAGCATAGGCGTCGTTTCTCACTTTGGAGGATCCTGTTCATTGTCACTTTTCACTCTACACGCTTGTCCTACGTGACAAACCGCACTCATCAAGTCCAACCAAAAAATTGGTGTGTGCAAAGTGGCGCCGTTTGACTCACAGGAGTGAAAAGCGACGCCTTCTCCTTGTAGTGGTCAAACGTGCCTCCGAGCACCACAGCGGAATACTTCTTGTTTGGTTGAATTGTCGCCATAGCCAGCATCACAGTTTGTTACTCACTCAGCATCCAACGCTCCCTACAATTCTGTTGAAATGGAAAGTCTCCACATGAGTCGTGAGTGAAATCAATGCAATATAATTAACAAATTGACAAATAAACAACAAACTCTTGAATTCTATACTTCTAAAACATATCTTTTCACCGACATCTTTATTCTCAGACGACGACAACATTGATCTTCTCCCGGGTCCAGCAATTCCCCGAGTTCGGAGACGCCATCGGCAACTCGACCCGCTCAGTGCTCTCCGATGAGATTTTGCGACAGCTCAGAGACTGACTGACAGGGCACCATCCAGCCCTTTTTCTTCTTCTTTTTTCATATTTCACATACCAGTATTGCCAGATTAGCGACGATGAAGCGGAGTTAGAGTGGTAACCAAAAATATTTTCATCTATGTATTTGTAGTATTTTCGTGCATATGTTTCATATTTTCATCCAAATCTTGCTAAGTCATGAAAATATCTATAATACATGTGGCGATATTTTTGGAAAAAGTGGAAATCCGACACCGAAATACTCTCTTCACAAAAAAATTCCATAGCATTCTGATGATTTTTTGCCTAAAAAAGGGTTGGCACCATCATCCTCGTCCACTTACAATGACGAGTTGTCAGACCTAGATTCCCAGACACGGAGCGCGACGATACCATGTTAAATTAAGAAAGATGATGTGCACAAAAGGTAAGTAATGTTTATTATGTGACTTGCCACTCAACCATAAAAGTGAGATCTTGTCAATTGGACAAGTTATCTCCTTCACCCACCAAGCCATATTTATAGTCCTAGTATTGTCTGTTTACATACTTAGAATATGTACAAACTAACTAAACTATTACTTTGGTGTTCTAACTAACTTGGAGTCATAGACTTTTGGTCTATCAGTTCCCTCATAAATAACTTAATTACCATATGAGTAACTTAGTCATAGACGTAGAGGTTCTCCACATTCCCACGTTCCCTCCTTTGGGAGCTCAAGTGTCTTTAGATTGGGTCCACAAAATTTAAAAATTTAAAATGTTTTATAAAAAAACTTACAACTAAAAAAACAAACAAACTCATTTTAGGGCAAAACCTCAGCTTCTTCCACACGTACCTGAAACCCTAACCCACCCACACTGTAGTCTCGTGCTTGCACTTTGAATCTCCTTTAGTCCTTTACCACCACCGTGAATCCGGGATTCACAAAGCGTGAGAGCCTCCGTCATCGCTGATCGATTCTCTCACGAGGACTTCGCCTCGCACTGACAGATCGTATCCGGCGCGGGGTAACTTATCAATCAACCCCAAACACAGAAAGAGAGAAAGACAGAAAGAGAAAGAGACAGAGAGAGATGACAATAATAGCAACACTTGTGTGACTGGTGCTCCATGTGCATCATGTGCTTCCATGATTCCCAATCCATCTCACTGGGCCCCTCCCTTTACGGACTGATTCTCCTCTTACTACTTCATCACTTGACACTCACCTTCCCACATTGTTAAGTAGGAGACAAGTTCCACGAATTCATTTTCTGCGAGAGTTGCGAGCAGGAGCAGGGGAATTGGACATCATACACCATTGTAGATTTTCCGATCCAAGAGGCTTGGGTTGTTTCTGGGGACGAGTCGGTACTGCGTGACGGCTACGTAATGAGGGGGTGATAACTGGATTTTGGTAGAAGCCGGGGCGCATTTGTGGTTTTAGGTCATCGTTTTTTTTTCGGTGTGTTTTAGGGTTTGCAATAATGGTGTTGGAGATGAACGATTCGGCGTATTGATCGAGGAAGGCAAAGTGTTGTTCGTTGAGCTAGAGAAGCAAGTTTTCAGATCGAATGACAGCTTCATCTTCCGAAAACAGAACACCGATGTTTTGAGTGTTGGTGATTTTTAGGGTAAGAGATTTAAAGATCTGCCATGAAATATCCCACGCTGAAGAAACTCTTTGCTTTTGCTCATCGTATCACCCATCCTTGTTTGTAGCTTTAGGCCCATGCTTTAGTATGAAGTGTTTTGAATGTCGACTGTACGGATTTTTTTCTCCTACATGTCAATGTGCGCAGAGCCGTTCAAGAAATGATGCATCTTCTTAACTTGAATTCACAGCCTTGGAAATTCCACCTGCAAACACAACAGTGACCAAGAAGCCTACGGTCTTTGTTTTTTGTCCAATTTTATGTATTTTGTGACACTGATTTTGCCTCATTTGAATTGTGTTCTTTTCTCTAATTGAATTGGTTGTTTTATAACCATGAATGCTTGGTTAATGGCATGATTTGGACGCAGGTTTAGGGTAAAATGAACAATTTAAGGGGCTCTCCAAGAGCCAGTGACTTGTTTGAGAATATGGAGCTTCTGCAAGGAGGCTCAGAGGATGCAGACTACCGTCCTCTTGGACACGCCGAGGATGACGATGATCAAGCTGATGACCTGGAGGAGTTCAACGTTCCGGAGCCTCCACGGCCCAAACCCTGGACCAGTCACTGGTTTTGGTGGGTCAGGCTGCTTTGTCTTGCCGTTGTGTGCCTTGCTGTTGCAGCTGTGTTTCTTCACTGGGTCGGCCCCATCTTTTTAGACAAGGTAAAGATTTTTTTTCTCACTCAATTGAATTATGGTCCAGAATCCGCCTCATTATAAAATAAGGTAGAAATAATGCTTCAATGAGTGATCTGACTTCATAGTGCTATTAAAAATGAAACTGAGAAAGAGTGGAATCGTAGTGTTACCATGAATCAATTTTCTAAGAAAGGCAAATGGGAATGAGAAGGAATGGAATCATAGTGGATTAGACAAGGTAAAGATTTTTCCTTACTCAATTGGATTATGGTCATAAATTTGGAGTTGCAAAGCTTGTAACCAGCACACCCCTAAAACTGCCGAAAACTGCTTTAAAAATGGTTCAGAATCTGCCTCATTACGTAATAAAGGTAAAAATAATGCTTCAATGAGTGATCTGACTTCATAGTGCTATTAAAAATGAAAACCAGAAAGAGTGGAATCATAGTGGTACCGTGAATCAATTTTCTAAGAAAAGTAAATGAAAATGAGAAGGAATGGAAGTGGAATTGTGTTTTTCTAGTAAAGTATGGATTTGTTATGAATTTCTAAAGTCTGCTGCCCTAATAGTCTATAAGGGTCGTTAAATGTCACCAAGTCACCCTTGAAATCAGCAAACAATGCATTCACAATGGTCATCTCAGTCATCTATTGTTTAAATAAAAATTAACATAATGTCAAGACCCTACTGATGTCACATTCCTTACAAAAAAATTCTACTATGGCCCGACACAAAAGGTAGAAGATCCTATTACTACTATCATTTGAAACTTTGATTTAAGCCAAATTAGGGCCCAAAATCGAATGATGGTTTACACCGAATGGGCCCTTCTACCTCAATGAAAAGTCACCTGTCATTTCCATCGTTGATTTTTTAGAAACATTTTTTTTGTGCAGGTGATCATACCTTTGATGTTGTGGGAGTCTACCGAATTCTCCAGACCTGTGCTGGCGGTGGTCATCGTATGTTCCCTTGCGTTCTTCCCGATGTTCATCTTTCCATCAGGGCCTTCCATGTGGCTATCTGGCATGATGTTTGGTTATGGTTATGGATTTCTCATCATCATGGGAGGTACCACAGTTGGTCAGACCCTGCCCTACTTCATCGGACACTGGCTTTTGCATGATCGAATACAGGTATCCATTAACCTTGTGCTATGTACAATCGTTAAGAAACTGTGTCTGATTGGGCTTTTTTATTTATCTTGGTAGGAATGTTGTGCTTTAATAGTAATGTCCATGTCCTGTTCATACTTGCTGTTTGAATTTTTGTTTTTCTCTTTTAACCCCTAAATGACCTAGGATTCATGGTTCCAAAGTGACAAATTCAATTGATCATATTGTGAAAAATATAATTCAGATGAGACCAAACTTTATATCAATGGAATCAGTGAAGAACATTGCATGTTTTGGTCAAACAACAAATAAATTTGAATAAAACTAAGTCCACATAGGATCTACTCAAAACTGCTAAAAAAAGATGAGGCCCAATTTGGGCTTCTTGGTCCTTCAGGGGTTAAGCTTGTCAATTATGAGCTTCAATGCATCCCTAGATATTATCAATTTTCGAAACTGATCATCTTGGGAGACTGGTAGAATAGCAGACCTTAGTGTATCTATAAAAACCAAGTTTCAATGTGATCAACCCTGGCTTTGTAAATCTTTGATTCAACCCTAAGCAGAATAGAACACACGGTCTAGCTGATGTTCCAGCCTTATTACAAAGCCTCGTCCATTTCGTAGGGTTTATGATTTGTATGGATCCGCTAGTCTACTAACTAGCCATCTTTTTAAAGGACCAAGGATTCATGGTTTTAAAATGACAAATTCAATCGATCGTGTGTTGGTAAAGAAAAACAAAAAAAATTGAACAAAAGGAAGGACCTACTCAAAACTGCTAAAAACAACATGAGGCTGAATTTGGGCTTCTTGGTCTTTTAGGGGATAGCAATACTTTCATTTGTGAAATAGACAACATTCTGATGTCTCTTGCATTGTTTTACTGTAGAATTGGTTAACAAAATATCCAAAGAAGGCGGCAGTATTACGAGTTGCCGAGCAAGGGGGTTGGGTTCAACAAGTTCGGACGATCATGCTGTTGCGGGTTTCGCCATTTCCATACCCGTTGTTCAATTATGTGGTCACTGCTACCAACATCAAATACGGACCCTACATCTTTGGTTCCATCCTGGGTATGATTCCAGAAGCTTTCATTACAATTTACAGGTAATTCATCTGTCTCCACCTAGTGCACCACACATTGTAGTAGTGGCATGTTTAGCTGGCCTGTTTATGACATATCTCTGTCAATGCTTTTTCCCCACATTAAGAAGACTGCTAAATATATGGAGGAAAAACAAGCGGCTAGTTGCGTAGTCTCTGCCTTCGTATTTACCCCAGATTTACTTTACAGCTTGTTTTTACTATCCAGCCGTGTAACTTCTGAAAACGAAGCGTTTTCGTGGTCTCTCCCCTTGTGGGGCAGAGACAATAAACTTGGATTATATCAGATGAGCAACTACTCTCTGAACTCATTAGTATCACGTTCTCCAATATCACATGCAGAGAATATATGCTATTTTGTATACATGTGTTAAGTTCTGAACTCGTGTACATTGGTTACCAAAGGGGTGATATAAAAGAGTTCTCGGTGTATCAGATATTTATTTCTCAGAGAATCTTCCCTCTGGTAATACTCCCTCTGTCCAGAAATAACTGTCCTTGTTTTCGGCATTTTTCAACTTAACCCTTTTTTTTTGAAAAAAATTTCTCTTAGTACTCGAAAAATGGTCTATCTTTAATAGTAGTATGTAGTTTTTGTGTCACTCTCATTGGCTACCCTGTTTGAAGTGGACAGGGCTCACGTTTGAAGTATAAAGCATAGGACAATTATGCCGGAAAAAAAATGCCAAAAACTAGGACAATTATATCTGGACAGAATGAGTATTTGGAGGCATCAAGCAGGCCGTGCTTTCTCCTACTGACAATCAGTCGGTTTCTGATGCTTGTTGATTTATCAGCTTAGAAAGATTACATGAATATCTGAGAAGGGTGCATCATGTCTTCTAATAACTTTTTTCCATTAGAAATTTTTACTAGTCTGTGATCATGAGTTGGGTGATGACATTCTTGCAGTGGGAGATTACTGAGCACACTGGCCGACATCAAGCATAGCAAGAGGCACATAACACCAGTGGAGATCATTTACAACATCGTAGGTGCGTGTGTTGCGGCCACAACAGCAATAACAGCAACCATATATGGGAGAAGGGCTCTGAAAGAGTTGGAGCTCAAGGAAGCAGCCGAGCGTGAAGCGTCAGAGCATCTTTCTCAACCCATGGCAAGTGTTGTTACTACTGAGCCATCGTCTTTCAAGCAATCGATCTCATGGACTGGCACAGCAGATGTATCACAACCACTGGCTCGCTCCCTTGAGGATTTCCCTCCTTCGTCCGAGCTTCCGACTCATTCAAAGACATAGTCATGTGTGGGGAGATTCTTTGCCAGGTATGAAGAAACACCCCAAGAGCTTGCACCTTTGAGATGAGTTTGGTTGAATGAGCGCGATATACAGTAATAACATATATCGCAATACGAGTGTCTAAATTAACCCCTAAGCGTCCACTGTGTATTTTCTGTAGTATAGGAAAATTCGACCCCCTTCTGCAAATCATCTGTTTATGTGAAAATGACTTCAGTTTGACACAATCGACACTGTTGATCTTGTAGTATAGAAAAATAGTTTTAAAATTGATGTATTGCAATCAGAAAACTGAGGTAAAATGAGAAAATGCCACCATTGCAAAGTTCAGTGATGTAGATGGCCATATTGGGCGTTTTAGACGCTTAGGGGTTAAAAGAAGCTGCTATAAATTCTGAGCCATTACAAACCTTTGCTTGAAATGATGCACGTAACATTTGATGTTATCCAGCACACCAACACAGCCATGATTGTTGCTAATTGTTGCAGTTTCAATTGAAGGACGTGGATTGCCAGCAGAAACAATGCGTGGTAGGTCGTATTGAGATTTTGAGAGCAACAAGGATATGTAGCTCCAGTTGTGAGTAGAGATAGTGCGGTGTCTTCTGATAAAATGTGAGTTGAATCAATCAATTTTTTGAGACGACTGAAAAGTCGCAATGTACAGCTGTAGACTGGAAATAGCCTCACATAATTTTGTAGAGGCTCACCCGAGTAAGTATTTTCTGGTATTCCAATACCGTATTTGAATGTGCTTGTTGTCAGGAAACTTGGGCCGTGTGAGTTCTGAGCTCACACACAGGATCTGGTCAACGCATCACTTGAAAGCAGCAGATATTTGGGGAAGTGGCAACGACAGTAGATTTTTTGGGTGAACTGCTTTTCCTTTCATTCAGTTGAGGAATTCTAGAGCAGTGTTGACTGCCCACCTTTTTCACTGTAGTCTGCAGTAACTACACTTGCTTGTAATAGTTGGCTGAGAGCACCAGCCACGCCCAACGAGCTCGGCAAGCCCGTGGCCCTTGTGCCGATGCGCCAACGGCAAGATGGAGCCTGGGCCCTTCAAATGTGAGTGCGGGGACGGTAGGATGGCGGCGCGAGCACGACTCTCCAAGCACATTGGATTATGCATTGCCCTGGAAGCCGTTGACCGTGGCGCTCCAAGGAGGAGGATTATGTACAAGGAAGGTGGCCACGTGGCGGGGCGGGGATGTTGAGGTGGATGGTGAGACCTGCATGAGGTGAACAGTTTGGTTCATTCTCAACTTTTCAGCAAGGGACTCAGTGAACTGTTGTTTCAGATGCAAGCTGTAGGTGGCGATGCTCTAAGTACCAACACTTTCATTCTTGATGTGAGAGCATTTGTGTCAAAGTAAAGATGTCAAAGCATCTTGGAAACCCTAATTCTTCCTTGCAGCTCCTTTCAAGAATGTTGTGTTTCTTCGAAATCGAAAGGTGTGCAGAGAATTCACTTTGCTGAAAGACGTTTTCAGTTGCACTAAGCAACTACAGCTCTCATGTACTGTACAATCTGCACCCTCCCATGGCCTGTGTCTGCTACCTAGCTGTATGATTACTAAGTTGATTACTAAGTATGATTACTAAGTATGATTACTAAGTTGATTACTCAGTATGATTACTGAGATGATGTAAGATGTTTTAGATTCCACATGCTACCACTGACAGTTTGTTTTTACTTCTGGATGTTTCTAGAGCTCTTTGTGTCAATGACTAATGGAATTCTCTAGAAGCCCTGGCTAACCTTCTCCATCATTAACTGATTTTAGGTGTGATCAAGATAGGATACCTTGGATTCTTGTCAATTTTTTATCATGAGATGGTGGTGCATTATTAAGCCTGATATGATCAGTACTGACTGCAGAGTTTCAGAATCCACCACAATTCTTAGCTATAGGAGTGAACAGTCAACATTATGGTCTTCTGTTCAGGCTGTCATTCTCTGTATGTACTGTTTTTTCTATGCTGGGTGGAGATCTGAACGTTAACCTCTAAACAGGACGACCACCGGCGCAACAGTCGAGGATGGAGCAGAAATCTGTGTAGAACTGACAAACAGAGATTGAATTTGGAAGTTGTGCCCTGGAATGGGGTATGGATTTAGTAACCTAGTAGCTGGGTATTGAATTATTGATTTCCAATTATTCTACATAGGAGTTCTTTTATTAAAATCGGTTCCCACAGCTGTTTTCGGTGGTTTCTTTTATTAAAATGGAATTAAAAATGGAATTTAAATGTAATGTTCATCTTGTCCTCATTTAAGAGGATTTTAATGCACTAAAATACATATAATTTGGATGTTCTCCTATGAGAAAGGATTCACTACCTTATTAGAGTTTTCCGCAAACTGGATGCCACTTACAACCTTCGTTTTATTGAAATTTTGGGAAACGTAAATTGAGTGAGGTTCATTAATTAGCAAAAAACAGAGCATGTGCTAGATGAGCCGGTGGTGGAGATAGAAGCATTGATTTGGATTTGACACAAGCATAAAGCTAATTTGGGGACATCATGGGCAGAGTCAAAGCTTAGGGCTCCTTGAAATAACTAAAATTGGTTGGATCAAGAAAATTGAGGGTCTTTAAATTTTTGGGCACCGTTTTTGGAGCCTTGAAACTTGACACCTCCAGTTTTGTAAAAGCAACTTACATGTCTACTTTTATTGGGTTCTCAACCATAGTTTTTATAAACTTTGGTCCAGTCACCCCTCTTTTACAGACTTTGCAGATAACTCTATTGTTATGAGGATTTGCTTACAACCAGATTGAAAGGGGTGTTGTACTACGAAATCATAATTCATGATTGGAGATGGTTTTTCTTTTTTTAATTTAATTCCATTAAGATGTAAGACATATTAGCTCTCACATCTCTCATTGCAAAGTCTACTCCAGTAGCCCCAAAAAGAGAGAGTTGAGAGAGTAACGCTCGTCCAAAGGGTCAACGTGAATGAAGAGTTTGTTGGGGGAAGTGCTACCAACTTGACCACGAGGACCAAGATGGCACATGCTACCCTTAATGCCCTATTTCAAGGGTAGACTCTATAGCCCCAAAACACTTACAAATTTTAAACTGTAAACTATTGTGGCAGCTACCCAAATTTTGTAAATTTGACATTTTGAAATTGTAATTAGATCTTGAATATAATGGGTTGAAAACTAATTGCACCCATTACATTTAAGAACATGAAATTACTAAAAAGTGAAACTTGTGATGTTCACTTGTAATTAGACCCTGTTGTTCAATAAACTCATAATATCATACGAACTAAAAGAAATGCTTGATGAACCCCAAAACTTGAAATACCATAGGCTGATAGTAGTTCTGGCAAAAATTAAGTCTAAAAATAGATTCCAAAATTTTAGATAAATGGTTTCTAAAAATAGATTCCAGACTTTTAGGGAAATTTTTCAAAAAAAAATTGTAAGGGAAACAAATGGATTTCAGGAAATATTCGTTTTGCCGAAATCTACTTTTAGCAAGATAATAATTTTTTGGCATAAGGGCACCGAAATTGCTATCAACCTATGGTAGTAATATAGGTAGAGGGCAGGATCATGAAAATTTCCAAATACTAAACAAATGCCAAAAATTTGGATTCTTTTTGTATGGCGAAGAATATTTGCGAACCTTTCTTTGGAAATAATTAAATATTCAACCAACCTTGTCCTCCACCTATGGTAAACATCAAGTTTCGTAGGCATACAAAGTGTCATGGAGCCTACTTTGGCATTGAAGGAAGGGTCGAGTTTCATCATGGGTACGGGGCGAGCCGAATTGCGTGGTGTATGTCATATTCTTCATTCGTTTACACAGAATTTTTATTTTTATTTAAATGACATGTCACGATCTTCCAGCACCTGTGATCGACTGGTAGATTGATAGCTCAGTACCCGTCAACATTCATGGGCCATCCAAGGGTTGCTGGGTGGATTACTTCATGGTAGATGGTTGCCAACGACAATTGCCTCGTCTTAAAAAAAAACTTGGAGATGGGTAATATACAATGCAACCAAGTAAAGAACACGGCATCTCAAATTGTACAATCACCATCCGGTTTCCACAACTTGACAGTTACTGCGGAACTAATCGTAAATACCGTAACATTCAGTAGCTTGTGGTGGCTCTGCCTTGCCCCATAGTAGATGGTGCAGCATATTTTACACCTAACAAGACCAAATCCGTAGCTAAGGGGCGGTTTACACTACGGACCAAGAACTCGTCCCATGCAGCTCTAAACTCTATGATTGGCTCCATCAACTCGTCCCAAGATGACTTGGGTTTACACTACAAGGAAAAAAGAAAAGTGACCAAAGGAGTTGAGGTCCTCAAAAAACCTAGAAATAGGCCTAGTGGATAATGTTGAAGGGTCCCCCGGATTTTGTGGTGAGAGAGGCAAAAAGGGTTCTCTCATTGCCGAACGAGGAGACCATGGGCTTGAAATGCCGTTTTATTATTTTTTTAGGTCCCGGTCCAAGTTCGGTTTACACTTAGTGAGAGGCCCAAGGGCTTTAAAAATTACATTTTTTGGAAGTGTGACCATGGAAGTGTGACCATGAAGTGTGACCATGGAATTAATCCATTTTCCTTGGTCACGGCTCTTGGTCCGTAGTGTAAACCGCCCGTAAGTGGACCCAAGATGATGCATGAAGGAAAGGTAGAGAGCATGAAGGCTACTGAACGTTATGACACGAGAAAAGTTACTGTGATAATTCAGATCATATCGTATGAATCTACTATCAATTTATAACCCATCAATATCATGCAACCTAGCTAAAGTGGAAGTGCCTATTACCATCTATTTAAGCAATTTGCACATCTTGGAGGACTTCTCAAGTGTTTCACAAATATCTGAAGGAAAAATGAATCTTAGTGGAGTTGAATCCAAGTGAAATCATATTTTTTTGATAAAATTTGTAATTTTTATGAATTTAAAGTAATATCAATTTTTTTGAAGGAAAATAAATCTTAGCAGAGTTGAATTCAAGTGAAATCATATATTTCCGATAAAAAAATTAATTTCTATGAGTTTTCAAAGTGGTGTCACACATTTTTTTTTTAAATGTAAATCTTAGTAGAGTTGAATCCAAGTGAAATCATATTTTTCCTATAAAATTTGTAGTATCTATGAATTTTCAAAGTCGTATGCCTTATATATAAAAGTGTGTGTATGTGTGTTTTTTCCCATATGTAAAAATTACTTTGGAAATGCAAAGTAAGCAAAAGCCCATTGCATTATATCATAATTATGGGACAATGGTTGCCAAGTCATATATAATTTTATTATTATTATTATTATTATAGATGCAAAATTCATGAACATCAGAATTTAAAATAAATAAAAAAATAAAAAAAAATAAAAATATATATATATATATATATATATATATATTACAAATAATTCACATGTTTATTTGCTAGTATTTGTTGGCATTTTGTTTGTAAATTTAGCCCTCTTATGAAGATTCTTTTTGAAGCTTCCATTCAATAACTCTTGCCTGCAAGTTCAACATAATACCAAATAGAGAATCCAATTTGCATATTTTGGACAAGGTTATACGCATTCAAAAATTATCATGTATGTAGTTGAAGAATATTTATTTATTGATTTATGAACATATTTAACATATTTGAAGTCCAAGTGTACTTGAGTACCAATAAATTAAATATGTAGAAATATTTCTATAAGTGTTTGGTTAGAAAATTGGAGTGTAGAAAAGATTTATGTACTCCAGTAACCTTAGTTTTGTAGGCATTGTTTTGTAATTTTGTACAGACAAGAAACAATTCATAAACTCAAATTCAACTTAGTAAATTTCATTCTCCTAAAAAAAAGTATTATCTTTTCATGCATTAACCCTTAAGCTTCCAAGAGACCTTTCTTGGTAGCTACCCATATTCGTAGGTTACCCAAGCCCAAAAAATAACTTTTTTTCAAAATAAAAAATACAATGTCATAGATAAATGAGTCTTCTTTCCAATGCAATTAAAATTATGTCCATACAATCAAAACTCCATTGAGGGGAATTTTCAAAGCAAAACATCCAAATGTTGAAATTAGCTTCAACACTTTGGGTAGGCTTGCCAAAAAAACATAAACCAATTAAATTCATTGGGCACCTCCATGGAACTTTTTTCGAGCTCATACGGGTTGCATGCCATCGGTTGTGGGCTCTTCCAATTGGACAAGAATTGAAGGGATAATCCAATTTGGCCAAAATCTCTTATTTTCCTTTGTACCTCCACCCATTACAAGGTCTTTGAAAAAATGCTAATGAACTGAACACCTTGTTGAATTGAATCATGCATCTTCTAACTACTTCATCTTGAGGATGGTAAAAAATGTCACATCATTTCATAATTTTTTTTGGGTTTAGGAGTTCATCAAAGCAAGATTGCCCAGATTTATAACCCCTAACCGTCCCGACGTCCATATTTTGGATTTTTTTGAGTTACTTTCACTTCTAAGAGCTGTAACTTTTGCATATGTTGCTCGATTTCAATGAAATTTTGGAACCCAACCCCCCACCTATGATTTCTAGCTTGAGTTATAAAGATTTCAGATCAATCCAAATTTATGGAAATCATTTGAAAGCAGGGGTCTTTTGTTTCTAACAAGTTTTGTGCATTTTGATGGCTGTAACTTTGGGGGCTTGTATCTCCTTCATCCAAAGTCCATTTTCAATAAAATAAAAAAATTCGGGTTAGATTCCTCTTGAAGTCTAGTTATTATGGTAAAATTTTCATGTTAATCCATTATTTTCTGAATGTTTGGAAGTCATTTTAGTGCACGGGTCTATTTTGTACACTTTTTGCTTTTTTGATTAAATTGGCCACTTTTTGGGCTACTTTTGACATTGCAAGGCCGTTTTAGGGCACATCAAAAAAATTCATGAGTTTTTTTGGTACATATGTGAAAATATGATGATTTTGAACCAATTTATAGTTTAAAGTTTTTTCATTTGAGTAGTTTTGAAAACAAATTTCACCTCTAACGTGTTACTAGGAAAATTTCAGCATCCTTGTTTAACACTAAAACAATATGATCTTGCAATCTATGTGGCCAAATGACTCCAAATTTGATCCACATCATCTACAACATGTATACACTACTAAAATATCCTATGACCAAATCAACCAGAAAACGTTGATCACGGCCATTGATTTAGTCGCGTTGATCCGGACATTTTCCAACCAAAATCTATTGTTCCGGAATAGTTGATTTGGTCAAAATAATTTTTTTTACAAAAAAATTTTAATTAAATTAAAATCCACAATGAATTGTACAAAACTTGCCCCGATTTTTTTCTACCATGCTCGAACATTATTTTGGTCTGCTCGGACAAAAGGATTGCTGGGTGAAAAAAATTTGGTTGCCGGGGCACCACAATCTACCCAAGTTCCATTGATTGGAAACGGAATCGAACTCAAGACCTTCTTACTCCAAATAAATCACCAAACCACCACTCCTCGTAGAACTCTTCACGCAAGACAATGAAACTTTTTGTTAATTATAAACAAACATATCGATTGGAGATGTTTTTGCCATGTGAATTTTATTTTACTTTAAAATTATTTTCTTACACTGAATCATGCAGGCTTTTTGTGTATGTAGAAAAAAATTCAAAAGTTTAAGAGATTTTTTTTTTGTTGATGAAATCATAAAGGCTAGGAGTTTCTTTTCCTACGGACTTGGGATATTTTTAGCGATGTCGAAAATGCATTTTTTTCAATTTTTTTTTTGCAATAGACAATGTAGGCTTTTTATATGTAGAAAAAATTCCAAGAAATGTTGATTTTTTTTTTTTGGACAAAATTGTGATGGCTTGAAGCTTTTTTTTCTTCTTTTTTAGTTTGGATGTTTTTAGTGATGTTAAAAACATTTTTTTCCAATTTTCTAATTTGTTTTATGTTAGGGAAAAAATTCCAATTTATTTTATTTATTTAATGTTTGATTCAACAAAAAATCAATTTTTTCATTGTAAGTTTTTTTTATGTTTTTGCAACTTTTTTTCCACTTTTTGACATTTCATCAAATATGCCTTTGTGCTTCAATTGAAATTTTTTGATTTTATGTTATAGAAACAAGTTGTGGGTCTAATTAAAAATAAAATAAAGTAAAGCCTTGGATATTTGCCTTGAAATGAAGTACACTAAATAGTGTATTTAGTGTGAGATAATTATAAGATTTGAAAATGTTATAGATTTTTACTCTCGACAAAAAAATTTACCAAAGACATTGATTCCAATACTATTGAAAGATCCCCATCTTGACAAATATAGAGGGTAAAAAAATTGGTCAACGGTAAAAACTTACAACATGTTTATGTAAATTAGTGTATCTCACACTAAATACACTATTTAGAGTAACGAAAGAGAGGTATATAGAATGAAAATTAAAAACTGAAAATAAGGCTTGTACCAACCTATATTACACAATTTAATTCAATTGGTGCAAGACGCACTTATTATTTTATCTTGATTTGTTTAGTTTCTTTTGAGAAAAGAACAAAGCGTATTCTTTATAGAATCTACCTTTGAAAGGTGACACTAAGGTTAGGCTTTGCTATTCACAAACTTGAAGCATGGTTAGATGAACTACCGGTACTTCAAAGAGACTCTATATTCACAATGGTCATTGGACCAATATTATTATTATTATCATCTTCTTTGTCAATTTTGAAAATAATTTATATTCTACTAAAAAAAGGTGATATGGACTAATTATGGAATCTCGCATTAATAGAATGAAACAATGTACTTCACTAAATGGCGTATTTAGTGTCTGGAGATAATTGATGTCTTTTACGACAATTTGTTCAAAGGTGAAGAGAATTAGTGTCCCTTGACACTACATAGGAGTTTGCCACTTATCATTCCTACTTTCATTGAGAGTGCCATGTTCTTTCCAAATAATGAGAGTGACATAAGGTGGCATGCCTATTCATTATAAAGTTGCCATAATTATGTCATTGGAATACTACGTTCATTTTTCTTTCTTACGAGTACACTATATCTCCCTAAAATTAAATAGTGTTTAGATTTGAGAAATATTGTCCTAGACACTAAATAGGTCATTCAGTGTAGGACTAATGATATGGGATGAATTTGGGAGGAACCAACCATGGTCCTTTTTATTTTATCATTTACTCATAGCTACTTAGTGAATTGATTCATTTGAAGTCAATTTTAGAGATCTCAAACAATCAAGACATGATACCATGTTTTTTTTTTTGGTTTTCGAGTCATCTAACTTTAGGCTACAAAGCTCACATGCAATTGAATGAAGCGGCCTTTTTTTATAAATCCCGACTTGGTTTGCAACCGGTGCAATCCATTGCCTTAAACAAGGGTTTTGTTAAAAGTGCCTATTGAAATGTGCACTATTTTTTGGGATTATTTTTTAATATTTTAATCACAAATTTTGGTATGTATATGCAATAATATTATACTTTGGCTAGAGTCTTTTCAGATATTATTGATTGAAAATAAATCCAAAGCAAGCTATGTAAAATATATGTGTGTCATATTTATTTTGTGCTTTAAGTTTATAATCAAGAATTTTTTATAATATTAGATCAATTAAATGGCTAAAAAACATTATTTTGTGCATCTTCAATAATTGTTTGTAAGTTTAATAGAAAATGTAACACTTACACCCTAATTTTTAGTTAAAAGATTGAAAAATAAACCAATCCTAATTGGCAAGACACACCATGGAAGCAAAAACATTCAAAATGATAAATTCAGAAAAAAAGAATAATGTACTTGTGTCACTTTATATTTGAATACTTAAAAACAATAAAGTCAAACAAAAAAATAAAGCATGTGTCTTATTTATGTATTTGAAGTTCTGAAATTTTAATAATTAGAACAACAACTAAAAAATATATACTAAGTTTTGAGAACCATATCCATAGTGGTAATCTTAATAAATCCATACAATCAATTAAATTAATTTTGTATTTAAATTTACATATTATAATGTATACTATAATGAGATTGAATGTGTGGTACTTTTTATGAAAATAAACTTTAAATCATAAAAAAAATCTTATTGAGGCAATTCCAAGCAAACAAACTAAATTCAATTTGTTGATTATGTGCTTATACAGTAAATTCTTTGAAGGAATTTGAAAAATGATACACCATGATAGTAAAACGCAATAATATATAGTATACTCAAGTAATAAGTTACATGGTAACAAATATTCTATATTCTATATCATATCACTATAATACTATAATATATTATTAATATCAACTAAACAAATCTAGCCATCCAAAGAGTCTAAACCCAGGCCTAGAGAAAATATATCCTTGCGCACATCTGAATGTATCAATGCATTTTCTTCTTTGGGGGGGCCTTTGAAGGCCCGCCCCCTTTACTCCGCATGAGAAGTCCTCCAAAAAGACCTCCTAAAATCACACAATAACATCAACAAACAAACAAATAGTCAATATGCATGAAAAACTACGAATAATAAGAATAAAACACCCAATTCCCTATTTTTGCACTTGGCCAAGTGCAATCAATCATGAGCAAATTTGGCTCAAAAAAATTTTGTTTAAAAAGTTCTTTAAAAAACAACGACTTTTGTTTTTCTACAATCACTTACATTGTAAACAAACAATTTATTTTTTTATTTTTTATCCTTATCTTTATCTTTTCTTTTATCTTTTCTTTTATCTTTTCTTTCTTTTCTTTCTTGTCTTTTGGCGGCGGAAGGGGATTTTTTTATTTATTTTTTGTTTTGTTTTGTTTTTTTGTTTTTTTTTTTGTTGGTTTTTTTCTTCTGTTCAGGGTTCAGGGTGGCTGAAACCCTAACGGCGGCGGAAGGAAAAAAAAAAAAAAAAAAAAAAAAAAAGTTTTTTTTTTTTTTTTGTTTTTTTATTGCTGGTTTTCTTCTTCTGTTCAGGGTTCAGGGTGGCTGAAACCCTAACTGCGGCGGAAGAAAAGAAGAAGAAAAAAAAAAAAAAAAAAAAAAAAAAAGTTTTTTTTTTTTTTTTTTTTTTTTCTCGGATTTTCCGGACTTTCCGGCTGAAGGGTCCGCGCGCGCGGACCTTATGTGACTCTCCCCTCCCTCTCTTTCTCCTCTCACTCTCACTCTCACTCTCCCTCTCCCTCTCTCCCTCCCTCTCCCCCTATATATATGAGTCGGAGAGGAAGAGTGAGAAGGAGAGTGAGAGTGAGAGGAGAAAGAGAGGGAGGGGAGTCACATAAGGTCCGCGCGCGCGGACCCTTCAGCCGGAAAAGCCGGAAAATCCGGAAAAATAAAACTTTTTTTTTTTTTTTTTTCTTCCACCGCAGTTAGGGTTTCAGCCACCCTGAACCCTGAACAGAAGAAGAAAACCAGCAAAAAAAAAAAAAAAAAAAAAAAAAAAAAAAAAAAAAAAAAATTATTTATTTATTTTACTTCCGCCGCCATTAGGGTTTCAGCCACCCTGAACCCTGAACAGAAGAAGAAAACGAGCAAAAAAAAAACAAAAAAACAAAAAAAAAAACAAAAAAAAAAAAAAAATTCCCCTTCCGCCGCCAAAAGACAAGAAAGACAAGAAAGAAAAGATAAAAGAAAAAAGAAAAGAAAAGATAAAGATAAGAATAAAAAATAAATAAAAATTTGTTTGTTTACAATGTAATTGATTGTAGAGACACAAAAATTGCTATTTTTTTAAAGAATTTTTTAGACAAATTTTTTTATTGCGCCCGGGCGCCAAGTGCATGATTATATGGCCAAGTGCATAAATTGGGAACTGCGTGTTATAAGTGATCTTTAGATAGATATGAACTCCGGACCTCTTTCGAGGCCGCGTGAATAAAGTGTCTGTTCGTCTTGACAATGAGCCAATGCCCACCGGACAAAGGTCCATTGGTACAAGACTACTCACTTCTTTCGAGAATAGACACTTTAGTAACCAGAGATAAATACTAGTAACACTAGTAAAATACTTTAGATTAGAACTTGCACGGGTATAAATTAGTGTTTGTTTTGCTGGAGGTCGCCAAGTCATGGTTCCAAGGTTGGTTGGAGAAGGGCGGATTATGTTACAATTGTACGGTCCGGGTTCGATTCCCGTGGAGTCCGTCTGAGCGTTTATTGTGATCTACTTGACTTGGTCCTTGCTAGTGAATTATTCATAGGCAGGGAAGTTTGTACCAACCAACCGGCCCCGTCCCATCTACCTGAGACAAGTGTGTACTGTGAGCTAATCAAGAAGTACAAAAGAAACAAGTAGTGGTCTTCACCATTACCCCCCTTTTCTTTGGTAGTTTCGTTTAAATTAGTAATCTATTGGTAATGGTTGGTTATTTTCTATTTTTCTTTTATGTAGAATAATTGACCCGGCATGATGTATAGCAATGGTGTTTATTTCTTTGAATGTGTGTTTAATGGCGGTTTCTGGTAGCTTAAATTTTGTTTCAAGGAATTTCATCGAGGGAACATGTGTTATGCCTCTAGCTCCTGCCGTGATGACTATGAGTGGGTCAACTTTCCATCCTAGATTAATAATGTTGTTGATAAGTGGTTGGTATTTCTGATTTTTGATATCTATTGTTTCTTGTGGGAATCTGTCATTACAATATGTAAATTCAATAAATTGAATTGTGAGGTTGTCTGATGTATGTGATGGTGGGTCATTTTTGTATGGGAGTCCTTTTACGCAAAGGATGTCTGGTTTGAATCTAGCGTTACAATGACATCTTTGTTGCTCACATGAGCATGGTAGTAGCCATGGGGGTACTGTGTTTTCTTGGGGGTTGTTGTTGAATGTTCCTGCGTTCATGAGGGTGTAGCATCTAGATTTTTGTGATGAGAGGATTAATTTCCTAAATTCCCATACTGTTTTATTATGTCTTTTGACTCTGATGGCGTGTATATGGTGATGGTTGCATTTTAGAAGTACGTGTAGCCATTAAGTGATCTTTACTAAAAGAGTGCGACATGTGCCACACCTCCAAAAACTCCAATTGCAAAAACACTCAAATTTATAAAAGATTCATTCTTTGTACAATCAATCAAAGAAATGCCACACCTTTCAATATAACATCAACAATAGGAGTAAAGCATGTGCATCACCCCCTCAATCCTACATAAGCAAAGAAACTTAAGTACAACTAAATTCAAAATTATACAGAAAGAGTGTGGCATGTGCCTCACCCCTAAATTCAAGAAAAGCAACAATGCAAAAAATACATACAATTACATCGAGAATAAGAATTAAACACATTGAGTGAGACATGTGCCTCATCCCCAAAATCCCATATGAAAAATAACAACTAAAAACGTTATAAATAAAAATTAAACACAAAGGGTGCCACAACCTCACAAAAATATGAGAGTATAAACTCAATGACATCAAAAACAAAAAACAAACACAACGGAGGAGGCATGTGCCTCACCCTCACAAAAATACAAGAGCATAAACTCAAAAACATAAAAAAAAATTAAACACAAGGGGGTGAGCCATAAGCCTCACCTTCACAAAAATATGAGAGCTTAAACTCAATGACATCAAAAACAAAAACCAAACACAAAGGGGTGAGGCATGTACCTCACCCTCACAAAATTATGAGAGCATAAACTCCATGACATCAAAAACAAAAATCAAACATAAGGGAGTGAGCCATGTGCGTCACCCTCAGAAAAATATGAGAGCATAAACTCAAGGACATAAAAAAAAAAAAACTTAAACACAAAGGGGTGAGGCATGTGCCTCACTCTTAGAAAAATATGAGATTATAATCTCATTGACATCAAAAACATGAATCAAACACAAAGGGTGAGGCTTGTGCCTCACCTCCAAAATGTCACATGAGCAAAACCAATCAAGTACAATCAAAATTGAAATCAAACACAGCAGGGGTGAGGCATGTGCCTCACCTTCTAAATTTTACATGAGTGAAATGCATAAATACAATCAAAACGAGAACCAAACACATGGAGTGAGATATGTAGCATACATTTGGTATGTTTGCATAATGAACATAAAATGAGATTGTGATTACGATGCAAGGAGTGAGGTATGTGGTGAGTTTAGAAATTTAAAATCAGATTGCAATTCAAGTAGTGAGGCATGTGCCTCATTCCAAAAAATGTTCACAGAAACTCCACACATCCTCCTCAAATTGAAAATAAAAAGCATTGAATTTTAAAATTTAGAATTTGGTAATAAGTGAGATGAGAACTTAATTACAAAACTCATAATTTAGATTTTGAGATTGTGTCATCAAGTGATATATGTCCAAAACCCTAAATATTTAAAACTTTAAAGGAATGTGAGTTATAATACAAATAATTTAACATATTGATGATTCAAAAATTCTCAAAGATGCAAATTTCAGAGTTACATAAATACAAGCAAATGTTATTGGAACTGAGATTTGAGATTGTGATGTGCACATAGCAACAATTTGGTGGTTGAATACTAAATGAAGCTAGAAACCCTAAAAAGAATTTAGATCTAGATCTAGATGAAATTTGAAAGCCGGAAACTTACCCTTATTTAAGTACTGAAGTGATAAACACAATAGATCTGAAGGAAACTAAGAATCAGAAGCACTCCAAAGTAGATCTTAGTACGAGAAGTTGGGGCCCAAGTGAGATAAATTAGCAAGATTCTTGGTAGTGTGCTGAAACTTGTTTACAAATGAGGTGTTAACCGCATAGTAGAGTTCAAGTGATGCAACCTGTAGCAAGAAGGTAGAAGGTTTAGTACCACACAAACAAGGTTATCTAGATATGCAGAACAAGTAGATCAGAACGTGGGTTGTACCAAGGCGGAGGCATTAATGTTGCAAATCACCACTATACAAGATTCGGCACTTTGCAAGCGAAGCAAGATAGTGGAGAAGAGAAGCGCCGCACAAGCAAAGAGCGGCAGAGAGGAAAGGCGGCGGAGAAGAGAGAAAGGTAGGAAGAAGCAAAAACACGACCTAAACCCTATTTAGGTTTTTCAAATTTTAATTTATTTATCTTTTGTGAGATCTCCAAGTCTGTATAGCTCTAACTTACACAGATTTAAGAATTTTGACTTGAATTTTTTTGGGAGCGCCGGTGGCACTATATTAATAGCACCCTTAAAATGGTTAGGCATGTGCAATATTAAATCCTCTACTTAGTTTCATTTATTTCAACTTATTACTCTGCAATTTAATTTTGCTTGTGACTAAACAAGGTGACGTAAATCTTACAACCTTAATAAATTTATTTGGTTTTATGAGGTTTAAAAGGGTGAGGCACATGCAACACCCTTTATGAGAATAATCACCTTTGTTGAAGTTAATTTCACCTAAGTTTATGAGGGTTGAGATACATGCTACACCATCTATACATGTAATTGGTTGAGTTAGGATTTTAGGGGTTACGCATGTGCCACTTCCTTTATGAATTTAATTGCTAGGCTTGCGAGTAAGACACATGCTACACCCCATATGACACTAATTAACTTTGTTAGAATTTTAAGAGGTGAGGCACATGCCACACTCCACATAACAATATTAACCTTGTTCAAATATGAAGGCATAAGGTAGGTGGGACACCCCGTAAGACAATAATTTGCCTTGATAGAAATTCAAGGGGTGAGACATGTGCCACACCTCATATAAAAATATTTTGCCTAGTTAGAATCTTAAGAGGTGAGGCACATGCCACACCCCTTAAAACAATATTTTGCCTAGTTTGAATCTTAAGGGGTGAGGCACATGTCACACCCCTCATGACGATATTTTGCCTAGTTTGAATCTTAAGGGGTGAGGCATATGCCATACCCCTTATACCATAGTTTACTAGCAGGTTCGGCAGAAAATAATTCTAAATATAGATGCCTAAAATATCGGAATATCATTGGCATTTTTTGCCGAATATAATATAAATTATAATTCAAAATTGCCGAAAAGTGAGAAATTGTTACCTTCCACTAGATTTTACTTCGTTTGGAAGCATGTGTGAATTGTAGTGGAGAGAAGGTGTTGCTCTTGTAATCAAGTTCATTTACATCCGTCCACAAAGAATATGGGTTAAGAAGTAATAAGACTCTAGCGTTTGAAATGTGTCCTACACAGATTTTTGGAGTCCAATTGAACATAGAAGATGGAGTTTTATAGAAATTTGTCCGGGTAACAGAAGTTGAGAAATCAAGCCTTCTACCACCTCCAACAAGTTTTGTGTCAAAATAAGTCTTTATGCAAAAGATATAGACAAAATAGAGCAGCCGTGTAAAAGTCAAAATCAAAATGCGTTCCTAACAGTTTTTCGGAGCTCATTTGTGCATAGAAGATCAACTTTTTTGGAATTTTGTTGGTCTAAGAAAAGTTTAGAAATCAAGTAATCTTTCACCTCCAACAAATTTTATGTCATTTGAAGACTCTATGCAAAAGTTATGCGTGTTATAAACATGAAGACTAACTAGGTGCTTCACCTCAAAGTTTACATATCCCATATGCCTTGTTGGATACAACTCCACTCCACTTGCGTAAAGCACAGAGCATTGACCACTCTTATCTCACATCTTACTTGTCAACCAATGCAAGAGAGTTGTACATGACAATAAGCCGAATTTTTAAAAATTAAGAGAGAAAATTGCCGAAAGTATTAGTATACTATTTTTAGGTGCCGAACCTACTTTTTGAACTTTAATCAAATATTAGGGAGCAAGTTGCTGAATCTGCTAGTAAACTACGGTAACAATATTTTGCCTAATTTAAATCTTAAGGGGTGAGGCACATGCCACATCCCTCATGACGATATTTTGCCTAGTTTGAATCTTAAGGGGTGAGGCATATGCCATACCCCTTATAACAATATTTTGCCTAGTTTAAATCTTAAGGGGTGAGGCACATGCCACACCCCTTATAGCCCTATTTTGCCTAGTTTAAATCTTAAGGGGTGAGGCACATGCCACACCCCTCATGACGATATTTTGCCTAGTTTGAATCTTAAGGGGTGAGGCACATGCCACACCCCTCATAACAATATTTTGCCTAGTTTAAATCTTAAGGGGTGAGGCACATGCCACACCCCTTATAACAATATTTTGCCTAGTTTGAATCTTAAGGGGTGAGACACATGCCACACCCCTTATGACAATATTTTGCCTTATTTAAATCTTAAGGGGTGAGGCACATGCCACACCCCTCCTGACGATAGTTAATTTTGTTCGCATTTAAGAAATTAAGGCATAAAGTTACATCATCTATTTTGATTATTGTTGAATTACATAAAACTTTTTTTTTAACATGTTCTTACAATCATCTTGTTTTTTTTGTATGACCAGGCATTGTTTTATCTTAAAACAAATCATATGGATTGAAACTTAGGCATTCCTTTTTTTCTGGCAAAAGTGTTCTTTCTAAGTCAACAAGCTTGTGAGAACGGTATTACAAACGTTCTATGGTATCAACCAAGAATGCCAAGAGGATTACAAGATGAAGAAGGGACGTTTCACAATCGGTACACGGATTGTATACACCGTGCTTGGGAACCCTCTCGAGAACCACATGGTTGTGTTCCAATTGATTCTATTTTTACAGCTTGGGAGAATACCGTTGGGACCCAAAATTTGATTATTGTTTTGGCTGTTAGAACCGAGAGAGAGTTAAAAATTCCAAATGGTGAAAAGTTTCATTTTGAATATCACCTTAACCTTTTAGAATAGATTTGCCATATTAGCTCTATATTGTACTTTATACTTAACAATTTATACAATACGATATTGATATATAATTTTGTCAAGGTTTCATGTGAATGAGATTTTTTTATGACTGAAAATTTCTTGCTATTAAGTGTGTATTTAAATATCTAAACTTTGTCATATGCAATGATGTTTTCTCAATATTAGACGTGCATGTACATACCTCAATCTTTTATCTTGTAAGTAAAATATATATTTTTTCAAATATATATTTAAATTTATAACCATATTTGAATTATTAATATAAGAAATAATTTAAAATTATAAGAAATTTCTAGCAAAGTTTCTCATATTATTATTAACTCAACATTTTTTTATAAAAATCACAAAATTGTAATTTGATCAATAACCAAGCATAATGAACCTAAAATGTACCCATGTCTATATTCTTTATTTTTCTTACTAGGATAATTATAAAATGATCATATTTTCAATGAAATTTATAAATTTCCAAAAAATTGTTCATGTGCACTTTTACATATTGAAGTGCACTTTTAACGAAACCCTTGTTCTTAGTGGTTACATGAGGTTGATTTTTTCTCACTATGTTCCCACATGGTGATTCTCCCAATGGATTTATGTAGCAAAGTGGCTATAAAAAGTTAGAAAAAAACCTACATGATACATATTACTATTTATAAAACTTTATCAAAGTTTCTTCTCCTAAGGTTTGTAAATTCAACTATTCAAGTCTGGGATTCGAGTGCTAATTTCAATTAGTCAATCTATAACAAAGGTAGTATGAGCTAAACCCAAGCATGTGTGTCTTAAAATATCTAAACATTAAATAAATACTTATTGCGTAATGTACAACCGGAAAACATCAAAATTAAGGAATGTCTTTTCAACATCTACAAAATAAACTTTAATAACTCTTATAACTCTTGCATACACTAGTAGAAAAGTAATATTGGGACATCAAGCTATAGTGCCGTATGACTCTTTGGACACCAAGTTAGTACCCAAATGGTCATGCAACACCATGTTGTGATATTGTAGATCACTTTTTTATTAGTGAAATATTTGATGAACCCCTAAGCTCCCAAGAGACCATTCTTTGGTCCCTGCCCGTTTTTAACGAGTTGCTCAGAATAAAAAAAAAGTTTTTGCAAAAACAAAAAATATTTTAAAATACCAAATCAGCTCTATTTTCCAACACAATTTAGATCATGTCAATCTGAGTTAACCCTTTAGTGCCCAGGAAAGCACATTCGAAAACGAAAATAACGGAAAATTTGTAAACAATTGGATTTTAAATTGTGATGTTCAAAGTTGGACTTTTATAATATACATCTTCTAAAAAAACAAAATTTCCATTTTGAGCTGTACAACTATCAAAATTATTGAAGGTTAGATTAGAATGCCAAAGCCTCACACAAACACTTGGAATGCATAGGAAAGAGATAATCTTTACTCACGGGCTGCCCCTCTTAAGTAGCACACCCAAGGGAGTCCCCTTGGCAAACCATATGGGACATCAGCCCATACTCAACTCCTATTACACTAGGATCAGCCCATATCACTTGGGAGACCCAATTCTCATTACTTCTAACTAGTACTACTTCACTAGTTGCAACTCTAGCTCAATCGCATCATCTACACTAGCTATTGCGCATTGGCTATAAGCAACTTCAGCCCACGCAATCATCCTACTTCAACACTCCCACTTTGCGAATAGCCAAAGCCTTGGAGCCCAAATGCCACCACTAGTCTTTGATGTCGATCTCTCGCAAGAGCCTTTGTGAGCACGTCCGCCACCATGTGCTCCGTTGGACAATACTTCATCTCTATCACCTTCAACTCCAACTTCTCTCGAATGAAGTGATATTGCACATCAATGTGCTTTGTCCGTGAATGATGCGTTGGATTCTTCGCCAATGACATACTCCCTTGGTTGTCACACATGATTGTTGTAGCCTCCTCTTGAGTGCATCTCACATCCGCCATTAGTTGCCTCAACCAAATGGCCTCCTTCGTACCGTGGCTCGTCGCCATGTACTCCGCCTCAACCGTTGACGTGGCCGTGGTTTGTTGGCGCTTGCTATTCCATGAAACGGCCCCCGATCCAACTTTGAACATGTACCCCGTGGTGGATCTACGATCATTGGTATCACCCGCATAATCCGCATCACAATACCCACTCAACACAATGTTGTCACCTCCAAGACACAACCTCACATCACTTGTGCCTTTTAAGTACCGCATGATCCTCTTGACCGCAACCCAATGACTTGAACCCGGTCTTGCCATGTGTTGACTGACAATGCTGATTGGATACGTAAGGTCTGGCCTTGTTGCAATCATAGCATACATCAATGACCCTACAGCTTGCTTGTATGGCACATCCACCATAGATTGAGCCTCTAATGCATACTCCTCATCCGTGAGCTTCACGAGCTTGGAATTCACATCCAATGGAGTGCCAACCGGCTTGCAATCCTCCATGCCAAAGCGTTTGAGCACATCCATAACATACTTGCTTTGATTCATTGTTATGGTGCGTGTTGCTCTATCTCGCACAAACTCAACTCCTAGACAAAAGTGCAACTCACCGAGATCACTCATTTCGTACTCGTTCTCAAGCATTGCCTTCAATGCCTTCAAAGAGCTCATACAACTTGCAAGGATGATCAAATCATCCACATATATGATCACGATGACCACATGTTGCCCCTTTTGCATGAAATACAAGCTGTGATCAGCGATGCTCCTTGTGAACCCGATATGAACAAGAAACGTATCAATCTTTTGATACCATGCGCGTGGAGATTGCTTCAACCCATACAATGACTTGTTCAACTTGCAAACAAGGTTCTCATTACCTCGTTGCACAAATCCTTCGGGTTGCACCATGTAGATGTCCTCCTCCAACTCGCCGTTCAAGAACGCCGTCTTCACATCCATTTGATGCATTTCCAAATCCATGGCAGCCCCGATGGCCAAAATGCATCGAATAGTGGTGAATTTCGCCACTGGTGCAAAGGTCTCATGAAAATCAACACCTTCGATTTGTGAAAAGCCCTTTGCCACCAATCTTGCCTTATAACGAACCACATCACCCGTTGCATCTCTCTTTGCACGAAATACCCACTTACAATCGATAGCGTTGCGATTCTTGGGAAGGGGAGTCAATTTCCAAGTGCCATTGTTCGTCAACGATTTGTACTCCTCTTGCATGGCTTGCTCCCACTTGTTTGCATCATCACAACTCATAGCTTCACGAATCGTCAATGGAGCATCTAAAAGTGCAACGTTTGCATGCTCCTCGTCACCTTGAGGGAGAATATGATTCTTCCACCACTCGCCAAGTGGTCTACGATTTCTCTCTGGATAACGACGATCGCTCGAGGATGCATTGTCTTCAACCGCCGTTGCTTGTGCCTTTTTCTCGCCATTCTTCGTCTTCAAAGGTCGCTCCTCAATATGTTCCTCATCACCACCATCTTCGTCATCTTCGTCTTCATCAACAATATCAATAACGGGAGATTTGGAAGATTGGTCCACAATCACCGGTTTATCGCCACTTCTCCCACTTGGACCATCGTCCAAATTGTCTTCAACCTTGGAATTCTCGCAAAATGTCACATCACGAGCTCGAATGATCTTCTTGGTCTCGAGCGACATGAGCCTGTACGCCTTGGTACCTTCACAATATCCAAGAAACACACATTTTGTTGCCTTGGCCTCAAGTTTGGTTCTTTGAGAATCGGGTACCTTTGCAAATGCGATGCATCCAAATGTGCGCATGTGCTCCACGCGGGGTGGCCTTCCACTCCACGCTTGCTCTGGTGTCATGTTTTGAACCGCACTCGTCGGGCATCGGTTGCGTGTGTACACCGCAGTCACCACCGCTTCCGCCCAAAGGTCCAAACCCAAATTTTGTGCATGCAATATACTCCTTGCCATCTCCACAATGGTTCGATTTGCACGCTCCGCAACTCCGTTTTGTTGTGGCGTATATGGCGTTGTCGTTTGTCTAGCAATGCCTTCTTTCTTCAATAACTCTCCAAATTGGTTTGACATGAACTCGCCGCCATTATCCGATCGAAACACCTTGATCTTGTGCTCGGATTGCTTCTCAACCAACGCCTTAAACTCTTTGAACTTCTCAAAACACTCGCTCTTTGCTTTGATCGGATACAACCATATCTTCCTCGAAAAATCATCAATGAACGTCACAAAATACTTGCAACCCCCCATAGACGTGGTCTTCATCGGACCACACACGTCGGAATGCACAATCTCAAGTACCTTGGTTGCACGAGTTGCCCCATCAACTGGAAACGGTGAGCGTTGTTGCTTGCCTTCAATACAACCCTCACATGTGAATGAACTAGGCACGACGTGTGATTGACGAAGATCCATGCCACTTACCATTCCACGGAGTGCTTTGACACTCTTGACATTCAAATGCCCGAGTCGACGATGCCACAACGCCAACTTGTCCTCATTTGAACTCGATTGCACCAACGTTGCGGATTCCGCCGCGTGCATCTTGGAAAACTTGATTTGATACAAGCCGTTGACTTCGTGTATAATGGCCACCTCCTCACGACTTGGGGACAACACAAAACACCCTTCGTCGCTAAATTCCACTCGCAAATGCTTCATCACCAAATGTCGCACCGATAAAAGATTTGCCTTCAACTTGGAAACGTGGAGGACATCATGGATGGTAATTGTCTTCACACGACCCTTCACCTCGGTGTCTACAACGATGGATCCTCTACCCACGGCTTGAAGAACCGTATCATCACCCAAAATAACATTCTTTGGAGATATGACGTGATATGATTGGAAACAAGTCCTATTGGGCGCCATGTGGCTCAAGGCTCCCGAATCAACAATCTAATCGATCACACTACCATTGCATGACACGTCACTTGCCATCATTGCATATTCGTCCCCGTCATCACTACAACAAGAAAGGCTAGTCATAAATGCATACTCATCGCCCGCATCGTTAACCTTTGTATTGTTGGCACTTTCCTCTCTCTTGCGCTTGTAGCAAAATTTTGCCAAATGGCCCTTCTTACCGCAATAGTAGCATACCTTGTCCGTAGAGCTCCCACTCGCACCGCTCTTCGATTGCTTCGCCATAAGCGCCGTGCTATCGCCACGAGTCTCGTTCTCTTTGCGCCACGAGTCTCATTCTCTTTGCGCCGCGAGAGTTCATGCAACAACCGCGATGTCACATAATCGAGAGTGAGCTCTACAATGGGCCTACTCTCCATAGCAACAATAAGATACTCGTACGACGGCGGCAAACTCTCGAGGAGCGTCATAACAATATCACCGTCGGTAATGTTCACGTCCGCGCCGTTGAGCTGATCCGCAAGAGCCTTCACTTTGTTGATGTGCGCCAACATGTCGTCGTTTTCTTCCATCTTGATGGTGAAAAACTTGCGCCTCAAGAACAAGATATTGACCAAGCTCTTTGCCTCATGAATATTGCAAAGCTTGGCCCATGCCTCGGCGGGAGTCTTGCACGACCGAATATGAGAGAGCTGGGAATCAGAAAGATTGAGGGCAAGAATCGCAAACGCCTTCTTCTCGCGCCGAGTGTATGCAGTTTTCACCCTAGCCTCGGCATCGGACGAAGGGGGTTCCTCGCTACCGTCAACTATCTCCCACAATTCCTTTTCGGCCATGACCATTTCCATCTTGAATTTCCACAAGTGGAAATTGACTCCATCGAACTTGTCTACAATTTTAGGACCCTCACCCTCAAATGAAGCCATTTCCTTGACTCAAGTACGGACCCCCACAAAAATCAGCCCCTAAAAAGCTAAGAAAAATTGTTTTTATGAATTTTTGACAATTTTGTGAATTGTGAAGCAAATTGCACACGTATGTGCTTCCAATGCCCCCAAAGCTATTCCAAACACTAAATCAGCACCTTTGTGCTACACATCAACCTCACAACACTCAATCGTGATGCTTGCCAATACAAATGCCCAAGATGTTACCTCAACACCTCAACTAAGTGAATTGCGCACTCCTTTGCTCCAATCCACTCAAATCAGCACCCTAGTGCCTTACAACATGTAATGCACCCTCTTGTGCATTCACTAACCCAAACTCTAATTTTGAGCACTCCAAGGGCATTAATCACATTCAAAACCCTTGTGCAAGAATTGCAATACTAAAATCAGATTGTAGACTCACCCCAAGAGCCTCAAACAATAAAAGTGCCTCGCAACAACACAAGTGCACAAATTGAGCACAAATTGAGCCTATGAACTCCAATAAGCTCCAATAAGCTCCAATACGCTCCAATAAGCTCCAATCAGCTCCAATATACTCCAACAAGCACCAATAAGCTCCAAAGCTCCAATTCAGCCCTTGTAGACGTGTATAAACTCCAAAAGTGCTCCAAAGTGCTCCAAATCACCAATTGATTGCTCCAAAGTGCCAATTCAGCCCTCCAACACGTAGATCAAAGGTAGGAAGATTGTAATACCTCCCAATGACGAAATCAGCCCACCAAAGCTCGAATTCAGCCCTCCAAAGCTCCAAATCAGCGCTCCAATACTCCAAGATCAGCGCTCCAACGTACGACCTCCCAATGTCGAAATCAGCCCACCAATGCTTGAATTCAGCCCTCCAAAGCTCCAAATCAGCGCTCCAATACTCCAAAATCAGCGCTCAAATGCACGACCTCCACACAATGAGCAATCTAACCTCTCACTCACGCAAAACACATGAGTGGGCCCATAACCTATTGAAGGTTAGATTAGAATGCCAAAGCCTCACACAAACACTTGGAATGCATAGGAAAGAGATAATCTTTACTCACGGGCTGCCCCTCTTAAGTAGCACACCCAAGGGAGTCCCCTTGGCAAACCATATGGGACATCAGCCCATACTCAACTCCTATTACACTAGGATCAGCCCATATCACTTGGGAGACCCAATTCTCATTACTTCTAACTAGTACTACTTCACTAGTTGCAACTCTAGCTCAATCGCATCATCTACACTAGCTATTGCGCATTGGCTATGAGCAACTTCAGCCCACGCAATCATCCTACTTCAACAAAAATACCTATGAACAAAACGTGAAAATACTGCAAATACTTACAAATACAACACATGTATTATGCGGTATTTCTTATGTTTGGAAGTTTGTTATCTTGTTTTATCTCTTTGGATTGTGTTCCCTTGTTCATGCTCTATTAAAGTATGTATTCCGATCTTGATCAAAGTATCAACTCTTTTTATATTTTAACGTATAATTTTTTGTCCTAAACCGTATATAGATAAGTCACTATCACTTATAGAATTCACAATTATTATGTACGAGTCTATTTTTGAAATGAAAGATTGCAACAGAAAAGTGTTGGCATAAGTCATTGTTGAACCTCTTCACTTTTATTTTTGAAAATTTAAGCCAAAATCTATTTAACTTTGAAGTCACACACCCTCCAAAATCTCATTTTTGAGTGTGCATTATACTATTCAAAGACATACTATAACCTTCCAATTCAATGGCCTGATCTAATCAAGGTTAATTGGCACTTGTTTGACTAAGCTATGCTTACATTTATACAATTAAATATTATTAATAGTATGTACAATTTGAACATAGAGAGTTTTAAGAAAAAATCACCATAAAACTCTGATTTCTCCACAATCACCATGGGCACTAAAGGGTTAAATTCCATTGGGGAGAAATTTTCAAAGTGGATCACCTCAACATTGTTTCAATGTTAAAAAATCTACTATTTGGAGAAAGTAATGATTTCCCTCCATAATTTCTTTTGTTTTTTTTAATTTTACTATAGATTAACCAATTTTAACTAATCATGCTAAACTTCAAACCCTAAAAGTTAAAATTATAATTTATACAAATTTTCAAAGGTTAATGATTTTAAATTCATTAAAAAAACATCTATTTATTTTTTGGAAGTTTGACCATACGGATAATTTGTAAAGATAATGCCCTACATTTCTATTGAACCAAGCTTCATCAAACAATATATATATTTTGTCCAATACCCCTCGGGCTTTAAACAATTCCACTTGGTTTGTATTCCTAATATGATTCCCTACTTCGGATGAAAATTTCATTTTGACATAGATTTTGTAGTTACTACAAAATTCACTTGGGTATAGGCAATAAATAGATAGAAACTCCGGTCCTCTTTCGAGGCCGGCGTGAATAAAGTGTCTGTTCGTCTTGACAATGAACCAATGCCCACCGGGCAAAGGGACATTGGTACAAGACTACTCTCCCCTTCCGAGAATAGACACTTTAGTAACCATGAATTAGTAAAAGTAGCCCACAGTAACCTCTAACAAGTATTTACGTTATTATTATGGTATAATTTGAGGTTTATTTTGTTGGTGGTCGCCAAATCATGGTTCCTAGGTTGGTTGGAGAAGGACGTTTGTGTTACAATTATACGGTCCGGGTTCGATTCCCGTTGAGTCCGTCTGAGCGTTAATGTGATATACATGACTTGGTGCTACTAGTGAGTTTATCATAGGCAGGAAAATTGTACCAACCAACTGGCCCCTACCCACCTTCCTGAGACAAGTGGTGACATTGTGCTAATAAATAGTGGTCTTCACCACTATCCCCTCTTTTTTATTCTATTGGTATTAATTGGTTGTTTTCTATTCGTCTTTTATGTAGAAGGATTGATCCGGCATATTGTATAGCAATAGTGTTTATTGCTTTGAATGTGTGTTTAACAGCGGTTTCAGACAATTTGAATTTTTTTTCGAGTTGTTTCATTGACAGGACGTGCGTAGTTCTTCTAGCTCCAGCCGCGATGACTATAAGTGGATCTACTTTCCATCCTTGTTGAATGATGTTATTAATTAATGGTTGGTATTTTTGAATTTTATTGTTAATTGTATCTTGTGAGAATCTGTTTTTGGTATCAGAGCGAGGGGTATAGGCAATACAACTGATTTGACCCAATCATTGGGATTACTATACTAAAATTGTGATTTAGTGTTCAACAAAAATTGATGTCTTTTACCACAATTTGTTCAAAGGTGAAAAGAAATAGTATCTTAATGTTACATAAGAGTTTGCCATTTGTCATTCCCACTTCGTGCCACGTTCCTTCAAGGTGATGAGAGTGACATGAGTTGGCATGCCATGTTTATTATAAAGTTGCCATTCGTCACTGGAACACTACATCCATAAGGGGCGGTTTACACTACAGACCAAGAGCCGTGACCAAGGAAAATGGATTAATTCCATGGTCACACTTCATGGTCACACTTCCATGGTCACACTTCTATGGTCACACTTCAAAAAAATGTAATTTTTAAAGCCCTTGGGCCTCTCACTAAGTATAAACCGAACTTGGACTGGGACCTAAAAAAATAATAAAACGGCATTTCAAGCCCATGGTCTCCTCATTCGGCAATGAGAGAACCCTTTTGGCCTCTCTCACCACAAAATCCGGGGGACCCTTCAACATTATCCACTAGGACTATTTTAAGGTTTTTTGAGGACCTCAACTCCTTTGGTCACTTTTCTTTTTTCCTTGTAGTGTAAACCCAAGTCATCCTGGGACGAGTTGATGGAGCCAATCACAGATTTTAGAGCTGCATGGGATGAGTTCTTGGTCCGTAGTGTAAACCGCCCCTAAGATTTACTTGAAATTTTTATGATTTACAGTAATTATTTTTTACATGGACAATTGGACACTATTGATCTCCAAAAAGTCAAATAATACCCACATTGAGAAATAGTGTCACGAACACTAAATCACAATTTTAGTATAGTGATATCTAATGTACTCCCATAGAATGTAGCCTAGTACTGACTAGTAAGTGTGAAAGTTTGAAACGCCTCCCATAGAATTGAATGTGGGAATTTATGGAATGAAATCCAATTACCGCAGATTGTGTAGGCCAGTGGCGTTAAATAAGCGGGTCAACGTGGCCACCAGGACGAAAAACCACGCGGCCATGGGCCCCAGAGCCCATCACCGCCTGGCCCTTAAAATTTTCCCCCCGGGCACACTAGAGCTTCACTCCCAAACAACAATAAAATACACCCTCCACACGCTGCCCGTGTTTTCCCCACACAAAAAGAAAGAACTCAGTTGCAGAAAGACGAAAGCTATGGCGGATGAGGAAACGATGAAGAAGATGTGGCCACTCTGACACCGTCTGACGTCTTCATAGTGCGCGCCTCTGCTGCATTGTCGGAGTGGCAACGAGCGACGCAGCTGGCCTCTCTGACACCTCCACCGGCTCTTCCTGCCAGCCTGCTCTCCTCTGCTCTGTCTCCGTCTCTCTCACTTCATTCACTTCCCCGACCCTGGACTCACTGCTCTTGACATGCATTCTGCATCCTCCACAACGGGAGTTCTACCCAACCCAGATCTAGTTTTCCGTGCCTCTCTCCTTGTTTCATCGTCTTCCGAGTGTCGGCTAGCGAGTTGTTGGAGCCATTCCTGTGGTCTCGGAGCTTAGATTTCTTACTGTGGTGTTTGTTTGAATGGGAGGAAGTGTTTGGAGGTTAGGGATTGAGGTGTTTGTTGGTGAACGTTAAGGAATGTGGCTACATTGATAGTTTCTTGGATTCTTTTAGGGTACAGTTTGCGACGAGTTATTTGAACGGTGCTGTTTCTATATTGCATTGGCACACATTTGGTGTCAGATCGAGTGATTGATTGGCGGCATTGTTAGTTTTGATTTAAGGATGACAGAAGTCAGAATGCGTACTGCATCAATGTGAATCTCAAATTTGAAAGGTATGTATGTACTTTCTATGGTTCAAATTTTGAGTATCTCATGTTTCGTTACTGGAGGGAGCTTGTGAGTCTTGTTGTTGTTACTAGACGTAGATGTATTTGTTTGTTTCGGGTCGAGTATGGGAACTAGATCAGTGGTGTTTTCTTTGTGCTCGGAATCTTAATGGTTTCAGATCTTAGTCTGTAAGCCGAGTATGCAAGCTTAGTGCCCGTGCTTTGTATTGATCAAGTAGCCTGAGATTGAGAAAGTCATACTAGATTAGAGTAAGTTACCTCATCGTTAGGTGTACCCGAGATCTTCTATAAGATTCGTGTGTCCGGAAGGGAGTCGCTTGCCGTGATGATAGAATCTCAGGAAACTCGTAATTCCCTGTCGCAAGACCTAAACCTCCTAACATATTTGACACTCGTCTAATTAGACAATAGATGTTAGTCGTCTAATACGGCGTCAAGTTTGAATATAGTGTCAGACAAACCCTGTACCATACCCACAAAGTAGGTTCAATATAATGTAGAGGCACCCATAACAAAGAATACACGCGCAAGACCAATGTATTGATTAACAGCCAGACTCGATGCCACTTGTGGAGAAATTTCTATCAACCAATCAATCTTGTTCATTGATTATGCAGATATGTATGTTAACATCGTTTTTGATGATTTTGCAGGGTTATGTTTGAGGGTTATGGCTATGGGTTCAGAGGGCCCGCAATGGTGTATGTTACTGAATGCTGACGAGAGCGAGGGTATTGGTATTGATACTTGAATTCGTAAGGTGTATGTATAGAGGTCATGGCTGGCATCGAAGGTCTGGGTGAAAAATATCAACAGAGGACTCATCGTAAGTCCAGATCGGCCTCTTCATCATCTGGGTATTGAGAAGACGGTCCTGACTCACCAAGTTGAAAGCTAAGTTGGAAGCAGATTGATCGTCACGATGCACGACTCATTGCCTTCGTGCTTTGGCGAGTATGGAGTACAGGTGGTGGATACTTCAGCAGGTAGTAACAAAGTGACGCAGAACCTCGTCACATGTTTATACCAAACGAAGTTGGCCGGGAAATGTCGGCCACTGTCCATCACGTGGTGCAAGAATCTGATAGGACAAGGTCTCAGTGTGAACGTGGACGTGGACCAACACATGTGCAAGGTGGACATGAAGCCATGGATGTTCTGGAAGAAGCAGGGCTTGAAGAGCTTCGAAGTGGACGACATCAAAGTAGAAGTATACTGGGACCTGTCCTCAGCCAAGTACATCTGTGGGCCGGTACCCAGTGACAGCTTCTTCGTGGCGGTGGTCTCAGATGGTGAAGTAGTGTTATTGCTTGGTGACATGTACAATGAAGCTTACAAGAAGACCAAGGCGAGACCTGCCTCCATTGAGGCGATATTAGTGTCAAGAAGCGAGCATGTTTTTGGTAAAAAGTATCATTCGACGAAAGCACAGTTTGAAGAGGGTGGGAAAGCGCATGACATTGTGATCGAGTGCCAGATTGGGCCTACGAATGAGCCTCGTATGTATGTCAGAGTGGACCGTGAAGTTGTGGTGCAAGTGAAGCGGTTGATGTGGAAGTTTCGAGGAAACCAAACTATCATTGTTGATGGCAACCCTGTGGAGGTTTTCTGGGACGTGCACAACTGGTTGTTTAATCCGAGAGTAGGTCACGCCGTGTTTATGTTCCAGACTTGCTTGTCATCAGACAAACCGTGGCTCAAAGAAGTTGCAGCTTGCTCCTCTGTACTTCAATGGCCGGGTACCTACAGCTTCAAGGATAAGGAGACCTCCGGCCCCAGTGGATTCTCATTGGTGCTGTATGCGTGGAAGAACGAATAACGGTTTGTTAGCATCACCTGAACCTTGCTAATTGCATTGTTAGGACATTAGAGGCATTGCTCTATTTTGGGAATCGAGCTTGATGCCGGACATACATACAGACGGCACAAATTGATCAGGAGTGCATGCACTGAGAAGATTCTTTTACGAACGCTGAAGAGGTCTGTATTACATTGTGCTGGGGAACCCATTTCGTAACAGAGCCTTTGGAAAAAGCGTGGTAGTATTTTACTAGTACTATGGATCATTTTTATCTTATTTATAGAAAAGTGCTCAGCAGCTTGTGCAGCCAGCATCAATTAGATTTTGGTTTTGAACCAGGGACGTACGAGCTGGAGATGATTGATTCTCTACGTGTTCAACTCCGTTATTATGGCTTTTCTCCACATTGTATATTCCGGAAAGAGATTATTGGGGGTATGAATAGGTGATTATGTAACAAGTTACAATAATCCAATCAACGGACCGATCCTTTCAATAGGAACTGTCTCGCATTGTTAGTCTCTCTTGAGAGCACACTTGCATTCTTCTTTTTGCTACTTCATCAAGTCCTGCACAACTTTTGGCCTCAGGGATCACTTGTAAGGCAGTTCTGTAGTTGAACCTAATTCCAATAGTGTCCTAATTTCAACAACCTAAACATATTAATCACATAAATCCATAGTCTTGTTTCATTAGGAGGATGTGCGACCAATGTGCGACCAATAAATCTTTGTGCTGGTTTGGGGTCATCCACCAATGAATCTTTAAACTCTTGTGACTTTGAATTTAGGATCAAACGCATGCTTCAGTATGTTGGAATCCTTTTCATTTGCTAACAAGAAATCCGGCTTGCAATTTGAGTATGGAAGCTAGGTCAGCCTTCTGTGGGAACCTGCACTTACTAATGGACTCCCATGTTGTATCTCCCTCTTTGATTCATGTGATGATATGGAGTTTTGCATCATTGTAGCAATAGTGATGAATTACAGATGTGTTTGGGGTAACATGAATTATGAAGGTGGTTTTTGCCTTTTTTTACACTTGTCGAACTCCTTATTATCACACATGTATCTACTTGTAACACTAGGTTGGCTTGTATAAAAGCCCATCATGACGATTCTGGTAGTGGAATCGTCGTTGACAGCGTACATGTGTGCGTGCCCCACAATATGTTATATAATAAATAATAGTGTGTTAGGGTATGTTCCCACCTGGCCTTAGAGGTGGTCTTAGAAGGCGGTCTTACCTCCTTAATAAAGTGTGTGTTCCCACCTACATTCTTTAGTAATTACCAATCCTACATGGATGTCCACATGGCAAACTTTAAAGAATGGGTATTAGCTAACATTTAGGAGGACAAAAAAATACTTGGGCGATAGTAGGCAATTGTTAAGGGAGCACCAAAATTGGAAATATTCCTAAGTTTTAAACACTTAAGAATGGTCTTAACTAATATGGCTCTTGGGCCATTATGTAATCCGGCTACTATTGATGACACCTTTCCGAACCTCATTGATGACACCTTTCCTAAAAAAAAGATATTCCTCCCAAAATTGTGCAGGTGTTAAGTTTTTATTCACATTCTTTGCAAAGGCCAGGTGGGAACGGGCCTTTAGTAGAGTAGAGGGAGTTTTGAGCTAAGTATGTCCATGCTGAAAATGTTGTGAGAGAACACATGATGTGATATTAAAGAGGTTGGGTTATATGTGGAAAACCATGACAATGATGATTCAAAGGTTGAGTTCCACATGAGTCTATGTTGATGGCTACATTGTTCATTCTATTTAGTGTCATAATATAATGTAACATAGCATATCATACAATAAATTGATTATTTTTTTATTAAATAGTGTACTTTGAAGACTGTTGTGGAAAGCATTTAATTGAATAGTCACTCAATCAACAAGTAAGCAACACAAGATTTAAATCTCAGTAAAATGACTTCGGTTTTGAATTTTTAAATTTAATTATTTAAAAAATATATAGTAACTACATCTCAAATTTACCACACCATTGATTGTCGACAGGGGTTCATGTTGTTCCAGTTGGTCATAGGTTCGTGTTTCAATGACATAAAAACAACACAATATGGTCACTAATTCAGTGCTATAACAATAATGATTGGATCAGTGGCCAGTGGTGTAGTGCAAGTAGCTACATGACACTTGCACCATATGTCCCTCCTTAGAGCATTGACACCCATGCACTCTAGAGCTGACTTGCTGAAATTATTCATTTACATTTGAAGAACCCTTGCACTTACACTCCCCCACCTTTGCACGCCCCTCACACATCAAAAGTGCACATCAAATAGTCAATGAACCAATCACAAGCAGAATGTGGGGATAAAGTCAACTAAACAGTGATTTGAAGGGCCATTTCTTAACACGCTAGGATTGAGAGTCAAGAGGCATTTATGAAAGGCCCTCGGCACTTTTCATCTAGTTCTTGAGTGTGAGAGACTCTCATAAGGCATAGGTGGCCATGCTCTTAGGGTTTGTACCTTGAATGTATATCTGAATACCGGTATACTCTTGACAAGCAATTGAGTCTTGTTAGCCTTGCAACAAACAAAACATACCAAGTATTGTAGGTGGATAAATGTACTTTGATGGTACACAATCATTGCAAACCTTGGTAAATTTGAACAATACATGTGAATTTTTTTATCATTAGTACAGTTCCCAGCTTGGAAGGTGCATACCATTGGAAGATAAGTTTTCGTGGTGTAGTTGGTTATCACATCAGTCTAACACACTGAAGGTCTCCGGTTCGAACCCGGGCGAAAACATGTGCGCGGGGATAGCTCAGTTGGGAGAGCGTCAGACTGAAGATCTGAAGGTCGCGTTGTCGGGTAGAGAGGGTTTTGCTCTGGGAAAACGCGGGGTTTCTAGCTGCAACTAGTTTGAATTCAAGGTATGGGGAAATATGATAGTGTAATTTATTGTTTATACCATTAAAAACCCAAATCTATGTTTTATTTTGCAAAATAGCAAACCGTGTAAAGGCTTAAACCTTTAAAAACACTGTCAGCATTCAAATGAATGCCACAGACACATACTTGCTCCAAATCAAGTGTGCTATAACTTTCTGGAAAGCTAACACAAAGCTACACAATCTGTAAAAATTTCAAGAGAAAATGATTTACCATTCAATATTTATAGCGTGCTGAAGTTGAGACTCCAAATATTCACGGCAGCTGTACATCTCTCCACTTCGGGACGCATATCATCTTCATAAAAGCTCCAAATACATGATGCCATAATTTTTTAGAAAGCTAACATCACCATCTACGTTGCCTGTAAATCTTAGCTTAAAATATCATACTGTCCGTTTTCTATACTTCGTCAAAAATGGAACTTCTATATTGAGCGGCAGTTTCACACCCTCAAACTTCTACAAGCATAACTTTCACGTCCTAACTCCAAAACAAGAGTTTAATAGCTTTTTAGAAAGCTATCAACATAACACATGTGCTCACAAAATTTCAAAACTAATCGATCATTATACAAATTTCTACAAGAGTTTAAAGCGACTGCCTTTGAATTTCGACGGCACTAAACCCTCTTTCACTTCTCAAGGCATAACTTTCTCATACTAACTCCAAATGACAAGCGCCACACACCATTGGAATCACAACAAGAAGAGGAACGTGCTCTCAAAATTTCATTGAAATCCGAGCTATACACAGTAAGTCACTTGTCCTCAAACACACGGCACAAAACTAAAAAACTAAAACATGAACACAAGAAGAATGAGGTTCGGGAGAAGAAGGCCCCCCTTATCAAGCCACAAGGGGGAACACATCAGCCCATACCTAGCCACATGGGCACCCTAAAACTAATTGGGTGACCCAAAAGTCTCCCATACCTCTATCCATTCGCTTATTTTAATGATAAACTCACAAAAAACTAAAAGAAAGGTAAAACAATCTTCACCTTTCTTTTCAACAACTATCAAAACTCAAATTAAATATCAAAACTCATTCTAAGAAGATAAATGTAAAGTTTGACTCTTATTAGTCAAAACACAAGGCAATTAAAACCTTGTAGAGATTATGAATCAATTCATAATCTTTCTCAAATATTCCCTATTCATTTCTTCTTTAAATGAGATATCTTAAAACTCATCAAAATAACAATACTATAAGTTTTTACACTATATGCGCATTTGCATCGCGACAGCGTGTTCGATCCACGCTCACCGCATTTTGTTTAATCCTTTCATATTTTTGTATGAAAGGGTCTACTTCCATTAGTAAAAAAGGTGGCATTGCCGAGGGAGTTGCCCAGGCATGTGGTGCCCAATTCCACGCATACACAGTGATTTTGCCTGCGCATCTCCCTCGGGAGCGCCACCTTTTCTATTAATGTTCCCACTAGGGGAGAAGTAGCTCTACATTCCTATCCTATGTTCTATGGACCATATAGTGCATGGGTGTAGTGCAAAAAAGATGCTCTATTTATGACGACTCTTTTGGAACCATTGTTGTTGTTGGCTTTTTTTTCTTTTTTTTGATTCATGTACAATGAAATGGCCTTGTGTTGAAAGTCACATTACCGTAGTCAGTCATTAGGATTGGCAAAAATCGTTATAAAAAGAGAAGCCCAAATCTTTTGAAAAATCTATTTTGTATGGTGAAAAGGAGAATATCCATAGAATTTTTGGGAATATCCATAGAATTTGGCATTTGAATAACAATTTTCCAAAAATAATAATTATTCGGCATGACCTGCCGACTCTAACAGGTGAGTATGATAATATTGAAAACTAATAACTAAATTGAGCCCTCTTGAATATAGTGATCTATAGTATTTTTTGGTAATAGACTAAACCAAGCAAATGAATTCAATAGACTCGTGGAGAATCAACTTCTAGTCACACATCGATCTATCAAAATTGACAATTGATCAATTGAATTTCAAAACCTTGGGAAAAAAAAATCGGTAAAGTTTTGTGGAAAGTGACATGTGGCATGTCTTAATTGGTTAGGACCCCTAAACAAAACATAACATTTAGAGCCCATGAGTGAATGATTTCAAAATAGAGGGGACTATTGCTGGTTCTTTCCAAATTTCGGTGAAATTCACCAATTATTATTAATGTTGTTTGGGAAGCCCTACCTTCAAGGTGGCATGTATTATTCATAGTAATGTCATGTGACTCCTTGAAACAATAATACCATACGTGGCCGTTAGGGTCAACATCTCATACCGAATAATTAATTTTTTTGCCGAAAACAAATGTCAAATTCTGTGAATATTTTACAAGATTCTCTTTTTCACAATACAAAATAGATTTGGGCTTCTGTTCCTATAATTCTTTTTTGCCCATCTTGACAACCGACTGCTGATGTCGTCATATTATGGAGTGTCATTGTATGAAGGGTATATAGTATGTCAACACATGAAATGTCATGTTGCCGCACATTCAATGCACTTTCTGTAATATATTCAGCAATATCTATGTAGATGAATTTTCTGAATTTTTGCCAGGGGAAGCGCACTTTGAATAATCAAACACGTTTTCCAACGATCAGAGAAACCACTGTCATTGTAATAACACTGACTGAAGTCACAAACACATCGTTATTGATCCACGACGGAAATGATGCATCTGGTATTAATTATATTTCTACGATTTCAATGACAAAGTTGCCATGTACGTATTTGCATGTCTGTCAAGTTATCTGATAGGGAAAAGTAAAGCTGCACAAAATCCCCTGTCCGGGTCCCGGGCCAGACCCTGAGGCCGGCCGGCTGGGTCAGTTGCGTACCTGGAACAGTGAGTCATGAAGAGCAAGACAGAAGCAACTACAGGGGGGACTGAAATGATTGATAATAAGGAGCATTATTATGATGTGAGGGTACATCAATCTATGGTCCGTGGTGGGTTTTTTCTTTTCTTTTTTTCTTTTGGGATAACAAATGGCTGCTTTTTTCTTTTTTCTTTTTTTCTCTCTCTCTGCCCCAAAAGGGGAGAGACTATGAAAACGCTTCGTTCTGAGGAGTTACACGGCTGGACAGTAAAAATAAGTTGTAAAAGTAAATTTGGCGTGAATACTAAGGCAGAGATTATGTGAGTAGCCGCTAGTTTCCATTGCACAACAACAGATTACAAACATCGCATTGGGAAGGAAGAGAGCACACATAACATTTTGCAGCATGCACTGTCTCTGCCTTGGCTCTACAATAGATGGTGTGAAATATTCCACACCCAACAGTACTTCATCAGTAACTAAGTGAACAGGTGGAGGCTCAAAGTGATGAGCAAAGTGCATGAAGGAAAGGTAGCGGGCATGAAGACTACTGAATGTTGTGCATTTCTAGTGTTCCCCCGTGGGTAATTTTTTTTGGATTTTCTTCCTGCAATATCTGGATTAAACCCTATGCTTCTGATCATTTCCAACTGAAGAGCGACGCCCCCACCGTAAACATGAGGCCTGTGAGCAATCATGTCAAGCTTGAGGTAAAGAAGTATTAGCCCTGATGATGTGCATCCGATCAGAATTGGACCGCCACCCTTGTTGGTGCTAACGAGCACACCTAAGGAGAGCCCACCTCTAACTGTCACCTAGGTAATCTAATCTCTAAAGGGCCAAGAAACCCAAATTGGGTCTAATGTTTTTTTAAGCACCTTTAAGTAGTTCTTATGTTGAATTCTTTTTATTCAGTTTTATTTCTTTATCATCAGCACATGCAATGTTCTTCACTGATATAAAATTTGGTCCCATCTGAAATATATTTTTCATAGTATGATGAATTGATTTTTTGTTTTAAAATTATAACTCCTTGGTCCTTTAGGAGTTAAGGTCATTCTGGACCTCTGTTGGGTCCGTCCCCTTCCAACACATTGATTCCTTGTTGCTATGTTTCAACTTGGTTGGGGAAGAAGAAAAAAAGTTAAAATGTTCAGGTTGTGCGTGTCAGAAGCCCAGGAGCTTGTTGAACATGGAAAAACTTGTACATGAATCTCTGTCATGGTTGGTACTGTAATCTTTCTGTAATCTGTCGAGTGAGATTTGTATGCCACCATGTTTTCTTAGAGTGTCATCTGAATGGTACATTGTATATTTTTCTTCTCACACTTGGAAAAATGGATGAAAAATATTTAAATGTACTGTCCCAGGGTTGTCTTACTCCACCACTACACTAAAATTGTGATTTAGTGTTCGGGACACTATTTCTGCACACGGACACCATTTGATTTTTTGAAGAATATGTCCCTATAAAAAAATTATTATTGTAAACTTAAAAATGATTTATTGTAAACTTATGGATGTAGTGTTCAAATGACAAATGGCAACTTTATAATAAACATGGCATGGCAACTCGTGTCACTCTCATCACCTATAAGGAACATGGCACTCTCAATGGAAGTGGGAATGACAAATGACAAACTCCTTTGCATTATAGGGACAATATTTCTCCTTACCTTTGGACGAACTATGGTAAAAAAACATCAATTCTATACTATAATATTTTGAAATATTCTAAAATATTCTTGGATATCCCAGAACATTTCATCCAAGTTATTTAACATATTTGACACTCGTCTAATTAGACAATCGATGTTAAACATCTAATACGTTGTCAAGCTGGAATATGGTATGGGTCCATTCAAGCTAATACAAACCGACTAAGTTGTCAAGAGTGCTTTTTAGTGCTTTTTTGGAGGCATTTCAATTGATTTAAATTCTTATTAGAAAGGAAAGTGATACGTCAATGTTTGCAACATGTATATAAAAACACAGTACAAGATGAAAGCAATATTGTAAAAATTTGGGTATAGAAAGCACTAAAATAGCTCTGTCATCAGTCGTTTTAATGACTCACTAAGGACTTTTCTAAACGATGAAAAACACTTTTTCGGTAGAAATTATGAGATAATCGAATAAGAATGATGATTATGGGAATGAAAATTAATATCAATACATTAAAAATTTGTTCTTTGAATGAAAATCATGACTTTTTTTGTCTCTAATGATTCTCTAAAGGACTCTCCACAACACTCAAAACGAGGCACCCCTGGCTCGTATCAGCTTGAATGGACCTATATCAAACACGAAAACCATGTACTGTATCCACAAAGTAGGTTCAATATATGCCCATCAAATAATTTGATTTTTGAAAGAAATTATTTTTGTAGATCCCATATTTGCAATTTTTATTTTATTTTTATTTTTGTGTATCTATAAAAAAATAAAAATAAACTTTAAGAAAACATGATCTTCCAAGCTTTTTATTTCTATTTAAAAAAATTGGTGGACCTTACTCTTTTGGATACAATGGTCTTCTTTGGCGTGAAACTTCAGTCAACACTTTTATATGTCCCCTATGTACCTAGCCCTCTAAAGCACTCTCTATGACTAAGTTTAGATTAAATCTCGTACTTGATAACGCAAATGTGATGGAATTTTGTCCTACGTTCTACATATGGTAGTTTGTGATTGGATCGTTAACTATTTATTAGGCAGATTATTATGATACTACTAATGTAGTACTTTAACTAGGTAACAATTTTGGCACAAAAATAAAAATCTAAAATAGATGCTAGAACTTTAGGGGAATTATTCTTTTCCAAAAAAATGCAAGGGAAAAAATCCTTGAGAATATATTATATTTTAATCAAGGTGCCGAATCTTTTTGTGATTGCAATAATTATTCGACAACCAAGTGTCAGAACTACTACCTAGTTACGGTATCTCTATTTCCGTAACTTTCAAGTGCTTGTATTCTAACTATTATTAAATGAACATAAAATATATGGATCTTGTCTCCATTAAATGACAATAAATGGGGACAAGATTCTATAGATTTTTATTATTGACATTATTATATGTAAAATCTATGGAATAATTTTGTGTTGGTAACAATAAATACAAAGAGCATGTACTAAATGTTCATACTTATGCTAAAGTTGTGCAATTTAATTGCCAAGAAGACACTTGATTGAATGTTCATGAATAGTCTAGCTCGAAGATAAAAAATTGTACTTACATTGCAATTTCAACACATGCCCACTAAGTAGTTTAATTTTTGGAAAATTTAATTCCGACAATTGCAATATTTTGCAATTTTTTTTGAGATTCTATTTTCACATTTCAAAAAAATTTAAAAATTTAATAAAATTTTAGAATTGTGTACTATTTTAGAATTATTTTTGTTTACCATGCTCTTAGGATATGATGTAATAATTTTTTAACTGCAATATCTTTGGATCTCAACATTGATATTATTGTTTATATAGTTTATAGTTCTGAAATTTTTAAATTACAGAATACTTCTAATAAGTAGTATTATTTAATGAAATATATATAGAAAGAATGTATTATTTTTTCTTGTAATAAAGCTTACTGTCATTTAAATCAAAATTTTAGAAACAATCACATGATATCATCATAAAAGTCATAGATACCAACAATTTTTAATTGTTTTAATGTTGCTTCAAATGATATATAGGGTTAATATTAAAATGACATAATTTTAGTGTCTCTTTCTAATGTTTTGTTTTATTTCATTTTTGATTTTAAACCTCAAGTTTGAAAAAATTAAAATAAGAAATTAAATTTTTGATTATATTTAAATTAAGTATGAGAAATTTGAAACACATAAAAAACCCATCAAAATAGCTTTAAATCAATGTCGTTCTAGTGTTAACCAACCTATCAATTCAAACAATGTAAAAACAATAACTAATTAGTGGAGACTAAGGTACCTTTGTAATGATATTAAAGTGATTTTTTTTTGTCTAGTTATCTTAATTTAAAAAATCTTCTTTTTGATCACTAAACGACCATGCTCATCCCTGAAATATTGTCACTTTTTGTGATGTTAGTTATTAGCCTTCTAATCTATAGCCTTTGGTTGTTATAAATTTTACACTACATAATATTCTATAGTAGTTATCAGACTTCACTCTTTGCTACAATGTTTCAAACATCCTATCACCTATGACTTTCCAAATGAAAAATTCTTACCAAGCCTCATACCATATCTATAGTTCTTGAGTGTTCTTCCATGTACAAAACAAAGAATCAAATATCTCTTCAAAAAATCAAAGGGATCTTGTCATTATAAAATATACTCATTATATTTAAAACCTTCCAAAGGGCTCCTTCGTTGAATACATGCAAAGAAAATATCTTTCACTACTAGATTCTTAATGATGAGCGTTTTATTGTAATTCATTTGACACTGAGTATTCATTACAATCATTTTGACCAATTGCATTGTAAATATCAATCTATATCTTAAGAATTTAACCCTAAACATCCATAGGGCTCCATATATACCATTGTAAATTCACACATACAATTCATATCCTATATTAAAACATGATGATGTAATCAAATATGGTACATATGCAAACATAATGATATACTTGAATATGTTGATATATTAAAATACAATAGCAGTTACATGATTGTAGGCAAAATACATTGCAAAAGAAGGTCTTTGGGATGGGATGGTTAGGAGAAGAAAGATGATAATGTTATGAAAAATATACGAGTTTTTCATGACCTAGGTTTTGTGAGCCTCCAATCAAAGATTGCCTTCATTTTGTCATTTCTTTGAATAAGTCTTTTAACCCCTAAAGGACCGTTGGCATCTTAGAAATTGAAGCATTTTAGAGAGAGGTGTCAGGAATAATTGACGCCATTGTGAAAATATGGATATGATTGGAAATTTGTTGTTGCATCTTGGACTCATCTACTAGTAGATTAAGTGGGAGAATTTTCATGGAATTGTACCTTATGGATCAGAACTTTATAGTGTTTTATTGACATCATGTTGGACAAAGATTTCGCCTTTTGTAGCAGTCATGTGGTTGACAATTTTACAAAATTAGTATTTCATGATTTGATGTTAAAAATTGGCATGCATGCTACGACCCTTGTAGGAACAACTGGTTGGAAAATCACCCTTAACATATCATTGGAACGTCTTATGTGTGGCATGATGTTTATAAGACTCAAAGAATACCATGAATGGTAATTGGCATAGCCAGTAACTTCAGCAGACATATTACATATTGGTACCTTTTTCAATCTTGTATGGGAGACATAACTTTCAATCAACTACAATTTTCAATCTGCTATAATATTCAATTTGTTATAACTTTCAATATGTTATATGGGGGACATAACTTTGTTAGACCGAAAGTTAGTTTTATGAAACTTACTACGACTTTGAATTTGTACAAAACTTACTACATTAGAAGTTAGTTGTATACAACTAACATATTGATAACAAGTTAGATTCAATCTGCTATATGCTAGACATAACTTTCAATAGTGCTGAAGTTATGTCTATCATATAAGATATGACCTCTTATGCCTGTCATCGGATCATCAACTTCCATGATTGACAAGTCAATGCTTTTATCTACATTTGTAGATATTATTCATGACCGATGTTTTGCGTTTTTTCATAATTGTTGTCATTAACCCCTAAATGTCACAGCGTCCAGAAACTGGACGACTAATAGATAGAAACTGGACGACTAACAGATTCAAACCTTCCCTACGTTCTCATCAATGCTTGGATGAAAGTTATCTAAAGTTTTGGAGATACTTCACCAAGTTGTCGACCTATCTAATGGTTGGATTTAGTCATACTTGAGTACATATTTTTCTAAAATTACAGATGTAGAAGTATGTCAAGTTGTTAACCAAGCCAAAACTGCATTGACTGTAGTTCAAAAGTGGCCTTGCAAAAATGAGGTCATAGATTTAAGAAACAAAAAAATCACCACGTTTAAGAGTATCTCATTTCAAATTCATTCCAACAAATTCTACTCAAAAAATATTAAAATTTTGTTTGTAATCGAATTTAGAAGGAATTATTAATTTTAACTTTCAAATTTTATAATTAAATACTGGTGATAGTATTAGTGAATCAAACCGTACGGATGGAATCTAAAAATCAAAATCTAGAAGTTTCATTTGTATATCAATTCCAAAATATTCTTCTAAATAGTACTTTATGATGATTTTTTTCAAATTGTCAATTCCAAGGACACCCTGGTACGTTTAGGGGTTAAGTATGTTGTCATTTCAATTCCCTACAATTCTTTAGTGAAATAAACCATGGTTTGAGTAAATCCATGCATGCCATACAAGATTGAAAAAACATTGAGAACACAATATGTCCTCACGGTCCTTTAGGGATTAGGGTAAATTTTATGCTCCAATTTTGAATTCAAGGTTCTCAAAATAACTATAAAATGTCTTAAAAGAAAAGATAAAACATTAGACCTCCTAAAGTCTATGCATTTAAAAAGCTCGTAGATTCAACCTTCATAAAGAAACCCCACTTATACTTATAATAGTTTTGCCCTAGTCTAAAAACTATCCTTCTAAAACCTTTATAATACTTACAGTAGTAGTTTTTATTTATTTCACAAGGTTATTTTACTAAAAGTAAATGTAGAAATTTAGTAATAGACGATTCAAAGAAGTCAAAAACAAAAGATTTAAAGAAAAAATGACAAAAGATTTGAATGAAGAGACAAAAGAGGCATGACATTCAGTAGCATGCAGTGGCTTTGTTTGGTCCCAGAGTAGATGGTGCAACATATTCCACGCTTCACACCCAACATGATTTTATTAGAAGCTAATTGGACAGGTATAGTTCTAAGATGATGAGTAGATTGCATGAAAGAAAGGCATAGTGCATGGAGGCTACTGAATGTTATGTGGTGTTAGAGTGTGAGTATTTAGCTCCAAACTTATACGCAAGCTTTTGCGAATTCATTTTGCAATGAGTTTTGGAGGGGAAATGTAGCCACTATCTCATTGAAGAACAATTGCAAAACTTTGAAATTTCAATTTGAAGGTAAAAGCATTATGTTGTTTTTAGGTACTTTCACAATTGATGTTGAGAGAGGTGTTAGTGAGGATCTTAAGGATTAAATTAGGAACATTTTTGGACTACATTTTATTTTTCTAAGATCACTTTAACACCAAGTGTGAACATACAAAAAAAAAACTATTTTAGTGAGATTGTCACGGTTGTAGGCATGTATTACAAGATGTCAACATGTAGGAATTGCATTGTAGAGTGACCCCTCATAAACGTGCACTCTCACACCCTTTAAAGAAAATGGTGTAAAATTCCTTCTTTGTCTACTTGATTGTCTCCTACACAAAAGAATTTCCACATTTCTCTTTAACAGAATTACCACTTGTGATAAAAATCTAGAATCAAATTGGTATCGAGTTGCACAAAAATATATTTATATTGCATTGAAAGGATGGGATTATGTAGGGTTAACTTCTAAAAAACCAAGAAGCCCAAATTGGGTCTCGTGTTTTTTTAGCAATTTTGAATAGGTCCTACCGTAGCTTCCTAGCAACTTGGTCAAAAAATAAGTAATTAAAAGAGTGCCTAAATTTTTGGGAAATTACTAACCTAGTTTGCCCAAAAAATAAAATAAAATATTAAAAGGCCCAATGGTTTTAATATATATTTTTAATATGTTACTGCTCGATTTTAATATATATTTTTTCGTGTTGCCTAATTGGTTTTTTCACTTTAATTAATTATTAGGCAGAAACTTGCCCAAACTACTAGGAAGCTACAATATATGGACTTTATTTTATTCATTTTTTTCCCTTGACTAACAGATATAATATTCTTCACTAACTTTGGCGGTATAAAATTTGGTCCTACTTGAATTGTTTTGTCACAATATAATCAATTGAATTGACCATTTTAAAACTATGAATCCTTTGCCTAGTAGGGGTTAACCCCTATAGGACCATAAAGCCCCTAGGAAGCCTAGTATCTTTTTAAAATAGCTTTGAGTATATTTTATGTTGATTTTCTTTTGTTCAATTTTTTTTTTCTTTTTTTAATTTTATTCAACTCATGTAATGTTCTTCATTAATTCCACTGATATAAAGTTTGGTACCATTTCAATTATATTTTTCACAATACGATCATTGAAATTTGTCATTATAAAACCAAGGATCCTTGGTCCTTTAGGTGTCAACATAGGATACAATGAATTCCAGAAGGATTCAGTGCTATAATTGATGTTATGGTGACTTTTCAAAGCTTTTTCTTCTAAATCCATTTGAAAATATTCAATCATTCAATTTCAAACTTAACTGTACATTGTACAGTTTTTTGCTATTTACGCACTTGGCCACATAATTATGCACTTGGCCCCCAGGCGCATTAAAAAATTTGTCTAAAAAAGTCTTTAAAAATGGCGATTTTTTGTCTTTCTACAATCCCTTACATTGTAAACAAACAATTATTTTATGTATATTTTATTTTTACTTTTATCTTTTCTTTTATCTTGTTTTCTTTATTGTCTTCTTTCTTGTCTTCTTATTGTCTATCTTCTTGTCTTTCTTCTTATCTTTTTTTTTTCCTTCTATTTTTTCTTCAGTTGAGATTGCTGAACCCTAAACCGCGGCCAAAAATAAATATACATACATATGTGTATATATATAATTTCTGCTTTATTCGGTCGTTGGGTGCACGGTTGCGCACCCTAAGTCCCCCCTCCCTCTCCCTTCCCTCTCTCCTTCTCCTTCTCCCTCCCCCCTCTCTCTTTCTTCCTCTCCCTCCCCTCATATAAGAAAGAAGAAAAAAAGAAGAAGAAATAAAAAAAAGAATTTAGGGTGGGTACAACCGCGGCTGCTGAACCCTAAATGGCGGCCACTATTTTTAATTTTTTTGGCAATTTTTGGCTGTTGGCTGCGCGGCCTTGCACCTTACAGCCAAAATAAAATAAAATAAAAATTTGACGGCCAAATAAAGCAATTTTGATTTTTATTTTGATTTTATATTTTTATATATTTTTTGCGGCTGCCGTTTAGGGTTGAGTAGCCATAACTAAAGAAAAAAATAGAAGAACATAAAGGACAAGAAGAAATCCAAGAAGAAAGACAAGAGGAAGACAAGAAAAAAGACAAGAAAGAGAACAAGATAAAAGAAAAGATAAAAGAAAAGAAAAAAGAAAAGAAAAAAGAAAAAAGAAATATATGGATAAAAAATAAATAAAAGAATTGATTGTTTACAATGTAAGTGATTTGTAGAAAAACAAAAATCGATGTTTTTAAGAGAACTTTTTAGCCAATTTTTTTTAAGCCAAATATGCTCATGAAATGAGCGCACTTGGCCAAGTGCATAAATAGCAAATTGCGTGTTACAAATGTCTTTTAAGAAACATGTTTTAGATATGCTCTTCATAGTTGAAGCCCACATAAGTTATAGAAGCCTCATTTTATAATACATTTAGATTTTTTCTACTTAGTGGTTAAGAATGCTATGCCATTATATTATTAAGCCCTAGACTTTTACCCATACTAAAGTTTCCAAAATTCTTTCCGATGCTCTTAAATACTCTTGAATGCTCATTTCTTCACGTTTGAAATAAGTTTTCCTTGTTTAATTCTTACTAAATTCCCTCATAAAATGCCAAATATCCTCTCTCACCATCATTCTAAGAAAAGTTAGTTTATTTGTAAAATTCAATCCAAGTAGTAGGGAGTTTGGAACCCTACTATTCTGAAATGTTATGCTACTAAAGAATGTCATGTACTCATGTAATAGGCCATGAGAAAAGGGATCCATACAAAACCCACCGTCAGATCCTCCACACAGGACGCTCCTGCACCGTCAGATCATCCCCATCACAGCCTCATACTAACCCCTCGTCACCAGCAGCCCGCCCGTAGTCCTTCCCATTCTTCCTTCTCGTTCCTTGAGCTCGCCAGATCCAGCCTCCTCGTCTTCGCCCTCTTCGTCTCCACCAACTCCCCCCGACACCATCGGTGAGTTTTTCTTGACCCTCCTCTGTTGCATTCCTTCTCACCGTTTTCCGTTCTCATTTTGGTGCTGTATTGCGATTTTGATGCTGTTTTTATTGCGTTCTTCCATCGCCAACTTCTTGTCATGTTTCCTCTGCTTCGAGCTTTCGTAGTTGACATAACCGGTCTCGCCTGTTCTCCCATTCGAGTTTCGACCTCTTTGCGAGTTTCAAATCTGATAGGTCCGGTTCAGGGTTTTAACCCGCCATTCGCGCTTCTTTCAGATCACTGAAAGTGGCTTTCATTTCGGCACTGTTAGTATGTTGATGCCGTAGTTTTACAGCCCGTGCTAGAGATCGAGACTGATTCCTCGAGACAAACAAGAATAACGTCACTTCAGTTTTGAATAGGGTTTAGTGCCCTGGGAATCTGGGATGTGTTGTGTACGTGCTAGAACTAGGTGACGTTTATGAGCCCAGCGAGGAATCTTGTGTCGGTAGAAAATTTCAGATCTCAGATCTAAGCGAAATCGAACACGATCTGTCTGTGCATTGAACTCATGTAAATGATGTTGTCATTTAGGGTTCGAGGCAGTTGAATGTTGTGGTCACTGACATTGACGCTCTTGGATTTCTGTTGAAGCTTAATATATATGAAATTGTAATGCCGTAGATGAATCTTCATTGAGGAGCGCTGAATGAGTATATGTGGTACTTGTGCAGATTTGCTGAGGAGTGAGTGTGAAGGGGACGACTACCATTGTTGGAATGGGTTCCGAGGGGGTGGAGTACAGCGTGGCGGAATGGGGCAACCAGGCGCTGGAGGTGGCGGACGAGGAGATCTACAACCTGATCGAGCACGAGAAGGTGCGGCAGTGCCGGGGCATTGAGCTGATCGCGTCGGAGAATTTCACGTCGCAGGCGGTGATCGAGGCGCTGGGGTCGGCGCTCACCAACAAGTACTCGGAGGGGCTGCCCGGCGCGCGCTACTATGGTGGCAACGAGTTCATCGACCAGATTGAGAATCTGTGCAAGGCGCGCGCGCTCAAGGCATTCCATCTGGAGAGCGACAAGTGGGGCGTGAACGTGCAGCCGTACTCGGGCTCGCCGGCCAACTTCGCGGTGTACACGGCGCTGCTGAACCCGCACGACCGCATCATGGGGCTTGATCTGCCGTCCGGCGGGCACCTGACGCACGGCTACTACACGTCCAACGGCAAGAAGATCTCGGCGACGTCCATCTTCTTCGAGAGCCTGCCGTACAAGGTGAACTACGAGACCGGGTTCATCGACTACGAGAAGCTGGAGGAGAAGGCGCTGGACTTCCGGCCCAAGATGATCATCTCGGGCGGCAGCGCGTACCCGCGCGACTGGGACTACAAGCGGCTGCGCGGGATCGCAGACAAGGTGGGCGCGCTGCTGATGTGCGACATGGCGCACTACAGCGGGCTGGTGGCGGCGCAGGAGGTGAACCAGCCATTCGAGTTCTGCGACGTGGTGACCACCACGACGCACAAGAGCCTGCGCGGGCCGCGCGCGGGCATGATCTTCTACCGCAAGGGGCCGAAGCCCGTGACGAAGAAGGGGCAGAAGGAGGGCGAGGTGTACGACTTCGAGGACAAGATCAACTTCTCGGTGTTCCCGTCGCTGCAGGGCGGCCCGCACAACCATCAGATCGCGGCGCTGGCCGTGGCGCTGAAGCAGGTGGACACGCCGCTGTTCAAGGCGTACGCCAAGCAGGTGAAGGCCAACGCCAAGGCCATCGGCGCGTCACTGATGAAGAAGGGCTACAAGATGGTGACAGACGGCACGGAGAACCATCTGGTGCTGTGGGACCTCCGGCCTCTGGGCCTCACCGGTCAGTCAGCTGAATGCACAACCCCACTGTCAAACGAAGGAGGCTAGTTTCTGATGGATTGTTGTTGCATACTGTGGTTGTATTCACGTGACTGACGAGCTTGGGGGCGTGGGTATGGAATGCAGGCAACAAGGTGGAGAAGGTGTGTGAGCTGGCGCACATCACATTGAACAAGAATGCGGTGTTCGGCGACAGCAGTGCGTTGGCTCCCGGAGGCGTCCGAATTGGTAAGCCGTTGCACATGTGTATTGATGATTTGTCACTGATTCGATATACATTGAGAATGTGGACATGGGAGAAGGACTGGATGTGAATGGTTGGAGTGGTGTGGTGATTGGTTTCAGGAGCACCGGCGATGACGTCGCGAGGATTGAAGGAGAAGGACTTCGAGACGATCGCGGACTTTCTGGAGCGGGCAGTGAACATCACGTTGAAGGTGCAGAAGGAGAGGGGCAAGCTGCTGAAGGAGTTTAACAAGGGCGTGGAGAACAATGCGGAGATTGCGGCGTTGAAGGCGGACGTGGAGAAGTTCTCGATGTCGTTCGACATGCCGGGCTTCGACGCCAACAACTTGAAGTACGGCAAGGAGTAAATACATAAAATGAAACATTAGATCGATTCATATGAACATGTGGGGAACGATGTTCACCCTTTAGTAGAGTTGGTGATGTTAGTTTGCGAGTGCTTTCATGAAAAGGTAGTAGAGAGTGATGGAAAGGGTGGAGGCATGGTGGCTCTCCGTGTTGTAATGTGTTTACTGTTGGAACTCTCGGTCAGGATTTGACTCCCAATTTTGTAGAGGTAGGATGATTTTTGGACGTATGATGCGAATAAGGCTGAACAAGAAGTTGACAGCCGGAACTCTGATGGTTTGAACTGATTACTGATGCATCATATTTAATGCGGAGATAACCAGATCTGATGAAACTGACAGCATGGTTGAGTTCTCCGCTTATTGACAGGGTAGCATCCTTCCGAGTCCGAATTTGTGCCGTGGTTGTTCAATCAAGGTGTGGTGTAAAATTGTTAGAAGCCCCAGCTCGGCTTGAAGTTCCTATTGTCGTTTCTGAGGCTTTTTCCGGATTCTTTTCATAGATGATGTTGCTGAAATTTTGAAAACCTGTCTGGTGTCTTACGTTAGACTTGAAATGTATTGAACCCTCTGCATGAAATCTTGTTTTTTGTAAGTTTCCGATTGACATAATTTTACGAAAGAAGATTTCAGTGAAATCAGGGTGGTTTCAATTTGAGTGAAATCGGGGTGCTTAACTGAATACTTAAGTATTCCAGTCAGAGTTTTAGCACTGTGTCTTAATTATTATGTCTATTTCACACTATTTGAACCAATAGATCTTTGAGCTCACTTGTAAACCATCACATGTCAACACCAGTTTACACGAAGACTCAAATGGCCTCAATTCATTAGTTCTGGAAGCACGCCGGTTCCTACGTCTTTTTGAAACGCACAAAGCTCTGACGTTCCTCGCTGTCGTTGTGTTGCAATTTGTGTATGGCGGGATGATAATATAGAGATCAATCCTTTGATCGGGAGAATGGAACGAGTGCCTGTGGTTGTATTCAGGATACCATGTCGTTCTTTTTGGTGCAAGCAGTGAACATTGAACGTGATTTGACTATCAGATTTAAAACATAAACGGGAGTGTTAGGAGTAGCGCGATTAGGAGGTACTCGGTCAGCGCAGAAAGGTGGACTGGGATAGCTACATGGTGGCCGGTTTACATGGATCCAGCGCTGCAAATGGTTACCCCCTAATTCTTCTTTCATCGTGACCGACTCCTCTTCGTGTCACGTTCACATCTGGCACTGGGATCCCTTGAGAGTCTTCAACGGTCGAACAACAACTGAAGCTTTGCCTTCTGATACTGCTATGAAAGATAAGTTAGTGCGCATCAGAATCGTACTCAACTTGATCAGCGTTTCAAATACCAAAACAGAACATCCACACTTTGTCCTGCCACACTACAATATCATAGTCATGTCAACAAGTCATTCTATGTTATCCACTAGTTGGCTTCACGCTCTTCTTGATCAATACAGTATCACCCATTTCATGCTCGTCATCTCCACAAACTAGGAAACATTGAGGATGCCAAACCCGGCCGAAATGATAAGAGGAGGCAATTAACGCTCATAAGAGTGCACGTGACACCAGAGCTTGGCATTAGATCATGGAACAAAAGTCTACAAAACATGAAATTGCCTTCCGCAACAGTTTCCTCCAGCGAAAAAATCTTTACCAAATTCAGAACTATACAATTCAGACTATTAAACAACTTTAAATAGCGTGAAACAATTTGAAACAAATTTATCTAAAGAAAAATATATAATCTCTTGGATCTACGGAGCAACATTCCATTGAAGCTCACACATGTGACCATACCGTTCACGATTTGGTCTTCCTGGAATGTCACGCCACGTGCCAGAAGAAAAGTCGTACAACCACACCAGTTGGTGACGATACATGGGTTCGTGGGTTTTGTTTGCGACCAGCAATATAAAATCCTGGGTTGCACGGATATCCATGTCATATCCTCCTGGCTCCGTCTTTGGAAGGCGCTCAAGAAGTTTGAACTCGTAGGTCTTGACTTTAACTATTTCTGCTGCCACACCTTGAATAGAAAACTCTGTGATGCTGTGAGTTGAGCCAGGATGCCATGGGATGGGCGTAGCCTGGTTCGCCTCCGCCTCCCACACAAAAAGACGGTTCTTCAGCATTGCACAAGGTTGAAATTCACCAAAATCAGACAGCTCTCGACCTCGACAGTCATATGCACATAAGCGATCGCTGTCCCAATACTCGTTGTCCTCTAGTCACCAAAAATAAGAACCAAATACAAGGTGATCATATGATTGATCTACTATGATCCAGTGTTGAGTCACAGAGTCGTAGATTTCAGCTGGGGCACCTAAAGTGGACTCTTCGTACAGCCCAACAACAATCACTTTATAGCAATTTGTTGGGCGCTCCATGGTAAGTTGCACCATCTCCGGCTGGACAGTGCTCAAACGACGAAGTCGAGGAAGAACTTTATGTTCTCGTGTCAATGGATTTATCACAACAACACGCAAGGGGTTTGCTTCCTTATTTGTTGACGAAGACACAAAACAAATCAACCCTCCATCACTTGCAGCCATGTCATGTAGTCGGTCGTTTCCACCCAAAATGCCAGCAAGGATATCAAAGGCATGCCATTTGTTCGCCTTTGTGTCAAAAACTCTCAGCCTCATCCCGCCACTCTCAAGATTTCTGCTTCTCCGAAACAAGACCAAAAACTCGATGATCACAGCCTTGAAGAAACAAAGAGCCCGCTGTTTTCGTGGTCGTGTTCCATTCCTTTGAAAGGCATCGGAGCCGGATGACATCGCGAAATGGAAGATGGGCAAGAACACGCTGCAACAAATCCTTGGGCAGAGTGCCCCAAAGAACAGGGCTCATGAATTCCTCATGCTCCGAACAACACTGCCCACATACGGCGTGGTCTTCAATAATTTCCACACTCCCGCTTTTGCTGCCCCTGGGAGTATGGGCATTGCGTCCAACACCCAGCTGTTGTAAAGTAAACTCAATTACTGCTCGAATCTCTGAACATTCTCCTGTGCCTGATTGTATAACTTCATCCAGCTTATCTCGCAAGTCTCGAGCGACCTGGAGATGATCCGGCATTCCACCTTCGCTTCTATCCTTCTTCCACACATTCATCATCTCCAATGCCGACACTTACACAATTACAGATTGCGAGAAATATCTGCAAAATAATACACATTTAGACCTCGCTAAGAAAACATTATGAAATTGATCCTACAAACTTGTGTCATGGTCAGTTTCGGGACCCCAGGCAGTCAGATTGATCCCTAAGTGCCTGAATCGCCAAATGCAGCCTCTACAGGGGTTGAAAACAATCGTTTAAAGGAAAATGGCACCAACAAAAAGAAAGAATCACATGTGTTTTTAAACAATCAAACTATGTTTTGAAGTTGTCATTCCCTTTCCCCAAAAAGAAGCAACGAAGATGATGGCGTTTTTGTATTCATCAAGTAGGAACAGGCGCAGTTGAAACGCCAACTTTCACTTCTGTATTGGCACGATCACGGCACTGGCAAGAATAAAATAGTCGTCGTCTCACCTCCGAGAACAATGTCCGAGCATTTTTTTGCTGTTACCAAATGTCCAAAAATCCTTGCTTCGAGAAAATTCTAGGAAGAACCCCGAGACCCTAAAATCTCAAATATCCCCTGCAACACAAATTCAAATACTACAACAACCAAACCAAGGGTGCAATCAAGGAGAACAAACATTGAAAAGCCTAGGGACACAAGATTGGGAAATGAGAAATCTGTGAAATGGAAACAAGATTCATTAAAAAAAAAATTAAAAATGATTTTTTCTTAAATACTACTTCCTCTGTTGTGAAAAAATTGTTCTAGGTTTTGGCGTGTTTTAAGTTAATGCTCTTTTGCCAAGAATAGCCGTCTTAATACAAGAAAAATGGTTTTATGCTCAATAGTAGTATGTAGTGTTTGTGTCATGCTCATTGTTTGCCCTATTTGAAGTGGAGAGGGCTCATGTTTGAAGTATGATATAATCAACAAATATTGCAAAAAAAAAAATGGTTAAAAACTAGAACAATTATTTTTATACGAAGATAATAGTAAAAATACGGTATATGAAAGTCACGAGAATGGGGAAACTACTTTAGGGTGGACTAGCAAGATGATGTTTTAATGAGTATGGTTGACATTAGAAAGATTATGAGGTCTCCAAAGGGTCGTGAGAGCAGTCAACATCCTCATGCACATAAATGAATATAAAAAATAAAACATTTTGGGCCAAAAAAAATTTAAAAATTTAAAAATAAATAAAAGATTTTGAAATTGTTAAAATTATAATTAAACCATTATTAAATTATTATATTTAAAAAAAATTAAAAAAATTAAATTTTTTTAATCCATATATGATGTGGCCAAATTTTGGCCATGCTAGATTTGATTTTTGATTTAATTTATTTTTATTATTTTTATTTTTTTATTTTTTTTATTTTTTAATTTTTTTTTTCATAATTTTTTTGTATGGCACTTTGGCCCAAATTCACATCCCTTTGGAGGCCTCACAATGTTTGTTAATGTATGTGCTCTTATGTCTCACTTGGCCTAAACCCTAAACATGCATGCTATGTTTTGAAGTGGCATTTTTATACATTGTCCATTCCATTGTCCAAGCCGTTCATTCTTGGGGCTCCAATTTTTTCTTTCTTGGATAGGTTCACGAATTTCCAATTGTTCCTATTCTAAATGAAAGCTAGCGTCATGCAGATTTACCATAGTATAATTCACATTCCTCAAGTTTTCGACTCTAAAGCTATTGGTTTGCACTTGGTATGATTAGGGATGGTACTATAAAAGGAATCTAGTCCAAAATCTAAACATATGTTTGCACTTGATGTTAGAAGTAGGGAATTTTTCTGGACGATACAGTCTATAATGGACCACTTGTATTCCAATATGTTAAAAGGAATGTCACAGTGGTTTTCATGCCTATTCCAAAAGTTTTGAGGCCTCCAAAGGGCTGCGAGTTTGGTCAAAAATGCCATGCAAAAAAAATATAAAAAAAATATAAAAAAAATATAAAATTCAAATTAAAAAAAAATCGAATCCTACGAGGCCAAACCTTGGCTACGTCATATCTGGATTTATTCTTTATTATTATTTTTTATAATATTATTTATGAATAATGATTTAATAATAGTTTAATTATAATTTTAAAACATTTTTAAAACTTTTAATTTAAAAAATATATATTATTATTATTATTATTTTTCCCGGATTTTCTTCTTCTTTTTACATTCATATTTGTGCATGCGGGTTCTAGTTAACCCCTAAAGGACCACGAGGCCACCACGCGGCTTCTAGAACTAGAAAGTGAGGAAATTCGAGTTGTTGGGCCGTGAATTGTAAGGTGAGCAACAAAGAGACCCTAGTTCTTTTTGAGAGCTGAATCTGTGGGTACTTCTTGATTGAAATTTCATGACGTGTGCGATTTTTGGTGATTTTTTTGAGCTACATGGAGGCTATTTGAATGTCACTTGAGACCCTCATATCTTCCTCCTCACACCTCCAAATTATGTGAAATTTTTTGCACATGTTCAAAATGATGTTCATTATGCATGGTAGAAATTTCAAAAATTTTGGAGCACTTTTGATCAATCCGATTTTAGCATATGTACAAAATACCTCGAACAAGTTCCATCAATCTTCTCAACGGTGGCATTTTCTCAAAAATTGTGCGATTTTGTTGATCATTTTTTTATACAAAAGCTATGTAAGTCTTCTTTAATTTCAACGGTGCCGATTGTCAAAATTAACCCACACAAATGAGGAATTGAGCTTGTTATAAGAGCTAGTCAAGAAAACAAGAGCTAAGCTAAACACCCCCCCGGTCCTTTAGGGGTTAAACTCGCGGCCCTTAGGAGGCCTCAAAATCTTTCTAATGTAAAGTTGTATTGTTTAAAAAAATTCCTTGGTTAAGAGTGGTGATAACAAAATCAATCTAGTCCAAAAGTAAGCTTGAATACATTCCCATAGCCTACTCCATGAAAACAAGACCTGCTGTGGCAGCTTTAGATTAGTTCTAAGGAGTACAATTACAACCCATAATGTATTTTCCTATACACACAATCTTCGTAGTGTATTCCAATCTTTGTAGAGAACTCCTCCTCATCTCTATAGTGTACTCCTCAAAATAAAGTCCTATTAACCTTTGAAGGTCCACGGAGGCTACTATGGCCACATACATGCGTATATTGTGTATTTGAGCAGAAAAGGCTGTTTGGGGTAGCTCTACGTCCAAAGAGAGATTGCAGGTTAGGCCATTATGAATCCAATGGTATCGCACCCAATTAATTCCGAGCCATGGAATGACTTCTACGGGTTGTTATACGCTTGGATGTATATGGTTTACGGTAATACCCGTATTACAGGCTTGTCCGTCCTTCCTCGGGGCCGCTCGAAGTCCAGATGGCAATGACTATTGCCTTCGCCACGGCGAGAGCCAGTTTGGGGTTTGGCGGGAGCGAGGAGGAAACATAGGAATTTGGCCTCGTTGCAACGCATCTCTTGTGCGTATTGTCGAGGTGAGAGTGGATAGTAGAGCGCCGTGCATCCGTATGGATCGATCATGTGCAAGCATCGGGACGTCCTGCCTCTGGGTGGCGGAGGCCATTTTTTGTTTTGTCTCTCCCTTCCATGCGGCAAGAGGACAAAGTGCAAAATTATTTTGCTTAGTGGGTGTTAGAGGGGAGCAATTCTGCTCATTGCGCGGAGTGTGGAGCGAGCAGTTGCACGATAGCCCCATTCATAGACAAATTGATTGTTCTACCACCTCTTGCGCACCTACAAAGAGAAGCACAGATCTTGCTCAATTGGGCAAGGTTGAGAGGGGGAAGTCTAGACCAAACATCTCGCATCGTTGGCCTTTGAATACGCGCTGGATGTGCCGCTTGCCGCTTTCGCCATGAACTTGACGGCATGTTGGTGTTGGAGAGAACGTCTGGTCGAGGTTCTTGTTGAGGAGGCATTGTAGACACATCTTGCGGTGGAAGGAGCGCCTGTCGGAGGACAATCCGCGCGACATTGGTATTTGCACTGAAGTGAATTTCTTGATCCGGAATTTTATTTTTTTTCTGGACCCACAAATGGGTGATGGCGGGAATGAAGGAACTTGCGAGAGAGTAGACAAGGTTCCAAACGATTCCCAGAGCGCTGGAGATAAAACAGTGTCTTTGAAAGAGGACGGCGTTGGTGGATGTGCCCAGAGTGCAAATGGCACAACCAGTAGGGAATTTGGGGACAGAATGAGTGGATTCCTTGCAAGAGGCATGGGTCATTGTCAGCTCGTCGGTAGCACCTTAGCCCATGGAGACACCACCCTGCACATTACCAGCAGAGGATCGAATCATTGTTATGGGGGATTCTCCGCCGTAACAAAGCTAAGAGATGCCACCAGCAAAGACCAGGAAATTGCTGGATGAGGCATTGCTGCATGTCAGCCTTGATCTTGGTGGTGTGGATGTCCGCGGTAGGGGGTGTGGACGTGGGAGGGGATTGTGACATGTGGGACGAGCGTTGCGCTCTGTCAATGAGCCCGGTGAATTATTGGGGCCGGCAGGGTGGGTATCGTCCCCAATTTTGGCGGAAGAACGGAGTCCTATTGTTTTGCGAGCGCCCCACCAACGGGATTGCGATGTTCCAATTTTTGTTCATGTTGTGGAAGATATTATCGGTACAAGAAACCGGCGATCGCAGCAGGTGGCGGTGGAGAGGAATGCAGGTTTGTAACTCCACCAAGGCCTTCACGAGTTGTTGTTGGGGCGCAAGGCGAGCCTTTCTCTCCACAACGCACAATACTACATGAGTGAAAGGTATACAAGATAGAGGACCTGAAAAAAAAAAAGTTTTCATGCTTGCATTGACCTAAAGTACCTTGAAATACCTTGCTAGATCATCAAGTACTTGTTGATTCCTTTACTCTCTATGCTTCTGTGGACAAGTTGTGCTTGTCAATTGCTATCGCTTTCATAGACTAAGAACCGTTTGCTAATATCATAGATTCCACTCCTCTGAATCATTGAGATTGCCACATTAGTTTAAAAACCATGCATTGGCATTGTGATCTCAATAGAAGCAGCTAAACAAGCTTATGTTACTACATCTTTCAAGTATTCAACTATTCTACGTGAATGCTGAATTTAAACATAAATTTAATTTTTTAGGGTTGCTTGAATCATATGAAAAACAAAACTCATGGAAGTTATTGGTAGGTACTTTTGCTCAATATTGGTAGATACTTTTGCTCAGGTTGTGGAGGATATTACCAACACTATGGACTCCGCAACGGGAGCAAGTGGCAGTGGAAAGGACGGCGGGTTCATGACTCCGCCGAGGCCTTCACAAGCTGCTGCGGGGACGCAATGCCAACCTCTCTCTCCACAACGCGTGATTATTTTGTAGTAAAAATATTTTGAAATTTAAATACGATACTAATTTTTTTGAAATACTACAAAATATTCTCTCTTGAAAAATGTTCCTAAATATACTAAATTGCTTAAATGTCCAAGATGTGTTAGAATGTCCATTGTACTCAACTATTGTGAGTTAAAAACCTCAAATATATGTAAAGCACAACAATAAAACAATAGCCATATGGTTAAATTTTAGAAAAATGCTATGAATTTTTAATAATCAATTTATAACAATTATCTTTGAAAATTCATAAAAAATACATGTTTAGTCATTTTGACTTGGAATCAAGTACGATAGGTAAAAAACATTGGTTTTATAAGGTAGTTACTTTGTTTATATTAGAGCTAATCTTATTTGATAGAAAACCTAAAGATTTCATTATGGGCAGAGTTTCAAATTTGTGACAAGTTGAGATATTGTTAGTTCTAGGGCTTTAGGGAAAACTCAGTAAATATTTTTTCAAGGTTTTTTTGAACAAGGTTGATGAGTTTCAATATCTATAAGATAGAAAAAATCACGTTCAATAATTGTTATTTTTGCAAAAGTAAAGGATATTTAAAGTTGGATGGAATTTTTACATAGTATATAATTCACACTAAATAGCTTGAACTTATACGATGAGCACCAGAAAGGCAACAACTTGATGGAACAATTCTTGATCTAATTAAAATGCTAATGAAAAAAATTGATACATGGTAATTTGTCATCTATACAAGTTGAGAGTGACAGAATGACCACAATCTTGGTACATTTGTGACTTTGCCGGAGATTGGCAGATGTCACTGCAAAGACTTGCAACGAGTTTTCGCCCCCTTTCCAAATCTAATTCAACTGACTTGGTGCTATTAAGCCCTTTGATGATGGCATATTGGGTACTCGGCCCTTTCCGTCTTTGATTCCAAAACGTATGTGGTTGCTTGGAGCCTCCCAAAGAGTGAACCCCTGAGTCATTGTTGGCTATAATATTCATATGGTCCAAGACACGCTTCCCCAGTACAAAGCTTTGGTGCACAAATAATTTAGCACAACTTTGTCATGGAAAGGTCTTCGGCTCTACTTCTCCAAAACTATTCTAACAAACTCAGTGGCCATCTTGTTGGCCATCTTACAAACGTACTCAATTCTTCCCATTGCAAAAATACTACTCACCACCGTCTTTTATTAGTTTTCTTTTTCCAGTGACCACCAGAATTCGTTCCCATACACACTTGGTATCAAGCCCTTGCCCAACTCATCTATCTTCCATTTCCTTGCTTTCCGTTTCGGTGCTGGATAGGGTTAATGTCCTCTTCTATGTCTTCTGATAACTCCTCTACTTCTGATAACAATACTCTTCTATGTACAAAAAATTCTACTTCTTCCAAGGACTCATCTATATCTAAGTTTAACCATGACTGGTCTCCTATAGTTAACCCCTAAGCGCTCAAACGACCATTTTCTGGTCGCTGCCCGAATTTAACGGGCTGCCCGGAACAAAAAAATAATTTTTTGAAAAAATAAAAAATCTTTTAAAATACTACATCAATTCTACTTTCCAACCCAATTTGAATTATGGCAATCTGAGTTAAACTCCACCCGGGAGAATTTTTCAAAGTAGATCATCTCAACATTGTCTTAGTGTTATAAAATTTGCTATTTGGGGAAAGTAATGATGATCCCTCCATCATTTCTTTTGCTTTTTTGAAGTTTACAATAGATAGCCCAACTTTAACCAATCATACTAAATTTTGAACTCTAAAATTGAAAATTATAATTTATACAAATTTTCAAAGGTTAATGCTTTTAAATTCATTAAAAAATGATCTAAAGTTATTTTTGGAAGTTTGACCGTATGGATAATTTGTAGAGATGATACTCTACATTTTGTCTATTGAACCAAACTTCATCAAACATATGGAAGGCACATATTATAACACATATATGTTTTGTCCAATACCCCTCGGGCTTTCAGGGGTTAAGTACAAGTGTTGGCGTCTTCTAATTCCAGCTAGAGCATCACCCACAACCAACACCCCTTTCACTTGTGTGAAATTAACATTCCGGTACTTCGTTCTCACCATTCCAAGCAGCATCTCATAGCACACTCCTCTCCGTAGCTGCGTAGGCGGATCGTCCACGAATCCACTCAATGCATTGTGAGAGCCCATATCCTGCATCTCAAGACCTACAATGCTACCGTAGCCTGACCATAGTCTGCTTTGAGAGGAACTACTAGCTTGAATTATTGCCCCATGGAACCTGTCCACGCACATGTTGCTGCTCCTTTGCCCGCTTGAATGCCATTGCGTTAAAAGGCGAGAGAGTTGAATTTGACGTTATGTCTAGAGCATTTGTCAACGAAAGGTTCATTTAAAATGGCCAATAGATTGATCATCTTGTAAAAAATGTAGTGTGGATGGTGCCAAATTTTGAATCAGTGAAGAACATTGCATGTGTTGTTCAAAAAGAAAGTACCAGAAATCTCATAATGCGAATAATAAGATGTGCAAATATATTCAACTACACCAAAAATTGTAATTACTCTGGATTCAAAATTACTAGGCTACAAAAACTATAGGTTATATAATCTTCAAGTTACAAAGATTTCTTCCACACAAGATTTCTGTTGGCATATGGGGTGTGTGCCAATGCTACCGGTGAATATTGTAGGCTTGCTGGAAGCACAGCTATGGAGTCCTTCAAGAGATTTGTATTAGCCATTCGAGCATGTTTTGAGAGGATTTATCTACGACAACCTGCATGGGAAGACATTCAGAAGCAACTTTGCATTAACTCAGACCGTGGATTCCCAAGCATGTTGAGCACCTTGGATTACATGCACTAGGAGTGGAAGAATTGCTCGGTGGGTTGGCAAAGGTGGCAATGGACAAAGAAAGAAGAAGTCTATTATTTTGGAGGCAATAGCAATCAAAGTCTATCAATTTGGCATATTTTTTTGGTTTACGGGGAAAAAACAATGATCTCAATGTTTTGGATAGGTCCCCCATGATGGCGGCTTGGGGAGGTCACTCTTTCTATCTTTTGAGTATCACGTATGAACAAAGGGTATTTAAAAGTATCCTAAAAATTAAAAGTAAAATTACTATAATTAGTACTCTTTGAAAATATTCTAATTTTAATTCTTATGATCAATTCTAAGCATTCTATATTAATGTAAATCATTTATAAAATTTTCTTTCAAATATTTATTTGGACCCTATCTTTGTTTGCACGTTGTTACGTAATATTTGGAAGTGACCTTTCCAAGGGTGGCAGATTTGTTGAGGAGAGACAGGTTACGTTTCTCATTCTAGGTTAATGGGAAAACCTACCCATGGTACTATTTGCTAGTGGATGGAATTTATTCCCAGTGGAGTTGTTTTGAGCAAACAATCCACGAGCCGCAAGGTGAGAAATGCTCTCATTTTGCAAAAATGCAGGAAAGAGCAATGAATGATGTGGAAAGATGTTTTGGAGTGTTGCAAGCCTGGTGGGTCATTATTTGCAACCTCGTGCAGCAATGGGACCCCGAGATGATTACAAACATCATATTTGCTTGTAATATTTTGCACAATATGATCATAGAGGATGAACTCCACACTAACTTGGAACCTTTATATGACCCCAATGCACCAAACAACTTAGCAACCTATGAAGGAGAGTGACATTTGAGCAATTTAGAGACTTTGTAGTTTAAGTAGAAGATAGCAATTCCCATTACAATCTGAGGAATGACCTCATTGAACATTTGTGGTTCTTAGAAGGCCAATAGATTTTCTCGTGATTACAAAACTATGAATAAATCTATCTTGACTACTGAAGTTTAATTCAATGTCCTCTTGCCTAATTTGTTTTTGGTTCTTTCTATCTTGCGTGTTAATTTGTTCTACACCATTGCAAGCCTATCATAGCAAACTCAAAAAGTAATTATAAGGAAATATGGAACCAAATTGTGGTCTTTGATAGTAACTAAGAGGCATGGAATGTATTGGTGCATACATTTTGGTGATGTCACACTTGGGTTGTTGGAATGCACTCCTTTGTATTGTTGTCATCGCCATGGCCTTCATCATAGCCGCTTGAGTGATCACCGCTAGTTGGAGTGGAAACGACCACAATTTGTCTAATTGGCGTAGAATGGAATGGGCTCTTCGGTGGTGACGACAAAGACACACGAATTCCGTCGTTGTCTATGAACAACGCTTGCACCGACCTTTCTCTAATCCAATTTCGGCCGTGCAGACACACACACACACACACACCCCCCCCCCCTCCCCGAACCCCACCACTCACCGGCATTGTTGTTGTACCCACCCACTAGCATTCCTTGACTTTCAAACCCGAACCCACGACCACTTGCAATTTCACGCCCCCTACCGCCCATATTTTATGCTTCCAAAGTCATCCCAACCATACCACTACCCACATGTCCTACCCAAAACTCATTGTGTCCAGTATCTACATCTACGCCATAGAATGTAGTAGTCCATGCCGTAGAGTTTGAGACAACAACGGTAGCATGCCGCATCCTTGTTCCCAAATGCGGAAATCCTCTCTAGGGCAACAATGGCATTCGAGGTGGTGAATTCTCCACTCTAGCACCCTTGCCACCCACATTTCGTATATGATGGGCCAGAATCGTATCCCCTAAGGTCCCACTTCTTGCAATTTTTGTTCTCCGGCCTTGCACATGCAAATTCCACACCCCTACCACGAGCATTTCCTCCTCGCCTATCCCTGCCTTGCACATTTCCTTGCCGCCATGCTCTGCCACGCACTATTGTGACCTCAATTCATCCTATGACATAGTTATCCACCCAGCTCGCCCAACAACAGAATTTAGGGCATCCCAACCCCATGCGGTCTGCCACATACTATATCTAGCCAAATTGGCTATCCCAGCACCCTCATTCTCTAAGATTCTCTTTTTCACCACAGAGAATTGAATTATTTTGAATTATTTTGAATTATTTTATTTTATTTTAAATATGGGCTTCTTTTTTTATAATTGTTTTTTGCCGACCATGTCTTCTAGGTACGGTAGTTGTTGCATGTAGCAATGACATTAAAAAAGCACTTGAGGTTGCAGGGTGGTTTAGTATTTATAACCTTTTCACATTGTTCGGAATCTTTGTTATTACATTTTTCTTATTAAATTTTAATTTTATACTATGTGCAATATAGCAAAGACTGTGACAGTGAGAACACCAAACCAGATTTGACACTACACCAAAAATTGTAATTTATTTTCCAACAAGAGTTGACGTCTTTTATTACGGTTCGTTCAAAGGTGAAGAGAAATAGTGTCCCTATAGTATTGTACATATTCCCTCCATCCCACTAAAAGACCATGATATCGACTTAAATTTTGTCTCAAAATAAAACCATGATTTCCAATTGTACTCATTCACCGCCGACAATTAAGCTTGACGCGTGTTTGACAAGTGCTCAGGGCATTGCAATCAATGTTGCCAACTTTATCCATAGATTTCGATCATGCTAATAATGGATTATTGTCATGGATTTTAATCCTTAAAGGTCCAGAGAGCCCTTTCCGACCATTATTACATACCAATATTCCATTGTATTTCGCATAGTTCCACACCTCCTATGGGTTTAACCCTTTAGTGCCTAGCAAACCACATTATGGTCACTACAACGTCCGAAATGCAAATAGCAGAGAATCCGTGAAGAATTGGAACTTCAGTTTTGAAGTTCAGATTTGCGCACATACATTACGCACCTTTCAGAAAAAGAAATTTTCAATTTGGAATTTTACAACTATCAAAATACCTATCAACAGAACGCAAAAATACTGCAAATACTTGAAAATACAGTAAATACTTACAAATACAACATATGTATTGTGTAGTATTTCTTGTGTTTGGAAGTTTGTTATCTTGTTTTATTTCTTTGGATTGTGTTCTCTTCTTCATCTTCCATTCGTGTGTGTAATCCGATCTTGACTAATGTACCCACTCCTGTCAATTTTCAACGTATAAAATTTTGTCCTAAACCGTACATGGATAAGTCACTCTCACTTATAAATCTCACAATAATTATGTGTGAGTCTATTTTTGATATGAAAGATTGCAACGGAGAGGTGTTGACATAGGGCATAGCTGAACTTCTTTGCTTTTATTTTTGAAAATTTACCTCAAATTCTATTTAACTTTGAAGTCACACACCCCCCAAAATCTCGTTTTTGAGCGTGCATTATACAGTTCAAATACATACTATAATCTTCCGATCCCACCATCGGATGATTCTCAAATTTTAATAAAATGTGTGCTCTCGAGTTGAGAATAGAATTATACGGTTACTTTCTAATTTAACCCATTCTATTTTTGGTAGTCTCAACCACAGTGGAAAAACCCACTGAAATCCAGAGCTGTCTGCTACAGTACCCTAGGCACTAAAGGGTTAAGATCGAAAGTGAAGTTAAAATTCACGTCGACATGATTTTAATGAGCTGTTGGAGTCTCAATTTGAAACTTTCTATTTACAACAAATGTCAAATATATGCCAACGTATATACCATCCCCATCAGCCCTTTAAGTGTTAATCCCTAAGTGTCCACACCCCTCTCCAAATTTGGAGAATTGCAAAGATGCATTGTAAAATGCAACTAAGAGGGATATTCTGAACTTGATATATGAATAAAGCTGTGCATTATGAATTTTAGATTCTATCCATACGATTAGATCTATGATTGCTATGACCAATATTTTGTATAATTAGAATCTGAAACTTAAAACTTAAAATTCTTTTTGTAATTCATTTACGAATAAGATATTGACAATTTGTGGATGAATTTTTTTGTGATGGGTTGAAATGTAATACTCTAAGTGTAGCAATTTTTGGAGATTTTTTGGTTGCTTGATTTTTTCAATAGCACTTTTGATTCGTTTTGAACTAAGATCTTCGAATGTTTTGGTGAATCATTGCAACATGAAATGAGGCATAAAATTTTCACAAATCATCTCCTTTCTAATTGGATCACACATGCATGAAGCTAACTTCCCATAAATAGATTCAGTAAAAAATCCACACTGCAAAAAGTGCATGACAGATGAGAAAACGTGGATGAAATGTATATATAGTCAAAAAATGAACACTTGGACAGTTAAGGGTTAACCATGTATACACTTTTCTGACAGTCAAAATACCCCCTCTATACTCACTTAATCCATGGATTTACATCACAGTCAACATGCTCAATCTGTAATCACGAAATTAGGCTTAATCCATGGATTTCAGTTGACATGAGTTGGCATGCTAAATCTATTGTAAAGTTGTCATTCATCATTGGAACACTACATCTCGAAGGTTTACTTGAATTTTTCATCATTTTAAATTTTATAGTAATTTTTTTTACGAGGACACTATATCTCCAAAAAGTCAAATAGTGTTCATGCTGAATTAATAGTGTCCCAGACACTAAATCACAAAGTCAATAGTGTCCATGTTGAGAAATACCGTAAGGTAATAGCAGTTTCGGCACTTCTGAGAAATGATGTCAGCTTTTTGGCTTGCCACATCAATTCACAGCTAATCAAAAAGCGACATGTGACAAATTCCTGAAATTTTTAATTAATTTGTGCCGGAACTGCTATCCGCCTACAGTAGTGTCCCGGATACTATATCACAGTTTTAGTGTAATTAAACTTCTTGCAAGTAGAGAGTATGTTTGAGAACTCAATATGTCCATCTTCTATGGTTTGGTGTGAGAATAATGGATGTGATATTAGAGAAGGTGGTATTAAAGAGGTATGGATGTAAAATCAAAGGCAGACTTGCACCCATCAAATATTGAGGCAGATGTTACTTTACTTCAGATCTTTGGAATGTCAGATGCTGCAGGATATTTCTGTTGTGAGAGAGTAAAGGACTGCAATTCCATACAATATGGATGTAGACTCGAGAGTATCTCACTAGTAGGAAATGTGTCAATTTTCACTTACTATAAATGAAAAAGGAATGAAATCGCGTCAGGCACATGGATTGTATCAATGCCGGTGAGTGGTTTTTGTCACAAGAAGACAGAAATATAAGCATAATATTCAGCCATTGTTCATGTTCCCACAAATGGGAAATGAAAAACCACAGATCTTCTACTAGTGTCTACAGACAATAGATACAGTTGGGAGAGGGGTGCATACCAAGTGTTGCAGCCGCGAATTCAAAGAATCGCTGCAAAGCATAATGCCAAGGGCGTCACTGATGCCCAATTTGAGGTAATGGAGTCTAACTCTTCATAAGAAGACAGATTTCAGTGACATTAGGGTAGTTTCAAGTGCTCAACCAAAACCTCAAATCTATACAAGTCATAGTTTCGGCTGTCTTAACTAATATGTCCAATACACACCATTTTAACCAAAATGTCCAATAGATCTTTTAACCCCTAAACGTTTGAACGTGCCGTGGCGACCAGTAGAATATGGTGTATTTTGGTTGTATTGGAATGGATCCACACTTTTAATGGGTTTAAGTTCAGAAGAGAAGTTGAAATTTAGATCAATGCGGTTCTAGTGAGCTATTAAGATCCCAATTTAGAGTTTCTTGTCGGTAGCAAATCTCAATTATACGACAACATATATACTATCCCCATGGGACGTTTAAGGGTTGAGCTCACTTATATCTTCATGTTGGGGAACTGAAAGCAGTTTCTCGTCTGTTGTACTCTAAAGTGACGAGAGAATGACTCATTCTTTTATGCATCTACAGGTGATCAAACAATCTATATTGTATGTTGTCCAAATGGGAGTCCCAGACCTCTGGTTGCCAGGGTTTTTTTTTGCATTGTAGCAGTGCTTCATGCATACATTGGAGGGTGGTCCCTCCAGATTTAGACCATTGCGACTGTGCCACAACATTGGAGTCTGGCTCCAAGGTGCCAGAAAAGAAAAAAACCCTGCTGGTCGCCAGAACTGAAATCGGCCTGGGGTGATGCATACGGAGGCAATCATGGGTGAGGCACATGCTCAGATGGCTAAAGTTGATCAAAGCACATGAATCCCTTCGACAAGTTTTGTATTCCAAAACTACAAAGCATGTTGCAACCTTACCACATATTTATAGATTACAAGAAGTAGTATCAAGATTACATAATGTTTTCGGCAGCTTTTCCAAGAGATTAATCTTAAACCAAGTGTAATGACTGAAGTACATTTCAATGGGTTGACATGAATTCCATTCTATGCATAATTCGGGGCATACTGAGACCACATATAGTTTGGCATGCATTTACTCATTCGTTTGAGATTCATTAACCCCTAAAGGAATTGGGATGTTGAATTTAGCTCGTCTTCTTGACTAGCTTTTGTAACAAGCTCAATTCCTCATTAGTGTGGGATAATTCTGATGATCCGCACTGTTGAAATTAAAGAAGACTTACGTAGCTTTCGACAAAATTGCACAATTTTTGAGAAAATGCCACTGTTGAGAAGATTGATGGAACTCGTTCGGAGTATTTTGTACATATGATGAAAGTGCTCCAAAAATTCTGAATTTTTTACATTGCATAGAGATCATCGTTTTGAACATGTGCAAAAAAATTCACGTAATTTGGAGGCGTGAGGAAGATATGACGGTCTGAAGTGATGCCGAGATAGTCTCCTTGCATCTCAAAAATTTTACCAAAAATCACACACTTCATGAATTTTTGATCAAGAAGTACCCACAAATTCAACTCTCAAAAAGAGACAAGGTCTCTTTGTTGCTCACTCTACAATTCATGGCCCAACAACTCGAATTTCCTCACTTTCTAATTCCAAAAGTTGCGTGGAGGCCTTATAGTCCATTGGGGGTTAACCCTTTAGTGCCTAGGGTGGTTCTGGAGAAACCCCAATTTTTTGGGTGATATTTTTTTTAAACTTTCTCTCTTGAAATTAGGAATGCTATCAATAGTATTCAACCGTATCAATATAACCATAGCTTAATGAAACAAGTTTTGGTTAAATCTTGGTCAGATCAGACCGTTGGATTGGAAGATTATAGTATGTCTTTGAACCGTATAATGCACACTCCAAAATGAGATTTTGAGGGGTGTGTGACTTCAAAGTTAAATAGAATTTTGGTTAAATTTTCAAAAATGAAAGTGAAACAGTTCAGCAATGACCTATGTCAACACCTCTCCATTGCAATCTTTCATGTCAAGAAATGACTCACACATAATTATTGTGAATTTTATAAGTGAAAGTGACTTATCTATGTACGGTTTAAGACAAAATTTATACGTTAAAATAAGAAAGGATTTGGTACATTGATCAAGATCGGAATACATACATTGATGGAACATGAACAAGAGAACACAATCCAAAAATAAATACAAGATAACAAACTTTCAAATACAAGAAATACCGCATAGAACATGTGTTGTATTTGTAAGTATTTGCTGTATTTTGAGGTATTTGCAGTATTTTGGTGTTTTGAAAATAGGTATTTGGATATCTAAAAAAGTCAGATTTCAAAATTTCTTTTTGCAACATCTGCATAATCAAAAGTTACACTTCTGAACTTCAAACACCGAACTAAGATAGATCACAGATTTTCCAGCATTTCATTTTTCAGTGATCTAGTGACCACTTACTGGTTACCTAGGCACTAAAGGGTTAACCCTTAACTGCCTGAGCACCCATTTTTTGGACGATGTATAGATTTCATCCATGCTTTCTCATCTGTCATGCACTTTTTGCAATGTGGATTTTTTACTGAATCTATTTATGGGAAGTTAGCTTCATGCATGTGTGAACCGATTAGAAAGGGGATGATTTATGAAATTCTTATGCCTCATTTCATGTTGCAATGATTCACCAAAAAATTCGATCAAAAATGCTCTTGAAAAAGTCAACTCATAAAATTAAGCAATAAAAAAATCTCCAAAAATCACTACACTTAGGAGTATTACATTTCAACCCATCACAACAAGTTTCATCCACAAATTGTCAAGATCTTATTCGTAATCAAATTACAAAAGAATTTTGAAATTTGAGTTTCAAATTATATACAAAAATTATTGGTGATAGCAATCATAGATCTAACCATATGGATAGAATCTAAAATTCATAATGTACAACTTTTATTCATACATCAAGTTCAAAATATCCCTCTTAGTTGCATTTTATAATGCATCTTTGCAAAACTGCCGAATTTGGAAAAGGCTGTAGGCATTTAGGGGTTAAACGTGCAAGAGAAGCACACTCTGGGGAATCTTTAATACATGCTACACTCGATCTTTTGAGAGAAAATACACGGGACAAACTGAGTTTGCTACCAGCTTGGACGGTGTAAGCTACACACATTTTACCGTCCAGGTATTTGCCTAATCAAGCCCATAATTCCAACAAAAACTCTCGTTGCAATCTGTACACAAGGCTGTAGTGCAGAGATTTCACCTGAAGAACTGAATTTTCTCCATGCCCGTGTTCAGACTCATACTACCAACCGTATTTGGCTTGAGTTTCTGCTTTCGTCAAGTTGCCTTTAGCGCGACGGTCTAATAAATCCATCTCTTTTGCCTTGCTGTCCTGCAAAAGAGTGCCAATTTGGTGCTTCCTTCGTTGTATCTTTGACGGCTTGTCTTTACTCGAAACCGGCTGCAAGAGAAAAGAAACGCATTCTTAGACAATGGGCGCTCACAATATTATAGTCATACCAGTATGAAACTGTCAAAACGGAACAGTATATCGACTATAAGTAGGGATGCTTATCAAAATCTACCCTGTGGCACTTACGAATGAATCTATGCATACTAAAAATGACCAGAAGGCATTACCTGGTAAGCCGGCCCAAATGCAATCCCAGTTGATCGAATTTGATCCTCCCGCAGTTTGGCACCACCAGTCAAATCAGCTTGTTTAACCTCGATCACAGTGGGCGCAGCCCTTCTATCTTCCCTTCCTCTTTGTCTCTCAGCTTGCAAGACTTGCGCAACTGGATCAACGACCGGTGCAGAATTTGCAGATGCATACGAGGCTTGAGAAGAAACGTTCCCAGAGTACTGCCAATTCTGTGGTTCATAATGACTAGTAACATTATGCGTCGGTATCTCCTGAGCAGGCTGTGGCGCTGTCCATCCATAAGCCTCATTCGAATACTGCACCTAACCAAGAACAAGTTAAAACAACCTTACCAAAAAAACCCTAAAGCTACAGTCACCATGCTCTTTACTAATTCTTATAGAAAAACCCTAATTTCAGGCACCGTAAGAAATTGCCACAGCTTTGTGTGTCTACCACATACAGTGATTTTTTTGCTAATTTTAGCCGAATTACTACATAAAATTTGGGCTGGCTAATTGATACAAAGGATTTTGAAAAGAAAAAAAAAGGAACAATAGCCAGCTTTTCTACAATGTGTAGCCTCTTTAAACCTAGGTATCACCCAGGTACTGCCTAAGTAGCACCTAGGTAGTACATGTGTATTACCCTGATATTACCTATATATAATAATATGAAAAGAGCATCCAAGGAGCCTGGATTGCTCTTCAAGCCATGGAAAAGTATGCTAAACTGTCTCCTGACAAAGAAAATCATTGACCACATACTCTAACAAAGAAATGAAAAAGAAGTCAATGAGGTTGTGAGATACCTGAGGACCAAATGCAGAGCTCTCATCAACTGCATAAGCAGAATTATCGTACTGAACTTTGGCCTGCGAAGTCTGTGCTTCATTCTTGACATTGGCAGGGGTTATCGATATTCTCGAATTGATTTCCGTCTTGACATCTGGAGTGGCTACTTCCATGGCTGCACGGCGTCCACCAGAAGTAGGACCAGCTCCCAAAGTCGACCCTAACCCTAAACTGTGCTTGGGAGCCGGTAGAAGAGATGAAAGGCCACCTCCACCCGTGGTCGTAGAGCGAGGCTCAGCTTTGGCTTTCTTCTGGGCTGGTCTCCAATCATCGTCGTCATCCTCTAGAATGGACACGTCAATCGGGGGCTTGAATGCCACTAATTGCTTCTTCACTTTAGGGTTGCTGTGCGAAATCTCTGCTTTCACACTGGAACTATCGAATTCAACCTTAGGAGGCGGAACAGCTGCAAACAAAGAAGGTTTCGAAGCGCTGTTAGGGTTTCCACCGAATTCTTCAACCTTAGGAGGCGGAAGAGCTGCAAACAAAGAAGGTTTCGGAGCGCTATTAGGGTTTCCACCGAATTCTTCAACCTTAGGAGGCGGAAGAGCAGCAAACAAAGAAGGCTTCGAAGCGCTAGTATCGTCGTTAGGGTTTTCATCGAATACTTCAACCTTAGGAGGCGGAAGAGGTGCAAACAAGGAGCTATCAACCCTGGGCGGTGGTAGTTTCGAAAATAACCCTGGCTTCGGTTTCTGAGCTGAAAAGGGTAAACTCTCTTTCTTCGCTTCAAATTGTAGTGAGCCTGAATTCGTAGCAGAATTGCGCGGAGCTGGAAGACGACCGAATAAAGAAACATTCGGTGGTGGCGCTGGTTTCTCCTCCTCCTGCTCGTCTTCGTCATCGCTTGCATAACTTGCAAGAAGCGAGTCCATCTTAAATCCTTTTTTTTGATACTAATCAAAATCTACACCTCACCTGCTGGATGTTCTACATAAGAAATGAAAACCCTACTCAACTAAAAAGGAGCCTTCGAAAATCACAATCGTTTCGGGATCCGCGAAGCAAAACACCGAGCTCCTGGAAACCAAACGAAATGAATGGAGAAAGTAATAAGGCCAACTCTGGATTGAGGCCCGACCCCCCCTGATACCCGACTTGCTACCTCGATTGAAACCCGTCATTTATACCAGCGTTGCGAGAGGTTTTTAGAGCATCCCACCACTGACTGATATTCTCAAATTTCTTACTAAAAGTCGAGGTCCCAATTTGATTTCTATATCAACAAGAATGATCGAGGATCTATTATACAATGCAGGACGCTTTGTCTCACTCGACCATTCCGCGCTGGAATCCGGCGAGGAGACAAAGCGACCTGTCGTCATCCTCCTTCTTTCTTGCTGAGCCACTTGCTCAGCTCAGCCACTTGCACTGGTTTGGAGATCGACGAATTGGCGAAATTCGAGCACCACCAGGAGCTCCAAAAATGCAGTTGCCGCAGCTATGATGGAACGCGTGCAAAAATTCTTGGACCGGGAGAGCTTGCGGACGTAGCGAAATCCAGGTAATTGTTGTTCGTCGCTGTTGCAATTGAAGCTTTGTTTTCGGAATTTCATACATTGCGAAACCCTAACAATTCGAAGTGGCTGAATTTTTTGGTTCATTTAGGGTTTCGATTTAGCTTGTTCTGGTCTTGGTTTAAGGTGAGATCATGTTGCTCGTGGATTCATCCGCCGTGAGCGAAAAATGAGGCTTCTACTCACAGACGAGTATTTTTCTGCGTTAGCTCTCTGTTGCTGTAATTTCTCACATTGCAAAAACCCTAATGTATCTTCTCCATTTTTATACTGATTTTGTAATCTGTGTCGGTTTCTTTAGGGTTTCATTTTAGGTTGTTTCGGCCTTGGTCTGAAGCGAGGTGAGATTGAGTGGACAAGCATTTTGCTGCTATTGCTCATTTTGGCTATAATTTTTCACCTTTCAAACCTTAGTGATTTGGTTTTAGGTTATTTTGGCCTAAATGAGGTGCAAAATTGCGCCATTCGTACTGAACGTAAGTGGATATGACATTCTTGGAGTATTATTCATTACAGGTGGTGATCTATTCTCCTTCCCGTTGCACTACGCAATCAATGGAAGATTAGCTTTGAATCTATTATATCTATTATACAAGTAAGTCCATCTCTCAGATAGTCAATTTCTCCAGATTTAGGTTTCTCACTTTTTGACCTGTAGATCAAGTGTTTCTAGCAATGTAATAAAGTAGTGAAATTGTGAATTTGGCAGGACAGAGACGTTATGATAGGAAGCAATCGGGTTACGGAGGTCAGATTAAGCCCGTTTTTCATAAGAAGGTACGTGTAGTTATCAACTTCTGAACTTTCATGTTTTGCTCCAACTCTAGAGTAAATATTGATCGCCAAAATGTTCACATTCAATGGCCCCAATTAGGTTTCCTTGATTTTGAGGCTGTAGTCCGGATTCTCTTTCTGTATTGTAGGGTTTCTATGTTTCTAGTGAGAAGGTTTTTTTGCCTGACTTGTTGTTCTGGTTCCTTTCATTTGTGACCTGAAAAAAGAAAAGAAAACCTTCTTATGAGACAGAGGGAGTAACTTCTATGCAGTGATCTCAAAACTGGCTAAAATTAGGTGGATTTCTACCAGAAAAATAGGACTGCTAAACATACAAAGAAAGAAAATGATTTTTTTCTGAAATGTAGCGAGAATGCTCATCATGATGTAAATATGTAGCAACTACATGAGGTGATATCTGCGGATATCATCATTGTATCACCTTAATATATCGAGGGTATTGCCAGATATCATGAGTATTGTATGCACTGGATAGCAATAGTAGATACCATTTATGTGGGAGGTCGCATAATTTTCTAAATGTCATAAAGTGGTTATGAGATCATTGCTTATATAGTAGCGATATCTCTGTAGAAAGCTATCTGAGTGTTTTTAGTAAAAGAAATTGTAGATGGCCTAAAAATTGTAGATGGCCTAAAATTTCTACAATTGTAGAAATTGTAGTGTTTTTAGTAAAAGAAAATGATTTTTTCTGAAATGTAGCGAGAATGCTCATCATGATGTAAATATGTAGCAACTACATGAGGTGATATCTGCGGATATCATCATTGTATTACCTTAATATATCGAGGGTATTGCCAGATATCATGAGTATTGTATGCATTGGATAGCAAAAGTAGATGCCATTTATGTGGGAGGTCGCATAATTTTCTAAATGTCATAAAGTGCTTCTGAGATCATTGCTTATATGGTAGCGATATCTCTGTAGAAAGCTATCTGAGTGTTTTTAGTAAAAGAAATTGTAGATGGCCAAAAAGAAAGAAATGCTTCGAGTTTTAGGGTTTCAAGTTAGAAAGCGCCAACGGGAAAGATGAAAGTGGCAGCCAGTGATCTCAAAATTGTAGGGTTTGAATTATTCCAGAACATGTTAATACATAGCTAATATCAAGGTAATAGGTATGTACTACCTAGGTGCTACTTAGGCAATACCTGGGTGGTACCTAGGTTTAAAGAGGCTTACACATCTTGACTTTATATGGAAAATCTGGCTATTTATTCTTTTTATTTTTCAAAAATTTCTTAGCGAGCACAAATTTTATGTAGCAATGTGATTAAAATTAGCAACCAAAAAAACCGCTGGTGTATAGGATTTTGATAGACGAGATCTTTGAGTAATCCAGCAGCCAATGATTTATGTCTTTGCACTTCATATTCCTAATTGTTTTGTGAAGATGTTAACAGTTGGTTGATTAGCAGAACTTATTTGAAGTTTATAAAAGTTCTTAACATTAAACTAATGTCAATGTGGTCAATGGCACGGGTCCCACTATCTACTACAATGCATGCTACTGAATGTTATGGCCTTCAATACCACCGTATTTTGGCAGTACCTATTTGTAAGTGGCGGACTGATATTCACTAACAGTGTGTTATTAGAAGCCATTTCAAGTGTTCTCTTCAGGTCATTTGTAATTATTCTTCCTTTTCTAAAAAATCAATACCTTCCACTTGAGATCTTTTGGAGCTTCCAGAACCTACTCATCATCCAACGACAATTCAGTGCCATGCCCCTCATGATGGGTAGCTTTTTTTCCTTTTCATGCAAGACAATTTTTATTAGCTTTTTGAAAGTTGAGGGAAAAAAAAATCCAGTACTGTACAATACAATGATAAATAACTTTTTTACCTGAGTTCTTTGTGAATAATTTGGATTCTTTGTGAATAATTATCTTATTTTATTTTATATTTTGTGCAAAAATAAATAAATAAATAAATAGTTTTACACTTTGTGAAAATTTTCATTGCACTACCGGAGTATTATAGCAGGGCCGCCAAAAAATAATTTTAAAAAAAAAGAAAAAATGTAAAAAAAGTGGAAATTATAAGTACAAAAGAGAAAAAATATAATAAGTTACTTTAATTTATATTTTTCTATTTCTAATCTATTTTGGCCATGGCCATATTTAATCATTCAAAAAATTAAAATTAAAAAATTGAGCAATGGACCTTTTATTCAAAAAATATTAAATATGGGTCTTGACCCTATTATCTATTATAGTATACAGCTCGGTTTCTCTCACTCGACCGTTCCGCGCTGGAATCCATTGAGGAGACAACCCAAGCTCAATGTGCTCAACGGCACGGGTCCCACTAGTAGTATACCGTACCAGGAAGGCAGGGTTGGCAGAAAATAATTCCCCAAAAAAATGCCGAATAAATAAATAAATTTATCAAGTATTTTGTCGAAATCAACAAAAATGAAGTCAACAAAAATCGTAGACAAAAAACAAAAGAAAACGTTTAGCCGCTAGTAAAATTCAATGTTAGTTATTAATAGCCGAATTTTTAATAATTGTTTTTGAAAGTGCCGACCTCCGCTTTTTGAACTTTTATTAATTATTCGACACAAAAGTGCCGACCCTGCCTTCCTGGTATGGTATTGCTTGTGGATACCTGGCAGACTCCTCTTCTCTGGAAAAATTTAGGTATAGGCTAGTATATCATGTTTGAAAATAGGGATACTAGTGTCACTAGTGGATATGCTCTTACTACATTGTATGCAAGGCAATTTCGAAAATAAATAAACAAGCTCAATTCAACCCAACCCCAATAGTGCTCAACCCACACTCGATTCCACCCAATCTCCTATGTGTTCAGTAACTCAATCCAACCAAGGGCCGTCTTGCAAGTGATGATGGTGATGAGAAACTTTAAGCCTTGCATGTAATTAGGAGTTGCCTCTTCATCCTAACTCTAAGTGATTACCATAATTCTAAGTGATTATCATATTATTTTTCTTGACACTATAGATTTAAGTGCTTTTTAAAATTTGTCCAAGATTCCAATTTAAATTTGTCCAAGTATTATAACAAGTATTCATGGTTTAAAATGACCACTTTGATTTTTCATATTGTAGAAAGTATGATTTAAATGGAAATTTTATTTAATAGTTTATCAAGTGAAAAACATAGGATGTGTATATTCCCAAAAAAAATTCATAATAAGCATCTCCAAATACCGGTAATTCTTTTTAAATGGAAGGAAAAAAAAAAAGAAAAGGGAAAACCCCAAATATTGATTCTGTCTTAAATTACACATCCACAATACATACTAGTAATTAATGTATTTATATAAACTAGTAATTAATGTATTTAGTGTAGTAACTCACAACAATGTCATCCTCAAAAGTGGTTCATACAAGTGTATTTGAACTTATCTATACATAAGTACAAGCAAATTTAAATCAAAAGTTTTCTTGATGATGGTATTAAATATAATCTTTTCCTTTCATGACTATGATTTCTAATTAAAAAAAAATTCAAGAAAATATAATTGGAAATATAACATCCTCATTAAATTATGTTTATTTTTATTTTTATTGTTTTACTACACAATCGGAAAATAGTTTTTGTAAGCACTAATGAGTGTTACGAAATCTCTTACTTAATTCAACTCACTCTCAAGACACTATTGGAATCAACATCTGCATGCATAAAAGACTATTGACTACAATAAGACTTAGATTGTACGATCAAAGTTCATACCAAAGAAATAATAAAAAAGTAATAATGATTTTTCCAATTTTGATTTTGTCAAGAAGTTTCTTAATGATGTATGATTTTATTAAAGTTGATTATATTCAAGTAATTACAAGGTTTATTTGTATATATGAAAAATGACGTAGTGAAAATAAACTAGGACTCCGCTTCTCTCTGCACTACCAGTGATGAAATATCAATTTTATACATGGTGTTAATGATTATTAAAAAAATCAAAATTATGATTATAAACATGAATTATGACTTTATAAATTATTGCTTCGCTTCTCTCAACACATGAAAGGCCATGAAATTGAACAAACGAAATGGAACAATCATAGGAAGACCATTCGAGAATGTGAAAGGCTAGGTTACATCATAGAAAGGTTACACCCTACTTTAAAATTGTCTAGTGACGGTTCGCTGGCTTACAGACCCTATAAGCATTGAGAATCCACAAGTGGAACCTATAGTCATCAATACCATTTTTTTAAACCACCTCCGACTTGACGACCTAAAGTTGTCACTTGAATGAATAAACTAGGGCTTCGCTTCTTTCTCCGCACTACCAATGACGAAATATCAATTGTAACATGGTGTTAATAACTATTAATTTTTTTAATTCAAAATCATAATTATAAACATAAATTACCACTTTAAAATTAGCACTTTGCTTCTTTCCGCACATAAAAGTCCATGAAATTGAAAAGACATGAAAGGCTAGGTTACTTCACATAATGGTCTTCGAGGACGGAATCAAACACTCATGGGAAGACCATCCAAGGTTGTGAAAGGATAAATTACATCATAGAAAATCCTATTCTAAAAGTGACAGATTGACAACTTGCCGACTTGCTTACATACCCTATAAGCGTTGGAATCCACAAGTGGAACCTATATAGTCATCAATACCATTTTTTTTAAACCAACTTTAACCTTAAGTCGTAACTAGAATGAATCCATATTCATTTTACATGCCAGCAAGAAAATTAGAGGTAGTACAAGACTTCTCACATGCAAATAAGAAGTCTCAGTTAGAGGTAGTACAAATCTTTCTACGTGTCAACAAGGAGTTTGTTGGAGGTAGTACAAGTCTTTTCACATGCTAACAAGAAGCTCGATGAATGTAATTTAATTCATTTAATTTGGCAATGACTCTTCTCACGTGCCATGAAAGAATCCATTGTTAGTATTTTTACGTTATGATGTAAACAAATACTATATTAATTCTTAGTGGTCTTGCTTCAATCTACATTTGAAACAAAAAACCAGGGCTTTGCTTCTCTCTATACTACCATTGACAAAATATCAATTTTATACTTGGTGTTAATGACTACTAGGGCTTCGTTGCTCTTCGCACTACCAATGACGAATGATATATTATGATACATTGGAAATGTATACTAGTATCAAAACTGTCGGTAGTATCATTTTCTTTATCACCCTACCCTGCGACTGCACAAAACAGAAGATCACATGCATGAGTCCATCGACACAAACCTAAAGTAAAAAGTGCAAGCCTAGATTTGCAACGTTAAATCTCTCTGTTTTGACATTCCAATCGTGAAAATTTACCCTAGACGTCTTCAACGATGATCAAATGTTTTGTTATCATACCTATAACCCCACTTGTTGTCAAACCATGCCACAACCTTCAAGAAACCATTGCCTAATTGCAGTTGAGATTGTTATGTTAAACTTTGGCAAGGGCCAACCTAATATAATAAGATAGGTTTGAGGTTTTCATCAACTTGCCATGTGCCGCATCCTTCAAGGGCTTCAATAATTCTTCCAACGTTGGAAATTGAAATGGGTTCACCTCGATTACTAAATTGCAATTGGTTTAGCTATATTCTACCTGAAAGGAACAAAATGCAGAACTAGGTCACAATCAAGAAGACAGTCTACATGTATAGTACAATTCTTTTTGCAATTCTTAAACTCCTTGATACCACATATTTGTAACAAGTTACTATGTATTATGTAAGAGAGTGGGTTACTAAATTTGCAAAGAGAGTTTTGAATTAGATATGTTCATTTCCTAGACTTAAATGAGAGAACAATGGATTTGATACTAAAGAGGTGATACATACACCAGAACATACACATCATGATCAAATATGTAAAAAACGACTATTCAAGAAAATACGTAGACATTACAGTTTTTTCATGAAGAAAAAAACCAACAGAAACAATTCAAATACAATGTTTTTGTAAAGTCTCTCACCGGCCATTGGGCTTCATTGATCAAGCAAAATATATATAACACTTTCATCACAAGTTCTCTCTCGAATGCCAAAATTCTTCTACTTTGTCGAAACCTTGTATTTTTTCAAGCATTCTGTAACTAGGTTAGTACTACATGAAATTGGGTAAAAAAAAACATGCATGCATATAACTTAAACCTCGTCTCACAGTCCCGCGACACATGCTGACGTTGTAGTTGATTTCCAAGAAAATGGACATTTTCCTCAAAGCTCAAAATAAGAGACCTCTTGAAGTGCAAAAAAGAAATATAAGACAAGGATTGAAACAAATGTTAACAGAAGAAATTAGGCCGAAAAAACATGCATGTATATGAACCTTGTCTTACAGTCCATCTCACATTGTAGTTGGTTTCCAAGAAAGCTTAGTACCAGCAGAAACATGCTTATTAGAGGAGGAATTTGAACCAACACAAAAGGAGACTGCCGCCGCCTTCGCAGCATACCCTTTTGTCACGAACATACCCTTTTGTAGCCTTGTAGAAGCTTCTCTATATTATGTTCATAAATTCACAAAGTCCTTCTAAGGTTTTATAGATAGTATAAATAGATGACGAGACGAAGGGTTTTTCAATCAAGTCAATACCAGTATTGAAGTCCTCTTGTATTCAAGTATTTGTGAACTTCCTTTGCATTGCAACCCTTTGTCTCTTGTAGCACTTGTTGAGAGTTTCTTTTTGTACAATCTTTCTTATATTCCGTTTGTTCCCATCCTTTACAGGAGTCCACTAGCCGCATCGCTTCTATCAAATTTGCTTTTAGGATGGCACAATGGAGCACCCGCAGCTGCACAACCACCAACCGGGGAAGCCTCCGCAAGTCGCCTCACATGAAATTGTATTTCCGTTGACAACCAACGTGTGAAAATTTGCCAAGTTCCACTTACACAGATCCTCTCGCGCGGCTGCCAACCCCTGAATAGCATTTTTCCACAACGGAGTTGTTGGTGCTCTACTAAAAGGTGAAAGCACTATGCAGTTGAGACCAGAGAGGTGTTGTACAATACACTCCACAAGCAAAGCCATAGAGTGCAATTCAAAGACACAAACACAAAAATCGATTGCAAAAATCCACGCCGATCAAAGAGCAACCGGAAGTGCAGAAATTCCACTCCGCCTATTTCATTCCTAGAGAGTGACAAGGTGTAGATGAAACCTCACATATCATTTTACAAATGTTCTGAATTTTCAAAGACGAAATGCAAACGTGAATGAACTGCCAACAACAAAGTTGCCACCAAGATGAGGAAGATGGAAAGGTAGTTGAAGTGCACCTTATTTACTCCAAATTATCCCAGAGACTCTTGCTATAAAACCCTCAAACCTTGTATGCTCCGTCACACAGTCAGGTGCTCAACATAGAGCAAAAGAGGTAACGCCATAGTCGGCAGATGCTCTGCAGAAACAAATGAATCCGCGAAGAAGCTGCCTTTGAAGACTCCGTGGCGGCAATCTGAAATTGTCGTGCAATACTATGGAATGGTCATAGAGATGAGACGAAATAGAATCAGTCATGGCGACGAAATGGAACTGTCGTGCTAGCGAACCTACCATCCTATGAATGCTAAACCAGCTCCGACTTAGGTTGTCACTAGAATTAAAAATAATAATTATAAACATGAATTACCACTCTATAAATTAGTGTTTTACTTCACTCCACACATAATGGGTCTTCAAGGACAAAATGCAACAATCATGGGAAGACCGTCCAAGAATGTGAAAGGCTATGTTACATCATAGAAAGGTTATTGTACTCTACGTTAGAATTGTTCACTGACAGCTTGAGGCTCGCTGGCTCGCCGACTCGCTTAAATACCCTATAAGCGTTGAGAATTTACAAGTGGAATCTATAGTCATCAATACAATTTTTCTAAACTAGCTCCGACTGAAGGTCATCACTGAAATTATTTTTTAACGGTGACGTGCCTAATTTACATTGTTCGAATGTGTAATACAAACCTTTTTATTTATGTAAAACATGTGGAAAACGATTACTTTTGTTGGCCTTTCAAATTTGAGATATTACGCATTTAAAAAACTATTTGAAAAAAATCTTTTCTTTTTTCGTAAAAGTTGTATCATTTAACCCTTGAGAGCCATGTGCTAGTGCAATTGCCAGTTGTTGAGTGGAAACAATGCAAGTGAATTGTTATTGGAAAGTCCTATTGTATTCAAAAGTTTCAAATGAGCTTTTATTCTCATTTTTTGAAAATATACTAAAAATGTTCCAAATTATAACTTTGGCAACATTTCAACCACTCTATTGTTGATGAAAAGTTCTTGCGTACCTTCTTTTACAACAAAGTTGAAATTATTTCAATAACCTTTCCATTGTCATTGCCTTGGATGTAATAAAGAACCTCCAATATATGAAGACAATTCACTATTTTTCAAGACAAGTTGAAATTATTTTGGACCTTTGAATTATGAATTATCTTACAATTATGAGTGTTGATTATAGAATAGATGCCAACATGTAACATACATGTATGAACCACAAAGACCGGCTACTGCATGGTGTAGAATTGGGGGTGCGGGTGCAAAACATTTTTGGAATATTCTATCCTGTCATCACTTCCATGTGGTAGTTTAGGGTTCAGGGTTTGAGATTTGGAGTTTAGGGTTTAGAATTTGAAGTATAGGGAAATATTTTGGTTAATGTCGGTGAATATTCAGGGAATATACCGCACCTACATCCCGCACCTGATAGCCCCCACACCTCACACCCACACTATATCTCCTCTCAACCTTGCACTCTAATGGCAGAAAAATGAAGGACATCATGTGTGTCACAATCATTACTTCGTTTCATAACTAGTTGATGACTTTTCAACGCTAACGTGGCTCCATCCCATTGGCAACCCGTCACCATCGCCATCACAACTTATAACCTTCTCTCCTTTCAACTTGCATCCTACACCCTTGAATCATGAAGATCAAAGGTTGTGATTGAAAAGTGAACAACTGTTATGTATGATAACCTACTCGCCACTACCACGACTCGTCGGTTATCTATTACATAAAATGGATGAATGAATGGTAGTCGCATTGCATTCGTTGGTCACCAGTTCTCATCCGTCCATTGGCACCCACCGTCGGATGAAATTAAGGCCATCGCCGCCATTCAACTCACGCACAACAATTTGAATCCATGTTCGTTCTCCTTGGTTGCGCCCCTGGTTTGGTTGTAGAATTTGAATTTGTGTTGCAGGGGACTTTTGAGGTGATTTTAGGGCTTCGAGGTTCTTCTTGGAGTTTTCTCCATGCGGCGAACCGCAAGGATTTCTGGACAATTGGTAACAGCAAAAGACTGCTCGGACATTGTTCTCGGAGGTGAGACGACTGAAGAAACGATTCTCTTCGAGAATTTTGTGACGTCTATTTTGTTCTTGCCAGTGATCGTGCCAATACACAAGTGAATGTTGGCGTTTCAGCAGCGCCTGCTCCTTCTCCGTGAGTACAGAAATGCCATCATCCTCATTGTTTCTTTCTGTAGAGAGGGAGGTTCAGGGTTCAGGGTTTAGGGTTTTACTATGTGCTGGTTGATTATTTCCTCTTAAAGGAGTCTGTTATGTAATGAAAGTGATGGAGTTGGTGTCTTTCCTAGAGAATTCGACGATCAGTAGTAGAAACTAATCTCCTGTTCTGGCTTGGTTCCGAATGCAAGCTGAATTCTTTCGACCTCTTTAACCCCTAAGTATTCAGTTCACTGTCTCCGTGAAGATTGCTGTAGGTTTTGAGAGTGCTGAGAGTGAACGAGCTCGTGCTTGAGCTTGTGAAGATTCACGTAGTGAGGTTGTTGTAGTGTTGATTTTTTATGGCCTCATTCGGTTGTTGTTCTCTGAGAGTGAGGAGCTCTCGAATGCCGTGGCACCTGCGCATTTGTGCTTGTCAAAGTGTTCATCAATTGCAATGCTCTCCTCTTTTTCTTTCTCCTATTTTGAGATTCTGAGGCGCTTCGTTGAAACTTGAAACCGCATCGCCGAAATCGCCTCTTTCTTTGGAGCGTAAGTCTTGAGGCTGGTGCGATTCCGAGATATTTAGCTGTAGAGTTCATTGGCCATTTTGCTCCCAATGGCGGGGTCTCCTTCCGGTCCAGTGTTTCAATGGGGAAACAAGGAGGCCGGTACTCATTCAAATTACGAGAGTATGTGCTACAAGGGCGTTTGGTACAATCTTTATGATTGTGTTTTTTGTAGATCAGGTTTAAAGAAGTAGTGTGTAGGGAAGTTGATGAGGTTGTTGAGGATGAAGGCTTCAGAAACGTTCGTATTAGATGGTTTTTCCAGCCTTGCGAACTTCCTGTCTCTGTACTTAAAAGATCTCCAGAACTGAAAATAGAAAGCCTGCTTATGGCCAATTATGATAACTTTCAAGACATGTTTTGATTGTTTAAAAGCACAGGATGTGATTTCTTCTTTCTGTTGGTATACTTTGCTATTTTCCTTGAAACGATTGTTTTCAATTCCTGCACAAGTGTGAAGGATAAATTTCTAAAGGTTTTTCTAGTGGGGTCTGAGTGTGTATTAATTTGCAGATATTCCCCGCAAGACCTTGGATTGTGTATTTGTGTAAGTGTCGGCATTGGAGATCGATGATGAATATGTGGAATAAGGATAGAAGCGAAGGTGGAATGCCGGATCATCTCCAGGTCGCCCGAGACTTGCGAAATAAGCTGGATGAAGTTATACAATCAGGCACAGGAGGATCTTCAGAGATAAGAGCAGTAATTGAGTTTGCTTTACAACAGCTGGGTGTTGGATGCAATGCCCATACTCCCAGGGACACCAAAGCGGGGAGAGTGGAAATTATTGAGGACCACGGCATATGTGGACACAGTTGTTCAGAGCATAAGGAATTGATGAGCCCTGTTGTTTGGGGGACTTTGCCTAAGGATTTGTTGCAACTTGTTCTTGCACGTCTTCCACTTCGCGAGATCATCCGGCTCCGATGCCTTTCAAAAGAATGGAACACGACCACGAAAACAGCAGGCTCTGTGTTTCTTCAAGGCTGTGATCATCGAGTTTTTGGTCTTGTTTCGGAGAGGCAGGATCTTGAGAGTGGCGGGATGTGGGTGAGAGTTTTTGACACAAAGGCAAACAGATGGCATGCCTTTGATATTCTTGCTGGCGTTTTGGGTGGAAATGACCGACTACATGGGATGGCTGCGGGTGATGGAGGGTTAATATGTTTTGTGTCTTCGTCAGTGAAGAAGAAGGCGAATCGTTTGCGTGTTGTTGTGGTAAATCCATTGACACGAGAACATAAAGTTCTTCCTCGACTACGTCGTTTGAGCACTGTCCAACCGGAGATGGTGCAACTTACCATGGAGCGCCCAACAAATTGCTATAAAGTGATTGTTGTTGGGCCGCACAAAGCGTCCCCTTCAGGTTTCCTAGCTGAAATCTACGACTCTGTGACTCAACACTGGATTATAGTAGATCAATCATATGATCACCTTGTATTCGGTTCTCATTTCTCGTGGGAGAGAGATGACAACGAGGAGTTTTGGGAGGTGGATGGCGATGGCCCATGTGCATATGACTGTCGAGGTCGACAGCTATGTGATTTTTGTGGTCTAAGTCCAGTTATGCCCTTTCCAGTTGCAGGACATGAAGATCAAGTATATACAATGCTGAAGAACCATCTTTTTGTGTTGAAGGAGGACAGACGCCAATCACGCATCCACGGAAACCATCACCCATGGCATCCAAGTTCAACTTACTCCATCATAGAGTTTTCTGCTCAAATTTGGGCAGCAGAATGGGTGAAAGTAAAGACCTACGAGTGCAAACCTCTTGAGCGCCCTCGGAGGGTAAACTCGCCAGGATATTTGATGGATATGCATGCAACCCAGGATTTTCTGTTGGTGGTTGCAACCAACATGGAAGAACCCCCGTATCATCACCAACTGGCGTGGTTGTACGAAAATTCTTCTGGTACGTGGCGTGACATTCCAGGAATACCAAATAGTGAACGGTATGGTCACAATCCTTACATGTGTGAGCTTCGGTGGAATGTTGCTCCGTAGATCCAAGAGATTATATCCTTTTGTACTGTATAGATGAAGTTGTTTCAGACTGTTTCACGCTATTTGAAGCTGTTTAAAAGTCTGAGTTGTATAGTTCTGAAGATGGTGAAGATTGTTTTCTTCATTTTTGCTGAAGGAGTGAACTTTTGCTGATGGCAATTTCATGTTTTGTAGACTTTTGTTCCATGATGAATTGCTAAGCTCCGTTGTCACATGAATTGTGATCCAGTTCATCCACTTTCCTGTGGATCTCTTGTGAGAATTAATTGCCTCCTCTCACCATTATGGCCAGGTTTAACTTAACAGCGCCCTTGTACAAGTTTCAAATCGTATCCATTTTCAGTGCACTTGTCTGAAACTCTGATAACACATAATGACACTAGAAAACGAGGACGTTGAAATGGCAGGTCCAGGAAACAAATGCCATTTTCAAGCTGCTGCTCCCACCGTTGTATCGACCAGCTGCCGCGATCTATTCATTCAGTCACCGTCTTGCAACATTTGCCTGCTCATTAAGATCTCCACAGCCTCAGCAGGTATGTACCAATTGTCATATTCAAATTAACGCCTATGCTAAAGGCTTACAACACGAAACTATAGCAGTTTCGAATCGCCCAACTGAAACTTACGCAGGCTTGAATTCTTCAACTAATCGACAAGGTGAACCACAAATCTATACCTTCACAGAGCTCTGAACATTCCAACGTCACATTCATGGCGATCTGAAGTTTGAATCCATCCTAGCTTAGATTCAGAACGCATTTTGGCACTCCAAAATGCGTCGATTTAATGAATATGACAATACCAACAATGATACACGACATAAGGTTCTTTAGCAGTTAGTGGAGTCCTCCCTTTTCAAGCATTGTTGACAATGTCTCACCACACAATCTTTAACTAAAGATGACGTGGACTTGCCATGATTCGGAAATTGCTACAGTGATTCGGTAATTGTGGTCCAGATTATGAGGTGTTGCAGAGAAGGGCTAAAGAACCTTATGGAATAGTCAAACCGACATTGACAAGAGATGACGATTATAATGCACTCACCCAGCACCTACAGGACATCGCTTACGTCGGCCACGAATCAGGCTCTGCTGGAACGTGTGCATTTCTGTTCTATTGAAGTCCAAATGTGTCCAATCGTAGAAAAGAGATGCTGACATGATAGAAGAGTAATATAGGTTTTGCACCCACATGAAATATGATTATATATGAAATAAGAAACTTGCGTGAAATAAGATTTCATGCAGAGGGTTCAAATCATTTTAACCCTTTAGTGCCCAGGAAACCGCTAAGTGGTCACCAGAAAATGAAATGCTATAAAATTTGTGAACCATCTGAAGTTTAGATGTGTAACTTTTGATTCTGTAGATAATGCAAAAAGAAAAATTGGAATCTGACTTTCTTAGATATCCAAATACCTATGTACAAAACACCAAAATATTGAAAATACCTCAAAATACACCAAATAATTACAAATACAACACATGTATTATGCGGTATTTCTTGTATTCGAAAGTTTGATATCTTGTGATTTTTTTTGAATTGTGTTCTCTTGTTCATGTTCCATTAGTGTATGTATTCCGATCTTGATCAATGTGCCAACTCCTTTCTTATTTTAACGGATAAATTTTGTCCTAAACCGTACATGGATAAGTCACTCTCACTTATAAAATTCACAATAATTATGTATAAGTCCGTTCTTGACATGAACGATTGCAATAGAGAGGTGTTGACAAAGGTCATTGCTAAACATCTTCACTTTCATTTTTGAAAATTTAATCCAAATTCTATTTAACCTTGAAGTCACACACCCTCCAAAATCTCATTTTTGAGTGTGCATTATACAGTTCAAAGACATACTATAATCTTCCAATCCAACGGTCCGATCTTACCAAGATTTAACCAACACTTGTTTCATTAAGCTATGCTTACATTTATACAGTTGAATACTATAAATAGTATCCCTAATTAACCATGCTATCAGTTTCAGCAGTTAGGGTTAATTTTCAGCAACATTAACCCCTAAAGGACCAAGGATTCATGATTTAAAATGACAAATTTAGACAATCATATTGTGAAAAATATAATTCAAGTGGGTCCAAATTTTACATCTCTGGAATCAATGAAGAACATTGCATGTATTGGTCAAAAAACAAATAAATTTAAATAAAAGGAAGTCTACAAAAGACCTACTCAAAACTCATAAAAAATACATGAGGTCCTCTAGTGGCCCCATGGTCCTTTAGGGGTTAAATATGATACATCATCAATTAGTCAAACCAATGTACGGGGAGATCCAGCAACTAGTGTAAATTCTGCCGAATGGAATTGCCAAATTATTGGTTGAAATTCATAGTTTCAGGCTAAAAACCGGATAAAATTTGTGATACTCAGGTGCTACCTAGGTGACACATAAGTAATAACCGGATGGGATCTTGTCTAAAACCGGTTGCTTTTGGAAAATATTGGATTTTTGTTGGTTCCCTTGGAAAAATCCCCGTTCAGTGGTTCAAACCTTGAGAGTTCCGGCTGTCATCTTCTTCTTCAGCCTTAACCCTTTAACGTCCATATCCACCACCAATTTCAAAGATGTGTTATAAAATGTTTGATGAATCACAAAAATGGAGTTGATATACAAAGGAAAGTTGAAAATCTCAATGTGCAAATCACATCTGTTCGGTTGGATTTATTATATTTTTTTGTTAGTAGTTTTTAATTAATTTTGCAAGGTTTTCTTTTGAAATTCACCTTAAAATCCCAAAATCAAAATATCTTATTTTGAAGATCCATACTATACAAACGGTAGTCAATTAGCACAAGAACGAAGGAAAATTTGGATGGATGAAAAATTGTACGGGATGCAGTCAAGAGAAGGCTTACAATCAATTCATCATCTATTACATGGACATACTTAGGCATGTGAAAGGGTTAACTTTTTTGCATCATACTTTAGGTTGTTTGTTTGTTTTGTATGATTGTTACATTAAGATCTCTCTGACTGTGCACTTGAAGCCTCCGTACTTGGTACCGTTGGAAAGCTCTCAGTAAGGAGGGGTGCACCAAATTTGTTTTGTTGCGTTTGGACCTACGGTGTGAATGATATGGATTTTTAATTAGTTTTTGTCACTATAAATTGAATTAAATTATGAAAAATGGAATATGGGAGTTTTTAATGTCATTCATCGCATCGTTGGGTAGCTCTCGGTGAGTAGGGGTGCACCAAAGCTTTTAGACCGATGGTGCAAAAGTTATGGATTTTTAATTGAATTTCATCACCATATATTGAACTAAACTATGGATAAATCATTCCAAAAAGCAAAAGCAAAAATAAAAGTATGAAGAATGCACGGGAACATGAGGAGCTTGAGGAATATGGGGAACAAGGAAGCATGGGGAACATCTAGGGCAACGGCACATGGCCGCACTAGTAGGGACACAATTTCTCTTCGCCTTTGAATGAGCTATAGTAAAAAGCTTCAATTGTCGCTGGACAAAAAATTTCAATTTTAGTGTAGTGACAAATCTCGTTTGGTGTTTTCACTATCAAACTCTTTGCTATATTACAAGACGTAGTATAAAACTAAAATATGATAGCAAAGATTCAACAAATGTTAAAAATGTTAAAAATTCTAAACCACCCTGCAACCCCAAGTGCTTCTTTAATGTCAATGTTACATGCAACCACTACCATACCCAAAAGACAAGGTCGGCAAAAAATAACTACAAAAAGAGAAGCCCAAAGCTTTAAAGAATTATTTATTAAAAAAGTTCTATTTTCTATGGTGAAAAGAATAATCTTAGAGGAGCTTCTGTTGTTTTGGTAAGGTGCAAGGCTTGAATCTCCATGACAACGCACAACATTGTGATTGGTTGAAAAAAAGAACGGCTAAAACTTGTTCCAACCGTCTTTTAAGCTAAAAAACCAATTTTGCCTTTTCTCTTGAGGAAATTTCTTGCTTGACTTTACAGATAACTCTACTACATCTAGAAGGTTTATTTGAAGTTTTCTCATTTTAAATTTACACTAAAAAACTTTTTACACCAACATTAAATCTCCAAAAAGTCAAACAATTGAGTTAACCGAAAACAAAAGAGGATGCAACAGGAGTCAAACAAGAGTCTTGTCACTAAAAATAAGATCCACTGTCACATATTCTCAATGAATAGTAACTTGGTCTTGAATTGAATAGTAACTTGGTCTTGAATTGAATAGCAACTAAGGGTTGGGGGAACGTGTTTGCAACTGAGAGTCCCGCAGCTAAGATACTGTCAGGTGCTTGTTTTAGAGAATTTAGAAACTCGGCTTAGTCTTAGTTTTAGAACTTTCTTCAACTCAAAACGAGTCTAACATGAGTTTGAGATGAGTTTCCTCTTTGGGAGCTTCTTTACAGTTAACTCTAATGTCCCGGACACTAAATCACAATTATAGAGTACTAATAAAGTTTTAATGCGATGAAATGACAAGAGCCCAAATCACAAGATTCGCGTGGAAATAATAATGCACAAAATAGATCAGGTGGGCAGGCACATGAGTCAACAACCTGAATTATTCCCACTGGAATCTCTCAGATGAAATCCACCTCTCCTCCACCGTCGGATGAGAAAGCCCCACCAGGCCAAAGCCTTCCTTCCTTTATAGCCTCTCTGCCTCCTCGAAACCTTGTTGTCTCTCGCCCATTCCTTTTCTCCATTCACCGCAACCTCGTCTCCAGATCTCCTTCTAGATCCCGCTCTCGCACCTTCGGTGAGTTTCTCAACAATCCACTGTTGTCATCGTTCCCACCAATTTTTGTTCTTTCAGTTTAAGCTTCTTCCTCCTCCAAGATCTCGCCTCGTTTTCGCCGCTCGGTGGTTGTATTTGGATCCGGTTTTGGGCACCGTTTTTTTTTGGCTATCCTCGATTTTCTTGGTGTATTGTAGGTGGGTGGTGTTTTTCTCTTGGAATGAGTTTCTTGGGTGTGTTGTATGGGTTTACTCGATGAATGGCTGTAGCATTGGGTCTTACGGCAAGGGTTTTGACTCGTGTCGAGGGTTTAGCATACCGAGAGTACTTCTGGAGAATAATGGCATTGTGGTCGTTTCATATCGCTTGATCTAATGTTGACTCGAAATGAGGGAATGTGGAGCGTTTTGATAGTGATCATGTCGTTTTTTTAGTTTGGATCTCGGGCTTAATGAGTCATTTATGACGAGTGAGTGAAGCTTTTTTAATGTGTGTAATTGTAATGCTGCTGAAGGACCTTTATTGAGGAGCGCTGAATGATGAATATATGTGGTACTTGTGCAGACTTGTTGAGGAGTGAGTGTGAAGGGGACCACTGCCATTTGTTGGAATGGGTTCTGAGGGGGTGGAGTACAGCGTGGCGGAATGGGGCAACCAGGCGCTGGAGGTGGCGGACGAGGAGATCTACAACCTGATCGAGCACGAGAAGGTGCGGCAGTGCAGGGGCATTGAGCTGATCGCGTCGGAGAATTTCACGTCGCAGGCGGTGATCGAGGCGCTGGGGTCGGCGCTCACCAACAAGTACTCGGAGGGGCTGCCCGGCGCGCGCTACTACGGCGGCAACGAGTTCATCGACCAGATCGAGAATCTGTGCAAGGCGCGCGCGCTGAAGGCGTTCCATCTGAAGAGCGACAAGTGGGGCGTGAACGTGCAGCCGTACTCCGGCTCTCCGGCCAACTTCGCGGTGTACACGGCGCTGCTGAACCCGCACGACCGCATCATGGGGCTGGATCTGCCGTCCGGCGGGCACCTGACGCACGGCTACTACACGTCCAACGGCAAGAAGATCTCGGCGACGTCCATCTTCTTCGAGAGCCTGCCGTACAAGGTGAACTACGAGACCGGGTTCATCGACTACGAGAAGCTGGAGGAGAAGGCGCTGGACTTCCGGCCCAAGATGATCATCTCGGGCGGCAGCGCGTACCCGCGCGACTGGGACTACAAGCGGCTGCGCGGGATCGCAGACAAGGTGGGCGCGCTGCTGATGTGCGACATGGCGCACTACAGCGGGCTGGTGGCGGCGCAGGAGGTGAACCAGCCATTCGAGTTCTGCGACGTGGTGACCACCACGACGCACAAGAGTCTGCGCGGGCCGCGCGCGGGCATGATCTTCTACCGCAAGGGGCCGAAGCCCGTGACGAAGAAGGGACAGAAGGAGGGCGAGGTGTACGACTTCGAGGACAAGATCAACTTCTCGGTGTTCCCGTCGCTGCAGGGCGGCCCGCACAACCATCAGATCGCGGCGCTGGCCGTGGCGCTGAAGCAGGTGGACACGCCGCTGTTCAAGGCGTACGCCAAGCAGGTGAAGGCCAACGCCAAGGCCATCGGCGCGTCACTGATGAAGAAGGGCTACAAGATGGTGACAGACGGCACGGAGAACCATCTGGTGCTGTGGGACCTCCGGCCTCTGGGCCTCACCGGTCAGTCAGCTGAATGCACAACCCCACTGTCAAACGAAGGAGGCTAGTTTCTGATGGATTGTTGTTGCATACTGTGGTTGTATTCACGTGACTGACGAGCTTGGGGGCGTGGGTATGGAATGCAGGCAACAAGGTGGAGAAGGTGTGTGAGCTGGCGCACATCACATTGAACAAGAATGCGGTGTTCGGCGACAGCAGTGCGTTGGCTCCCGGAGGCGTCCGAATTGGTAAGCCGTTGCACATGTGTATTGATGATTTGTCACTGATTCGATATACATTGAGAATGTGGACATGGGAGAAGGACTGGATGTGAATGGTTGGAGTGGTGTGGTGATTGGTTTCAGGAGCACCGGCGATGACGTCGCGAGGATTGAAGGAGAAGGACTTCGAGACGATCGCGGACTTTCTGGAGCGGGCAGTGAACATCACGTTGAAGGTGCAGAAGGAGAGGGGCAAGCTGCTGAAGGAGTTTAACAAGGGCGTGGAGAACAATGCGGAGATTGCGGCGTTGAAGGCGGACGTGGAGAAGTTCTCGATGTCGTTCGACATGCCGGGCTTCGACGCCAACAACTTGAAGTACGGCAAGGAGTAAATACATAAAATGAAACATTAGATCGATTCATATGAACATGTGGGGAACGATGTTCACCCTTTAGTAGAGTTGGTGATGTTAGTTTGCGAGTGCTTTCATGAAAAGGTAGTAGAGAGTGATGGAAAGGGTGGAGGCATGGTGGCTCTCCGTGTTGTAATGTGTTTACTGTTGGAACTCTCGGTCAGGATTTGACTCCCAATTTTGTAGAGGTAGGATGATTCTTTGACGAATGATGCGAATAAGGCTGAAGAAGAGTATGACAGCCGGAACTGAACTGATTGATGATGCATCATTTATATATTTAACGCTGCTGGCATAACCGTAACTGCTAAAACTGACAGCATGGTTGAGTTCTCCATTCTCTAACAGGGTAGCGTAAGGCTGTGCATATTCTGCTTGCCTTACCCAGCTACAGGGATGTATCCTCCCAAGTCCTAATTTGTGCTGTGGTTATTCAATCAAGATGTGTAAGATTGTTAGAAGCCCCAGCTCGGCTTGAAGACTGGGAAGTGTCTTTTCTAAGACACCTTCCGGCTTCTATTCAGGGTGCTTGTTGCTGGGATTTTGAAGAGGTATATCAGACGTATTGAACTTAAATATGTATTGAACCCTCTGCATGAAATCTTGTTGCATGTAAGTTTCCTATACCGGTATCGTATTTCATCATATTTCATGTGTGCAAAGGCTGCGTTACTCTTCTTCCATCATGTCAGCATCTCTTTTCTACAATTGGGAACAGTAGAAATGCGTTCTTAGTCGAAGCTAAGATGGTAATATTTGAACTCGATTGCCAAAAATATGATGTTTCAATGTCTAGAGCACTATGATGGGTTTATATTTTGGGTTCACTTTGTCGATTCGATGGAGAACTCGAGCCTGCTCCGGTTTCAGTTGGGCAACTTGAAACTGCGCTAGTTGGGCAACTCGTAACAAGCCTTCTGCATTGGCGCCAATTTGAATACGACTATTGGTGCATGCTTGCAGAGCCTGTGGAGATCTCAATGAGCAGGGAAAATGGTAAATGCTGCAAGACGGAGACAGATTTCAAACAACATTTTCCGTGTACACTAGCTTTTGCAACGAGTGTGCCTACCAGTTGGTTGCTTGCGAAGGCCCTCTCAATATCATGCTGCCAATCAGTGCGCACTGATTAGAACCCTGCTAAATTTTTATCGAGCAAATCATCGCATGGTAACACCAATTTAAACGCAGACTCAAATGGCCTTAATTATTTTTGGAGGTACCCCTGTTATTCTTGCTTCTTAGATACGCACAAATCTTCGTCCATGTGACGTTCCTCGCTGTCTTTCTACTGCCATTTGTATACGCGGGAATGATGATAAAGAGATCAATCCTTTGACTGGGAAAATGGTTACTTTTTTCATCGTGCCCGGCTCCTTGAGGAAAATAGTGCACGTTTGTGTCGATTCATGCAAAATATGTGTGAAATTGTGGTAGTCACAAGGACGTCTGCCACCAACAGAAAGAAGAATCACATCGTACGCTTTTAAACAATCAAACTATGTTTTGAAAGTTGTCATACCCTCTCCACAGAAAGAAGCAACGAAGATGATAGCATTTCTGTACTCAAAAAGAAGGAACAGGCGCAGCTGAAACGCCAACTTTCACTTCTGTGTTGGCATGATCACGGCACTGGCAAGAATAAAATAGTCATAAAGTTCTCGAAGAGAATCGTTTATTCTGTCGTCTCACCTCCGAGCATTTTTTTGCTGTTACCAATTCTCCAGAAATCCTAGCTTCGAGAAAACTCCAGGAAGAACCCCGAAACCCTAAAATCTCAAATATCCCCTGCAACACAAATTCAAATTCCACAACAACCAAACCAGGGGTGCAATCAAGGAGAACGAACATGGATAATCACAGGGACACAAGATTGGGAAATGAGAAATCTGTGAGACACTGGCAGCCATTCTCCGATCGCATGGAAGAGGAGAAGATTGGGCGGGAGAGAATGTGGGTACTATTGGATGGATGAAACCTGGCTTCGAACGAATGCAATGCGACCACCATTCATCCATTCAATTTTGAATCGATCCAACGAACGTGACACACACGACGTCCTTCATCCTTCCCTCGTTAATCCCTTCAATAGTCTACACTCATTACATTCTATAATCCCTAAGAGCCCAAGAGATCATTTTGTGGTCTCTGCCCTTCTTTAGAGGCTGCTCGAGGCCAATTTTTTTTTTTTGAATAAACTAAAATTATTCTCTAATAGAAAATCAAGTTCACCTTTCCAATCCAATTTGAATTATGCCAATTCAGGTTAAACTCTTCCTAGGGGAATGTTTTAAAGATAAACACCTTTACATTATTTAGTGTTACAAAATTTATTATTTGGAGAGAGTAATGTTGTTCTTTTCATCAATTCTTTTGCTTTCTTTGCTTATTGAATGAAGAATAAAATTCCAACCAATAATACCAAATTTTGAATTTAAAAATATAAAGTGTAAATTTGTTGAATTTTTTGAAGTTAATTGCTTCTATATTGGTTAAATTAAGATTTAAAAATATTTTTGAAAACTATATAGATAATTTTCAAACGTCATGTTTTTCATTTTTTTTGTTGGGATAAACTTTATCAAAGTTATGGAAGTTACATTTTATAGTACATCTTAGTTTTCCTCTATATACTCAAGCTTTTAGGGGATGACAGTAGGGATCTCCACCCCCTACTACTTAGTTTGATTTGTACTTATACAATATTTTTCCTTGGAATTAGAATGAAAGATGACACTTGCCATTCTATGAGGGAATTTAGTAGGAATCAAGCAAGTAAGACTTATTTAAGATGTGAAAAAATAGCATCCAAGACGATCGGAGAGCATCGGTGAGAATCTTGGAAACTATAGTAAGAGTACAAAGTCTAGGACTGAACAATGTAATGTGTAGTCCACACTTGGATAATTGTTACTCATATTTTGAAAAATTAAATGTGCAATTTACTAATAAAATATTCAAGAGCTATAGAATTCCACCCTATTCACGCTTTTGGAGAAATTGCTAGCACAACTTCAAAATTTCATAATCTATTCAAATAATACCCAATTTATATATATTTTAGTACATTGAAATCCTCTTAAAAATGGAGACAAGATTCACAAAAATAGTACATAAAAATAATAATATTTGTTTGATTATACTCCCTTTGTCTGGAAATAACGAACTTAATTTTTGGCGTGTTTTAACTTAATGGATTTCTTGCCCAAAAAAAAAGCCGTCTTAGTACTTGAAAAATGGTTTACCTTCAATAGAATGTAGTTTTCGTGTCACTCTCATCGTCCGCCCCATTTGAAGTGCATAGGGCTCACATTTGAACTATGAAACATAGGAAAAATATTGCAAAACAAAAAATGCTAAAAACTAGAACAATTATTTCCATACCGAGTGAATAGTAAACACACAACAACTCAAAGTCACGAGAATGGAGAAACTACTTTAGGGTGGGCTGGCAAGGTGATGCTTTGGTGAGCACGGTTGATATGCGTTCTTATGTCACACTTGGCCTACTTGTGCGTACATGCACAATTTTGCAGTGGGGCATTTTATAAATTATCCATTCCATTGTCCGAGGGTCATTTTTGGGGCTCCAATTTTACTTTCACGAACATGTTCACTAACTTACAACTGTTGATTTCTATTCTAAACGAGAGCAGGCAACATGTAGAATCACCATAGTACAATTTCCATTCCCTCAAGCTTTCAACTCTAAAGCTATATTTGCACTTGGTATTAGGGGTGGTGTTAGCAAATGAGGGACAACAAATAATAGATGCAAAACTTAGAAATCAAACTTATATTTTTACAATCCCTTAGTGAGAGCATTTCCAATGGGATACCTCTATTTGTGAACTTTTTTGAAAACAAGGTGATCCAAAAACTTGTTTGCAAGCATAAAAGTACATGGAAATATTTTGTAGCTAGAAATAGCTTTGGATGCCAAAAGATGGTCAATTTTTCTAAGTGTTAATTTCACAAATGTAGGGAGGTTGACTATGCTAATTGAAAGATTGTTCTTGTTTCTTTGACTGCTTCTATCCTAAGTCTTTCTTGTATAATTTTATAGACTCTTAGTACAAGTGGAAACGCTCTAAAAACCCTCGCTTTTTGTTACAAAAGACTAGTTCATAGACAACATTGATATATTTTATTTTGTTGGGTCTTTAGAAATTTATTGAATTTTAGATTTTAGATTTGGTCATATTTTTAATTTATTAGTATCATCATAAACATAAATTGGATTTTTTTTCTATGTTGGAATGATAAGAGCTATTGGAACCATGTTTAAATACCTTTACCTTTGCTTAAACTTGTAAAATGTGTAAAATAAAATGTTTTGTTGGGTTTCAAGTAGGCTCAATTCATTTTATTCATTATGTTAAAAATAGAATGATGTTTTCAAGTGTCATCCTTTCCAAAAACATCAAAAGAAAATATTACTGAATTTGCAATCATCCCATAAGTCAAGGACAATCCATTAGATGTAGAATAATGATTGTCTAAAAAAAGTAAATAACTAGATAATAAATTAAAAAAATCCAAAGTAAGGTATAAACTTTTTGCATATTTGATGTTTGAGATTGCAATATTTTTACCACTTGATCAACATAGTTGGAACTACAAATTAATATTATCCTTATGTAGTTGGCTATGGAAAAATAATAATTTACAAAGGTAATTATTAATAAAATTTATTTATTTTAATATTTGGAAATACCACTCTCATAGAATAATAAAAATAATATTGTAGTATTATCCTTTTCGACTTAAAAATCATAAATTTTTCATTCGATTGTTAATCTTTAAATAATTTACCAAATAACTTCAGTATTAAAATTTTCATTATTAAATGCATATAAAAGCCTCATTCAAAGATCAAATTTTCTTTATATTAATAAATAATGTCTTTTTTTTTATATAATGAATTTTGAAGTGAGTCATAATGTACAAAATTCATTTGCCATTAATGTTAACTATTCAAGAGATGAGGTTCTTAAAGTAATTTGAAGTTTAATAATATTTGGCAAGCTTGAAAAATTAAAGAAAATTAATTTCAAATTTCTAAAAACAAAGTCACTATCATCATTCATATGAATAACATTACATAAATAGATGTTATGCTTAATCTAAACAATATTAAAAGAACATTAAATTACAACAATTTTTAGAAAAAAATAAGTCTTACTGCATTTAATTTGAAATGAATGATTTTAGACAATTATTCTAAATTCTATTTTTTAATAAAATTTTAAAGTTTTCTCTCAATTAATTATTAATAATATAAGATTCCAGCTTTAAAACTTGTTAATAAATCATTATTTCTTTGATTCCATCAATTATTGGAAGTAAGAATTCATTACATTCAAGCGAATAAAAATTGAAACGGTATGTCTATTCATATAAATAGCATCTCTTCAATTTCATGACATAGCTTTTTGGTTGGTGGGATCTTTGGCCATGATGACTTGTGTGCAAAGTGGAAAGCGGTTTTTTGACAATGGTTCAAAATACCACTTCTCTTAGTCAGGATGGAGAACCATGGCGCTAACTTAAAATAACGATGTCATTTTCTCAATAAATAATCCATGATCCTAATGTGAACCCTATTTAGAAAGCTTTTTATGCTTTGCATAATTATAGAGATTCATCTACTACAACATTCTTTAGCCCTTGTAAGTTTGCACCTTTTATTTTAGAATCACAATCAATGTTGCATCATGACATGATTAATTCAAAACTAAATGATTTTCTAAACTTGAAATTTATTGAGTATTCTTCTACTACTATACAACTCTTTGTTATGTTATTAATGGCAAGTAACATGCTATTATACAAACTTTAGCTAAACATAAGGTACAATTGGTGAATGATGAATTTAGATTCTTCGATGCAACAGAGGGCCTTTAAAGAATGACTTTGATCAAAGACTGGCATGAGCAAGGCCATTTAATGAATTGAAAGAAAATTAGGCTTCAAAAATCATCATAGGCAAAAAAAATAACAAAAAAAAAAAAAACAGGAGAATAAAGATAAACTAATACTTTGTTGAATAGAACTGCTTCACAAATTGTGAAATGTCAAAACAAGATCAAGGATTCTTCAACGAGCAATGGATAATGTTCATGACAGGTCCATTTTTCCATTTCCCATTCTTCATAGGAATTGCTCTACCGTTACTCATGGGAGTCAGTTCCAGGAATAGTCGATTTGCGCCTACCCCTTCATATGTCGTTGGATGGATTTGCAACATTGTTGCAGCATATTTTTATTATCATGGATGGTTTTCATGACCTTCAATGGTACAAGAATCACCATCAAATTCCAGTTAAATACTTTTAGGCCTAGCTCAAAAGCACACAAGGTGACATCTACCGGTAATACAATACTCAAAAATGAAGTTGTAGGCTCTATAGAAGAGAGACTAAGCAATGGTTCAAAAACGTAGAAAGTTATCACGTTCAATGAAAATGACATGTTTAAAAATCAATAATAAAATGTTGGAACTCATCATTTCAAACTTAGGATTTCTTATATCTAATACGTGGGTATAGGAATAGTGATATTTTAAGATTATCAAACAAGATCTTTGAATTTTCCAATCAATGAGGATTATATAAAAAGAGACAAATCAAAATATACATTTCTATTCGAGAATACTATGAATGCAAACAAAGAGCATACAGATCGCTTAGAGTGTTAATGAGTGAGTCAATGTGTAGGCTAGTTTTGAATTCTGTTTCTCTAAGAATGTTCATGTATATATTTCCAAATTCTGCAGAGTGTAAATCAGTGTAGGCACACCTCTTATGTACTTAGTACCCTAAATCACTGTTTTTTCCCATCCTGCTCAAGTAAACATTCAAAGATGCATGTGGTGATTACATCTACTTAAAATTCTCAAGCCTTGTACAAAAGCACTTTTTTTCCAAACAGTCATTAGAGTTAACTTGACCTTTTCAGACATTGGGTGGGGGCCAAATCTTGGAGAAATGCTCCTCAATCCGTTGTGTGTTGTTGACGTAGCCATCAAGCCCCCGTTGCAGCAGATCCTCAGCCAGAGGCCCCAGTGCCTTGGCGAATGTGCCTTGATCCCATTTCTGCAGCTGTACATATCCATAGCATATTTGTGTCACTAACTTGATTGCCTTTAAACCACCAACTTGAGCATATTTTTAGCAATGATATCTTTGGTGAAATATTTTACTTTCATTTTACATAAGGTTTAACAAGGAATGCATATTTTTCTACAATTTTATCCTCAATATTGAAATCAATACAAATTTTAACCCCTAAACGTCCCAACGTCCAGAAACTGGATCATGAACAGATTCAAAGCCTTGTAGCTTTCTCATACAATCGGATGACTTTCATCCAAGTCACCTTTGCAAGCTTATTAAATTCTCTACCAATTAAAGTAAATCTCTTGTGATGGGGAGATGTTGATAATATTGGAGAGGCCTCCAAATGCAAGTACGTCAAATTTGTTGGGTAGATTTTATGCTTGCAATGGTCCTTTCATGTACACATTATGTACATCTGAGCCATGCTAATATCTATTTGTGAGGCTAGCATCTACTTGTGTTCAAAGGGTCGGTACATTTAGGGGTTAAAAGTGGAAAGTACACCGGGACTCAATATCAACATACAGGTTCCCCCATGTCCACACTATGTGATACTAATTTCCACTCATGACGATACCGAAAACCACCAACTATTTCTTCTTGAATAGTGAAATTGGTGGTTTTGAGTCTCAACTGTGGTGGCTCCAAGAAAAGTCTACATGCAGAGTTGGGGTTTTTACGAGAGCAGGATTTGAAGTAAAATTAGACTATCAAGAATTTTTAAACAACACCATAAAGAGAACCTTTCCTATTGGGAGGTTTTCCTATGATAACAGTGATCATACAAAGGTGACCTTATGCATCATAGAGAGGCTTTTGTATGATCAGTATTACCACAAGGAAGATTCTCTTTGTGATGTTGTCTAAAAGTTCATGAACCGATCTGATTTTGCTGAAAAGTATGTTGGATGGATGAACCAAGTTTACAATCAATTTTTAATAACGAGAACCAAATATCTAATAGGTACATGAGCTCTTAGATGGTAAACTAATTCATTCCAATATAACATCAGAAACAACAAACCTCGTCTTCTGTAAACGTTGCACTCGGAGCAGCAGACGGGCTCAAGCGCCTGGCAAATGCATATTTGTCTTCCAGATCAGCCTTTGACTCCTTCAGGGACTGTAGCACCTTGACTGGCACGATGAGGTAGTCAAGGCTACAATCCCAATTCCACAACACAAAAAAAACCCAACCCATGTACTTGTAAGCATGAATTCGATTGGAAAAACATTACTTGCATTTTAAAATAATTCTTGTCCATGAAATCAAATAGTAGAATGAATGATATGAAACATTGTCAGAGTAACTCAAAACCAAGTAGGATGATGACCACTTCAACTTCATAGAAATCAAGTACAGAACTATTATGCAACTTTTTTCCTACAACAGCGACGGTCATTGAGGAGTACCCTAGCAAGCTGAAAACATCTTGCTTATTGCGAACTGCAGCTGCCATAAGCTTAGACTTGTGTCCATATTTGTGAATGTAGTTGTAGGCCTTGGTAACCTGTGCATATTCCAGATTAATAACCACTTACAATTTCTCAAAAAAACAGGGTTTTCAGTAATATTAAACTGGTTTAGGAACTTTTAGACATCATTATAAAGAGAACCTTCCCATGATCATACAGAGGCAACATTGTTTAACATGCAATGTGGACTTAAAAAGAGCTCTAGTCTTATTTACAGGCGAATATGTTGATGAGCTTACAAGAGATATGCCAGGATCAGCCCCCCTCGCCAGAGCTGCATCGACATCTTTGTCACCTGAATTAGTCCGAGCCCAATCCTGTCACATAAAAACTTAAGCTCAGAGTGGACAAAAAACGTCTGGAGCAATTTTACACCAGCAGTGACGATGATGAACATTTTTCAAAACGTAAAACTAGGGGGCAATAAGATGATGATAAGCACATTCAAACTTACCCGGATCCTGCCAACGAAGATCTGAATTACTGATGCACCTGCTTGGGCTGCAGCAGAGGCTTGAGCAAAGCTGCAGAACGGGATACCGACGGTATTAGTTGTTGAAGAAATAGTTATTTACAGCGGCAGCCACAGTTGGTTTTTATGAATGGTCTTGGTACTTCCACACAACCACTAAAAAGCGGCAACATGAAATCATTTGCAAAGTTCATCCTAATTTCTTCTACAAAACAACAAAAACCTCGTAAGAGATTAAGACCTGTAAACAAGGCTGACATGTGTTTGAATGCCTTCCGCTTCCAGTTGCCTCACAGCTTCAATACCCTACAAGACTTTCAACCATTAGGGCAACACCAATTTGAGAGACTCTTACGAACTGATCTATTCATACACTTGACTGGACTTATTGGCAAGTAGTGTAAGCATGACTTGGCTAAAAGTCTACAACCACTGATCTTTGAATGGAAAATTGGGGTTATCTCCCTCTGTCCCATATTAAGCTTCCTGATTCCCTTGTAAATTTGTCCCACAATAAGCTTCTTGTTTGCTCAAACTACTATTCCTATTGGCTCAGGGTCCACACCATTGGAGGAGTTAGGTCTTCCATTTTTAGGGTACAAGAAGCTTAACATGGGACAAAGGAGTATCACTTATGGTAGTCTACAACCTCCCACTTTGGAATTACATAAGAAATTCATACATAACGATAATTTTTTTGATCTCAACAGATTTGGCTCTTGACCCAAAGATCTTTGTACATCTTCCAAAAATCACACGACTATGAGCATCCACACCCTTCTCACTTCAATTCACTCTTTGAGCACTATCATCACATCCAAGATTTGGTGTCACAATCTATCGTCTCCACACCCTTTGAACTGCTATGTGTCCTTCTATATAGTCCGTGAATCCAAATCACTATACATGGGTAATCATTATTGTCCATCAATCTAGGATACTGAGCCCTTCCTTAAATTAGCTATAGAGGGACGTATTCAAATATCACTATATCATACTCATATTCTGTGGCTTTATCACCTGCCCTGAAATAACAACATTAAATACAAGCATTTTTCATCCACTTGTCAGAGTCAAGGGCTCATTCAATGATAGGGTGTGCATGCTCTAATATGTTAAAATGCTTAAAGTGACGAAAATAGTATCGTCTACCTTATATTTAATACTAAAGAATTTCCTTCTACGCAGCTATTACACACGACGTACCTGCCAAGTCGCAGGAATCTTGAAGAGCAGTCTGTCCCTAGGAACTTCAACTTCATCATACAATTGGAGAAGCTGGTGAACCTGCACTTTAATACACACCCAGATTGTAAACAAAAACGTTTTAGGCAGATGGAGTAGCAATAGCTTTAGATGATGTACTAGCCTCCCCAATCTAGCTGGAACCAAAGTTGTGCTTTCTTCTTTATAACAGAGACACTTGCCTCATTGACGATGCCCGGAGTGTCATAGGCCAAACGCGCGTCCACTTCTGTGGAGACCCGGCCCGGGACTGTTTTTACAACTTCCGCTCCAACGTTCACAAGAGACTGGTCCATTCAAATATCAAAACACCAGATGGTCAATTCACATATCGTTACCACACAAAAACTAAAAAACTGAAATCTAACCCCAATTTTTTCAGTCATTTTGAGAAGCTCATGTGGGGACCGCCTTTTGTCTATTTTTTATTACACTTTGACCAACACATGCAATGTTCTTCACTGATTCTGGTCATGTAAAATTTGACCCCATCTGAATTATACTTTTCACAATATGATCAATCAAATTGGTCATTTTCAAACCATGAACCCTGGTCCGTAATGTCACAAGCACTGTCTTTACTACTGTACAGTCTACTCTCCATAATATGACGATATTATTGTTTCAAGCAATACACATGTGACAAGTCATTTCTGTGACTAATCCATGCCTACCACCTTGAAGTTAGGGCTTCCCAAATATGTCATAATAGAGAGGGACCATGAAATCAGTGTTGACATGGTTGCAAGCTCTGTGCAATAGAGATATCTTACAGCATATGAAAATTATACCTTGTTCAAGAAACACGATAACCGTTCCCCACTGTTCTCCACGTAGCACTTGTTGTACGCCAAGGCACTATCGATGGCGCCCTGCACAGGCCCATTGTAATCAGAATGCCTACTAAAGCTAGGCTTTCCAGTCGGTACAATGTAGACATCTTGCTTATGCGAAACTCCTATGTACCCTTGGTCTAACATTTAATGCGTTTTTTCGTTCCCGGTGATAAGTACCAAGAGAACATAGAACATGCTTACATTATAAGCTCCTTTGGGGACACTGGTTATTCCGAGCAGCAACGAAGAACTCACTGTGGCAGCTGTCGGGGGAAACCTGAGGTCCAAATCAGAGGTCTACAATTAGTGTAGGGTGATCAAATCATACAATACAAACCATGGAGTTTGTCTCAAAGCCTGTTACACAGATGTTTGCAACATAACAATGAAAGACACGATAATCATGAAGACTATTGACAGCTACACAAAAAAACAATTGATTACGTGGTGACTTCCGTGGCCAAAAGTGGCCACTTCCATATCTATAGGAGTTTAAAGAAATCAGCAAGGAACATATCAAAATGTACCAATAGAAAAAAGAAACCATACCCTATATTTTTGAACAACAGAAATCAATGTTTTGAAAGTCACTATAAATAGACTATTAGCTTCCAAATGAACTTTCTAGTTTTAGCTTAGTGAAGAAATTGACTGGAACATCATCTTGCCCATGGTTTGCATTAATTACATGTGCTACTAAGAATACATGTCATTTGCAACAATCTCGAATGCATACACTCAGAACTCTTTTATATCACCCGTTTGGTAACCGACGTACATGAGTTCAGAACGTGATACTGGAGAGTGTGATAATAACGAGTTCAGAGAGTATTGACAATGCTGATGTACCTTTCAAAGTCATCAAAGATAACAGTATCAGGCACGACTTCACTGTACTTTGAGATGGCATCCAGCTCTGTACCTTCAGCTGTGGATACAATAGGCAACTTATACCAATCAGATACTCAAAACCATTTTAAAAACCTAACATGTAGAAAGTATATATATATGCTATAATCATATTCAAAAGACTCCCTGCTCGAATTCACGTACCCGTACTGACACTGGCTCGCACATGTATGGCCCTCGGCTTGTGCCCTGAGTAACCCTTCCATTGAACAACTCCTGGTACTTTGGTGCCAATTGAATGGTACACCAACGCCTGCACCGCATAAATCAATATTACAAAAACATATTATACTCTGGCACCTCATTACACTCTTCCTTAGCCACAGAGGAACCTATATCAATCATAAGAGTCCTCTTCATCCTCAAAAACAATGACAAGTCTCGGTAAGAACAACATGAGGGCATTGATCCAAACGTTCAATCTGGCATCTACACATACAATCAATTTTCAAACGGCACGTGCACAATGTGCTTGAGGTTTCGCAAATATGTGCGGAAACTTTGCACTCAATTTTCACATAATACAGTCGGTAATTGACTAATGCAACCGTTTCCACTACGCAGAAGCATGGATCAATGGCAATGAGGAGAAAGAATTTGGTGCCAATAACACTTTGAACTCTTGTAACTTTTGCATATAGTAACCAAATTATACATTCTTGGATGCGTTGGAACCCTCTTTGATTTGCTAAAAATAACATTTAAAAACCTGACCATTCCGATAATAGATGGGCAATTGACCAATTTACCTTGGGGTGAGACGAGACGGTGGTGCTGCTAGTGCTGTAAACTTGGGCAGCGGGGGTCAATGCCGAGCAGCCTGCTGCTGCCTTCATCGCCGCACTCATCATCGCCATCGCAATCCAAAACCCTCAAAACCCCAACTCCACAAATCGATCGGCAACACTCCTCTGTCGATTCAAGAACGAAATATCAAACCCACAAAAGGGTGGACGGAATGTACACTACACTGGACGCTGCCTCGGAATCGCCGTGCCACATCAGCAAATATCCAACCCTACCATCCAATCATCATCCATTGAAGTGTTCATCCACTGTTCATTACATTTCAACCAATCACAACAAATTTCATCCAAAATTTGTCAATATCTTATCCGTAATCCAATTACAAAAGAATTTCAAAATTTACACAGTAATATTGGTGATAACAATCATAGATCTAATCGTATGTATAAAATCAAAAATTCATAATGTACAAATTCTATTTCTACATCAAGTTCAAAACATCCCTCTTAGTTGCATTTTATAAAACATCTTTGAAATTCTCCAAACCTAGAGAGGGGTAAGGACGGTTAGGGGTTAAGCGATTGAGCATAGTTGGAGGGAAATTTTATGAAAAAAGATTTTTTTTTGTAAAATTATTATTAGCAATTGAGAATGATGATTTTATGAAAAATAAAATATAAATTTGAATAAGTCATGTAATAATTACAATTCTTCTAAGTAAAAGTTGCATAGAGTGCTCAAGTGATCCCATAGACTTATCATGTAACCAATCCGCTTATAAATGAAAACGACAACCAATGACATTAGAGTATAGGAATGGATTGAATGTGCTTTACGAGAATTAATTGAATGCACTTTATGAAGATGGGTTGAATGTGCTTTATGAGAATTAATTGAATGTACTTTATGAAAATGGGTTGAATGCATTTGATGAGATGGTTTAAATACACTCTAAACTTGCGCAGTAACGGGTGAAGGGGCAATTTTGGGTGTTTTCACTTTACAAGAGAAATCTTGAATTAAAAGTGTTGAGTGATATTGTAGAGGCATTCTTCCTCATTGTTGTTGACATTTAACCCCTAAATTTTTGAGCGACCATATTCTGGTCGTTCCACTTTTTGGGCAGCCTCCAAGGACCTCATATTTTTAAAATTTTCAGTGAAAATTTCAGTGTAGCTTCCAAAAACTACACTCTACATGTCGCACTTTGTTTCATGTCATTCCGATAAGTATTGCAAAAGTTATAAGCATTTGAAGTTTTTGAAGTGAGATCGGGCAGCAAGAGTTTTTTTATTTTTTACTCTTTTTCAAAATTTCTTTTTTGATTCATGATTGGTTGATCTTTATCTACAAATGAAGCTTTAAATCTACCCATTTTGAGCAATGGGATAAAAGTTATGAGGAGATCTGTTTTTTGGGCAGTTTGGACAAAAAAAACTTTGAAGCTCATTTCTAAACTCAATTTTCAATATTTTTTAATGAAATAAAAGGCACTAGGTGAAGATTTCCAAGTACAACATTTTCACTGTTAAGATTGACATTTTACAATTCCATGTCAAACTCATTAATGATTTTCTTTTTCCTTTCACTTTGTACCCACTTCTAGTAATTGTTTTATGAAAAAATTGATATGAGCTTTTTTCTTACAAGATTTTATATTTGAAGACTTAACTCAATTGTTAACATGGCCTTGCCATTCATTGAATTTCTAACCCATTCAAAAAAAAGATATTAATTTCTAAAGTTCAAATTTGTCACCGGATTGAACCCCAAAAAATCTTCTTTTGCAACTTTGATCCTTATAATCTAAGAATCTAATGGTCATTTTGCTCTCAAATTTTGTGCTCACATGAAAATTCAAGTTGGATATTAGATCTTACGGTTAAATGATGAAAAAACTAAAAAAACATATGATTTCTTCTCCAACTTCCAAATGCTGCGTTTTTCATGGTTTTTTGTGAGAATACGGTCCTGGTCCTTTAGGGGTTAATGCCTCTATAGTAGCACTATAAAAACGGGGCCAAACCATAGCAGTTCAAACATTGTTATGCACCATTTACTTGCATTACACTCAGGAGTGAATGCTTTCCTTGCAACACCTTCAACATTTTGGAGCTCTTGCAGTTTTGGAGTTGGATGACAGACACTCTCGTATGCTCCGTGTCCTAAGTTGCTTATTTTGTGTTGCCACAACCAAACCATAACCATAAATCACCGGACTGCTTATGCTCCAAATATATACCTTTATACTTATATGTATATACGTATACCAGTATTTTGGTCAAATTATGGTGGACGTACTTCCTAGATTCCAGACACTACAAGCAGAGGCGTCGTTTCTCACTCTGGAGGATCCTGTTCATTGTTGTTTTTCACTGTACACGCTTGTCCTACATGACGAATCGCACTCATCAAGTCCAACCAAAAAATTGATGAGTGCAAAGTGGCACCGTTTGACTCACTGAAGGAGTAAAAAGCGATGCCTTCTCCTTGTGGTGAGACAAGAAGGCAGGAACGTAAGCATTGCACCCAATTTATTTCTTTGGCAATCGGCACACGCTAACTTGCTAAATGAATTTGTAGTCTGTCTTGCATGTGCACCAGCTCTACCTGACTTCACACCATGTTTTCTTGATTACAATGTTTCCTGGAGAGCTAAAATGCGATTAACCCCTAAAGGACCGGGGTGTTGAATTTAGCTCTTGTTTTCTTGAATAACTCTTGTAACACGTTCAATTCCTCGTTGGTGTGGGGTAATTTTCACTGTTGAAATTAAAGAAGACTTATGTAACTTTCGTATGATAAAGGATCAACAAAATTGCACAATTTTTGTGAAAATGCCACTGTTGAGAAGATTGATGGAACTTGTTTGGGATATTTAGGACATATGTTGAAATTGGGTTGTTCTATATTGCTTCAAAACTTTGAAATTTTAATGTGTAGAGATCATCATTTTAACCCCTAAAGGGCCCTGAGGATGGAATATGGCCTCGGCTGGGATTGTACTATGAATTGAGGCACCTTGCAATGCATATTACTTGAAACAACCAAAAGCAAAAGAAGGGCCCAAAGATGAGGAAAATTGTGAAACCTTCAAAAATAAAATTGGAATCACTATGTGTATTCTATGGAGTCTTTTGTGCCCATTTATACGTATTTGCAGCATATACAGGCAGTGGTAGAGTTGCTCTAAATTACTCCAAAAAATTTGAAAAAAATATATACCATTAATGGTATTGACATTGACGTCTACAAAAGAATTCACCATCACAGCATCATTTTCTAGTCTTCAATATATAAGTACAAATGTAAACCTCTGCAGCAACTTCGTATGCATATCCTTTTAGGGGTTAAACATGTGCAAAAAAGTCACGTAATTTGGAGGTGTGAGGAGGAAGATATGAGGGTATGAAGTGACGCCTTGATAACCTCCTTGCAACTCAAAATAATCACCAAAAATCGCACACTCCATGATTGATTTTCGATCAAGAAATACCTAGAGATTCAACTCTCAAAAAAAGCCAAGGTCTTTTTGTTGCTCATCCTACAATCCAAAGCCCAAGAACTTGAATTTCCTCACTTTCTAGTTCCAGAAGTTGCGTGGGGCCTTATGATCCTTTTACAGGTTAAAAAGAGAAGCCAATCACATCATGGAATTCTCAACTTGTATGAAAGGTTGTTTACTACAACAAGATCAATAACGAGAACTATGTATCAACTAGTTTTTCAAATATATAATGTTTGTCTTTTTTTGAGCAATTGATGGTAGGTGAGGTGTTTAATATTTTTATTTTATTTATTTTATTTTATTTTTATAGGATTGATCCCATTTTTGGAAGCGTTGAATCCTTCAAAAAAAATCAATTAATTTTCTTAGAAAGACAATAACTATCCATTGTAATTGAGCCTCGAAAGTCTGATCACAACTTTTTCTTATCTTTCAACTTATACATTCTACACAACCTTAGTGAAGTTTGTCTATATCTTATGCATAAACACTTCAAATCAAATAATTCTTTTTTTTGAAGAAGAAATTAGAATAATAGTCAATGTGAAATTTTATCATCATGGGTCGAATTTTTATTGACTTGTACCATAATCTCCTTTCCATGCACTTTTCAACGCACTTTAAAACTCCAAAATCCGAGTTAATATGCAAAAGTTACACATGTTTAAAGTTTGTGCATTTGGAACCACTAAGCAGCCAGCACGCAGTGGTCCCCAATGCACAAACTTTAAACATGTGTAACTTTTGCATATTAACCCCTAACTGCCTAAGCGTCCATTTTTTGGACGATGTACAGATTTCATCCATAATTTCTCATCCGTCATGCACTTATAGCAGTGTGGAATTTTTAGTGTAGATTCTATGGGAAGTTAGCTTCATGCATATGTGATCCGATTAGAAAGGGGATGATTTGTGAAATTTTTATGCCTCATTTCATGTTGTAGTGATTCACCCAAAATTTTGAAGATTTCAGTGTAAAAGTGCTCTAAAAAAAGTCAACTCATAAAATTAAGCAATCAAAAAATCTCCAAAAATCACTACACTTAGAGTATTACATTTCAACCAATCACAATGAATTTCATCCGTAGATTGTCAATTTCTTATTCGTAACTGAATTACAAAATAATTTTGAATTTCACGTTTTAAATTTCATACAAAATTATTGGTAATAGCAATCATAGATCTAACCATATGGATAGAATCTAAAATTCATAATGTACAACTTTTATTGATATATCAAGGTCAAAATATCCCTCTAGGTTGCATTTTGTAATGCATCTTTGCAAAACTACCGAATTTGGAGAGGGCTCTAGGCATTTAGGGGTTAACCCCTAAAGGACCAAGGATTCATGGATTTATAATGACAAATTCAATTGATCATGTTCTGGAAAATATAATTATGATGAGACTAAATTTTATATCACTGGAATCACTGAAGAATAGTGCATATGTTGGTAAAAAGCACAAACAAATTTGAACAAAAAGAAGTCCACAAAGAACCTACTCAAAATTGCTAAAAAAACACGAGGCCCAATGTGGGCTTCTTGGTCCTTTAGGGGTTAACTTGGATCTTGGAATTATAGAGTGCGTTGGAAAGCGCATGGAAAGGAGAATGTGGACCACCAAAGATGACGTGGATGGTGATTGTCCACGTAGGACTCCATAATTTTCTATGCCCACTTCATCAATTTGGGTTCGGGCAAGGAATGAAAGTCGAGGCCTTCTTTGAGGCCCCAATTCTTTCTTAACGCTTCCCCAAACTCACATTTAATGACCCAAATAATGTTAAGAAATGTAAGAAATGGTAATTTTTCAACAATTGCAACATTTTCAAAAATAATTCTGTGAATTTTGGACAAAAGTACTTATAATTTCCAAAAATAATCAGGGTGTTCCTTTTGAATTATTTTGTGCCCAACCTGCCCTTTGACTACGGTAATAATGACTCAAATGGATAGCCAAGCAAGCTCTATTCACCCACTTCTGTGCAAGCAAATGGGAACTGTGGGACCTCACTATACAATACATTCCAAGCCAAAAATATATATGTACCATCAGTACATGTGGACAGAATTGGAAACATGGTGATGATAGGTTGGTGTACCTTAGTTAGTGAAGACAGCATGTGCTTAAGTACATGAGATCAGGGAGTGAAAAAACTAGACTCCACATGCATACATCCAAACATTTGTAAGCATTAGTTCTCAGTTCAGAAGATCAAGAAAGCCAAAAGTGTATGGCTGATTAGTTATGCCAAGGGTATTCATCCAAGTGGTCTTACACATCAAATGACAAAATTAAGATATTCAGTGCAACCGGCAGATAACGAAGAGTCGAACAAACGGGAGAAAATGTCAGACTCAAGTCTGCAAAGAGTAATAACAAAAGTACTGATGACATTGTTCAAAAGATGCTAGATTTGACAACATTTACAAAGGTGTGATTGACCACACCGCGTCAGAGCCAGTATCAAAAGATTCAGCTGCAGTGGACTCCAAAGTCAAGTAGGGCTCCAGAGAAATTCGATGAACCAGACCGAGCCGAGTACTACGATTTGTCGCGAGTGACACTCTTCAGATGGTGGTGATGGTTTCGGTACCCAATTTTAGCGGAAGCTGAAAGATATGAAACATGTCTCTGATCTAATACCTTACACGAAGTCTTGATAAACACCAAAGAATGCTCCTCCATATAACCCCTAATGGGCCAAAGAGATTCCATTCCTTATCAACCTAACCTTCTCCTGCACAAGGAAAAACAAACTAGTATGAGACCTGAGAATACGGTGTGTTATCACTAGTGTCACATGCAAAGAAGCAACTGTTCTTCTACTAGCTCAACATACACAAAAAGCCAAAAGGAAAAAAACTAAACACCAGAAGGTAACTCTCCCAGCAATCCACATCACACGACCAATGTAAATCTGGCAAGGATAATCAACTCATTCAAACACTCTCAGAATTGATATCTACCTATCTAAATCCCACTTGATCAGATGACAATACCCAAGCTTACAAGAGCTACACCAAAAATGATAGGTGAGTAAAAGTAAAGGGAAGATTAGAAGCCGTGACAACCTTTTGTTACAATTGCAACAGCATCAAGTTCTCTGGAATCGTTTGAGGAACAAATACAGCAGCTACAAATCTTTCAGGATAAGCAGTCTCAGGGCTGTACACCACAGGCGCTTCACTGTGTGTTTCCAGTTTACCACGGGGACTCCCAGTGGGATTGGTAGATCCAGCTAAGAAGTCAGAGCCATGAACCTTCGCCATCCGATTCAACACAACCAGCTTGTCAAGGTCGTGTAGCTCCCTCGAGAGCTTAGATGCAGTGGGTGCCCTTTCCAACCTGTTCCACCAACTCGTTAGTAACCACCAGAATGGTGACAAAAAAGAAACTCGGAGAATGACAAAGAGTCCTCCGATTTGCAGAGGTTGTTGTTTCAAAGATTTATTTAGCATGTCAAAAACTGCTCTACTGAGACAAAAAGGAGAACAAAAGCCAGCTTGTAACAAGGGACTTCATACCATTCCGACCCCTAGTCGGTTCACTAGCTACAAAAAGGACTTCAGAGTCCAGATACATCAACCAGAAGTTGCACAAAAAGCCCCACACATCTTTTCCTCAAAGTGCTTGCTTTAAATTTATCCCAACAAAAATAAAGCAAGTCCTGAGGAATTACAGGAAGAAAAACAAGATATCAAATGTAGGCATGAAGGCAAACATGATCCATACCTAGACAATTCATCCTGGAATTCTGTCAGTTTTTGTTCAAAGTGTATCCTCAACTTGCTGGAAAGCACATGCGAGCCGCCTTCGTTCACCACAACTTGTTGATCGCTTTTTACACTGCATAAACGGAGAAAGCTTGAACGCCAACACTAGGAAAAAAATTCTATGATCATTGGACAGTTTCCACAAGCGAACATGAGGATTACCTGAAAACAACTCCTAAATCGAAGGTAAAGCTCTTCAGAAAACATACATATCAAACAATAAAACCTAGACTTATTTATGAGATCAAGAGAGTTTTAGAAGATTGAAGAACATACATTGAAACGTTTCCGTTGCTATTTTCTGTACTGTCTTCAGTAGCAACAGCACCAGAGGCCTCTCTGCTCAAACCCGTGGATAACCAACAAGCTTCGCTCACTGCAAACTTCGCAAGCACAAAAGTGGCAGACTTGTAGTCGTCCAAGAGATTCCCCTTAAACAACTGACAAGGAAGAGCGGGTACAAGTTGCTGCATGAGTTGGGTGGTAAACTTCAATCGCCTCTTTGCTCGCTTCACACACATTGTCGCAACATCAAGTGTCTCGACAGCATCGTTGAACCGTTCCTGAGGGACAAAAGAACGCACACGAGAAGCAGTAGGTATTTAATACTCCAAGTACCAGGAAGTCCAAGCCAAATATTATGAAACGTGGTTATTAATACATTTTATACTTCAACTAGAGCACAGGTATCGGTTTAGTGCAACTTAACCTCGTGGCAAGAAATTAGAGAAAACGAGATGCAATGTGACGACACTACAGAATACCTGAGGCGTTTTCATGCTAAAAAAGAAAAAGATCTTTCAGAAAAGCCATCATTGCAATTTATTTTTATTAAATTATTGTATCTTTCATACACTAAACGATATGAAGTTTCAAATTAGTTCGAGACACTCTAATTCAATCAGTTTGAAATGAGAGGTTTCAAAATTAATCGCACTAAAAACAATTAACTTATTATTCGTTGATAAAACTGAGGGAATGCTACCTCTATGGAACATTCAACATACAACATGCCAGTCATTATCCCTATGTATCACAACTGTTAGTCACAGAAAGTGTATCTAACAAATGCTAATAAATAACAGTGCCATTAACCTTGTCACGGCTAAGACATACACACGCCACGCTGATACTCAAAAATTGAGTACTTCCTACGAGCAGATCACCCTTAATTTTATCTTCTGCTTTTGGAGAAACAATTGAAACCGGAAAAAGAATAACAGCTGCATACCTGGTCTGGAACAGAGTTAGTTGCTGCAGCCCACTCCATCTCAGCACGGCTGCACAACAATTAGCAAACAAGTTATGGCTGGGTACAACAATCATGGTCTCATGTTCTTCGTCTACACAACAACACTCTTTATATCAATCAGCATATAAAAGAAGTTGTGTATTGACTCTCTTTCCATTGACACCATGAGAACACCAAGTGGAAGAGAATATTAAGGGAAACTCTAACTTGAACTCGAACAAAAAGACAAATCAGACCAGAAACTATTTATAAGTTATGGACATAAGCCGTATGCTTCTTCCTATCGACTATGTTTCAAGATGAGACAAAATAGAAATGGTTGCATCCCACCACGATGCCAAGGTTGGCAACAGAGACAAAGTCACAGAAGGAGACAAGCTTAAAATAGAAAAATCGGTTCATAGTGACAAACCTTGTTGTCGGAAGGTTTGTAGACCCTTGTGTGATTGTGGTGCGCCAGGGTACAAGTGGTGGATACTCCTTCCTTTTTTTGATTAGAGGTGCAATTGGAGCCGCTTGCTTCAACTGCTGCAATTGCTGCAAGGCCCCAGATTGGGCTTGAGGCAATCCGGCATCAACTTGACGAGGCAACCCAGCAGACATGTCAATTGCTCCAGATTGTTGTTGTTGTTGTTGAGACATGCCTGCAGGCATTGCTGGCCTATCTGGGTAACCCACTCTGGACATGTGCTGCTGTGCTGCCATTCTAGGGTCTATGCCAGAAGACATGTTGGAATGGTCCATTGAGTGAGCAGCTGCACTAACCCTTTGATTCTGATGAGCTAGCTGCTGATTTGCAAGCTGCTGCTGCTGCTGCTGCTGCTGCTGCTGTTGCTGAAGCTGCTGTCGAAACTGTATTTTTCCAGCTTCACTAAGGCTTTTGTAGATGTTGGCAGCTGTCTGCCTAGACATATCGTTAGGGAAATGCCTGTTTGCACCAAGAAAGGCGGGATTCATGGTCATTCTCTCCTGCATTTGATTGGGTCTTGGCATATTTTCAGCTTGTAACTGAGCTGCTCGTATATTTTGTGCCTGCACCTGAGCTTGCATTTGGGCCTGCATTTGTGACTGTATTTGGGACTGCATTTGTGACTGTGCATATGCACGAACCTCCTCCCTAGTATAGTCTTGCATTAAGTTCCTGCCTTGATGCCAGTTCTCCATATTCCTTGAAGGCTGGAGCTCCATCTGCTCCCTCGACAAAAGTTCTGGTCGCGATGGAGTTGGACGTTGGAGAGGGAAACCGCCCATAGGCCCTGCACAAGGCATAATATGTGGGCATTCGATGTATTAGCAACATAATCTTAGCAACATGAAGCACCTTTGAAGTACAGAACAACAGAAATCAAATGAAGAACTGAAACTTACCCGGCCTCAAGTGTGCTAAAGAAGTCGTAGCAGGTCCAGCACCATCATCGGGTGCTGATCCATCCTGCTCTACCAGAGCTTCGGTAATCTCCTCCCCCTGCTCTGTCCGGCTCAATAGCTCGAGAGTATTCCTGCAGTTAACGACATGCGTGTAGCAACTTCAAAACATGTAATCAACTATATAATAACTAAATGCCAACCAACCAGGATGACTAACAATCGCTTAAACCTGAACGACGCTAAATTTATTATGTAAAGAGGTGCAATTCAATCTACCAGGTCTGACAGAACAGCATATTAGTGATGCACAGCAATTTAAAAGACAATGGGAGTCAACTTGTTCAGACTTATAAATAAATGCAAAGCTTCAATCAGCAAATGACTCATCTCAGTACAATGATAGTATGATGCTGCTTTACCTTCCAGGATCTCCCACATCTCTACGGCCAGAGTATCGTGCTCTGTGCGCTAACATACTGTTCGTGTAGCTTGTCTGATCATCACCAGCACTTTCAGGTCTTGATGGCGAGAAAGGTTCCTGAAAAATCAAGTCCTAAAACCTTAAAAAGTGTACTTCAGAGATATTTAGCTTATTACTAATAATACATCTACATACATGATCAATGTTGGTCAAAAAGAATTAAGTGACACGCATATCATCCTGTACCTTGCCCGCATTCCCGACCACATTGCTTGTCTGCATTGATCTTCCTGGAAGCTTGGACTGTTGGATTCGCATCTTATTAGCAGCCATTTGACTTTGTGCCCAACCTGCCACAGCATCTTCTGTGGTGCCATTCAACAAACCAGGCCTTTCATTGTTACTTTGATGTCCATATCCTGACATTGCATTCATCGTCCGAAGTGATTGGGCACCTGAAAACTCCTCTTGCATATTAGAAGCTCTTGCATTCATCATAGATGAGAAACGATTCTCAGCTTGCTGGTTACTTAGCTGTAGCTGTACTCTACCCTCCTGCTGGCCGCTATTATCCAGCAATGGAACCGAGGTGTCATTGAACCTTTGCCTCGTATCAGAAGTCCAAGCACTAATTTGTCCCTGATTATGCAAGTTACCCTTGCTCAAGGATGTCTGATGGTCCACAGGAAATTTGGAAAAATGAATGGACTCTTTGCTACTGGAGCTATGGCCAACAACATCAGAGGAATTGACGACATGTCCATCTCTATCGATAGGATGAGGGAAAGAACTGGCATTTTGAAAACCCTGATCGATGTGTTGACTTGCTGAGCTGGGATCGTTATCACTTAAAGATGCCTGACTCAATGCCTCCTGAAAGCTTGGACCCTGATTGCTCAGTTGCTGCCTTCCTTCAACATCTTGGAAGCCTTGAACAGGCTGAGGGCTCCCAGAAAGCATTACATGTTGCTCAGCCCTAGCGGTTTGTTGACTTTCCCCACTGGCGTCCGCCTGCATTGTGCCTTGAGCACCACCCCACCCATTAAGTGCCATCCTTGCATTTGCACCATCGGATAACTCAGGTTGTGGCCCAGCCACATGAGAGTTATTCTGCCCCCATAAGGTGTTCTGCTGCCCTTTTTCTGTCTCAGCTAGCTGACTAGAGTTCCCTGAATTTTGAACGCTTTGCCACAAGCTCTTCCAGCTCGTCTGTGCACGTTCCGTATCCGTAAATGCCTGCAGAGACGAATTTGTCGCTACTGATTGTTGAGGGCTTGCCTGTAACAAGCTGTGATTACGCCAATTGGTTTCCTCTTGAGAGTTCTGCAATTCTTGTTGCCTCCCATTTGCCTCTAGCTCAGATAGTTCCAACATTGATGTCCCTGATTGTAAAGAACTCTGATGCATAACAGCACCATTTGCCTGAGTAGCCAAAGGATGTCCACTCGTGGACTTGGGAGTTCCCTGCTGAACAACAGCACCACCTTGCGGAGTATGGTGTCTCGAACCGACATCACCAGATGACTGGGAATTACTGGGTTGAACACCATGAACACCCCACACATTCTGCTGCATCTTTGACCTCTCAAAGGCCAAAGAGTTGTCAGCGTCAGGAGCAGCATGGCCCTCACTCCCAGCAGGCCAGCAGTTGCTTTTAAGCAACGGATCAGCATTACCTGGCAACATCACTGGAACTTCAACCTGCGATGACTGTGGCTCCATCTCATAGTCGTTCCACATGGGCTGCTGTTTCCTATCAGATGCACTCTGCAAGAAGGAGCCACCTGCCTGATTAACTCCTTGCTGATAATGATGTCCAGGGTTAGCTGTCAGATGAGGATTCCTTTCTTGCGTCATGTTAAGTGCAGACTGTTGCAGAATATTTGCATGACGAACCTGTGGGTTTTGGGCATTTCTGTTCGCTGCCATCAGATTGTGTTGCTGCTGCTGAATAGGGGCCAGGGAGGTCAGACTTTGAGCAAATAGCTTGACAGGAGGAGTCCCATCTTGCTGAACAGCATTCCCTCTCAGATTCTGTTGATGTCGTCTCTGTGCTGCTTCTAAGACCTGTCGACTGGCAGACGAGTAGTTACTCTGCTGATTATTACCAGCAAACCCTTGCATATGCTTCGCTGTCTGAGGAGGTTGCTGTTGCTGCTGTTGTTGCTGCATAGCCTGTCCAAACAGCATTTTGGCTTTTGATGTCTGATGGTCGGCACCTTCTTGCCGACCTTCCATCCCAAACAACGGTGATGGCCCTGCACCAAGACTACGAGGAATAGGTCTATTGATCTGAGCCGTAGGTGTCGGGTGCTTGCCCATTCCACCCAAAAAACCTGGTACTGCTCCATCATGTACATTTGCGTATGGGTTTGACTGCTGACCTGCCTTACTACTGTTTGTAGCAGATGGATGCATGGGTTGATCAAGGGCTGAAGCTTTGATAGCCAATTGATGCCAGCTGAAACTATTATCTTGCCCTAAAAGATAATTAATAGGACCCTGACCAGCACCAGCCTCATTCTGAGCGGAGTACATAAGGCCTCCCGCATTGTTTTGGTTCACTGCCTGCACGTTGGGAGGGACAAAAGGATGCTGTTCCTCAGCACCAGTCTGATGAGAGTTAACACGCTCAGGTTGATGTTGCATCACTTGCGGTAAATCCTGTAAGGAACCTTCACCGAGAAACGCTTGAAACTGGTTCCCAGAAGCATGATTCTGATTTCCTGCAAATAATTGTTGCTGCTGAGCATGATGCTGCAATCGCTGTCTGACCTGGAAAATCAAGAGCAACTCTTGTCAGCTACACGTATGCCGTAGACTGCATACCATTCCACTGACAATGCAACGGCTGTGCAGTCTGTTCAGTTCAAAACCAGGTATAGAAGTACGAACTGATCTGTCTTCCTTACCCCGCCAGGAAGAATAAGAGGAGAGATGAATACATCACTACATGCTTAAGAACCTTTATTTTAATTCACAACAACATTCCACAATGAGAAAGATTGACAGTAACACGCCTGCCCCCTGCTATAACTTTTACGACACCAAAAAGCAGACAACACAGCATTTCTCACTGATGACAAGCATCTCTGCGACAGGGTTTCTTGAACTTTCTGCATGCACAGGCACCAGACCTAGCATTCACTGCTTTGAAATAGAATAAATGAAAATACAGCAGAAGTATAGAGGTTTAAGTAGAGAAATTTAGCATAGCACACCTGAGCTTGTTGGCGCTGATGCAAATCCTCATAATTGTTGTTGGCATAGGTGCTAAATTGGCGAGGCTGCCGTTGCTGCTGCTGCTGCTGCTGTTGTTGCCTCCACAACTGAGCATCACTTTCATTAAGCTGCTGCCTAACCTCAGACTGAGGTTGTCCTTTCATCGCATATTCAGCACCACCCAAGAAGTCATAGTCACTAACCTTTAATGGTGAGACTTCCATGTTCTGATTGTCATATTTGCTGAAGCTCTGGTTCTGCTGGCCCTGCAAACGAAGCTGCTGCTCTCTATTGCTCGCTTCTTGCATCCGAAACTGTTGTTCCCTACTGTTTGCTTCTTTCAATCGAAGCTGCTGCTCTCTGCTATTCGCTTCCTGAATTCGAAGCTGCTGCTCCCGAAGCTGTTGCTCCCGAAGCTGTTGCTGCTGCTCTCGAAGGTGTTGCTCTCTACTGCTCGCTTCCTGCATTCGAAGCTGCTGCTCTCGAAGTTGCTGCTCCCTAAGCTGCTGCTGCTCTCGAAGCTGCTGCTGCTGCCGAAGATGTTGCTCTCTAAGCTGCTGCTCCCTATTGCTTGCTTCTTGCATGAGAAGCTGCTCACGATTCCTGGCTTCTTGCATTCGCATCTGCTGCTCTCTGCCACTAGCTTCATGCATCATTGCCCTATATCGCTGTTGCTCACTTAGACCCATGTTTTGGGCCAGACTTTCTGCCTGATGATATCCAGATCCGTTTAAAAGGCCCTGAAAATCATATTGAGGGCCTTTTCCAGTTGAGGAACTCTGAATGCCCTGTACTCTTGACGCATTTAGACCTCCATCAGCTTGCTGAGGCATCTTGTGCATCTGATGAGTATTCGTGGGCAAGAAAGAGTACATTGAGGGAGCCGGATCACTATTTACCGCTTGCGGCATAGAATACAAAGCTCCTGGATATTCCGAGCTATTTTGAGAAGCCCCCATCTTCAACTGCATAGATCTCCTTTGCTCTTCTGTCATAGCCGCCCAGTTGTACACCTGCGACTGATCTCTCTGGCTATTATTTCCTACCCAAGGATTATCGGGCGTCCACCAGCTACCTGTCGGCTGAGACTGCTGAGAGGCTTGACCTGACTCAAAGAACTCCTGGTTCTCCTCGCCTCCGTCACTCCCAAACAATGTCAACTGTGACTGCTGCTCTTGTTGTTGAGGCGCTTGGTTTTTGGCAAAAAAATCGACGCTAGAAACAGGCTTTGGCACTGACTGAGGAATCTGATACTCCGAGTACTCCACATTGCTGGCTGCTACTCCATTCTGCACCATCACTCACACAAACACTCATCACTACCTCAATTCACCACTCATATTAAAGCATCAGAAATCCACGGCATGAACAAAGCACGCAGGAACGTACCATGCACCCCACATCAATACTTTCAGCATGATAGCATTAAAATGCCCCTTAATTCTGAACGAAAGATCAGGCAACCTCCTCAAACACCTAAGGGTGTGCCAAGCTACATCCTACACCCCTCATATTTCAAAAAGGAATCCAAAGAATTCAATCTACCAAGGTTACTCGCTTCATTACATCAGCGCTTGAATGCATCGCTTGTTCCTTGTACAGCTCTTTCTCAGAGCCATCCCTGAACATAACGCATCCACAGATAAAGTTGATAAGAAGCTGCATCCAGAAACGGATGTACCAAAAAATTCCCAACTTGCTCAAATACACAAGAGGCAGTGCAAACATATGCAAAGTGCACCTTGAGAACCTCGTCCCAAATCTTTCAAGAATCAGCTAAAGAGATTGGTAAGAGTAGGTGTTCCAATTTCAACTCTCAAGACACTTGCATTCACCAAAGCCATCATAAGAGATAAATAAATTCCTCTCGAAAGATTTAAGGGGCACTAAAACATCGTCTCCAGGCAAACGACCGGAACCGAGGCAAACACTACAAACCCTAAAGATGGTGCTAATTATTGCTGATGTAACACGCGCCAGTCCTGAACCAAACGAGGCGCCACTAGTATCCATCTCCAGGGAACTCGGATTTCGAAACAATAATGCCATCGATACAGACCCAGTTTTTCCGAACTCCAACAAGCCACAAAGGAACACTGACTAACCTCGACTGCTCCAAAGGCTGATTATCTTCACCCTCGCGCGCATATCCATAAGAACCGACCACTCCCGAACCGTCCAAGAGGTCGAATGAGGGAAACGATGAATCCGTCGCATGACCGTCTTCAAAACGCAACGAGTATCACCGCGTCAGCAAGACACAGGTTTTCAGCTCGCATTATCAGAACTTCTAGGGCTGTTAAATAAATCGCAAATGTGGTGAAGAATTAAACGAACGCCATCTTCTTTACAGAACTTAACTCATAATTGTTAAAAAACCTCACTGTGAGATTCAGTGCTCACCTGGAAGCAAAACCGCTGTGGCCTCCGGTGCTGAAGCGATGCTACAGAACAGAATGTGGACAATGAGTGCGTATACAAGATCAAAATTAAACAGCAAGAACCTCTACCTGATCCAATTGGACAGTGGGATGCACCATCCTACAATAAGCACAATCTTCTTAACCCTACATTCTATTCTCACAGTCAACGAAAGAAAATTAATGCACGCGAATACCAAAACCCCATACAGTCGTCGACCCATTGCAATCTGATCGAACCAATTGTTGAAAGCAAGATACTCAGGTAGGCACATACTTGTTGTTCGGTCGATCCAGCAACGTGAAATCAATGGACGCATAACCATCTTGTGACATTATAAACTCATTCTCGATCTCCATGACCTTCGCAAAGGCTCTCCAGCCTATTCCTGCAGGAAGAATTCCCCGTCCTCCTGGTCCAGTCAAAACTCCAGCACAACCTCACTCGCCATTCCCTACACTAGTACACGCCGCTATCACGGATGATGATTCTGCAACTCTGCTCTTGGATGCAGCATCTTACCTCCACAGAAGACGAAGGTGGGAAATGCCACTGTTCACAAGCATACACCGGAAACGTTGAAAACGGCATCTCCAGGAAATACCACGTGATCTTCAAAGGGATTGAATTCAGCTCTACTTTCCCCTGTCCAGCGCCACCCCAACTCCCCTACTCCTAATTGAACGCTCTTCAAAACCTATATTCCCTAACCACTCCACACTCAAGAACCCAGACCGCCACTCAGTGCTACAAGAAACAAGACACACCTTTGTAACTACCTGGTGACCTAGCAATAACAATAAAGCCTCGAGCCGTTGAAGCACAAACCCCGTATCCTTGCTCGAAACCCTAAAGATGGTCACCACCACCAAAATCACTCCCCACTCAAATCCAAATCTCCTCCATCGTGTTCGTCTTCTGCATAAACCTAAGTTGACGTTTTTATCCACTTCCGCACTCCACCAATACACGAAACGACCACACACTTAACGAAACCCCATCCGAACCACCCGCGCTTCGTTCAAACCCTCAAAGCCATGGAAGCAGCTTCCCGCGCGCGTACTGAGGCTCTCCAATGCGACCGAAGCGGCGTCTGGAAAGCAATCACGACGCTGCCATGGCTCCACAGCGAGCCCGCTCCACTCACCGCTACTCGCACACACTCCGTTGTCTCGCCACCAAAAACGGCCCCGTAAAAAACGAAACGATCAAACGGCAGAGGCGCATGATCCTAAGACCGCAAAAGCTCCGTTCCTGTCACCGCGGCGGTTCCTTTCCAACGCTAAGCCCCTCGCAGGCTTTGTTACTGCTGTTGTTCGGGACGACGACGGTGACGACGATCCCGCCATAGCCAAGAGGCGAAGAAGCAACGACGTGAGCAACTAGGGGCACACAATCCCGTCGTAGTCCGTCGTCGTCGACTTTCACTTACTACTTACTAGTATGTTACCATTCACTACACTGATATCACCGTATACTGTGACCCATGGTATTTTTGAACGGCCACGCTAATAATTATTTTTTCAAAATACTATGGTAAAATTCATCCAAATATGATGAAATTTTGTTCAAATGGATGAAAATGTTCAAATAGAACAGAATTTGTCCATGTGGATGAATGTACCCACGCCATTCACCCACCAACAGTATATGGTGATTTCAGTATACACTGAAATCAACATATACTATGGGTGGATAATTGTTGTGGGTACGTTCATCCATTTGGACAAATTCTTATTTGTTTGAACAATGTTTCATCCATTCGAACAAAGTTTCATTAGATTTGGATAAATTTTTACCACAGTATTTTGGAAAATAATTATTAGTGTGCCCGTTCAAAAATACCGTGGGCCACAGTATATGGTGATATTAGTGTACTGAAGAACTACCAACAACTGAACCGCTAAGTAACCTTCTACACCATGTAGTAAATAAAGGGGCCGGGCAGGGGCCGTTTCATTCACTTTTTTCCATTATCTCCGTGAGTTGCCTGGTTGGCTAGGTTGCTGGGGCTCATCATAGAGCGAGCAAGCACATTCTCTTCTCTCATTTCAGTTCCTTGCCACGTCAGCACTGGCACTGTCCATGTCAGTTTGAGCTTGTTCCATCGAATTTGGGGTTTTGACTTCCGGTCCTTCATTTTGGGCTTAGGGTTTTTTTTTCAAATTTTGTACTTTTTGATCAAAAGTCCTCACTTCCATATTTTAAATGAATTGTTTAGCCCGGATAGTACTCGTGCTATATCCACTTTTGTTCGTTTCGAACATAAATAAATTTTGATCTTGACTTGGGGCTTTCTTCCTAGAAGGTAGTTGTTGGGTTTTGGACTTTTTCATAATTTTGAAACTCTTTTACCAAAAGTTATAATTCGAAGTGAATTGTTTAGTCTCCAAAGTCCCTATCTTATATTCATTCTATTTGTTCAAAGATAAATAAATTTAGGCTTTTTTGACTTGGGTCTTTTCTCATACTAGGTAATGGTTCTTTGTTATGAGTTTTTTTTTTTTTTACCTTTTGAATTTTTTGACCAAAAGTCGTCACTTTCATGTTTGGAGTGAAGTGTTTAGTTCTAAAAGTCCCTATATTATATTCACTTTTGTTCATTCCATTTGTTTCAAAGATAAATAGATTTGATTTTGATTTGGGGCTTTCTTTGTAGAAGGTAGTAGTTTTTTGTTTTGGGTTTTGGAGTCTTTTTATAATTTTGAATTTTTTTACCAAAAGTTGTCATTTTCATATTTGAAATGGATTGATTAGCTCGAAAAGTCCCTATACTATATTCACTTTTGTGCGTTCCATTTGTTTCAAAAATAAATAAGGTTAGATTTTGACTTGAGGTTTCCTTGGTAGAAGGTACACTTTTCATTCTATTTAGTGAGGTTCACGGTTAGGCTATTTGAGATGATGCATTGTGGTGGTGAATTAGCAATTGTTGGATTCTTTTGGTCCCCTAAAATTCTACGGCTTACATTGATTCTATCAATTCAGAGACAATTTTATGTAGAATGAAGAGTGTAGTGATTTTTCATCTTGAGTTTAGGTTTTTATTTAATATTGAAATTTTTGATCGAAACTAGTGACTTTCACATTTTAAATGAATATTTAGCCTACAAAGTCTATATGCTACATTCCCTTTACTTCATAATTGTTTTAAAGGTTTTAAAATAATAATTTTTATTTCATAATTTTTAATAGATGGTGAAATTTTTATTTGAAAGAGTGGAATACATTAGTTTAAAGAATTTTCATTTTAAAATTAATGCAAACCACTATAACTTTAAATCCAACAATAACTTTTTTGAACAAATATTGATGTACTACATCAAGTGTGTACTATATTCTTGTCTATAGCTTCGGAATTAACATAGATTGTACTAGGGGCAACAAAAATCCACATCCGCATTAATTTTCGAGTGTCATGGCAAATGGCATGTTATCCAAATTATAATAGGCTACAAAAAACATCTTGAACTTAAAAGGTCACAAAAAGTGATTGTTTCCACATGTTTATATAAAAGATTTCGGCAATTTTTGCATAAATAAGATGTTGTTTCCCTTGCCACTTCCTTTGGTTTGGTGAAGCTTAAGTCCTCGTGTGTATAATGATATTTCACTGACCTTTTAGTGGCAATCCCAATAGCAACAAACACAACTTGCTCACACTTCTACTGTAATCTAAAACTAAAATTTTCAATTAAACACCCATAAAGACGAATGAACTCACAACTAAGTGTATTGTACATGTCATTACACAAAAGACAAAATCTTTGGAAAAAAAATCCCAAAGGATGTAAGTAAAGAGCTCTTCTTCCCTACCGTAAAGGATAAACAAATGATGTCTTTCCTCACCACAAAGCTCTTTTTTTATTCACATATGAGATATACATTAGATGAAGATTGGGGCCTTTGGGAGGCCTTTTTGCTTTGATATTCATGCATCCAATCTTGATGTTGTGGCCGACAATCGGCCAAATCATATTGGGTTTTATTTTTAGTTCAAATTATATTAAACATAAATAAAAATTGGTCGATGTTGCAAACATTCACTAATCCTCACCTAATGCAATACATCAACTTGAGGAATATCATTAGTGTAAAGGATTTCTTCCCTTTACCTTTTCAAGACTTGACCAAACCCAAAGGTTATTTTTAGTATATACTCTACATTTAGGATGACTAATCTCTTAACACAACCATTATTTGTTAAGGTTCTAAAAATCACCACTTATTTCTATTGGAGCACATTGTTCCAAAAGTCACCACGTTTTTTAAACGATCAAGGCTTGGGTTCAATAGTTACAAACGTGTTTCATCTCTTTTAACATGGCACAAGTTATTTGTCGTTGTTTGTTCAAGACACCTTTTGGTTTCCCCACTTTGTCCCTTACAAAGCCATCATTGTCACTTTTGGGTCCCCCTTGCTCACCACAAAGTTTGAACATTCTTTTGAAGGGATATGACAAAAAATACACTGAATAAAATGTAAATTAGTCACGTAAAATGGATAATCATTGTTAAACGTTAATTTTCTCAAACCTATATCAAAGTGAACTTTTTGAATTATTACACGTGTTACATGCGTACTTACATTGTTCGAATATATTTTTATGTTTCCATGGTAAGGCTACGATTTTGCACGAAACGAAAATGTACAATATATAATGTATTTTCCATTTCTGCGTCATTATTTATATCCAATAATTACATAAAATGTTTAAATATATTCAAAACTGAATATTTTGAAATCTTTGGAATCTCTGAAAATATTTGTGGAATATTTTCAGAATCATTTTGAACCTCTTTACACATCTAAGGTGTGACAACGCACATTTTTTACACATTTGGATCCAAACGCTATTTTAATAATTGTTTCAAAATAAATTTTATCAAAAAATTTCCATATTCCTATAATTCATATTTCAAAAATTATTTGTATTTGCAATTTAATGACCACTAGAATATACGGAGTGAAAAAATAAACAACAAACCCAAATTGTAGGTTCTACATATTTTGACCATCCTCCCACGAAAACACCCCTATCTAAGTAAAACATATAGAAAATGATTTTCTTGGCGTTCAAATTTTAACATCGAGATCCACTTTCATCCTAATTTTCAACAAGTTTAGATTCAATGTGGTCCACTCTATCTATAATTTACACTATTCCAAAACACACATTAACTAAGATTAAAAAAACGTATATTGGTCCTTCATTTTGAGTTTAGGTTTTGTTAATTTTGAAATGAACACACATTTTGTTAAAATTGGACTATCAAACTAGTGCCATTCTCAATAGATAGGTCCCCAATTTTTCTACATGTCCTAAATGGAATATTTTCAGTTTTCAATTTGTCCCAGATGGGATATTTTCAATGTTTGGGTAGGTTCCTATGATGTCAATTTTTATCCTGATGTTTTTAAAGAACATTATGTGAATTTGGCACGTCGATACAAAAATGGAGATCCAATTTTTTAATTTTGACTTCGAAAGTGGAAGTTATAAAAAAAAAAAAGGATTTTTTGGGTTAATAAGCACTGCAAGACATAGCTTAAAATAAACATTAGAAATGATTTTTTTGCATCCCTAGCTGTAGGATCTTATTTTAGACTACCAAAAGAATACATGGTAAAAAACTTATAGAATTTGACCATATAGATTGCAATTTTATAGTGATTGAAGTGAAAAAATGAAATGACGATCTTTTATGATCTTTTCTGATTGACTTTTATTGACCTATGAAAATCTATTAAATTGGACCAAAAATCTTTAATTTTTTATATGTTCGAATTGGTACTAGCTATCAAGTGCTAAAAAAACTCAGAAGTAAATGAATAGAAAGAGGTGAAAATGATGCTCAAAAACAAAAAAGAACCCACGGTCCTTTAGGGGTTAGGGATAATAAAATTTCAATTTTCATTTGGGATTGTTTTGACATAAGGACGTTAATTTTTCTATAGAAGATTAGTGTGGCCCTCTGCCGTTGGCCCAGATGTTCTCTATGTTCCACATGTCCTCTATGTTCTACGTGTTCCCCTTGTACCATTACGTTCCTCATGTTCCTCGTGTCCATGTTCATGTGTTCCCCATGTTTCCCATCTTTCCATGCATTCCCTATGTTTCTTTTTCTTTTTAGAATAATTTATTCATAATTTGATTCAATTTGTGGTGATGAAGTTTGATTTAAAATCCATATATTTCACACCATAGGTCTAAAAGCTACAAAATGACTTTCATGCACACCTAGTTTTCTAAAGCTTTCCAATGATTCCAGTAATGACATTAAAAAATCCCATTTTTTACTATTCAATTCAATTTATAGTGACAAAATTTGATTAAAAAATCCATAACTTCCACAATGTAGGTCTAAATGTGACGAAACAAACTTTGTGCGTGCACCCCTCCTCGTCGAGAGCTTTCTGGCGATACCAAGAAATTTGACTAGCGGGGGCACAATCGGAGAGATCTTGACATAACAAAACAAACTACCTTTTTCAATGTGTAGATAATGGTTTACTACTATGGCGTTGTGTCGTTGACCGAGATGTTCCTTGTCTTCGACATGTTCCCCGTGCTCTTTGGGTTCCCTACAGGTGCTCCCGGTATTAATTCCCTATGTCCCCAACTACTCGTGTGTTCTTGTGTTTCTCGTGTTTTTGGTTTGCTTTTGCATTTTAGAATAATTTATCTATAATTTATTCAGTTTATGATGATGATATTTGATTGAAAATCCATAACTTTTACATGGAATGTCCAAGAGCCACGAAACAACTTTATTGCACCCGTACTTGTCAAGAGCTTTCCGATAATGCTAAGAATGACATCAAAAACTCCCATATTCCATTTTTTGTAATTTAATTCAATTTATAGTGACAAATTTCAATTGAAAATGCATTACTTTCACGCCATAGGTTGAAATGCGACAAAATGAACTCTATGCGCCTATCCTTGTTGAGAGCTTTCCAATGGTATTAAGAACACGACCGGGGGATGCACGGTTGGGGAGATCTCAACATAACAAAAAAAAAAAAAAAAAAAATCTTCTGTAATGTATAGATTTATTTTTTTGTTTAGATTTATTTTTCACATTTTGAACTTTTGATAAAAAGTGGCCACTTCTATATTTGAAATGAATTGTTTAGCCAAGAAAGTCCTTGTGTTAAATCCATTTTTGTTCATTTTTGAAACAAATGAATTTAAAGTTTAACTTGATCTTGCTTGGTACAAGGAAGTAAACCTTCTATCCAATCTTCTAATTATTTATTATTATTACTATCATTATTATTATTATTTAAAAATGTATATGTTTTAAACATTTTGACCAAATATAGTCACTACCACAATTGAAACGAATTGTTTAGCGCAAATTATTCATATGCTACGTCCACTTTCATTTGTTTCATTTGTCTCAAAGATATGTTAATTTAGATTTGACTTGGGAATTTTTTTGGTAGAAGGTAGTGGTTATTTATTTTGGATGTAGGTTTTTGAATTTATATTCAATATCTATTTGACCAAAAGTAGTTCTTTCCAAGTTTTAAAGGCATTGAATTATTTTTTTAAATCCAAAACTAGGTTCACTATTGCTCATTCAATTACTTTTAATTAAATTTGCAAGACCATATTTCTATAATTAAAGAAAAAAACCTTCAAGAAATCCCTTTGGAATACCATTGAAATTAAAACTAAAATTAAACATATATCCTACATTTTCAAAAGACATGGTTTTTTTTTGAAAATATAGACATTATGGAAGATTATTTGTTTTCTTTGTTACACAAAGATTTCCTCGATCGTGCCCCTGTCGGCCGCATTTTTGGTATCGTCAGAAAGCTGTTGACAAGGAGGCTACATGGAGTTTGGGTCCTTGCGTTTGGACCTATGGTTTGGAAGTTATGGATTTCTAATTGAATTTTGTCACTACAAAATGAATCAAATTATAGAAAATAGAATATGGGAGTTTTTGATGTCATTCTTCAAATTGTTGGAAAGTTCTCAGCGAATAGTCGTGCACAAAAGTCATTGATTTAAATTATAAATAAATTATTCTAAAAAATAAAATCAAAAGAACGGGAAATGCATGGGAGCACGAGGATACTGGAACACGACGAATACGGGGAACATGGAGGACATGTGGGCGATCTTATTGTACGGATGAGTGAAAAAAAGTAGTCCGAAGTGATGGATTTTTTGAGAAAAAGGACTTTGAAAAATTCAAGTTGAATTTTCATAAATGATGGATGTACAAGATTTTGAAGGTTTAGGGGTATGAGGAATATCCACACAATGATATTTTTGGCTAGGATCATTTTTGGGTTAGTGCTCGGCTATGACCATATTAGAAAAAAACGACGTAGTGTTTCAACTAAATGTAGTGTAAAATGGATCGTATATAATTAGAACTTCATTATTCAAAATTTTAGGTGGTCTAATGTGATTAGATGTTAAATAGTTACGCAGTTTTTTTTTAATATTAGAATCGTTCCATTCTATAATATTCAATAAGCCTTGAAAACCTAAGAATGGAAAAATGTGCAAGATCATAAAACTCATATGAAGAGTTTGTTTCTTAAAACACATGTGGAAATGGTGGATTAGTGAAACATGAAATATTTATTCCAAAATTTTTGTGGGAAGGGTAAAAGCCATTAATGTATCATGTTTTGCGACAAACAAGTTTTTTACATTGTTATTACAAATCAGATTTAATGCATCAGAGATGGATAGTTTTGAAAAATAAATTTGATGGACATCATAATTAGATAAGAATAAAGTTGTAATTAAAAATATTTTTCTAATTAAAGACATTTTAACCACTACATTCAGTATATTCACTACTTCAGAAAGTAGTACTTGATTTTGAAGCCTTTTAGTCACCCGGGGGTGCTAGTATGTGAGCCTAAGAATGGGAGCAGAAGAGCCTAGGAGCCTGAGAGCCTAGGATTTTATGAGATTTTTTAAAAAAAAATTAAATTTTTTTAAATTAAATTTTTTTTTAAATTTTTAAATTTAAATTTTTTTCAAATACCTATGACCGTGGGACTAGGATGTGGGGTTTAGGGAGTTTCTGGGATGAGGGTTTAAGGATTTATTATTCTAAATATTAGATCCATGCAGATTAAATATGAAATTTGATTTAGGGTTAAGAAATTCTATAGAGATTGAGCGTGGGTAATAGAAAAACAGTATTAAATATAACAATTCGAAGAGATCAAAGAATACAATAGACAATGATGTGAAGAATACCACGGGTAGAAAAATATAAGTGAAGTGGTCCTTTTAGTCTCACTACCACTTATAAAAAATGTAGAAATACATAATGGATCCCACTATGAAGAATCATCACATAAATCCTCATGTGTAGAAGAAGATGTCTGAGACAAAGACCTAGAACTATGGGTGCGAGAAGACTCCGCAGTTTCTACATCCATGAACCGTGAAATGCCGGTATCAGCAGCTCCCTCTGTCATCTCCACGTCATTAAGGCTATGCTCTGCAAATGACCTTGTGAGGGGCTCCACGTACACGGGAAGCTCAAACGGGTTCGGTGGACTTGGTATATTTGATGCCAAATAATTAATTAACTCTCGAAACCATGAGTCATGATTTCAAACCATTTTCCACTTTTGAGTAAGCCCTTTTTGATACAATATTTGTTGAATACAATTATTGTACAAGATGTGAATTTTTTAATAAACTTGTGTTTCACTATTAAGTTAATGCCTAGAATTTTTTTGATCAATTCAAGTTGCAATTAAAAAGTTATTTTTCAAAAGGTGATTTTTTTTTTGAGTTTTGGGTAATTTCGGGCACCCATGACAAATAGATCCAATTGGTTTTAAATTCTTTATACAAACTCTAAACAAGATTATGAACATAATCCCCAAAGTTGAAAAACATCAAAGCACAAAATTATGACTCTCAAAACACTTAAAACATTTAAACCACCCTCATTTGGGCAACATTTAAAACTCCATGGTTGAAGTTCTATGTACTTTGAAAGTTTTTTTTAACTTGATCATTCACAATTTAACCCCTAAAGGACCGGGGGGGTGTTGAACTTAGCTCTTGTTTTCTTGACTAGCTCTTGTAGCAAGCTCAATGCCTTATTAGTGTGAGGTAATTCTGACGATCGGCACCGTTGAAACTAAAGAAGACTTACGTAGTTTTTTTTATGAAAAATAGATCAACAAAATCGCACAATTTTAGAGAAATGCCACCGTTGAGAAGATTGATGGAACTTGTTTGGGGTATTTTGTACACATGCTGAAATCGGATTGTTCAAAAGTGCTCCAAAAATTCTGAAAGTTTTATTGTGAGTAGAAATCATCATTTAAAACATGTGAAAAAAATTTCAAGGAATTTGGAGGTGTAAAGAGAAAGATATGAGGGTCTGAAGTGACGCTTAGATACCCACCGTGCAACTCAAAAAAATCACCAAAAATCGCTCACTTGATGAATTTCCGATCAAGAAGTACCTACAGATTTGGCTCTCAAAAAGAGCCAGGGTCTCTTTGTTGCTCATCCTACAATTCAAAGCCCAAGAACCGGAATTTTCTCACTTTCTAGTTCTAAAAGCCGCATGGGGGCCTTACAATCCTTTAGGGGTTAAAAAAAAAAACTCAACAGACTTTGGCGGCCATTTTGTCCTAGTAGAATAACTTTTTTCAAAAATCTTAGGACTAAGAAAAGCTGGTAAATCAAGTTAAGTTACATCTCCAAAAATCTGTTTGTGATTTTGAGCCTCCATTCAAAAGTTATAGACAAAATTCAGAGTGGGGTAGCAAGGAATATTTTCTTTGATATTTTCAAACACCCTCTCTGAATTTTGTCTATAACTTTTGAACGGAGGCTTAAAATCACAAACGGATTTTTGGAGATGAAATTTAACTTGATTTCCTAGCTTTTCTTAGTCTAAAGAGTTTTGAAGAAAAATATTTTACTATGTCAAAATGGCCGCCAAAGTCTGCTGAGTTTGAAAACACAAAATAGTAAGTGTATATGTAAGAAAAAAAATCATGCATTGTTCATCAAGTTCTAGTGGTGGTGAATTGGTTAGTGAGTAGAGTCATAAGTATGAGGTCCCGAGTTCAAACCCGAGTGGCAACCGTGTGTATATAGCTTGACTGCCCGGAAGTGCAGGGCAGCAAAAAAAAAAAAATTGCCCAAAAAATTCGGGCAGCGAAAAAAATGTTTTTTTTGTTTTTTTTTGTTTTGTAGTTTTCATTTTTTATTTGACCAAATCATCAGAAAAAATCAACAGATTTCTGTTGATGGATGACCGGAACAACGCGACCGAATCAACAGAAACTATTAACTCTTCTCTATTGATTTGAACGCTGAATTTTCTAGTAGTGAAACCTGTTCCAACGTTGGACCTCGTTGGAAGGGTCAGATACGGTTGGGACATGCAAATCCTCTTGGTTGTCCACCAACATGAGGTCAACAATGCCCTTCGCATTGCGGCGACCATTAAAGAGGCGATCTCGGTCTTCACGATGCTGCATCACATATATAAATAAAATGTTGAATGCGTTAGAAAACTCCGAGATGCTCTTATCAACAATTTGAATTCGGAAGTGGCAAGAAAACATTGTTGGATGATGAGTAATACCTTATCGAGGAATGTCAAGATTTCCTGGAAGGCAGAAATTGCAGGATTATCCTCCGACAAAGAGATCCAAACGACAAATTCAAGAAGAACTCATCATTTGTCAAGTCGGCGTCATCCGTGACCTCCACGGTGACGGGACCTTGCGTCAGTCACTCTTGTGTGAAGGAGATGAGAGGAGATCCTTGTTTCTTGCCCACGTCCTTTGACGCACGGTTGCTTTGAGCCTCGTCGACCACTGCGGAATCGTTCATGTTAACAACATCGCTTTGGCCTTCTTTCCTTGGCCTTTCTCGGCCTTCAATAGTTTTTTTTCAGCTTCCTTTGCCTTTCGCGTTTCCTCCTTTGCAAGCTCCTTTTTTATAAGGGCTTTTATGTTCTCCTTCTTCTTGAGATCCTGGACATGAATCTTCGCGATAGCTTTCACTCTCGCAGCCTTGTCCACGGAGCCATTGTTGTCGTCAAGGAGGATGACATCTTTTGCGTTCTCCGCCGAGTCATAGAGGGTTTGCTCAGCCTCCGATACGTGTTTTAAACCATGCTCCAAGTACCAGCCAGCGCCATGAAGATGAGCAGAGGTCCATATCTTCATCTGATGAGAGCTTAACATACAGGTTGGACTGAACATTTCACTCTAGAAGTATAAGAAGGGAGGCAAATCTTTTTTGCTGATAGCCTTCTTCGGAATGAGCTCCAACATGAAGTACCTGCGTGAAATCAACATTGGAATTACAAGTAATGTCATCAACAGTTATGAATAATTGTAAATAACGGAATTGTATGTATTTCAGAAATGTACCGATAAATGACACAGTTTACCTAGAGCAGAGTATCAACGTGTTTAGCGAAAGTGTCGCTCTTCTTAAAACCGGATCTTCTGAAGATGTCGGAGAAGCCAATGTCCCAGAGCTTCATTCTCCACTTCTTGAGATAAGCAGAGATGGTATGAGCAACCGTGTAATCAATGACGAAGTTGTCCTTCTCTGCAATGGAGTTGAAGGTCTCGATGGGAGCATCCATGTACTAAAATGAACACGGTGAGAACTGTTACTACATGTGCAAGAGAAAAAACCACTGCCGTTGAATGAAATGTGAATGTCAAAAAGTACTCACCCCCGCATACCAACAAGCCTTGTCAAGCCAAAGACTAAGACTTTCCTTGCTCGTATTTGTAGGGAACTTTCGTGCGGCCCGTGTTTGAGGGGAACTGTTCCACCAGACCAGCCAGGAAATCTTCCTTTCCGGGCTTGCCTTAGACGTTGTAATGCTTTGCAGTTTGTCTAGTTGTATGTCCGGTTCGATTGAGTTGCGAGCGTAGTGTTTCTCGACCTGCACAACACGGACTCCTTAGGTTTGAACTTTGTACGCATGACAGTTGAAGAGGTGGTGTGTATATACCTCCTGCAATACTCGGTCACCATAGATCGGACTTGCAATAGAAGTCAACTTCCGCAACTTCGACTTCAACTTCTCGGTCTTCTTTTTGATGCCCTTCAACATAGCCATCTTCATCCCGTTCTTGGTTATCTCTTCCTCGGGCGTCTGCTCACAATACTTCCTCAATTCTTCATTGCCTGCCTTTGCTATGTCTTGCTGAAACAGAAAGTCCAGTAAAACAATGAGATAGTGTAATTCGATGTAAAATAATTGAAAGCACGAGAGCGGACAAATAGACTTACCCAAAATATGAGTGTCGTCAAGGTATCGGCTGGGAGATGGTACCACTGTTGACGAGCATAAGTCTTAGCATGTTCATAATTAGAAGTACTAATGATGCCCTTCAACTACTCAACTGTCATCAATCCGAACTTGCAAGTCATGAACCAAGTTCGTCTTCACGTGGGAGTTCTCAGTAGATCTGCAACAACCAGTTTGAACAAATGATACAATGACAAAAAGAACCAAGTGTCTGAACAACAATCAACCAGAGTGAATAGGAACGTGACTTACTTGTTAATGTCGTGCACGACTTGCATCACTGCGTTGATTTGACCCCTGGTATCAAGGACAATAGAATCAACGGAGTAATGCCACTTCATTTCCAGCGATTGATCCTGGGAGATGACATTCATCCAAACTTGCAGTCAGTGGTTACCGTCGCAAACAAAGAACTTGCTCAAATGCTGAAGTGAAGGCTTACTGTGCAAGAACTCTTCGAAGCGGGAGTCCGCAGCTTACCAGTGCGCATTCCAAGCTTGGCAATCTGCGTCAATGACTTTCTAGACCAAACCTTGCTCGTCTGTCGTTGAAACGTAGAATACTGCAGCTCCCTCGCGGTAACCGTGAACGAAATCATTTTCAAGCAACGTCAGATCACTAGATAACGTAAGCCACAAGATGGGCATACAGATCATGCGATAAAGAGGAATGGACATGCGCGAGTCTTCAATTGGTACAATACAAAGCTGCTCAATTGTCAACACGGAGTTGAGTGTGTTCGTGTCACGAAGTTGGTTAGTGGACAGGTTTGTAGTATCCATTTCGTCGGCGTCGCTATTATCATCGTCTGACTCTCCAAGAGCACGCTGAGGATCCTCATCCTCTAATTCAACATCCACATCGGTAATCATTGTATTCTGAAACATGGTAGAAATATGGTAGATCAAGAATGGAGTCAAAATATAAGTTTGCCTAAGGCAGAACTGTAAACATACAATGCTAGGCCAACTATCTATAGACTCTCCTTCCACATAATGATGACCGCCTGCCTAACCCACGAAAGTCTCGGACGTTGACATCCAACAGGGGAATCGGTGAATATGCAAACTCTATATCGACGCGCTCCTCGAACAAGGGAGGTAACCTAGGTTTGGTCATCACTGGTGACGTGGGGAGATACTGAAGAGGAGAAGTGGAAACAAATTCTGGAGGGCAAGTGGGAACAAACTCTGGAGGGAGAGTGGGAAGAAAATCTGGAGGGCAAGTGGGAACAAACTCTACAGGGCAAGTGGGAACAAACTCTGCAGGGAAAATGAGAACAAACTCTGAAGGGGAAGTGGGAACAAACTCTGGAGGGGAAGTGGGAACAAACTCTGAAGGGGAAGAGAGGACATACTCTATAGAAAACGGAGAATACGGTGGAGTACACACGCTAGGGACAGACGCTACTTTAGCAGGCAAACCATGTCGGACACCATCGGAGCCGTGGATATCTACACTAGTTACCTCGTCAAACTCATCCGTGCAGGTACAGAAAAAATTGACATCATTATCCAAATCACTGAGATTGATAATCTCGTCCACCAAATTTGCGTTGTCCGCAACGCAAACCCAAAACAAGTATCCAAAACCAAGAGATAAATTATAAATAAACTCTCACACCATAAGAGGAAGAACGAAATAACGAGAATGCAAATGAAACCAAACATACCTCTGGTACGGGAGGAAGATGAGCTGCAACAATTTTGTCTTATGAGTCGAGCGAAACTTCGTCTCGAGCAACAATTTGAGACTCCAGGGTGAAAGCACACTACGGTTGTACGAATTTGTAGTCACAACATAGTTTTAGGACATGGTAAGGGTTTAGACCCAAATTCCCCCTAATTACTTTTACTTTATGTCAAAATAATAAATAGGCATAGTCTTACATCTTGCAAACATTGAAGATTGCATAAGAAAATTTTATTTGCATGCAAAATATGCATCATTATGAGTACAAAATTACAAAGTTTGTACCGTCACAAATTCAAGTTTACATGTTTGTACTCGTTTTGTCAACTTATACTTTTAATCCTTACATTTGAAAGAGTTTTAGGCAATCTTCTACTCTTTAACTACCATGCCTTACTATTTGATTATACTAAATGTTAGTATATACTTGAAAAACTTGAGAAATATGGGACTTTTGTTGGGGCCCCAAACATGAGGTTAATGTCAAATTATTGAATTTTTTTTGGAATTCAAGTATAAAACTTAATGGTGTAGAGGGGCCAAAAATTTAATTTTGATGGAACTAAAATTTTCACTTCCATTTGGCACATCAAAGAATTTTGCCTAAAAATAAGCTCTGGCCCTTCAAAATCCTCTATAGATTCCTTTTTGTACAAGTGTGTACTTGATTTTGTACTATTTGTACATTTTGTACAATATGGACCAATCATCACCTTCGGTGTGGCATTCGAATCAAAATCCACCTGACGTGTCGAGCAATCTATGGTGTTGTTGGTCGGTGCTGGAATATTGAACGTTGTGCGTTTTGTACATTTTGTACAATTTGTACTTAGTTTGAACTGTTTGTACAGAACGGCCAGGGAGGCGACTGTAGCGTGCGATGGCCCTCCACGATGACATCATGATCACCCAATTAAATGAGGCATGATTACATTTTGAGAAATATTCATCATGGTTCATTCAACTGACATGCCTTATAGAGAATTATGCACTCCATGGCGCACCCTCGTGGGGGGGGGGGGGGGGGCGGCGCCGGCGCCACCCCTGCCATGGGGGTGCGCTACCAGAGCACCACCGCGCAAAGTTCTTTTAAAAAACTTTGCACGCCGTGGCGCCCACAGGGGTGCAGAACCACGTGCCGTGGCACCCCCTGGGCACCACGGCACCAAATTTTTTGAAAGAAGTTTTAGCCCCGTGGCGCCAAGGCACTCCATGGCACCACCACGCGCCGTGGCGCCCGGGTGGTGCCACGGCGCAAAAGTTTTTTTCCTTGCCCCCAAGATTTTTCCTTAGCTATTTTGTACTCATACTTTCATTTCTTAAGCCAATTTCATACCTTGCAACGACTACAAATTGGTACTTAATCAAGTTGTATAGGTGTGAATAAACTAACCATTGAGCTTGGTGCTAGTTGGTAGAGATTGCGTCCAGTGACGCCTGGTGCTTCTCCGACGATGCAGGGAACTGGAAGGCCTGCGCCACTAGTCATCATTTGCGGCACTTTAGTGGCTTTTTCCTACAACCTACACGCAATGACACTGACAAATTAGAAAGCTCGGCTAGATCAGTGGTACTAAGTTATGGAGACATGAAGTCAAGGAGTTACGGAGTCACAAGTCCAGATGTCAAGAGTCAGAGAGTTATGGAGTCTCGGAGTCACGACTCAAGAGACAGAGTTACGAAGCTCGCCAGAGCAAGGAGGGTATGGAGCTCGCCGGCAGCTACGGATACGGAGCTCGCCAGGTCAAGGAAGGTGCGGAGCTCATGAGAGTGCGCCATGGCAAGGAGGGTGCGCTAGCAATGAGGTACCGAGCTCTTCACACTGTCAAGCAAAAATGAGCCTGATGAAGTTGAAACCGAAGCTATAATGTGAGCTTCTTTAGCTTGGGAGCCTGGTGTCTACACGTTGTTTTCGGCCATTCCGCTTTAAGAGCTTCGATATCCACAAATGGTCAATCTCGTCGCAGCCAATCACGGCCGAGCTCCGATTCCTGTGATCGAGCATTGCTTACGCGGATTGACACGGTCACGAGCTGTGCGTTCACGAGACCGCGCTGCCTCAGTTTGCGGATCGTGCGGAGCTCATGGAATCTTTTGCTTCCACCAAGGTTTACCGTGTGTGTGAGGAATCTTCTTTGAATACCTTTGCTTCTTATGAGTTTCTAACGTATGGGTACTGTGTGTGGCTTTGTCGCTGGGCTACGGACTTTTGCACATGAACAGATGTTCATTCTACTTTCTTCTAGTGTGACGCCTTGGTGTTGATATGTTGTGGGAGCTCATTTTACTTCTCAGATGCAAAAAAAATTGTCGGAACTCGGAGCCCAACCTAGCGGAATTATTAGGCATCAAATTTAGAGGTATTTCGTAGTTTTGCAATATATGATTTTGTCATCGTTGTTAATTGCTTGAAATAGCGTTAAGTTGGCCCGACGGGTCTTGAGTTGTATGTGATTCGGTAAGGTCTATTAGTCACATGCAATGTGCAGCGTTGGGTAGAACTTGCTGAATCGCGAGGTTGCTATTTAAATCAAGTTTTGTGGGATTACTCTCTGGTGCTAATTGATCCATGTGTCTGTATATCTCTGAGCTTACTGGACCATGTTTCCACAAACAATATTGATACGATGTTGGAGAATATACGTAAGGAGAATGAAATCTCGCCTTCTTTAAACAAGATTGTAAAAATGATAGTTGATCCTTATCGATCGTTGATGATAGTTGATCCTTAGTTTCTTGTGCAACGTGGTGCTGCCTTTAATGGCCTTCTCCCAGAGGATGTGAACTATGATGCGCTGAATCTCATGCATCTTTTCTTTCGACCATCTATTCTAGTAAGTCTGGTAAGCCTTCGCTATTTTTTTCTTCATAAACAAGATATTTGATGTACTTGTATGAATTTCACAACTTGAACATTAGAAAAAACCCGTGTTTTTGGTGATGTCTTTGAGGATGTCTGAAAAAACATGTAGACATCGCCGAGGATGTCGTGCGGACATGAAGACATCCGAAACACGATAAAAACAAATGCAGACATCCACAGAAACATCCGCGTGCTCCTGTAGCACGCGCGTCTAGACGTGAATTTGGGAGGCAGAAAAGTGTGCCACGTGGGTGCCACGTCGATGACACATCAGCGGCAAAATGACGGGCAGTGCCACATGGCGACGAATTTCATCCTCTCCAATGGTGATGTGGAAGACGACGTGGTCCCGCCACATTCTGACGTAGCGGCGCGAAAATCCGACGTGGACCCGGGAAAAAATGACGTGGCGTGCCACGTCAGCAGAGTTTTGGGTGGTTTTCATTTCAGAAACATGTTTAGGTGGACGTCACGAGGGACATGACTGTGTTTCGCGAGACATCACGCATTGACACTGAGATGTCCGCCAAGATGTCTGCGACGACGCGTACTGTGTCTTGCTGTTGGTTTGTGCGGACATCCCCATGTCTCAGAAGATACGACACTTGACATGACCATGTCCGTCTAGACGTTTGCGTGCCCTGCACGTGGGTGTTGCGGATGTCGTGGCTGATGTCTCGAGGAATGTATGCGCGTTTGGCGTGACATCTCTTCAGACATGGTACGTAGTGCTCACGTTGTGTATTTGAGGATGTTTTAGAGGATGTCCGACATGTTATACAAGACATCAGTACGTTTTAGCATGTCGTCTCAGTGGCCGTGCGGACGTGATTATGCAAACGTCCCAAAGTTCTCTGGGACGTCTCCGAAAACATCCACTACGAAATTGTGGATGTTGTGGAAGACATCATCATGATCCCACAGTCGCCCCAGAAAACACCCCCACGTCATGTACCACGTGTTATAGAAGACATCATCATGATCACACAGTCGTCCTAGAAAACACCCCCACGTCATGTACCACGTGTTATAAAAGACATCCGCCTCTATATCTAGACGTTTCACTAAGCATGCTCACGTCACCATGCGAACATCCATTGAGACATCGCGAAGGTCCCTCCAAACATCCCCACGTCATGTTCCACACGTTAGACAAGACATCTTGCATAACATTCACTGGTCTCACTGAGCATGCACACATCACTTTGCATAGTGTTCCAAATGTCCATGGGATTGATGGATGATAGTAACAAATACATATTCGCATTGCATATGCATAACACATTTTAACAGCACAGTTGAAAAGTCATGACTCTACCGTTTGTGACCTCAAATAGCACAAAGTGCACATCTACTGATACGTCAACCACACATCTATCTACTACACACCCACGACTTTCACTCGCTCCAATGTCATCGCTTGCTGTCGGTGCTCCCCTGTGATCTGTAGTATCATCGGCGCGTGTCCAACGCTGCACATGTTCAACAGGCCAACAATGCTTGCGGTTGAAAAAGGGATTCACGATCAAAGAAAATTGCATTATTTCACGTTAGCAGGACGAGCTATATATGCATAGTGCGTTCCATACGTGTATAAAAGTTGAACCCTCATCCGACACTATATCGCGTTCTGGATGCCTCACAGCTCGGACTACAAGGTACATCATGTGACAAGACGTCTCTGGGGATGTTCGAACAAACATCTCGGACGCTCATGGAAACACGGATGCGATTGAGCGAACGTCTGCGAGGACGTCATGCACAACGTCCGTGTTGTACTTTACCGTTCATCCGTCCTGCTGTAGGTCACTTGCGTTTGATTCGGGCCGTGTGAATTGTGTAGTGACTCACCAAATTCCTTGCACCTCCCTTTCTTCATTTCTTCTTGGCCGCCTCCGCTCTTGTTGAGGTGCCTACCTGCACTTGTGCAATGACAGTATGTCATGGACTCTTTCTATGCAATGTCTATGTATAATGTGACGGACATCGTTGCCCCACTTTGCACTACTAGAAAATCCAACTGTTCTGTTGATTCGGTCGCGTTTTTGTCCAAAATCAACAGATTTCTGTTCAAATCAACAGATTTTTGTCCAAATCAACAGAAAAGTGTCCTGCATCAACGCGACCGAATCAACAGACCAGTTGGATTTTCTAGTAGTGTTGACATTGCATAATTAGCATTACTGTCGACCTCATGGTCAATTTCAAAAAATAATGTGGCTACATACAAGTCCAAACATGATGTGGATCTACAATTTTTCCAACCTTCTCAACAGGCTTCCCGGGTTTTGACTGTTTCGCTTGCTTCGTTGCATCTGGCTTTGTCAGTTTACATGGTCCTGTTGGCTTGGGTGTGTCGGTCTTCCCCGGTTTTGACAATCCTGTCGGCTTAGGTGTGTCGGTCTTCCCCGGTTTTGACAATCCTGTCGGCTTAGGTGTCTTTGACGGTGCCTTTGTTATGTTACCGGGCTTCGTAATGCGCCGTACAGCTTTGTGCAGCCTTGAATTCTACTTAAAGGTCTCCTGACCTAACTATGGCTGCGGCAGCTAACCCTAGCCGCCTGTGTTCATCCAGTGAACTCGATGAAAGTCATCCCAATAGACGTTTGCAGGGACACATGGATGTCATCTGGGACGCATGGATGTCATCTTAGACATCTTCATGGACGTCATCTTAGACATCTTCATGGACAGCGGGATGTCATCATTGATGTCCTTCCAAATGTTCCAATGTTGGCTATTGACTGTAATTTTTGAATTCATCTTGCACTCACATAAACTTACAGAATTCATATTACTGAGATGTCTTGCTTTTCTAAAAACGTTTTACTTGGCTAAAAATGTGTTAAAAGAAATTTTTACAAGTTTCTAATCAAATAAACTCTGATACAAGCACAATTTTATTTTTAGACAAATAAAACATCTTACACTTGCGTCTAAATGCTTTTAAGTATATCAAGAAATATGAAGTTTTTGAAAGTACCTAAGTTTAAAAATAAAAATAAAAAACATTGTAATGAACATGATGAAAGTTCAATGATGAATATGGGTTTTGCATGGTATGGTTTACCAATTTTTTTGTTACAATGCAAAATTTTGCTCTTCTTTTTAATCTTTTAGAACTTCATAAATAGAAATTGGTAGTAGAAGTTTAAAAAAAATTGAACTACTACAACTAAGTGATGTCTTCTACCAATGCCAACAAAAGAAGTTAAAAGTAACAAACATGCAATCCAAATTAATGTTTATGTGAAACATTAGTGCCTTGTTGTAGTGCAAAAGTGCACACAAAAATTATGAAAGAGAAAAGAAGGTTGTGCATGGAATTTTGAGCTATAAATTTTTCCAATTTACAAATATGTGAAGAGAAATATGTTCCACATTTTTCCAAGTTTTTCCAAATTATTGAAATTTTAATTTTAAAATATATGTTGTCGAAAATTGTTCTTTGACTATTTCTAAAATACTTTTTTGATGGATTTTATTTATTTTTGTTTCCTTCATAACAAAAAATTTCAAGTGGGAGTATTTTCAAATTTTCAAATATAGAACCAAACATGAACTATATTTACATTCAAAGTTTAACTATATTGTTCAAAGTGGTATTAGAATGGGAGTTTTAATTTATACTCAAAATCTTCAATATTAAATCATTTAGACAAACTAGGATTTAATTCTATCATTCATAAATACATAAATTTAAAAGTTAGTTCACTTCATTTTTCATTGTAATATTTCTTAATATTTTTTTAAAGGGGATTAAAAGTTATCTCTTTCAATGAAATTAAAAATGCACTATGTGTGCAAATGTGCACCAAAAGGCATGATAATTCACAACTCTGAATTCCCTCAATATGGTGAACCATACCATGCACGACGGTGTTGCTCTGCGAATGGGTTAAAGCCTCACGTGATGTGCTAGTCTCCAACATTGAACGTGACAGGTACGGATTCAACGTGGTGAACTTCAACCACATGGACAGCACAGTGCATCCTGATTCGTTTGCATTTCCCCTGCATTGCCAACAAGTATATTTCTCCGACGACCCAACGAGACGCGGATGGAAGATCGTGTGCCGAACAGAGGTCACATGTAGGCGTACATCAATACAATATCCACATCTAGTCGCCAACGTAGTCGCTGTAGGTAACAACGAAGACATCCGAGACTTGTAGTCGCTGTAGGTAACAACGAAGACATCTGAGACTTGCAGTCGCATATGTTGGAAACGAAGCCAATTCGAAGACCAGCTCTCGTGGGAGGCAGCTATGTTATAGCGGCAACAGACACAACAGAAGTTCAAATCCAAGAGGAGTAATGATTGATAAATTTCTTATTATTCGTACTACCGCTGTATAGTGCCGTACTGAAGTGTACCAAAAGTACACTGCCATCCTTATTTTGTATGTTAATGTATTACCAGAAGCATTTGGTAGTTTCCAGCATCATACAAGGCAGTGTCTGCGCAATATATGGTGAACCAATGTCAGAAACACAGTACTAAAAACAAGTGGGACGTCCGCAGCGACGTCACCGCGGACATCGACAAAGACAGTGCTTCGTTTCGCAGAACATGGTCTATGATACAGCAGACATCCATCACATCGAAATGCACGATTGACATGCCCAGGCAAGACGATCATAGCCATGACAGGTATGGAACTGTGAACGGCAAGACGGACGATCCAGTTCAGTCTCGCCATCTTAAACCATTTCCAAGTATGAAGTATATATTGTAGGAGAAGTCGTATTCGGTACTGTCTATCACATAGCTCGTCATCGTCACGGACGTTCCTGTCACGTCACGTTTCAACATGAAGAGCGTTTTCAAGAAACATCTGTATGTAGAAGCATCCCAAATGTTTCATATATAGACATTTTTTTCATAAACCTGTGTTCAGAAAGACGTATTCGCATTCCTTTGGACGTTCTCTGAGATGTCCCTAACTGTGACGTATGTGCTCGTGATCAGTCATCCCGGACGTCGGCTATGTCCTAAACCATGTTGCCAGGGATGTCTCGGAAAACATCCTCTGTTGCATTGGAGATGTATCGGGGATGGACGCTGAAACATGCCTGCGGACATGCATACGGACTAGTTTGGAGACGCGGCCGCGAACGTGGCAGATTTCGTTGCGGAGACGTCTTCAACGACATGATCATGGCAGGCGGGATGTCCCAGCAGACGTTCAGAGCGCGCCCCTCTGGATGACGCAGGAGACATCGTGTACACCCAATGAGACATCCGTGCTCAGCAGTTGTCACCTCTGAGACATCGCGTACATCGACTGAGACATCTGTGTTGATCCGTTGTCTCCTATGTTGCGTCCTATGTCTCAACGGATGTCCGAAGGGACACCCTTTGTAACATATGCAAAAGCATCCCGGATGTTTCAGATGGAGATATCCAGCTATGTTTAGGGAGACGTCTGACCGTTCTGTCGGACGTTGTCTATGACGTCCCGAAGTGTGACGTATGTGCTCGTGCCCTATCATACCGGACGTCGGCAATGTCCTCTACCGTGTCGCAGTGGACGTCTCTACCAACAGGCACTTCTGCATGGCGGATGTATGCGGTGATGTACGCTGGAACATGCTTGCGGACATCAGTACACACAGTGTTGGAGTCGTGGCCACGTTCGTTGCGAATGTCATCGCTGACAGGTCATCAAGAACATGCGCATGTCCGGCGGGATGTCACAGCAGACGTTCGGAGCGAGCCATTATGGATGACCTCTGAGACATCGCATACATCGACTGAGACATCCGTGTTAGTACGTTGTCTCTTATGTTGCGTCTGATGTCTTCACGGATGTCCGAAGGGACACCCTTTGTAACGTATGCTAAAGCATCCCGGATGTTTCAGATGGAGACATCCAGCTATGTTCACGGAGACGTCGGACCGTTCCGGCGGACGTTGTGTATGACGTCTTGAATTGTGACGTATGTGCTCGTGCCATGTCATCACGGACGTCGGCAATGTCCTCTACCGTGTTGCATCGGACATCTCTGCCAACACGCACTGCTGCATGGCGGATGTCTGCGGCGATGTCTCCGTGGACATCCCTGCGAACATCCATGAAAACAATGTTGGAGACGCAGCCCCGTTCGTTGCGGATGTCATTGCTGACACGTCACCAACAACATGCGCATGTCCGGCGGGATGTCTCAGCACACGTTCGGAGCGCGCCGTCACGGATGACCTCTCAAACATCGCGGACATCGACTGAGACATCCGTGCTCCGACGTTGTCTCATACGTCGCGTCGGATGTTGCGACAGATGTCCAGCGAGACATCCCTCGCGACGTCTTCAGAAGCATCCCGGACGTTTTAGCTGGAGACAAACTACTGTGTTCAGGGAGACGTTCGACCGTTCCGGTGGACGTTGTCCGTGACGTCCCGAATTGTGACGTATGTGCTCGTGCCCTGTCATCCCAGACGTCGGCGACGTTCTCTACCGTGTCACATTGGACGTCTCTGCCAACACGCCCTGGTGAATGGCGGATGTATGCGGCGATGTCTGATGGGACATACCTGTGGACATCCTTGAAAACAATGTTGGAGACGCGGGCCCGGTCGTTGCGGATGAAATCGCTTACACGTCACCAACAACATGCGCATGTCCGCCGGGATGTCCCAGCGTACGTTCGGAGCGCGCCGTCACGGATGACCTCTCAGACATCTTGTACGTGAACTAAGACATCCATGCTCGGACGTTGTCTCTTATGTCGCTTGCGATGTCTCAATCGTTGTCCACGCAGACATTCGTTGTGACGTTTGCAAAAGCATCCCAGATGTTTTACATGGTCACAAGGTGCCATGTTTCGGGAGACGTATATACGTTTCATGAGACGCTGTGTGTGACGTCATTGACTGTGACGTATGTGCTTCTGCCCTGTCGTCCAGGACGTTGGTTGTGTCCTCTACCGTGTACGAGTGGATGTCTATGTGAACATTCACTGTTGCTGTGTTGCATTGTCGATGTTCATGGGGATGTACTCTGAGACAGTGAGACATTGCAGTTGAGCACTGAAGACATCGTTGCATTTCCTGCACGTCGGCTTGGACGTCTTCGCGGACATCCCGAGGGGTGTCCACAGAAACATGTATACGTTATTGTCGTCATCGTGAGTCGGATTAGACATACAGTGACTTCAAGAAATGAGTCTTTGAGGGTATTTGATTTAGAAAAGTAACAACGTAGAGAGTATGAAGAATCAAAGCAATAAATTTTGAACATGAAAGTTTGAGAGCATGAAGTAATTGACAACCTCAAGAAAATTGAAAAGAAATTGCCACTAGACTAAAAAAATACATAGTACCAAAGTTGACTATGTACATAGACTCATTTTTTGAGGCGTTATAGAAAGAGTGGTCAAAATCTTGTCCACTTTCCACGAGCAGCTAAAACAGCTGCAATTCGATTTGGCATGCTAGCATACAATCTCTCACACTGCTCCGTAGTGATCGTCTTATAAGTCTCCTCCACACGCTCCCATAATTGCAAAAGACCTACAGGAGGAGTTGGATAGGAATTCAAACGATGTTTGAGAATTGCCCAAACATGTTCTATGGGATTTAGGTCTGGGGATTGAGCTGGCCACTCTAAAACAGTGAATGGCTGCTCTAAGAACCATTTCTGAACAATCTTTGCCTTATGTATAGGAGCATTATCATGCTGGAAAATGACGTTACCGAGGTTCAAGTATCCTAATCTCTCTAAACTCAAGTACAAATCTCCATGCAAGATTGTAATATAGTCCTTCGCATTTATACGCCCGTCCACCCTTTGTAAATCACCTACCTCTCTTGCTGTCATACAACTCCATAGCATCAAAGACCCTCTACCATGCTTCACTGTTTGCTTCACCGCACGATCAGGGAAGATTTTTTGGTCATTGACCCAGCACCAAGTCCTCCCATCCGCATTGAAACGATTTATCTTCGTTTCATCACTAAATACAACTCTCTTCCAATCCTCTACTGTCCACTCTTCATGAATTCTTGCAAATCGTAGCCTCTCTCGTACATTTTTCTTTGACAAACAAGGTTTAGGAATCTTCTCACAGGCACTCAATCCAGCATCTCTCAAAGCAGACCGCAAAGTGTTATCACAGAAACCCACTTCTCTACCCTCTTTCAACACTTTTGCTGCATGTACTGCCGTTTCTAGCCCTCCAACCGTGACCAAACGCACTGCACGTCGTATCTCTGAAGCGCTAAGAATCTTTGGAACACCTCGTTTTGGCAATTCTAAGTCACTACAATGTTTCTTCCTCACTCTATTCACCGTACTCTGTGAGAAACCCAATGACTTCGCAACCACTCTTGTACTCTTGCCTTTCATCAAAAGAGCAACAATATCTCTCACTTTGTCTCCTGAAATTGGCTTCATCATGCCAATTCTAATTCCTATTCTCCACAGTATGTTCCACAAGAGGGAAGAGAAGAGAAAGCACAAAAAATTTCATCAAAAAACACAAATTTCTCTATGTTCTACACTCAAATGTTGCCATGTGAAGTTGCTCCACAAGCCACCTCAAAAAATGAGTTTATAAGGGTACATGCACATTTGTGATCTTAACTCACAATGTAGATATTATTTAGGCAAAGCGCCATGTGGCATGTGTTAAGAGTTCATGAGTCACAATAGATTTTTTTGCTCGGCTTCATCTGCCTTAATGTTTCCCGGCTAGCCCCCATCAATGCTCCTTGATAGGGGCATTGACTCATTTCTTGAAGTCACTGTAGTATGACGTGTTAGCTCGTCCGACATGGAATTTTCCTTGTTATGTAGATGAAGAGCTGTAAATTATCAAATGAATAATATGTCCATGTGTTTTTGCTACTATAAAATTCATAAAATCACCCTATATTATAAAAATCTATTTTTGGCAGCAACGCATTTTTAATAATATAATAATATTAAAATAATAATATTTTAATATTTTAATATTCATAAATGAATTTAATATATTTTTAATATTATTTTATAATATATTATTAAAATATTAAAAAATATATGTATTATATAATTATAGTATTATAATTTAAGACTATTATACAAAATAGACGAATGACAAATACTGAGAGTACAAGTTAATGATTATAAAATGAATATTCCAAATTTTGTGGAATTATAAAATAAAATTATAACAAAAAAAAAAAAAACAGTATTTAATAGGATGAAGCCTTTTTTCTTTTGCTCTTGCAAACCGCTGCCCATTATGCTGTTTTTTAACATCCGGGCTGCATTCTACCTCGCATACTAGTAACTTTCAGACACTTACTCTCGGTCAAACCGGAATCCCTTGCCAACGTGGCAATTTTGCGTCTCTGCGGATGTCCTGTGTGACGTCCTCAAAGACGGGCACGTTTCTGCCAACATCTTCGCGTTTTCTGGCTAACACGCGTGTTTCCAAAGCCTCTCATCCCAATTGTGCCCAAAAAACGCGTGGACATCCTTACGTTCTGTGAGACATCCTTGGCTAACACGAAGACATCACAAAAACACGTCTGTGTTTTCACAAAACATCTCCAAAAACACGGGTTTCTTATAGTGTTTTTTTCAAGACACCTTAGTTTTATGTGCAATTTTTTGTCGCGGCCAGCATCACAATGACTGCTGATTGGTGAATGAACTACAGTTGGTGTTTAGCAGGGGAGACTAGAAGTACAATTATAGCTTCCTATTATGAATTGCTACAACTCTAGCACTTCTAGTTGGTTGAAGTACTTGCTCGCTAAGTTTGATTACTATGACCATGTATTTAAAAAAAATTAATTAATTTAAAAAAAAAAAATCCTATATATTGGTCCAATTATCGCCGTTTCTTCTTTCTCTTCTAAATTTTTCCAGATTGACTATGAACATTATACACTCTAAACTGCTCACCCACGGTTTTAGGTCTAGCGGTCATAGGTCCTAAAATTGCTATAAATAGTAATATATCCAATAATAGAAATAAAATTTCCAAATATAGAGCCCTTTTAAATTTAGCAAGACTCTAGGCTCTCCGCTCTCCGCTCTCGGGCTCTCAATCCTACGCTCACACGGTACTATCACTACCAAGTAGCTCCACCTTGTACACTTATTACAGCCTGCATACAAGATGGTATTGTGGAAATTAAACTCGCTTTTGAATGTTCCCTTGAAGTAAGGCGTCCCATGCTGAACACACTGATGCCCACATTTTGTCCTTGTTGCGCACTCGATGCTTTGACTCAACTCGATCTTTGTATTGACTTGTCGGCTTTGATCATTCCAACAATTCAACCTTATAGCTTATCACTCAAGTATGGTCATGTCACGATCCTACAAAACGTAACAGTCTCTGCTCCATACAATCTCTCATGCAAGATCTTGCAAAAGTTGTATGCACTAGACAAATGAAGCACAATCACCCTAGAATTGACAGCACGCTACCAAGCTAGAACGCCATACACTACAATGTAGAACCCATGTAGAATCCATATAGAACCCATGTAGGATGACGGATGCATACACAATTCAAGTCGACATTGGTTCACGTTGGTTCTCAAATTTCGTTTTTTTTCCCAACCGTACCTCACCGTGAAAGCAAAGTACGTTGCAATTCAAAGCAATTGCGTCAATTTATTTCCATCTGAGAAACAACTCGTTCACTAGTGTAACCGTAAAATATCTTAGCTTTCCAAGTCATCAAGAATCTTCTGTACATCATGTTTCTGGTGAGAGTTACAAGTGGAAACGTGGGAGTGGTTATCTACGAGCTATCTGTCGTTGTTGCGCAACTTTCTTCCAAGGACTATACACTGGCATACAATAAACACGCAATTCGCTATTTATGCACTTGGCCAAGTGCGCTCATTTCATGAGCAAATCTTGCTTAAAATTTTTTGTGTAAAAAGTTCTCTACAAAAGAACGATTTTGTCGTTCTACAATTACTTTCATTATAAACAAACAATTATTTAATTCAATTTTTATTCTTATCTTTATCTTTTATTTTATTTTTTCTTTTATCTTTTCTTTATCTTGTTTCATTTATCTTATTTCTTTCTTGTCTTCAATTTCTTTTCCTTCTTGTCTTCCTTCTTGTCTTCTTCTTTTTCTTCTATTTTTTTTCATTCCTCTTGTGGCAGCCGAAAATCCTTTGCCCGCACCAAAGACAAAAAAAAAAAAAAAACAAAAAAAAAACAATTTTTTTTTTTTTTTTTTTTTTTTTTTTTGATTTCGTCTTCTCTTTTGTTTGGGGTTCATGAACCCTGAAAATAGAAATTAAAAAAAATAAAAATTTAGGGTTCAGCCGGCGGAGGATGAAAAAAAAAAAAAAAAAAAAAAAAAAGATTCCTATTTTTAGTCTGCTGTGGGCTAGTGGGTGCGCGGCCGCTCACTCACTCCCTCATTTTCTCCTCTCTTCCTCTCCCTCTCTCCCCCTCTCCCTCTTCTTCTCTCTCCCTCTTCTTCTCTCTCCCTCTTCTTCTCTCTCCCCTATATATATGAGGAGAAGGGAGAGGGGAGAGGGAAGAAAAGGGAAGAGGGAGAGGGAGAGAGAAGAGAGGAAGAAAGGAGAAAATGAGGCAGTGCGTGCGCGGCCGCGCACCCACTAGTGTACATCAGACTAAAAATAGAAAAAAAAAACTTTTTTTTTTTTTTTTTTTTTTTTTTTTTTTTTTTTTTTTTTTTTTTTTTTTTGTTTGTGCATCCTCCACCTGTTTACGATTCAGTCGCCACCAGCTGAACCCTAAATTTTTATTTTTTTAAATTTTCTATTTTCAGGGTTTATGGGCCCCAAACAAAAAAGAAGACGAAATCAAAAAAAAAGTTTTTTTTTTTTTTTTTTTTTTAATTTTTTTTTTTTGTCTTTGGTGCGGGCGAAGGATTTGCGGCTGCCACAAGAGGAATGAAAAAAAATAGAAGAAAAAGAAGAAGACAAGAAGGAAGACAAGAAGGAAAAGAAATTGAAGACAAGAAAGAAATAAGATGAATGAAACAAGATAAAGAAAAGATAAAAGAAAAAATAAAATAAAAGATAAAGATAAAAGATAAAGATAAGAATAAAATTTAAATTAAATAATTGTTTGTTTACAATGAAAGTAATTGTAGAACGACAAAAATGGTTTTTTTTAGACAGTTTTTTAGACAATATTTTTAATGCTTCCGGGGACCAAGTGCATGATTATATGGCCAAGTGCGTAAATAGCGAATTGCGTGTTAATATTTGTTGTCATACATTTTGTGATATTTTCTACTTTTCAAGACGGTCATCATTCATCAACGTCTACTGTACAATGTACACCAATGGAAATATTATAGGCGAATTTTAGCTACCATCTTACCTCGTTTTTCAGATTATCACATGGGAAATGTGAGTTTCTTGGCAACTTACGATTTTAACTTGGGTTGACTTTGGCAATTCAATGCTCATTTACAGCTAACTTTTCCCATACATCACAAACTTGGCAAGTCATGTTTTTGCAATGTTTTACATATGTTGTTGAGATGAACATGGGTGATTATGTTCAACATACGTTTCACATATGTTTATCATATAAAAAATGTACGAACGACATATTACAAACATGAAAAACATATCATTATAAAATTTAAATGTTCGTAATATGTCGTTCGTACGTTTTTTTTACAATAAACATATGTAAAACGTACGTCGAACGTAATCACCCTTGTTCATCTCAACTACGTAAAACATTGCAAAAACATGACTTCCTAAGTTTGTGATGTAGGCTTGTTACGTGAAATAATTTTTTTTTACAATTTAGTTGCTAGCAGTCAAATAAAAAAACACCGGTCCAGGATTGTCATACCTGACACTATTTTCTAGCTTGACGTCGTATTATATGTCTGACGTCAACTATCTAATTAAACAACTATCTAAAAGTTTCAAGTATGTTACACAACTTGGATGGAATATTCTCGAATATCCAAGAATATTACATAATATTCCAAATATATTCTAAGAATATGTTTATATGGCAAACATGGAAGTCTACTAGACGTCTTCAATACTTTGTCTACATCACAAACTTGGTAAGTCATGTTTTTGCAATGTTTTACGTATGTTATTGAGATGAACAGGGGTGATTATGTTCGACATACGTTTTACGTATGTTTATCGTATAAAAAACGTACGGACGATATATTACAAACATGTAAATTTTATTATGATGTGTTTTTTCATGTTTGTAATATATCGTTTGTACGTTTTTTATACGTTAAATCTCAACAACATACGTAAAACATTGCAAAAACATGACTTGCCAAGTTTGTGATGTAGTGGTTGAATAGGACAATCCTAACACTAGTGATAAGTACAAAGTAACAATAAAAGTTGAAAAGTTGGTACTTGGTCGCCAGCACCTCCACATTTTATGATGACTTTTTGCATCAAGAGCCACATTTTTGTCACTCTTGTAGCCCACATTCATTGTCTCTTTCTAATCAAAGGTATTTGCTATCATCTTCATGCTCTTATTTGCGCATTATCTGCTACTACTTCAATTATGTGCTTGCATGCTAGTGCATTTCTTTGTTTGGTGCTCTATAGTTTGAGATCTGCTCGCCATATTTGCCTTCATCGTCAGAGGTTGTTCGCAAACCTTGCTACCATACAAAATTTAGGGTTGCCAGTGCCCAATGTGGGGTTTTGGGTCGCATGATCAGTTTATGAGGTTGTGTGCGCATGGCAGAGTTTTCTTTATCCTGTCAAAAACATAAATAGAAACATAAGCGTTACTAGTGTATACTACATTGGCGTGGAAATGGAAGGTGTTTTGCATAAAATGTAGAATGTTTGAAAATTTGCTTACAACTTCCCCAAAACATGAGTAGGTTATACTCATTGATGAATGGGTCATAGATAATTTTGAAATTTATATTGTTGAATTTGAGGTCATACCCTCCCAATTCTCAAATCCTCTTACCAATACCCATCCATCATTGGTTGTGACTATTTGATTGGTATAGAATACATTTGTTTTTTCAACCCAAACTTTAGAGACAACCATGGAAATGGGGAAACTACCTTAACCCTTAAACATCAAGAGGCCTATCTGAGGGCAACCCGGAAGAATATAGAAAATTTCACACATTGCCCACCCAAGCAATGCAATCAATAGCTCTGACACCTTTTCGATGAAACAAAATAAAAAGAACCATGGCTCAGCACAATCAGGTCAAAATGGGACGAGCCCACATGAGCCATGTGGTAGGTATGAACCACACAAAATTAAAAAAAACCCCATTGCGCATGTTTAGAGCTTTGGACTAGGGCACAACGCAAATTTGTCAGAGGGCCAAATACAACATGATTCTCAAGTACATCACCATGCTCAAGAATTGTAGGATGTAGTCCGAACCACACTCCCCTCTCTCCCAATGCATTCCTCCACCCCAATAGGATATTGCATTTCCAATCATCAGAGCAACAAAGGCATTTTAATGCGCAATTCAATCTTCTTTCTAAAGTGATATACCAATTGAGAAATGGTGGACGACATCAAAAGTTTTCTCAAAGATTCTTACAAGAATAAGCCCAATGGGCTTGCCTTGACGTCTAAAGGTTAACATTTACAAATTAGATCATTTATTCAAGGGGAAGGCTAAATCAGCCATAGCAAAGCACACTGTGGCGCATACACGGCTACGGATGCTTGTGTGGCATGCCACGTGGCGGCACACAACTTTTACTTCTACTGTCGGCCAATGATTCCCTTGCGAGATAAACCCAATGTCACAAACCCGTACTCGGACACTGCCATGCTAGTGTCACGCACTTGACAGTGTTACACACTTTGATAGTGTTACGGACTTTGATAGTATTATGTACTTGACATTGTCGCGCCTTTGATAGTGTTACACTTTTGACAGTGTCACACGACAAGAATAACGTCAAGTGGAGCTATCCTATGAGGTTTGTGTCAGTTGCAGTCAGAATGAGGATATATAACATTGTAGGTTTAAAGGACGAAGCATGCCTTTCTCGGCCTTTTAGCTAATCTTGATTTAATGTTTAATTATAGATAATCGTGCATGCATGGTGCGAGGTATTCTTCAAACTCTAACCATAAATTCTAACAATTATAAACAAAACAGAGGTTAAGTTCATACTCGCAATAATTGATTAGCTACTTTGGTGGCCTTGATTAATAATCCTTTGTCTTGAAAACTCCCCTACACCTCATATGTTGACAAAGGCGCATTCACTTGCACTTGAGTTTACTACTACACTTTCTATTTTGTCTTCAAATCCTTTCAAATGAGTGGATTGTCTTTCTTTCAATCCTTTAACTAATTCTCCTTACAATCAACTTGCAGTAAATATCAAACCCTATCATCTTTTTTACAACTTTGTAACTCTAAAATTTAACAAAGTGCGTTTTGAAGTTTGATCGTTCGATTAATACCATGTCATTGTAATTTGTGTTTTTGTTGTTTGAGGTTTCAAATTTTGGATCCCTTGTGAGAGGGGGGAGGGTTGTGCCAGCCAAGGAGACACTGTAAGACGAAAGCAATCCGCACCCACTGAAAAATTGGATTAATATCATGGAATTTGATGAACTTCGAATCACATATTAAATTGATAAGATCACATACTACACTTGATCTTAGCCAAAAGACCAAGAAAGGTATGCTTCTCCCTTCAAACTCACAATGCTATATATCCACACTTTGACTACAACTAGCGCAAACGTCATGGGATAACTCTACTCAACCGTATTCTTGTCGTGTGACACTGTCAAAGACGTGACATTGTCAAGGACATGACAGTATCAAATGTGTGACACTGTCAAGTGCGTGACATTGACATGACAATGTCCCAAGTGCGGGTTTGTAACACTGGGTTTATCTTGCGTGGGAGTTACTAGTCAACAGTAGAAGTAAAAGTCGTGCGCCGCCATGTGACATGCCACACAGGCAGCCACTATCGTGCATGCACCACGGTGGGCTTTGCTATGGCCGATTCAGCCTTCCCCTTTATTCAACCCAAGCTTTTGGGACAGCCAAGAGATGTGGAAACTACCTTGTTATTCACAAGTTAGTTAGCAATCTGAATCACTCGTTAATTAGTCAGCTACTACTGTACCATGATACCAGAATAAAGAATCTTAATCTCTGATTAATTTGCATGAAATTCTATTTTAGGAGAAACGCTACCTATTCAAATCCAACGCACCGAACCTCGAGAAAGAATCCTGAACTCAGTGTCTTGTAGACAACACACAAGGACAGATATAGAAATGGTCCATGATCAAAAGATTGTGCATACCAATGTTCGGCATTCAATACCAGGAGAAAAGAACCCTTGAAACAGCACACAGCTACACTGATATGTACGAAACTACACATTAATCCACCCATCAGATATTAGGATAAAATAACATAATTAGCCTGTGAATAAGGACTACGTCTTATATTAGATCAGAGGGGCTTTGTCAAACAGCCCATCAAACAATGAGAAACATCCTCAGCACAATGTTCTTCAGACTTCTTCCTTCTAACTATACTAATCTAATAAGCGCACTGATACCCTTCTTCAACTAAAACAAAAGCGGTCAGAGCACCTTACCCAATGACAAGACAAATTACAGTTCCTGCTGTCAACCAAAAAATTTGCGTAGCTCACACCCATCAGAGCCAGAGCAAAAACACTACTTAAAACACAACTCAAAGAGCCAACCTGAATGTAAACAAATTACCAAAACAGGTTGTTACTAAACTCTAGGCAGTGGCACAACATCCCTTCTTCTTCAAATCCGGAGCATTATTGTCCAGTGGGACAATGTTGGTTCCCTGTCCAGGGCCTTCAGTGGTGTTCTCTTCTGAAGCCAACGCTTTCTTGCTCACGATCCGGTAAATCTCTGTCAAGATCCTCTGGAATGCCTTCTCAACGTTAGTTGATTCCAAGGCGGATGTCTCGATGAAGGAGAGTCCTTCCTTCTCTGCAAAAGCTTGGGCGTCATCAGTGGACACTCCCCGCAGATGCTTGAGATCTGATTTGTTGCCCACCAGCATGATCACAATGTTGGAGTCTGCATGGTCCCTCAGCTCCTTCAACCACCTCTCCACATTCTCATACGTGACATGTTTCGTGATATCATACACTAGCAACGCCCCCACTGCTCCTCTGTAATACGCACTTGTGATTGCTCTGTACCTCTCTTGCCCTGCTGTGTCCCAGATTTGAGCTTTGATAGTCTTCCCATCAACCTGATCATTTTGACAAATTTCGAATAAGAATCCTTCAAACATAAAATTCAGTCACATCATGGTACCGTGCACACCGGTATAATTTAATCCTGAATCTGGCTGAGCATCTAAATAGGGTCTATTATCGCAGTATACATACAACCTGAAATGTCATAACCTTCTATAGGAGCCTTGTACAGCACCCATGTTCTTAAGATGGACAAAAACAAGAATGAAGGGCTCTTGTCACTGTAAAACTCAAAAGGTATACTCCCTCTGTCCGGAAATAACTGTCCTAGAAAGCATGCAAAAAACATGAAAGTAACTAAGCCTAGTTTTTTGGCACGGTTTAGGAAGTTAAGCCAAAAACATGAAATAACTGTCCTAGAAAGCATGCCAAAAAAAGCTGTCTCGGTACTTGAAAAATGGTCTATCTTTAATAGTAGTATCTAGTTTTTGTGTGACTCTCATTGTCCACCCCATTCAAAGTGGGAAGGGCTCACGTTTGAAGTATAAAACATAGGACAAATATTGCAAAAAAGAAAATGCCAAAAACTAGGACAATTATTTCAGGACAGAAAGAGTATACCGGTATTGGAAGGCTGAGCAACCTTCATACATGGGGTCATGGGTGATAGGAAGTTTCCTATTTTAATCATGCATAGGAAGTTAATGGGTGATAGGAGGTTCACCATCACTGTAGCAAAGGGTGAAGTCCTATAGGATGTTATGTATGGTACATGGGACGTTAGGTAAAACCCTAACAAGCATACAGAGTGCAGCCACTACTGAAATGCATGCTGACATTCAATATACAGTCCCCGCTATAAAAAAATTCCAAAAGGACAGTAGGCCATCTCACTAGCTAAGGCGAGTTTCAGCTCCTAATTTGCAATGACAACACATGACATTGAAGAGTAGAACATGATCTGTATGAGAACATGTGCCAATGTCTCATTTATCACCTCCAACAACTGGGGATAAAGTGCATTCTAAGTCACGCTGCTAAATGAAAGAGCAGATTAAAGTCGTGATCATAAACGGAGCAAGCTTAGTCATCTACAGTTGAGCCGGTCACCGTTCTTCAGCTGCAAAACTTGAGCCAGTGTTCTGTAATGCGCAAACCCCAACCAATGATTGTAATATGGAAGAAAAATAATAATACCTGAATGGAACGGGTCGCAAACTCCACGCCGATTGTTGATTTCGACTCAAGGCAAAACTCATTGCGCGTAAATCTGGAAAGAAGATTGGACTTCCCGACGCCAGAATCTCCTATCAACACTACTTTGAAGAGATAGTCATACTCGTCGTCCGCCTTGTGCGCCATCGTATGGCCCTATCAACCTGACAGATTCTCACTTAATACAGATTTTTTTTGCAAAAACCTAATACAAAAAGCATCATAAGAACACGAACTAAAAAACGAAAACCTAACCAAAAACCAGATCCAAACCGGTTAACGAGCTAAACAGACCGAAATCCACACTTAAAGCCCAAATCCTAACTACAGAAACGAAAACATACGCACGCTAGGCAGCACACAACAGGTTAAGTCACAAGAGAGACTTACTGAAGGAAAAAAGCAACGCCAAGTTCCAAAAACACAACCGCAAGCACACGGGCCTCAAAAGAGAGTGAGAAATGAAGGTCGGGCACCTTAGATCGGACTCCAAAGTGCGCGGATCCGAGCATGCAAGCTGTAATAGAGCACTGTGGGCTACAGAGAAGAAGCACAAGGGAAGAACGACGAAGCCCTTCCGTTGTGCCCAAAGCGAGCCACAGGGAAGACGGAGACCAATTCCGCGCCGGAATCTGGCATTACCAGCATCCGATTCCACGCGAAACAGTCGCTGAGGCACCGTCACGCCAGTTCCATGGCCAGAACTTCCTCTTTACATACCCGCATTGATACCTCGACAGACTGGGAAGAACTAGACGTAACTGACAAGAATCTTGGAGCCATAATGCAAATGAGCTTATTTCTTCTTCAACAATTTTGTGCCAATGGCGTCAAGTTAGTGTTGAGATTGCGATCTCTTGGTGAGTTTTTCTGCTTTCTCGCATTTCTTTTTACCTTCGCTATGTTGTTACGATCGCTGTGTTTTTTTTTTTTTTTTTGGTGAAACAGAGGACGCAGTTCATTCCAATGATCAGAAACGAGCGACCGAGCGAATTTACTGGCGCTGGTTTTTAGAGTGGTCGCTGTTTTGATTTTCCGGCATTGCGAGGAATTTTTTTCTGTAGGTTTTGTTGCGGGAGCGATCGGCTGTGTGACCAGAATTAAGTGGCGTTTTATGCTTTCTTGCATTCTTTAGTTGTGGACAGCTACAGTAGCGGATTTTTTTTCCGGCATTTCGAGGAATTTTCTCTCTAGGTTTCGTTGCGAGAATTTTTGAGCAGAATCAAGCGTCGTTTAATGCTTTCTTGCATTTCTTGTTGTGGACAGCAAGCCTTGTTATGGTGTTACTGTCGATCGGCTGTGTGAGCCAATTTTTGAGCAGAATCAAACGGCGTTGTGGTAGTGTTCGGGAAACTGAACTTTTTCTGTTCAGATTTGCAGGGGAATTCTTCATGGCCGCGACTACTGTGTTCCGCAATGTGTTCGTGTATGGAACATTACTCGCGCCCGAAGTTCTTACCGCGCTTCTGCATCGAGTTCCCCGTGCATCACTTGCGGTCGTACATGACTTGTGAGTTGTATTTTTGTTTTGAATTTTATATATTCAAGCTAATTGTCGTAGCGATTTTCCTTATCATCTGACGTATAATTTTTTTAAGAGTATTATTGGACCTCTCCTTCTACTCTGTCTCGTTCGCAGTTGTTAGAAATCCTGGTTAATTTATATTTTCACTATATTTGCAGTAGTGAATTATATTCTTCCTGCTTTCAGTGCGATAATCTGAATTTTAAGGTTTTAGTATGCCTTCAAGCGATGGCCTACATCATGACCGAGTGTTCTTGTTGCCATAGTTTCTCACTAATTTATCATGGTGATTGTACGTTTTGCAAATTTATCGGCTCCCATTTTTTGCGAAGATGCCGGGGTTTAGAAACCTTGTTGCTCTTCATCGTGATTTTTTTTTTCAAATGCATGTACTCCTCGTTGATATCAGTACTTGACATTATTTTTGGGTTGGGAATGGGTGGCAGCCATCGGTACAGCATTAAGCACCGCATCTTTCCTGCCGTATTACCCCAAAAAGGTGACAAAGTATTTGGAAAGGTATCTCCCCATTAGGTTCTGATTCATATTTGTGCGGCCTGCTTTCTTTTCTCATTCTCTCCCCCTTCAGGTGTTCAGGGTTCTTGTCTTTGAGACTACTCTGAGAGATTTATAAACCCTAAGGTTTACTACCTGTTCTGAACTTCCAGTGTTAACCCCTAAATGACAGGGGGTAAGGGCAAAACCTAGATGTGTTATAAAATGTTACTTCTGCAACTTTGATGAAGTTTGGTCCAAAAGAGAAAATGAGAAGCATGATGTTTAGTAATTATCCGTATGGTTAAACTTCCAAAAATTGTTTTAGATACTCATCTAAGGAATTTAGAAGCATTTACCATTTAAAATTCACCAAAATTACAAATTCTACTTTTAGAATTTGAAATTTGGTATGATTGGTTAAAACTAGACATTCTATTCTAAAATTTAAAAAGGCAAAATTTTTAAATGAGAGATCATTAGTTTCCTGAAATAGTAAGTTTTATAACACTAGGACAATATTGAGGTCTTTGTCTTTGAAAAATTCCTTAGTGAACCTCAATATTGCAAATGAAATTGGGGGTAGAGATCATGCAAATCGTTCTGTCCGGGATTTTTTTAGAAGATTGTGTGACAATATCAAAAAGATTGCTTGTAATAAGTTTTGCACAGTAGTCCTGAGATGCATTTTCCACTCTGTTTTTTCTCACAGATCTTGACTGAATGTAATTTAGAACTGATGGTGTGTATTCCATTAACCTCACTGAATAACTGACTCTGAGTATTGTAACAGGTGTTGTTCGATTTGAGCGACAGAGAGATATATATTCTGGATGAATTTGAAGATATTGACTACATCAAATCTGCAGTATCGCCTCTCATTCTGGTACTTCAAGGAAAACTGTAGATAAGCCCTGAAATTTTCAATTGACATGAAAATGTTCATCTACCGTGAACAAGTTTCTACGCTCATTTCTAGATGCGGAGTGCTGAATTGTTTAGTATCATCTTCGGTATATCAGAGCTGTTCCTCAACTCTGATCCTTTCTGATGTGAACTTGCATCTAATGTTCTCTCCATTAACCGCAGTTAAACGTAAATTATGGTGATTGATAGGGATAGACGCAAAAAAGTGTTGAATCTTATTTTCTGTTTAGAGCATTATATAACTGCCGTGATGTTGCAACAGAAAGCACATGATGTTGACGGAGAATCGGTGAACAGTACACGCAATGACGGAGCTCAGGAACTGATCGGCTCCGGCTATTTAGAGCAAGTGAGCAATGCCCTGACAGTCCCAAATGGTCACACAGACAACGTGGCACTTGAAGATAACACTGTTGAAATCTCACGAGGTCGTATTGTCGGACTCAGTCATGCAACGGAAGTGACAGCAGATATGTACGTTTGGGCTAAACAGGGAGACCCAGACCTTTTTGGAAACTGGGATTACGAGGTAATCTCATCCTTTACACTATGATGCATGTCGACACCTAAGGTTTCTTTTTATTTTTCTTTTATATAAACTCAAGGGTTGCGGGCTTAATACCCGCAAATTGTGTCCACATCTTTGTTAACGTCTGTGCCAATATGTCTGAGTTAATTACTCTCCCAGGTAGTATCTTGAGGCAGTTTTCAGTACCTACAATGTAATTCAGGTGATATTGATAGTTGTGGAAACGCACATGTTTCTATTACCTTCGTGGCCTAATGAAGGTAATAGAAAGCAATTTACCACGAAGGTAATAGAAAGCGCATGTTTCTATTAACTTCATTAGGCCAAGATCTTGCTTTCAAGATGGTGTGTTGGAGGAGTGGAGAACGAATCATCTCAAAGCGTTTCTGGAAAAGTATTTTAGTAGTAGTTCTGGTGCAGTGTCACGATTTAAGCAACAATCATGCTGGCTCATATGATTATCCTCTCTTGATCTTTCTCATAGATTCTCTACAGTTTCTAGTACACAGTATGTAAATCGTCCAGCCTGGTGGAAATGTGTAGGAATGGAAGAAAATCCATTTGGAGGACTACGTGAAGATGTGTGAGGAATTTAGATCCGAATTGGATAAAACTGGGGACACTTCTCGCAAGGCAATAGTGGACGGTGGCGAGTAGACATCAAACACCCTTCTGTACCCCTAGCTCGTAAGGTAAATAGAAATATCTGAAAAGCCTCGATTGTATTCGTTCTCATATGTGGAATATTGTCCACATTTAATGATTACGTTCTGACCTTCTTTATTTGCATGAAATCATCATATCGCTGATTCTTGTGTGTGTAACTTGTTCAAACTGTAACCAATAGCCAAGGTAAGGATGCTGAGTTCTTGCCGTCTCCACTGTTCACTGTTGGTCTCTACGTCTCTACGCCAGGAGTCATTCCTGGCTCCAGGCCATTCCCGATGTCAGGCCTCTGGATCTGCAGCTCAGTAAGTCTCTCAACTTTCTAGCGAGTGCTTGAAGGTCATGAATATGATTTCAACGAAAATCGTCATGGTTTATATATTGATACGTTGCCTGCTATGTATGCTCCTTGTTATATCAATTCAACCTTCACGTTCTGATTATCAATTTCTGCTACATGACAGGGCAGCACTTCAAAGTTCCAGGTAGTTTCGGATGTTTTGTAGAAAGTGAGTATTGACATGCTTGATGTTGTGAAATTATCTTCATGTGTTCCTTTGATGGGGCGGTAATGAACATATAAAAACAATATTGTAAGAATCGTTCTTACTCCAATATGTAAGTGCCGATTGTTGGCATAAGACCTTGTGTGATTGCTAAGGATAGATGTTGCAACTTAATAATACAGCCTTCAAATTGTCTCTTTAGCAGACCGCCACAAACCGATTGCTGTTATGGCAGCCAAAAGTGAGGTGTGGATCATTGAGCTTCCTGGCTTGTCAGAGTGACGGGGACTGACATATGATTCGAGGTAGGTGTAGAACAACTTTCAATTATCAATGACAGTAGTAGGAATTGAATCATGTACTCCAAAAAAAATTGTGCTGTCTAGACAGTGAATTGCATACTTTACCTTATCATTTGCCATCACTGAGGTAAGCATTTACAAAGCCAAATTCTTGGGCGACGAAAAGAAAATAAGTGATCAGTGACTCCCGTAAGGGATCAAAAGGGTATGTGCGTCTGCCGGGAGTCGAACCCGGGTCCATTGCTTGGAAGGCAATTATCCTAACCGTTGGACTACAAACGCTCACGGTTCCCACCACGTTCCCGAAGCTCGCATTGACAGCGGTGCAGTGGAAGTTCCAGTTGATGTCTATCTGTGATAGGCTATCGTATTTAAGCTGAGTTTGCAAGCTTGTGAGGAATTTCGTGTCGGTAAGAATCTTATCCTCCAGAAAATAACCCAATATGGTATAAAGAAACCCTTTGTGTAACTTGATACCAATTTGTTTCCAAATTTTTATCTAACCTTGAATAAATTTATTTCAAGTGGTAAATGTATCAGAGAGAAATGTGGAAGAAATTATTGTGCTAAGAAGACAAACAATGAGACAAAGAATTAATTATAATATCATCTTTTTGTTTCTATGAATCCTTTGTTGTTTTGAAGTTTGAATTTATTTTTTATTTTTTATTTTCGTTAAGTATCACAATTTTCTTTACAAAATTAGTCATTGTAGAGAAGATACTGCTAGATATTATATAGGTTCTAGAATAATGGTTTTCATACTTAGATAAGAATATTAAATTGAATATTTGAAACCATAATCTCAAAGTACATTGGAATATCAATATTGTAACATATTATGGGATGAAATGCACCTAGAAGAACAAATTTCATTTAACCCTTGAACGTAAGAGGGTCCTGGACGGGTAGTCCAAAGGAATTTTAAAAATTTAGAGAGTTGCCCCCAACAAGTCGCCTCTTGAGCTCAGGGAGGTGACTATCGGAATTTTAGAAAACCATGTGAGATAAAAAAAATAGGGTCAATTTAATTTATTTAGGGTAAAATTTATAATTTCGTTAGATCTACTGTAGCATTGGAAATATGTCCCCTACATGATTATATGTAAAATAGGGTGGTGGATAATTCATCCATTTTAGTAATCAGTAGAAAAAAATAAGGTCATAGATATAGGATCCCTCTAAAAGTGTGTAGTAGGATTAGAAGAATAATCATGAGTTTGACTACTTGGATGAAAAAGTGTGTAGTTTTTGTCCAAATTTGAATTAAGTACGTTAGTATGGAGGGAATGTCGTGGGATTTTTTTGGGGGAAGGAATGTGTTGGCGCTCCTCCACAGCCGTTGGGTTTTGCAACGACGCTGAACATGTGGGACCTCGCTAGATGCTTAGAACATGACAGCCTCCACCGTCACCCTCAACTGCTTCTTGCAATTCGTTTTGGTTTTGTCACAACCTCAGTCCTCGATCGTCAAGTTCACGCTTTTTTTTAGCATTTTCTAGGGTTTCTTTCATGCAGATTGATGCTGCAAAGTGGCCACTTCCTTTGCAATGTTTTCCGCGTGTATTTGGTTTAGGTTTTAGCTTTCATGGTTCGTCTCTTCTTTGTTGGTTTTGTGATTAGGATTTTGTTCAAGTTTTGGTAGAGTGTTTTCAAGGCAAAACTTGCTTAGGGTTTGGGTAAGCATAAACAATTAGGTGAAGCGTGGAGTTCGGTTTCGCAATGCTATAGTATTTCGTCCAATATTTGGTACTTGTACAATTTATAAAAAAAATATTGTGCCAAAAATTAGCCTCTCTAAAAAATTACAAATAAATATAGGGTGCTAAAAAATATGTCAAAGTAGCTTTTTATCTACAAATAGGGAGGGAAAAAATATTGAGAGGTGCATAAATATCCCCCTATTAAATACCCCATTATTGCACGTAGTTACAAAACGTAAGGGGGCGTGATCGCCCCGAGCTCTTGAGTAACATGAACAACCAATGAGAATTCCTCAAATCCTCTATGAATAGTGAATGGAGTGAACGGTGTCACTTCAAAAACAAAATAAAAAAATTCAATGAGATTTTGGCTCTGCAACGAGCTCTACAATTATGGATTAAAACTCAAATATAAATAAATATAAATAAAAACATTGTTGAATAGAGTTGGCATGTGTTGGCAGCTCTGGTTCATGCGGGTGACAAACTTCATGATTCATACTCTATAATTAGCAAGTTTATTTTGTTACCAAATTGAGTACTATGCATTCTCCTTCAAAATATTTGGCCTTATACAATTTTGGAATACAATTATAAAATCGCACACCAACTGTGAAACCACCTATTCAGAGTCTAGTAGCCTCACAATAAGTGAATATAGTATATTTTTGCTCATGCAAGAGCCATTTTCAACATTTAAAAATAAAAAAATAAAAAACAGAAAAAATTCAAACCATTCAAACAAATTCAAAGTTGCTTAGACATGCACAATATCACCAATGATGAACTGAGTAATCTTTAACAACTGGAAAAGGTTATTGGACATAATGTAAGTTCTTTTATTGGATCAAAATCGTTCATTTCGTGTCTTTTTTATGATCTAAGGGCTCCCAATCAACAACATTGCCACAAGAAATAACCCCCTTCTAAGTTACCAACCAAAACATTGTACATCTGCCTCGAAACCACAACCTTGAATTATGAACTAACTAAAATTTGAAAACCGGGAAGCTTGAAACAAATATTGAGAAATAATGACCATTTTTGTGTACACTTGTCACACATTTAAACTGTCATAACATTCTCCCAATTTGTTTCCTTTGCCATGATGAAGACTATATTGGTCGTGGATTCTAGGCAGCTCATTTACATGCAAAAGAATAAAATTAATTGGTCATAGTGAAGAACATTGTACACATTCCGAAACTATGTCACAACATTCTCAATTTGTTTCCTTTGCGATGATGAAGAATATATCGATCGTAGATTCTAGGAAGCTCATTTACAAGCTAAAGAATAAAATTGATTGCTCATAGTGAAGAACATTGTATACATTCAAACTGTATCGTAACTTCTTTTGACCAACTCAATTTGTTCCCTTCCCTTTGCTACAATGAAGGATATTTTGATCTAGGATTCTAAAGAGCTCATTTGCATTTAAAACAATGAAATTGATTGGTCATAGTAAAGAACATTCCAAGCTATATTCTTGCATTCAAAGGAAAGTATACTATTACATGTTATGGTCATAGTCATTTTTTTGGAACCCCATTAAACAGACATGTGAACTATAACATAAGTACTCATATTGTTACTAATAATCCATGTGAGATTTGTCAAGTTATCTTTTAACCCCTAAAGGACCAAGAAGCCCAAATTGAGCCTCATGTTTTTCTTGGTAGTTTTGAGTAAGTATTATATAAAGTTCTTTATGTTCAAATTAATTTGCGATTTTTATCAACACATGCAATATTCTTCACTGATTCTGGTGATATGAAATTTGGTCCCATCTGAAATATTTTTTTCACAATATGATCGATTGAATTTGTCATTTTAAAATCATGAATCCTTGGTCCTTTAGGGGTTAACTCAAAGAAATATTGCAAAGTTTGACTCATTTCATAGTACAGTACTGTGAAGTTTGCAGCAAGTTGAACAATTTTGGGGTTAAAGGGTAACTCTATTGTGTTCCCAAAATGTGTAAAAGTTAAACCCTACATGAAAAAGTCATTACAACGGTCTGATGACATTTGAAGGTATGATTTATCCATTCCAAACACGTGGAATTAGGTTTGTAAGTAATATTCAAATCCGGTGTTATCCCAGGTGCACAGGTGAGGTGTGGGTTCATATGCTTTGGAGCTTAGCAAAGGCCATTTTGCAAATTGCTCACAGATGCTCACTGTATAGACTTGTCACTATTGTGCCAAGTGGGGGCTCATAAGCTTTGTAGCTAAGCAAGGACCAGGTTGCAAATTGCTCACAGATACTCACTAGATAGACTTTGTCCTTGGGAGAGACAGACTTTCAATGTTGACAGAGATGAAGATAATTCAAAAAACAAGTATTACCAAAAGTATACTTGTGAAAAATGTATAACCAAGTCAAAACTACTGGTATGCAGATAGTAGCCAGTACACCATGTCTGGGGGTCCTTTGTGGCCCGGGTTGCTAAATACGTCACATACGTCAATCGAAGACTCTTGTTTATCGATTGCATTGGCTCTAGCTAGGGTTTGCATGCATTGGCATGGTCGACCGAAACTAAACACTCCCCAAGCTTCACAGAGGAAGGAAAATGGTGAAGTATGGGCTTATTGATCAGTATGCATCCTCTGTATGCACATGAATAATTATTATGATTCCTATATACACTGGTGAACCAAGCTCATGAAGAAGACTATGCTTAACCCCTAAACGTCCCATGGGGATAGTATATACGCTGCCGCATTTACTACCAACAAGAAGCTCCAAATCGGGTTCCAACTTCTCTTTCGAACTCAAACCCATTAAAGCTGTGGATCCATTTCAAATACAACGAAAATACACCATATTCTGACGTTTAGGGGTTAAACCCTGGACTAGTTCACTTACATCGCCGCAACTGGAGATGGTTTAGCATTGCCATTGCCAATGAGACCTGCTTCTCTCAGCATTAACGTGAGCCCCGTTGAAGCAGTCCTCCGGTGCGTTGATGACCTCGGTAAGACCGCCGGGGGCTGCCAATCCATGTTATCAACCTCTTGAATCTCCCTTGGGGAATCCGTTTTCAAATCGGTCCAGAGATGCTTCAAGTTGTTAGCCCCACGCACAACACCTTCAGGCTCTGCAAATTTCTCAAACTGCTGCTCCATCTCACTCGTGAACTTCTTGTCCCAGTCTACGCTTCTAACGGCCACCATTGAGATATTACTCACGAAAGAATCGTCTGAGTTGTTAGACTTGACTTCGTTTGTCGTCCTCTTATACGAAGAGAACCACTTCGCTTTCACGTACTCCGGCTTCCTCCATGGCGGCAGAAACATGCCTTTCTTCTTCAAAGATCGCTTCACAGCTTCCGACATCACATTCAAAATCTGCAGCAGCCGATCTGTCGTGCCCACGTACACAGCCGGAAGCGCTTGATACACGTGCTTGTATTGCGAACTCGGCCTTGCAATTTCAAATTGGCTTTGGAAATCGATGTCCACGAGGAGGCGCAATTGCCCGGTCGGAACATCCAAGACGACGTCGATGTACTCGTAATCTCCGCCGGGGAAGCTACCGGCGTGATCCCACCGTGACTTGCAAAGAGCCGCATTGTAGCCATTGCTACGGAGGTGCTTCATCACGCTCCGTCGTCTGCAGAGAGTATTGCTAGCGCACTCCGAAGCATCCATTGCTTTGAGAATTTCAGCAAGAAGTGATGTTTCTTGTTCGTTGACACAAGGAGCCAGACCTTGGAGAACTTCGCAAAGCTCCCCGCCGAGGCTGGACTTGGAATCATCGTCTTGAGCTTGCGCTGAAGCAGCGCTGCTGCAAGAACCGGACTCGCAGTTGCACCTGGCTCTCCCGCACTTCCCTAACTCGTTTTCCTTCTCCAGAAACTCGTGCACCATTGCCACTAAGCAGTTCGAGCTTGGCTCGTGCTCGCTTCCGCTCGAGCTGTAGTTCACGACCTTGTTGCCGTTTCCAACTAACCGCGCTTTCACATCCTCCGGCCATGGATCCGTCACCTGCTTCGCCCTGATAAGCTGCGGCTTGGACAGACCAACTGCACCAGCTGGTGGCCTGAAGGCAGGCATCGTGATAGGATGCACCTTGGAAGCTTTGAAGTTTCTCATCTCTCCGCGCTCTCTCTCCTCCGCTACTTTCTCAGAGAGTCGTGACGTCCTTCTGCTTGTCCTCCCAGACGCGACCACAGGCCTGAGACTCATGACTCCCGGCATATTGCAACACTAAAACTAATCTTTCTTTCTTTCCACCTCAATTATTCGTCATACTAGCCTAACGGATTGCTCGAAGCAATAAGAAAAAATCTGTTGAATGTACTCTACACACCGCCAATGTCAGCCTATAAGACCTTAATCCACACCATTCTAGAAGCAACCGCTAACTCCCTCTATCATCAGAATCCACGGAAAAAAACGCAACGCATCACAACGAGACCTGTTTAACTCGCAATCGCAATCCCGACACAAAATTCAAAACTCGGAAAGATCACTCAAAAAGAACAATGCATGTCGTACAAAAACAGACCTCTCTTACTCGTTTGAGAACCAAAAAGCTCGCAAGAATTTCAATGAAATGCCAGAGAGGAGGCGTGATTGCTAAGTAGCGATTTTCAATCGCGAGCTAGATAGATGGCTGGAGGTGAAGACAGCCAGCAATGAACACGATGGTAGCGGGGACAGCTAAGTCATATACTGCAGGCAAACGCGGAGACGGAGGCAGAGAGAACGGGTGCAGATCACGGCCCGGGCTTGATGGGAACCCCGGGTTGCCCGCGCTCAGGCTCGCCCGTGGCGACCCGGTGAAACCACGTTGTGGGAATGTGTGCGCCGTCTGTCGTGTTCTGGTTTGCGGGTTCCTTAGAATGATCCAATGATACTGAATATCATATCCAATGAAGAGTAATATTCAAACATAATATTCTTAAAGCCTTGTACCCCAAGGGAAGAATGTACCTATCATGTACATGTGTTACCGGAAACATGTACCACATAACTACATTCTTATCATGTAATGTATACCTATTGTTACTCTAGTAGAAAAGTCGTACTTCGACACCGTGCTCTTTGGCACCAAGCGTGGTGCCAAAAGGCACCTCACTCTTGCAGTGAAGCATGGTGTCCAAGTACGACTTTTCTACTAGTGCAACATTAGGTATACATTACATGATAAGAATGTAGTCATGTAGTACATGTCTCCGGTAACACATGTACATGATAGGTACATTCTTCCTTTGGAGCACAAAGCTTTAAGAATATTATGAGTGAATATTACTCTCCATTGGATATCATTCTTACAAACCAAAACACGACAAAAGGAACACCTTGGAAATTACGATAGTGGTCTTATTGGTGGTAATGTTACTCTAAAAAGTCACATGCACTTATACTTGTAAACGAGCTTCATGAGTTGAAATTCATGTAAGCTCAACCTTTGGCAGTCAAGCCGTAGAATCTAATAGGTGTGGTAATTTCCTCATTTGTTTACATTGCATAAGACACTTTGTCATATATCCACATTAATTCTCAAGTCATTTTGTACATATCTTATATTGGTTTGTTGTGACTTAAATGGTTTTTTGTGACTCAATTTTGTTTTTTTCAAAAAGAAGTTGTTTGGACCATTTAAGTCACAGGCGATGAAATCCCTACTCATGTTCTTTTGAAATTCAAACTTGGTACTTGTAGTGGTAAATGACAATCATGATGAGATTGATCAATCAGATAAGTTGAAAAATAATAATCTATGCACTTCAGTGCGGAAATTAAATATCACCGCACTTTGTTGAAGATAACTTCAGAATGTCTTCCATGTTGAATTATGGAGCACAATCACCCAAATGACCAAAAAGTTCCTTGGACATCACATGGGTCCTGCATGGTGTGTTGTAATTGTTCCAAAGCACCTGAATAGGTATCAAAATTAAAGCTCCTATTAAGCTACGTCAAAAAGAACATCATCCAGACTGGAGTCCAAATTTCAAAGCCTGCATTTCAAAGAATTTTTTAAAATAAATTAATCATGAACGAATACTGAAATGCCAACTTCATTTGGTAAAAACAGGAAAATCAAAAATCAAAACCTGAAACTCTAAACTTCAAGATAAATAGAATGTCCATGCTGCATCAACATGAATAACTGGTCTACAAAGAGCAAGGCATGACACAACATGCATAATAGGGGACCCCACTCCTGCAACTGGGTGGAAATGGCATAAAGTGATCATGGAGCCAGTAAGCACTAGAGTTAAAAGAAAAGAAAAGAAAATTTAAAAATTTAAAAAAAAAATTTAAAAATTAGAAGAGATCATTATCATAAAAAAAATTGACTTGCAGTGGAATTTCATTTGTGTAAAAAATTATATTAATTTAAATTTACCTTACGTTGTGGTCAATTTTGACATTAATTGATTCATTTTTGTCCCAAAATGTCACATGTCATCTTGTGATTGGTTAATGGTGACATGGACGTCTCAAAATTTGATGTGGAAATTCAATTTTGATTGTTTGAATCCGACCCTCACGGTAAATTGACATGCTTACTTATTGCTAAAGAAGCTCCATGGTTTTCTTTTTAGTACTTTTAGAATATTGAAGTATATTAAGTAATCGTCTTAAAGCAAAGGCCAATGGACTTGCTATAAAATGTAAATAAGATTATAACTCTTTGGAGTCAAAAAACCATATATATATAATCTATCCTTTATACTATGACAATTCATAATAGAAAGAGACAATTGTACATACAATATTGTGGTTGTATCCAAATTTAATTTCCAAGTCACGTCATCCTAAACCGATAACAAGACATTTTGGACAAAATTTAATTAACCCCTAAAAGACCAAGGATTCATGGTTTTTTTTTAATGTGACAAGTTAAACCAAACATATTGTGAAAAATATAATTCTCAAATGGAATTAAATTTTATATCTAATGAAGAACATCAAGTGTATTGGTCAAAAACCAAATAAATTTGAAGTAAACTGGGACCTTCCAAAAATGTGTCAAGGTCAAAATTATGTGGAAACTAACGAGGAATGTGAACATTGTAGTACCATAGCAAGTCGCCACCCCACGAACAAATATATAACATTTAAAATTAAAAAAAAGGTTCATTCCTCAGAAAATGAATTCCTTAATTTTCGTTCTTAGCATGAAAAAAGCTAGAAATGATCCAAAATAGCTTATAAATAGCAAAATATAGCTAAAATTTTATCCATTCCACTTTTGTTTTGTTTTTTTTCTCATAATTTCCGATTAATTTCGTTTTTTAATTTTTTTTTTTTTAATTTTTTTTTTTTTTGTAATACGGAATCGTGACATGCACAGTAGACCAGAGAAAATTCTTACTTTAGCAATGAATCCCTATTACAACAGTACTAGTGAGTGCAAGTTATCCATGCACAGATTGATGAGGATGAGTCATGGTTACAGTTCACTGACTCAGAGGCACAGCCAAGTGCCACGGAGTCATTGCACATCCCTGAAGAAAATGCACGTGAGATTCACTGCCACAGTTCTCTTTATTTTTGACTCAATTGCATGTTTATTCCTTCTGGATAAATTTCTAAAATAATTTTATTATAATTGAACTGACACTCAGTGAAGCCCGGAGTGAGTGGAAGTGTTGGAATATTTTTTTATTTTAATGCCAATCATGATGCAGCATTTGATGGCCTGAATAATACAAAGCTCTAAATATTTTTCATTGTAATCAAATAACGATATTCAAATTGATTATTTTTAGAGAGAGAGAGAGCCAGAAATGTTTTAACAATTTTTAGTTTTGGGCATTATTTACTAGGTTTGAATAATATTTGGCACATTTTTATATCTTCTCATGTATTTTTTTTTTTTTTTTTTTTTTTTTTTTTGAAACACTTAGTAAGCTTGAGGTTTGTACCCACGATTAATCCATTGACGCGCTTGCGTCCATATAATGGACAACGAATAGATTGCTACCTTTCACTTGACTACATCTTGTAAAGTTTTTCATCCATCCGAATTTCTCTTGGTTCTTGTGCTAGTTGACTACCATTTGTACGATATGGATCTTCAAAATAAGATATTGTGATTTTGTTTAAAATAACAAAATTGGTTTATGTCAAGTTTCATTCTTAGTTCAAAAGTGAGACCTTAAACATGATTTTCCATAATAAGTAGAATCAAATAATGGAAACCATACCATCTCGTAGTGCATGTTATTCCAATTTCATTACAATATTTTCTAACTCTTTTGTGTTAATTTGGGATTGTTTATTGAATTTCAAGAGGGTTTAGGGTAACAAGCTTTTGACATGTTTGCCAATCATGGCGGGAGTTGTGTTACCATGTTAAGTCAAGTGGTTACATATACTTGGGTTACGGATACCAATAGGAGTTAAACTACCAACCTCATGTTTGCGAAGCGAATCCAACAAGTAGTGCCACCAAGACTATCACACAGAGTAATCTAATCCTCAATTAAAAAAAAAAATCCAACTCCAATTTAATAGCATAAGAACATTTCATAAAAAATTCAAAAAATATATACTTTCTGAAACAAATGTACCCATGTAATTGCACAAATGACAATCTCAAGGTTCATGGCAACCTAAATGACGAGTCACCAAGTACCTAAAGAGATATTTCAAACGAGATTTTATTTTTATTATTATTATTATTAAACTCAAAAAGAAACATTTAATTCAAGGAAAAATATATTTCACATTGAAACTATAACGGTGCTTGAGACTTAGACACTCAAATTACCTCCAATGAACTCTCTATTCACAATGTTATTTGGGCCAACATTTGGATTATTATTACTACTACTATTATTATTATCATCATCATGGTTATTATTATTTATTTTTACTATTATTATTACATGGTGAAATGCCAAAAAAAAAATTATGGTTTGCAATATTTGCTACAATCTACCGTCCATAATATGACAATATTATTGTTTCAAGTCAATGTACGGGGAGATCGGACAGTTAGTGTAAAATCAACCAAATGAAATTGCCAAATTGCCGGCTGAAACTCACAGTTTTAGGCTAAAACCTGGATAAAATGTGTGATACTCGGGTGCTACGCAGGTGAAACATGGGTAATAACCAGATGGGTTCTTGTCTAAAACCGGTTGCTTTTGTAAAATATTGAATTTTAGCCGGATTCCTTGGAAAAACTCCCTGTTCACTGTTTCAAGCAATGCACATGCGACAAGTCATTTCTATGACTAATCCATGCCTACCACCTTGAAATTAGGGCTTCCCGAACTTGTCATAATATTGTTCTGGTTCGTTTTCACTAGTAAAAAAGCTGGCATGTTGCCCAAGCATGAGGTGCCCAATTCCACGCAAGCACAATGATTTTGCCTGAACATCTCCCTAGAGAGCGCCACCTTTTCTACTAGTGTTTGCAGTGGAATAAAAATGTTCCATTTGTACCAAAAACAAAACAAAGAAACAAACACATGTCGTAATAGAAAGGGACAAGTGTACACATAAGATTATGGAGCGTGTTTATTGTAATCCTACCAAGACTTGAGTTGGAAGGGCATATGCTCACATGAAGAAAACGTATGATGCCACTGGCACCGTGACTGGCAAGCATATTCCCAGCCCAGTATGCTCTGGCTTCCTGAATATGCCGGCATGAATAAACCCTCCCTTCCTCTGAACTTCCAGCATATTCCCCTTGTGCTCATTTTCTGATCCTTCTCACTTCCAAAAGAGCTTGAATCCCCCGGCCTCCCCCCAAAAAACTAACACCACAGCTGCACATCTTTCTCTTTTCCTGGTTTTTCTCATCACTTATTATGTGGTAACAATTGCTTAACCCCTAACTGTCTGAGTGTCCATTTTTTGGACGATGTACAGATTTCATCCATAATTTCTCATCCGTCATGCACTTTTTACAGTGTGGAATTTTTACTGTAGATTCTATGAGAAGTTAGCACATGTGATCCGATTAGAAAGGGGATGATTTGTGAAATTTTTATGCCTCATTTCATGTTGTAGTGATTCACCCAAAATTTTGAAGATTTCAGTGTAAAAGTGTTTTAAAAAAAGTCAACTCATAAAATTAAGCAACCAAAAAATCTACAAAAATCACTACACTTAGAGTATTACATTTCGACCAATCACAAGAAAACTCATCCGTAGATTGTCAATATCTTATTTGTAATTGAATTACAAAATAATTTTGAATTTTACGTTTCAAATTTTCTACAAAATTATTGGTAGTAGCATTCATAGATCTAACAGTATGGATAGAATCTAAAATTCATAATGTACAACTTTTATTCATATATCAAGTTCAAAATATCCCTCTAAGTTGCATTTTATAATGCATCTTTGCAAAACTGCCAAATTTGGAGAGGGCTCTAGGCATTTAGGGGTTAAATTCAAATCATTCAAGCTATTTTTTTAGGTTTACATGGGGTCCCAACTACAATAAGAGTCGTAAAAACGGTTCACCGTGTAGTGTATTTTGATTTTTTTTTACTTTTTTGCCTAAACTAAATTTAGGCCATGAAAATGAGTTCTATTGCATTTGAGTTTAACTAACAAAATGAAGCTTGCCAAGTCGAGTTTCTACCCCACTTTGATTTTTTGAAAATTGAGTGTTTTATTGGAGTTACAAGTTCGGAGGGTATTACCATGGTGTAGGCAAAATATATAAATTTAGATACACGGATGATTTTCATTGACTAAACTTTTCTTCATTGTCCTTTACACCTTTGGTAAAAGAACCATAAATATTTAGTATATTTTGTAATTGATATGAATTTTCTTTACAATCACTTCAAAAAATCATAGTAATTTCAAATTTTCAACAAAATTTATGAAAAGAATTATGATTTGTAGTAGACACGTGGCTTCATCTACTAAAATATAAAGTTGAATTCTTGTATTATTTGTAGTGGAAAAATTGAGTGTGACAAGTAAAGCATGATTATGTAGTCATAGGCCCAAGCTTTAGGGGTTAGAGAGTGTGATAATAACATGTGCATAGTGTAGGCCATGCACAACGTCCAACATCAGGAACTTCAAGGTATGTGAACTTGGTGCCATGATGGTGCATTGAAACGCATTTAAGATAATTTGGTGCCAACCTCCATACCAACCTAGTATGGATAAAATGATACTAAAATGACCAGTATGCGGCCTTTGGTGTCAAAATGGCACCAAAATAGTCTGGCCCAACTTTTCTGATGAATGCTGTTTTTTTTTTCCCCTTTGAAAGATGAGAACCTTGGAATTAAAAGTGCAAAAGAGGAGAAACAGTCAACCCGAATCCCAGAGGAGGGGAAGATGAGAAGTGAACCTCTAAACGCTCAAATGAGCATTTTCTAATCGCTACCTAAATCTAAAAGACTGCCCGGTAAAAAAAAAGTTTTTGAAATTAAAATACTACATCAAGTCTACTTTCCAACGCAAAAGTTACCTTACACATCTTACGAGTCCGCATTGCCAAAATGTGTCATCATTCAGTGATCAGTACGTGACCGTTAAGGTCGACAGGTCATACTAATTAATTATTATATTTGGAAAGTTCCTTTTCAACAAATGCCAAATTAAATGAACATTCTTCAAGTTTTTCTTTTCCACCATAAATAAAATAAAATAAAATTGGAAAAAAATAATTTCTTAAAAATTTGAGCTACTCTTCTCATAATTATTTTTTTTCCAATCCTGACAACCGACTATGGTATTGTCTGCATTTCAGTCAGCCTGACCGAATTCAAGCTGTGTGTCAAGTACATGTCACTACACTTATCAAACAGGATATTCTTCTGAGTTTCAAGGGATCATGATTCACTCAGGGAATAAAATTTTCCCACCGTGATTGTACAATTTCACTGTTGGATAGAATTTACCATTTTTAAAATATTTTTATTCATTTTTATTTTAATAGAGTTATCCTTAAAGTCACCTTGTGTTTGAATTAGATACCGTGAATTTTGCTTTAATATACTCTTACTTGTTCACCCCAAATAGTTAAAGGGTATGGAAGAGCATGGTGGGCTCTCATTATTAGGTATGGAAGAGCATGGTGGGCTCTCATTATTAGGTGTGTAAGAGCTTGGTGGTTTTTAAACTCAAGGGAAACTAGTTTAGCCGTCAAGAAAGACAGCTAAACTAGTTTTCCATGAGTTTGAAGACCACCAAGCTCTTAGAGCATCTCCAACCATGCACGCTAAAAGAGACTCGCTAAAATTACTCATCTATATTTGAAGAGCCCTTCAACTTAAAGTTCCCCACCCTCAAACGCTTTTCAAACATCAAAAGTGTACATTAAATAGTCAATGAACCAATCACAAGTAGAATGTGGGATATAGTCAACTAAACTTAGATTTGAAGTGTCATCTATCACACACGCTAGGATAGAGGGTCACAAGGCTTTTTCAAAGGGGCCTTAGCATTTTTCATCCGCTTTTGGAGTGTGTCAGACCCTTGGCGAGCCCCATTGGAGATGCTCTTACACACCTAATAATGAGAGATCACTAAGCTCTTCAATACCTTTTAACTATTTGGAGTGAACAAATAAAAGTGTATTAAAGCAAAATTCACGATATCTTATTCAAACACAAGGTGACTTTAAGGATAACTCTAATGTCTTAAACCATTATCGTCCCGATTCAACACTACTTGCAAAGGTTCGTTATAAAATGTTTGATGAAAAACAAAAATGGATTTGATGTACAAAGCAAAGTTGTAAATGTCAATGCGAAGATCACATCTGTACGGTTGGATTCATCATATTTTTTTTTATTAGTTTTGCAAGGTTTTCTTTTGAAATTCAATTTAAAATCCAAAATTAACACAAAAATATTAAAAACTAATGTAATGAAATTGGAATAACATGCACTACAGATGGTATGGTTTCCATTATTTGATTCTATTAGTTTTGGAAAATCATGGTTAACCCCTAAATGACTAGAGCCCTCTCCAAATTCGGTAGTTTTGCAAAGATGCATTATTAAATGCAACCTAGAGGGATATTTTGAACTTGATATATGAATAAAAGTTGTACATTATGCATTTTAGATTCTATCTGTACGGTTAGATCTATGATTGCTATCACCAATATTTTTGTATATATTTTGAAACTCAAAATTCAAAATTACTTTGTAATTCAATTATGAATAAGATATTGACAATCTACGGATGAAATTTTCTGTGATTGGTTGAAATGTAATACTCTAAGTGTAGTGATTTTTGGAGATTTTTTGGTTGCTTAAGTTTATGAGTTGACTTTTTTTAGAGCACTTTAACACTGAAATCTTCAAAATTTTGGGTGAATCACTACAACATGAAATGAGGCATTAAAATTTCACAAATCATCCGCTTTCTAATCGGATCACATGTGCCTGAAGCTAACTTCTCATAGAGTCTACAATAAAAATTCCACACTGCAAAAAGTGCATGACGGATGAGAAATTATGGATGAAATCTATACATCGTCCAAAAAATGGACACTCATGCAGGTAGGGGTTAACCCTTTGACGCGTATGTGTCCATATAATGAACAGCAAATAGATTGCAACCTTTCTCTTGATTACATCATGTACTGTTTTTTTATTCATTTAAATTTCTCTTGGTTCTTGTGCTAGTTGACTATCGTTTGTACGGTATGGATCTTCAAAATAAGATATTGTGATTTTTTGAAAACCCTTATACATGATTTTCCAAAATAAGTAGAATCAAATAATGGAAACTATACCATCTCGTAGTGCATGTTATTCCAATTTCATTACAATGTTTTTTAATTTTTGTGTTAATTTGGAATTTTAAAATGAATTTCAAAAGAAAACCTTGCAGTATTAATTAAAAAACATTAATAATATTAGAAAAAGGTGATGAATCCAACCGTACAGATGTGATCTTCACATTACAACTTTGCTTTGTACATCAAACATTTTATAATGAATCTTTGTAAACAGTGTTAAATCGGGACGTTAAAGGGTTAAACTCCTCCCCCCAAAATCCAAATGGGATAATGATCAGTGTAGTAGTGAGCGAGGTAATTACAGTCAGTAATTAGCTGGCACCGCATTCTGTATTGTCCACCTCATCTTCATTGATAAGCCTACCGTACTGAAAATCCACAGTGAATTGGAATCCCGTAGGTGGAGGGAAAATGTTTCTAAGAATAAATGCCAAAAAATTATGGCAAAGGAATCTTCAATAACAATCAAGATTATTTCATTTTACAAACCTTATTTTTGGAAAAATAAATTTGGTACAAATGAGCCAACCTTACCGTCCACTTACACTACGTACCCTTTATAGTTTTTAGAGAACAATTAGAAAAGAAAATTCATAAACGTTTATTTATTATTATTGTTGTTGTTATTATTATTTTAAACAACCGGTTAAAGCATCTTTTATTGTTTTTTTAAGCATAAAATTGAAGTTGTGATTGTCTTGGCTAAACTATAAGTATATCAATAAACAAATAAACATAATTAAAAATGTTAATGCATATAAATTGGTCTACAAGTCTAGATCACTACAATACACTAAATGGGCTACAATACTTAGTGTTTAGGACACTATTTGATTTTAAAGAGATATAGTGTCCTTATAAGAAAGAAAGAAAATGAATGTAGTGTTCTAATGACAGATCACAACTTTATAATAAACATGGCATGCCACCTCATATCACTCTCATCACCTGAAAGGAACATGGCACTCTCAATGAAAGTGAGAATGACAAGTGGAAAACTCCTATGTAGTATAGGGACACTATTTCTCCTCCCCTTTGAACAAATTGTGGCAATAGGGCAAAGCCATTTACATTGATGCACGTAGAAAGTACACATAAAAAAAGATCACCTTAAATCACCCATAGTCACACTTAACATTGTATAAGAATCACGACATTAACATGAAGACCATCGTGAATAAAGAGTTCATTGGAGGTAGTTCGTTTATCCAAGCCTTAAGGTCATGAGTAGCGAGCTTGACATTCTAAACTATAGATTAGATAATGGCCATTGGATGTATCAAAGCCAATGGCGGCTAGCTTTTGAGCGAGGTGTAAGTCAACAGTCATCATTATATGTAATTTTCATTAAGAAGAGATTATGTACATCATTTAACCCCTAAGTGCCCAATCAACCATATCATACTTGATTTTTGGTCAAATGTTCAAAAAACAAAGTGTTTTAGCTTTATTGAAGTTGGTGTTTTCATTAGATGTTCAAGTTAAGTTATAATACATCTTCTGACCATTTGGATTGAAGAATAAATTTCATTTGAAGATTTAACACCGTCGAGAAATGTAAAATTTGAATGTCCAAAATACAAAGGGCTTTCTAAGGATGCTCCAATTATGCCTCTCTTTTAATTTCTTCACTTTCATTTTTCTACTACTTGTAAATATAACTATTATTTACCTTAAATATAATTCTTAATATTAAATTTGACAAAATATATTTATTTTGATTTTCTATCATGTTTACATGATAAAATTTGTAAATATTTAAAATATCTTCCAATCATGTTGAAATTTTTATCATACCCTTTATAATGTTGATGACTATTTATGAAATAATATAAATCATTAAATGTGATATTTCAAGCATGCAAATTTTAGTGCTTTGACTTTTACTAAACATGTGAGGACCTTTAGGAGTTAAGAACTTGTAGACGAGTATGTTGAATCTTATAACTGTACCAAAATTCGTTTTTCCGTGTTGGACAATAATTAATTATTGTTGGGACATATCACATGATGAATGAGGAGTACTTGTCACGATATGAGAGAATTAGGACAAATGAGAATGAATGTGGAAGTATGACGAAGAACAAGGATGGATGACGATGAAAGATGGCTTAGACGAGGGTGGAGATTGAGATGGTTGGCAGCTAAAATGTATAGTAGAGATTATCTCTCACCTTTATTTCCAGCTCTATTTCCATATTCTCGATTTGAGCTGTTGCTTTGGGAGTTGTTATTTTGGAAGTTGTTGTTGTTGTTTTGTTTCACTAGTGAGTAATTGGGTCAAACACTTTACTGGTGAGTAATCACTTCATTGTTTGACTAATGAAGAAGTTAATGCTTCATATTCTCAATTTGGTTCTTAATGTGGGTGTTTTTAATATGTGTATATGGTACACAGATAGATTCTGAAAATTATTAAGTGGGTCAAATTCTCATTTAGTAACTCTTCTTAACAAGTATCCATATCTGTATGGGGTCTTGAACAAACACATGTCAATGTTAAGCTTCATAACATTTTCTAGCGTTTTTATATAATTGATTGTAGTTAATTGTTGTGCATATTTGTTGACTTTCTACATAAAACTAGAAATCCAAGTGAATCTAAGTGAATCTAATTGAATATAGGTGAATTTATGTGGATATGATCATCTAATAATTTAGTGCATAGTAGTCTCTTTGACTTCAACCCTTTATATTTATATATTTTTAATCCTTAAGTCGCTACGAGATTGAGTTTTAATTCTAGTTGTACTTGAATTTGTTCGTGAAGACGTAGGGTTGATGTAAAGCTTGATGGCAGTGTTTGTTTCTCACATGTAGGAAAACGTGGTGTTGTAAATAATGAGTTGTGCATACTAAAAATGTGGAGGGTTACTTTGTGATCTTTGTTATTGGTACCCAAGATTTCATCATGTTTAACAATTTTTGATCCAATATTCGAGTGTGTATTGCGGATTCTCGAGTTAATGTAAGGCGCTAGTTAATTCTAATGTTTGGAGTAGATTGACGTTTTATTGTGGACAAGGCCTAGACTGAAGATAAACCCTTGAGAGGAGGCTTTGGGAAAATGTTAATTCCAGGGGTCATGATTGCAACTTAGAGCTTGTTTACCATATATAGGATGAAGTTTTAGTTTTTTCCTCATACTTATAATAGTTCTAAATATGAAATATTAATATTTCTGGACCCTTCACACATTGATGTGTGGCTGAAATAAAATACTTTTGAGCCTCCACATGTGCCAACTTGTATCAATTCAATGCAAGGTGAAAATGACAAAGGTAACTATACCTTAAAGGGAGCATTTACCTTAAAGCGTGCGTATCGACTGATGTGTGACATTTTTCTACTGAAATGTCACATTGCAATAGATACGCACGCTTTTAGGTAAATGCTCCCTTTAAGGTATAGTTATCTTATGTATTATTCACAGTGAGCCCATTTTAAAATTTAATTTAATTTAATTTAATTTTTCATTTCTTGTCACAAATAAAAGGAATTCTTTACTGCAGAATTCACCTGGAGATGCCTCTAAGAGATTTGATTTTTGTGGATCATTTTTACTACTAAAATTGGTTTTTAAACCAATCAGAGCACCGTCACCATCGGTCAGCAGGTGCACCCTGACCGAAGGGGTCACACTGACCCAGAATGTTCTTTTTAGAGATTCTGTTTGTACAGAAACGAAACCGTGAGAGTTTCTTTATTTATATATTTTTATGCTTTCAGTTGTGAGTTTACCTTTTTGACCTTTACTGGAGTATTGATGTTTGGAAAGTGTATGTCTCTTCACTGCATCATGAACCCTACTGAGTAATGAACCCTAATTATATAATGTTGGATAAAAGCATCTCCAGTAGTATAACAATTTTTTAAAATCTAATTTTATTGAAATATTATTTATTTTTAATTTTTTGAAACAATTGGATGCTTTATTTCTATTGCACAATAACAGATTACAAGAATCACACTATGAACGAAGAGAGCACGTTTCCAGTGCTCTCTCGCGGGTGATTTTTTTGGATTTTTTCTTCTTTCAATATCTAAACTAGACCCAAAGCTCTTAAGTGTTATTAAACTTCATCAATAACAAAAAAATTGGTGTTGGAGAACGTGGGCCACTTGTTCACCCCACTTGTACAACGTATGAAACATATTTTCAACCAATCGCAAATCTTGTAATGTGCAAAAATTAAAATAAGATGACATAACATTTATTATGATGACTTGCTAATTGTAAAAGTGAAATAAAAAAGCGTTTACAAAGAGATGTTGCCCTGGTGTTTTGGAATGGTGAGTGTTGACATTTATAGTGAACTTTTCATCCACCCTAAAACCCTAAACATACCAATTGGGGTATTATTTTTCACAATTAGAGATGACCTAAACCGCCCTATTTGTGCCCCAATTTGGAAGTCACCCAATTTGGGTCACTATGTACTAATAATGTACACATAATTTTTTTTAATGCAAGATATTGATACATGGTGATTACAAAGCAGTACAGCTAATCATATGATATAAATAGGCTGATTTACCTTACATCGACTTACAAATTCTATGCTAACTTGAAGGATTCATGTGCCATACTTAAAAAATGTATTGGGATGTACTTTTAACTTGTTGTGAAACATGAAAATTTTGAAATCATGTAGATTAATATATTGTAATTGATTTATTTTACCGGAATGAATTATATGTACTTTTTAAAATGAATTGCATATGGGCTACATTTAGTTCTACATGTAGTCAATTCAGATTGACAACCACACCCATAATACACAAAACTGATGGTTTGAGTTCAATTACAATAGATTCTATATAGAAAGGTAAACCCCTAAAGTTTTTGCATTTGGTCAAAAATTACTTTATTTATTTTATTTATTTTTAAATAATGCTAAAATTTTCTTATTGGTTTTTATTTTTATTGTACATACCATACCTCCATTGAAGATTCTGACCAGATTCAAAGAACCTTGGAATATTGGAATCATTCTCATACTTCACAGGACCACTGGTTCTAGTTCATTTGGATGAATTTTGCATCAACTTTTGAAGGTTCCCTTGCCTTGAATCATATATTTTTGAGCTTTACAAACAAACTTTCTATACATACAGAGAGTATGACCAGATTCAATGAACCTAATTTTTTTTGCATGTAATGTAAAATGCAATTTGCACCCCATGCTGTATTGTTGACCAGATGCGATGAACCTTGAATGCATAGTAGAATATAACGAAACCCTAAAACCTCCTCATGACCAGATACATTGAATCCTGATGTTGTAAAAAAAAATCATGACCAAATTCAACGAACCTTGTGATTTTGCAAGTGTTGCAGAATAATAGACACATTGAACTATGTTGTTGTACTTGTTGAGTGACTGACTGAATGCTGTCCAAGAAATTTGGATGATTCCAAAGTACAGCAAACTGAAGTTAGCCACTTATGATTAACCCCTAAAGGACCGAGCATTCATGGTTTAAAAATGACAAATTTAAATGATCATATTGTAAATAATATAATTTAAATGGGACCAATTTTTATATCATTGGAATTAGTTAAGAATAATAAATAAATAAATTTGAACAAATGAAAATCTACATAAAATTTAGTCAAAACTACTGAAAAAACATGAAGCCCCGTAGAGGCCTTACGGTCCTTTAGGGGTTAACCTGGTAGTGTGAATGAGAGAGAGAGGTAGTAAGAGCATGCCCAATTGCCCACCATTGACGATGGTATCCATATTTCTGAACTAGATATACCACCCCAAACCTAAATTTTTCTAGAGAAGAGGACTCTAGTTTGTATCCACAAACAATATACCAACCTCAAACGCTTAAGTTCGTAAAAAGTCTTCCTAAGTCAATCCAGACCTCAATTTTTAACAAGAAATTTTGTCACTGGTGGAAATGCTCTAACCACCTGAAGCAATGATAATTAGAGTGAGGTGATGATTTTTCATTGAGTAATAGCATAAAATTTCCTATACTAATCACTATTTCTAAAATGAATTTTGCATCACACATGACATACACAATTTTGAGGTTAGAGGCTGGATATGATCTTATTGTCTTCATTTAAAAAAAAAACATTGATTTTATACCCAATTTACTACAAATGGTGTCAAGTACTCAAGTTGTGCAAAACAAATGCCCCAAAACAAACCACATTAAGATTAGAACAGTAATTGCTCAAACTCTCATAATTTAGAAATAATTAGGAATTAAAAGACAAACTTAAGTTTTTTGGAAAAACTATACGAGATTGAATGGTTTTTTTCTACTTGATTTGATGAAGAACTGAATAAAATATTGAAGGCCGAAATTGAGTAATGTTTTCATTGTGAGAGGTTGAAGTGAGAATGAAAAGACACTTCCTATGACATAAAACATTATGTCATAGTAATTGTCTTTTCATTTTCAAAATTCATATCAAACATGTTTATATATATTTATATATTTATATATTTTTTAATTTTTTAACCTTATTTGTTCTAAACCCAAAAATTGCCAAAAACCCAAAATCGGTCAAATATTCCAAGGTTAACTCATCAATCTTATTTGTTCTAAACCCAAAAATTGAGTTAACCTTATCAAAATAACCTTGGAATAAAAACCTTATGAGTTGACTTTTTTTTTCTACTTAATTTGATGAGTTGACTTTTTTTAAAAGCACATTTACAAAGAAATCTTTGAAATTTTGGGTGAATCACTACAACATGAAAAATTCACAAATCATCCCCTTTCTAATCGGATCACACATGCACGAAGCTAGTTTCCTATAAAATATATAGTAAAAAAATCACACTGAAAAAAGTCAATGACATATAAGAAAACTGTGTTTGATTCTGTACATCGTCCACTTTCTGAACGGTTGGACGTTTATAAAATGGATCATTTGTGTCCAACAAAAAAAGTAAAGAAAAACACATTCAAACAAAGAAAAGAAAAGAAAAGAAAAGTAAAAATAAAATAAAAAATAAAAAATAAAAAAATAAAAAAAATTCATATAGACAAATGGTGAAAATTTTCCTTCTTATTTATTTTTGTTATTTATTATTTATTGTCTTTGACCGTAGGGAAGAGGCATTGTGGGGACACCCATTTCCTCGGGCTAAATACAACTGTAGCAAACATATTCTATCTATGATTCCACTGAAATGCTTTTTTGTCCTTCATCCATGTTATTTCGATCAAAGCTCCTCGTAGCGTAGTTGCTTGTTTATATTTATTTATATTTATTGTCTCTGCCCTTCCAGGGGAGAGAGTACGTAAACGCTTCGTTTTTAAGGAGTTTCATGTCTGAACAGTACAAGCAAGGTGTAAAAGTAAATATAGGGTAAATACTAAGGCAAAGACTACGCAACTAGCCGCTTGTTTATATTTATTTTAAATTTTTTAAATTTTCAAGAAATGGAGGGAAAGATGGGTAATAGAAGCAAGCAAGGCAAGCATCCATGGAGGGAATGAAAACACGAGGCGGTTCATGTGGGGAACAAAAGGGACACGGCGGGGAACAGCAAATGTACTTCCAGGAGGGGATTTGTGTCAATCGGTCGTGCCCAAGGGGGACCGGCCCACCAGCCTTATCTCCGTGCCATCCGTTCTTCCGTTGACTCGCCACCTCATCAATCCTCGTCACCTGCCACCTCCTCTCTTTATCTTTCCACGTCAATCGAGTCACTCCTTCCCTCCCCACTCGCCACATCACCCCCCTCTCTCCCGCCTTCCTCAACCAGGAAATTCATCCTTCATTTATTAACCCCTAAACGTACCCGGGTGTCCCTCGAAAAATCATCATAAAGTATTATTTAGAAGGATATTTAGAAGGAATTGATATACAAATGAAAAGTTCTAGATTTTGAATTTTAGATTCCATATGTACAATTCGATTCATCAATACTGTCACCAATATTTAATTGTCAATTTTGGAAGTTAAAATTAAAAATTCTTTCTAAATTTGATTACAAACAAAATTTTAATGTTTTTTTTTGAGTAAAATTTGTTGGGATGAAATTGAAATGAGATACTGTTAAACGTGGTGATTCTTTGATTTTTTTTGTGTTCCTTAAATCTACGACCTCATTTTTGCAAGGCTACTTTTGAACTATAGTCAATGCAATTTTGGCTTGGTCAACAACTTGACATACTTCTACATTTGTAATTTCAGAAAAATATGTACTCTTGTATCACTAAATCCAACCATTAGATTAGACAACAACTTGGTGAAGTGTCTCCAAAAAATTGGATGACTTTCATCCAAACATTGATGAGAACGTAGGGTGAATTGGAATCTGTTAGTTGTGCAGAAACTGAATGCTGTGACGTTTAGGGGTTAAATGGCAACATCATGGGTCTTTGGGAAGTTGCTAATGGTGAAAATAATTTAGTTGACATACATGGTGTTTTTTTTAATAGATTGTAGAAAGTAAATAAAATATCTTGCAATGAATAAAATATCAACAATATATTCATAACCTACTCCAGGAAATGTGCGTCAAATGTGTCATTATATCAATGGTTACATAGTCAAGGTTTATTTTTTGACTCCCATTATTCTCCATCACACAACTTCTTACTATTTTGGTTCAAAGTCAAAGTGTTAATTTTATGTCGTAGGTTATGTCCCATAATTGGCATAAGGTTCTTAATACCTTGCTAGACCACACCCTTTACACTGTAGAGAAACTGCTAATAGAGTGATTCAACTCTCCAACCCTCTTCGCTTTAACCAGCTGAAGTTAGAGAAAATTCTTTTTTGATTCCTCCAATCCCCTGACAAATGCTTGAGATTCAGAGGAGAGCATCACTGCTGCTCAAGAACCTTATGGGCTCAGGACTACCGGTTACATAGTCCATAATTTACAAGAATTCTTGGCTCACATTCATCTTTGTATGGAATGTGTTGTACTAGTACTTGCTGAGCTTAGTTGTGAATAATTTTTTTCTTCATCCTTGTAGTTGGACAACAATTTCGTCAAAAACAAAAAGGCTAAGTGTAGCCAGGTCAACCTTCATTTTGATATTATCAATTCTTCAATGCACATTATCAAATCCCTTTTTGTGATAGGAGAAAAATGCAGCAAATCATCACTGAAAGGAGTTGATTGATATATTTAGAGATATAGCTGCAATGAGTGGACATTCTGATTTTGTTGCATTCAAGCTTATCAGCCTGGGCTTAGCTTTCCCATTGCCGTGGAACCAATGCGGTTGTGATCGATTTGTGGAAGAAATCAACCAATTGCGAGTGGATTGCTTTGCACTTTTTAAGAAAAACGTCCCCGTTTATCAAAGAAATAACCAAGCCCACAGATGAGCATATGGTTTGTGCTCATCTGCAGTTTGTACTACTAACACGATGGAAGTACTGATGCATCCATTTGTGTCAGAAAGAAAAGAGGAAAATAAAATGAGCATACGGTTTGCTCTCATCTGCAGTTTGTACTACACAACAGAAGTAGTACTGATGCATTTATTTTGTGTCTGATAAAGAAAAAGAGGAAACCAAAAAAGAACATGGTTTGTACTACAAAGTTGGGCATTGGGTTAGAGCATGGCCTCATGCTCTGGACCACTGGAGAGAGTGTGGATTTTGAGTGTGGAGCACAAATTGAGGGTCAATAAATTGAGGCAAACTCGCACCAAGCACAGACTGTTGTTGTGCAATGTGAGCACCATAACATTCAGTAGCCTTCACTGCCTCTGCCTTGCCCTTGAGGAGAATGTGCAGAATATCCGACATCATCCTCCATGCAAAATCAGTAGCTAACTTGTTTTACAGGAAGGTGGAGGTAATGGCAACTGGGAGGGCAAGGTCAACAAGATCTCAAAGCTCCAAACACATAATTAAAAAAGAAGACGATACTGTAGTGGCTTAATGCCGGCACTGGAGCAGCACGCCGGCCAACGCTCGCTGACAATTTTTTTTTTTTAATTGTAATTTTTTTTTAATTTTACAATTTTATTTTTGCACTCCACTCTAGCGCTTCTATACCGTTGGATGGATGTAAAGGCAGTGCGCGTGAAGGCTACTGAATGTTATGACATAATGAGGCTACTAGTACTGGAAAGAATTCATTGCCAGGTTTCGGGTTTACGTAGTTATTCTCGATTTGCACATGGTGTTGTAACTGATGAATCATTGGTGCACACTCTTTTGGCTATGAGCACATAAGAGGAATTTCAGTTCTTTTTTATGAGCACACAATGAAAAGCTGATGAGGGCTTTTGGATAGAATTCAAACACATGATGTTTTGCACATGATGCACAAGAATTCAAGCACATGTTGTTTTGGTGCAGATTGAAAAAATCCATATTGCATGCAGATGGTGTCGTTGATACTAGTGTGATGTCAACATTTCACCAACAAAGTACATACATATAAGTGTTGACTAGAATAAATGTACCAAATGCTTGTTCACATATCTTTGTTAGAGCATCTCCACTTTACGGGAAAATTTCATCACATTAACCCTTTAACGTCCTGATTCACCAGCAATTTCAAAGATGCATTATAAATTGTTTGATGACTAACAAAAATGGAGTTCATGTACATATCTAAGTTGTAAATGTCAATGTGAAGATCACATCTGTACGGTTGGATTTATCATAAATAAATAAATCAAAATTAATAAAGTATAATTAAATTTTCAAGGGTTTCTTATGAAATTCAATTAAAAATACCAAATTAACCAAAAAAAACTTTAAAATTGTTGTAATGAAATTGGAATAACATGCACTACGAGATGGAATGAATTCCATTATTTGATTTTACTTAATTTTGGAAAATCATGTTTAAGGTCTCACTTTTTGAACTAAGAATGAAATTTGACATAAACCAATTTTGTTATTTTAAAATAAATAAAAATATCTTATTTTGAAGATCCATACCATACAAATGATAGTCAACTAGCACAAGAACCAAGAGAAATTTGGATGGATGAAAAATTTGTATATGATGTAGTCAAGAGTAAGGTTACACTCTGTTCATTGTCCATTATATGGACGCATGCGTGTCAAAGGGTTAAAACTTCATCACTACTATGGGCCACATAATTAGAGGGTAGGCCACTTGATTATCCCACTCATACAACTCGTTATATTAACCCCTAAACGTCCTTATCCCTCTTCAAATTTGGTGGTTTTGCAAAAATGCATCATGAAATGCAACCAAGAGGGATATATTGAACTTGATGTATGAATATAAGTTATACATTATAATTTTTAAATTCTATCGTACGGTTAGATCTGCAATTGCTATCACTAATATTTTTGAATCAAATTTGAAATTTGAAATTATTTTGTAATTCAATTATGAATAAGGTATTGACAATTTGTGGATGAAATTTGTTGTGATGGATTGAAATGTAATATTCTAAGTGTAGTGATTTTTGGAGATTTTTGGATTGCTTGATTTTATGAGTTTATTTTTTCAAGAGCACATTTAGACTATAATCTTTGAAATTTTTGGTGAATCACTCGAACATAAAAAGAAGCATTAAAATTTCACAAATCGTCCTTTTTCTAATTGGATCACACATGCATGAAGCTATCTTGCCATAGAATTTTTTGTATTTCTTTTACTTGCAAAAAGTGCATGACAAATGAAAAAATGTGGATGAAATCTATACATTGTTCAAAAAATAGACAGTTGATCCTTTAGGGTTAACTTCCAACCAATCACTTGTCTCTTAAGTGTAGAAGAGAACGTAGTATTTTCTACAGTTGCACAACCCTCAGGCACAACCTTGGTAAAAATTGGTTATTTGTAGGGAAAATAAAATAAATTTGCGCCAAGTTCAAGTATTAATTGCTTGATTTTCATCCAAAAATTGTTGTCCTCATATGTTTTGAAGGATGGGTGGCAATGTTTGAATGAATCTAAAATTTATTTTTCAAAGAATCAAATTATTATTAAAATTCCATTAGGAAATTAGGACTATTGCTTCACAGAATATGCCACATGCTCACTTCAATGGGCACTAAGATAGGATTACCAATTGTTGTCCTCATCAATGTTAGAATGAACTTGAAAGTTGATCTTTTAAGTGAGCCATAGGTCTTTGTCACTCTTAATTCATTATTTTCATGTAGGATTCCATGAGATTTCCCATTCGTGAAAAATGACATGGCTTCAAATCTTAGTATAAACCAAAAGTAGAGGCCCAAGTTGGTCTCGACCACTAAATAAGCAAGAATATTTTTGAACCATGACCCTTTATCTCTAGTGTAACTAACCCCAAGTATTAATGTCAATAATGGTATTAACCTCTAAATGCCTACAACCCTCTCTAGCATGAATAAAAGTTGTACGTTATGAATTTTAAATTCTATCCATATGATTAGATCTATGATTGCAATCACCAAGATTTTTGTATAAAATTTGAAACTTAAACTTCAAAATTCTTTTGTAATTTGATTACAAATAAGATATTAACAATTTGTGGATGAAATTTGTTGTGATGAGTTGAAATGTAATACTCTAAGTGTAGTGATTTTTGGAGACTTTTTGGTTGCTTAATTTTATGAGTTGATTTTTTTAAGAGCACTTTTGTTTCGTTTGAACTAAGATCTTAGAATTTTTTGGTGAATCACTGCAACTTGAAATGAGGCATAATTTCTTCACAAATCATCCCCTTTCTAATCGGATCACACACGCATGAAACTATCTTGCCATAGAATTTTATAGTATTTTTTTTACTTGCAAAAAGTGCATGACGGATGAGAAAATGAAATTCAATTATGTACATCAAGGCAGAAAACAAGGACTTAGGCAGTTAGGGATTACATAGCAGGTACCCTAACCTCGGGGTATTGACTAGAGGTATGGCTACCGTAATACCGGTACATGTATCTGCTGGGACACCAAAATGTTGATACTAGCGCAACTGTAGAATGAACGAATGAACCAGTGTTGTAGAGTCCTCGGAAGAAAGTCGCGCAACAGCGACAGGCAGCTCGTAGAGACCCACTTCTACGTTTCTACTTGTAACTCTCACCAAAAACATGATCTGCTGAAGATTCTTGATGATTTGGAAAGCTGAGATATTTTACTGTGACACCAGTGAATATAAGTTAGTTGCTTCAAATTGCAACGTACTTTGCCTTCACGGTGAGGTGTGGTCGGGAGAAGAAACGAAATCTGAGAACTAATGTGAACCAATGTCAACCTGAATTGTGCATGCTTCCATCACCATGTATGGGTTCTACATTGCAGTGCATGGTGTTGTTCCAGCTTGGTAACGTGTTGTCGATTCTCGGGTGCTTATGCTTCACTTGTGTGGTGTATGGAACTTTTGCAAGATCTTACAGGAGAGATTGTGTGAGTAGTTACGTTCCGTAGGATCATGACATGACCATACTTGAGCAATGAACTGCAAGGTCGAATTGTTAGAATGAGCGAAGCTGGCAAGTTTGTGACTGAGATTGCCGCCCATGTCGACAAGCACAAACCGACGATTTCGAGGATTCTACGCAGGCACCATGAATGTGGAAGCGTGAAACTTGCTTCAAAGTTTGGGAAGCCTCAAAAGCTGCAGGATGGTGATAGAAGGACTCTCAAGACAAAGCTTTGCAAGAACCTCCGAGTCCCTCTTGCCGAAATTGCGCAACAACTTTTAGTTCTTGTTGCACTATAAGAAAACTTGGTAAAAAAGAACCGTAGCTGAATTCAGCTACGGTCCTTTTTTACCAAGTTTTCTTATAGTGTTACCACTCGGACACTATGTAAAGAGGTGTAGGAACTTGGCATGCACAATCAGGTGGCACCTAAGAAACCTTTTTTGAATGTAAAGCACAAGGCTGACATGTTGGAATTTGCAAAAGCGCACATGAATTGGACGTTTGAGGATTTGAAGAAGGTAATCTGGACAGAAATCAACATTCGAAGTTTGTAAGCATTCACGCATGGTTTGAGTTTGACAATATGAGCATGAGAAGTTTCATGAGGATTCTATAGCATCTTTGATAAAATCGAAAACGGTGTCAATTATGGTGTGGGGCGCGATCACAAGCTCCACAAAGTCCAAGCTTGTTTTTATTCCACTAGACAAACGCATTGCGGTAGAGTTTGTTGAGATTGCATATGAATTGGCATTACAAGATTATTATTATGATCATGATGAGTATGAGCGTATGATTTTGATGGAGGATGACACACCCGTGCAGTGCAATAAGGTATCAACAATATGGAAGCAAAAAGTGGGGTTAACAAAGCTTGTCCGGCCGGCTAATTCTCCCGATCTCAATCCACTGGAGAACATGTGGATGCAATGCAAAGATCAAGTTCAGTCAAAGCATCGACCGTGCAACAAGGATGAAATGTGGGCATCAGTGTGTTCAACATGGGATGTCTTACCTCAAGAGAACATCCAAAAGCTCGTTTCCACAATGCCATCTCGTATGTAGGCTGTAATATGTGCACATGGTGGAGCTACTCGATGGTGATAGTAGTTGTAGGTTTTTGCACATTAGTCCATAGTAGGTACAATGATAGCTAGTTTTTATTTATTTCAATAGGCTTGTACAAAAATCTTAAAAATATAATATCTTAATATTTTAATCTTAATATCTCTCAAAAATCTTAAAAATATAAGCAATTTTCTTCATACTTCCATTTCTGTGTCTACGAGCTTTCTGTCACTGCTGCACAACTTTCTTCTGGGTACCGTATAGTACTGTATGTTATCATCTTTTTCACAATCTTAGAGTGGTAACTAAGGGTTTCTATTATTTTTCAAATACAGACTAGCAGTGTATAACAAATGTTAAAATATTGTATTGATACGTAAGTATTACCTAGGGTTATTTTTCATCAACTACTAGACAAAGTGTGGATCAGGACTTCAAAGTTGTTTAGTAGACCTTTTTGTCTTTCAGATAAACATATTCTTAAAATATACATGAAACATTTTTGAAATATGTCATCCAAGTTGTTTAACCCTTAAACGTTAAGAGGGCCTGGACGGGGCAGCCCGGAAGACATTTAAATTTTTGGAGGGAAAAAAAAAAAAAAAGAAAAAAAAAAAGGAAAAAAATGAAAAAATGGCTCTGCTAGCCAGCATTGTAGCATTGCAGCACTTTTCAAAAAACGACCTCAATTGCCCCAACCTCAATTCCTGTTCATTTTGATAACTTTGATTGCTTGCCAATGATTTCACAATCTCTCAAATGAGGCGCAAATTTGGAATTTAGACCGCTTTTTCAGTAGTTTTCCAACGCACCAATTCTTGCTTGATTTGGTTGAGAAAACTACTTTTTTTCTCAATTATTCCTTTCTAAAAAGCCCGTGGGGCTTTTTTGACGTTTAACCCTTTGACGCGCCTGCATCCATATAATGGACGACGAACAGATTGAAATCCTTCTCTTTACTACATCCTGTACAGTTTTTCATCCATCCAAATTTTTCTTGGTTCTTGTGCTAGTTGACTACCATTTGTACGGTATGGATCTTCAAAATAAGATATTGTGATTTTTGAAAATTAACAATAGTGGTTGATGTCAAGTTCCATTCTTAGTTCAAAAAGTGAGACCTTCATCATGATTTTTCAAAATAAGTAGAATTAAATAATGGAAAGCATACCATCTCGTAGTGCATGTTATTTCAAATTCATTACAACAATTTTTAATTTTTTTGTGTTACTTTGGGATTTTTAATTGAATTTCAAAAGAAAACCTTGAAAAATTAATTTTAAAAAATTACTAAAAAATATGATAAATCCAACCATACAGATGTGATCTAAACATTGACATTTACAACTTTGCTTTGTACATCAACTCCATTTTTGGTATTCATCAAACATTTTATAACGGATCTTTGAAATCAGTGATGAATTGGGACATTAAAGGGTTAAGGGTAAACAGATTTGACACTCGTCTAATTAGACCGTAGTCGTCATACGCGTAATATGATATCAAATTGGAAAAAAGGTGACACATGACAACCCTGGCTGGGTGTTAGAGATATTTGCATTGATATGCATGCACAAGAAATCATGAATTGAACATGTCATCCCCAGACTGGACTAATTGTATTCATACCAGGATTTGAATGAATATTTTGGTGACAATCAATATAACAGTACAGCTTTGTAATGAACCTCCATGCACAGCTTCCTCATTGTGTCACTAGTAGAAAAGGTGACATTGCAGAGGGAGTTGCCCAGGCATGTGGTGCCCAATTCCACATATGCACTGTGATTTTGCCTGGGCATCTCCTTGGAGTGCCACCTTTTTTTATTAACATGTGCAGTTAATTGTAGCCCCTAGGGAGTGAATTGGAATCATGTGGCCAATGGTTGGCATACACTATACTACTTTTTGCTAATAGTGCGTGGGGGTTTGTAACGAGGGAGGGTAATTAGTGAAGGTGACATTAAAATGTAAAACCAGTGCGAAATGAAGATTTTAGCCACTCGATAAAAATTTCAGCCCTTGCCAATTTCATGATTTTGCAAAATAGAGCGTGTTTTTGGAATTAGTACCACACGCACTATTAGCAAAAAGTAGTGTATTTAGTTAAATCTTGATACAATTGTCCCTCTCTATTGTGACATGTTTGGGAAACCTAACTTCAAGGTGGCAGGTATGGATTAGTCATAGAAATGCTTGAAACAATAATTATATCGTCATATTATGGAGAGTGTAAAAGCATGCATAGTAGTTGCTCATTGTGCATCAAGTTCGTGACATCTAAGATGCTATAGGAGAAGTGAAAACTTTCCTAGCAATAACCACCAAGCTTGCCCAGAATAGAGTGCATTGACCAATTACATACTACTACTTTTGTCAATACTTGGGACAATCATAATGGCGGAGAATAAATTTACTAAACTTAACTTCATAAAGTGAGAGCATGGTCTTAACAGAGAATAGGAAAAAAATGCTTGATTTGAGAACCACCACTCGCAATATTGACAATATTTGGTGTGCAAATATCAAACTCCACATTGTAAGACGTACTCTCGGGGAGGTCACTCTTTGTATCATTTGAGTATCACGTGTGAACAAAGAATATTTAAAAGCACCCTAAAATTTAAAAGTAGTTCTTACTATAATTAGTAATATTTTTGAGAATATTCTCATATTCATTCTTGTAATCAATTTTGAGCATCTTATATTAATGTAAATCATTTATAAAATTTACTTTCAAAGATTTATTTGGATCCTATCTTTGTTCGCACGTTGTTACGTAATATTTGGAAGTGACCTCCCCGAGGACGTACTTTATCATTCAGAAATAGGTTTGGTGAGTGGAAAATCGGTGTTGTTAGGTTTGTTCTAAGACCATTCTAAGGTAGAGGTATCCATTTCCAACCTGACATTGCAAACCAATCTTGGAAAACCTAAATCGTTTGAGAATTGAAATTGAATTTGTTTATATAATTTGTTTAGACTTTATATATAAGATATATATATATATATATATATATATATATATATATATATATTTTAAATGATTTAAGAAAAAATCCATGAATGTGAATTGCCAATCCATTGAAAACAATTTCACTTGTCGATTTCACATGTAAGTCCTTTGATTTGCTTAAACTATTGGAAATGGGTGTTACAACTTTAACTAATTTTAGTAAGGGCCTCTTTACATGTAGCCCGACTGCTGGATTAGAGTTCCACAAACACAATATCAAAGATTTGATAAAAGGAGATTTGCCTTTGGATACTCATTGGAGCTAAAAGTATAAGCAAATCTTTTACAGAAGGAAGCCAAAAGACAAGACCAAAAATATTCTAAAAATCTCAAAGTTAATGACTTGTAGTGAGTGAATTAGTTTAGAATGTCACGTTGAGAATGAAAGAATAATGGAAATGGTAAGTGGAATAAGAAAAGAATTTTCACAAGTTTGCAAAGCCAAAATTCAGGAAGGGATGTGGAGAAAGGATTTTGAGGCTTCAAAAAGGAGAGTTAGGTGCTACAATTTCCTTGTAGACCTCCCAACCTACATTAGAAATCAAGTTGGACTGCCCATGCAAACAACTCCTGAGCATGAGGTTAATTCACACATCCTCGGGGAGGTCACTCTATGTATTTTTTAGGTACCACTTATGATAACAAATTACTTAAAGGTATCCTAAAAAATAAAAGTAATTCTTACTATAATTAGTATTATAAAAAATATTCTCATTTTAATTCTTGTAATCAATCTTGAGCATCCTATATTAATGTAATTCATTTATAAAAATTACCTTCAAAGATTTATCTGCACCCTATATTTTTTTGCACGCCGATTGTAATTTTTTGAAAGTGACTCCCCCAAGCTCACATCAAACAATAAAGTAACTACACCTAATTTAGACATGTTAAAAAATTGGGTTTAAGTTTTATTATGAGATTGACAAATTTACAAATAATAATTGTGAGCAATTACAAAGAGATTTTAACACAACCAAGGATATTGTATTTAGACATTGTATGAAAAGAGTATAAGAATTCAAAATAAAAATCAGATTTTGATTAAAACAAACACGTATTTTGATGCGCACAACATTAACATCATTATACACTCATTATCAGTGTCTATATAAAGAATTGTGAAAAATAGTTGTAGTTAACTTGAGTTAAATACTTGACAAGATCTACTCACCTCAATGAATTCTAATTTTTGCCAAATTGCAAGTGAAATTAAGATAAAAACACCTAAAATTGTACTTTTAAGCAATTGAGCATAGTTGACGGCACTTTTTTCAAGGTAGAATATTTTGTAGTAATAACAATTGAAAATGATGATTTTACAAGAAAAAATGGAATTTTTTAATAAGCCACAATTGTTTATTTTTTTTAAAGTGGAAGTTGCTTAGACCACTAAAACTGTCCCATAGACTTGTCATAAAACCAATCCCTATAAAATTCAAATTCAACCAATGAGGCTTAAGAAAGGAAATAGTTCCAAAAACACTTTGTAGGACAATTTCAAAATAAGTTAACAATGGAGGAATAGGTGCAGGGACAAAATTGGGTGCTTCTACTTTAATCCCTACATGCTTGGGCCTATGGTTGTGATCCGTGGAGTCAAACTACAATTTGTATCCATTTGAATGTTTCATATCATCATTGTAAATGAATGATATTATTTATCCTTTATTTTTTTAAGAAGAATGAATATATTAACTACAATCCAAATTTTGTTGTATTTTTTTGTAATATTTTAAAACTATTGTGATTTTTAAAGGAAAATTTTGGAATTTTTTTATATAAATCATAAAGCATACTTGAATTTGTTTATTTTACCATAGGTTTAAATAACAATGAAAAACATTATGGTGGATGAAAGTCATTTATTTCCACAACATATTAAAAATGAACTAGTCTATTGTAATAGGTACTAAACTTGTAATTGCAATAAAATGTTCAATTTTAGGAATTTTCCAAATTTTAAAAATGGTGTGGAAACTAGAATTGACAAACTTCATTATGGTTGCTAGGTTTAGATGCAAAAAAGATCATTTAGATGACCAAAATTGAGATTCAACTGTAAAGAGCCAAAATTGTCAAAATACACTAAAGGTACTCCAAGTTTCACACTTGGCACCTTCTATAAAATCCAAAAAAAACCCAAAAATCTTTGAAATTTTAATTACACGTTTAGAGCTTGATACTCTATAGACACTTAATTTTTTTTTTATAAAATATTAATATTTGTATGCACACTTGACTCTTAAGCAACCAAATTTTGGTTGTTCGGGTGTTTACGGGTTAATGCATCAAAAAATGGGCACCTGGTAAAAAAAATTAATAAAAAAGTATCATGAATTACATCTTCAAAGCCCTAATTGTACAATCCCGTGATTGAATATATTCTACCGGTAAGTGGACAGTTTTAACCCTTTAGTGCCCAAGGTGGTTGTGGAGACACCAAAGTTTTTTGGTGATTTTTTTTTTTAAAACTCTCTTTATTCAAATTATGAATACTATTAATAGTATTTAACCATATAAATGTAAGTATAGCTTAATTTACACAAGTGCCGATTAAACTTTTGTAATATCAGACCATTTGATTGGAAGATTATAGTATGTCTTTGAATTGTATAATGTACACTCAAAAATCAGATTTTGGAGGATGTGTGACTTCAAAGTTAAATAGAATTTGGGTTAAATTTTCAAAAATGAAAGTAAAGAGGTTCCTCGGGAAGTCACGTAGTGTAAATTTTGGGTACATATGAGCGTACAAAGGGTATTTAATGGGGGGCTATGAAATAATTGGAATATTATACTATTTATAGTATATTTAGGGTATATTCCATATATATTTTAAGAATATTCCAAAATATTCTCAAATTGGTTTTATAACACCCTATATTACTTCTATAAATTTATAATTTTTATCTCAAATGAATAAAAGACACCCTATATTTGTTTTCTCATAGTTATCTAAATTCTTGACAGTGACTTCCCCAAGAGAGGTTCAACAATGGATTATGTCACCACTTCTCCGTTGCAATCTTTCATGTCAAGAACGAACTCACACATAATTATTGTGAATTTTATAAGCGATAGTGGCTTATCCATATACGGTTTAGATCAAAAAATTATATGTTGAAATAAGAAAGGAGTTGGTACATTGATCAAGATCCCCGGTCAAGATCGGAATACATACACTAACGGAACATGAACAAGAGAACACAATCCAAAAAATAAAACAAGATAACAAACTTCCAAACACAAAAAATACCGCATGGAAGATGTGTTGTATTTGTAAGTATTTACTATATTTTCAAGTATTTATAGTATTTTACATTTTTATCATACGTATTTTGATAGTTGCACAGCTCCAAATTGAAATTTTATTGTATATCATAAGTCTCCAACTCTGATGTTCAAAGATTTTCCGTTCTTTGCGTTTTCGACACATCAGTGGTCTCCTGGGCACTAAAAGGTTAAGTTCCTTTAGATGACAAGTGATTGCTTTTAATTTTGTGATGTGGTGGTTGTTGAGGGCACCTACACAACCAGAAAGGTGGGTGAGCGGTTATGGGGGCATCTCCGCATAAATGGATGAGGACCAAGATTGTAGCCTTGGCAAGACGGGACACTTGTCGACTACATGTGAGCAGAAATATTGCTGTTGGGATTACTAATGGGGAGAATTTTCCGATGAATGGATCCAATGGAACAAGTGGAAGCTTTGGACTCGTCAATTGACCTGCTTTCAGTTGCAATTTATTAGGTGGATTGAGTTGCCATTCCTTTACAGCAGGAGAACTAGCTTTGCAGCCACATGTCTAGTCCGTTTTGATGTCTTGCTGTTCTGCGTTGATAGAACAATTAAATCATAACTTAATACAAGGGTTGACATAAATTACATAACATTAAGTAGCCTTCATGCACTTTGCTCATCACCTTGAGCCTCCACATGTCCACTTAGCTACTGATGAAGTAATGTTTGGTGTGAAATATTCCTCACCATCTACTATAGAGTCAAGGCAGGGACAATGCATGCTAGGGTTGGATAACCTATTACCACCACCTCCCCCAATTACAACCTGTAGATTTTTCTTGGGGCCACCAGAGTTGAGACTCAAAACCACCAATTTTACTATTGAGGTAGACCAATGGCATGCCAAGCATTGCGAAGAAATAGTTTGTGGTTTTGGGTATCATGATGAGTGAAAGTTAGTACCACATGATGTGGACATGGGGAAATCTAGAGGTTTGATTTGAGTAAAAGGTTACTTCCCACTTTGGAATTTTGTAGTAAATTGACAAATGCGAATTAGATGTTGCAAATTTTAGCAATCCTCATCAAAACCTATTTCGGATGCGGTCATATATTTTTTTCGAATTTAGCACTGCCAAAAATAGGCCAGATTGCTTAAGTTGGTGGTAATAGGTTATCCAACCTTACTGAATGTTGTGTACAATCACCTATAGAAAGTAAAGTAACCTCACAATCCTCCATTCTCTAAAACACTTACTAAACTCACTAAAATGATTTGCCAATCACCAAATTTTTCCCATAATACAACTTGTGTATGCTGCATTTATGTGCCAAATTTGGTACAAGGAAGATGACCGGAAGTTGCAATAATGTCAATTTATCAACTTTTTTGTCTAATGTGAAAAAAATGCATATCAATTACGCAAAAGCATCCAAGGATCTAATTTTTTTATAGAAGGTAGAAGTTGCAGTAAGGAACAATATGGTGTTATAAAAAAGAATGGTATTCCTAGGTATTTTAAAATTAAATGGTGTCTACATGCAATTCAAAATTTAAAAATTAAGGCCAAATTTTAGTTTAATTATACAATAAAGTAATTGATCTATTTTTGTCACTTTTTTAATGACATTATGTTGTTCCTTACTGTGACAATACAGTCTCACAAAAAAAGTGACAAAAATAGATCAATTACTTTATTGTATAATTAAACTAAAATTTGGCCTTAATTTTTAAATTTTGAATTGCATGTAGACACCATTTAATTTTAAAATACCTAGGAATACCATTCTTTTTTATAACACCATATTGTTCCTTACTGCAACTTCTACCTTCTATAAAAAAATTGGATCCTTGGATGCTTTTGCGTAATTGATATGCATTTTTTTCACATTAGACAAAAAAGTTGATAAATTGACATTATTGCAACTTCCGGTCATCTTCCTTGTACCAAATTTGGCACATAAATGCAGCATACACAAGTTGTATTATGGGAAAAATTTGGTGATTGGCAAATCATTTTAGTGAGTTTAGTAAGTGTTTTAGAGAATGGAGGATTGTGGGGTTACTTTACTTTCTATAGGTGATTGTACATCATACATAACATTCATTAGCTAGTACTCCAACACACTCTTTTGCTTGTGCAGAGAATCAACATATGAACAGGAAATTGATGATGTGGAACATGTAGAAACTATTAAAAAAACAGAAATTTATTGAGATGCCAAGTCATCATTAGGTAAAGATGGCTTTGATTCTCCAGAAGATTATGATTCATGCAATAATTCTGGCCTGCGATGCTGATTTCCAAGAGTGAACAATGGGGCTACTAAAGAATGTTATGTAGTAGGACACTCGTAAGCTAATACAGAGACTTTAGCATATAATTTAACCTACACTTTTGGAATGTTCTAATTGGCAGAAAGTTGTAGTAATAGTGGTAATGAATGGTACATACATTGGAATGGTTAGAGTATGCCCACCAGTTGCTCATTGTGCTCCAAATTCACATTCAAAATGGTGTGTGGGTGTGTGAAGTGAAATCTTCCCTAGCAACAACCACCAAGCGTGCCCAAAATAGAGTGCATTGACCAATTACATTCTACACTACTTTTTGCTAATAGTGAAAGAGGGTAATTAGTGAAGGTGATACTACAAATGTAAAATCAATGTGAATTTCAGCCATTTCGTAAAGATTTCAACCCTAGCCAATTTCATGATTTTGCAAAATTGAGAGGGTTTTTGGAATTAGTACCACACACACTATTAGCAAAAAGGTAGTATACCACTTTTGTCACTACTTGGGACAGTCATAATGGCGGAGAATAAATTTCCTAAAATTAACTTCATAAATGGTCTTGTCAAAAAATAGGACAAAATGCTTGATGTGAGAACTACCACTCGCCATATTGACAATATTTGGTGTGCAAATATCAAACTCCACACTATAATATGCACTTTATCATCCAATTATAGGTATAGTCAGTGAGAATGGATGTTGTTGGGCCTGCTCTTACAATTGATTTGTATGCAAACCAAAAGTAACTTAGTGCATGTGCATTGAGACGAACCTACGCACATACTCGTACCAGAGGTAAAAAACAAAAAAACAAAAGCTTGTCCATAATTTTGGACATGGTCAGTCTACCTAGACTTATTTAGGATCGCATACCCCAAATATTGAATTAAAATTTTCAAAAGAAGCACCTAGACCCCCCAAAATGAGAAAACTAGAAAAATGGTTGGTACCGGAATAATTATGTGTGTAGTTTTTCCCTAGCCGTGCATGTGAGCTATAACCAAGAAAATTTCTGAAGTCAGTTTATCATTTAACGTAAGATTTATCATTTATCGTAAGCAAATGAAAGTTAATTAAGAACCCATAAGGTTGGATTTACAAATCAACAAAAAAAAAGGAACAAAGATTTTTAACATTTTTTTAAGAAAGGGTGTTTGGAGGTAATTTTTGATCCTAAACGGTCAAACAACTTTAGGGGCTAATCTTCAACCATAGCCATTTGGTCTTTGGCTATAGGAACTTGGCGTTTAGCAATACCAACTTGGCGTTTAGCAATACCAACTTAGCATTTGGGAATAGCAACTTAGCATGACAATATATGATGCTTCCAGAATTGTATTTCATACCATCTTATGTACAGCGGGTGTTGCAACTTGTGAGCAACATACAAAATGGGGCTTGGTTAGGTACAGTAGTAACTTCAGTTGAACGGTACTGTGGTTCCTTTCGATCTGATAAGTTGGTGGATAGGACCTTCAATGATACCGATAAGCTTGGAACAGGTTGCAGCTATCCACTCACCGGTGGAATTTACCCGGCCATATGCATGTGCATAGAAAGTAGTCTCGGGGACATACAATAAGGTGGAAGTACGTATTATCATCTATTTAACCCATAAAGGACCAAGAAGCTCTAATTGGGCTCCATTTTTATTTTTATTTTATTTTTAGCAGTTTTGAGTTTTGAGTAGATCCTAGCATAACATTCAGAAGGGTGCCTTTTTGTTTCATCCACCTTTATTTATGAAGTGACCAGTGATTTGTAATTGAATGTGCTATTGAATCAAATAAATAATTACAAAACATTGTTGAATTGTGATTGAGGAGTGCTTTCGATTACTGTTCACCATGGTTGATTGCTCTTGCTTAATGCCACCTGCCCCCATAGCTACTGATGTGATGTGGAATATCCCACATCATTTCATTGGGGGGATGAAATGATGTGGGATATTCCACATCATTCTGTTAGGGAAGGCAGTAGTCATAGAGGCTACTGAATGTTATAAGGTGGACTTCCTCTTGTTCAAATTTAATTGTTTTTGACCAACACATGCAATGGTCTTCACTAGTTCTGGTGATATAAAATTTGTTCCAATATCAAGTATCTTTTTCACGATATGATCAATTGAATTTGTCATTTTAAAACTGTGAATCCTTGGTCCTTTAGGGGTTAACCCCTAAGTGCCGCTCAGACCAAAACTTGGCTTATGAATGTGGTGATTACAATTCTACGGAACAAACCAAACAGTTGTTGTGGCTCCATCGCCGAGGCCCAGAGCAGCAGCTCGTCTCTGCCTTTTGGGGTTGAAGGTGGGGCAGGACTGGGGGTGCAAGAATGGCCAGCAAGCGGAAATGCAGACAGTGCACAGTGCACAGTGCCGTGATGGCCGCAATGCTAGAAGAATATCTCCCATGAGTCTGGGAGAGAGAACAGTCCCAGGCTCAAAGTCAGGGACCGTAGAGACCACGGCATTGGGAAGTTGGGTAGGGACTGTGATGAAAACATATAATAATAGTTTTCTACGTCCTGTTTTGTGCAAATTCAGGCGGACAATCCGTGTTGGAAGGCTAGAAATTCAGGAGAGACAATATATCTGCGTCGGACAGCTTGCATCACTGCAGCCTGTCTCCATTCCTGCGGATGCATTAGCTCGTCCGTGGTGCCCTTTGTCGGGCGCAGGTTTGTTGTGCCATTTTTCTAGTCTGTAGGTGTGGCCTAGTGTGGTCGTTTAGAGGAGAAAGGGATGCTCTTTTGCCACAATTGCTCTATTTTGATCGCCGCCTAGCTCCTTAGCTTGCAGCAAGGTGCAGCAGCTACCGTGGTGGTATTTCGACGGCAGCATTAGACTGCAATATGTTAGTATGAAGATATGCTTTACGGAATTTGTGGCATCGAATCCCTTAAGTGAATATGATATATCTTCCCAGAGCCTCCCTTGAAGACTCTCAAAAACATGTTATTACTTGCTACACTTGTTTTTTGCATCCGCATCAGTTTGCTAACTTAATCTAGTCACGAGGTTGACGATCAGGACTTTCAACTGTTGGGGTTCTGTTTGTGCGCAAAATTTTAGAGACGATTGCTTTTTAGAACACTGGTTTGCACGCGAATATGTACTTCTTAATTTGTTCCCCATATTTTCTTCGCCGACGGTATACTGATTTCAAAATGAGCTTTTAACACAAGTTCAAGTTCTAGAAGGTTGAGGACATGGCATCGGCACAAGACTGCGATCCTAAACCTGGAGAGCCTCCATCAACTCCGTCACCCCAATCAGTGCAGGTTAAAACCTGGAGAGAACTTTGGTGGTATGGAAACAATGGCGAGGGTGATGAATTTGTGAAAAGCAGAAGTGTCGTGGATAATCAAACTGCTGAAAACAGGATTGTTAGGGCTCCTGTCGTCAGTGGGAATCCAAATACGAACAGGTTTGTAATTGTATTTTTCTATTTCAGTGATTCGTCTGATGATAAAGCTCTTTATTTCCTTTGTAGCGAAGAAAAACTTGACATTGTCCACTTAATAATATATTGTTTTTCATCAGAATGGTGAATGTTTGCATAATTGCTTGCTTGTGGTGGTCTAATTAAGATGTAAGAATCTTGAAACTAACTTTGATCTTGTTTCTTAGAGATGATCACGCTTTGGAAGAAACACATAAGATTTTTCTGAGCTACAGTGGTGCTCAGGAAGGCTTTGCTGAGCAATTATGTGTGGAACTGAAAAGGTTGGATCGTCATCCATTCTTCGACAAAGATCGGAAATACAGTTTGCCAATTGGGGAAGAATTTCCACCCCTCCTCTTCAAAGCTATTAAGCAATGTCAAGTGGGCGTGGTGATCCTTTCTGAAGAGTACTTCACCCGAACAAAATGGCCAATGACTGAATTGGCAGCAATGGCAAAGAGGAAAGACGAAGGTTTTTTAATCATACCAGTGTATTTCGGTATATCCCGCTCAGAGTGTCGAAATCTAGAAACCCATAAACGTTGGCTAAAAACATGGAAACGGTGGGCACAATCCGATGAAAGAATAAACATAGAAGAATGGAAGCAGGCTTTAACATTGTTTGGACCAACAAAAAGCTTGATTTATGAAGAACGATCAAGTGAAGTTAAGTTTCGAGAAGAAATAGTTGAAGCAGTTTGTCGAAAGGTTCCTCCAGCAACCATGTGGGATGATTCTCGCGTGCGGGCAAAGTCACGTTTTTGTAAGGTCAGCAGAGATTGTCATTCTAATTCTATGGTTTAAGCCTTCTACATGAACATGTTGAGTCGCATGTACTATATTGTTTTGACTTCATGCCACATGCTTTACTTGGTAGGTGTTACGAGAAAGGATTGAAGGTACAAGTGTATGCCAAAGTTATGGAGTTCGTGTTTTGGGTTTGTACGGAACGGGTGGGATTGGAAAAAGCACCATTTGTAAGGCTTTGTGCAACGAGTACTCCACCGAATTTCAAGGCAGAGTTTGTTATTTAGAGTTTGGAAAAGCCAGAACTGAACAACAATTGTTGGAAGAAGCATTGAAGAGATTGACAGACACAGAGCCTAAGATTTTGAAGGGCTTGCACATAGACAAGGTAAGGATGAACGTCATTTCAAGATTGAAACGTCCAGGTGTAGGGACATAAAAGAGATGAATTGGAGATTATTTGCATAGAGTGCATAGAATAATATTGTTAGGTTCAAAATCATCAAAGTCTAATGCCAATCTCATGTGCACCTTGGATTGAAGTATGGATTTGAAATTTGACTGCAGTGTCGGTACCGCCTAAAGAATAGCCTCTACCGACGTCCAGTATTTCTTGCCATAGACAACATTTCGGACACTGTGGAATCAATTGAGCAAGCTAAGACTTATTTGAAAGCGGGTTATAATCAAGGTAGTAGAGTGATAGTGGCAGCACGTTCACTACGGCAATTGACAGGTCTTGGCATAAATGAGACTGAATGTTTGGAAATGCCAGAACTTGAGTTAGATGAAGCACGATCCCTGTTCTTGGACCAATTTGAACAAATCCCTGAAAATATTGATGAAGAAGACGAGGAACTTCTGATGCGTTGTGTGAAGCGGTGTCTTTTTCGCAAAGGCAATTCTGTCAACTATCAATTCATTCCGCTAGCATTGCAAATTCTTGGTGTGCAATTATCATATATTCTTGGTTTCAATCCGAAGCAGTGGGAGGTGACGTTGGAACAGGTCGACACTTTTAATCCAATTCGACAAAGTAAGCATCCAATATTTTCCATCTTGAGATGGAGTTATGATTGTCTACAACGTGAAGATCAACTCATTTTCATGGATGTAGCTCTATTTTTCCCGAAGTTCATAAATGATTGGCATGGTCTGATATCCAAGTGGAACATTCTTGATTGGCTGAGTCTTGTGCACAAAAAAAATATAGATGTTATCAAGTTTCTGGTGAGGTTTCAACCTGATGCAAGTAGTGTTGGTATTGCTAGGGTAAACAATGAAATTGTCATTTAAATAATCAAAAAGAGTAGAAATTCAATCATTTAGTTGGTTTGTAGTTGCCTATGTCGAGTTGTGCTGGCTACACCATGTGAAATGTTAGACATTTTGACTTCCTTGTTCTTGTTGGCGTTTCCAGTTGAAGGGCCTACAGAGGAAATCACTTTTAGAGAACTTGGAGGATGGATTCAGCAAAGTTGATATACATGACCTTTGGCACAAGTTTGCAGTGATGGAATCCAGAAGTGGGGAGTATGCAAATCGGCGTTGGTTGTATGACATAGCAGGGCATCGCGGTCCACTCTTGGAACCTGAGAAGCTATTGGTTTGCAAAAATCTGCACAGGATTATGTGCTTTGGGGCATCACTCTTTGATAATTTAAAAAAGAGTGATCTTATTTTTCATTTTGAAAAGGTTACAGTACTACATTTAGATGCAGGTCCACTTCAAAACGGAATTTTGGATTTGACCACACTGATGCACCTGAGGAGCTTAGCACTGAACATGAGAGATGATGGCAAACTTGACGTTATCGGACTTGGATCACTACAGAACCTGGGATTTCTGAAAATACTTTGCAAGCAAATTTCTACCGCATGTATTGAGAACATTGGATGTCTCACGGCATTGCAGGTTCTAGAGTTGAAAGTTGGCCAATGTAACAAATTACCAGATCTACGTAGGTTAACTTCATTGCGGGTGGTTTCTTGTGATGGATTTGAAGGGGTGGAAACCATAGCAGGTTTAAGCTCAAATTTGACACAGTTGCAATATCTGATCGTCAAATCAAGTTCCATACATAGTTTTCCTGGTGTTGATGACATCATCGGCTTGAAGGAGCTTAATGTCAGCGAATGTTACAGGCTAGAGGAATTGCCAAACTTACAGAAGCTCACAAATCTGCAGAAATTGAGCATGACTAGATGCAAGTCGATCAAAAGACTCCCTGGTTTTGGTACCTTGGTCGCATTGCAGGAGTTTCTAGCATATGATTGCACCCAGCTTACCGAGGTACCCGATATACGAAAGCTCACCCATCTGCAAACCTTTTGGTGCAACTCTCTGAAGGCATTGCCGGGCTTGGGGGAATTAATTTCTTTGCAAAAACTTGGGGTGGACTTTCAGGGACTGGAAGATCAAAATCTGAGCCAGCTTACAAATTTACAAACAATAATGATCAATGAATGGAGTCCCCGAGGATTACCATCCTTAGTTAGTCTGGCAACTTTACATCGCCTCGAGATACGTCGTTGCAAGGGATTGCAAATGCTGACTGGTGTTATGAATTTAACAAAACTGAAGTCATTCTACATTGATCAATGCGAGTTTCAGGACGTTTCAGAATTAAGCAGCTTGACCTCATTGCAGGAACTTCTTATAGAAGATTGCTACTTCCTGGAGACGCTACCTAATCTCAGTAAACTAACAAAATTGGAATCGATTGAGATTGAATGTTGTTACTCGTTGCAAACTCTTGTGGGCATTGGCCCTCTTGTACAGCTGGAGACATTGCATTGTTCTGCTTCGGCAATAACTGAGCTTCCGGATCTAAGTGACTTTCCACGATTAAGAAGACTTTATCTTCGGAAATGTAGAAGCTTATGCACCTTGTTTAGTACCGAGCCCCTGACTACCTTGATATCTGTCAACGTTTACAAGTGCAGAAGTTTAGAGAGCTTGCCAGATCTCAGTTCTTCACCTGACCTTCATACTCTTGAATTGAGAAATTCGGGTGTGCGATTGAGTATACATGACATCAAGAGACTCAAAGCAACTTGTTGTAGGCTTCAGATTAATATGGACAGAGAGAGAAACTCCGAACTAGGATCGGAGTAACTGCAGGAGTGTTAATTTTCATATATATATATATATATATATGATGGCTAAACTATCATTATTTTTTAGTTTTTTTAATTTGGCATAAATGATGATGAAAATTCAGTTCAAATTTATTTATATAAAGGTAGTCATGATAACACATCTAATTATCCAATATTTATTTAGAATTTAGGAATTGTTTTATAGCAAGGTAGTTGAGTCTAGGAAGTAGTAATTTCAAATCATTTTCACTTCATCTCATAGAAGAAACTTAAGAGATTTCTTATAGTATTGATATTGTAATTGGTGTTGTAGGTTAACTTTGTGATTTATCACCTACACATAGTCCAATAGTATTAATTTTGAATAAGAAGATTTGTACACGGCTTTATGAACAAAGTTCCTTGTCCCCTAAATTTCTTTGGCCTATCTTTTGACTATTTTTGAAGTTAGGCAAGCAATTTTTGTCTACAATTTTGATGCTAGATTTGTTGACATTTCTTGTGCTAGCAGACCTCTTCATAACATGCATGAGAATGTAGTTTATGCAAAAAGACCATATACAAAAAAAGTTATAAACATTTCTTCTAAGAAATAAAATGTGGGCAGTTAAAACAAATATGTTATAATCTTCTTTTTTACTTTAATTCATTTTCATGTATTCTTAGTCAGAGTACTAAATATATATCAAGTTAGCTTACCAAAATAGAAATATGCACATACTTTACAAGAAAACTTCCAAAGTTGAACTACATTCATCTAAAACTTTATTTTGGTGGTTTAGTCCACAATTCACAATATTTTTTAGTAAAATTAATGCAACTTTTGACTTAAATTAGAAATCAAAATAAATTATATTTTTAAAATTAACAAAGAAGACAAAAATATTTTTTATGAAAAGAAGTAAAAATTTAAATTTTTTTGTAACTACCCTACTTTTGTTTTTGATCAAAAATTATTTCGTAATTCTCGTTCATCAAATGACATTCCTCTTACCATAATGAAAAGGCCTATTAACACAAGAAGTTTTAAAATTTTAGTATCTAACATCTAATCACAAGTACCTATTCAAACTTTAAAAACAAGTATTTATTTTTTAATAGATGTTAATATGATACTTATCTCCTTCCAAGCATTGACAAAAGAAATACACCATCCACTTAGAATTAGCTTCAAGAAAAAATAATTTCTTATACTTCACAATGATTACATTTAGCATGTCATGTGGTAATAGGAAGAAGGAAATATATGAAGTGAGATTTATGGGATGACTCTATGAAATTATAACATTGACATAAATAAGAATAGTGCCTTAAGTTTGCAAAAGAAATTACATCGTTGTGTAATAAAGTTTATTACTTTTATTATAAAAAGAAATAAAAAGAATTTTATGTCTTTTGAGAGAGAGAGAGAGCGGCAGAGAATGAGTGTGATTTGGTCTGGAATCAAACTCTTCACGATCCACAAATTGTTGGCAACGAAAAGCTGCTCCTAGTTGCCAAGTTGAGAAATTCATTGGACACGAAGAAACACCACCCACGCAAGCAACCGAAGACGATATCTTGCGACGATTCCTCCCGCGAACGTTCATCGTCGCGCATCGACAAAAAGGCTTTGCATCGCAAAACTGACTCGGAGAAAAAGAAGCGCGGCGGTTGGCTGCCACCGCGATAAAACGAGGTGGAGAAACCACTCCACTTTGACGACGCCAGCGTTCCACCTCAGATTTAGAATCACGCCCAATCAGCAGCGGCCACTTCGGATAAGCGAAAACCACAACCCCGTCGATTCAGGTTCCGTGCGATGCAAGCAGGCTGGGCACCGCCATTCGCCTCCCTGCCGCTGTGCACATATTTCTCCAGATTCCTTGGTTTTGGTCACACCAATCGTGAGCTTAGGGTTGGGGCGCGGATTTTAATTTCAGGCACCGATTTGCTGTCTGGATCGCCGTTTTGATGCGCTTTGGTTCGATTCCCAGGGGAAATTTGGTGGCGTGATTTGGTTCAGAAATGGCGACGGGGGTGGCGTTGCGAGTCGGGACGTGCTATCTCGGGGTCTCTTGCGCGTCGTCGTCTTCGCAGAGCCGCGTGAGTGGATCGGCGGGGGCGCATCAGAGTTTCTCGTTGCCCGTCGTCAAGGTTGATGGGAGCGGGATGAGGTTCCGCGACAGGCTAGGGTTGTTGCGGTGCGATGACGGGAAAGCGTTGAGTAGTCCGGTTGTCGGTGCTGCGCCCAGACGGTTTGATGCGTTTGAGGAGCCGTCCGCCTCTGGTTTGACGCTGCCCTCTTGGTTTTCAAAATTTTGGACTTGTCTTGGTTAAATTAAGTAAAATTGTTTGCTCTCTGGTTTTTGTGGTGAATGTCGCATTCTTTTTGTAATGATATCGTAGGAGGCATTCTTATTGTCTATGGATGCTTTAGGGTTTTTTTCTGGTCTTAAGGGATTGGGTGGATCAAAGATTTGACATAATTTATCAGATCGTCAAAGGCCTGGCTTTTGTAGAATTGTGCCTTCATTTTTTCTGCGGGGCCAATTTACATATATGAGAATCTGTGAGGTAGAGACAGTGTTAGGGTTTGGGAATGTTGCTATCGGGATAAAGGGTGAATCTATTTAGAGGTTTTCGTTGTGAGGACTTGATGCTTTGATGATTGGGAATCCTCGTAACCACTGGTGGAGTTCGTGTATTGCAGATTGGGAGACGGAGGAGCGTGCTGGTGAGATTACTCCTCAACCCTGGGACAAACAAGAAATTTCACCTGAGGCAGGTGCTATTGTTTTGTCGTCTTCCTCATCATCTTCATCGTCTACATCTCTACAGTCTTTATCCAAGGTGAGTTGAATGCTGATACAATGTTTTTATTTGTAGGGATGTAGCCCCATGAGAACAGCAGTAATTGAAATTTGTTCAAGTCGATATGATTATCTTAAGGTTGCCTCTAAACATGAAGATTTGGGTTTTCATTGCTTTACACGATATATGATGGATCTTGAGATATGTGGTGGCGAAGTTATGGTCATTTCCGAATTAGCGACGATTGTAGGAGTTGTGTGCAACTTGAAGCTCAAAGAGTGTCATTGATAGCTTGGTAAGCAATAGAATGGGCTCATTCATTTGTTTATGATTCCCGCCCTTTTACTGGAACACCTTCGAGTGGGGTTTAGGAATTGGTAGCCGCTGCTATGGGAATAACTTTAAAACACAATTTCGTTTACAGGATGCAGCGATGGGAATCATCTTGCGTGCTGCGGGATCGACTGCTGGTTGGACAACAGGATCCGGTTTAGAAGGACCAGATTACTCCATGAAGAATGCTGCTAATGACATGCCGGGCCCGATTTTCAGCAAGTCGCCTAGGCGTCGTATGCGTGTGGCATTTACTTGCAATGTGTGTGGCCACCGTTCTATTCGAGCCATTAACCCTCATGCCTACACTGATGGCACAGTTTTTGTACAGGTAATTTCATGACCGCTTATTTTGTTACATATAAGGCTAATTTTTCAAACTTTTCTGTTGCTATCGACTTATTTTTTCTCGAAGGAATCTGTTCATTCATGATATAATACTAGGGTTGCAGAGGTTGTCAATAGTCGACCATGCCTGCTTTTCTTAGCTGACATTGAAACACTCTTCATCTGGCGTTTTATCGGAAGCTGATGGAGCTTGTGTTAACAATGCAGAGTTCAATTGCTCTACTTAGAATGTTATGAAATTGTGTTTGGCTGTTGATTATTCTACAACTTTGCTCGAGAAAGTCGTGTTCTGTTTCAGCTCTAATGTTTTAATGTCTGTTTTCTGAGAGAATGTTGTTTGGGCATAATGCTGCAGTGTGAAGGATGCGACGTGTTTCATAAATTAGTTGACAATTTAAAGCTGTTCCACGAGCTGAAGGGTCGTATTTACAGGGGTTACGAGTGTTTGGAGGTTGGATACGATCAGTACTATGACTTCCTTGGTTGATCCATCCGTTAGTGCTTCTCAAGTTCTTGCTCGTCTTGAGTAGTTATGTGAATAGTGTGCAGGGGCATAGATTTAGTTCTCATATGCGACGGTGTTCATGTAAAGTTGTCGGATGCAAAGTATCCGAATTATCTATAATAGATCCCACTTTATTCCCGAAAGCTTCGTACACACGTTATTTTGACAGAGAATGATTACTGTTTTGTATGGACCGTGTCACCTCGAATTAACATCTTATTTCAGTTTGCAAATCTTCACGTGTATGAATTCTTCTAAAATGTCCTCTGCTTCACTATGACGCTCCACCTTAAATCATCCCCTGCTTATCTGTTGTGTATTTGCTTTATGGAATTTATTTTTGTAAGGATGCAACAGAATCTAGTCGGTTCATGTGCCTGTGCATCTGTTCCAAAGTTTTGATACTGTATTCAAGTCAATTCAACATAGCACCACAAGAGTTCTGAATATAAAATTATTTCTTAGCAAAAATCCAAAAATATGTGCCCAAATTTTGTATCTCAAAAAATAATTGTTTCTTACATTTGAAGGTTGGAGGTCTAAGAATGCAAGAATGAACAATTCTTTATGTCAATTAAGGATAGTTTGCATATATAACAAACATTACATAATAATTATATATATATATATATATATATATATATATATATATATATATATATATATATATATATATATATATATATATATATATATATATATATATATATAATTTTTCATATTTTGTATGTGTCATTAAATATCTTTTGTAACATTTCTTTATTTATAGTTATAGCCAATATTATTTCATTAGATGCATTATGAGAAAGATTGAATTTTCAACCTCTTGATTTAGGAGAACCGTATTTGAAAAGTGATGGGTGATAGGCTATGTGCAATGAGTGGGATGTCTTGAGCAATGAGCAAATGAATATTTACATATTTGAGTTAATCGAAAAGAAGCCCATCGAACCTGTCTTTTTGCTCTACTTCGAACCTCTCTTTTGAACTATACTTGGATTGAATAGTGTCGTGTCATAGATTGTTCCCTTGTGGGCCATGGGCTTGGAGCTTTGGTGGAAGGTGTGGGAGTCAAAGCGAGGTGTGGAGAATAATGACAGTGTCTTGCTTTAGCTTATTCTACAACTCACCATAGAAGTAGTTTTGCAGTCTTTTTGAACTCAAAATGAGTTAAAACTAAGTCTAAGTTGAGTTTCGACTTTGAGACACTCTTTTCGGTTAACTCAATTAGTGGATAAAAACATTTATTCAAAGTAGATGTTGTCATCCAAAATTGTTGAATGAGTGAAAATCATTATAAAATATTTCTACTTCACACAAACTTTAGTATTAGAAATTTGAATATAACATATCTTTCAAGAATTTAAACATGAAGGCACTATGTTATACACACAAAATTATATACAATCTAGTGTAGAAAATCAAACATTGGATATGAAAAATAATATTGATTTAAAAGTAATAAATCAAACACATTACATATGTGTATATGTATGCCTCTTTAAATTTTTATTATGATACTTACAATTAAAAGTAGAATTTAGAAAACTATTTATCATTACATCACTGTATCCTTTGAAAATCACATGTGTCATTACATTGCTAAGCTCCAAATATTCTTTTAGCCTAATTCATGAAAAAAAGAATTAAAAAAAATACAATATAGAAGCATATATACTTATTTAGATTAATGCATTCAATAAAAAGAAATGAATGAAAGATCTTAATTCAAAATTTTATACTTATTTAGATAAATGTTTATTACAATTCCAATTCCAATTCTACTTTAAACATTTACCATAATTCTAAGAACTAGTAATTTTGTGAAATCATTGTGTTTCTAAATTTCTACAAATATTATAAATTGATTTTAGTAATAAATCATAAACATCTTGCAATGTTTTGTTTGATATATATGTCATAAATTTGTTGAAGTTGTATAATTTGTATATTCAATCATATCACAATTAAACTTCGAAATAAAACCAAGAAATTGAAAATAGAAAGAGAGATAAAGAGTATACACAGTGAAGAGTAAAATATACACAAATAAGAGTAGAATACAAATGTTATTTTTTTTTGTCTATTCATTATTATAATTATCTTAACTAATTAATAAAAAACTCTATAAATTTGATCATCTTCCCTCATAGTGAAATTTTTGTTTTTTGACTAAAAACACTCTTAATTTTAAAAGCTAAATCGAAAGTGATAATGAACTTGAAAGATTCTAATTTGGAGGAGATAGAAAAAGGTTCCAGGATCTTAAGACCTTTATAGAAAGATGGCTTTACTTAAAATTCTTTTTTGATGGACTTTGTGATTCAATTGTTGCTTCTAATTGTAAGGTTTTAAAAATACAGAAGAATATTTTATGGTGATATTTTAAAAATGAAATAAAAAACCAAAAAAAAAATTTAAGAAGCAATGTAGGGATTTATTTTGTTATTGCAAATTTTTAATGTAGTAATAGTTGTTTTATTATTTGATGTTGCAATCTCAACAATACAAGATGAAATTTGTACATTATGCTTTCAATTTATATGTTTATATCTATTTCTTCATTTTTTTTGTTCAGCTTTTTCTATTTCACATACTTTTTGTTTGACTAGAGTATTCTTCATGTATTTCTCTATGCATGATAATTCAAGTCATCATAACGTTCTCAATGGTGCCCAAATCTCATTAACAGATAAAGATTTTTACAATCTTTTTTAGCATCCACATGACACTTTGTGAAATGTTACTACATCTCCCCTTGCAGTTTGTGAATGAGTTGAACAAAATACAACTATGTTATATAAATTCTATCTATGAGAAGATACTAGTATGGATGAACATACTCATTTACCTCAAAAAAATATCATGATTTTCTTTTTACAACATGTGGAAAGCCAATGATGATCAACTTAGTACATTAATGTTGTTGTTGTTGCCATGTAGTCCAAAAAATGCATGTTAAATCCACAAAGTGTGTTTTGGTGAGGTAATAATCCTCACAACATGCACTAAGGTTATTACTAACCTATGTAGGTTTTTAGTCAACAATTAGTAAAATGTTTGCACCAAAAATCATTGGTAATTTAACAAGAAATAAAAATAAGTAGAGAAATAATTGAATTAGCACAAATCTACATTACTATAGCCTTCCAAACAATAGACATTTTTTTGAGTATTTTGTTTTAATTTTCTATTCATTCACTCCTATTTTTATCCTTTTACATATTTAAATTAAAACAAAAAAATCAATAAATGATCGAATTCAAAAGAAGATAAGAAAAATTACCATGGTTTGAGTGTAGCTTGCAACAAATGTATTTTTTTGCTCTTTAATTTTCTTTTATTCTAGTTTTACACAAAAAAGGGACAAAAGAATTTAAAACCAAATAAAAACAGACTCAACAAGATCACAAACAAAACACAAATTAAAAAAATACGAGAAAAGAAAATCAAGTAATAAATAAAGATAATTGTACACAACCCAAAAAAGAACTTAAACACAAAAAAAACAATAAAGTTAGGAGTAAAACTAAACAAATTTTCAACAACTTAGTCACAATAAAACTAAGTTAAAACATAAACAAGACAAAAAGAACAAAACAAGATATAATAGTTAAGAGAAAAATAAAATAATATTTTCAATGCTTGTATGAATGCCTTCCAAGTCCCACCATCACTCTCCCTCAACTTTTTCACCCTCTCACGAATCTCCGGCACCACGGCAAATTCAAAAGAAGTCACTATCTCTCTCTTTATAATCTTATTCAACTCCATCTCTCTTGTATAGATGCGCAAGTATCGAGTGATATCATGTTCATCAAATTGGTCTTCTTTGTCAATAGTAGAATATATGCAAAGCTTTAGTTGCCAAAGCCTCCTTTCGATGTGTTCCTTGCCTTTGCTCCATATAAAGATTAAAATCTTCAAATATATGCATTGTTTGTTCCATGTTGTCTCCAAATGACGATACTCCAAAGCTTCCTTCACCACAGTTCTCCATAGCTCCTACAATCAAAACATAACAACTACCAACTGAACTTTTCATGTAGGGTTCACCTAAATATGTCAAGAAGTAAGTGATATGTCCGGATAAGCACGGGACTTCTTGGTATGGTAGTTGTTTTTGTATTAAGAGCGTGCTTGTATGGTTTTCTTTGCTAACCCACCCTCAAACCAAATGCTAAACTTTTATAGATCCTGCACCCTACATGTCATAACCTAATCCATTTTACCCTTTCATAGCTCACTACTTACAAACCTTCTCACCACGAAACTCTACAAATTTAGAATATACCTTAGCCATTACCCACATGCCAAATCTTAGGATTAGCAAAGCTTTTTACAAATCATAGTGCTTATTTTCCTCAAGTTGACCTCGCTGCGTCATCTCTGGATTTGACAACTGGGTACATTTACACCAATATCTCCTAGCTCAAATGTCCTATGAATTCAAGATTTTTCTAATATCAAATCAACATACATCAAAAACTACACATAAAATTTCATTGCCATATCCTCAATATTCATGGAGAACCAAGTCTTCAAAGTTGCTACTCTTCATTTGTAAACGCCCTGGATCAGCTGCTCTTCAACACTTCATTGTTCCTTACTTTGGTACAATCCTTGTTTGAAATCACCACACATGTAGTCTAATTAGTGCTAAAGATTGTCCCAAAAGTTCAACTCAAAAAGAGACTCCATACACAATATACCCAAAATCTAAATCCAAAATTTTGCCAACTTCATAAAAGCAAGGTAGATAATAGTACAACCAAATTAATGCACTTAGTGTGGTTCTTCACTCCTCAAAATAACTTCAAAACTCACCAACTCTCTAAGCACTTAGAAGCACTTAGAAGCACTTAGAAGCACTTAGAAGCACTTAGAAGACACCCTCAATACCCTCTAAATCTCTCGAACCCACTAAAACTCCAAACCCAAACCAACTCAACTACAAATAATAATCTCCTTCCTTCTCCAACTACACAACTTTACCTCTTTAAGTATCCACCATCTCAAAGCCCATGGTCACCAAAGTCAACATTACCAATCAGCATCCGTGGTATCTTCTGAACGAATATCCATTGTCCACGGTCACCAAAGTCAAGGCTACCAGCCACCACCGCATTATCTTCTAATCGAATATCCACTGTACGCGGTCACCGAAGTCAATGCTACCAACCACCACTGCCCAAGCCGTTCGTCGTGTGGAGGGAAACATCAATGGTTGGACATATGTACACTGAATATGGGATTTAAAGGGCATCTTACTAATTTTTTGACATTTCACACTATAAATATTTACCTTTGTTGTACAAAATATTATATTTTTATACGATGGATACCAAATTTTGTATGATGGATACAATAGTTGATGATTTTACAATTTTGCATGATGGATATAATAGCTGCTGATTCAATAACTCACAACAAAGCTAAGAGATAAATTTAACTTACTATAAATCACACTGATTCACACACTAATTCATCTTTTAGTACATCAAAGCTACAAAAATTAGCAATCCTACACATGTAACATATAACAAAGAAGAATATCCTACACAAGAATTGGAACAGAAACTCCTCCAAAATGAATAGGATAGAGCCTGATTATCTCTAGTAATTCTGGAGCCAATTGACCTACATGCCATTGTCCATTAACATCACAAGCCAAGCTAGTGCGAATCATAGCTTTTCTAGCATACGAGAGGCCCATCCCATCACGTTCAGAATTCACATCACTTACTGCAGCTGCAGCTAATTCCAAAAAAAAGCTAATTCCATCCGCTTGCGTGGATTCTTCAACATCCCTGAAACCCTCCCATCTTCACGTACTTTGTTTTGCCAAACCTCATTTTGCACACACTGCAATTTGTAAGCTTCCCAACGAGTTGACCACGCATCTTTGATTATTGATATAACGAAAGAATCAATAGATTGACAAATATCTGTAGAATTGGCAGGAAGTTTTCTAATCTCTATATTCATTCATGCCAATTTCTCGCCCATCACACATCAGACATCATGTCTTGTGATTTGTATTACAGTGTGAGTTAGGGCAGTTCGATCCGGGAACCAAAACCATCCGGAACAAGAGAAAAATATGCACAACAACGCACCCACTTACAATCTTGCAGCAGGAAGCGGAGGCGGGTGCAGAGCGGAGGCGGAGGCAAGTGCTGAGCAGAGGTGGAGTTGCAATTGAGAAACTAAACCCTCCCCACAAACCCTAACCCACCGTATACAAATACGAAAATGTTTTACTGCAAGGTAGTTTTCCAGGTAAGTCCCTTTAATTTTTTATGCCCTTTAAATCCCCTATTCAGTGTAGATGTAGGACTGTTCATGGGTGTAGTTTTCCTAAACCTTGTCACAATGAAAATCTAATTCAGATTTACTCCAAAATTTGTGTACTTTTTGCAGTGGTCATGAGTTCCTTTCCTCTTGTTGTGTGGTTTTTTTCTACCTCCAATTTGCTCTGTGCAGCTCTGTGGAGCTTATTTGGACGCACACAGGTGTTTCTCCCATTTATTGGCTCTGACCTTAGGGAAAAGGCATTGCATGGACACTCACCCTTTTGGCTAAATTCAACTGTAGCAAATATATTCCGTCCAACTAAAAAATTCTTCGTTCGTTGGCCGAGTCGCTGTTTGATGGTCTCGCACTGCTGAGCCGACACTCCGCTTCCTGGCGCTGCGCCCGAAGGTCAGAGCCTCTTGTGGCGTAGCAGCTTGTTCATTTGGTGTTCTTTCAGGCGTTGATGGATTCTTTGCAAACATCTCACTGGCAGTGGTGTGACGGTGTCCCACCTGCTGACACGGAATGGACGATAAAAGGTTGACTGACGAAGATGAATATCGTCAGCAGAAAGTCGACGAAGCCCTAAACGCTAAACCCTGCGCCAATTGCTTCTTCCGGTCCCCGAGCTTTATCGGTTCACAGCGATGGCCACTCCGGCGAGCAGGAGGGCGGGAGTGATGCTCCGGCGGTGGTGGGAGCTTCGTATGGCGAACACACGATGGTAGCAGCTGCTGGTGACGGCGTCCGGGGCAGTGGCAGTTGCGCTTCGCAGCAGCTTTCAGCTCTCCAGGGATTGTGCGCAGTGTAGGCGCTCCAACTGTGGGGCAACTGCGGGGATGAGTGCTTGATGAGGCCCTTGGTGTCTGCAGCGGCATTGGATTGATTCATTGTTCTCTGGTGGAGTTTTCTTTTCATTTCTTTACAGCAGGTGGGATTCATCGGGGCCTATCCTTGAGGTCGGTGTATTGGTGAAATTGATTGGTTGATTGGTTGATTGACGGCGCTCCGGTGACTGCTGATTGTTATGATTTCTCTGCTTCCCTCCTGCTCAATGAAGCTCTTATTTCCTTGGATTTCGAGTTAATTAGCTCCAGACTTCCGGTTTTGCGTAGCGAGAAATGAAGAGAATTTCATCTTTGTGAAGCCTCCAGTTGAAGCGCAGAAGCAAGAAATGGCAGACAGATGTTTTCTGAAAGTATTAATAGTGTAATAGGACGCGTAATCTTTTATGAAGTAGGAGCTCGAATCAAGATGCAGGGTCACAGATTCATGATTGCCGCTTGGTTCGTCGTGCTCCAAGCAGTGCCCTCCAATGGAGTCTCTTGTCATAGTCTTCCAGGCAGCGATAAGCCGTAGAATAGTGTTATCGAGTTTGGGCAAATTGAGGAGATATTATCGAGTTAAAGCTCAATGCAGCCAGTGCCGGCTTGAGTATAACGAATGGGAAGGTTATTTGATGTCGATTTCTTTGATTCCAGTGTCGATGTGCAAAGAGTGACGTCGGAGGATTGACGGGGGTCGCAATTGAAGACGAGTCGTACTGGATGCCGCTCTGCATCCATGTCGACCTCGTCGGACGAAGATGATGAAATCGATGCGGCTAAGCTGGCAGCATTGCGCAGCGTCGCCATCGATTCCTCTGCTGTAATTCAGAATGCTTCTGCGCCGGTGGTGTCGCTCCGAAAATCCGGAAATTCTGGGAAAGTTGGAGCGTCGGGGAATGGTTCTTCCGACGTGCGAGGGTCGGAGGAGGAGGAGGGCAAGGATACATCTGGGTTGAAGCTCTATCAAACTCGGGTAAACCTTTCCACGTTTTCGGTTCTTTTTGTTCTCTATCTCGCGCGTATTGAAGAAGTCTGACACATATACCAGACAGGGAAATCAGTAGCAGTCACGAAGATTGTTTATGTTGATTAGAATGAGCATCTAGTAGAAAGACCCTAAGGGTTGGTTACTTGCTTGCAGTTTTCGTAGTTTGACGGGTTATCTGGAAATGCTTTTATTTTTAACAGGGAGACTAAGCACAAGAGTGGTTGGATTTTTCGGCTCACAGTCGAAGATGAAAATTAACACTCTGCTTATTGTGCACTTCTACAGTTGCAGGATCTTTTGTACAAACATCTCGATAAAACATTTGGAGCCACAGCTGGTGGTCATCCTGGCGCGCCTGCGAGTCGTCCACAATCTTCAAGTAAAGCTGATGTCGCTGATGAAGGTGAACGGACCGGCGGAATCCGTCTCTTTCGCCGAGCACCTCCGGGAATTGTTGTACAGCCCCGTGGTACATATCTATCTTTTTTCGTTTCAACCGAGAGCAGTTGCATATATGTACATTGTCAATGACATTTAAGTGAGGACTGTCGAAAACGTGAAATGGACGGAGTGCATGGTTTGTTCTCATTGTATTTTTATAATTTTAATTTCTTAGTTTCATTTAGATAGTCACCTAAAAGTTTGAATTTGAACACACCATGTGCCGAACCTAACATGTATGGTTAGCTTCGTAATTCTTTACTATTAGCAATATGTTACCCAGGTAGAATTGAATTATTCTGAAAAGAATTTTCGTTTTTGGATGTGTTTTGCAGAGGAAAAAATACTTGGGCCAGGAATTAAACCCCTGTTGCGACCAAGTCTGATTTTAGATGAGGACTCGGAAGAGGTACTTTTCAACTCTTAATTTTCATGTTGTCAAGATGTAGCACAAGATTCGCAAATATATCTAACAAAGCTTATTGAAAGTAATTCATGTCTTTTAAGTAATCAAGTCCTCTTCACAACCCCATCTTCTGAACATGCTTCATTTGCAGAGACAGGCAGGGGTACCTTGTTCCTGTATGAGTAATGCATGAGATGCACATTCGTACGTTGCGGAGGGCGATCAACAGAAGTGGTTGTCCAGATTGTTTCGATCTGAGGAATAATGAAAGTCTTTATCATTTTCCATCTTGTCTAGCATATGTAGTATTTCCGAATGAAATCGTGGCTCCTTTCTTATGTTGGTGCAGCATTTGATTCGTCTTCAAGCCACAGCTGTCGACAGTGAAACCATATCGGAGCAAGCTAAACGTTTGAGAGAAAAAATACTAGCATCAGCCAAATCCTCGCAAGCCGAAGCGGAACTGGCGAGAAAGAACGAGGAAGAGAAGGTTGCTCAGCTGAAGCGGCAAAGGGGTGAAGAGTGGCTTCCGAGCGTTGCTGCTCAAATTGCGAAGGAAATTGCTCAGGAACCTAAACTACCGAAAGTGGCTCCTGCAGTTGTTCAAGTACCCGAAGAGACAAATCCTGATGCGCCTTTAAAGAAAAAGAAGAGAAAGAAGAAGGTCTCAAAGAGGCAACTTGGAGTTGTTCTAGATTGATAGTATCCAAACATTGGCATGGCACTGGAGCCAAATGGACATGGAAGTTCTTACAAATATCGTCTGTATTGCATAGGTTTTCAATCTTACACGAAGATTACTTCTGAAGCCATGTTCAGTTTGTAACATTAGGGATTATCAATCTTGGGAGATTATTTGGAGGATTATTTCAGAAATAAATGTTGACAGTAGATTTCCCACATAATTGTGCAGATCCCCCAAGATTGACAACCCCTGTGGACATAGCTATCCCGAGTTTAGTTTAGATGAAATCTCTTTGAGAGGCTGTGAACGATGCATGGTGGAATGATATTGCGTCAATTCATGTCTATCCAAACTTGGATTGTGCTTTTAGAGCACATTTTAATCTTTTGGAGTTCATTCCAAAGCATGTTGACGTTCAGTATCTAAACGGTGTATAAAGCATACAAATTCTGTGTTGTCCTATACATCCTTTACTTTTCATCCATCCAAAAATTATCATATATAGGCTTTGAAGTTGGCCTTGTTATAGGACAAGTTATAACTAATTTTCACTTACCATATGAGATATGAGAATTCTGAAGTACATATTAAGTTGATTAATTTGTGTCGTTTCAAAGTTAAAAGCCATCTCAAAATTAAGGTAAAACCTCCTATGACGGATATAGACCAATGATGGACAAGCTAGGGGAGTAGGTTGCACTTTGATGTTGATCATGTACTGTCATTGAAGAGAACATAGCCGTTACGAGTCCCGTAGTGTTTGGTTGAAGTTTGATTTTGTCGGTCATTGAAATGTATATGGAAATTGGCTGGTGAAATATAGGTGAAAAAAGTGAACCACCGTGGACGTCTTTATCAAATATATTATTATTATTATTATCATTATTATTATTATTATTATTATTATCATTATCATTATCATTATCATTATTAATTATTATTATTATTATTATTTTTCTCTGATTTTCAATTCTAGAGGAGATTTTAGACCACAGCACAAACATGCAATGCACAATTCACATAGGAGTGCACAACTTCAAACAATTCGTAACTTCCTTAACTCCTAAAGTTCTTTTAAATCCGATTTGGGTTTTGGAGTTTCTTGGTAGCTTAGATGAAGTAGTAATTTTTAGTATTTTGGATTTTGGTGAGGAGATGGATTTGAATATTAACTAGATGTGGTAAAGATTTCAGGGTTAAAAAAGTTATTTTTAAGTGACTTATGCCATCTTTTCACTTTCAAGCCCAAATGAGGCAGAATGGGCATTGTGCTGGACCACTGAGAGTAGAGGGCGGAAAGGGGGTAGTTTAGGGGGCTATAGAGTTAATTTTTTGTTTTAGAGTATAGAATGAAAAGTTTAGTGTGAAAAGAGTAAAAAGATAGAATAAAATTAGAAATAATATGTTTATTTCACATCTAAAACCTTATAGAAAGGAAGGGAATTAAAATAAGATCTGGGATGGAAACCTTAAAGAGTTGCGTATTTTGGATAGAAGCTTAAGACCTTTGGAAATGCAAAAGGCATCTTCTCTTAAGGTATAAGGAAATAGAGGAAGAAGAATTAATCACTTATCATCTATGTTAAAGATGTGAATCCTAGCATGGAGAGCTAGTAATTGAAGAAATTGAGGATAGATTTGAAGTTGTTGAGAAAACCTTAATTCCTTGTTGTAAAATTATAATTATTTAATTAAGTTGATTATTGATTTAATTAATTAATTAAATTGAGGATTGTTTATAAATAAAATAAAAAACATAAATATTTGAATTATGAATTCATTGTTATATTTACAAGTTGTTGGAATTTAAGTATAAACAATTGTTTAAATACATGAATCATGAACAATTAAATGTTTATTAATGTATATGCTTGTAAGTGAATTATTCATTAAGAATGGCATTGCACTCATTATTGCATACATTTATCATTGAGCAAATAGTGTGCAAATATTAAAGTAAATATTAAAGAGCAATTAAGTTGATATTATTTGAAATTTATAATACTTACGTGGTGTGAAGTTAACCCCTAAAGGCCCTTGCGACCTGATTCAGGTCGCGGCACTTTCGGGGTAGAGTCAAAAAAGAACTTTTACAGTAACTTCAAACCTTATAATCTCGCAATCCGTACGGTGGATTGTGCTCAAATTTTGTATGAACCTTTTTGGATAAGGTAGGTACAAGATCCTACGGTTACATATGCAATGTCATGTCTAAATTTAGAAAACAATAGGTTTTTAGCAGTAGGGGTATGTTTTTGGCAGTTTTGCCTCCAAAAACACCAAGGGCCTTTAGGGGTTAAGCTTGTGTGTTGGGAAACACGGAGGGAGTAAAGCTTAATTGCATTAGGTAAGTTTGTGATTATTAAATACTTATAATTAAGGAACCACATAATTGAATGAGTATCCAACAAGAGTTGAATGTGAGGTTTGAGTTATTGACTAATTAAAAACTAATAGTATATAAAGTAAAACTTCCTTTGTAGGCACGGAATGCCTCGGTTTTGGTTGTAGAATATTAAATAAGGATACTATCTAGCATGTGGTGGATCCTATCTAGCATGTGGTGGATCTTATCTAGCATGTGGCGGATCCTATCTAGCAAGTCCCTTGCAGGTGGCCGGCCCTGTGTAAGGCAGCAAGCCGCAACAGCCCCTCAGTGCAGCAACGCCTCACTCCTAATTTTTCTTTATTTTTGATTTTGATTTTTAAACATAAAATCGATTTTGTTAGAATTTGGGAAGTAGGGTTTGCTGAACAACTTGTTGGACCCAACATTCCTTGGCTGCCTTCCCTTTTTGAAAATATAATTTGATTTATGGCCTTCTTAAAATCATCAAAATTTTGAGATTTTTTGTTTTTGGAATTTTTCTTTTTTGAATATTTTTCATTTCTAAATTGACATGTTTCCACCACTCATTTTTTCTTGAAAGTGAATTGCAAAGAATTTATGAGCTTTTTGGCTCACTTTGAAAGCCACAGTCTTCCTCACACCTAGTTGTTGGAAACAATTTTGATGGAGGTTCTAAAAACATAGCAATGCTGTGAAAATTTGTGTATGTGTAGTCAACTCAATGCTCTTTTGGGAAAAAAATGTTAACAAAAAGTTTGGGCCAACATGCAACTTTTATTGATTGCACAAACTCAACTATGTCTCCTAGGCAGTGCTAAAATAAAATTTTCTATCAACTTTGAATGTTATGATCTCACAAATGGTGTGACATCAGCACCTCAAAGCTGGTAGAGTACTTTTACTAGTAGTTTGATTCAAGATCCTACAGTTGAAAATACTAAAAAAGCATAAAAAATTGATTCATTCCTCCATTTGTGCAAAGGGGTAGTTTTTCACAGTTTTAGGTTTTGGAGCTCCAAAAGTACAAGGAACTTTAGGGATTAATTCAAACCTGTTTTGAGTGATTCAAAAGCCTAATCTCACTGGTTTCTTTAGTTTAATGCAATGGTGATGTTCATTTTGACCAGAATTCAACGCTTGCTCACTTATTACAAACCCAACAACAATTCTATAGCAATAGTTCACTACTCTCCAAAATTCAGACAATCTTTAATCTTTCAGTTCAAATCCAATTGTTACATTTCAAAGGTGGATTCCAACCAGAATTTCAAGGGCACCACGATGATGTGATTCGTTTTGGACTTAAAGCAAGCCTCACACCCTCACAACCAGCAACAGTACAAGAGCATTCATATTCAACATTCACATGAACAGGAATCTCCACATGACTTCTCACTTATGGTTGCAACAAAAGCTAGAACTCATTGACGAGACAATTGCTAACAAATGAAAACTTGTGCTCCCTTAGATCTCAACATTACACCAACATCAGCCGCGTCTACACAATACAACTCATCTGGAAAGAAAAAAAATCGGAGTCTCGCACACGAACAGAAGCACGAATGAGCGTGGTACAAGAAGAAAAACGACGGATCAAAAATGCAACGCAAGAAAGCACCTTAAAAATTGGTCGCTCTTGAATTGCTGCTGCCCTGCATACGGAGCTATTGCTCTTTGCTACTCGCTTCTTTCAACCGAAGCTGATGCTCTCGATGCCCTCAACGCTGTTGCTTCCGAAGTTTCTGTTCCCTTAGTTGCTGTTGGGTTGCTCCAGTTCAGCAGCTCCTGGCCGGTAGCTTTTGACCTCCACCACCTTCACTATTTTGCTTCGCTCTCTGTTGCCTGCTCCGGCTACCTGATGCTCTTGTTGCGGCGCTCCTCAATAAACAAACGGAAGAGAGAGACTATGTCACAAGAGCATGAACTTCACGGACAACACATGTGGCTTTAGAATGAGCTGTGTTGGAGCAGGGCAGCACCGCAACCCACGCTCCGCTTCCTTCAACGAGATGAGAAAAAATGAGAGAGAAAAAAAAACTGTGGACAGACCGACTTGAACTCCAAGGAACCCCTTGTGCGCAGTCATAGGGGCTGCTTGTTGCCCTATGGCCGTGGCGGCCGTAAATTCACTAACCTAAATGCCTTTTTGTTTGTATCTTCATAAAGTTGCCATGTGCTCTCCTCCAAAATTAGTGGCTGAATGTAGCAGCTTCAATAATTGAACCAAGTTTAGTCCTATTTTGACGTTCAAGAAGGCATAGTGGCACCACTTGCCATAATGTAATAATTCATTTTCTTACATAACTAATACTAATCCTACTCTTCTTACTAGCAAAATTGTTCCCATTTGTGCTAGCGAATCCTGGCATTTTAATATTATGATAAAAATCACAAAAATGCTTTAAGCCTTTTAGAATTCCTTCTTTGCAACAATTTTAACTCTAGCTACACTAAATTCCATTATACTAATTATCTTAGAACTTAGCTGATGTTTCTGGAATTTAATTCTTTTGCACATACGTTGGAGACTAACACACCGTGCTTCCTACCTCCTCTAATCTTCTAAAATCTTAATCTAACAAATTCCGTCCTAGGGCTCAACTGCACTTCTTTTGTTCGGGAAATTCTAACTAGCTCTCACCTACACTATTTTTGGTTTTAGTTTGGCCTTGGAACCTAACCTTAAATTCTAATTCCAAGGCTCAATTTGCAATCTTCACTCATTAGGTATTCTGTTGTTTCAATTCCAACCACTAATTCCAGTATGGCTGGTTAACCAATTGAGGTTCTATATGTGCAGAAGTACAAAAAAATTTAGCTCTACTAACTATCAATCTAACTACTTATCAATTTAACTAGAACTAATCTAACTGATACTAAGATTTTCCACTAATTTATGGCCTGACTCTGCGCTAATGTTATTTAGACTAGTAATTGCCCTATTAACTATCTAATAGTCCTAATTATCACTACTAACTGTTATTTTTGATTAAAAAAAACAACAAAATGAGTACAAAAACTCAATGGTGTCACTGAGAGTGCTCACAATACACGTCATATTCAAAAATCCAAATAATGGTATGAAATTTCATATTCCTTATTAATTCTTTTCATTTTGTTTTATAATAAAAATAAAAAGCCTCCTTGAATTTGTGTTTGAATGTCAATGGGACACTAGTTCCTTTTTTGTAGCCCAAGCCTGCACCTGCCCCAAGTAATAATGGATGTTGGAAAACTCACAATGGATGATGGTGTGAATTTTCCAACCCCCAAATACTTGGGTGGAAGTTCCAAGCAAGGCATGCTTTTTGGTCAACATTCCCTTCTGGGCTCCGAGTTAGCCACTGCCTACTGGTTGGGGAGATCACGGTTATTGGCCTTGCAGTGGAGCTTAAGTAGATCTAGCAACATGCTTGTTATATCAGGAGTGATAGAAGGTACACAAGAATCACACTTCTGTTGATTGAGAGAGACAGAACCGTATGCATAGTACTAGTGCTTAATGTCATCCTGGAAATGTCTAAGACAGCCTCTTCTCGGCACTAGAAGGATATCTAGGACAATTACTAGTTCTGCTTGTTTCTGTAAAGCGAGATACCCAGCGTCTACATCTCTCGGCAGTAGTATTCGGTCATGAGGGGACAGGAACATAAATACTTACTATATAGCACTTACGTTTTCCTTCTTGATAATTACAATAATAGTATTACTTATATATTTTTTATTAAGAGATATAACAATAGATATTTTTATTAGACTCAACAGTCCTGCGATTTTATCGTAGATTAATAATACTTGAATGGAAAGAATAAACCACACATGATTTACTTTATCAATATAGACAAAAATAATAATATACCAGTAATACAGTATTTCAAGGTCATATACAAAGATTCAGGCTCATCATACCACTTCGTAACCGTAACTACTTTGTATACATAGTGTTATATTATCTATATTTTTTGGTTTAAAACGATATATGCTTAGTAGTCCTGTAAAACTCATCCGTCAGCTTAGGAGTAGTTTACAAAGGACTACTAAGCATCTCTATGATGAACTTGATGCACCAACATTGACTGATAATGCGTGTTTCCTTAGTTTGGTCATAATAGAGAGTATCTCACATCGCGACTTATGTGATGACAACTTCAATCCTACACCTTTAGGATACTTCTTTACGGTAAGTGCTCGTTGAGGGAGACCTCCAAACAAGTGTAAGAGATAGTCCTCAGTAATTTTTGTACGCATAACAGACACTTCATCTCCTCTAACATTAATACCATACATTATTTGCGGAAACATATCTCCTCTGAAAATACTGTAGTTTTGCTGACATGCTGCAATAATAGCACTAACAAGTTGAATGTCTCCACCTCTATATCGTGTGTCGTTCTTGTGCTTAGATTCTTGCAATACCCATATCAGTTGGCCACACTTTCTACCTTCTCTATCACTTTGAGTGGCAAAGAACCTATCTCCAACCTTCATCTTGAGTAATGATGGTAACATCTCAAGATACAAAGCATCATCAAGCTTACACTGTTGAAGTAGAACGTCAACCATAGCTTGGATGTATAGTTCACACTTACTATTATCAACATCAACTTCGTTGTTGATCAGTACATGTCTTAGTTTTATCAAGAACCTTCTCTGATCATCATTCAGATATGGATATTTTGTTGGTACAAACGTTATTATCTTATCACGATCAAGTCCTTCTAGCACAAGATGGTTCAGATCTGGATCTGTCTCAACCTTAGAGTATCCAGGAAAGATTTCAGACATATTGTTTGTATCCTTTATTTTTATTTTTAGTGCTTCTTCTTCATTCATTGTAAACTTAGAAGCAGAGTCCTTGAAGGTACTCAAGTCATACTTCTGTTTTCTAGGGCGTTTTGATCCTGAAGCCATTGAGAACAACACCGTACTATATAGCAGTAACCGTGAAGACACTATATCAAACTAGTCATCAGTATCTCACTCTACTGTTCCATACTTCATATTTCTTAGATCTGGGTGTAAGACACTCAATAAACTTTGGAAAGTAATCTTCTGCAACAGATGCTTTAGAGCAATCAGAGTCATATCCCCCAATCTCGCCCTCATATGAAGTTTCTTTGTCCTTTATTACTAGATTATTACCAAACGTAGACCTTTTCACTCTTTGCCCATCTTTAAGCTTCTCAAGTATCTTGTCATCACGGTAATCCCATTTCTTGTGTACATATATTGTCTTCTGTATTGTGTTTGTTTGGTAGTAAAGGTGGTCTGATGGATCAAAGAACTCTTCTGGTTTCCTGTTTCTTCTGCTTTCTTCCAAGCGTTCATTAGGCATCTTAGCTGCAACATCCGATGGTACATATGGAAGATTTCTTTTCTTTAAGTCTTCTTCGTGTGCTCTCATCTTAAGCCCAAGCATATCTAACTTTTGCTTATTTGTTTGCGGTATTCCTCCATTTATAGTCAGCTCGTATCTTTCATCTTTCTTATGATTAGGTGTGGCTCTGTACTTTTCTCTTTTCTCACAATAGCAACCGATGCTCACTATAGCCTTCCATTCATAAATATGAGGATGCTTAACTTGATACTTCTTTAGTGAATCATACTCCTCTTGTGACATCATACTTTGCATGGCACTCCATGCTTCTTTAACACAACCATTTGGTAGTATAGGATACATCTTTCTATTCACCATTCTGCACTGTATACCCCATTTTCTATATACCCAAGGAATCATTCCTGACTCTTCAGCCTTCTTTATTTGTTCTTTAGTAGGAGGTTGATCAAGAAGAGTTTTTGTCTCTTTCTCTTCTTTCTCCTTCATCTTTACAGCTACTCTCAACTCTGCAACTTCTTGCTTTATCTCTCTAGCCAGGTTCTCTCTACCACACTCGAACATGTTCGGATGTGTTGATGGTATTGCTACACAATCAGCAGGTATCGGTATCTTTATTCCTTCTTCTTTCAATGTATCAAGATAGGGCTGAGCTTCACGAAGTTTCCTTATAGACTCGTCTCTGTCTTGTAAGGTAGCAAATGCTTCTGGAACTACATTTACACCATTGGGCTTATAGTTTCTATGAACACCACAAAACGGTGAGTCTGGCTTTGCAAAGCGCTCGCACTGCTTCTTATGTAGAGTGTAGTTGTGGATTATTGCTTTACAACGTCTTGGTTGCTGCACATTACCTTCTCTGTCAACTACAATTGCTTTCTTGTGACGACCACAAAAAGGAGTGGCATCCTTTGCTTTATTTGGACACCTTGATCCTTTGTTTTGTCCTGTAGCAAGTATCGCCTCACATTTAGCACCAGTTGGGACTATTGTAGAAGCTGTAAGTTCTTGAGAACTCTTAGTAGTACCGTTGAAGTATTCGACTAAGTCATCGAAGATCTGTTGCTTCATATGAAGCAGAATCTCGATGAGACTATCTTGAAGCTCTTGCACTAGTGCTTTCTTGATAGCCTTAAGGTCCGACATGACTCTACTATTCTGTGTGACCTACAATACCTACAATACCTACGACTAACTGTAATTGTACATAGAGTCGACAATATTTCACTTATAGAAGTATCACTCGAATTACTTACGACAGTTATTAAGAGAGGTAATCATCATTATATATAAACAAAAAAATATATTTTTTATATTATGCACACACTAAACCTCTTCTGCAACAACATCCTGTTCCTCAGCAAGATACGCCTCACGTGCCAAGCCCAGATCACGTTTGAGTTCATCGATTGATGAGGCTACATACACCTTACTGCCTTCTATCAAGGACATCAGCTCATCAGCACTCGCTATATGTACAGTGTCATGAGGATTATTGGCTGTAATTACAACTACTTCATCACTGTCGATCTGTAGGTTCTCATCGACATTGTTGGATATAGTGTGGTTGCCTACATTAGCAACCTTCTCACTTATTTCATCGATATTAGCAGCTAAGATACTGCTGCTTTCCTTTGTACAGTCGTTGATCAGAGTTATAGCATGCTCTAGATCTCCACGAGAGACTTTAAGACTCTCTACGATCAAGTTCTCCACAACTGTGCCAATACCTTCTATAGCCTTTGCGGTAGAACTAGCACGCTTCTCAGATGCCTCCAGCTTCTTTTCCAGAGCTGAGATCTTATTGTCCACAATAGATATTATTTTGCTCTCCATCGAAGATAGTTTTGCAAGGATGGTAGAGAAGTCTTGAGAAGGCGCTTGCTTCTCGGATATCTTGGGCTTGATAGTAAGAGCACCAGGCCTGAATGAGGAGAATGAGGAGACTTTCACCTCTTTCTGGTTACTAGGTCGTAGGAGAGCACCTATAGGTCTATTGGTAAATACAGAAGAAGAGGCTTCCGAGTTAAGCTTGTTACCAAGCTTAGATGGAATCGAACCAAACCTCATCTTTGGCGACTCGACATTGTCCTCGTTTGAGCTCGCTTTATGCTCACTTGATTGAGCATTATTATGCATAAAAGCTTGTGGCAAGAGATAGCTATCACTATCAACTTCATCTGCCCATTTTGTTGTAGAGGTCTTTAGAGCATCAGCTCTAGTCTGGTACGTGCTGAAGAACTTAGAAGACATAGTATTACACACACCACGCGAAATTTTCCTATAGCAACGTAGGAATGGGTGACTGGATCATCATGGTTCTAGCAACCTTTTCAGTTTCTCCGCAGGAGTCTCCATTCTTACTATGTTAGGCCTTGTATTAGAAGGCAATGGAAGGGATCCTTTCTTGGTTGCAAGAAGGACACTGTTGTCCTTAACGCATATTTTCCGTATAGCGCTTATCTTGTTCCTTTCGAACTGTACATCATCCGTTTTTATCATGCCTAGTCTAAGATAGACTAGTACGAGACTAGCACCTTTTTCAAGGTCTTTGCCTGATAGTCCAGCACTAGTCTCAAGATATTCCTTTACAACGTTTCTGGCTATTGACTTTGCCATTTTTTACGTTACACAATAATCTCGTAACAATACTTATATTGATATAATATCATTATTACTTATACTAAATGTGGAGACATTCTAATCGATACATTGGTGAAAACTACAGTACTGAAGCAATTATGTCCCCAGTTGGAATCTCAACGTTATTATCTCCTTTGATACAAAAGGTACCTCTATATAAAATACAACGAATGAAGATTGTTGTCGATGTTAATGCTTTGATGTTTACTATGTCCAAGTGTGCTATACGTCATCGTGTACAAAAGAAATTCTCTTTAAAAGAAGCTAACAATGTACTAAAGCATGAAGCATACGAAATGGCAGAATGTGAAGCATACTGTATTGATACAATCAAGGGTACAATGGATGTCCTAAAAGAAGAGTTCTACTGTGTATTTGTGTTCGATGGAAAAGTATTTCCTGAGAAACAGCTAGAGACAGAAAGGCGATTAAGAAGGTGCTTAGGAGCAAATGAGACACTAACAACAATGAGAAGAATATTTCAACGAGATCCATCAGACGAAAAGAATGCAAGACAGTATTATAACGCACTCTTTGAATGCATAGAGTTGAGCATCTCGGAAGCTCCTACCTCTCTTGATATATGTGTAGTAGGAGAATACGAAGCAGACGTTACCTGTGCTCACATGTGTCAAAGCGGTGAAGTAGATGCTGTGCTGAGTAGTGACTACGATAGTCTGCTGTTCGGATGTCCGTATCTAATAAAAGACATCGATCTATTAGGGGGATACGCAGACGTTATAACACTACAGGACATATACAGTCACTTCAACATAGATCGCTCCCAAGCAATAGATATATGCATTCTAATGGGCACAGATTATAATAAAAAGATTAACAAAGTAGGACCTAAGACAGCTCTTGCTGAAATACGAAGTCATGGTAAGCTAGAGAATACCAAGTACTATAATGAAAAGCAACTCAATGTAGATAGGCTAAGAAATATATACAATTGTGCATATTCAAGACAAAAGGTAAGACGGTTCTCACTTGAAGCTCATGAGCCACTTAGTATGCTGGAAACTATGATCAAGGTATTATAATTCAGATGTTAGAAATTTTTTTTTTTTTAGAAAGAGTTAATTCCTGCCATAGCTAAACCTTTAACAGCACCAGCAAATTCTTTCACCAAAGGTTTCTGTCCTAGCAGTTGTAAGATTTGATCAATGGGATTAGAGATATAGGTCTCTATATAGTACAAATAGTCTATCTCAAGATCATGAGGCAATACTAGATATGGTGGACACATTTTATATCCTTGTAACTTAAATTCTTTCTTGGTCTTGGCAAACACAAAGTCAAGCCTATCACCAGATTTAGCTTCCACTCCTAAATCTCTTAATCTATTGCTATAGATCAGCAATGGAGTGCTAGCACTTGAGTATCCTTTACCTAACGTCTTTGTAATTACTAAGCTTTCCAAAGGAACACGACCTCTTACTAGTGACAAGAGCTCACCCCTAACAAATTCTATTATACTCGTATATGGTGCTGAATTCATAACCATCTCTACTAACGATGAGTACATATTTTTTAGGAATAAGCAACTGTCTCTTCTAGATACAACAACTCCCTTGTATATCATCTTGTGATCACCAGCTACAAGCCCAATATATCTCTTCTTTGTTATCAAGAGAAATGTCTCAAACACATTTTCAAACTCAAGTTTGACAGGAGCAGGAAACTCCTTTGATACCTCGCTAGATATACGTAGGGCTAGTACCTTACACGATTCATAATCTTGCGTAGTATCGGATATGAACATGCATGAATCGGTATCACCATACACTAGACTTACAGGATATCTATGTGATATGATGCTTGATGCTCGCATAAGCATAGATCTACCTATTGCTGTTGTAGATTCTGCACCTTCTATAAACTGTAGATATGGAGAATTACGAGTTCCATATGAGCCATATACGGAGTTAGCAGATATCTTTAGAGCAAGATGTCTCCTCTCAAGAACCACCTTCTCTATCCCTACAGCAGTATTAGACTACATCTTAACCTCTTTCCTCTTCAATATTAGTGCCTTTAGTAAAGATGGTACTAGTCCTAGGGGTTCCCTAGCAAACATGTAGGATTTCCTATCAGATACCTGAACAGTGAAACAAGGTTGATTAGACTCTTTCCTGATGAATGTAGAATAACATATATTGTGACTTATTATGACAGAAGGATATAAGCTCGAAAAGTCAAGTAAAGAACACCACTTGTAAAGCCCAGGAGTAGGATTTGATACTATAGCTCCATCGTACTCAAATTCTTCGAGCAGTGACTCTGTTTTGTCAAATACAACGTTCTTGTCATAGCACTCTTTATATAGTTGAGACTTCACTCTTATCTGCTGACCTCTAGTATAGAGATCTCTAATTCTCGTCCTTGCAACAGTTGACATTTCCACTACACTAACCTATATATTCATACTATCAAACAGTGCAATAGTTAACAGAGAGTCTACTATGCAATACCTTGCAATTGTCTCAATAGATTCTTTATCTCCCTTCTCGTACAATTTGAACACTTCTTTGTATGATAAGTCTATCTTTTTCTTTCCAGTGAACTTCTCTGCCACAGAAGATAAGCCATAGCTTTGTAGTCTATACTCTTTTGTAACGTACTGGTAGACATCTATAACTGTGCGTCCCGGTAGATCGATGATAATATAGTCATTGAAACCATATGCTGAACTACTCCAGTTGATGTCAATTCTTTCAGTATCGATACCTTGGACTCTAGAGCTTGAAGGTAAGTTGATAAGCTTTCTTCTCAATCGTGTATCAATGTACTTGAAGTCAAACATAAATATGTTATATCCTATTATAACGTCTGGGTTTATTTCTCTGATGAGAAGAAAGTATGCTTCTATCAAGTCTCTCTCTGTCTTGAATGCCCTTGTGTCTGTATCATCAACATCTATACTGCACTGTCCAGTGTACAGGACGTACTTCTTAGATGTACTGGATATAAGATACCTCTGAGACACAATAGATATCATAAACAGCTTGTCATTCTCTATGCAGGGGTCTGGCATAGCACTAGCATTGGATGAGTACACTTCTATATCCATACACATTATTAGTGGTCTTGGAACATCTCTTTGATCTATAGATTGTATTGCTTTCCAACTGCATGTATACTCTAGATCTGTAGAGCACACTCTTGTGCTATGACTCACATTTGCACATGATGCTTTTATCCATCCAGAATAGCTTATACTTGCAGCAGTGATAAACATATCCTCCACTTTCATATCACCTTCATAGGTTCTTACATTCATCTTCTTCATTAGATTTAAGAAGTGGTCGAGCGTACTTCGTTTATAGAAATAGTATTTGATGAATTTCTTGTCACCCTCAAGATATGACCTTAGTAACCTTCTAGTGCACATTATGCTCTTGGCAATATTGTTGTGACCAACTAGCTCAGATATATTATTCATCCTCTCATGTATCTTTGCTCCCATGTCAGAAACAAGTACATAAGCATACGGCAGAAAGCCGTGTACTCTAATGGTTACAGATTCTCTAGTTATAACGTTTCCGAATCCATAGAGTACAGTCCTCTCATCATATGCTCCAGCTCTCCAATCATACATCATACAAGATACTTCCATAGTATACGAAGGATCTCTAGCGCTATGTCGATACAATTTGTAATGCTCGACTAAGGCATTATCCTCCTCACAATTCAATTGCCAACACCGATCTTTACTTGCTTGTTGTCCGAACTACGCACAATAGTAATCATATTATTTCTTCTTCTGGTAAATTCCTTTGAAGATATTATTAGAGGGAGTATCATTGAACCCTCATAGCATCTCTTTAACTTATTGTATGTCTCTTGAGTAACTCTTAGAGTACCATTGCTGAATAGCAAAGGATACCTAGATGAATAATAACTTACGAACTCACTAGCTGTTGGAAAGACTTCTTTCATTACTTTAGGAACAAAGAAGACGTTCGTTCTAACAATCTCGATATCAACAATATCCCATTGCTTGCACATGATGTACAAATCATGTACAAAGTAGGCCCTAAGCCTCTGAGCATGCACTAAAGTAGAATGTGATATTTTATCTGTCTCTGTCCTTTCTACATCTAGAGGCCTCCAAAAGCACTGGATCCACCCATCTTTGGTTAGTACAGATACGCACTTACCATTGTCATCTATCTTCTGCCTAATGAACTCTTTAGGTTTTAATGCGTTCTTACAGATAGTTAGCTGTGCTTTAAATTGTCTTAACGTATTGCTCCAATAGCCTGTTACCAACTCGCATTGGGGATATGGAAGAACATTTCTATAACACAAGATGATGATAGACTTATCGTACTCATGCTCCCAAATATATGATTCTTTAGTGCATGGTATGGACATTCTTACACTTGTGTCACTGAAGACATCAAGGACGTATATGTTCACTGAGAACACGTATTCTAATGCTCTACAGTAAAGCGTGGGATCAAGAAATACATTGCTATCTCTAGCACTGAGTAGTATTTCTTTCTCTGTTAGATACCACAACTCTTGAAGACATATATAAGGAGGAAAGCTCAAGTCCTCTCTTGAAACATAATATGGCATACAATGCAATATAGAAGACTTGTTTCTTTTAACACCTACTCTTACTAAATCTGTAGAGCACATCATCTCCTGAAGCTCCTTTGGAGCCTTACCAACTATACCATCTTCTAGAGGATGTAGCGGCTTAAATCGTACTATTTTCTTGTTCTTCCTATCAGCATCAAAGATATCATGGATGTATTTATAATAATTAGACTCTGGTCTTTTGAGATGATCTGTAGCATAACAGCAAGGAAGAAACTCAAACATGTCTTTGTTAGATAATCTATTTCTTCTAAGTCCCGGGAAAAATCCTATATCACAAGCATATATTCTTGAGTAGGGACCATCTTTAGGATACCTCATAGTAGGTCTTTTTTCAGACTTGTACTTTCCTTCTTCTAGTTCTGTAATTATTATTGGTTTGATAGAGCATTCTCTTGCGTATCCAGACACGAACAACTCTGGAACCTCTTCCTTAAGAGCAAATGTTCGTGTGCGATGCTTCAATGTCTTTTCTTCCTCGGCTATAACATTATACAGCTTACGAAATTCATCTTTCACCTCATCGTAGACACAAAGCAAAAACAAGATCTGGTCTATAATGATGTCTACATGCTCCTCCTTCTTAATATTTGATACTATGATAGTCTTACTTTCTCCTCTTTTGAATGTTATTATTCCCATCTTAGTATACAGAGAGTACTTTACTTTCATAGATATAGGGATAGTCTTTTCCTTGAATGAGAAAATCTCAGACAGCCTAGGTTCATTCATTACAATGTCACATAGCAACTCTAGATCTGGTTTCTCTTGTATTACGTTAGCACAGAACTCTATGTTTGTGATTTCAACATCCTGCGCTATGTCGATACAGATTGTAGTACCAATCACGTGAACAAGCTCAGCAACAGAAATAGCATATGACGATATGTGCCTTATCTTCATTATACATGATCCAAAGTCAAACAGGGCTTTTATAGGTGTTCTTTTATTATCGTCTTTAGTAACTGGAACCATAAAGGTGATAGTAAGCATATCACGACCTCTCAGTACATCGTCGATTTCCATGGAAGGATAAAAGTGCTTATACCATTGATGATCGTTGATGCTTCGTTCAACAAGAGGAACATGCTCGGACACACGTATGGTATCAAAAAGAATATTTCCATCTGTGTTGGTAATATGCCATACTAATGTTACTTCTTTTATCAAGTAGGAATCCATATCTTTTGGTGCTTAAAAAAAGGTAGTATCGGTACAAAAATATATTCTTTCACATCAATATTTTCTGTTTTTTATATTACTACTCTGTAGTAAACTTCGTCACAGTAATCTCTTTCTATTCCTATTATATTATCTCTTTTGAAGCCGTACCACTTACATATCTGATCTCTAGCATATATTTTTGGTAAGTTGTCTTGACATATTCCTTTCTTATCCATCTCTTGTAGTTCGTGACTTGATGCAAGATAGTGCTTTGGAACAAGCACGTTGTGAGTAGGATTAAACATAAGCTCTTCCTCAGTAAACACTATCATTCCATGTCCAGATATATCATCTTCAAATATAGAGGTATCAAGAGTATTCGAAGGTATTACTATTATAGTAGCGAACTCTGCAATATCTTCTTGTATGGAGTTATAGTACTCGAGCGTGAAGCTTGATACATCCTTCTTTGTGAGGACACTTGTGCTTATTCCGAATGGATTTTTATTCACAAAGTTTCTTGCAATTAATATCACAAGATCATTGTCTTGTCCTACATATGGTCCCATTCTTTCGTCAGATTCAAGAGTACTGCTACTGGATGCGTATCCTCTATCTTGTATCATCTCCTTTATAATGGAAATCATGTTACTTAGATAGTATGAATCTACAATACCTAAGAATATCTTTCTTGATTATAGTTCTGTCATAGAACTTAGAACCAGATATGCTCGGATCAGTATCAACGATATTGCTGATGACATCATCACAAAGTATAGAAAATCGTGTGTCTATTCTTTCTCCAAATTTTGCTAATACAACAGCTGCAGCAACAAGAAGAGTTATATTCACATCACGAGTTTCAACACAACGTAGTATTCTTTCAACAGCCTTTGTCATCTCTGGACCAATATCAAAATGCTTTATAGAGAATGATAGTACATCTGATGATGCTCTAACATTCTCTTCATCTGATGAAGAGATACTCATACGTTCCAGTCTATAGGAGTATCTAAGATATTGTTTATGATCTTGAAATGATTACAACCAAAGAAACCTTTGCTTGCACTGAAAGGCGAAGGGTGTGCTGCTTTAAGAATTGTATTCTTTGACGTATCTATTTCCTTATCAAATGTAGACGCAGTCTTGCCCCATAGAACAAACACTACTCCTCCCTTTGCAGAGCATAGTCTTATGCATGTCTTTGTGAAGCGTTGCCATAAAGCATCATGGCTTCTACTTGACCCGCTCTCAGCTGTTAGTGCTGAGTTAAGAAGCAGCACACCTTGCTTACACCATTTGGTAAGATCACCATGAGAGGGTATACTAAAGTCCTCTATCTCGTCAGATATCTCTTTGAATATATTTGTTAGTGACGGAGGAACTGGATATCCTTTATTGACAGAGAATGATAATCCATTAGCCTTGCCAATGCCTTTGTATGGTTCTTGACCAAGCATTACTACTCTTACATTCCTTAGTGGTGTTTCATAGAAAGCTCTTAAGACATCGCTGAGTGCTGGAAATACTATAATCCCAATGTCCATCTCTCTTCTTAGAATAGTTACTATCTCATCTAGTTCATCTGCCATAGAAACAATGAACTCCTCCCATCCAGAAGGCAATAATAAAGACATGATTCGGTGGTATAAGTTCAATGTAGATTGTATGACTCGAGTGAATCTCAAAGTGCCGAGCGTTAGCTGTTACGAGAACATCAGTAATACTATATTTTTCGATACGGAACCAAAGAAAGCAGCAACTTATGTAGCAGAAGGTGCAGAGCATTGTCCTAGATGTAAAAGCAAGAAGACAATGTCTATCGATGTTCAGAAGAGATCAGCTGATGAAGGCATGACTACAATGTTTGAGTGCTCTGAATGTCATAACAAGTGGCAAATATAAAAAACTTTTTTATACACTACTGTTGTCTGAGTTGTCTCTTCCATAACAGAACTGTATGATGTCTGTACCATCTCTTACGGTACCGTCATATTGTGTAACTACATCTTGTATAGACTTTGATATACGTCTTTGTATATACCCAGCATCAGAAGTATTCACACCAGTATTAACCAATCCTTCTCTGCCTCCTTGACAGTGAAAGAAGTACTCAATAGGATCAAGTCCTCGTGAGTATGAACTACTAACAATTCCTTGTTTGACTTTTGCAATCTTTGCAAATGCATCAGCACCATATGTTCCATCTCGGAATGTCATTAAGGAACAGTATATGGAGTTTCTGTATACGCTGTCATCAAGATTATTAAGATCTATTTTCCTGTACGCCTCAAGTTGATATCCTTTCATGTAAGAAGGAACAACTTTGACTGAACATCCTTTTAAGGTTATTCCTTCTTCTATAACTCTTGCCATGTGTTGATTGCTATTCAAGTACGATATCCTACCTGCTATGCTTCTTCTGAATTCATCTTCAGTGGGAAAGAACGATGTGTCAAATTATTGACTACTATGAAGTATTAGATTGAGTGTAGATAGAATCTCTTCGGCTTTATCTATCATAGGAGTTGCACTCAAGAGAAGTATTTTGCAATTTCTAACGAGATGAGATAGTCTCCACATTTGACCGTACACAGTCTCTTCATCAAGTTCTGACAAAGAGTGCTTCAGATTATGAATCTCGTCCATTATTACTATTTTGTTACTGAAGCTTGATATTACTTGACTATCATCTAGTTTCTTTAACTTGTTTGCAAATGAGATATACTTTCTTATCTCATAGTTCTTTACATCTCCATCTGGCCATCTACGAATCTGATCCTTAAAGTTATCAGCAGACGTTTTTCCTCTTACAAGTACGAGTGCCCTTCCTTTAGATAACCTGTGAGATTCAGCTACCGCTATAGATGTGAATGTCTTCCCTGATCCAACATTGTGAAACAACAATAGATTGTTATAAGGAGTATAAGGAGACATAAATCGCTTTACAAACTCCTGATGAGGATATAGTCTTGACTTCTTTATTTTCCTTACCTCATAGAATTCTTTTTTCCTCCATAGATTGTTGATGAAATCAACATCCGATACAGCAGGGTAGGATGGAATAAACTTTTCCATAATATTGTTACAAGTGAATTAGTTGGCAGGAGCATTCATTAGGATACCCAATCGTATTGTACAGGATTATACAATATGAATGCTCTAACGAAGTTTATGAGGTCCAAGAAAGACCTGAGTAGCAAGTCTCCTGTGGGATATGAGTACGAAGTTGAGATCAGACTAAAGCATGTAACAGAGGAGGAGTTCATGAGTCTTTCGAAAATCAGTAACGCTATTATCACAGAAGAGATTTTATACTCAGTAAAGGGAAGTAGCACTATTACAATTAGGGAGATAGACTCTGAGTTCTTTATCAAGGAGAAGATATCATCAGAGATAATCGTTGATCTCGATGCTGAGATAGTACTATCCCTCGAACGAAAACACTTCAGAGAGGAAGGAATGGCCTTAAGGATCAAAAGAAACAAGGAAAGATACACAATAGACTATGAGAAGTTCAAGATTGACTTCACGAGGGTAACCTCAGAGTTACATACTCACTATGAAATCGAACTCGAAGTAACGGATGACGACTGCGAAATCAAGCCTTTAAGACTTGCAATGGGACGTATTAGATCCTCTACAACTCTACAAGTATCTAGACTGATCAACAAGCTCATACCTAGGCTCGATCTCCATAACTATAGATTTCCAAAGCCCATCGATATAACAGTGAAAGAACTTGCAAAGAATTACTCACTGGGAGGATCTGTGTCTCTAAAGCTTGATGGTACAAGATCATTCCTTGTGTGCCACGAAAAAAACGTATACGCTATATCAACTAAGGGGAAAGAGATAATCATCGAGTCAGACATCGATACTTGTTACTCTCTTACGATCTTCGATACAGAAGCTATAGATGATGTATGCTATGCATTTGACATTGTTGCACTAAATGGAGTAGCGGTTACTAACCAGCCGCTAAAGGAAAGAGTAAAGCTAATACCTCAAACATGTCTTAAGATCAACAAAGCTGTTAAGAAGAGATTAGTAGTTGCAAAAAGACACTTTATGTTTGAAACATTTTCCGTATTCTCTAGACACCACTGTATACTGGAGAAACGGATTCAAGAGAGCAGGTATGATGGTCTAATATATACACATTCAGGATCCTATTTTGATCCTGTAATGAGATGGAAGCCCCAGAAAACTGTCGATCTATTATATCAAAAAGAAGCTTTGATGGTGTACAGTAAAGGAGAAAATATAGACTCTAAGATTATGATATCACAGAGCAGTGATAAACCAAGAGAAGGTGTTGTTTCAGAGTTTATAATGAATTCCGATGAGAGTGTAACATTGTTAAGAGAAAGAAGGGATAAGGTGTATCCTAACTCTAATACAGTAGTAAGAAGAATTATGAACATAGCAAAGGATGAAGGGAATATGTTTGATGTGTTTAAAGGATTCACAGTATCCATCATGAGAGTATATCATAATCAAGTTAAGAGAGGTCTCCTAAGAAAAGGAGCTGGTCACCTGCTAGATGTTGGGTCAGGACGTGGAGGAGATATTACAAAATGGAGTCACTACAGAAGTGTTACATGCGTAGAACCTTCTCACAGCAATGTTAAAGAGTTCAAAAGAAGACTTGGTACTAACACGAAGGTAAGAGTGATACAAGCAAAGATAGAACATCTTAGAGGATTTGGGAAGTCTATAACAACATTGTCATGCTTCTTTTGTATTACTCTTATAGACATTAGCAAGCTCGTCAGAGTTGCTCAGAAGGTGTTTTCGGATGAGAGTAAATGTACATTCCTATGTATTGTTATGTCCAAAAAGTATGTCATGGAATTCTTTGAAACAAGAAACATAAGAGAATATGTATGCGAAGCATACTCCATCAGACTAGATAATGACAACAAAGTATTTATACATATTCCTGGTACTATTGTACTGAACCAGATTGAGAATCTAGTAGACGTAGATGAACTGATCGTACAATTTAGTAACATAGGACTTGAATTGGAAACAAGAGATAGACTCAATAGAGATAAGTTTATGTCTTCTAATGAGTACTTACTATCTTGCATGTACGAGTCTATAGTAATGGTGAGATCGAAGTAAATCTTATACCATACCATCCATGTCATAGTATATATCCTTTTTTTTTATTTACTAGTACCACTGATTTTTTATTATACTTACAAAGATGTGCTATCTACTTCTGTTATAAACGCCTGCCAATATGGACACCAGACAGCGAATGCTAGTGCTAACACCTATGCTAAGCAGAACTGCCAAGCAAGCACGTGCTCCGTCCTTGCAAAAACCTTACAAGTATCTTCCACAGAAGATTGAACAAACAGATACATCAGATGTGTTTACGTATACTCCAGAGAAAGCCACTTCCAAGGAGAAGATCAAGTATGCCGTAACTAGAACGGTCAACAGGAACATGCTCGTGGCAATCGATCTCCTCAGAGAATTAAAGAACAACAACAGCATCAGCAATATCAGCAACGCAGACTTTGAAGCACTCATCATAAAGCCTCTTGACAAATTCCTAGACGGAAGAGTAGTTAAGAAGCAACAAGATAGAGCAAATCCTTTTGACACTCCTAGGAACATCACAGAGCCCTTCATTAAGCTCTTAAATATACTTGAACAACAAGACATCGATCTAACAGGCATCAAGATCGACAATAACCAGTCATCACTGTCATCTGCATCAAAACTGCTTAGAATATACATATCCAACAATCTAGAAAAGAATGGAAAACAAATAGTACTTGATTCCACACTTGAGAGTCTGTTCTCAAGAAAACAAATACAAGAGTTATATGACAGGAACAAAGGAAGGTTTATAACACAAGGTCAGATACAGAAGCTAGCATCCCTTTTGGTAACTAAGAATATATAAAAAAAGTTTTTTTTTATTCCTTCAATCTGTACTCCCACCCGTTAATATCACATATCTTGATATCACCTTTTGATAATAGCAGCATCCCATCCTCGTATAAGTGTCCAACAGCCATCAGCTTGTCTTCGATCATTTCAAATATAAGCATAGTATTGAGGTCAACGTATATATCTTCCATACCTTCAAGAGGTCGTAGCTTCATTTCAACTGGCGATTTTCTTTGTTGTTTCTTTGTACCAATGATATCACGGAAGCTAGCTATTTGCTTCTGCTTAACATCACTAGACACCCCACTTGACTTCATCATCATGTTTAGATGTCTCTTACAGAACTCAGAGTTTGCTGTTCTTGCAAGAGAACACTTCTTACCCTTGTTAGCACCACTCTGAAGTATCTTTTGGCATGTCTTTGCATTGTTTCTGGAGGGTTTAGAAGTGGATGCTATTGTGATAGAGAGATCAGCAGATTGGAAGGTCTGTGATGCTACATTGTTTATGGTTTCAATGTGAGCGTCAAGGCCTGGTATTTGCTCCACCAAGTTTGCAATGAAGTTTTGACACAAAGTCCAACTGAGTTGGATACTAGTATCTTCGATGACGCTCTTGAGCTTGCTTACATCGAAGGAATCCATGTTGTATTATCCACGTTTGTGTTGAAATAATCTTAAGAATAGATAAACTAGTATAATAATCAGTATGTCTAGTGAACAGTTAACAATTCGTGCTCCTCTATTGTCCTATGTCGAAACAGCATGTTTGAGACAATCTAATTGTCAGCTACAGAATCTTAAAGATGATGAAAAGAAAGAGTTCATTATGAGACATTCTCGATCTCAAGTATGTCCCGGAGAGGGTGTAGGTATTATAGCATCACAGTCCATTGGACAACCAACTACTCAGATAGCTCTTAGCTCGTTCCACAGTGCTGATACTACAGCTATAGAAGTACTAGAAGGAATACCTAGACTAGAGTCTATTCTGAATTGCTCATTCAAGCAATCAACATCCAATATATATGTTACAAGAGATGTAAGTCCTTCGGACTTTGTATACCTCACTGTTCTTGATATGCTGTCATCATATTATATTGAGCGAGACTTAAGCTCTTGGTGGTATCCAATAGCAGAGAAGCACGGTCTGTACTCAATTCCTACCAACTACAATGAGGGTGTTGTATTCAGAATGGTCGTCGACAGCAAAAAGATGAAAGCTTACAAGATAAGCTTAAAGATGATAAGAGATAGAATTGTCGAGTTAATGCACAGAAATGACATTATACGAGTACTTATGTCTTTGTAGTTTGAGCATACGATAGATATATCAGTACAGCGAGCAATAGTAAGTAAGGATATAGACATGTACGTGTACGGTTTAGTCAAATCTGTAATATTCCCAATACAGATTTGTGGTATCAAAGGTATAGACCACGCAGTCATCGATAAGGATAAAGTAAAGACAAAGGGTTCTAATCTAACAGATATACTAGGACTTGACTTTGTAGATACTAAGCTTAGCATCTCAGACTCAGCTATGGATACTCTCAACTCTTTAGGAATAGAAGCTGCACGAAACGTGTTAGTAAGAGAATTATCAAAAGTACTTAAAGGTGATGTACGTTTTGATAATAAACATATTAATCTCCTTGCAGACTTTATGACAACACTACTAGAGAAATGGGGTTCCGGTGTAAGAGAAAATCAACAGAAATTCTGCTGGTTCGTGTGCGGCTTAGGAACAGTTGATTCCGGATCACAATCAACAGAAATGTCTTGGTTCGGTGTTGCTTCAATGTCCAAGTATACAGATAAAGAAAGTTTCTAATCTAGCATTCATTTTTTCTGGCCTGCCCGAGGAAAAGTAGCTGCCCGGAAAAATTTAGACTGCCCAAAAATTTTGGGCTGCCCGGAAAAAAATTTAACTACCACGGCCCCGACCCACCACCGTAGGGCCCACCACGGCCAACCGAAGACCAATTGCCAACGGCCGGATTCGAACACACGACCTTCTAAACCCCAACCACTAACTAAACCACCACACCACATACACACGCTCATGCAAGTGTGAGAATTATCTTGTTAATTATAAGAGAACTTAACCATTGCCGATTCGTTTGCCATGTACAAAAAGCTTTTTTTTTCAATTTTTTTTTTTGCACTATTTCATACAGGGATTTTTCTGTATGTACAAAAAATTTCAGATTTTTTTGAATTTTTTTTTTTTTTGGACAAAATCTTGAAGGCTGGAGCTGTTTTTTTTTTTCCCAGCAGTCTTTGAATATTTTTAACGATGTAAAAAAAACTTTTTTTTCAAAATTTTTCTTTGCAGTATTATATGCAGGGATTTTTCTGTATGTACAAAAAATTTCAAATTTTTCTGAATTTTTTTTTTTTCGACAAAATCTTGAAGGCTGGAGCTGTTTTTTTTTTTCCCAGCAGTCTTTGAATATTTTTAACGATGTAAAAAAAACTTTTTTTTCAAATTTTTTTTTGCAGTATTATATGCAGGGATTTTTCTGTATGTACAAAAAATTTCAAATTTTTCTGAATTTTTTTTTTTTTCGACAAAATCTTGAAGGCTGGAGCTGTTTTTTTTTTTCCCAGCAGTCTTTGAATATTTTTAACGATGTAAAAAAAACTTTTTTTTCAAATTTTTTTTTTGCAGTATTATATGCAGGGATTTTTCTGTATCTAGAAAAAATTTCAAATTTTTTTGAATTTATTTTTTTTCCGACAAAATTTGTCTTGGTTCTGTCTTGTTTTGACGCACTCTCTAGTAGTGAATCAACAGGAACTTGTTGGTTCCAAGAGGAAAATCAACAGGAACTTGTTGGTTCCAACAGAAATCAACAGGAACTTGTTGGTTCTGTGCAGATGACTAAATGTTTGCTACGTTAAACTCATTCTCTGTTGATTTCAACAGATGTGTGTTGGTTTTGTCTTGATTTTTACGCACTCTCTAGTAGTGCAAGCAAGGGCAAGATCATACCTGTCAACATATCTGGAATGACTGAGAGAGGTCATAGTTGTCTTACTAGAACATCTAATGAACGAACGATAGTGGAATTAGCTAAGGCAGCATGTAAGGGAGTAGCAGAACCTATACGAAGTATATCTGATAGTATAATAACAGGCAGTAGATCAAGAGTAGGAACAGGTATCATCGATATAGTTCATCGTATCTAAAAAAGAGAGTATTAGTTAGTTTTTGATACACTAGTAATAGAAGGAGTTCTATGTACCAAAAAAAAAAAAAATAGGATCATAATAAATAACATGCATATGATCCTATCTTTTTTTTTGTAATCACAGACAGACAATACTAAAACTAGTTAAACTTGTATACAAAATGGTAAGGAGAAAGGCTTCTTTACTGTGAAGTATTATCATGCTCCAGACCTACTCTAATGTTAGCCATAGATAGTTCTTGGACTAGTAACTTGAAGCTGTAGGGTACATAGTGCTCCTTTACTTTTTCTCCATTACAGCTTATACATGGATTACCAGAGCATATCATATCACAGTCGTGACACATCCATATCTTACACAAGTCGGATGTATTCTTTAGCTTTTCGAGAAGCATCGATGCTGCTCCATGTGCTACAAGACAATCCTTTTCCAACCACTACTAGAGAGTGCGTAAAAATCAAGACAAAACCAACACACATCTGTTGAAATCAACAGAGAATGAGTTTAACGTAGCAAACATTTAGTCATCTGCACAGAACCAACAAGTTCCTGTTGATTTCTGTTGGAACCAACAAGTTCCTGTTGATTTTCCTCTTGGAACCAACAAGTTCCTGTTGATTCACTACTAGAGAGTGCGTCAAAACAAGACAGAACCAAGACAAATTTTGTCGGAAAAAAAATAAATTCAAAAAAATTTGAAATTTTTTCTAGATACAGAAAAATCCCTGCATATAATACTGCAAAAAAAAAATTTGAAAAAAAAGTTTTTTTTACATCGTTAAAAATATTCAAAGACTGCTGGGAAAAAAAAAAACAGCTCCAGCCTTCAAGATTTTGTCGAAAAAAAAAAACATTCAGAAAAATTTGAAATTTTTTGTACATACAGAAAAATCCCTGCATATAATACTGCAAAAAAAAAATTTGAAAAAAAAGATTTTTTTACATCGTTAAAAATATTCAAAGACTGCTGGGAAAAAAAAAAACAGCTCCAGCCTTCAAGATTTTGTCGAAAAAAAAAAAAATTCAGAAAAATTTGAAATTTTTTGTACATACAGAAAAATCCCTGCATATAATACTGCAAAAAAAAAATTTGAAAAAAAAGTTTTTTTTACATCGTTAAAAATATTCAAAGACTGCTGGGAAAAAAAAAAACAGCTCCAGCCTTCAAGATTTTGTCGAAAAAAAAAAAAATTCAGAAAAATTTGAAATTTTTTGTACATACAGAAAAATCCCTGCATATAATACTGCAAAAAAAAAATTTGAAAAAAAAGTTTTTTTTACATCGTTAAAAATATTCAAAGACTGCTGGGAAAAAAAAAAACAGCTCCAGCCTTCAAGATTTTGTCCAAAAAAAAAAAAAATTCAAAAAAATCTGAAATTTTTTGTACATACAGAAAAATCCCTGTATGAAATAGTGCAAAAAAAAAATTGAAAAAAAAAGCTTTTTGTACATGGCAAACGAATCGGCAATGGTTAAGTTCTCTTATAATTAACAAGATAATTCTCGCACTTGCATGAGCGTGTGTATGTGGTGTGGTGGTTTAGTTAGTGGTTGGGGTTTAGAAGGTCGTGTGTTCGAATCCGGCCGTTGGCAATTGGTCTTCGGTTGGCCGTGGTGGGCCCTACGGTGGTGGGTCGGGGCCTTGGCCGTGGTAGTTAAATTTTTTTCCGGGCAGCCCAAAATTTTTGGGCAGTCTAAATTTTTCCGGGCAGCCCAAAATTTCCGGGCAGCTACTTTTCCTCGGGCAGGCCAGAAAAAATGAATGCTAGATTAGAAACTTTCTTTATCTGTATACTTGGACATTGAAGCAACACCGAACCAAGACATTTCTGTTGATTGTGATCCGGAATCAACTGTTCCTAAGCCGCACACGAACCAGCAGAATTTCTGTTGATTTTCTCTTACACCGGAACCCCATTTCTCTAGTAGTGAACTCTCCAAATCTTAGTCCTCCTTTTCTTGACCTTCCTTCAACCGGCTGCTTTGTCAAGCTTTGTATAACACCTTTGGATATAGAGTGAGCCTTGTCTTTAGCTTGATGTCTAAGAGCATGATAGTAACACACACCTGTAGCGACTTTTGCTTCAATAGGTAATCCTGTAGTACCACAGTACATCTTCTCTTTAGATAGTGTAGCTATTTCGTTGTCAAAGCTTCTATGAGCTTTGTTGAACGGTGTTGCGTCTATGCAAATGTCTTCTCTACACTTCGGCTTTGGAGAGAACATTGGATCTCGAGCGGTGTTTGAGTCTAGTACGTAGACTTTGCCCATTACCATCTCTAGCAGGTGACCCATTGTCATCCTGCTAGGTATCGCATGAGGGTTGATGATGAGATCGGGTACTATTCCTTTTGTGGTGAATGGCAAATCTTCTTGTGATAGAACAGCTCCAATTACACCCTTTTGTGAGTGTCTTGATGTAAACTTGTCTCCTACTATAGAGAATCTGTATGACAGTACCCTCACTCTGACTATTCTGTTTCCTTCAACAGTCATATGCTTAGTTACCTTATCAACTCTTCCAGATACGAAGCTCCTTAGTACTATCTTCTCTATACTTTGTCTCTTTTCTGATGTTATGAGCTTTGCAGCAATAGTGTCACCATCTTTCACCTGTTGACCTACTAGTACAACACCATCATCATCGCGTAGGATGTCCCCATCTGGAATGTATACGAGTGTTTCATGCATGAACTTGTTTTCTATAATCTCAACAATCTCGTACTTGATGCTTGAAAATAGTCCTCTGTCTATTGCAGACTTGTTGAACAGCAAGGAGTCCTCCTGATTGTATCCAAAGTACGATAGTACAGCAATCACGACATTTACTCCGTTGTACTCTCTTATTGCATCTGATATAATTGTTGTACATATTGGCTTTTGAGCATATGTTAGTACCTTTGAGTCCGATGTCATGCTTGTAATTACATGAAGGGCGAGAGGTATTGCTTGCTTGCTCATAGCTGATTGGAACACTATTCTTGATGATTGGTTAAAGTTGGCGTACGGAACCATAGATGCAGATAGTCCAAACATAAATGATGGATGTAACTCTGCATGAGTATGTTGGTCGCATATACTGTTGCTTGTTGTAGCAATAAAACATTGCATCTGTTCTGTTGCGTCTATCATCTCTAACGTACCAGCTTTGCACATACCATCGATTGTAGTATCATCACATATTGCCACACGTCCATTAGTACATATCAGCAGCGGTCTACTGTACCTACCTCTAGTTGTTTGAATGTGTATCTCTTTGTCGGATGAGTAGTATGCAGATACAAACATAGATATCCCTCCTCTTCTTTTGTATTCTTTTATGCTCTCGAGTATGCTGTCCTTTGATGTTCTTGCAACGAACAATCCATTAATAAACAGAGCATCGTTCCCTCGTGGTAGTGTGCCAATATGATTCGTAACATCATCCGGATCAACATAAGGTGTTATTACACATGTCGATGACATGTACTTGACAGCACCTACATCGGGACCTTCTGGTGTTTCACAAAGACATATGTATCCAAGCTGAGTTGGATGTATTTGTCTCATTACAGCACCTGCTCTCTCTTTGTAACTAATCTCAATCCTCCTTATATGAGATAGCGAGTCAAGAGTAGACTTTGTCGATAGTGCTTGAGATATAGTTCTCTTATCATCGCCTTGAGTATATCCTTCCCACACACCTGTTCTAAAATTAACTAGAATATCCTTTGATATTCGATTTAGTGCACTTATCACAGATAGTACTCGCTTACTACTGCTTCTTATCTTTTGCTGATCAAACTTGTTGATTCTCTTCTCAATATACCTCCTCACAATGTCTGCGGGAGTATGTACACGCTTAAAGCTCAAGCAGTCTCTATCGTCTTCTTGTCTAAGCGATAGTATAGTCTCTATGAATCTACATGTCATCAAAGACAAGGTCTTCACCTTCTCATCATCATCGAGAGCTGCTAAGAGTCTCTCTGTAGAACATGTAGTACTGCTGTTAGACGCAGCAGCATCAAGCTGTGACTCCAGAAGAAGTCCTGATACTTCTTTTGGATGATCAGTCCATGATAGTATGCTCTGTCTTGCACTTGCGATAGATCTTTCAAGAACTTTCATTACAACAAGTACATTCACGAGAGTGTCACGTGATAAGGACACCTTCAGTACTCCATCTACCATATAGATTTCACAGTGACATCCTGGTAGCTGTAGTTCACACTTCTCCTTTCGTGCTAGGTATCAAAAGGTGTAGTTTCTTTCTTGGCACATGAGGACCTTCTTCCTTCCTTCTATAACAAATGATCCTCTTATAGCTGATACTTCCTCTGATGGTTTGTAGCAACAACCGATGGGAACAGGAATAGTAAGTACTACCTTGTCATCTGCAATGATGCTACATTGATATGTGCTCAAAGTGTCTAAACAATCTTGGTATCTCTTCTGATTGGGAGATATATACACATTGCTGAAGATCCTACAGTCATCGAGCGTTACTTGCTTGATTAGTTCTACAACATCAAGCATCATGATATCGTAGAGTTTAACAATACCAGCATCCATCTTCATGTCTCGTATGAACATTGAAAGATCCATTTTCTATCCCTTGTATGCACAATGTACAAAAATATAAACATAGCCACAGGTACCACTTATATATACCTTCAGTTATATATGTACGTCATTTCTTTTTGATTTTTTATATAGTGTGTACTGGTGAGCAGTTACCAACGTCATCATGGCTAGTCAACCTAAGACTATATCGTTCTCTTTTTACTCGGCAGAAGAGCTTACTCGAATATCTTCAATACAGGTTACTAACAAGAATGATATAGACTCTCCTGCTCTAGGAACGGGATCTACTGTATATTGCTCTATATATTCTGATCCAAAGAGTTGTCCTGGGCACATGGGATTTATACAACTCAAAGAGCCGATATTCAATCCATTATGCATGAAGGAAATAATAAAAGTTGCAGAAATAATATGCGCCAGCTGTAGATCATTTGATTCAATCGAGAAGTTTAAGGGAAGAAGAGTATGCTCCAACTGCAGAGATCATGCAAGGTCATATGCGTTTGACGATAGAAGAATGTGTCTTGTTGATAAGAAGGAACCAAGCTACACTGTATCACCTTCTGTCCTGAAGAGTATGTTTAGTACTCTGACACGTGATCAAATAGGAATCATGGGATATGAGTTATCAAATCCTAAGGATTTCATAATGAGTCATATACCTGTTGTTCCCAATTGTATTAGACTATCTTCTGGGCCTAATGATACTCTAGCAAAGCTGTACGGTTCGATCCTGAGGAATAGCAGTAATGTAGCTGTTGTGTACAAAGAGTAATAACTGTTGGGGTCGGGAGTTACCTATGTTGGGGTCGGGAGTTATTCCTGCACAATAGTAGGAAAGGATTCATCCGAGAACAATGAAGAATCTCTGGTAAACAGAATATCTGGAAAAGAAGGTACATTTAGAAAGTACGTTCTTGGTAAGAGAAACAAGCATTGTGCAAGATCGGTAATAACTCCCGACCCCAACATAGATGTTGATGAGATAGGTATTCCTCTTTCCTTCTGCAGCAATGTCAAAGTGGAAAAGAACGGCGATTATGTACTACTTGACAGACAACCATCTCTCCAAAGAATGTCTCTTATGGCATTCAGAGCAAGGATAATGCCTGACTCTTATACAATAAGAATCAATCCATCTGTTTGTCCATCGTTCAATGCAGACTTTGATGGAGATGAGATGAACATATTCTGTGCATCGTCATATCCATCTAAGGCAGAGTGTGACATACTCCTTGTTGTGAACAAGTGTATCCTATCACCCCAAAACTCGATGCCCATCATATATGCAATACAAGACACAGTCACAGGAGCATTCATGATGCACAAGATGAATAAGACTCTGAAGCGATCAACACTTCATGATTGTATTATGATGTCCTATATCCATTTTGATAGCAACAGTATACACACTTCAAGAGATCTCATACTTATATTTATACAGGTAGCAAGTAATGACAGAAATCTAGTAGTCAAATTACTTACATCTAGTGCAATAAAGAATATAGTAAAGAACATACTAACAAATAATAGTGGAAGTAGTACTCTGATGTTCTTAGGATCACTACAAAGGATTGTTGGTCGATGGCTTTTAGAGGAAGGACTAAGCGTGGGATATGATGATTGTATCAACAAGGCTAGTTCCATTACCATACCTAATGTAGATACGAATGACAACAACGTAGATCTCATTCTTAATAATATTAGAAATAGGAGTCAGCGAAGAGTGGCAGAGTCAATCGAGAATGACAATCCACTTCTTGCAATGATAGAAAGTGGGTCTAAAGGGAGCATTGTCAATCTGGGACAGATATTCTCACTAGTAGGTCAGCAGTGGATAAGAGGAGAAAGACTAGCGAAGGTATTGCCAGGTGATAGAGCTCTAGCATGGTGTAGTCCATATGACAACTCATTTCAAGCAAGAGGTTTTGTTAGTAGTTCATATTCACGAGGACTTGATCCTATTGAGTACTTCTTTCACTGTCAAGGAGGCAGAGAAGGATTGGTTAATACTGGTGTGAATACTTCTGATGTTGGGTATATACAAAGACGTATATCAAAGTCTATGCAAGATGTAGTTACACAATATGACGGTACCGTAAGAGATGGTACAGACATCATACAGTTCTGTTATGGAAGAGACAACTCAGACAACAGTAGTGTATAAAAAAGTTTTTTATATTTGCCACTTGTTATGACATTCAGAGCACTCAAACATTGTAGTCATGCCTTCATCAGCTGATCTCTTCTGAACATCGATAGACATTGTCTTCTTGCTTTTACATCTAGGACAATGCTCTGCACCTTCTGCTACATAAGTTGCTGCTTTCTTTGGTTCCGTATCGAAAAATATAGTATTACTGATGTTCTCGTAACAGCTAACGCTCGGCACTTTGAGATTCACTCGAGTCATACAATCTACATTGAACTTATACCACCGAATCATGTCTTTATTATTGCCTTCTGAATGGGAGGAGTTCATTGTTTCTATGGCAGATGAACTAGATGAGATAGTAACTATTCTAAGAAGAGAGATGGACATTGGGATTATAGTATTTCCAGCACTCAGCGATGTCTTAAGAGCTTTCTATGAAACACCACTAAGGAATGTAAGAGTAGTAATGCTTGGTCAAGAACCATACAAAGGCATTGGCAAGGCTAATGGATTATCATTCTCTGTCAATAAAGGATATCCAGTTCCTCCGTCACTAACAAATATATTCAAAGAGATATCTGACGAGATAGAGGACTTTAGTATACCCTCTCATGGTGATCTTACCAAATGGTGTAAGCAAGGTGTGCTGCTTCTTAACTCAGCACTAACAGCTGAGAGCGGGTCAAGTAGAAGCCATGATGCTTTATGGCAACGCTTCACAAAGACATGCATAAGACTATGCTCTGCAAAGGGAGGAGTAGTGTTTGTTCTATGGGGCAAGACTGCGTCTACATTTGATAAGGAAATAGATACGTCAAAGAATACAATTCTTAAGGCAGCACACCCTTCGCCTTTCAGTGCAAGCAAAGGTTTCTTTGGTTGTAATCATTTCAAGATCATAAACAATATCTTAGATACTCCTATAGACTGGAACGTATGAGTATCTCTTCATCAGATGAAGAGAATGTTAGAGCATCATCAGATGTACTATCATTCTCTATAAAGCATTTTGATATTGGTCCAGAGATGACAAAGGCTGTTGAAAGAATACTACGTTGTGTTGAAACTCGTGATGTGAATATAACTCTTCTTGTTGCTGCAGCTGTTGTATTAGCAAAATTTGGAGAAAGAATAGACACACGATTTTCTATACTTTGTGATGATGTCATCAGCAATATCGTTGATACTGATCCGAGCATATCTGGTTCTAAGTTCTATGACAGAACTATAATCAAGAAAGATATTCTTAGGTATTGTAGATTCATACTATCTAAGTAACATGATTTCCATTATAAAGGAGATGATACAAGATAGAGGATACGCATCCAGTAGCAGTACTCTTGAATCTGACGAAAGAATGGGACCATATGTAGGACAAGACAATGATCTTGTGATATTAATTGCAAGAAACTTTGTGAATAAAAATCCATTCGGAATAAGCACAAGTGTCCTCACAAAGAAGGATGTATCAAGCTTCACGCTCGAGTACTATAACTCCATACAAGAAGATATTGCAGAGTTCGCTACTATAATAGTAATACCTTCGAATACTCTTGATACCTCTATATTTGAAGATGATATATCTGGACATGGAATGATAGTGTTTACTGAGGAAGAGCTTATGTTTAATCCTACTCACAACGTGCTTGTTCCAAAGCACTATCTTGCATCAAGTCACGAACTACAAGAGATGGATAAGAAAGGAATATGTCAAGACAACTTACCAAAAATATATGCTAGAGATCAGATATGTAAGTGGTACGGCTTCAAAAGAGATAATATAATAGGAATAGAAAGAGATTACTGTGACGAAGTTTACTACAGAGTAGTAATATAAAAAACAGAAAATATTGATGTGAAAGAATATATTTTTGTACCGATACTACCTTTTTTTAAGCACCAAAAGATATGGATTCCTACTTGATAAAAGAAGTAACATTAGTATGGCATATTACCAACACAGATGGAAATATTCTTTTTGATACCATACGTGTGTCCGAGCATGTTCCTCTTGTTGAACGAAGCATCAACGATCATCAATGGTATAAGCACTTTTATCCTTCCATGGAAATCGACGATGTACTGAGAGGTCGTGATATGCTTACTATCACCTTTATGGTTCCAGTTACTAAAGACGATAATAAAAGAACACCTATAAAAGCCCTGTTTGACTTTGGATCATGTATAATGAAGATAAGGCACATATCGTCATATGCTATTTCTGTTGCTGAGCTTGTTCACGTGATTGGTACTACAATCTGTATCGACATAGCGCAGGATGTTGAAATCACAAACATAGAGTTCTGTGCTAACGTAATACAAGAGAAACCAGATCTAGAGTTGCTATGTGACATTGTAATGAATGAACCTAGGCTGTCTGAGATTTTCTCATTCAAGGAAAAGACTATCCCTATATCTATGAAAGTAAAGTACTCTCTGTATACTAAGATGGGAATAATAACATTCAAAAGAGGAGAAAGTAAGACTATCATAGTATCAAATATTAAGAAGGAGGAGCATGTAGACATCATTATAGACCAGATCTTGTTTTTGCTTTGTGTCTACGATGAGGTGAAAGATGAATTTCGTAAGCTGTATAATGTTATAGCCGAGGAAGAAAAGACATTGAAGCATCGCACACGAACATTTGCTCTTAAGGAAGAGGTTCCAGAGTTGTTCGTGTCTGGATACGCAAGAGAATGCTCTATCAAACCAATAATAATTACAGAACTAGAAGAAGGAAAGTACAAGTCTGAAAAAAGACCTACTATGAGGTATCCTAAAGATGGTCCCTACTCAAGAATATATGCTTGTGATATAGGATTTTTCCCGGGACTTAGAAGAAATAGATTATCTAACAAAGACATGTTTGAGTTTCTTCCTTGCTGTTATGCTACAGATCATCTCAAAAGACCAGAGTCTAATTATTATAAATACATCCATGATATCTTTGATGCTGATAGGAAGAACAAGAAAATAGTACGATTTAAGCCGCTACATCCTCTAGAAGATGGTATAGTTGGTAAGGCTCCAAAGGAGCTTCAGGAGATGATGTGCTCTACAGATTTAGTAAGAGTAGGTGTTAAAAGAAACAAGTCTTCTATATTGCATTGTATGCCATATTATGTTTCAAGAGAGGACTTGAGCTTTCCTCCTTATATATGTCTTCAAGAGTTGTGGTATCTAACAGAGAAAGAAATACTACTCAGTGCTAGAGATAGCAATGTATTTCTTGATCCCACGCTTTACTGTAGAGCATTAGAATACGTGTTCTCAGTGAACATATACGTCCTTGATGTCTTCAGTGACACAAGTGTAAGAATGTCCATACCATGCACTAAAGAATCATATATTTGGGAGCATGAGTACGATAAGTCTATCATCATCTTGTGTTATAGAAATGTTCTTCCATATCCCCAATGCGAGTTGGTAACAGGCTATTGGAGCAATACGTTAAGACAATTTAAAGCACAGCTAACTATCTGTAAGAACGCATTAAAACCTAAAGAGTTCATTAGGCAGAAGATAGATGACAATGGTAAGTGCGTATCTGTACTAACCAAAGATGGGTGGATCCAGTGCTTTTGGAGGCCTCTAGATGTAGAAAGGACAGAGACAGATAAAATATCACATTCTACTTTAGTGCATGCTCAGAGGCTTAGGGCCTACTTTGTACATGATTTGTACATCATGTGCAAGCAATGGGATATTGTTGATATCGAGATTGTTAGAACGAACGTCTTCTTTGTTCCTAAAGTAATGAAAGAAGTCTTTCCAACAGCTAGTGAGTTCGTAAGTTATTATTCATCTAGGTATCCTTTGCTATTCAGCAATGGTACTCTAAGAGTTACTCAAGAGACATACAATAAGTTAAAGAGATGCTATGAGGGTTCAATGATACTCCCTCTAATAATATCTTCAAAGGAATTTACCAGAAGAAGAAATAATATGATTACTATTGTGCGTAGTTCGGACAACAAGCAAGTAAAGATCGGTGTTGGCAATTGAATTGTGAGGAGGATAATGCCTTAGTCGAGCATTACAAATTGTATCGACATAGCGCTAGAGATCCTTCGTATACTATGGAAGTATCTTGTATGATGTATGATTGGAGAGCTGGAGCATATGATGAGAGGACTGTACTCTATGGATTCGGAAACGTTATAACTAGAGAATCTGTAACCATTAGAGTACACGGCTTTCTGCCGTATGCTTATGTACTTGTTTCTGACATGGGAGCAAAGATACATGAGAGGATGAATAATATATCTGAGCTAGTTGGTCACAACAATATTGCCAAGAGCATAATGTGCACTAGAAGGTTACTAAGGTCATATCTTGAGGGTGACAAGAAATTCATCAAATACTATTTCTATAAACGAAGTACGCTCGACCACTTCTTAAATCTAATGAAGAAGATGAATGTAAGAACCTATGAAGGTGATATGAAAGTGGAGGATATGTTTATCACTGCTGCAAGTATAAGCTATTCTGGATGGATAAAAGCATCATGTGCAAATGTGAGTCATAGCACAAGAGTGTGCTCTACAGATCTAGAGTATACATGCAGTTGGAAAGCAATACAATCTATAGATCAAAGAGATGTTCCAAGACCACTAATAATGTGTATGGATATAGAAGTGTACTCATCCAATGCTAGTGCTATGCCAGACCCCTGCATAGAGAATGACAAGCTGTTTATGATATCTATTGTGTCTCAGAGGTATCTTATATCCAGTACATCTAAGAAGTACGTCCTGTACACTGGACAGTGCAGTATAGATGTTGATGATACAGACACAAGGGCATTCAAGACAGAGAGAGACTTGATAGAAGCATACTTTCTTCTCATCAGAGAAATAAACCCAGACGTTATAATAGGATATAACATATTTATGTTTGACTTCAAGTACATTGATACACGATTGAGAAGAAAGCTTATCAACTTACCTTCAAGCTCTAGAGTCCAAGGTATCGATACTGAAAGAATTGACATCAACTGGAGTAGTTCAGCATATGGTTTCAATGACTATATTATCATCGATCTACCGGGACGCACAGTTATAGATGTCTACCAGTACGTTACAAAAGAGTATAGACTACAAAGCTATGGCTTATCTTCTGTGGCAGAGAAGTTCACTGGAAAGAAAAAGATAGACTTATCATACAAAGAAGTGTTCAAATTGTACGAGAAGGGAGATAAAGAATCTATTGAGACAATTGCAAGGTATTGCATAGTAGACTCTCTGTTAACTATTGCACTGTTTGATAGTATGAATATATAGGTTAGTGTAGTGGAAATGTCAACTGTTGCAAGGACGAGAATTAGAGATCTCTATACTAGAGGTCAGCAGATAAGAGTGAAGTCTCAACTATATAAAGAGTGCTATGACAAGAACGTTGTATTTGACAAAACAGAGTCACTGCTCGAAGAATTTGAGTACGATGGAGCTATAGTATCAAATCCTACTCCTGGGCTTTACAAGTGGTGTTCTTTACTTGACTTTTCGAGCTTATATCCTTCTGTCATAATAAGTCACAATATATGTTATTCTACATTCATCAGGAAAGAGTCTAATCAACCTTGTTTCACTGTTCAGGTATCTGATAGGAAATCCTACATGTTTGCTAGGGAACCCCTAGGACTAGTACCATCTTTACTAAAGGCACTAATATTGAAGAGGAAAGAGGTTAAGATGTAGTCTAATACTGCTGTAGGGATAGAGAAGGTGGTTCTTGAGAGGAGACATCTTGCTCTAAAGATATCTGCTAACTCCGTATATGGCTCATATGGAACTCGTAATTCTCCATATCTACAGTTTATAGAAGGTGCAGAATCTACAACAGCAATAGGTAGATCTATGCTTATGCGAGCATCAAGCATCATATCACATAGATATCCTGTAAGTCTAGTGTATGGTGATACCGATTCATGCATGTTCATATCCGATACTACGCAAGATTATGAATCGTGTAAGGTACTAGCCCTACGTATATCTAGCGAGGTATCAAAGGAGTTTCCTGCTCCTGTCAAACTTGAGTTTGAAAATGTGTTTGAGACATTTCTCTTGATAACAAAGAAGAGATATATTGGGCTTGTAGCTGGTGATCACAAGATGATATACAAGGGAGTTGTTGTATCTAGAAGAGACAGTTGCTTATTCCTAAAAAATATGTACTCATCGTTAGTAGAGATGGTTATGAATTCAGCACCATATACGAGTATAATAGAATTTGTTAGGGGTGAGCTCTTGTCACTAGTAAGAGGTCGTGTTCCTTTGGAAAGCTTAGTAATTACAAAGACGTTAGGTAAAGGATACTCAAGTGCTAGCACTCCATTGCTGATCTATAGCAATAGATTAAGAGATTTAGGAGTGGAAGCTAAATCTGGTGATAGGCTTGACTTTGTGTTTGCCAAGACCAAGAAAGAATTTAAGTTACAAGGATATAAAATGTGTCCACCATATCTAGTATTGCCTCATGATCTTGAGATAGACTATTTGTACTATATAGAGACCTATATCTCTAATCCCATTGATCAAATCTTACAACTGCTAGGACAGAAACCTTTGGTGAAAGAATTTGCTGGTGCTGTTAAAGGTTTAGCTATGGCAGGAATTAACTCTTTCTAAAAAAAAAAAAATTTCTAACATCTGAATTATAATACCTTGATCATAGTTTCCAGCATACTAAGTGGCTCATGAGCTTCAAGTGAGAACCGTCTTACCTTTTGTCTTGAATATGCACAATTGTATATATTTCTTAGCCTATCTACATTGAGTTGCTTTTCATTATAGTACTTGGTATTCTCTAGCTTACCATGACTTCGTATTTCAGCAAGAGCTGTCTTAGGTCCTACTTTGTTAATCTTTTTATTATAATCTGTGCCCATTAGAATGCATATATCTATTGCTTGGGAGCGATCTATGTTGAAGTGACTGTATATGTCCTGTAGTGTTATAACGTCTGCGTATCCCCCTAATAGATCGATGTCTTTTATTAGATACGGACATCCGAACAGCAGACTATCGTAGTCACTACTCAGCACAGCATCTACTTCACCGCTTTGACACATGTGAGCACAGGTAACGTCTGCTTCGTATTCTCCTACTACACATATATCAAGAGAGGTAGGAGCTTCCGAGATGCTCAACTCTATGCATTCAAAGAGTGCGTTATAATACTGTCTTGCATTCTTTTCGTCTGATGGATCTCGTTGAAATATTCTTCTCATTGTTGTTAGTGTCTCATTTGCTCCTAAGCACCTTCTTAATCGCCTTTCTGTCTCTAGCTGTTTCTCAGGAAATACTTTTCCATCGAACACAAATACACAGTAGAACTCTTCTTTTAGGACATCCATTGTACCCTTGATTGTATCAATACAGTATGCTTCACATTCTGCCATTTCGTATGCTTCATGCTTTAGTACATTGTTAGCTTCTTTTAAAGAGAATTTCTTTTGTACACGATGACGTATAGCACACTTGGACATAGTAAACATCAAAGCATTAACATCGACAACAATCTTCATTCGTTGTATTTTATATAGAGGTACCTTTTGTATCAAAGGAGATAATAACGTTGAGATTCCAACTGGGGACATAATTGCTTCAGTACTGTAGTTTTCACCAATGTATCGATTAGAATGTCTCCACATTTAGTATAAGTAATAATGATATTATATCAATATAAGTATTGTTACGAGATTATTGTGTAACGTAAAAAATGGCAAAGTCAATAGCCAGAAACGTTGTAAAGGAATATCTTGAGACTAGTGCTGGACTATCAGGCAAAGACCTTGAAAAAGGTGCTAGTCTCGTACTAGTCTATCTTAGACTAGGCATGATAAAAACGGATGATGTACAGTTCGAAAGGAACAAGATAAGCGCTATACGGAAAATATGCGTTAAGGACAACAGTGTCCTTCTTGCAACCAAGAAAGGATCCCTTCCATTGCCTTCTAATACAAGGCCTAACATAGTAAGAATGGAGACTCCTGCGGAGAAACTGAAAAGGTTGCTAGAACCATGATGATCCAGTCACCCATTCCTACGTTGCTATAGGAAAATTTCGCGTGGTGTGTGTAATACTATGTCTTCTAAGTTCTTCAGCACGTACCAGACTAGAGCTGATGCTCTAAAGACCTCTACAACAAAATGGGCAGATGAAGTTGATAGTGATAGCTATCTCTTGCCACAAGCTTTTATGCATAATAATGCTCAATCAAGTGAGCATAAAGCGAGCTCAAACGAGGACAATGTCGAGTCGCCAAAGATGAGGTTTGGTTCGATTCCATCTAAGCTTGGTAACAAGCTTAACTCGGAAGCCTCTTCTTCTGTATTTACCAATAGACCTATAGGTGCTCTCCTACGACCTAGTAACCAGAAAGAGGTGAAAGTCTCCTCATTCTCCTCATTCAGGCCTGGTGCTCTTACTATCAAGCCCAAGATATCCGAGAAGCAAGCGCCTTCTCAAGACTTCTCTACCATCCTTGCAAAACTATCTTCGATGGAGAGCAAAATAATATCTATTGTGGACAATAAGATCTCAGCTCTGGAAAAGAAGCTGGAGGCATCTGAGAAGCGTGCTAGTTCTACCGCAAAGGCTATAGAAGGTATTGGCACAGTTGTGGAGAACTTGATCGTAGAGAGTCTTAAAGTCTCTCGTGGAGATCTAGAGCATGCTATAACTCTGATCAACGACTGTACAAAGGAAAGCAGCAGTATCTTAGCTGCTAATATCGATGAAATAAGTGAGAAGGTTGCTAATGTAGGCAACCACACTATATCCAACAATGTCGATGAGAACCTACAGATCGACAGTGATGAAGTAGTTGTAATTACAGCCAATAATCCTCATGACACTGTACATATAGCGAGTGCTGATGAGCTGATGTCCTTGATAGAAGGCAGTAAGGTGTATGTAGCCTCATCAATCGATGAACTCAAACGTGATCTGGGCTTGGCACGTGAGGCGTATCTTGCTGAGGAACAGGATGTTGTTGCAGAAGAGGTTTAGTGTGTGCATAATATAAAAAATATATTTTTTTGTTTATATATAATGATGATTACCTCTCTTAATAACTGTCGTAAGTAATTCGAGTGATACTTCTATAAGTGAAATATTGTCGACTCTATGTACAATTACAGTTAGTCGTAGGTATTGTAGGTATTGTAGGTCACACAGAATAGTAGAGTCATGTCGGACCTTAAGGCTATCAAGAAAGCACTAGTGCAAGAGCTTCAAGATAGTCTCATCGAGATTCTGCTTCATATGAAGCAACAGATCTTCGATGACTTAGTCGAATACTTCAACGGTACTACTAAGAGTTCTCAAGAACTTACAGCTTCTACAATAGTCCCAACTGGTGCTAAATGTGAGGCGATACTTGCTACAGGACAAAACAAAGGATCAAGGTGTCCAAATAAAGCAAAGGATGCCACTCCTTTTTGTGGTCGTCACAAGAAAGCAATTGTAGTTGACAGAGAAGGTAATGTGCAGCAACCAAGACGTTGTAAAGCAATAATCCACAACTACACTCTACATAAGAAGCAGTGCGAGCGCTTTGCAAAGCCAGACTCACCGTTTTGTGGTGTTCATAGAAACTATAAGCCCAATGGTGTAAATGTAGTTCCAGAAGCATTTGCTACCTTACAAGACAGAGACGAGTCTATAAGGAAACTTCGTGAAGCTCAGCCCTATCTTGATACATTGAAAGAAGAAGGAATAAAGATACCGATACCTGCTGATTGTGTAGCAATACCATCAACACATCCGAACATGTTCGAGTGTGGTAGAGAGAACCTGGCTAGAGAGATAAAGCAAGAAGTTGCAGAGTTGAGAGTAGCTGTAAAGATGAAGGAGAAAGAAGAGAAAGAGACAAAAACTCTTCTTGATCAACCTCCTACTAAAGAACAAATAAAGAAGGCTGAAGAGTCAGGAATGATTCCTTGGGTATATAGAAAATGGGGTATACAGTGCAGAATGGTGAATAGAAAGATGTATCCTATACTACCAAATGGTTGTGTTAAAGAAGCATGGAGTGCCATGCAAAGTATGATGTCACAAGAGGAGTATGATTCACTAAAGAAGTATCAAGTTAAGCATCCTCATATTTATGAATGGAAGGCTATAGTGAGCATCGGTTGCTATTGTGAGAAAAGAGAAAAGTACAGAGCCACACCTAATCATAAGAAAGATGAAAGATACGAGCTGACTATAAATGGAGGAATACCGCAAACAAATAAGCAAAAGTTAGATATGCTTGGGCTTAAGATGAGAGCACACGAAGAAGACTTAAAGAAAAGAAATCTTCCATATGTACCATCGGATGTTGCAGCTAAGATGCCTAATGAACGCTTGGAAGAAAGCAGAAGAAACAGGAAACCAGAAGAGTTCTTTGATCCATCAGACCACCCTTACTACCAAACAAACACAATACAGAAGACAATATATGTACACAAGAAATGGGATTACCGTGATGACAAGATACTTGAGAAGCTTAAAGATGGGCAAAGAGTGAAAAGGTCTACGTTTGGTAATAATCTAGTAATAAAGGACAAAGAAACTTCATATGAGGGCGAGATTGGGGGATATGACTCTGATTGCTCTAAAGCATCTGTTGCAGAAGATTACTTTCCAAAGTTTATTGAGTGTCTTACACCCAGATCTAAGAAATATGAAGTATGGAACAGTAGAGTGAGATACTGATGACTAGTTTGATATAGTGTCTTCACGGTTACTGCTATATAGTACGGTGTTGTTCTCAATGGCTTCAGGATCAAAACGCCCTAGAAAACAGAAGTATGACTTGAGTACCTTCAAGGACTCTGCTTCTAAGTTTACAATGAATGAAGAAGAAGCACTAAAAATAAAAATAAAGGATACAAACAATATGTCTGAAATCTTTCCTGGATACTCTAAGGTTGAGACAGATCCAGATCTGAACCATCTTGTGCTAGAAGGACTTGATCGTGATAAGATAATAACGTTTGTACCAACAAAATATCCATATCTGAATGATGATCAGAGAAGGTTCTTGATAAAACTAAGACATGTACTGATCAACAACGAAGTTGATGTTGATAATAGTAAGTGTGAACTATACATCCAAGCTATGGTTGACGTTCTACTTCAACAGTGTAAGCTTGATGATGCTTTGTATCTTGAGATGTTACCATCATTACTCAAGATGAAGGTTGGAGATAGGTTCTTTGCCACTCAAAGTGATAGAGAAGGTAGAAAGTGTGGCCAACTGATATGGGTATTGCAAGAATCTAAGCACAAGAACGACACACGATATAGAGGTGGAGACATTCAACTTGTTAGTGCTATTATTGCAGCATGTCAGCAAAACTACAGTATTTTCAGAGGAGATATGTTTCCGCAAATAATGTATGGTATTAATGTTAGAGGAGATGAAGTGTCTGTTATGCGTACAAAAATTACTGAGGACTATCTCTTACACTTGTTTGGAGGTCTCCCTCAACGAGCACTTACCGTAAAGAAGTATCCTAAAGGTGTAGGATTGAAGTTGTCATCACATAAGTCGCGATGTGAGATACTCTCTATTATGACCAAACTAAGGAAACACGCATTATCAGTCAATGTTGGTGCATCAAGTTCATCATAGAGATGCTTAGTAGTCCTTTGTAAACTACTCCTAAGCTGACGGATGAGTTTTACAGGACTACTAAGCATATATCGTTTTAAACCAAAAAATATAGATAATATAACACTATGTATACAAAGTAGTTACGGTTACGAAGTGGTATGATGAGCCTGAATCTTCGTATATGACCTTGAAATACTGTATTACTGGTATATTATTATTTTTGTCTATATTGATAAAGTAAATCATGTGTGGTTTATTCTTTCCATTCAAGTATTATTAATCTACGATAAAATCGCAGGACTGTTGAGTCTAATAAAAATATCTATTGTTATATCTCTTAATAAAAAATATATAAGTAATACTATTATTGTAATTATCAAGAAGGAAAACGTAAGTGCTATATAGTAAGTATTTATGTTCCTGTCCCCTCATGACCGAATACTACTGCCGAGAGATGTAGACGCTGGGTATCTCGCTTTACAGGAACAAGCAGAACTAGTAATTGTCCTAGATATCCTTCTAGTGCCGAGAAGAGGCTGTCTTAGACATTTCCAGGATGACATTAAGCACTAGTACTATGCATACGGTTCTGTCTCTCTCAATCAACAGAAGTGTGATTCTTGTGTACCTTCTATCACTCCTGATATAACAATGTACACTAGCAACTTCCCACTAGAAGAATGATAACTTTGCAATAGATAATAGGATTAACATCATTCATATTATATGTGCTATATATAATGTGGCAAATGTATAGACAGGCGCTAGTTGTTACTTGTGTCTGCTTTGTTCATAAGATGTTGATGATGATAAATAGACTTACAACAGTTGCATCTCATAATAAAGAAAAAAGTATTTTTTTATACTAAGATTATACCATGAACTTGATCTACAGCATCTATAGCGTACGAGTTCTTGGCTAGATACTGTCGTAGAGACGATATATCCTTTACCTTCATAGTTGGAAACATGTCTTTTGACCAGAACTTGTAAGTATCATATATATCCTTGATAGCAACTATACTCTTGCTATTCTTTTCGACATTAGCACTTAAGAATTGTCCAAAGATATCATTGGATACACAAATTGCCTCTGTATATTCCCTAACTTCACTAGGTTCCTCAAGACCATGGATTAGGTATTGCTTGTATTCTTCTATAACTAATCTCATGAATACGGGACTGAGCGAGGGAATCTTACTAGAGAAGTTAATGTCCTTTAAGTGTGTTGTAAGATGATCGTGAGATGACTCTATCTTATCAACGAATGTTGATACGAACGGTACTATTCTAACTCTACTCCATATCGCTTTGTCAAAGGTACTCATTTGTGGGATTCTATTGGCGATCAGCACAAACTTTGTTGTTTGAGGTATGATAGTTCCTTCTTCGTACAGACCTCTAACGTAGAGGCTATCGTTCCCTGTGAGCTCTTTCATAACACCAAGGTTTAGCTTATCACCTTCATCAAGTTCTTGGACAAGAGCTATGAGTCGTCCTTTGAGCATTGCTAGTTCAGGAGTAGCTGCTGATGACTGTGCTCGCTTTCCCATGAGTAGGGAAGTTGGCATCTTTACTGCATAGTCTCCAAACGCTTGTTCAACTAGTGAGACCATAACGGTCTTTCCATTATCTCCGGATCCTGACCATATGGAGAATATCTTGTTTGCGTTCCTTCCCTCTAAACATGATGAAATGAATCTCATGAAGTATTTTCGTATTCCCTTACTGGGGAATATCTTTGCCAATAGATCAAGTACTTCATTAACTGCTTCTGCATTACAGTCGAGTCGTACAAATGGAATTTTAGTTGACAAGGTAATGTAGTCATCTGGTTCCATCCTTCTAAACCTGTCCTCTGTGAAGTCGTAGACACCACCCTTCATACCTATTACATCTCGTCGTGAGTTTAGCAATTCTTCAAAGTCCTCTTTATAAAGCATTCCCGCACACGTGTACATTATCTTCTTCCTGTTGTCAGATGATTGTACGAAGTCCATTATCTTTGTAGCAGGTTCGATAGTCTCCATATAGCATTCACACACATCTGCTATAAACTTATACATTCCAACAAGTATTTCTCTCATCAAATAGACTTTAGAGCTTCTTAGAGCCCACTTCTTAGTATCGAAGAAGTAGATAGTCGTCTTATCGAAGTTGGAACATACAAACTTGGTACTGTATATCACACAAAATATCTTTGATGTGATAAGCTCAGGATTCTTAGGACACACACATATTAGATCTCTTACTACTTCCTTCTTTCTACTATCCGAGCATTGTATGTAGTAGATGTCGCAAGGCCATGTGGGTGAGATCTTTGCATATATATCTCTCCCACCTCTTTCTTTGAGCTCTACAGTCCATGTTGAGCATGTCTCTAGCATCATACTATAGTGCTTACTTCCGTTACAGTTCAGACCAAGATGTTGAGCAACATCATCAGAACTATCATGAGGAAAGCAGAATACTGCTTCTCCAATAGTACAAGATTCATCAATGGAAAATACAACATCATGGCTGTCGTCTTCAATGACTGTTAACGATGCTATGAGCTTGTAGTCAGTAGGTATAGTCGGAAAGAAGTAAACATACGTGTTCTCATCTGAGGTCTTGTACACTACACACATCTTGTGTACATCTTCTATAGTGTACTTCTCATTGTAGGTATCGAAGAACTGTAGCATTGGAGCTCCAAATCCATTGTGACTAGGTTCAAGAAGCTTTACAAAGACAGATGCCATTATGCTGGCATTGTAGTAGCCCATACACACGCAATTGAAAGTATATCACTTCCCTACTTACTGGATAACGTTATCTGCATACTGCAACATCAGACATTCGTCAAAATGAGCAAGATGTACAAAGGAAGGATGTTTTATAGCACAATAAAGACTGGCTTTCTAAGTGACATCTTGACAAATAAGGACAGATGCATAGTTCAACGAGTGGACGATGATGACAGAAGATACTTTGCGTTTTTTGAGAGCTGGGAATATTTCTTATTATGGTATAAGAGATTGCTTCCTAGTGAGAGAAAGTTCTCTGAAGTAATAAGAGAGGGACCCCAGAAGTTTAGACTTGATATAGACTGTCCTGCTGATAAGTGGAACATCAAGACGGATGTTTTCGTAGAACATATAACTTTTGTTCTAGAGAAGGTATTAAGAGAGAAGGTAGACATTCTTATATACCAAAGTATTGATGATAGTAACAAGAAAGTATCATTTCATGTTATTGTCTCAAATTTATATTTTGTATCATCGCAACAATGCTTAGCTGTTGCTCATGCTGTACGTAGTGCCACACATCTTGGTGAATTCATAGACATGGGAGTCTATAAAAGCTTACAATGTTTTAGACTCGAAGGTAGTACTAAACAGAGATCTAATAGATTTAAGTATTTGGTAGGTAGATGTGATGTGTCTGAAATATTTCTTGATGGTGTTATAACTAATGTTAGTGGTTGTCTACAGTCTAAAACATGCAATATCTACACTAAGCCAAGCGTACCATACTGTCAGTACCAGAGTCAAGCGTATAAATTAAGTAATGTACATTAAGACTGGATAATGTGTTATATGACATGTTCTGCTCAATACAAGATTAATGATAAACAAATGTGCTCTTTACTTATAGCAGCACGTTTGTGGTATTACTCTGTCTTCTTTACTTGTCAGTGAAACTAGTAACCATGGTCAATGCTGGTACCTCCCAGACAAAGTCCACCTTTGAGCAAGTCAGGGATGCAAGAGACACCTATCCTAAGAGGGGTATCATCATCATCATTGGATATGATGATTACAAGTCTACTATTGCAAGCCTCTTGCAAAGCACTCCGAATGTTACAGACAAGTACTCTATCATAAATGTTGAGTATTTTCCTTTACCAGGAGCCAACTTTCTACATACATCCTTGTCAGAGGTCAGGAGATGGATTTCAGCAAGCTCATTAAGAAGACTTGATGGATGCCAAGTCAAGGTTATATGGGCTCTTAGCTTGGCTGCTGCTGTGAGCAAGTCAATGACACTCATGAACCAGAGAGACATAATATTCATGACATTCAACAATTACAGACAACATATTATTGTTGTTACAGAGGGCAGCAGTGAAGAGATTGCCAGTCTAGGACCAGACTATTGTACTGTGATCTCAGAGGCTATTCCATCGAGCATTCTCTCTGCTCTGGAGAAGACAAAGGTACTTTGCATATCTACAGACATACGTGTAGATGGCACAAGAAAGTCTCTACAAGATATTACTGCCTGGTCTGCCGAAAGGGTGATTCTATTCGGAAGGACAGGATCTGGCAAGTCAACAGTTGCCCATATGCTGACCAAACGTAGTTTTGATATTCCTGCAGACGAGTTCAAGCACGGATCAGACGCAAAAGGTGTAACCAGGAATGTTAGAAGAGGACAGGGCAGAGGCTGGCTTGTCACTGATACTCCTGGCTTTGGAGAGACCGAAAAGGGAACAGTGTCCACCTCTCAAGCAGTCGATATACTGAAGAACTTTGTATCAAAGATAGGTGGGATTCATTCCTACTACGTATATGTGCTTCAGAAAGCTCGACTCGACCGCTACGATGAGAAACTTTGGGAGTTCTTCACCAAAGTGTTTCCAAACGCAACACGCAACTTCTGTATTATTGTCACTTGTCAAGAGGATGATTTCACAGAGGAAGACAAGACCATACTACGCAATAAGTTTAAAGCGTCCAAAAAGCTCATCTATGTAAACTTTGAGTCACCCTTGGATGATCAGGACAGAACAGAGAGAGCAATCATGAGGCGCAAAAGAAATTCAAAACAATCGTTGGAAAGGCTAGAAAGAGAGCTTGCCAATATGAAGGCTACAGATACAGCATGTCACAGGAACAACCTGTCAACTGATCATCTTAGTCACATGAAGTCCAAGACTTCAGCATTAGCTGAGACTATGATACAGGCAGACATTCTTCCAGGCGCGGTTCTGGAGATAATCCACAAGTTTGTCCAGCAGCTTATAAGGCATATAATATCAAAGGTAAGAGGAGGAGATGAAATAGACAAGAGTTTCATACTGCTTCCACAGTAAGAAAAAAAAAAAAAACATAACACGATCATAAGTATAGGTATTTGTACTTATGATCGTGTTATGTTTTTTTTTTTTCTTACTGCTATATGTCAGCTAGTACTACAGAAACATACGTATGAACATGCTGATTCCACGTGCATAGTTGCCGATCACTGGAAGACCAGAAGCGTTTTCTGCCATCACTCTTACTGCTTCCTTTAGACGATCGTATATCCTTTTGGCTGCTCGCTGTAGCTGTGAATCATTCATACCATCAATATGAGGGCTAGCATACTCGCCCATCCGATCATCAAACAACCTCCCTAGATCAGATTCAAGCTTTGACAATCACTCCTCTCTGATGGTCTTGCGTTCATCTTCTGTCTCACTATCGTTACTTATTGGTGGAAAATCCGTGACGAGGACTCTGCTTCTACCTAGATTTTGGACCCACTGAGGCAGTGCATTGTTATTCCACTGATTGTTGAGCCATCTCTGGTTTTGACGTGTGATCAGAACGACAAATGATGCCTCTGCACCTTCAAATACGTTCTCGAAGGTTGACCATACTTTCTCATCTATTATAGTAAATCTTTCAGTCCCCGACTTGACATATATGATGTGTGAGTAGCTGTTCTTTACCTTTCTGAGAAAATCAAGCACCATACTCTCTGCATTTGCAGAAGAGACGGTACCAGTCGTAGACTCTCCGAGCCCAACTGTATCGATTACCTCCCATCCTCTTCCACTTGCTTCCTGCAATGATGAAGTGCATCCAGCGAATCCTGCACTAGTTTGGAACACCGAATCTCCTTCATTTCCTGTTATAAGAGCATTACCAATAGTGGACTTTCCACTACCAGTCTTCCCAAAGAGAATAACCCTTCCCTTGCTTTCCATTGCTACAGAGTAATGTCTAGTATGTTCACGAGCTACTTTGTAATGTGTACACGAATATCCAGCAAATTTGGAAGTATACGTCATTACTACTTGAATACTGCTAAAAAAAATCAAAAAGAAAAGTAAGCATATATATCTTCTTATCCTACTTGCAGTTATTAAAGACTACAATAGCAATAGTCTAAGCAAATAACATCTTTCCATTTTTTATGTTGATCTCTTGTTACTATTATAAGTTCAACTACAGATCTCGTTACGGACGCTAAGCATAAATTTGAAACCAAGACGTAATAGGACATATACGTATGACCATATATGCTGGTAGGACAGCAAGGAAGATCAAAAAAAAGTTTTTTTTATTCATCTTCCTTCTCATCTTTTATTTTCAACAGGCTCATATCCAACAGTGGAGTGGCTCTGTCTACTACCTCTACTACAGCTTCTGAAAGCTTACACTGTAGCGAGGATATAGTAATATTAAAGCTCATAATTAGATATATATAATATATATAGTTAATTATTAATATATATAAAAATTAATATTAAGATATCTAATATTATTACTTATTATATTTTATTATAGCCCAGGAGTAGGATTTGATACTATAGCTCCATCGTACTCAAATTCTTCGAGCAGTGACTCTGTTTTGTCAAATACAACGTTCTTGTCATAGCACTCTTTATATAGTTGAGACTTCACTCTTATCTGCTGACTTTAACTGTTATAAATGTAATTTATATTAGTAATTATATATCAAAATATAATATATTATCAAAATATACGATAGAAGATATGTTCAAGCACCCACTAAAAGAGTTTACAAAAGATGAAGCTACAACAATGAGAATGTACGCAAAGCTCATAGTAAGTAACAAAGATTCAAAGGTATGGACTAGATTCTATGACACAAACAAAAACAAGATAGATCCTAAGTCCCTACAGGGTGTTCACTGTCGCTTATACCCCGCACTACTCTTTGACTCTATATACTTCTGGTTTGGTAGCAGAGCCTCGCTACAGTGTAAGCTTTCAGAAGCTGTAGTAGAGGTAGTAGACAGAGCCACTCCACTGTTGGATATGAGCCTGTTGAAAATAAAAGATGAAAAGGAAGATGAATAAAAAAAACTTTTTTTTGATCTTCCTTGCTGTCCTACCAGCATATATGGTCATACGTATATGTCTGAAGCATATATACTGTAATATCTAATGTGAATTATTACTATTATTACTATTAATAATAGTAATAGTAATAGTAATTTTAGGGTATCCTAATGAATGCTCCTGCCAACTAATTCACTTGTAACAATATTATGGAAAAGTTTATTCCATCCTACCCTACTGTATCGGATGTTGATTTCATCAACAATCTATGGAGGAAAAAAGAATTCTATGAGGTAAGGAAAATAAAGAAGTCAAGACTATATCCTCATCAGGAGTTTGTAAAGCGATTTATGTCTCCTTATACTCCTTATAACAATCTATTGTTGTGGCTTGTACTATTGTTGACTTATTCCAATGAGGAGTGACAATATGAACCTGTCTAACATTAGCTAAACTTACGCTCTCCCCACTAATTCTGCTACCAAGCAGTACCTTAACGTACTCCCCGTACTTGTTCTTCGGGGATCTAAACCCGTTTAGTCTGCTCTCCAGATTGGGACAAGCAATAGCATCCCCTGTATACAATGTATACCGTAAATCCTTATCGATCTCATCGATATCCTCCCCATTGTACAATTTATATCCAAAGAGTTCGAATATACAGCTCATCATAATCAATCCAGTTCCTTTAACTTCCTCACAAAATACAAATGCTAGCATGTCGTTGTTGTCTTCTATTATATTTAGCATCTTTGAGTACTTGCATGAGTGCAAGTGCAGATTATCTCTTGTTAATTTTTGTGCAGCTTCTGCACTGAGTATGTACTTTATCTTATTATCTTGTTTGACTTTTGCAATCTTTGCAAATGCATCAGCACCATATGTTCCATCCCGGAATGTCATTAAGGAACAGTATATGGAGTTTCTGTATACGCTGTCATCAAGATTATTAAGATCTATTTTCCTGTACGCCTCAAGTTGATATCCTTTCATGTAAGAAGGAACAACTTTGACTGAACATCCTTTTAAGGTTATTCCTTCTTCTATAACTCTTGCCATGTGTTGATTGCTATTCAAGTACGATATCCTACCTGCTATGCTTCTTCTGAATTCATCTTCAGTGGGAAAGAACGATGTGTCAAATTGTTGACTACTATGAAGTATTAGATTGAGTGTAGATAGAATCTCTTCGGCTTTATCTATCATAGGAGTTGCACTCAAGAGAAGTATTTTGCAATTTCTAACGAGATGAGATAGTCTCCACATTTGACCATACACAGTCTCTGCATCAAGTTCTGACAAAGAGTGCTTCAGATTATGAATCTCGTCCATTATTACTATTAATAATTATCCTAAAATTTATTAATATTATTATTTACTATTATTAATATTATTACTATTATTAATAGTAATAATAGTAATAATAGTAATAATAGCATTACTATTACTATTATTAATAATTTCCTAAAATTTTGGTATGATATTTTTAGATTGTTTTCTGCCCTCTGCCTACGGTATTCAATTTCCAACTGCTACTTGGACGATTTTCATCCAATTCTTTTCATGAAGGATTTTTGTTTGTCATGCCACCTCTTCAAGTTAAATTCAGACCATTCAAGCTAGTTTTGGATTTTATATGGGGTCCCAATTACAAAAAGAGTCGTAAAAACGGTTCACCGTGTTGTGAATTTTGGAATTTTTTGTTTTTCCTACTTACACTAAATTTAGGCCATAAAAATGAGTTCTATTGCATTTGAGCTTAACTAAAAACAAGAAGCTTACCAAGTCTAGTTTCTACTCTAGTTTGAATTTTTGGAAAACTTTGAAAATTGAGTGTTTTATTGGAGTTACAAGTTCGACATGTATTACCCTGGTGTAAGAAAAGAATATAAATTTAAGTACACATATGATTTTCATTTACTGTAATGTTCTTCATTGTAATTTACACCTTTGGTAAAAAAATTGGAATTTTTGAGTACATTTTGTAATTGATATGAATTTTCTTTCAAATCATTTTAAAAATTCATAGTAATTTCAAATTTTCACGAAATGTTTTGAAAAATTCATGATTTGAAGTAGACACATGGCTTCATCTACTAAAAATATAAAATTGAATTCTTATCTTAATTATAGTGGCAGAATTGAGTGTGGCAGGTAAAGCATGGTTCCATGGTCATAGGCCCAGGCATTTAGGGGTTAACATTTGACCCCTAAATGATAGAGGGGTATTGGACAAAAACGTAGACGTGTTAGAATATGTGACCATTTGATCTTTGATAAAGTTTGGTCCAAATGAGAAAACGAAAATTATGATGTTTTAAAATTATCTGTACGTTACATTTCCAAAATTAGCTTTAGATCTTCTCATAATGAATGTAGAAGCATCTAACTTCAAAAATTTATCAAAATTACAAATTTTATTCATAGATTTTAAAATTTGGTATGATTGGTCAAAAGTAGACATTGGATACTGACGTTACGAACGGATACTTTATTCATACCGGCCTCGAAAGAGGAACTGAATTTCTATCTATCTATCTATCTATCTATCTATCATCTATCTGGAGAAGGGGAGTACTCCCTATCACTTTTCCATTCACTTTTTTTTTAATGAAACGTGTTATCAACTATAGGTTGACTTTAGAGCTTTTTTGAGACGTTCATGGCCTCTATCTAGAAGTTTTGTATTATCGAAGTAGACCACTTTGAAAATTCTTAGAAATTACAAATTTTATTGAAAAAATATGAATTCATATTGATTCGACTCCACCAAGATTTATCTTTCTCTCAAAAATTGTAACACACTTTGTATCTTCTTCAAGATGTTCAAATACTTAACCCCTAACTGTCTGAGCGTTCATTTTTTGGACGATGTACAAATTTCATCCATGTTCTCTAATCCGTTGTGTACTTTTGGCAGTGTGGGTTTTTTACTCTAGATTTTATGGGAAGTTAGCTTCATGCATGTGTGATCCGATTAGAAAGGGAATGATTTGTGAAATCTTTATGCCTCATTACATGTTGTAGTGATTCACCCAAAATTACAAAGATTTCAATGTAAAAGTGCTCTTAAAAAAGTCAACTCATAAAATTAAGCAACCAAAAAATCTCCAAAAATCACTAACTTAGTGTGTTACATTTCAACCAATCACAACAAATTTCATCCACAGATTGTCAATATCTTATTCGTAATTGAATTACAAAATAATTATGAATTTGAAGTTTCAAAATTTATACAAATCTTGGTGATAGCAATCATAGATCTAACTGTATAGATAGAATCTAAAATTCATAATGTAAAACTTTTATTCATACATCAAGTTCAAAATATCCCTGTGAGTTGCATTTTATGATGCATCTTTGCAAAACTACCGAATTTGGAGAGGGCTCTAGGCATTTAGGGGTTAATCCCTAAACGCTCAAATGACCATTTTTTGGTCGCTGCTCGAATCTAACGGGCTGCCCAAAACAAAAAAAAAACATGTTTTTAAAAATAAAATAAAAAATACTACATCAAGTCTACTTTCCAACGCAATTTGAATTATGTCAATCCAAGTTAAACTCCCCCCCGGGAGAGATTTTCAAAGTCAATCACGTCAACATTATCTTAGTGTTATAAAATTTGCTATTTGGGGAAAGTAATGATGTTAACTCCATAGTTTCTTTTTCTTTTTTGAAGTTTACAATAGATAGACCAATTTTAACCAATCGTGCTAAATTTTAAATTTTAAAAGTGAAAGTTATAATTTATACAAATTTTCAAGGGTTAATGCTTTTAAATTCATTAAAAAAAATGTTAAGTAATTTTTGGAAGTTTGATTGTACGGATAATTTGTAGACTACATTTTGTCTATTGAACCAAATTTCATCAAACATATAGAAGGCACATATTATAACACATCTATGTTTTGTCAAATACCCCTCGGGCTAACTTAGTCTACTATATAACATAGACCATGCATGTATGCGAGGACGGTTCCATTGTTGAAAGTGTTGTACCAGACTCCAACACAACAATTTTTAAATGTATTGAGAGATAGAATATACCGTACATTTATATACCAAATCAAGTCATTGACCAATAACATAAAAAATAAATACATAACGTTCTTCATACCTTGCTGGACTACATCCTTTTCACTGTAGCAACATTGTAGAGAAACTACTCATAAAATAATTTAACTCTCTAACCCACTTTGTTTGGCCCAGCTGAAGTTAGAGAAAATTCTATAACATTCAGTAGCCTTCATGTCCACTGCCTTTCCTTGATGCACTTTGCTCATCACCTTGAACCTCCATCTGTCCACTTAACTACTGATGAAGTATTGTTGGGTGTCAAATGTTCTACACCATCTACTGTAGAGCCAAGACAAGGACATTGCATGCTACTGAATGTTACGTTCTCTGCAATTCCTATGATCCCCTAATAGTTTCTTGAGATTTAAAGATGAACTATAGGGGGGCTGAAAAATGTTATGGACTAGGTAATGTGCAAACAATCCTGGTTACAAGAAATAACCTTATCGAGCCACGGGAGTGGCGAGACAGGTTATTTTCACAACCAGGGGCTGCTTGCACATTACCGGACATAACGTGAATGGTTGAATCTTGTTCAATCTTCTTCAACAATAATTAATCAAGGGTCACAAAAGAAAGACATCATAACTTCAAAGCACCCTTGGTTATGGGAAATAACCTTGTCCTTCTTATCCAATGGTTTGCTTGCCACCTCTACAATTCTGGGCTGCATTGACATTACGTAAAAAGGGCCAGATAATGTAATAACCTGTGGAAACCTGAGATAGAATATTTCCTCCAATTCTTGTGCAAAAGGCTCCAAGAAGGCAGGAAAGGCTTACTCAAACTTGCACAAAAAATTGTGATAGTTGGAACTAAACCCAATGACAGGATCTTTTCTAGTGTTAAGCAACACTATGACCCCAAAATATTTTTCAGATTCTGGCCCGGAAAACCCGGGGTCCCCGAAATACGGAAAATCCGGAGGGGGGGGTACACGTAGGATTTTCAAAAAATAAAATGAACGGGGGCCACGTTGGCTCACAAGGGGTCCCTGACAGGTGATGTTGATGGCCTGCTTCGATGGCGATGGCTTCGGGAGTGGTCGATGCCGATGGCGCAGGTGAGCGAGTTCCTCAACGTCGATGGCGCAGGGAAGCGATCGGGTCGATGGCGCAGGTGAGCGTGAGTGGAGTTCCTCAACGTCGCAGGGTTCGGTCGCAGGGTTTGAGGGTGAGCAATCGGGTGGAGTTCGCACGGTTTCTGTGTCTGTGTTCTTTCTGTCGCAGGGTTTCTTGTGTTTGGTTGTTTGAGCAGGGTCGCAGGGTTTCTTGTGTTTGAGCAGGGTCGTGTTTCCGGGCGTCAGTCGGGACTGAGCGATTTGTACCCTCAGCATTGCGCAGGGAGTTTGAGCAGGGTTTCATGTTCTGGGTCGGGAGTGTCGTGAGTTGAGTTTCGGGAGTTGAGTTTCGGGGGTCGCAGTTGAGTTTCGATCTGTCGATGGGAGGCAGTGAGGGTTTTGGTCGGGGGTCTGAGAGTAGAGATCTATCGAGGTTTGTTCGAGCGTTCTTGTGCTTCGGTGAGCAATCTGTGCGCAGGGAGTGAGCGATCTTGTTCGAGGGTTTCTCTAATTCGGTGAGCGATCGAGAGTGCAAGTCTGTGTGAGGGTCGGTCTTTCTGCTTGGGTGAGCGATCGAGGCTGCAGGTTGAGGCTACAGATCGAGGGTGCAGGTCTAGAGCAGGGGCGATCTGTTCGAGGCCAACAGACAGATCCCAGGTCAGTTGTTTGTTTTTTTTTTTTTTTTTGGGTTTTTTTCTTTTTGCTCTTCATTCAACTATGCTGTGCATTTCTGGCTAAGTGCAGGCACATAAACAGAGACGGCCTAAAGTATGGTTTCTACAAGCCAAGCACTGAAGGCTGCAACACGGAATAAAAAGGCTGCAGCCTCAGATGCATTGGTTACACAGCCACTGGATACACAACCCTAGATGCCAGAGCCAATGCCAGTTATTATGAAGAAGACTACGAAAGTTTCAGTCTTGGCTTCGAAACTTGGGGCATCTTCCAAGACCCCTGCAGGTTCTCCATCAAGCTCTCCATTGAAGAGAGCTGCAGCTGTATCTGCTAAGATAGTTGCAAGTGCAAAGAAGCATGCAGGCTCTCAAAAACCCCCAAGAACCTCCAAAAATCCCAGCCAAACTACAAAAGCTCCCAAAGTTGGAGAACCTTCTACGAGTACAGCTGCAAAAGCAGCAGCTGTAAGTCTCAAGAAGCCACGTGGTGCCTATCGGATAGCTCTGAAATCCTTGGATGTCAGCGTGACCATAGCTGTGGGATCAGCTGACATTCCGTTGCACTTGCTTGCAGTGGTCGAGGATTTCATTGAGAAATAATGCATTTCCGGAATCTGTTCCATTGAGAGAGGAGGTGCTCTTATGAGACTCCATTTTCAGATGGTGATTCGAATCGTGTCCACATCAGCCATCATGGTTAGTAGGCTGATTAAAAAGTACCTTGGATAGGATGATCCAACCACAGCCCCACCTGGTCATCACATAGCTCAAAAGTGCTTCGTGGTACTGGTCTGCACACATTCGTTGGAATGGTTGGTTACTGTGTGAAAGATCGCGCTGAGGATCATTTCCAATTCGTTCACCGAAATGTGACTGATGATATGATTCAGGAGGGCATTGACAAATATGTCAAATATGGCACACCGTTTGCAAAGAACCGAGTTGTTCTAACCCATACAAATCTTGTTGAGAAGGCTGCGGTGTGGAACCAGTACAAGGGGAAAAAGTTGTTGGGAAACACCCTTCCCGGTGTACTTCTTCAGATGCTCAGGAGCGGCACTTATCTTCCCTCTGCTTCGTGGGTAGTACTGGTACGACAGGGGGGCATGGATTATACAAGAGCTGTTGTTCTCTGGAAGTGCATGATATCTCCAAGCACTCTTGAAATGGATGATGTATGCCAGATTTTCTTTGAGAACACTACTCCAGACTCGCGGCTTCGAGACTTAGGGAGGCAGCAGCTGGCCACGGATTTGGACGAAGCACGTGAAGGTGCCATGCATGACTACGGTGTTGACATTCAGGATGAGGTGCCGCGGGCTGTGCCGGACACTGTTATCACAATTGATGATACTCAAGAGCTGCAACGAACACCACAGCACGGTGTTCCTGTTCACCGCGAAGAGGTCTCACATACAAGCATTCACGGAGCTGGCGGATCAAACAGTGGATTCACACCGATGTACATTCTGGTCTTTATGCAGGATCGTGGCGTTGATCATGGATTTTAGCTTTCAGGTTCAAAACATATGTGAGCAATTTTCAAACTGTTATTTTGGAACTCTCTTTTGTATTTTCTTTTGTATCTTGGTTTTTGGTAATGTTCATGTACAAGGTGTTTGTAATTCTGTAATTTTTGGGGTTTTTTCTAATTTTGGCTTCATTTGATAATTTTTGGGATTTTTGGGGCTTTTTTTGGGGCTTTTATAGGATTTTGGGGATTTTTGGGAAATTTTGGCCTATTTTGGCCTATTTTTCCAATTCTGGCTTTTTTTTGGGTTTCGCCATGTGGCACCCCCTCAATGGAGTCCATGTGGCACATGAAAAATAAAAAAAACAAATCTCTTTGTTTTCTCTCATTTTCCCCCTCCTCAGCATTTTTTGACACTATGTGTCCTCAGCATTTCACTATCTCCAATGTTCAAAAGTCACGATGTTGCATTGTTGTTGTCCATCCAAATTGCATAAAAAAGGCAAAGCTACAACATCAACTTGCACATACACTTGAGAATTCTCAAGTGCATAGAACTGATCAAAGACCACAATTTGGTTAACCCCTCAAGGACCAGGGGGTGTTGAACGTAGCTCTTGTTTTCTTGACTAGCTCTTGTAACAAGCTCAATTCCTCATTGGTGTGGGGTAATTTTGGCGATCGGCACCGTCGAAATTAAAGAATATTTATGTAGCTTTTGTATGAAAAAAGGATCGACAAAATCGCACAATTTTTGAGAAAATGCCATTGTTGATAAGATTGATGTAACTCGTTCAGGGTATTTTGTACACATGCTGAAATCGGATTGAAAAGTGCTCCAAAAATTCTGAAAATTTATTGTGCATAAAAATCATCATTTTAAACATGTAATAAAATTTTCACGTAATTTGGAGGTGTGAGGAAGAAGATATGAGGGTCTGAAGTAACGCCTACATAGCCTCCTTGCAACTCAAAAAAATCACCAAAAATCGCACATGTCATGGATTTCCGATCGGGAAGTACCTACAGATTCAGCTCTCAAAAAGAGCTAGGGTCTCTTTGTTGCTCATCCTACAATTCAAAGCCCAAGAACCCGAATTTCCTCACGTTCTAGTTCCAGAAGTCGCGTGGGGGCCTTACGGTCTTTTAGGGGTTAAGCACTTGAAATAGACAATGCACTCAAAAAATTAGACACCGTTCATGTGATTCTGAAATCATCATTTGAGTACATACGATCATTTGAGTCGCGAAATCGACTTACATCTCCAGTCTGGTGATTTACATAGTTACCGCCGTATAACAATCTGAACATACTCAAAAGTTAACCCTTAAAGGGCTGATGGGGATAGTAGATACGTTGGCCTATATTTGACATTTGTTAAAAATAAAAAGTTCCAAATTGAGACCCCAATAGCTCATTAAAATCATTTCGACGTGAATTTGGACTTCACTTTTGATCTTAAACCCATAGGAGGTGTGGAACCATGCTAATTGATGTTGATCTTGCCAGGATCGCTCTAAAACATCTGTGCACATTGAGCATTGCAAGCCTTCATGTTAGAGCGTCTCCTGTGGTTTAGTTAAATATGCCCCTACACAGGCAAGTTGCAGGCACACTCAACCACTCAACATGTAGAGGGCTTGGTTGGTAGGAGGTAGAGCTCATAGGCCTATGTATTAGCCCATAGGCCTATGTGTTCTACTTTTGCAGTTGCCTCTTTCCACTCAGTTTGTGCCATTTGGAGCCCCTCCTACATGCAGTGAGGTGAAATTCTTAAAAAGGCATTCCAAAACTATAGGGCCTTGGTTATTTTGTGATGATCCCTGTTGAACCGTTTCCCTCATGAAGTGACTGACTGCTGGACATTGAAAAGTACATGACTTTGAATGAGTCATTTTTCTCTCACCACCTCCAATTACTTCAAAAGGATTATAAATACATCAAGCACTCTTTGCCTCTACTCATCATTAATAGATTTTCCAGAATTGTCTACAAAGGCTTGAGTGCCCTAGTAATTGCCACAAGAACACACCCCATCTTTAAAGTGGTGAAAGTGTTTTGCATCCCTAGCCACACATAAATAGTTAGAACGACATTGTAAGAATGATATTATTCTAGAATGTGGTAAGACATTAGAATGTCATTTTGATGTGTTGAAACGACATTAGAATGTTGTTATGATGCAATAGAACGACGTGGTTAGAATGACATCCACTCAATATTGCTTTGAATGTTGTTTTAAATTGAACATTCTCCCCAATATTGTGCAATACAACTTTTGTGAGTGTTTCTGCAACAAGCTTTTGAGCAAGGGTGTGACATTGGAAGGGCAATGACAGAACCCCGTGATTTCAATTCGCGAGTAGAAGGCAGCTATTTTGGTGAGTCTCATGGTTTTGAACGTGGATTACGGAATGTACCCAGTTTGTTTTAGATTTTTTGTTTGGTAGCTTTGAGTTAGCAAATCCAGGATTGATAGGAGTGCTTGGTACAAGGACCCGCATCGTTCAATTAGTTGAGTGATTCTGGACTTAGTGAAATATTTAGGTTTAGGATTTTGTGTTTAGCAGTGCAAGTGGATCTGATTAAAGAATTCAAACCAGTTTTTGGGATATTCTCGGAATTGGCTTCCTTCTGTCGGTATAATCCAATTTGATTTGGAGGACTTGCAAGATGGAATTAGGTTTTCACTTTCTGAGGATTTATTCAATCTTCAAATGACGCATTTGTCTCCATCTCCATGCGCGGAATAATCACTCATAGGTTAGGGTTTAGCTATAGCTATTCTAATGTTAGCACAAGCATATTGCTCATCTCACTAGTAGAAAAGATGGCTCTCCCCAAGGACATGTCCAGGAAAAATCACTGTGCATGTGTGGAATTGAGCATTACTTGCTTAAGCATCTCCCTCGGCACTGCCACCTTTTCTACCAGTGTCTCATCTTAGCCCTTTTTAGAAGCACATTTGTGTACAAATTGCTAACCAAAAACCTCTGTGGCTGCTCTTTCACTTTGTGGGAAAACTTTCCTTGTTGGGTATCTTCACCTTTGTAAATTCACTCCATGATCAGTTGCTCATTAACCCCTAAAGGACCAAGAAGTCCAAATTGGGTTTCATGTTTTTTAACAATTTTGAGTTTGTCATATTTGGACTTCCTCTTGTTCAATTTTCTATTATTCTTTTGCAATGATCTTCACTAGTTCTGGTGATATAAAATTTGGTCGCATCTGAATTATATTGTTCACAATACGATCAGTTGAATTTGTTATTTTAAAACTGTGAATCGTGGTCCTTTAGGGGTTAATGATTGATACAACTGCTTGCACTAGATTTTCCACAAGTTGAGGTCATTCATAGAATTCTTTCGTATTCTCGGAATGCTATCTTGGCATTAGTAACATAGCAAAGAGTATGAATACTTTGTCATTCGTCAATGTTGAGAAAACATCCTGCCATTTTGCTAACTCTTCCAATAAATGCTTATCTTCCTTACATCTTACAGTAGAGAGTGGGGACAAAAAGTTACAAAGTCGTCAGGCTGTAATCTTAAACAAGCAGCTAGTCGCGTAGTCTATGCCTTAGTATTTACCCTAGATTTACTTCTATGGCTTGATTATATTGTTCAACCATGTAACTCCTTGAAAACGATGTGTTTCCGTAGTCTCTCCCCTAATGGGGCAGAGACAACAAATCGCAGGATTCATGAGGTTTTTCATATTGAAAGTATGCATTACATAAGGTTCTTTAGTCCTTGTAAGCTGTACCTAGAATAAGAATCGTTGCACGAGAATCGTTGTAGCGGATTATGGAATATTGGACATGTCACGTAATTCTTTACCTAAAGAATGATGGTGGAGAGTTGAAAGTCCACAACACACTAGTAGAAAAGGTGGCACTGCCGAGGGAGATGCCCAAGCAAGTAGTGCCCAATTCCACGCATGCAGAGTGATTTTGCCTGTGCATGTCCCTGGGGAGCGCCACCTTTTCTACTAGTGACAGCCCCGCCTCAAGAATCACATGTTTTAAATATTTTATCTTTCATGCAGTGAGAGCAAAAGGGTGAACCCTTGCAAGGGCTAAAGAACCTTATGTAAGCTATTCTAAAGTTGCACACTATTTTTTCCTTGCAAGAAAGGTATTTATAAGAATATTATAATGCACTCTCTGGGCAACATGAAGATTTTGGAAATGGTGTGAGGTTTTCTGAGGTTCCTCTGAATGGACTGTTTGTAATGTTTGTAATGTCATGATCAAGTCTTTCACAATTATATTAGTGATGTTAGATTATATCATAACTCTAGTCTAAACCCTAGCCATATTGAGTTTCATGCTCTATTTTTTTTTTAAATTGCGTACAATTGAAACAAGTCAATTGCAGGAAGAAAAAATATAGAGCCACCACAGCAAGACCACCGAGGGGCAAAAAAAAACCAAAACTAGCTATTGAAGTTGGTAGTTTCATCCTCTATTTCATTTAATCTTCCTCTTTTGGTCACAAGATGGATTAGGAAAGATTCCAATACCGTGGGAGGGGTTTGAAATGAAATATACTTTTGGATTTGCTAGGTTTGCAACTAGTCTAATGGAACACCTTTTCCTTTATGTTCCTTTTTTTCTTTTCTTTTCTTTTCTTTTATTCTATACATTCTATTCTTGAATTCATAGGGGTTCAATTAGTCTAGAATGCTACAATCCTGGAATGAATCATCTTAGAGAACATCTAAAAATTCAGTTCATGAAAAATCTTAAATAATATTGAAGTAAAAAAGTTAATTTCAAAAGAGCCTAATATATCGAGAATAGTTTGACAGAGAAATGAATAAAATATACATGACTCAGTGATAAAATTCGAAAAAGATTCCATAATCATAAATACTTCTTTGCTCGTTTATCAAAAATTAAATACACAAAATTTGCCAAAAAGATTTTCTGCTTGTGGCTCACTGCTCACGGCTCACAAGATAGCATTCATGCATTTCCAATGATTGTGACCTATCAAACAATACAAATTGTCCTTATAGGCCTTGGCAACCATGTTTCCAAAGATGATAAGTGAAAGGTGTCCTAGCTAGCAAATTGTGACATCCCCAAAGTATCATCGACAAGCCCAATTGCAAAAAACATCATGAACATCAGGAAATTGACAACAGTTTTTTGCATTTCTTGAACCAATTCAAATTATGTGACATAAGACCTAGTGTGAAGCCAAAGTTTTGGACTCCAATGTAGTCAAATTGTTGCCAAATCTTAAATTTTAAAACAACTTTGACTCTTTGGAAGTTTATGAGCCACTTATTTTGTAATACATGTGACATTGTTTCAAACTTGTGTCAATATGAGTTTTCAAGATGTTATGTGTCTTGTGCTTTTGTATTTTGGTTATAGGATCTGTTTTAGACACACATGTTTTTGTTAGAAAAGATATCATGTTGTTGAATCATCAACTTCATAGGTTGTATTTTGGGGTTATAGAGGTGTTAAATTCTTGCGTTGAATACTCTTGACATAGAGAGCAAGAAGTTGTACATTGATTCATTCTTGTCATAGTACAAATTGAGTACCTCTCATGATATTTTGGTTGAAGTAGATGAATTCATTGCAAGCACATTGACTGATGTGCATATGTGGAGTAGTTAATAAAATACAATTTTTTTAACAAAGTATGGATATGTTATGAAGTTTTAAATCATGCTGCCCTAATCACATAAATATTCGCTAAAATACTCCATAATTGACAAAAAGTGCATTCGAAATGATCATCTGACTCGCCTAAAATGGTCACAATATTTTCCTATAGTGAAGATTCTAAAATAGCCGTGTTCTTTGATGTTTTCACACCCAAAAGGTAGATATTCCTATAGTGATCACTATCTCACTTCATTAGTGTCACTTCAAACTTTGACTATGTCCATTAACCCTTTAGTGCCTAGCTGACCACATTCTAGTCACTAAAGTGTCGACTATGCAAATAATAGAAAATCTATGAAGAATTGGATTTTGAATTGTGAAGTTCAGAGTTGGAGATTTATAATAGACATCTTCTACAAAAAGAAATTTTCAATTTGGAGCTATGCAACTATCAAATTAACTATGATCAAAACATGAAAATATTGCAAATACTTGAATATACAATAAATACTTACAAATACAACACATGTACCGTATGCGGTATTTTTTGTGTTTGGAAGTTTGTTATCTTGTTTTGTTTTTTCGGATTGTGTTCTCTTGTTCATGTTCTAGCAGTATATATATTTCGATCTTGATCAATGTACCAACTCCTTTCATTTTTTAACGTATAAATTTTTGTCCTAAACCGTATATGGATAAGTCACTCTCACTTATAAAATTCACAATAATTATGTGTGAGTCCGTTCTTGACATGAAAGATTGCAACGGAGAGATGTTGACATAGGTCATTGTTGAACCTCTTCACTTTCATTTTTGAAAATTTAACCCAAATTCTATTTATTTTTGAAGTCGCACACCTTCTAAAATCTCATTTTTGAGTGTACATAATACAGTTCAAAAACACACTATAATCTTGCAATTCCACCATTGGATGATTCTCTAATTTTGGCAAAATGTCTCCAGTCCAGTTGTTGAGAGTACAATTGTACGGTTACTTTCTAATTTAATCCATTCTATTTTTGATAGTATCAATCATGGTAGAAAAATCCATTGAAATCTAGTGCACCCAACTACAATACCCTAGACACTGTAGGGTTAAAGGCAAGCTTCTATGTGAGGATCGGTAGGGTGAAAGGCACTAGAAGACAAGAAATGAGGTCTCAAGAACCACCCATACTCCACCCATTTCGGTACAAATGAAAAATGTATTCCTAGATTCTCTTGAGTTCACCCATTTCAGTAGAGCTTCCACCTTTTTGGTGACCGACTATCCATACATAGAAGCCTAGCTTAACCGCTAAGTGCCCAAGGGTTTTCTTAAGAAACTAAACATGTTATAATGTTCATTGTACTCAACTTTTATGACTTACAAACCATAAATATATGTAGAGCACAACAATAAGACAACATGCATACAATTTAATTTTGGAAAAATGCTATGAATTGTTTAATAATCAATTTATAAGAATTATCTTTGAAAATTCATAAAAAATGCACGTTTAGTCATTTTGTCTTGGAATTAAGTCTAATAGGTCAAAAACATTGGTTTTACATGGTAGTTACCTTGTTCATGTTAGAGCTAATCTTATTTGATAAAAAACCTAAAGATTTCATTTCAAGGAAATTTTCAAATTTGTGACAATTTGAGATACTGTCACTGGGCGATTGCAAGCTACGGTCACCCACATTTTTTGTCGCAGCACCTGCACCTGCAAACCTTTAAAAATCAATGGAGACAAATATAACAATGATTTTGAGAATCCCAAAATTTTCCTACCTTCCAAATACATCTTAGAATACTGGAAAATTAAAATTTCTTAAAAACATTTGTTGTATTTGTCTTAATTGATTTTTAAAGGTTTGCAGGTGCAGGTGCTGCGACAAAAAATGTGGGTGACCGTAGCTTGCAACCACCCCACTTTGAGGGCTTTAGAGGATATCAATAAATATTTCTTAAAGTCTTTTATTTGGAAAGGTTGATCAATTTGAATATCTACAAGGGAAAAAAATTCACGCTAAATTTTTTTTATTTTTGCATAAGATATGGACATTTAAAGTTGGCTGAAATTTTGATAATCTTGAAATTTTGATGGACCAAATATGGTCGGTTAGGCAGTTAGGGGTTGAGACATAAGTGCCTTTGAGTCTCTTCCTAAATTAAAAAATTTACCCTTTTTGGTTGAAAATTAAAAAAATTTAAATTTAACTCTTAGTACTGCCCGTAAAAAAAATTTAACCGGTCAAGGGAATTATACTGCCCTCACAGATTTGAGCTAAAATTTTCGGGCGACCATATTTGGTCGCTCAGGCAGTTAGGGGTTAAGTCACCTCATTGTGGACCAATTTTTTTCAAAAATGACAATATTTACCTTGACAAGCAACTCCCATTGTGATGTGAACACTGACATGGAATCTTGAATGAACTCTCACTAAGGAGTGATGGAGGACCTTGAATAGATTCTTAATTTACACAAAACCATAATTAGTTCTATAGTAGGCGTCGCTTTTCACTCGGTAGATGAGTCAAATGGCGCCACTTCGCACTCACTGCCCAAGCGCTCAAGACTTGGTGAGTGTGATTCGTCACGTAGGACAAGTGTGTACACTGAACTCCGACACTGACACTGTTTTGAGTGAGGAGCGACGCCTTTGCCAGTAGTGTATGGATTCACTTTCTGCCATGTCAAAGACTTGTTATGCTTGCACCAAGTATCATTTGCATAACGAACAAAAATTTGAAAGTGCAATCAGAATTTTGCACTTTGGAATACAATATGAGGGACATAGATATTCTGCATCCGAATGACAACACAGATATTCAAACATCCCAATCAACACTCTTCCATTTGCCATCAAGCAAGTCTATGCCAGGAATGCAGGGTCGGCAGAAAATAATTCCCCAAAAAAATGCCAAATAAATAAATAATTTATCAAGTATTTTGTCGAAATCAACAAAAATGAAGTCAACAAAAATCGTAGACAAAAAACAAAAGAAAACGTTTAGCCGCTAGTAAAATTCAATGTTAGTTATTAATAGCCGAATTTTTAATAATTATTTTTGAAAGTGCCGACCTCCACGTTTTGAACTTTTATTAAATATTCGACACAAAAGTGCCGACCCTGCCTTCCTGGTACGGTAATATCACAAGACATTGCAAGTTGAGAATATCAGAACACATTACAATCACTTGGACATTCCTGCAATCCCTCGACACGATCTCTCGCACACCCATTCCAATAGTGAGACCATCTGCTCTCACAAAAATGTAAAGAAAGTGCATCAATGTGATGATGCTTTGAATCACTCATAAAATGGGCAAAAATGGGTGTTATATTCAATACAGAATCAGAGTGACAGTCTCATACATACCCGGAATGGCGAGCCACAAGTCTCCAATATACAGATGTGGAGCTCTAAGATAGGAACATTGGCATCTGCTCCGCATATTAATTGGCAATTCCATCCCCAGCTGAACTGTCTAATGCTTCAAAAAAAATGATTAAATCATGTCAACAATTAATCCCACATTGTTGGAGATCAGGCCCAGTGACTTTGGCCAAGAAGGGGTCAATGCGAACCCAGAGCAGGGAGAAGATAGAGGCCAAGAGAATGGACCACACAATGACGATGGTGGGCATGCGGTTCTGTCTGCCCATCAACCCTTTCAGGAAGGGATACAAGTGCACAATCACCCAGAATGCAAAGAAGAGCTTGCCGAACAGAGGACCCCACGATTGATACCCGTTGTTGATGGCGTCCGAGATTCCAGCCACCACGCCTATGAGGTTGATGATGAGCAGCGTTGTAGGGGGGATCAGCAGGGACGTCCACTTGAACAGGTAGAGCTCGCCAAAATCATCGTCGTCCGAAGATTTCGCGGTGACGGTGAAGTTGGTGTCAATGCCTGCAAACACCTTCAAGAGCCCTTGGAAGACCGCAAACAAGTGAGCTGACACGCCTCCTATCACCCAAAACTGCTCGTTCCTCCACCATTCGTCTATTCCCACTCCTGACCACCTCATTTCCAAAATTCCCGTGGCAAAAATGGAAATAAATAGTGAAATGAACCATAAACTCGCAAGGTTGCTTATCTGCACAACATCCACAAGCTCCAAGTTAGAAGAGGACACGGTAGGAGTCTAACAAATCTCTGAAATTTTCGTTTGAATTGCTACCAGGTTCTGATACATACAATGTAGCTCTAGCATGCGACGGGATCTTCTTACTCAACAATATAAAGAGGAGGGCCTCGTGACATTAATCCATAATACACTGTCAGAACTTGTATACTACATAGTGCAGCCATGTGAGAAGTCAAATAATAGGATTGGGGGTGAGACTCATATCTCATTAACCCCTAAAGGACCAAGAAGCCTCATGTTTTTCTTGGTAGGTCTTATGTGAAGTTCCTTTTCTTCAAATTTGTTTCTTTTTGGTCCAACACATGCAATATTCTTCACTGATTCTGGTGATATAAAATTTGGTCCCATCTGAATTATTGATTTTTCACAATATGATCGATTGAATTTTCAATTTAAAATCGTGAATCCTTGGTCCTTTAAGGGTTAACCCCTACTTTCCCAAATGGCCAAAAGTGGATGCTGCCATATCTATAGGAGCTTCAAGGAAGGGAGCAATGTATACTAGAAGGAAGAAGAAACCATGCACTACATTTTTTAACAGTAAAAATATATTTTGGAAGTTATATTAGCTTTTTATTTTTAGTTTGGTCACTTCGGGGTTAAGTTACGTACCGTAGGGATGATAAATTTGCCGGTGAGCAAGCATACTGCTGGAAGAACACAGTAGGCGAGAAGTGGCAAAGAGGTGAGAGGGTAGACAGTGGTGTTGATGTATGCGAGCCTCTCTAAGCATTTTAATCCGCCACCCTTGCCACCACCATAGCCATACCAAATAGGGCAATGTCGACTGAGACAAATCTCGACAGACCCCAGAGCCCAACGCAACACTTGATTCAGACGGTCCGAAAGATTAATGGGAGCAGAGCCCTTGAATGCAGGCCGTGGGGGCATGCAGTATATCGAACGCCATCCTCGGCAATGCATTTTGAAGCCTGTAAGAATGTCCTCCGTCACTGATCCGTAAATCCATCCAATCTGCACCACAAGGACATCATGACACAGGTCACTTTCCTACACAAAAGCTACCGAGCACATGTATCAGTGACTTTTCCTCACAAGTACTAAATAAATGAATGCATTAACCCCTAAAGAACCAAGGATTCATGACTTTAAAATGACAAATTCAATCGAACATATTGTGAAAAATGTAATTCAGATAGGACCCAGATTTTGTATCACCGGAATCAGTGAAGAATATTGCACGTGTTGATTAAAAATACAAATCAATTTGAACAAAAGGAAATTCAAATAAGACCTATTCAAAACTACCAAGAATAATATGAGGCCCAATTTGGGCTTCTTGGTCATTAGGGGGTTAACCCCTAAAGGAAAAAGAAGCCCAAATCGCGCCTCATATTTCTATGTGGCCTTCCTTTTGTTCAAATTTGTTTGTTTTTTACCATCACATGCAATGTTCTTCACTGATTCTGGCGATATAAAATTGTGTCCCATCTGAATTACATTTTTCACAATATGATCAATTAAATTTGTCATTTTAAAACCATGAATCCTTCGTCCTTTTAGGGGTTAATCAAGGCTCCAAGGAAGCATGTTTTCCGAGTCTAACCTCTTTTCCCCATTCTGTTTTGTCTTCGTATCCACAACTGATCACGTGAATGGCTTCCTTCAGTAGGGACCCAGGATTTGCAGCATGGGGCACCCCTCCATTTTCAAGAAGCGTGGAGGCAACAAAGATAGGGGACAGGCCAAATCGTTTCTCAAAGTTCTTCAAAGACATCAGTGATGATTTATCCTCGTCCATTCCTACAGACACACGAAAGGGATCAGAGCTCTCTTCATCCATGTTCAACGATAATAACATATGCATCATGTAATGCCTGCCAAGATATCCAGTTGCAATACCTACAAAAAACAATCAGTCATACCCTCAATGCCTTCTTCAATGTCTTCAAGACTGAAGATGGGTGTCGTTGCAGAGCCCGTTCTTGAAGGAGATTTCTTTTTTCTTTTAGACCTCTCCCTTTTAGGCCCAGTTTTCCGAGTTCCACAGCACCATGCTGGACAAACGCCGCTCCTGTGACCCTTCTTTGAACTGACATCTTTAGGAGGAGGGTCATACCCGTAGAGGGCCTGTCTTCTGAACACGCATCCAGTGCCCACATATACAGGGCCCTGAATACCATCGAGGCCTTTCAAGTTGATCTGCAGGACCCGAATAATCACACTGTAAGTCTTAGCATAACTAATTAACCCCTAAAGGACTAAGGATTAAAGGTTTTTAAATTACAAATTCAATGGATCATATTGTAAACAATCAATAATTCAGATGGGACCAAATTTTATATCACTAGATTCAACGAAGAATACTGCATGTGTTAGTTCAAAAACAAATAAATTTGAACAAAAGGAAGTCCTACTCAAAACTGCTAAAACAACATGAGGCCGTTTCGGACTTCTTGATCCTGTAGGGGTCAATGAAAAAGGTATATGTAAAGCCAGGCATTAATTAATCTATCCCTATTACTCTGTCAGGTAGAATGTTTCGATTGCTTACGTCAAAGAAGACCGTGTTGTGATTGGCGTATCTATCATTCCTGTCAATACCATCAAATCGCTGTGGAAATTGCACATAGCAAACTCTCTTGCCCACGGTTGGATCCATCAAGAAGCACATAGCTTCGCGCAGAGCCTTGCTGTTGTTGATGTAATGATCGCAGTCCAAATTGAGGAAGAAGGGAGCATTTGTAAGAACTGCAGAAACCCGAACCAAAGCGTTCATAGCACCTGCTTTCTTGTGGTGATTGAACCCTGGCCGCTTCTCTCTGGACACATAAACTAGACGAGGCAACTCATTCCCATCCGTGTCAAGTCCACCGCTGTGTCCCAAGAATACCTGATGAAAGCAAAAACGTGAGTAAAAGTATTGCAGTATTCATCTGAACACTTATTTGGCATCATGAAAGACCTCCCTCCCCAATCAGATTGACAAAGCTCTTAATTTTTAGTTAACAGGCATTAGATTCATATAGTCCTCATTTTGTGGAAATGTAAGTTAATACATTGGCAAATATTCAGTTAACATAAATTGACTTGACATTAATTTAATATTGATCTAATGTCCTGTTAGGTTAACATTAACTTCCGATGAATAACTTTTTCAATCTACTGGGGGTATCTTTTGTGGAGACGGAGTGCAAAGCCCGTTCTAAATGATAGGTACCGACCCCACTTTCAACTAAACAAACAACTTGGCTGCTTCAGTAGATGACTAAAAGCCTATCAATTCACCTGAATCATTCCAGGATGATCCCTGGTGTTATTTCCAGGCCAAGGTGTTCCATCTTGCATAGTCCACCCTTCCTCTGGCACTTTTTGGGCTTTCGCTACCAAGGCATTCACCCGCACTTTGTACTCCTCGTATTCTCTCTGGAAAATCGACTCACTTCAATATCAGGGCAAGGGCAACAACTGATCATGGCTACTTTTAGAGCTAACATGTATGAACACAAGTGATTAGTTTGTAACCCAACCTTCATAGCCCTACGCTCTTTGACGAATGTAGGTTGCACTTTATCCTTGAGGTAATCAATCTTCAGAGCGAAGTAAACTTCAGGGGCCCGAGGTTCAATGCTGAACTTCTTACAGAAAGGAACCCACTTTCGAGCAAACTCTGATGTTTCGGAAAGAACTTCGAAAGTCAGCATGGCTGCGCCATCGTCAGACACATAGCAAGAGACTTTGTCCACTGGATAGTCGACAGCAAGGATGGATAGTACAGTATTCGCTGTCACCAGTGGTGGTTCCTTAGTAGGATCCACAGTGCTGACGAATATATCAACATGAGCCAACTGAGATGGTTCACCTTCTTTTTCGTACCTGTGTAACAGGTAAAACCTGGGTTAACCCTTAAAGGACCAAGGATTCATAGTTTTAAAATGACAAATTCAATCGATCGTATTATGGAAAAATATAATTCAGATAGGACCAGATTTTATATTACTGGAATCAGTGAAGAGAATTGAATGTGTTGATCAAAATATAATTGAATTTGAATGAAAGGAAGTCTACATAGGACCTATTCAAAACTGCTATAAAAAACAAGAGGCCCAATTTGGGCTTCTTGGGGTTAACTACCTTGAAGTCATGAAGAGCTAACGACTGTTAGAATCACTTCCACACAAACAAGACCAGAAGAAACACTGGCTGCTTACTATGTATAAGACATTAGAAATCATGGTTCTTCGTGTCATGTTACAATTGTAAGGGACGTAAGACACACCTGAGTGAAAGCCGGTCCAAGTAAGTTTCACGGTTGATAGGCAACCACTTTGGAAACTGGTCAAGAATCCAAGACACAGCAAACCAGATTTCGCAGATTACAGAAGTTAGCCACAGGCCATAAGCTTCAGGAACCGGGTTCAATATTCGATAGCGGAAGAAGAAGGCGATCACGATTAGACGGACCACAATTATCATTCTGTAGGGGTTGATCCTGCTTGACGGAAACGGCACTTTTCTTGACAATGGTTGCCTTGACTCGTCCATTCTGTGTCCAGAACAAACCACATGTTCACACTATTCTGTCAGCTCCTTGTTGATGACAACCAGTACATACTTTGAGCATTGCCAGCAAAAGCCAGGACCTCCAGCCATCTTCAATCTCAAGTCCGTCTGGCCCTATACAATATGGACGAAAGTTGACTGCAAGGAGGAACATATCCTATTGTAGTAAAGAATCCAGAAACCCATAGTACTACGCAACCCTTCAGCTTTTATTCAGAAACTAGAGACCCTGATACATGACGGAACAATGAGTCTTTCAATGTCTAATCCAGTCCCTATTTACGCTCATGTCAAAGAGATTCTCTGCTATTTATTGGAGTCTTACATAGGCAAGTCAGGGCCATTGAGGTCGCCGTCATCCTGATCACCTTTTCCACTGGCTTGAAGGTGACCTCCCTCCGTCATCATCATTTGCAACTTCCCCTGCCTCAACTTCCAGCTATCTACCCTTTCCTTCCATGCAATACTGCCGTAACCATATTGAGCAAGATCCTTAGTTGGATCCATTGGACGAGCTTCCACTGCAACATGAGAATAAAGAACAACGTTGAGGAGATATAATCGTGCTCACATTCGTCACCTTGCATAACCATGAGGATCTTCTGCAAGTCGATAATGGTCATGTCCACACAAAACGCAGACTAGCGATGAAGCGTTGCATGAAAGAACCAGGTAGACTAGGAAATACCTACATTGCACAGCTTAACCCCTAAAGGACCAAGAAGCCCAAATAGGGCCTCATGTTTTTTATAGCAGTTTTGAATAGGTCCTATGTAGACTTCCTTTTATTCAAATGTATTTGTCTTTTGACCAACACATGCAATGTTCTTCAGTGATTCCAGAAATATAAAATCTGTTCCTATCAGAATTATATTTTTCACAATACGATCGATTGAATATGTCATTTTATAACTAGGAATCCTTAGTCCTTTTAAGGGTTAATACATAACTGGTTCACATACCTGGGATTCCACCTTCGATGTAAGGAATAGGGTGCACCCTCTTCCCGCCCCCTGTACTCGGAGGAAGAACAATAGCATGATGTTCGGGTGAATTTGTACTCGACTCACTCATTCCGGAGACCTGCATTACAAGTAGAGTTAAATTCCTTCTTTCGAGTTTCAAAACAGTCAGAAACCAACTGTACTCACGACATTCTAAAAATCGTTTGTATTTCATCTAACACGGTGAAGTGATGACAGGCATGCAGGGTTTGGAGCCTCACCATGTGCCCGTTTGTAAGAAGGGGATACTGAGGCCGCATAGGTGACATCATCACGTCACTATCATGTCCATAACCCATGTGGGCATGTAGCATCTCCTCTGTAACTTTGTCCTGCTTATCAATATCCGTGTAACTAAACTCATTCTCAAGGTCATCAGTGTCCTCCTCTTCTTCATCGCCATTAACTCGTGGACTACCTTCATGATCAGCAGGCGTCGATTGCGTCAGTAACTGTAACTCATGCTACTTAGTTCAAAGTATCCAATTGGGACCAATGACACCGTTTCTTCTACTCATTAGAGAAGAGAGGATAATAAAAAATTTAGGGATCTTATATACTGACCCCAGTTATCATCATCAACTCATCTACTCATACACTCGGTAGGCCTTTAATTAGCAAGGTGGCTGTAAGCATGACTTGACTGAATCTCTATAACCACTAATCTTTAACCCCTAAAGGACTTGACCAAGAAGCTTGAATTAGGCCTGCATCATGGTTTTTTAGCATTTTAAGTAGGTCATATGTGGAGTTCCTTTTGTTCAAATTTATTTGTGTTTAGATCAACACACGAAGTATTATTCATTGATATAAAATTTGGTACCATCTGAATTATATTTTTCACAATATGATCGATTGAATTTGTCATTTTAAAACCATGAATCCTTGGTCTCTCCTATCTCTTCAACCTCCCACTTTAACTGATTGCATGAGAAATTCACACATAATGATAAAGATTTGATCAAAATACATTTGGCTCTTGTATCTCTTCCTCGGGGGGTGCACTGTACTAAACATGTACGAGTATACGTGAGTGCACAGAAGGGGTATTAATTTGAACACTACCGTATTACGTATACATACAATAAACACGTTTAGAACTGAAAATATTCACGTATACTTACAGTAAACATATATTTAAAACAGAATACATCTGTATACAAAGGTATTTTAGACATATAGCTTCTCGTATACAGGGGGTTTTTAGAAGGGGTCATGAACGCACGTGATTCTCAAACATAATGTAGAGTGCACCCCCCGAGATCTCTTCAAAGCCCAATGAAAGCACAGAAATGCTTGAAGTGACTCAAATAGGACTCTCTACCTTAGAGGAAGATTTGTATCTCAGACGAGAAGACCAAGATTTCGACGATGATTCCAAGCTAGTGAAGCAATTGGTTGGGCTTGAAGAGAACACACGAAACAATACCTCATGCGTGTTTCGCAGAGAATGAAGGCAGCAAGACCCGAAACCCTAAATAAATCCTATGGAAATGTCAATGGAATCGATTGCGCACAAACCTTTGTGACGTTTGTAGCGGGTTCGGCATTGCGGGCAGGACTGATTGCCATCCTTGCGCTCGTACTCGTAGCAGGGGCGGCAGACGGGGAACCCGCACTCATTGCACGCCACGAAAAGCTCCCCGTCAATCGTGATCCCCACGTCGTCTCCACAAATCTGACAAATGTGGCTGTTGACATTGCCCAGGGGCTTCGGCTGCACAATCAGGACCAAGTCAGAAACCTTAACCTCCTCTCCTTTCTGTCTGCATTTGTACATGAGTATTGCACAGACCTGTGGTACTCTTTTCCACATGGATACAAACGCGCTGGAGAGAGACGACACAGTAGTCTCTGAATAGCACGTTGCAGGGCGTATTCAACGAAGTAGACTACAGCGCTAAGCGCGCTAACTTGAGTGCTCATTGTGAAAAGGTATTCCGATTTTTTGCAGTTGAGAATACATTGTAAACAGGATTTCCGACGATGGATCAAAAACAGAAACGAGCACAAAAGTGGTGGACGTTAGGCACGTTTCAAGAACCCCGGACTAAGTTATCTCCCTCTCAGTAATAAGTTTATTATTGCTCGAGCTCTCACACACACAACACATTGTCCATCGTCGCTTGCCCCAGTGTTTTATGGAATGAGATACGGTAGACTTGAGACTTTCTTGGTCACAAAGCTCGGACAGCGTAACTATTTATCATTTCAATCAAACCTCTCTGTAGACTTAACCTTTTGCAATTCTATCGATTAAAGAACGGCGGGGTCTCCCAGTTGTCCCTATCCTACATTGCTTTTCTTTCACGCTTCTCTCGACACACTCAATTGTGAGAAAATTAATTAGTGACAGATACATAACCAGAGCTGCAAACATCTCATGCACCGCACATCGTGATCCCTCAATCTCATTAAAACTCTCTCCCCCTTCGACTCTGGTTGCATTGCATTCAAATCCAATAGACCTGCCGCTCCTGCTTGCAAAACTCCAGGGCTACAAGGCTACTAATGCCATTTCCTAAGACCTCTCGATACGTGCAACATCACATCATCACGCGTTCTCTGCAACTTCCGAAATATATAAACCCTTGATCGAAAGAAAGAAAGAAAGAGCATCGAATAAGAAAGGCAAGAGAGCACGAACCCCATCGCCATCCTGCCGAATGACAACAAGCTCATTCCGGTTGTGAGAACCCGCCACCAAGCCCGCATAGGCCTCCATGCTTCAAAATTATTTTAACGCAGACCTCCTCCTGTTCTCTCCACTACAACCTACTCCCGCCCCTCGCCATTGAAACACCAATTCAACAACAAACAAAGAAAAAAAACGATCTCCTCGCTCGCCTATACCCAAAACCCACCGTTGAACGTCACCTCGCATGACAATGAAAGACCCATTGGAACTTGGGCGCCAAGGGTGTCAGACGTCGTTGGAAAAGAACAGTGAGGTCGTCCATGCCAAGCTGCAGAGGAATAGGTAGCAATGACAAAACTAATTGACCGATTGATATAACACCATTAATTTTTTATTATGATATTAGTGCATTGATAAATGGTTTGTTTGTTGTTGCCATTGGAAATTGATGTTGGCTGTACAATGGCAGACATGTAGCACTGCGAGTGGGTTTAGAGAGGGAGCAGCCTCGACTTGCAGTGACGAAAGAGATCCGATGGCGCCGCGCCTTTCTGTACTGTACCCTGAGCTGGCCTGGAATGAAGGTGGTGCTAATACGGAGGGAGCGCTACCAACGACGACGTCGCCTCGGGGAAGGGGAAGAAGGCTCTCATGGGCATTGAATTGAAGGCGCTCAATCCCGCGCCATTCGTGACAACGATTCTCTTTCTTAAGGCCGGTCCTTATAGACTTTGAATCAAAGCCAATTCTTTGGTCTTTGAGGGCGTGAAATCTAACCCCTAAAGACCCATGGTTTTAAAATGACCAATTTAATTGATTTCATTTTGAAAAAAAACACTACAAGGAGAAGGCGTCGCTTTTCACTCCGCAGGTGAGTCAAACGATGCCACTTTGCACTCACTGTCCAGGTGCGCAAGACTTGGTGAGTGCGATTCGTCACGTAGGACGAGTGTATACAGTGAACGCTGACACTGTTCTAAGTGAGAAGCGACGCCTTTGCTAGTGATGAAAATTCAGATGGGACCAAAGTTTATACCAACATAATTAGTGAAGAACATTGCATTGTTGGTAAATTTGAATAGAATAAAGTCCACATAGGACCTAATTCAAATTGTTGAAAAAGAATGAGGTCTAGTTTGGGCTTCTTGGTCCTTTTGTAGTTAAATCCATTAGTGGAAATCACAATGCACAATCAACCCTATCTAATCACATTGTACATAATCATGTACGGTGCATGAGCATGAAATTGTGTATGTGAAAGGAAGATGCCAAGGGTTACAAGACTTATTGCCGGGTACTATACATTGATTACCAAGAGTCCTTCTCCAACCAACCTAGGAACCATGACTTGGCGATCATCAACATAATAATCCTCGTTTGATACGATTACAAATGATGCAATTACTTGATAATGGCTACTGTGGGTTACTTTTACTGGTTTCTAGTTACTAAAGTGTCTATTCCCGGAAGGGGAGAGTAGTCTTGTACCAATGTTCCTTTGTCCGGTGGGCATTGGCTCATTGTCAAGACGAACAGACACTATATTCACGCCGGCCTCGCAAGAGGACCAGAGTTTCTATCATATCATTATCATCATGATTACCAAGAGAGTCCTAATTGTAAGATGAAGGTACCTTAAACCGCCCACCCCTATCATGGTCCCTATAGGCGCCCTAGCTACCATCATCCAAAAAACCTAAATCCGACCGCTTGTAATCCCATTACAAGTATCCAAGGATGACAAACAATACAGTAACAAATTGTGACGTCTCCAAGGTATCATCAACAAGCCCAATTGCAAAAATCATCATCAACATGATGACAGTTGATTTTTGCATTTCTAAAATCAATTCAAATTATGTGGAATAGGACCTACGTGTGAAGCTGGAGTTTTGGACTCCAATACAGTTATATTGTTGCCAAATTTGAAGTCTTAGATGACCTTGGCTCTTTGAAAAAAATTGGCCTCTACTTTTGCAATATAAAGGAACATTATTTCATATTAATATCAATATCAGCATTTGAGATGTCATATGCATTTAATTTAGGTGTTTGGTTTTTTAATTTTATTTTACACTAATGTTTTCATTAGAGAAGATATTGTGTTTAGGTCGTAGTCATAGATTAATGATCACCTATTGTACCTATAATTCAATCCAAGCTTGTAGACTATTCCCTCTATCCAGAATAACTATCCTATTTTTAAAAAGTTCAACTTAACGTTGTTTTGCCATTAAAAAACAACCAAAAAGTGGACAAGATGTTGATAACGTTAGCTCTCGAAGGAGTGGCTCTTTGTGGAAGAAAATTCATGATAAAACCCATTTGAATTCTGAAAAGTCATGATTCTAAATTGGAACTCATAAGATTTTAATTCATTTGAATCCTGAAAATTAAACCTAATGAGTTGCAATTCTAAATTCTGAAGATTCAGGATAAATCCCAACTGAAAATCTTATGAGTTGCAAAATGATCTACCATGTTTGAAGTGGGCAGAGCTCATGTTTGAAGTATAAAGCATAGGACAATTATTTTCGGACAAAAAATGTCAAAAAATAGGACAATTATTTCCCGACAAAGGGAGTACGGTATGGACTTAACCCTTTAAGGACCGATTGACTGTTATGTGGTCGATTTCCACTAAATTCATGTGGTACCCAACCAAAAATTGAAATTAGGAAATTACCCCCAAACAACAAAGATGCATGTCTAAGATAGGAAGTGACTAGTGTTGATTGCCGTGGAATTGGAGCCTTGTAATGTAAGATATAGCCTCAAACGTGGTAGATACATGGGCACACCGTACTGTAATCTATAATCGTCTGTTTGTTTTGAAATTTGACCCATCTGATAGAATGCAAGCCATGCAATCTGTGATAAAAATAAAAAAATGAGTTCATTTGACACATCTAATTGCAGTGTGCCCAAACATGCGGTACCCCACTGACTGTGCTTCATGTAATTCAATCCTCCACTGTAATAATCTACCAATCTATACGGTTGATTCCAACTACATTCTCGTGACAAACACAAAAAACCCTCGTTCTGTACGGTCAGATCTACTACTGTTATCCCACCATTGCCATAATTCCCTGCCGACCCCAACCACAACCACAACCACAAAATAGGGGGCCGATTTACACTCTGCTCACAAAAAAATCACTCACACTGAAGAGCAATCCTTGCTTTTCTGAAGAACATGAACAGAGTTACCTTGCAAGTGATGTCCTCACATTCAAAATAATTGTAACCACAGAATTGGATGCCCCGGGCCCCAATCACCAGTCAGAAGCCTTGGAAGCTGATATTTAGACAGCAGTGTCAAACAATCAATTCGTAGAACAGTGAACAGGCAAAGATCCAATCTAATAAAACAACCTTAACGCAAAAATGACTGATACTCTCATTGCTACATGCAAATAAGAAAGCTACAATAGCAATTGAAATGAACAGAACGGATTAAATTCAATGGTATGACACTACGAGTAGTACAACGTCAAGAGTAATGGAAGGCAAATATTTCCATGAACCAATTCCTAAATCCCACATCAATGCCCCGAGCTAAAAATGAGTCGGACAATCCGCTGGTCTAGTAATCAAGTGTTCACTTGCATGCTAGGGTCCATGTGAAATCAGTAAGTTCCCTCTTCACAACTCTACAAGGTCGCACTCAACTAAGTTATATTTTTTTCTGTACAGCGCAGATGACACTAACCCTCAGAACCGCTCTCAAATGTGGTGGGCTTACTGACACAGTTGTGCATTCACCGCAGACCAAAAGTAATGTAGAGAGCACATCCTTCACCTGAGTTCTGGATTGCTGTCATTACTTGGGCATGAAAAGCTGAATTGACTACCTTCTCGATCTACCATATGCTTGATCACATATATAGCAGAAGGATCAGAACAAACTAAGATGGTAAATGGGACAGCACTGATTCACCGCTTCAATCTGCCAGCCTACAGGCAAGTAACAATATCTGCATAAGACATATAATGATGAGCTTGGCAATCACAGATCAATCCTCACGTTGCTCCAGCATGGATTGCCCATCAGCCTCAAAGGATCCACCCCACACAGGATTGTTGCAGGCTGGGCCTCCGCGAATGCGCTTTTGCAGGTGCTCCAGACTTGCCACCCGTTGCATGGAAGGGGTTCGTCCCATTTTGCCGCCAGTGAATCCCTGCTGCTGCTGCTGCTGTTCATGCTGCTGCACTACCGGAGCCTGTTGCATGTAATGCGGCCCATTGCCCCCTGTTGCATACGACATGTACCTGGAGCCAGTGTGTGGCATGTCCATTTGCCCGTTGTTTGTCCCAGGTACCATACTTTCTGCGACCTTGAGCTGCACATTCATAAGATATCACAACATGTCAGAAACGTATTCATGATGGATCAATAAAATCGTTCTTCACCCTCAAAGGCCCAAGAGACCATTTTATGGTACATTTGGGCTACGTTTTTCATGCCCATTAAAATAAGTTACCTTTGTATGGGTATATTACAAATTAAGATCAATACTACCGAACTTTTTTAAACCAATACTCCCTCTGTCCAGAAATAATTGTCTAAGTTTTCGGCATATTTTTTCCAGACATAATTGTCCTATGTTTTATACTTCAAATGTGAGCTCTGTCCACTTCAAACAGGGCGTACGATGAGAGTGACAAAAACTACATACTACCATTTTTTGAGTACTGAGACAGCTTCTTTTTAGCAAAAAACAAGCGTTAAGTTGAATTTTCTTTTAACCAGGATAGTCATTTCCGGACAGAGGGAGTAATCAAAAAACCATATCTTAAAATTAAGTATTATATTTTTTGGTAAGCGATATGCTTCAAAATGGATTTGACAAATTAAGATTTATAAATGGTTTTCAAAACTTGACCATGCGTGTGGATAATTTCTAAATCATAATTTGTTACATCTCTTTTGATGCAAACTTTTAAAAATTGTACAACACAGATTTTTATCGCACAGACCCTTCAGGCGTTTAGGGGTTAATACAATTTTGATAACTATGGTAAAGCATCGTGAATTCACCTTTGCTTGTAAAGATGCAACATCTGCCTTCAGCACACGATTTTCCATGGCGGCTTCTTGAAACTTGAGGGTGATTTCTGTTACCCTCTTCATGATTGTGGAATTCTCAGCCCGCAACTGAGCAACCTGGAGAAACACACAATGAAGTCACATTATTTGGGCAGCAGCATGGTAAAAAATATATATCACAACATTTGTACATTAAATCTTCAAAGAAATCTACCCTTGGAACAGCAGCACTCTATTGTAAGCATACCAACTTCTAGAATAGGATTTATTAGCATCTGATACCTGTGTCTCAAGTTCAGACAGATGTGCCTGCTTTCTCCTCCGTGATCGTCGGGCTGACTCCCTGTTGGAGAGCATCCTGAAACACGGGTCCCGACAACAATTTAATCAGACCGTGATTGCAGACAAAACCAATTAAGCACTCCGATATGGATACACCAGTGAGGCACAATGAGATACCACCCTTACAGATATCAACTGTGTGCATCTAGTAAGCCTCCAGCACCTGTAGGTGAGCCTGATTACAAACTAAAGGAGGGATAACTCGATACTAACGTACACGGTTCAGAGATATAGATTCGGAATCTACATCGATCACAGCAGTAAAACTACTGCCAAGCACATGAAAATACTTGTACGCATTCATGAATTTGTTGTTGTTGTGAAAACCGTAAGAACCCAAGGTTTCCTCTTCCCGGTGCGAAAGAACACGGTCTTCGCCAGTGGTCTCAAGAAGCTCACATAAGAGAGCTAGTAGAAGTACAACAAAATCAAGAGTTGAAATGATCACCTCTTCACACGCTTAATATCACCCGGTTGCACATTCTGACCCAGCTCCGACTCTTCATCTTCAGAAACGTCTGAGCCACTCGTGATAGCTCGAGCTCTGGTTGGGGGAACGATAGCCCCATATTCAGGCTTCGGAGGCAAAGCAGGTATCCCAATTGGAGCCCCACCTAAAATCACCCAAGAAACGATTAAACAATTTCTGATATAATGAGAAGATGAGTACATTCACGCGATGATTCTTACTCTTAAACCTAGAAAGGGAATTAAACACCACCTGACGAGGGCAATGAATCGCTAACAGACACAAGCATCCACTCTATCAGAATTACAAATGAGTGCATCATCTTGTCATCTCCAATGACCCCAGCACACAAACAAAGACCCATCAACAAATGTTCCAATAATTAGAACTTCCAGATTACTCATGGCAGGATGCATAAGACACGGTCAGTGAGAGCTCAAAACTTCACCATAAGCTCCAGGAGTAAAGCTTGACTGCGAGCTTGGTGGCTCCGCGTTCGCTCCTCCAGCAGCAGACTTCAATTCCAAAAGAGCAGGGTCAGATAATGTCAAACAACAACTACAACCCTGCCTCATCGTAATTATGCATTATTCCGCATATTGATATGATATGCATAAGTTTTTTTTTTTCTATTCTAAAATCATCGATTGAAGCCTATATATCATAACATTCAGTAGCATGCAGTGGCTCTGCCTGGCCCCACAGTAGATGGTCCAGCATATTCACACCCAACAGGACTTCATCAGTAGCTAATTGGGCAAGTGGAGTCCCAAGGTGATGAGCAGAGCGCATGAAAGAAAGGCAAAGGGCATGAAGGCTACTGAATGTTATGATGCATTTGAACAGTCATGATGCATTTGAACTAGTCGATACAGTGCGCACCGGCTAAAACTTGCAAGTCTTGCCACTGCAACTGTCCTTCACAAACTTGTACCAGTGTGCTGGAAGATGAGTTTGCCACAACTTAAACAGAAACTGAATGGTAAACTGTTATGAAAAGGAGCGCGATCAGCTCACCCGAGAAAGGGCAACAGCCGCACAAGCGATATCCAGTTTATGCTTGAGAAAGTACTCGTATTCCTGCGGGCTGTTGGTGGCAGTGGCGGCGTTCTCCACCTCGTCGCGAATTCCTGAAAATAGAGGGTTCAAGGCATCGCTGACCTCCTCCTGATCGACCACGCCACTGAGCGTGCGAACCTCCAGCTTGGGCAGCACAAACGAAGAAGGCTCAGGCATCAAGACCTCGTCCGATCCTTGCTTGGAAAGGTTCGTATTCTCGGAGGTTTCAGGCGATTCAGGGCTGGCAGGACTGGCAGGACTGGGAGGGTCCGTGTCGTCATCTTCCTCATCGTCGTGGTTGGTGTCCCGGATGCCATCGTTCGTCATGAACCGGCTCTTGGGGCGCGCATGAAAGCCTCCGCTGGCTTCACTGTTTACTTTGAGAAACTCCTGAAATGCATACTCCGATGCAGAACGGTTCATGCCCCCCCTGTCCACCTCGATCGTTCTAAGGGACTCCACCATGGGGATGTGCGTGTCCTCATCGTCCTCCACCTCTTCGGGAATTGCCGACACCACCGGGGGGCCAGGCTTGGGATCTCCACCCTGCGTGTCCAGCTTCCAAAATGTGCCCAGAATGTCATCCACGGAAAAATTCCGCTGCATCTTGTAACTCTCTGAAAATCCTCACACGAAATTGTTCCGTTCCAATCTCCTCAACTAATGAACAAGGAACTCCAAAGAAATGGGTACTCCAAAAGAAATGGTTCCACTCCGGCTAGAGATCGACACACGAGCACATCGATCGTTCCATCTCCTTCGTGCTTACAGACCCCTCACACGGAATTGTTCGGTTCCAATCTCCTAAACTAATGAACAATCAAATCCAAAAGAAATGGTTCCTCCCTCTCCGGCTAGAGATCGACACACGGGCACATCGATTGTTCCATCGTACAAACCCCTCCTCTGCTCCTCACGGCCAAACCTAAATCCTCTTCACCGCTTCAAAGAATAAGATCCTTCATAGAAAAAGGACCTCCGCATTCAATCGATCGATCAGTCACAACCCCAACGACGAGAATACTTTACCCTTACTACACGATCTGTTCTCTAAAAAAACAATCAGCATTGACTAATCGAGCGGAGCTTCCGATGCCAACTGCTGATTCTGTTCCTGCTGACTAACAATAACCCTTGGAGAACGAAATTTCGCGTGGGAGACAGATCGGAGAACACGCAAAGGCGAAAAGTGTGGGGTAGGAAATAAAAGAATTGGTTGCAGCTGAACGCAGAGGTATATGATACAACACACCTGAGAAGGGACTAAGAAAGAACTAGTGTTGTGTGTGTAGAAGTAAGCGAGAGGGTGGTGGCGAAACTAGAAACGACTGACGCTATTGTTGTTGTTGTTGTTGTTGTTGTTGTCATGATCGAGACGCTACCACCAGCTTCGAAGCCATGTCCCCCCGGTCAGTCAATCGGGTGGCTGAATGCAGCCTCGGGTACTGTTGTTGGTTCCGCCAGAACTATTCCCTTTCCCCCCACCTTTGGCTGGCCCCTCCGTTCCGTCCGACTACTTTTAGCTGCCCCGGATCTTCCGGCCAACGTTAACGCATCCGTCAAAAAGTTAAAATGGCGCAACACCGACCGCTCACTAATCAGCCCTCCGTCACTCCATCGCCATCACTCGATCAGTCCTCTCTCCATCACCAAACCAAAAAGCACCTCGGAAACGAAAAAGTCGAAACCCTAGACTAAGAAAAAAACTATCAAAAAATTCAACTAGTGGCAAATCACAAGTTCTCAACCAGTTGCATTTCCACCAAAATGAAAGCAGACCTCGAAAACGAAAAAGCAAAAAACCTATTACAGTATCCGAATAAAAAAACGAAATTCAACCGAGGCTCCGGCCCGAAAAACTTATACGGCAAATCTCAATAGATTCCGGAAACGCCAAAAATAACTCCGAGTGAGCGGAATTCTCGGGAGCGGGTGAAGACGAATTTTCTTACACGCATGCCCTAGAAGGAAAAAATGGAAATATGCATAAACAATGAATAGACCGGCGTCTTCAAGCTCTCCGTCTTTCTTCTTACATTCCTCTCAGTTTTGTTTTGTGTTTTTTTCCTATCAACAAATTGACATCAATGCAACTCACTCATCATCTCGTAAAAAGCGGGAAAAAAATCATCTGTAAGTGCATGACTCCCATTGTTGTTGTCTGAGATTAAACCCCAGCCACTCACCGGGGCTTCGGGAGCGAATCAATCCAATTGCTGCAATTGAATCCCCCTAAAAACATCCTGCCTGTGTCAGTGCATGGAGCCCCACGGCATCGCAGCTACGACAGCAACAGTGGCGGAGAGGGAACTGCGTGCTGTGGATAGGGGACATTCTTCACAACGCGGGCACAGGGTTCTCTTCTTTTTCTTTCTTACTTTTTTCTTTTTCTTTTATTGGCCATGTATCCTTATTGGTGGCTGGAGCTTCTCTTTCCGCGTCCCTTCCGAGGCGTCCTTTGTTCCTCCTTCATTATTATTCCTTCTTACCTTTACCTTTTTGCGGGTAAGTAAATTCCTTTTTTTCTTCCTTTCCACAGTCCCATTCAATGTCTGGGATAATCCGACTGCTACTGTAGTAGTGTCCTAAAATCACTTGATCAAATCAGAGGCGGTTTACACTACGGGCCAAGAGCCGTGACCAAGGAAAATGGATTAATTCCATGGTCACACTTCATGGTCACACTTCAAAAAAATGTAATTTTTAAAGCCCTTGGGCCTCTCACTAAGTGTAAACCGAACTTGGACCGGGACTTAAAAAATAATAAAACAGCATTTCAAGCCCATGGTCTCCTCGTTCGGCAATGAGAGAACCCTTTTTGCCTCTCTCACCACAAAATTCGGGGGACCCTTCAACATTATCCACTAGGCCTATTTCTAGACCTTTTGAGGACCTCAACTCCTTTGGTCACTTTTCTTTTTTCCTTGTAGTGTAAACCCAAGTCATCCCGGGACAAGTTGATGGAGCCAATCACAGATTTTAGAGTTGCATGGGACGAGTTCTTGGTCCGTAGTGTAAATCGCTCCTCACTGATTTAATCCTTTAATGCCCCGATTCAATATTGTTTTAAAAAATTCATTATAAAACTTTTGTTAAAAAACAAAAATGAACCTGATGTAGAGAAGTTGTAAATGTCAATGTGAAGAACACATTTGTAGCTCTGTTGGATTCATCATATTTCTTATCAATAATTTTAATTAATTTTGCAAGGTGTTCTCTTGAAATTTAATTTAAAATCCCAAATTAACACAAAAAAATAGAAAATATTGTAATGAAATTGAAATAACATGCACTACGAGATGGTATGGTTTTCATTATTTGATTATACTTATTTTGGAAAATCATGTTTAAGGTCTCATTTTTGAACTAATAATGAAACTTAACATAAACCAATTCTAATTTGTTTTTCAAAAAATAATAATATCTTATTTTGAAGATCCATACTGTACAAATGATAGTCAACTAGCACAAGAACCAAAATTAATTAGGATAGATGAAACTGTTCACGTATGTAGTCAAGAAAATAGTTTGAATCTGTTTATTGTCCACATAGTGGACGAAGGCGCCTCAAAGGGTTAAAATTTTGAGGTATTGTTGTCCTTCAATTATGACATGTTTGCAAAGCCCAACTTTCAAGGTGGAAAGTATAGATTATTCACAAAAATGACTTGTCACATGTGTATTCCTTGAAACAATAATATAATAATATTATGCACTGTCATTATATGAAGGGTAGGTTGTTACTCTTTACAGTCCCAAAGAGATGGGATATGTGAGGGTTGGCCGTCTGGTTGAGTGAACTTCCAAAATTAGAAAACTCCAAGCTTTGTACACCGAAATTAGACAACTTTAAGAAGAATGAATCATCGAGTCCCAAAAGAAAAATAATGAAACACACTGGCAACTTTTGGAAGTTTATCTCAATAGAAAAATCATGTTTTTTGGACCCCTAAAAGACAAAGGAGATAAGGGCAAAACCTAAATGTATTATAAAATTTTACTTCCACAACTTTGATAAAAGGAGTTTGATCCAAAAAAGAAAATGAGAAGCATGATGTTTAGTAATTATTTGTACAGTCAAACTTTCAAAAAATGTTTTAGATACTCACTTAATGAATTTAGAAGCATTTACCATTTAATATTCACCAAAATTACAAATTTTACTTTTAGAATTTGAAATTTGGTATGATTGGTTGAAACTAGACATTCTATTTTTAAATTGGAAAAATATTTTTTCAAAGAAAAGAACATCATTAGCTTCCCCAAATAGTAAATTTTATAAATCTAGGACAATATTGAGGTCTTTGTCGTTGAAAAATTCTCTTCGGTAGAGTTTAACTCAGATCGACATGATGCAAATTGGGTTGGAAAACAAACTTGATTTCCTATTTGAAAATATTTTATTTTTTATAAAAATATATTTTTTGTCCTAGGCACCCCTTAAAAAATGAACAACGACCATAAAATGCCCGTTCGGTCATAGAGGGGTTAAGAGAAGATGGAGAAGACAGAGTTTAATAGATATTATAGATAAAAGACTTAGTCACTCTAAGTATAGATAACAAAAGAATCTTCATTACAAGAAATATGGGGTTGTAGAAGGCCCCGAGTCATTGGAAAGCCTTGCAAAAGGAAGGGTAAGAAAAAAACCATGATAAATACTCCCTCAGGCCCGCTGTAGCACTAGCTGGCATTGTTGTTATGTGTTTTTCTTTTTGTTTTTTGTTTTTTGTTTTTCATTTTATAAAAAAAATTGTATCGAGCCCCTTTGTTGCGTTACAAGCGTTGTGGTGGGCCTGGTTGGAGGTCTTTCTCTTGTTTTTGTTTTTTTTTCTTCTTAGTATCAATTTCAATGTAGCAATGCCTGTGTATTCGAACATAGTAGCTCATGGTTGGTAATGCTCATGGACACAATTGGTCAAGAAGTGGGCATTTTGAGGGCCTCTTGCAATCCCATAGTTCCTCTAATGTGGCTAATTGAAGCCTCGAAAAGGTGAAAGGATATTATAGATAAGAAGTTTAGTTAACCTAAAAACCCTTGATAATGATGGTATCCATACTCATGAACATATATAGGGATATGTAAAGTGAGTGGGCCAATAACCGACGTCGACCATAAAGAGAGTCTTATAATTACTTCATGAATGGCACTCCACTATGCCCAAAACAAACAATCACTAAAATAGTTTAGTGATTGTTGACTTTGAAGCACTACTTGGAGTCACCTCATTTGTAGGAACTATGTTCATTCTAAGTCACTTTATGATCCTTTAAGGCATATTCATTGTCAATTTCAACTAAAGTCTATTGTCATAAATAAGCAACCTAGACCTTGGACTTTGAAAATTCATAATTTATTTAATATAACTCCAAAAATTATGATTAAATTTGGAATGGATTTAGAATCATTTAGCAAATCCATTCAAACTATCACATTGTACCTCAAATTATTATAAATAAGCACACTGCTTAAAGTTTTGGTTTATAGCCCACTCACCTTACTACATCTAACATGTGCATAAATAAACTCAAGTGAGGAGGGACATGTTCTGTTTTATCATGTATGGTTAGGAGGAAAATCTCTTAGGTCACATCATTTGGCGTTTTTTTTCAAAGATTTGTCTTATTGTATGATTCTAAACATCTTTAGTCATATATCTATCCATGGCTATCGTTGATTGTATTTTCATTCATGTCTACCCTAATTCTTTATTGAGCAGACAAATCATTTTCTCCAAAGTGCCCAAAAATGTTGTCATGCAGACATTTATGAGCAAACAACCTTTGGCCGTTGGCCTCTATTGTAAAGGCTGAGAGGTTGAATTTATATTCCTTACCAATCAAATTGATTGAATCTTTTTCCTCTTGGCAATTAACGTCTAAACATCCAAGTGAGGTCTCCCACGTAAAACTGCCTCATTTTGGTTATTTTCGTCGGTGATCTCTAATGCATTTCAAATCTTTTTTCCCCATTCCAACTGTAGGGTCTTGTACTCTTATGCATTATAAACCATCCCTTGAGACTTCAAAACATTTAACAGTATGGACGTTAAGATAATAGCAAATGAAGTTGAAATTTTGAAATTTTAGGCCTTGAAAATTTTGGGCAATCTTGCTTTGATAGGCTCCTAAACCAAAAAATAAAAAAATAAATTGAAACAATGTACCATTTTTGACTATCCTCAAGATGAGGTACTTACAAAGATGCATGACTTAATTTGATATGATGTTCACTGCATTACCATTCTTTCACAGACCTTGTAATAGGTGGGAGTACAAAGGAAAGCAAGAGTTTTTGGCAAAATTGGATTATCCCCTCGGGGAAGTCACTTAGTCTGAATTTTGAGACACATGAGCGAACACAAGGTATTTAATGGTGGCTATGAAATAATTTGAATATTATACTATTTATACTATATTTAGGATATATTATAGGAATATTCGTAAAATATTCTCAATTTGGTTTTAAACAACTTATATTACTTCTATAAATTTATAAATTTTATCTCGAATGAATAAAAGACACTCAATATAAAAGGCCAAGAAACTTCAACAATGTAAAAGTCCTTGAAATTTTCAAAATTTCAAAATTTGGTAACAATATTTGTATTATCTAAATTTTTGATAGTGACTTCCCTAGGATTATCCCTACAACTCTCTTCCAATTAGAAGAGCTAACAACTCATGACATGCAACCCATGTGAGTTGAATAAAAGTTCCTTTGAGGTGCCCAATGAATCTCATTGGCTTAAATTTTTTAGCAAGCCCATTCAAAGTGTTGAAACTGATTTCAACATTGAAGTGTTTCACTTTGAAAAATTCCCTAAGTGAAATTTTAATTGCATGAACATAATTCCAATAGCATTGGAAAGATGACTTGTTTACTTATGACATCGTATTTTTTATTTTGAAAAAAAGATATTTTTTAAGCCTAGGCATGACCAATAATACGTAATTTACAAAATGCATTGTTTAATGAATATATATGTGATGATTTTCTTAAATTGAATTGGATGAACATGTAGAAAATATGAGCGCTTATATCTCTCAATACAAAGTTCTCCTATGCATAGGGAAAAAGATATAAAAAACATTTTGTGAGTTATAGATTATTGATTATTTAACAATGTATTGTTTTATATGCATGATTGGATGCTAAATCTTTTAGTAATTGCAATGAAATTGTACTATTATTTTTAACTCGTGCTAAATATTTATTGTTTTGTAGCAATCTTCAATATAAAAAATAATGATAAGATTATATAAAGATAATGGAAATAATTAATGTTGTACATATATAGAGCCATAATTCATATTTTCAACATACCCATAATTCTTAAGAATTTTCATGAAATAGATAGAAGTGTATGAAAGTTAATGAGGTTTTAAAAGAGCCATATTAATTTTATTTTTAAAACAAATAGATGCTTTGTTTCTATTGCACAACAACAAATTCCAAACATCACACTAAAAACAAAGAGAACACGTTTTCAGTGCTTCCCTGCAGGTGATTTTTTGGATTTTCTTTCAGCAATATGTAGACTAGATCCTATGCTCCTATCAAGCATGAGGTATTAGCCTTCACAACTTGCATCTAATTGGAGTCAAACCGCCGCCATCATTAGTGCTAATGAGGACACCTAAGGGAAGCCTACTTCCAGTTGTCACCTAGGTAGTTTAAGGTTATCCCAGACCGTTAAATGAATCCTTTTACTAACATCTATATTCATGCGTGAAAGGATTTTTTATTGCAAAATCTATATATAATTTTTGAATCATAACACCTCTTGTAGTGTTTTATAGCAAACATTACAACAAAATATAAATTCATGAATACCATCACTTCAAGTTAACTCTTACTAAATGGTACTCAAAGAGGTATAGAAACATAAAGAACCCCCCCCCCACCCCCCCACTTCCTCCCCCAATTAATACTTTGATTAATCCCCTACTTTTTAATTCTCTCTGTAGCAGATTTTTTTTTTTGGCATCATGGTGCCAAACTCAAGTGTTGTGGCACAGTCACAGTGGTCTAAATCTAGAGGGACCACTCTCCATTGCATGCATGGAGCATTGCTACAGTGCAAAAAAGAAACCCTGCTTTGTAGCGTGGCTTTCTAATATAAAACTTAAATAAATCTAGAATAAGTTGCCAGCTAACATCTATTGTAAAAGGCTAACTATATAATTTTCAAAATCCAAAACTAGTTTAAGAGATAATTTTATAAAATAATAAGAATACACATCAAAATGTAATTTAGAAAAAAAATTTGAATACATAGACATCAAATAAATAAATAAATTTCACCAAAAACACTTACATAATTATTTTCGATAACTTTAAATGATCAAGTTTCTATACTTTCACTTTATAGGCACCATTAGTTGTAAGTTGTTGTCGTTTCATTTACTAACTTTTCTAATATGTTTTATTAATTTAGAAGAATAATTTTTCATGAATCATTCATATGTCACCTTTATCATTATTAAATTATTGATTCTTTTAGTAGGAAGTTAAAAATACAAATATTATTGCAACAACATTGTTATAATACTAAGTCTATGCAATTTTTACAGATATTGCATAATATATCGATGTTGTTTCAACATTGTTTTAGCATCATTTCAATACCTATTGAACCTATGTCAATTTATCATCGTAACGATGGATGTAATACATTTGACATTAAAACTCTATCATTAAATCATTGGTTTGATGGTTATTGAACCGGTGCTAAAACGACGTTATTTTTCTTAAACATATATTATACTTAAATGATGTCGTTTCAACGTTAACTCATTATTACCAATGGTATGATGTCAAAATTATGCTAAATCAATAAAATACAAATCAATGCTGTTGCAATGCAAATACGATGCCCATTGTTACGAAATTTATCCAATACGTTTCCAACACCAAATTGATGTCGATGTTGTATCGAAAACCGATAGGCATAGATAAACCATTGGAAAAGTGTCGGACCAACCATAATGGAGAATTCAGATGTATATGTTGAAACTAAACAAAAGCGTACATCCAATTGCACTACCCCGTATCCATCAGATGTGTACACAACATGATAATTGTTCCAAATGTTGCATAGTATTGTTAATTTCGGAATTTTTTTTAATTATTTTCCAAAATACCTAAAACCTTACAAATTAGTTTCTTAACCCTTTAATGCCCATGTGACCATAATATGGTCACCAACGGATGTTTATCTTGAATAAAAAGAAGATATGTTGGGAATTGCGATTTGAATAGAGAGGTTTGGATTTGGACGTGAACATCACACACTTTTTGCAAAAATCCAATCGTGGTTTGGAAAAGTAAAGCTCCTTGAATACCTAAGAATACAACACAAAATACTACAAATATCATCAAACCACTGCAATACCTACAAATACAATGCCATATACTATGTGGTATTTCTTCATATTGGAATATGATTTTGAGATTTTTTTTGCCATCTATAATGAAGATATTCTCTTTTGTTTTGTAATTGCTAATTTTTTCATAGCACAAATAAAATTGGTGTTACCATTTGTGTATAGTTATGAACACAAGTGTGTTAAAAAAAAAAGGTTGGAATTGTAAAATTACCTATAATTCTTTATTGATTTGCTTAGCACTTGCTATATGTTAATTAGAAGCTCTCTATACACCACACCTCCAAACCGCATCAATTTTATTTGTAGAAAATATCCCCAAATTCTATTTAAGTTCAAATCTAGATACCTCTAAAAATCTTGCCTAACTATATACAATTATAATTTTTGATATAATCTTGCAATTCCACCTTTGGATGATTCTCTAATTTTAGAAAAATGTATCCACACTAGTTGATAATACAATTGTACAGTAAATTTTATTTGTTCTATTTTCGATAATATCAATCATGGTGGAAAAATCCATTGAAATTTAGTACATTTAGCTATAGTACCATGGGTACCAGAAGGTTAAAATAAATAAGAATTGAATAATTTTTTTCCAAAATTTGAGATTTTGAAAATAGCCATATTTTTTTTTATGAAAATGGAATAAGTATTTTGCAAACCTTGTTCATTTTTTGGTACCCTTTTCAAACTGATAAGGTCAATACCATCAATTTATATATATTAAAGAAGGTAGTTTGTTTTGTTTTACGGTGTTTTGTATGTTAAGTTGAGATCTTCCAGACTATGGGGCCTCTGAGCACGTTCTTAGTATCGTCAAAAAGCTCTCAACAAGAAGGGGTGCACCGAAGTTGTTTTTTGACTTTAGAACCTATGGTGTGATGGTTATGGATTTTTAATTGAATCTCCTCACTATAAATTGAATTAAATCAAGAATAAATTATTCTAAAAATAAGATATAAAATAAAAGCATGGCTAAATTGGAGGAACACTTGGGCAAATGGCACATGGACACACTACCGTAGAATGGGTACTTGGAATGTGCAATTAGAGAGTGCATCGTTCTCTTCATTGGGAACATAGGAGAGCGAGGGAAGAGAACAAGACCCCAGACTCCAATCACTCGGACCACACCAGCAGTGCACTACCCCGATTGCTCTGCGCCTGCCTCACCTTCACTATCGTCGCTGTTTTTTCTCCCCCGATCTGGCGATTTTCCGTCACAGGTTCGTTCTGCTCCCTTCACGCTGCTGCCGTTTTCGTTCTCTCAAAAATTTCCAACTTTTAAAACTTCGTTTGGTGAGCGGAGGTTTTCATTTGCGCATTTCCGCCATTCATTTCTAGGAGTCGTATTTTTTTGATTTTTTGTTACCCGGACGCGAGTTTTGCCATCTATGGATCGAGTTTTATCGAAGCAATTCTAAACTGAGTTTACAATCCCGCCGATCGGCCTAATAGGATACAAAACTGTAGGATATGTTGTTCACACTCTGTTGGTGTTTAGGGTTAATTGAGTGTCGAGGTTAGTTCTAGATACTGCGCATGATAGTTTCGTTCACGCGTCTGCCGTTGCGAATATTTTCGTACTTTCTAGATTTCGTCTGGTGAGCTGGGAATCGCATTTTTTTGATTTTCGTTTTTATCTGGATATGATGTCTGTACTGTCTATGGATCATGCTGTATAGCAGCGAGTATACAATGCCGCCGATCGGTTCAAGATTGGGATACAGAATCGTAGGATATGCTTTTCACAGTCTTTTAGGGTTAATTGAGTGTCAAGAGTTTTAAGGTCATTCGAGGTTAGCTCTAGAGATAGTTGCCGTTGGAAGCTTTCTAGAATTCGTCTGGTGAGCTGAAGTTTACTTGTTTTCGCCATTCATTACTAGGAATCGCATTTTTTTATTGGTGTTTTTTTCTTGATATGATTTCTGGATCGTTTTGTAAGGTAGAAATCCCTTACTGAGTGTACAATGCCGCCGATCGGCCGATGATTCACGATTAGGGTACATAATTCAAGGATATGTTGTTCACAGTCGCTTGGTTAATTGAGTTTCAAGGGTTGTGAGGTCTTTTGAGGTTTGCTTTACATACCGCTCACGATAGTTTTCTATGCGGAGCAGAGATATTTTGTTCTCAGGGTTTGCTACTGAGTCATTCGTACTATTATGCTGTGAACGGAAGGTTTGAAGTTTTCCGTGGTTTAGATTCTGAGCTATTACGTTGTTCTGGTGACCGAGATTGTGCGTTGGTAGCGCAGATTTATGATTCGTTTGTGAAGGAAATCCAAACCTTGGGGCCTCAACGACGATCAAAATGGCGCAAGACCCGGGGGCATCGCTCATGGATTTAATTACCTCAGATCCCCCACCTCCTGGCAATCCAACCTTTCCTCCTCTTGGCAAGGCAGAACGGCCGTCTAAGAATGTGCCTCCTAGAAAGTCAAATGTGCAGATGACGCCAGAGTTGTTATCATCGATCAAAACGTCGGTGCCTGGAAAGACCGGGCTTGGCCTTCCAAAACAAAAGAAGAAGGTATCCCTTGCCATTCTTGCCTTGTACTGGGATAAGTTTTCTGTTGATGCGTTGTCTAATCTCCATTTACACGAGGTTATTTTATTAGTTTCGATGCCTTGTCTTAACCCTTAAGTTCCTGAGGTTTTTTGCTACAAACTAAATGTGTTATAATGTGTTTTATATGAATTTTTTAAAGTTTGTAAAATATGAAAGTTGTAATGTATAATCCCTCATCTGTATGATTGAATACCATTAAAACCATTTAGATTTTTTTTATAAATAACTTCTAAAAGAAGACTTTGAATATTTAAAAAAAAACATTATTCAATATTTTTTGTTGAATTAAATTATTATTACTAGATAGAAGTTTATTATCACATAGATAGAAGCTGCCAAGATTTAGAGTTTATAATTTGTCAAAATGTCAATTTAACCCTTAAACGTCCTGATTCAACACCTTTTTCCAAATGTTTGATGAAAAACAAAGATGGAGTTGATATACAAAGCTAAGTTGAAACTGTCAAATGTGAAGATCACATCTGTATGGTTGGATTCATCATATTTTTTATTAATATTTTAAAATTAATTTTGCAAGGTTTTCTCTTGAAATTCAATTCATAATCCCAAATTAACACAAAAAGATTTTAAAAATATTGTAATGAAATTGGAATAACATGCACTACGAGATGGTATGGTTTCCACTATTTGATTCTACTTAGTTTGGAAAATCATGTTTAAGGTCTCACTTTTTGAACTAAGAATGAAACTTGACATAAACCATTTGTGTTGTTTTTCAAAGAATCACAATATCTTATTTTGAAGATCCATACCATACAAATGATAGTCAACTAGCACAAGAACCAAAAGAAAATTGGATGGATGAAAACTGTACAAGATGTAGTGTTGAGAAAGGTTGCAATCTGTTCGTCGTCCATTATATGGACGTAAGCTTGTCAAAGGGTTAAACAACACTAAACAACACTACGTAAGAACAATATAGGGTGAATAGTTTAAATGAGACAAATTCCAATTGGTATTTAACCCTAAAAGGATTTAGGGCACAGTAGATACGTTGCCGTATATTTAACATTTGTTGCAAGTAAAAAGTTCCAAATTGAGATCCCAATAGCTTTTAAGACCATGTAAACATGAATTTTAACTTCACTTTTGATATGAAACTCATAGGAGGTGTAGAACCATTCCAAATACAATGAAATACGGCCGTATAATACTGGCCGGAATGGCCAATCTGGACCTTTAAGGGTTAAGCATCTTATTAACCTTGTGCTTTTAGCCATTCGTACCAAAATTCAAAGAAAAATAATTAATTTTGTATTTTTTTTGAATTTTGGAAGTTTATTAGTTAGATATTATATATATAATAGTATATGGTGAATTTTAGGTATCCATTTGTATCGATTTGATCTAAAATTCAAAATTTATAATCTATCTTTGTACGTCCATACAAAATATATTCTTTATAATTCATTTTTTCACTCATTTACATATTTGATACTTTTGTAGATTGTTTCGACACCTACACTACCCACTGTTCTTTAATTTTTCTAAATTTTTGTGAACACAATTTTAGTGATCCAATGACATATCCTTATAAGAAATTTGATTCTAAATATGTTAGGCCCAAGAACACTCAATTTGGACACTTCTAACTCATTTTACTTTCTATTTTTGGAATGACCACTTTTGGGCCGCCTCGGCACTTAAGGGTTAATCATTAGTTTGTTGATCATTTAATGCAATCAGAGTCATATAATCAAGAAAACAACGGACTTAACATTTTCAGCCCCACGATGTTCTCTATGTTCGTCGTTAATCGTTGTGAATGAACTAGCCTGTAACGTTACAGACGGCGTCACTTTTATGAATCGTGTTTACCAGGCAGTGGCGAAGTTCATCCAGGTTTTTGAAGCATACATGGAAGAGACGTATTCTGGTGTATCAGTTGAATGAGCTTAACATGTTTGCGGTGAATAAACTTCTTTTATGCAAAATTGATGGCATTGTTGGTGACGGACAGGCGTTGAATCAACCTCATTAGACAATTGTTGACTACTAGCCTCCTATATCGGCGTGTATGTATATTTTGAATTAATTTGCGTGACAATTCACTTTACTGTGGACATTTTATGTACTTGCAGCCAGTCTCCTACTCACACCTTGCCAGAGCTCTTCAAGAACTTTCAGCTTCCGCTGATCAGGTCTGTGTTTGATATTGTTATCGTCCTTCTATCAAAGATTGCATGCTTTCAGTTTTTATTGCTGAAATCTAGTTGTACGTGATTGCAGCTTTCTATGTAGGAAGTCAAGGGGCTTCTTGATTTCTATCGCTGAAACGATAAGAATAACTAACTCGTTTTTTGGTGCTCTCTCAGAAAACGGCTGCAAAGCAGCTTGTGCACCAGGTGTTTCCCAAGCTTGCCGTTTACAGCTCTGTCGATCCCTCTTTGGCTCCCTCCCTGCTTGCGGTATGCTTCTCCACTATTGCCTTCTTCCATATCTTAGTTCTGAACTTTTTCAACGCCTTTGTTGACGTTTTTTTTCATCCCCATTTGAATGCCACCTTCTGTTGCTCGTTTGTGTATGCAACATGCTCACTTGCTTGTTTAGAAGCGGCTTTGGGCTTTATGTTGTACTTATCCTCTGTATCCCAGGCTTGAGCTGCTTCTATTAAGGTTTTGACATTGGTTCTTGAGTGCGACTGACCTGGATATTGTAAACTCTCTACGACATGTTCAGCTTCATCAATCATCAGAAGACAAAAGCGTATTGCGCTATGTTTACTACTTCCTTGCTAGACTACTGGCAGAGAGTGGTGCCCAAGGTGTTACACCTGGGGGAGGATTACCAACACCCAATTGGGATGCTTTGGCTGACTTGAACCTTGCTGGAGGAACTGTGGTTACACGAGCAGAAGTTGTGCCACAAATTATTACTCAACTCACTGCCGAAGCTTCAAACGCAGAGCCTCTACGTAAGTAAACCGTTTGAGATTGGCACCATGTAAACACCAATTCGTTTTCAAGTACGTCATCTCTTTCTGGAATTTGATAGGTTAACTTAATATTGTAATTAATTGAAAAAATAAATAATGAATCAGGACTTGACAGATTTTCCATCGTGGTTTGTTTTTTCTCTGCAGTGCATCCTCGGCGTATTGCAGCTCTTAAGGCTCTTAGTTTTGCTCCTACTACTAGCAACGATGTGCTAGCCACCTTATATGAGATTGTGTTTGGCATCCTGGACAAGGTCTGTATCCTTTCACAAATGCTTTTCTCATATCATGTGCTGTTAGTGCTGTTAGTGCTGTTAGTGCTGGTAGTGCATGTGTTCTTGTGCCTCAGAGCCCTTCTATGTTTGAGTTCCCTCTAGTGGTAAGTGGCTCCTTTTCAGTGGGTTCAGAAGAAAAAGATTCATGGTTGTTTGATCATTTAGTCAGTTATGTCAATATTGTTTAGCTACAGAAAATTCCTTATATATTAGGTGGAAAAGCAACTTTTACATTTGCTTGGGCTGGTGTTGGGGAGAAGCATATGCATGATTGTATGCAGATCCGGTTTTCTTTTCTTCTCCTCCAATAGGCATGTGACAGACAACTGGATGCAGGTTGCTGACGCAGGTAAGTTGAGGAGGAAGAAGGGCATGTTTGGGAGGCAAAGCGTGGATAAAGAGGTGATCTTTAATCAAGCTAGATTATTTCTAGTGGTTTCATTTATCAATATTTTAATTTGATATATCATCAGATTTCTGTTGTAACTAGCACAGCATATTTGACTTGCGTATCTTCTAGAGGCCAGTTCCATGAAGGTTGTTCCTGTATGCAAACGATTTATCTTATTTTGATCTTTGAATGGTGGTGCTGGCAGTCTGCATTACGAAGTAACTTGCAGTACGCTGCTCTGAGCACCTTGCGACGATTGCCGTTAGATTCCGGAAATCCTGCATTCCTTCACCGAGCAGTTCAAGGGTGCGTGAAAGTTTCAGCTTTCAGTTCTACGTTCCTTGTGGACAACCATTTGTGGAGTTCTTATAATGGAAAGTGTTTTTATTTTAATTTATTTTATTACCGAGTAGACACTATTCCGTGTCGAGGAGAAATGGTGATACAAAACGCTTAAAGCAGATGCTTATGAGAGGCTCTTAACATGCCAATTTTGTACAGAATTGCTTGTGCAGATCCTGTGGGAGTGAGACACGCATTGTCCGTGGTACAAGAGTTGGCCACCAAGGATGTCACTGCAGTGGCCATGGCAGTGGGTAAGTGCTTCCACGCTCATTGTTGAGAAATATCCTATGATCGAAGGCTGTCATCAGGATAACATTTGCTTGAAGATTAAAAGTGGATACGCAGCTCTTACTTCCTTTACTATATCCGATTTGGTGTTCCGTACTGCGGTACTTGTGCGGCCCTAGCGTTGCATTGGGGACTTATTTGGGAATCTTCAATCCTTTGCATCTTTGCTTCAGATCATCACTATGTTAATGTGGACACTGATCATTATTTGATGGCCCGTTTGTTTGTTCTGCTCTCTTTTTGCAGCTAAACTTTCGCTTGCTGGAGGTAACTGATCACTTATATCCTGATCAAGTGTTTAGTTACTCAAGTTTGTGAGCGTAACTTGTACTCTTAAGTTTATGGTGAAAGAACCTCTCATTAAATCGATAGCAATTGATTATTGTAGTATAATGTCTTATCATGCAAAGACTTTGTTATGTGGCAAAGATGGCTCCTCATCTTACTCTACAAATTTGGACTTAGTAGTGGCATCACAGCAGCTCCTGAGTGCTACTCCTAAATGATTGTTATCACCTTTCTGCTCTAAGCGAATTCCTCTAGAGCAAGTCCTTAATTTGTGTGATATGTCTGCAGGTTCATTGCAAGAAGTGCTACAGATCCATGATGTCCTTGCCCGTGTCTATCTTGCCCGGCTTTGTTATATTCTTTCTCGAGCAAGAGTTCTTGACGGTGAGTTTTTTTCCCTAGGCCTCTTGAGATGCCCAATGCTTGTGGACATCCTCCTGATTTGAATGCTCATCCTTGCAGAAAGACCTGAGTTGAAGGCCCAGTTTACAACCATTTTGTACCAGCTTCTCTTGGATCCAAGTGAGAGGGTTTGCTTTGAAGCCATCTGTTGCATTTTGGGGAAATTTGATGCTTCTGAAAGGTGCGTATGGATTTTTTTACTGTGTATTGTTCCTTATTTTATTCAGAGCCTGCAGCTGAAGCGATAGTTGAGTTGTGTTTCTTAAAAACCGCTTGCATCTGTGCAGCCTTGAAGACCGTGCCAATGGTTGGGGTTTACTCACAACTGCTATTCTCAAATTTCCTGAGCCTCCTTCTCTGCCAGCTAAGGATGCAAGTGGGGCAGCTGGAAAGGATGGTGCTACCAAAGAAGGAATACCACCAAGAGGGCCAAAAGATCGTCAGGCCCCAAGGCCACGGAGGCCCCAACCTCTGATTAAGTTAGTCATGCGAAGGTGAGATGAATTCATATCAGTTCTTGCTAATTACTCAAATTACAGTCATGTTCTGAGTTGGCTATGGAGTAAAAGGAGATGAAGTTTCTACGTTTTAACCAAGCGTGATATGATTAGCCTACTTGTAGAATCTCAAGCAGCTTAACTAACATCAACATATAACCCTCGGCAAAGCGGACTCTTACAAAGATTCAGGAAGAGTTGCTTGTCCTGCATATTTTTGTTGCATCGTTTTATACTGGTGTTTAATGAAGATTGGCATCGCACTCACTGAGTTTCCAAGAGAATCTGATTCCAAATTGTGCTGATTTGTTGATTGTGCTTACACTTTCTAAAAGGTTGAATATTCACAATTAGCTGCCATATGCTTTTAGGTCAACAGTATGCTGATGTGCTTGCCATGGGTTTTTGTAGATTAGAGTCTGCATTAAGGAGCTCTTCAAGACCCGTGCTCCATGGAGCTGTGCGCATTGTTCAGGAGCTTGGGAAGAGTAGGGCGTCTGCAGTAGCTATTCAGGGGTATACTATTGATGACATGGTTCAACAAGATGAATCGATGATTAATCCTACCGCTGATATCAATAAAGGAGATGAGGAGGCTGGAGATGCTGAATCAGGTAATGTATATAAATGTAATCAGAATGCTAGAAACACTGGTGTTTCTCCTGCTTTGTGAAAGAGTTCGTTTATCACTTTGTATGAGTGACTAAAAATAACAATTTCAATCACTATGGACAAGTCACAACGAAATTTTGTCATTAAAGACAAGTCATACCTGGCAAACTTGGGGAGTCTAATCTCCTTGTTTGTCTATGCAGGTCATCGCAGAACAGTTTCAATGTCTGCGGGCGGTAAGGAATCAATTGCCAGCATGCTCGCAAGTCTCGTAGAGGGCGTTCGAACTACTACAGCATGTGAGTGCGTGTATGTCCGAGCTGCAGCCATTAAAGCCTTGATCTGGATGCAAAACCCTTATGAGCCTGTCGAAGAGTTGAAGGCAATTATCACTGGTGAATTGGCTGATCCATCTTGGCCCGCAGCTTTGCTTAACGATATAATGCTCACCCTGCACGCACGTTTTAAGGTCAGTATCTTTGGAACTTCTGTAGTTGCTCCTGACGAGACACGCTTTCTTTCAGTGGGAATGGGATGTTTGGATTTGACGATTCAATCTACTCATCTGTCTTGGGTTTAAAGAGGTCCTACCCATCAGGTGTGTGGCATTCACTTCACGGGGTAGGAAGCAGGAGTTAAGAACTTTGTTGTAGTCTACCCTTTAGAAGGCGTCCGTGTCTCTGTTTCTAATAGCTCAAGATCTCAGCACAAGCAGACTATCTCCACGGTCATCATTCCCAAATTCGTGTGTACTTCGTTCTGGTCTTGACTGAGCTTGATTATCATCTTCGCAGGCCACTCCAGAGATGGCAGTAATATTGCTGGACATATCTAGGCTATTTGCTACAAAGGTTCCTGGAAAAATTGACTCAGATGTTCTACAACTCTTATGGAAGGTACCTCACTCACATAATCTCGCAATGAACTGGTGATTGATCCTTGAGTCTTCCGCCTGGTATTACTGGTACTTCTGCGTGAACCAGCTCACGGTGTAACCATGTATGCACAGACATGCCTCGTAGGGTCAGGGGCTGATGGAAAGCATAATGCTTTGGAGGCGGTCACAGTTGTGCTTGATCTTCCACCACCACAGCCCCTACAGATGGTCGGAGGAAGAGCAACAGATCGTGCCGATCCAAAGTCGGCCATTGCTCTACAACGGCTGGTGCAAGCTGCGGTATGTGTCTCCCTTTCAGAATTGATTGTGCCTGGATATTAAGGCTCAATGTTCTGATACCCGAGGAAGCAAACCCTGTTAATGTGTTGTGTGGCGTGCCGCTATTTATGATACCAAGTTCTATAAAACGCAGTGTCGTCAATCATACAATGATGAGATATTTCTCTATTTACAAATATTATTTTTTCTTTGGAGTCTTGGGGAGGTATCTTCTAAGCGTCAAATGTGTGATTGACTTACGAATTCCAGTGACAGACATGAAAAGCCACTGTGACTTCCCTTTTTTTGGGTGCAAATCTGCTCTGATATTTCTGACAGATGGAAATGATCAGGTGTGGTTTCTTGGTGAGAATGCAAATTATGCGGCAGGGGAGTATGCCTGGGAGTCGGCCACTTCTCCCAGCACCGCTCTTATGATGCTTGATGGTGATAAGATGGTGGCTGCTGCAAGCTCCAGAAATCCAACACTTGCAGGGGCTATCACACGTCTTCAGCGGTGTGCCATCAGTGGCAGCTGGGAGGTAGAGATTGTGCAGTTTTGTACATATTGATAGTATGTCTGATGCACTTTCATTGAATTTTTCATCAGTGCGGTTGTGTATGCTGTGGTCAAGAGTATTACTTACAGGGGTCTTATATGCTAGGTGCGTATCATCGCAGCACAAGCTCTTGTGACTGTGGCAATCAGATCCGGTGAGCCATATAGGCTTCAGATCTACGAGTTTTTGCACACCCTTGCTCAGGGAAGAACAAGGGAAAAGGTCATAGGTGCAGAAGCTACCAACGGAGAGGACCAAGGAGCCAGTGGGACCGGTCTCAGCTCCATCATTGCACCAATGCTGAGAGTTTTGGATGAGGTGTACAAGGGTCAAGATCAATTTGTCAAGTATGCGCCCCATTTCTTCAAACGTTCTTCCGTTCATGAGGGGGCGATGAATTGTTTTCTGGTGTAATCATGAAACAAGAGTAATTCTTTTATTTGCTGAGTACAGATCAAACATTATCCAAACTGTGCATTATGCTCTCTACATTCATCATCCTTCGAAAGCATGAGCTTGTTGTACTTTGATGCAGGGACATGAGGCAACATGACAACGCTAAACAAGAATGGACTGACGATGATCTGAAGAGACTGTATGATACACATGAGAGATTGTTGGATCTTGTATCACTGTATTGCTTTGTTCCTCGCTCCAAGTATCTGCCTCTTGGTCCCACCAGGTAATCAATCGGACAGCTTGTGCTCGTCTTTTTTGAATAGTTCAGTGACCTCACTGGAGGTTTAGCTTTGGACATCTGTAATGCCCAAGGGAGCGATATACATGTCGATCAGAGGTACTAATAGTCGGTAGTTTTATCTATTTTTGCGAATATGTGAGCACACCATGCTTGTGGATGTCTCTTTACTATCAGAAGCGACTCTTTGCAATCTCGACCTTCTTTAAAAATTCTTAGTGAAGAAATTGATGTCGAGGATGTTAATAGTTTGATAATTATTTGTTTTCCCTTATGAGAGTATTATATGGCTTATTTTATTGCAGCGCGAAGCTCATCAATTTGTACCGCAATGAGCACCGAATCGACGCAAATGCTGGTTACAATGACCCGGCAGTAGCTACGGGAATATCAGATCTGCTTGATGGAGGTAGAGGAAGCCGTGTAGAATATCCTCCTGTAACTGGCGATGAGGAGAATGTGACCTCAGCGTGGGGGAACAATCAACCTGGAGTGGAGAGGGTACGATTGTATTTATGAACTGTTGCTTTTTCTGCTTTTTTCCTTTTCTGATTTGGATTGGTTGCTAGGTAATACTTGAATTTAGATTTGGCAACATCAACACAGACTTGTGCTGTAGGTGAGTTCTGAAATGTTTGATGCTGGTCACATATCGTTTCCAGGAATATCTCAAGTAATCTTGAAATACCGAGGCATTGTTTGATAGTGTGTTTCACAACCCCTGGTTGTTTTCTGATGTAGTACCTCAATGATAATTGAATCGTTACTTGGATTTTACACGCAGGTAAATGCCTTTATGAAAGGCGGAGGCACTGATGCTCCTGAGGAAGACGCAGAAGAAGAAGAGGAAACACGGCCTTCTGTTTCCTATGATGATATGTGGGCCAAGACACTTTTGGATGGCTCTGATAGCTCGGTAATCCTGAACTTACTGAAAACTTAATTGCGGTGATGTTGGTATCATTTTTCCATGCAGACTATCTCTCGTGTATGTCTGTTATCGTAGTTAACTTTTCATGGATCTTAGATAGCCACGATCTTGCTGATGAGGGGATTTGTGTATACCGCAGGATGATGAAGGAGGGTCATCTGGCTCATCATCTCCGGATTCAGCTGCATCGTCGAGGGCTGGCAGCACTCGTTTCCCTGGAGGATTGTTCACTGGAGGACATGCTTCACGCCGGGTATGCTATTTTGACACTCCTTATTCTAATTATAACTCACTTTTTATCTGCTCTCTCTTAAGTCTTAGATGTCGTTTTAATTCCAATGGTATTCTAGATGCGATTGTGGATCTTTTTTTGAGTTATGGACAGCACCTTTTGGCTTCAAACTTCTCTGAGAAAATGCAGTTATCCTTTAAAGAAAGGTTTAGGAGTAGTTCTTTCAGTTAAATTTTGAATTTTGAACAGTATTTGAATCAGGTGCTACTCAGATAATCAACCTAGCACCATTTTGTTTTTTTTCTTTTGTAGGAGGGTGATCACAGGTTCCACCAACACCCCTCCACAGTCGGTCCTGGCGCGAGAGACATGTCGGCAAAATCAGATTCACCGAAGGTAGAATGATCTTACCGTCTGGCGACTTGCTAGCTTATGTTGCCACACACTTCACTTTCCTAACTATATGAGAGGTGTTAGAAATATTAGAGGCATTTCTTATTAACACGGTTCACAATTTCTTGTGTGGCACTGTTCCTTGACTTGGTTTCCAGTTCAAGCATCGAACCCCCTTATCCTCTTAGACTCGGAAGCCAAGGGATTCCTGATATTCCACTGACAGTGAACTTTTGACGTATGTGATCAGACATCTGGACGGAAGTTTGGCACTTTAGCAAGAAATGATTCAATGAACTCAGATAGCACTCCTCGAGACTCTCCTCGAATGAGTGTTGATGCGGGTAGTGACGACCCTCAACAGCCTCAATTCGGCAAAGCACTCTATGATTTTACTGCTGGTGGCGACGAGGAGGTATTTTGTGTTCTCTCTCTTTCTCGTGCCATTGTTTGTGTTCAAATCATGAATTCAACCAAGGAGTTATACCTCCTGGCATCTTGAGGATAGTGGCCCTGGACGTGTTCATAGTGAGGCACGGAAACTTTCTCAGGTTTGATTGTTCAGGCTTTATATCGTCCGATCAAGGTGCTTTTTACATATCTAATTGATCTGAAACGTCGAATCATTTTCGTTGGGTTTAGTGTATTGTATAATCACGGAGTTCGTTGTGGTTGCAGCTCAATTTGACAGCAGGAGAAGAAGTAGAGATTGAATACGAAGTCGATGGGTGGTTTTCGGTTTGTCCCTGACCCTTATTGTACTGTGGATATCGACATGGTCTAATTGCTCACTGACATAACGCTTTTTGGAAATTCCATATTGGTTTGATGTCTCAAAATATACTCCCATTAGATTGACAAAGTTATTAATGCTAAGTTATTGCTAATTTAATAGAACAGAAAATCAATAATTTTAATTCTACGTTAATTTGATAGTTGCCAATGAAATATCAAGTTATTTAATGCCGACATCACACTAACATCATACCAACATTGAGTCAACATCATTTGCATTACGCTAACTTTTAAATAAGGTTAAAAACTACATGAATCTATTACCTATTAACTTAACCTAGCACTACTCGTGGGTTCTCAACTTCTCATGTGATTTATTGTTATCATATTCTCCTTAGTGACGGGCAAGATGTTCACGTCCTACTGACGTCTTAGTTTTTGATGGTCTTTAGCAGAGAGTCACGGAATGTAAGCTTTTAGAGCTATTTGGTCTGATCTATGTTCACCTTTTCTATGTTCAACTCGCCAAGTATCAGATTGGAGTCGTACTTTTGAATGCACAAGCACTTCTAATAACATCCTATCTCGACTTACTGCAGGTGAGGAAGAAAAGGCCTGGGCGTGACGGAAAGATACAGGGTCTTGTTCCAGTTCTTTACGTGTCCTTTTAGTGAATAGCCATTTGCCATTAGCCATTTGAATTCCTCCTATGACACATCTTTGTTGATAGAGTAGAGTGGTGGCGGATGAACATGTTCCTTTCGCATTGAATTGCGAGCATGGAGGTCTATTCTTTTCAAGCCAAAATTGATAATGGGAACAACGATGACAGCAGTCGAGAGGATGGGCACTTTTGGTTTTATTGCGCTTCTACAGACCGACTTGATTGGTCATATATAACCACAAATCCTTACAAGTTGTTCTTTGTAAGATGCATATTGTATGGAAACCAGCTCTACAGCATTTCTGCACTTGTGAGGTTCCATTAGGAAGAACTGGTAGTGCTGTGTAACTGGATTCTTATTGTTGTTGATATGAGTTCTTAAAATTTCTTGGAACAGTGTTACACTCTGAACTTGTTATTACCACTCTACAACATTACATTTCAGTATCTGCAGATAATAGTAGAGTTATCGGAGAAGCTTAAATCTTATGTAGCATCTTTGGATTCGGTGACGTGGCAGGCGTCGCCGTCAGATTCTCGCGTTGCTTTTACCCCGTGGTGTGAATCCGACCGCAGTAATTACCAGTCCAAACCCACCCTGTGCGTAACATTGACTAGTGTTACATGAGATCCTAAAATTCCGGATTTGGACAACAATATCACATCCACTCTACAAAGTAGGATACCACATCCACTCTATCTCGGACAATGTTTTGCCATACATGAACAGTCAGATCTAAAATGCTAGATCTGAAACCAATGTTACATTAGATCTTAAATCAATGTTACACCAGATCTGAAACCAATGTTATGATGGATTTAAAACCAATGTTACGCCAAATCTAAAACATTGTCGTGTATGCCAGTGTCACACCACAATAATAAGGTTGAGTGGAGTTATCCCATAAGGTTTGTGCCATTCACAGTCATAGTGAAGGTATATATTGTTGTGGGTTTGAAGGGAGAGGCACGCCTTTCTTAGCCTTTTGGCTAAGATCAAGTGTGGTACTCCTAAAAGGAGAAGACATGCATTCCACGTATGTCCAATCAATACGCTTTTCCCCCATGGCTACTTTGTGAAAATAAATACACACTTTCGTAATACAATATACGCAATTCAAATTTGTATACTGCACCCCTTTACATGGATATGTCAACGATGCTCTTAACCCTAATTTATTAATAAGAGTTCTAAAGCCATTTTTAGAAGTCCGACAATACAAATAATTTGTAGAGATGAAGCCCTACATTGTTTCTATTGAATCAAACTTCATCAAACATATGGAAGGCACATTTTATAACACATCTATGTTTTTTCCAATATCCCTTGGGCTTTTAGGGGTTAAGGTTGTAAATTATTACGTTTACATCTTTGAATGATCTTGTCATAGTTACTCTCATGTTGCATAAAAATAAAGGACCATGTTTGTTTATGTTTTTAACTATTAGTCGTGGTTGTATTTTTCATTTAATGTATACTAAAATCTTAATGGAGGGAATTAGGAATTTTAAACCCCTAAAACAATTAGGAATCCAAATGTGCAAAATAAACTCAAGAAACTAACTTTTGACGTGGTGGCCTTATTCTAGCACTAAGTGCAAAGTATAGACCTCTAGGAAGTCATTGGCTTAGAGGTTTAGGATATATGTGAGATCGGGGGAGGAGGGGGGGGGGGGGAAAGACATTATACGACACTATATTAAAATCTAAAATATTATGAATTTAATTTGAGGGCCTCTTTATTAGATTTAAAAAAGGTTGACCTTATTGGGGTCGTGAAAGTTTTACCTCTTTCCATTTCTTGTTTAAATTTCTTTTGTCTCTTCTCTTTAAAACTAGTTTGTGCTGCTCACCCTATTAAACTGAAGTACAATATATTCGGAGAAGTATGCTTTGGCTAAATGATTATGGTTATAGACTATGAACCGCATGTACACAACAAGTGAATCCATAATGCACCTTCGTTGTGGCACACCACTTACAGATAAGCGTATACTAAAATGAATACATTGAGTGCAAGTTCTCGACTATTATAGGTTGATACTAAAACACGGTCCGCTAAAAAAAAGCACAAACAAACCATCCAACATTTATTGTTTGTACAAACATTAAACAAAATTACAAGTGCATTGATAACAACATTGAATGTCTTAGATTACAATGAAATGAAATTGAATCCACATCCACGAAGAATGTCTACTCTACAGCCACCTTGCAACCACAACCCCTTGTTCTAGGTTCATCCTTAATTTGGAAAATATAATGTGTCAATTTACATCCATTCCCTTTTTAAGGTAATTAAATATCCACTGCAAATAGTTAATTTCTTCCACATATTATATGCCCCCATATATATTTCCTATGTAAAATCTAATACATGGTGTCAAATATGACCCTAATTTAATTATAATAGTATACATGTAATTGTACACACTCAATTTTACTTCTAATATTTAAAAAAAAAATTGGGTCCAACAATAATGGGCATAATGGGCATAATGAATCTTAAGATAATATTATATGAAGTAAAACAAAATACCTTGGTTTTCCGTGTATGATACAATTTTGACCAAAAACATAGAGTAAACTTTAATTGTGTGGACTCCGTTTTGTAAATTTTAAAATGTTGTGTTGAAGTTTTGCAGATAACCTTAAACACTTCATGTTTTGCCTTAATATCACCTCCACATGCTACAAGTCCAATACTCTCCTCTAATGCAGCCATATTGTACCAAGATGAAGCACAAATTGATTTGAAAGGAACGTGAACCTATTGACCACAAAAACTTTATGTTCCGACTGGAAGAGAGGAAAAAACGAATTGTGCATAGCACTGGGACAAAATTAGGATTTTGAGCATTGTTGACAAATCCATGTAAGGGGGCGCGGTATACAAATTTGAATTGCCTATATTGTATTACGAGAGTGTGAATGTATTTTAACAAAGTAGCCAGGGGGGAAAAGCATATTGATTGGACATACGTGGAATGCATGTCTTCTCCCTTTAGGAGTACCACACACTTGATCTTAGTCAAAAGGCTAAGAAAGGAGTGCCCCTCCCTTCAAACCCACAACGCTATATACTTTCACTATGACTGTGAATGGCACAAACCTTATGGGATAACTCCACTCAACCTTATTCTTGTGGTGTGACACTGGCATACACGACAATGTTTTAGATTTGGCGTAACATTGGTTTCAAATCTGTCGTAACATCTAGCATTTCAGATCTAGCATTTAGATCTGACTGTTCATGTATGACAAAACATTGTCCGCGACAAAGTGGATTTGGTATCCTGCTTTGTAGAGTGGATGTGATATTGTTGTCCAAATCCGGAATTTTAGGACCTCATGTAATACTAGTCAATGTTACGCCCGGGGTGGGTTTGGACTGGTAATTACTGCGGTCGGATTCACACCACGGGGTAAAAGCAACGCGAGAATCTAACGGCAACACCTGCCACATCACCGAATCCAAAGATGCTATATAAGATTTAAGCTTCTCCGTAAGTATATTGTTAAATTGTCACGAATCTACAAGGCGTGAGTCTTGCTGCATGTCTCGGTTTGGGAGACACACTCAATAACTTGATGAAAAATGCTAAGGGCCCTTCAAAAATGTCTCTTAACCACTAACTGCCTAATTATGCATATTTTGCATGATGTACAGAAGCAAACTTTGTTTTCCTATCCATCATGCAATTTTTTCTTTTTTACTGAATTTTCTATGGAAAGTTAGCTTAATGTATATGTGATCTGATTAGAAAGTTGATGATTTGTGAAACTTTTTTGCCTCATTTCATGTTGTAGTCTTTCACCAAAAAATGGCCCTTCAATCCTAGCATGTTAAGAAATGACGTTTCAAATCCAAGTTTAGTTGACTATATCCCATATTCTACTTGTTGATTGCTCCATTGACTATTTGATGTGCACTTTTGGTGTTTGAGGGGCGTTCCAGGGTGGGGGAGTGTAAGTTCAAGGGCTCTTCAAATGTAGATGAATAATTTTAGCAAGTCAGATTTAGCACACATGGGTGCGAATGCTCTAAGTTCTCGAGTAGTTGGGAAGTTTGTACATTGATCGCTAGTCTTGATCGATCGTTTTTGGCGCCATTCCAAGGTTTTATTTACAAAAGGTACTATTAGAGAGAATCTGAACTTTCTTCAAAGCACTACTAGAAAATCCAACTAATCTGTTGATTCGGTCGCGTTGACCGGGACACTTTTCTGTTGATTCGGTCAATTTTTTGTTCAAATCAACAGAAAAGTGTCTTGGTCAACGCGACCGAATCAACAGATTAGTTGGATTTTCTAGTAGTGAAGCCGACCCCTAAAATGTTACCAACGAAGTTAAATATTGAGGTATTGGGTGATGTACGTACAAGATTTTTGATAGATTTGGGTATCCTCTTGTGTGAAAGTTAAGAGTCTGACAGAGCTCCAAAAGCTGGTCAATTAAAGGAGCCTTGCTTCCCAAGTACACCCAAATGACCCAACCTCCCTGGGCGAAGATAGAGAAGCGGCTAGCTGCGTGGTTTTTCCCTTAGTATTAACTCCAAATTTATTTTTACTTCTTTTTACTGTCCAATCGTGTAACTCTTGAAAACGAAGCGTTTTCGTTGTATCTCCCTTTGTGGGGCAGAGACAATAAATATGTAAAACCCCTTGTACCCCTATTCTCTGGGCCTTTAACCCTTTAACGTGCATGTGTCACATATAAAGGACGACGAACATATTGCAACCTTTCTCAATACTACATCCTGTACAGTTTTTCATCTATCCAAATTTCTCTTGGTTCTTGTGCTAGTTGACTATCATTTGTACAGTATGGATCTTCAAAATAAGATATTGTATTTTTTTGAAAAACAACACAAATGGTTTATGTCAAGTTTCATTCTTAGTTCAAAAAGTGAGACCTTAAATACGATTTTCCAAAATAAGTAGAATCAAATAATGGATACCATACCATCTCGTAGTGCATGTTATTCCAATTTCACTACAATATTTTTTAAATATTTTTGTGTTAATTTGGGATTATGAATTGAATTTCAAGAGAAAACCTTGCAAAATTAATTAAAAAATATTAATAATTTTTTTGATAAATCCAACCGTACAGATGTGATCTTCACATTGATATTTGCAACTTTTCTTTGTACATCCAATGCTACGGGGGGCTAAAACCCAATGCTACGGGGGGCTAAAAGGGCGGCTAACGCATGAAGCGTTAGCCCCGGCTAAGTCCTCCAAAACTTCTAGTGGTTTAGAGTTAGAGATTGGGCTTTGGGGTTTAAGCCAAGCATCCAGGAAGTGAAATATTTTTTTCCATGAGTAACTAGCACTACCACTACATTCGGAACGGAAATTCTGGAGCCTAAGATCAAACCCTAGATTGTTTGAACCAGCACTTGCAAATCCAACTGATGGACGACCTAATATAGGTTATATAGCATCACTTCCGATCAGCTAGGTACTGGTCGAGCAACAGTGACAGATGTAGTGAAGGGGAGATGGATTTGCTCCTGCAACCAGCGAATCGGCGTCCCTCAGTATGGCTAAGTCTGCTTACAAATCTATTGGTCCTCATCGATCAAGCGAGCTTTCTCGTTCGAGGCCAGCAGCAATACACCAGTTTCAATTACCCCACCTTCACCTCCACCGACAAGTTGCTCATCGACCGCGATGCGCAGTACATGCCAGACACTTCCTCCGTTTGGCTCAACCCGGCCTACAACGGCTCCGCAGACGGCGTAATTACGGTTGTGGCTTTTGTAGAAGGATCGTGATTCAAGAGAGCCAGAAGCCAGATAAATTATTCAATGAATGGGTATGACATATATACAGTTGCAGTGGGGTTACCTGTTCCTAGACTAATTAACGCAGATAGTTGTAACTGATTAGTGGCTAATTAATACTAATCAGTTACGTGGTGGCTCGTATTACCAAGCGATTCACTATCAGATAAAATCAGATAAAATCTGATAGTATATAAGATCTGGTACAGTACCTGCAGTTAAGCTGCCAGGTCACCTACAGGGTTAATGCTAATGGTTTGAGGTGACCTGACCCTACCATTTGTAAAGTCCATTTTGCTTATCTCTCTTGCCAGTGGAGACTACATGGTGTGCTTGAGGTAATGGAAAGTCTTTTAGAACCCACGTGTACACAATCGGAATCAAATAGGAGTTTGAATTTTTCTCTACCATCTGTCATGGTTCCTACTGATAATAGATTTTTTGTCACACCAGGCACGTACAAAACATTGTCAAATTTTATTCCTCCAAGGGTGGTTGGAATTTCCAGTGTCCCTTTTCCAACTACATTTAGTTTCTCTCCTCCTGCAGTGCTGATCTTTGACCGACTTCCCACTTCTAAGTCTGTCAGAAGAGATTTGGTTCCAGTGACGTGCTTTGAAGCACCGCTATCAATGTACCATTCTTCACTGCCGCTACCTTGACTGTTATCTGCTATGTTGAGTTTGGTCAGGTTGATTTGGAGTTCACCTTCAAGCTTGCAGTAGTCATCATCGTCGGAATCGTTGCTCTCGAAGTTGTCGACGAGATTGATCGTTGTCTTCTCGCGTCGACTGGCCTTGCGTTTCTTAAGTTCGGCGGCGAGTTCTGGACAGTGGCGCATCCAGTGACCCTTCTCTCCACAGAAGTGGCACTCGCCTTCAACTCGCTTGTTCTTGTGTCGATCTTCATTCCCGGTTGCTGGCTTGCGACTGGTTGTCTTCTTCCCGGCGTTCTTGACGAGCAGGGCTTCATCGCTCCGTCTGTGGCCTCGCAGCTCCCGCCTCAGGTCGTCCTGCATCAAGATCACGGTGAGTTCACCGACTGATGGAAGCTCTGGTCGATACATAATCGAATTGACCAGTCTTTCGAAACTCTCTGGTAACGCCATCAGAACGTGCTCAACGACTTCGTCATCAGTGAGAATCTCTCCAATACAGGCAAACTCATTCATGAGATCCTTCAGGTGCTGTAGAAAGACGTTCATCGAGCTTCCCTCCTCAAGCTTCAAGTTCGTGAGCTTCCTCCGCAGCATCAGCTTCCTAGATGTCGTTCCGTTTGCGTAGAGATCTCGCAGCACGTTCCAGCAGATGTCGGGTTCGGTGATGTTCGCAATATAGGGGATGACGTTGTCCCTAACCGAAAGAGCTATCATCGTTAACGCCTTGTTCTTCTGGACTTGCAAGGCAGCACGTTCTTCTGGATCAGTGGGAGCCATTGTCCCAAAGGGAGGATCTATCAGTTTCCAGACATCTTCCCTATTCATCATGTTCCTCATTTTGAAACTCCAAACACTGTAGTTTGGGTTTCCTTCTAACTTGGAAGCATCTCCCATGGAAGTGTCTCTAAATGCCATTTGGCAAAGGTTGGTGAAACAAGCTTCACACCTCACTGATATGTTTCTGCTAGTCTATAGCCCTGTTTCTCTAGTAAGTCTCTTGACTTCACTAATCATAAAACAGCTAGGCTATTCTCTCTTAACATCTCTCTGATACTATGTAGAAGGATCGTGATTCAAGAGAGCCAGAAGCCAGATAAATTATTCAATGAATGGGTATGACATATATACAGTTGCAGTGGGGTTACCTGTTCCTAGACTAATTAACGCAATTAGTTGTAATTGATTAGTGGCTAATTAATACTAATCAGTTACGTGGTGGCTCGTATTACTAAGCGATTAACTATCAGATAAAATCAGATAAAATCTGATAGTATATAAGATCTGGTACAGTACCTGCAGTTAAGCTGCCAGGTCACCTACAGGGTTAATGCTAATGGTATTTACTAGTTACAACAGCTTTCTGATCTATGCAGAAAGTATTCAAATGCGGGAAACCCCATTGAATAATGCAACTGTTTCAGCAGTGGCCTCGTTCAACACTTCCTTCACTTTCTCCATGATTGGCGAGAACTCGGCCGGGTTTGCATTCATGTTTGTCCCCAACAACCACACCACTGGAGGCTCAGGTGGTCAATTGTGCCTCGTGAACAAACTAATACCTGTTGATGATGCCAACAACAAAGTGCTTGCAGCGGAGTTCGACACGTGGCAGAACCCTGAGTTCAATGACTCAAGCTCCAACCATGTCGGTGTGAACAGAAAGAGTGCAAAATCAATGGCATTTTACAACTTGTGTGGAGAAGGGTTGAGCGATTGTTCTTATTTGGTGACTGCGCAGGACTTCATTGCCTGGATTGACTATGACTCAGCTTCCCAGAGCCTGGAGGTTTTCTTGGCAAATGGGTCTACAATTCAAGGTGTTTCGAAGCCTGTAAATGCTATGATTCGAGTACCTCACCTTGATCTAAGCAATGTGGTGAATGACTACATGTTCGTGGGGTTCAGTGGATCAGGAGCAATGTTCAGGGAGGTGAAGAAAATCAAGTCCTGGAGCTTCAGAACCAGCATATTGCAGGGACAAGGTACGCATTATTTTCCAGAAACACTAAACAGAGCAAGCACTAGATTATGTGACCTAATTTAACTTCATGCTAAATAAAACAATACCCAATGTATTAAACTACAATGATCGAACTAGTCACTACAGAGACTAGCTATTCCGGCTGGTTTTTCCTTTTGTGATTTTCACAGAAATCCAGAGAGGTAGCGCTGATGCCGCCTCACGCAAAGTGAGGTGCGTTGGTTTTTTATACAAAAAGTTATCAACGGCGTTACGAAATCACTACTAGGATCATACTATGTGTGCTACGTTTGTAACTCACGCAACGTTAGAGCTTGTTAAGCAACCTTTAGGAACCTTAGTGTTGTTGTAGCTACTAATGTAACCATGCTAACAATTGTAGCAATCAAAGTAGTGAAAATTATATTCAGAAGCAATGAAATTGTCTAAATGTTAAAATTAAACATATATATCGAACATCAAATTTGCTATTCATGAAACGACAATTTGAGTGATTTTTGACCAGCTAGCTGTAATCTAAAATACTCTCGAATCAATGCTCTTATTTTAACAAAATAGTCATGAACTAGACAAATTTTAGGTATCTTAAGTCTGTGTTATTATCTGACATGCGTTGAGAGTCAGCTCTCGCAGGTTCTCCATCACCATCAAAGAAGTTGATCGTGGGACGGGTCGTGGGATTGATTGTGAGTGGTTTGGTGGGTGGAATGGTAGCCATAGCCATTGGCTACAAACTATTCAAAGTTTTTGGGCGCCCTCTTCGTTTCTTCCTATCCCATGCAGGCGGAGAAGATCAGGAAGGGAAAAAATTTCCAGAAGTGGCCTATGACAGAGTTGGTAGCTTTTGTAGATTCTCACGAGAAGAATCGTACTATGCGAATACTACCTCTATTCTACAAAATGAATGCAGGTGAAGTTGGTAATTATTTGGAGCAAGGAACTTGGGAAGAAGCATGGACGCGGATGTCTAGTAATGGAAATCATCCTATTCCAGTGGAACAATGTAGAAATGCAGTGAAGAAACTTTGCGAAACATATGGTACTGAATACGTTGCATATAACCGTGGTCATGATAAGGAGTACATAAAACTGATTTTGAAAGATGTAGGGAAGAGATATGGAAGAGATGAGATTGCAATAAATCAAGGTACATGTGATTTTTTCTTACCTAAGCGGCAAAGAAATGACAAAATGCCTTCTACTTTATTTGTGATTGCAATTAACCCCTAAAGGCCTGACCAAGAAGCCCAAATTGGGCCTCATGTGTGGGTTTCTTTTAGCAGTTTTGAGTAGCTCTTTGGTCGTGTTCGAACTATATTTTCACAATATGAATTCGTCATTTTAAAACCATGAATCCTTGGTCCTTTAGGAGTTACGTTATATACTATTTGTGTCATTTTAAGAGTTTTCTCATATATTGGATTGTGTGTTCAGGAAATGCATAGAGTGAGTTATGCATAGATCTTTGGGTACAAGAGTCAAATCTGTTGAGAACAAGTTTTTCATTATATATGAATTTATAAGTGAGAGGTTGTAGATCACTAAAGTCTCTATGAATGCCATTTTGTCTCTGATGACGTGTGTTGGGACGCATGCATCCCCTGGCTACAGTGATGGCTGCTCGTGATCATCTCTTTGATTGAGTTTGAGTTTTGATGGTGATGTGGAGAGATGTCCCATACCGTTTGGTGGCTCATGGGAGGACCCAGCCCTACAAGTAGCCCGGAGTGAGACGATCTACTCACTTACCTGGGCGGGGTCAATCCATGATCCAGAAGGTGGATGGCCTAGGGGAGCCTGCCCCATTGCACTTCGGGCCGGGTAACTCTAGTATCTTCCTACGGGAGGCATACACGTCATAATTTGTGGCAGCGGGGGCTCGCGTTCGCGCGGCCCTCACCCATCTCAATCACGTGAAACTGTATCCCGAATAGAGTATCCTCAATTCGGCTGTGAAGGTCGGACATCGTTACGATCGAATCCCCTCATCCGTCTCCGTCCTTGTTGCGTACTTGTTATCGTAGAGAATTGCACATTGTTTTGGCAGAGACTGGAGCTTCATGTGAGGTTAGATTTCTCTAGGTTGTGTGCTCATTCACCCCTAAGCGTCCACTGTAGTTTCTGTAGTGCAGGAAAATTGGACACCCTGCAGAAAATCATCTGTTCGTGTGAAATTGACTTCAGTTTGACATGATCGACAACACTGTTCATCTTGTAGTATAGAACAAGAGATTTAAAATGATGTATTGCAATCAGAAAACCGAGGTAAAATGAGAATATGCCACGGTTGCAAAGTCCAGTGATGCAGTTGGCCATATTAATTGGGCGTTTTAGCCGCTTAGGGGTTAAGAAGAGAGGCAGAGTAAGTATGTGTGTTTGATGGTGAGATATTTATGCTTCCACCTCTCCGGTGCGTAATCTGTAACTGGTATTTTCGACGCCTTCATTTCGAGAGAAGTGGACTGTGTATAGACTCTCTTAGTCAGCTTACAAATGGAGAATGTCTGCCATAGTTCACTGGAGTTAAATCGATTACCCGTAGAGTAGACAATCATGCCAATGACCGCACATGCAATACTCAAATCCTTCCCCATGAGAATGTAGAAACTTACAGTCTCAAATTTTGAAAGATTGTGGTTGTGGTTTGTCAAGTTTTGTACAATTGATAACTTTTTATTGCATGTCAAACACATTGGGTATGATTTTAATGGGAATTTACTTGGAACCCTTCACCAGACGGCGTGTGGTGATTGGACGATACCTTACATTTCTATTGGAGTTGTGTGGTGAAAGTGTGCGGTCATTGGCATGTGTACTATGATTAGAACTATGCTGTCATTGGAACTGTATGGTCATTGGCATGTCTACCATTAGTACCATACATGACGAGTTGCTGAAGATTCATGTCCAGGATTAAGTTGTCGACTGCTTCTCGTCCTTTGAACAACATTTCTCTAGAGGTGTGTCAACCTGGCATTTGAATATACATGGTCACTACTAGCAAAGGCGTCCCTTCTCACTCAGAACAGTGTCAAAGTTCACTGTACACACTTGTCCTACGTGACGAATGGCACTCACCAAGTCTTGAGCATCTGGGCAGTGAGTGTGAAATGGCGCCGTTTGACTCACCTATCAAATGAAAAGCAACGCCTTCTCCTTGTAGTGAGTTTTCCAACTATACATTTGAGTGCACCCTAAAAACAAGGTGGCTGCAACATTTATGACCAGACATTGTGGCAGTAAGAGCATCCTCAATACATAGCAAAGCACTCAATAACACTAGAGATCTCCGCCCCAACGGTGTCAGTATTACCCTGAAACATTTTTGCTCTTTATTGAGTTCGACAAGCCCCTCAAGAAATCTTGGTCAATTACATCCACGAAGTCCAAATTTTGTGTTGAAAACAATGTTCAAGAAAATGCACTAGTAGAGTATGGTGTCAATTTGGGCCTTGGGCACCATGCTCGAACATTATTCCTTGGTGTTGAACAAAAATCATCCTATCTAAGATGGATACGGTGAACAAAATGTGTGGTGTCGTATGCCTCTTGCTTTGCAACTATTCAACCACCCGCGTCACTTAGAGCCACAATTTGCAATTCATGACGCAATATGACTTCCACCACTACTAGCAAAGGCGTCGCTTCTCACTTGCAAGAATCCGGAACAGTGTCGCTTTTCATTGTACACGCTTGTCCTTCGTGACAAATCGCACTCACCAAGTCCAACCAAAAAATTGGTGAGTGCAAAGTGGCACCATTTGACTCACCGAACGAGTGAAAAGCGACGCCTTCTCCTTGTAAACTATGCCTTCTTACAGTCAGGGCATTGAAGATGTCACCAACGATCCACGATATGTAAATGAAGAGAATGAGGAGTACGTGTGGAAATCTTAGTCTTCCAATTCTCTGGTGTTCACAGCAATTTGTGGGAATTTTTCTCAAAGCTGACACGTCGAGGATTGTGATACAAAACAGAGTATCGTAGTAATAGAAGAGGTCTCACACATGTAACAACTTCATTCACAGATTCATCTTCTGATTAGCAATGGATTTTTATACGTTGATTTTAGTGCGGAATCCATATCCAGCAAAATTAGGTACATTATGATTCCTAAATGGATGTATGCTGGTACAGTCTCATGACAAACGATCAAAATCACTAATACCTGTAGCAGTCATGCAGATGTACACAAATGACCCAAGAAGTGCCTGCTTCATTTTGAATATTACAATTCCAATACAGTACCCAGTAGTTAAGATATGGACACACTCAGCATACTTCTTAATAAATATGAGCATGTATCAGTAGCTGAAATCAAAAGAACTGTCTACCTCAACATGGAATTGGGACACTCTTTAGAGGACGTACCTAAATAACATACCGGTAGCAAAGATATACAGTAAATTCTTAGTTCTAATAGATTCTTTTTTACAAAATCAGAGATTTGAAGGCTAATAGGGGAACTCTACTTCTACATCCATTCTTGCAATAGGGGTATTCACAGTTGACATTTAGAGCCACTTGAAGGCCACTGGATTCCATTTTCCAGTGACCCGCAATCAAAAGTTGAGAAAAAAAAGGGAAATGGGTCATCCTATGAAGCCCCCCATTTTCAAGGCTCAAGGTGAGGCGGCACGGCAAGCGGATGGGCTCCTCTCCTTTAGTCACTTAAAACTCATCACGAAGGTTTTAGCCACCTTCTTGATGAGTTTTAAGTGCCTAATGATAGGAGCCCATCCGCTTGCCGTGCCGCCTCACCTTGAGCCTTGAAAATGGGGGGCTTCATAGGATGACCCATTTCCCTTTTTTTTCTCAACTTTTGATTGCGGGTCACTGGAAAATGGAATCCAGTGGCCTTCAAGTGGCTCTAAATGTCAACTGTGAATACCCCTATTGCAAGAATGGATGTAGAAGTAGAGTTCCCCCAAACTGGATATCATCAACACTAAGTGGTGTTGGACCAATTTCAGAGCTCATTTGAATGAGGAACGAATCCGGATCCAAGCTGAAGAACTCGCCTCGATCCAAACGTGGCTCTAGAACATCGGACACCATCCTGCTTCCCATGTCACACACCACGCCATCACCTTTGTGCATATCATCAACTCTCGGTAGTGTTGGATCAATTTCAGAGCTCAATTCAAGGGTGAACGATGCCGAGTTCAAGCTGCAGAACTCGACACTCCCTCGATCCGAACGTGGCTCTAGAACATCGGACACTTTCCCGCTTCCTGTGTCATACACAATACCATCACCTTCGCAAGTGTTGAAGATACAGAGCTTCCCTTCCCCAAATCCCATGCAAGTATACTGAGGGTACGATTGGAATCCTCGTGTACCACGGCTCTTCACTCGAACCACATTCCTCCACTGACAGGTCACTGCTCCAGCATTGGTTTCTAAGATCTCAAGCACGTCGATGCACCGGTCGTACCGTTGCTGGTGCTCGTAGAACAGGTACACCTCTCCATCGTTCTCAACCAGTTGCACAATACCCGACGAAAGCGGACACGGGAGCGGGCATGTCATGCTCGGCAACCACTCCCCATTCTCCACATCAAACGCTACAACACCCTTGCGGCAACCATCACCCTTGCGGCAACCATCACCCTCCAGAAACGAGATGAAGTATAATATTCCGTTTAGAGTTACGCCTGTCTGGTACTCGTTGAGTCCAAACGCTGGCCCTGGAAGGTCACACGTTTCTTCCCACTTTGATGTCTGTGAGTCGAACACTTCCATTTTCTTCGACAGATGCTCATCTGTCGACGACGAACTCCCAGCAACTATCACTTTGTACGATTTTGTTGCAGAATCGACTAACATGTGCAATAGAACTGGATTTCGTGGGTGTAACAGTGGTGGCAGTGCTCTCGTCTTCCCTGTCAAGGGTTGAAAACCACCACTTCTCCTTCATTAGGTGGATTCGAAACATTGGCACACATGAGGCCACCATGGCCAGAAACGAAGTACTCCTTGAAACGATCCTGATACAGTCGTAGATCTGGACCTGGAAGGCAGGGAAATGGTGCCAGTGTCCTCCACGTTCTGGAAAGCAAGTCATATCCGGTGCATTGCCATGCCTTATTTCTAAGGTCGAAGGTAATTGCTGTGAGCAAAGCTTGAACTCGATCTGCAACATTGATCATGTATCAACAAAAGGGCATTATTCGCATGATAACTCAAAACGTTGTTTGATATGTAACATGTAGTGCATGGATCAAGTTTGAAATCCTCCAAACAGGATTGGAAATTTCAATTTAGAAAGATCTCACTCTCTGCAGTGAAGTCATGTCGTACTTCACATGTCTTACCTGAAACTAACTGGATGGAGGGGTGCTCAACTTTCTGCCTCTTGGTCCTGATCTTGGTACGCTCAGATTGCCGCTTTTTTGGGTTAGTAAGCTTTGCATCATTTGGAGAGATAGATGCATCTTCAACATCCCCGGCATTAGATTTTGTGTGGCTGTTGAACATTTGGAACAACATTGCCAATCTCCCGGCGATCATAAGAGACACCCATACACCACCGCGTCGCCAAGCTAGAGATTCCACAAGAGACGCGACATGGTGCTCAGCTAAGATCTCATCACCTCCCAAATGCAAAACTTCATCTATATCCAAATTTAGAGATGTGTGCGCGTCTCTGTGTTGTGTCTGGGAATATTCCTGTCACATAACCCCAATGTGATCAATCCCTGGGGGATCCTAAACCCTAATTTTTGGATTCAATCTGCAGTAGAACTGTGTACATACCTTAGTGGCTAATTCGGCCTTATTACGAACCCTACTCGCTCCGCTCTGTAGGGTTTGTGATTTCTGAAGGTCCGGTATTCGATATGTTACCCGGATGTTTAAATCTAACATCATGCAACTTTTCAAGTCCATAGAATCAAAATTCAAGTTCTAACTGCTGATAAACTCAATAGCAAACTAATTGCTCATAATTATATTACGTAACAACAGAATAGGACATGACTAAAAGACACATTGTACTCAGTCAGCTAACCAGAGCTCTTACCATGGGTCTCAATTGTTCCTCCGCCATAAACCATGCCATGAATTCTTGAAGCCGCTCTGCCTGGTTAAGAAAGTGTTCAACAATAGTGCGAGCAATTTCTCCAGCTCTCTGGCGTACTGAATCTAATGATGGTACGGCCACATCCTCCCAACGCAAGTTACGTGCCGGGTCTCGCGAGGAACGTGAGCCTATCAGACGATTCGCTTCAGTCTTGATGAATTCTCTCCTATCATTCCAGTTATGTAGGTTTTCATAAACGGATCTAGCCTTACAATCACGTCGTATCAGGTACTCTGAGGACGGTAAATTGAACTCTTCAGAAGGCCTGTTTGTGTAATAGAAGACGACATCACATGCTACTGCTGCTAGCTCCTCGATAGGATATGCTCCGAGCCAAATCTTCTCTCTCGGGGAGGTACCCAAAAAGGTCGCCTCACAGTAGTAAGAAACTCTATCCTTCCGTACGCGTTTTGACACTCCTTTGTAGCGACCGGAAGCATCCACCGACAGCAACATGCTTAATATTAGTATGAGAACTGTGATTCCTGTTGCTCTCATATCGTGAGATTTGCAAGAAGCCGCTGATTTCGTCATAAGTCTTGTACGTCCCACTCTTCCCACTCCACGGGGAGAAATCTTTTCCCACGACACGGGTGCACTCACTCCGACCTCCATCTTAGTCACTTTGGTAACCGGTGTGCACCAATCTCTACCCAAGCGCTTCAACACAGCAAGAGCTGCAAACAATAACCTCAATCCACAAATCAGAGGTATTCCTGGTGGCTAAACAAAAAGATTCCAACAAAAAGATTGGTCTAGCAACAAGCTTAGAGGAAACTGAAGGAGGATCATGCGATTACTCAGCCAAATTCTAAGGAAATCGATTTGTTGAAAATCGTGAGAAACTGTATTTTAGCTACCAAACTAACTAAAATACGGAACTCGTATTATGCAAAATTTGTCAATATTGGTAGCCTCAACCAAATGCTTCAGTTGAAGCTACTCCAGCGAAAAATAATGAAATAAACGATACATTGGCATATCTAGAGAAGAAACCCTGGCATAAGTGTTTCAAATTTCACAGAGCAATTATCATCAGAAAGGAATGATGAATTGGAAGGAAATCTGAAGGAAACAGAGACTTCTATATACCTCGGAGTCGCACCGTGTCGATCTCTGGCACTTCTGTGCTTCTCGGCTCCATCTCTCCACAACCCTCTCGAAACTTCACACCACCACTAAAATCAATTCCCAGTGAGAGGATCTGCAACAGGACAAGATCGAAGGCTCCGAATACTGGCACCTTCACAAATGTGAGAGAACTATGCACCCGAGTAACTTGTAATGGAGTTGAGCATTCCGACTGTAAGGACGAGGAGACTGTGAAAACAGTGAGGCTTGCAGGAAATGAAGGCCTGGCGATGGAATTTGAAGGAAACTGCATGTGGGGCCTTGCTTGCTTGGGCAAGGGAAAGTTGTCGGCAGAGTAGTACACTTGTGCAGACCTAGATAGCCATCTCCGCCAAAGATGGACCGCAAGTTCCGGTTCGGATCGAAGGTCTGCATGATACTATAACTTAATGCATTACAATGTGAACTTAACACCGACGTTGTTATCACATTCTCCAATATCACATTCCAGTATCTGAACAGAATATTTGCTGTTGCACACATTCCACATGGTTACCAAAAGTGTGACATAAAAGAGTTCCGGTTACCAAAGATGTGATATAAAATAGTTCTTAATGATTGTACTGTACAGAGTACAGAGCTAGTGAATGTGAGTCATCAGTCCTCGGGATTCAAGAGATGCATCCGGTCTGCGCGGGTGCTCATAGACTTTCTTAGACTTTCCCCGTCTGCACAAGATCCGGCAGACCAAAGTCCGCATCCCAATGCTAAAGTTCTCCAATAGGGGTCTGAGAATGAGTCACTTCAAAATTTGGAAATGAGAACAATAAGGTAGACTGTCTGTAAACTCAACCCCAACAATTTCAGTAGTTAGTTTGGTTCCCTTTTTGCCAAGTGGCGTTTGGGCTCTGTATTTTTCTCCTTGCAGTTGATTCTTTCAATTTGTGCCAAAAAGAAATTTTAAAATGGATTGTCTAACCACCACCACCACCACCCCTAGTCAATTTGGGCCCAAAAAAAAAAACTGGATTGTCTGTAAACCACCACCACCACCCCTAGAACCATAATGTAGACTTTCTTTGGAGCCACCCTTTATTAGCCCTTTAGTGCCTAGCTAAGCACATTATGGTCACTATTTCTCTTGCAATTGGTTAATTTGTGAGGTATTTGAAGTTGAGTTGCGATGTTTAAATGTGCCCCCATTGTATACCACACATGTTGGGCAAAAAAAATATCATTTTGAAGTGATCTGCTATCAAAATACTAATGTACAAAACACCAAAATATTGCAAATACCTAAAAATATAGCAAATACTTACAAATTCAACACATCTATTATGCGGTATTTCTTGTGTTTGGAAGTTTGTTATCTTGTTTTTTTTTTTTTTTTTGAATTGTGTTCTCTTGTTCATGTTCCATTAGTGTATGTATTTCAATCCTGATCAATGCACCAACTCCTTTCGTATTTTAACATATAAATTCTTGTTCTAAACCGTACATAGATAAGTCACTTTCACTTATAAAATTCACAATAATTATGTGTGAGTCTGTTCTTAACATGAAAGATTGCAATGGACAGGTGTTGACAAAGGTCAATGCTGAACATTTTCACTTTCATTTTTGAAAATTTAACCCAAATCCTATTTAATTTTGAAGCCACACACCCTCCAAAATCTCATTTTTGACTATGCATTATACGGTTCAAAAACATACTATAATCTTCTAATCCAACAATTCGATCTTACCAAGGTTTTAACCTGCACTTGTTTGATTAAACTATTCATACATTTATACAGTTGAATACTATTAAAAGTATCCCTAATTTCAATAGGGAGAGTTTTTAAAAAAAGAAACCACCAAAATTTGTTCATCTCCAGAATAGGACTGGGCGTTAAAGGATTAAACCAAAATCCACCACAATTCAGGCTACTATCAAGGAGCAAACCAACCAATGGCAAACCAAGCTTTAGGAGGAATTAGGTAGTAGTTTAGTGTATAGTCATGAACAGAAATCAGTAACACATAGTATGGATCTGGGGGAACATATATATATTTTTATTTTTTATTTTTTTTTATTTTTTATTTTTTTTATTTTTTTTATTTTTTTTTAAGTATAGATCGTGAAGTGCTTTTTACTTTGAAAAATTGTACTACTTTGAACATTGGGAATAAAATCATGGAAATATGTGCATTTCTCATAAACTTTATCTTCCTACAAAGGATTTTTTTCATTCCAAAGATAGCTTATTGGAAATAAGCCAAACTTTTTAAGTTGGTGGTTTAAGAACAATGTACCTTAACCCTTGAAGGCCCCCAATTTTCACCCCAAAAATAAACACCCTGTCAAAGAAATGAGACCTAAGAAATGAGATCCACAGAAATTCCTTGTTCAATAGTGTTTATATCTCTAATGTCTAGAGTTGTGCAAAATATTGGAAGAATTGCATGTCTACTATAGTTTACAAGATTATATTGTTCAAAGTTTGGGTTCAAATTTTTTGGAAGGACAATTTGACCCCTATCAGGCCTACAGGGGTTAATTCTTCTCTGAACGTAGAGAGCTTGACACCCCATCAATAAGCGAAAGCTAACTTTGTCGAGAAATAACTATCCTAAATTTTTATAATAAAAATTGAACTAAACAATATTTTTGTTAAAAAAGAAAAAAACAACCTATCTCTATGCTTGAAAAGTAGACAACATGTTGATAACGTTATTTCTTGAAGGAATAGCTCTTTGTGGTAAAAGAATCATGATAAATCACCTTTAAATTTTGAAAAATCGTGATTTATAAATTTCAACTCATAAGCTTTGAATTCATTTGAATTCTAAAAAAATTATGAATTGCAATTCTGAATTCTAAAAATTCATGATAAAATCCAATTGAAAATCTTATAAGTTGAAGTGGACAAGGCTCACGCCTGAAGTATAAAACATAGGCCAATTGTTTTGGGACAAAAAATGTCAAAATATATGACAATTATTTCCAAACAGAGAGAGTCATTAGAAAGATTCTGAGGCGTCCAAAGGGCTGTGAGTACAGCCAACACCTCCATGCATAGAAATGAATATAAAAAACAAAATCCGGACAAATTATTCTTCAAAGAAATTATTCCGAATGCCCATTACTCCAAAGGAAACACCCACATTAACCCTTTAGTGCCCAGCAAACCAGATTATAGTCATGTAGTGTCAAAAACGCAAATAATAGAAAACCCATGAAGAATTGAATTTTGGATTGTGAAGTTTAGAATTAAAGATTTATAATACACATCTTCTAAAAAAAGAAATTTTCAATTTAGAGTTGTGCAACTAGCAAAATACCTATGAACAAAACACAAAAATACTGCAAATACTTGGAAATACAGTAAATACTTACAAATACGACACATATATTATGTGCTCAACTGTGCAGTATTTCTTGTTTTTGGAAGTTTGTTATCTTGATTTATTTTTTTGGATTGTGTTCTCTTGTTAGTTCATGGTCCATTAGTGTATGTGTTCCAATCTTGGAAAATGAAAGGAGTTGGTACATTGATCAACGTATAATTTTTGTCGTAAACCGTGTATAAATAAGTCATTCTCACTTATAAAAGTCACAATAATTATGTGAGTCCGTTCTTGATATGAAATATTGCAACGGGGAGGTATTGACATAAGGACATTGTTGAATGTCTTCACTTTAATTTTTGAAAATTTAACCTAAATTCTATTAACTTTGAAGTCACGGACAATGGTCTGATATGGGTACCCTGAAAAGCTCTTTTAACTTTGAAATTAGCCCCTATGGCAACTTTGAATGAGTCCCTTTTTAAAACAAAATAAAAAATGAATCAATTGGATGTGGTTTAAATTTCCTATGCTCATGAAGTAACAAAAAAAAAAATCACGTAAAAATTTAAGGGTTTTAAAGATTTTAAAAAAGACTTTTTGTAGAAAAATCAAAATTTGTCCCAGCTACTTTAAAAAATCCAAAACACTTGTTTAAAATATTCAATGACATCATTTTGGTACCAATTTTTGATATGAAGTACATCTAGATATTTGTTATTTGAAATGATTAATTTGAAGGTTTAAAAATATTATTTATTTTGTACTACAATGCCTGCAAATGCTGATTTTGGGAAATTTTTCCCACGAAGCATAAAATATGAAAATTAATTTATTCAATTAAAAACTTGGACTTGAATTAAAGTATTTCATGTTATTTAGATGTGGATATTTTTTTAATTAAATATAATTAATTTTAGTTAATTGAAGTGAACAAATTTCACTTTTAGAATTTAAAATTTAGCATGATTGGTTAAAGTTGGTTTACTATCTATTGTAAACTTCAAAAAAGCAAAAGAAATGATGAAGGGAACATCATTACTTTCCCCAAATACCAAATTTTATAATATTGAGACAATGTTGAGGTGATCCACTTTGAAAAATTCTCCTGGGTGGAGTTTAACTCGGATTGACATAATTCAAATTGCGTTGGAAAGTAGACTTGATGTAGTATTTTAAAATATGTTTTATTTTTTCAAAATCATTTTTTTTGTTTTGGGCAACCTGTTAGATTTGGGCTGCCAAAGTTCACTTTAATCCAAAACCATCTAGATTGTAGACATCGAATGATTCCCAAAAATTTAGAACAACTTGGATTGACATGAAAAATTTACCATAATAACTAGACTTCAAGGAGAATCCAACCCAACAATTTTTGTTGAAAACAAACATTGGATGAAGGAGAAACAAGCCCATGAAGTTGCAACCATCAAAATGCTCTTTGGTGAACCAAAATTGAACCCCATGTACTAAGATGATTCCCAAAAATATAGTACATCTTGAATTGATCTCAAAGTTTTACCTCACAAACTAGAAGAGAGCGCAGATTTCGGTTTTATCAGTGAATGCAAAAGTTACAGCTCTTTGAAGTTGAAAGCAACCCAAAAACGGCCAAAATATGGCCGTCGGGACCATTAGGGGTTAAAGGGAACATTTACCTTAAGGGTTTGTATGTACTGCAGTGACATTTCTCGGCTGAAATGCCACACTGCAGTAGATGTGGACGCTTTAAGATAAATGCTCCCTTTTAACCCCTAAACGTCCAGGCATTCAGTTTCTGGATGTTTGTTGGTCAAACCCAATTTTGATCTTGAAAACGACTTTTGTTGCTAATACACCCAACTAAGAAAATGAAGTTTATTAACCCTTTAGTGCCCAGGGTACTGTAGCAGACAGCTCTGGATTTCAGTGGATTTTTCCACTGTGGTTGAGACTACCAAAAAAAGAATGGGTTAAATTAGAAAGTAACCGTACAATTCTATTCTCAACTCGAGAGCACACATTTTATTAAAATTTGAGAATCATCCGATGGTGGGATCGGAAGATTATAGTATGTATTTGAACTGTATAATGCACGCTTAAAAACGAGATTTTGGGGGGTGTGTGACTTCAAAGTTAAATAGAATTTGAGGTAAATTTTCAAAAATAAAAGCAAAGAAGTTCAGCTATGCCCTATGTCAACACCTCTCCGTTGCAATCTTTCATATCAAAAATAGACTCACATAATTATTGTGAGATTTATAAGTGAAAGTGACTTGTCCATGTACGGTTTAGGACAAAATTTTATACGTTGAAAATTGACAGGAGTGGGTACATTAGTCAAGATCAGATTACACACACTAATGGAAGATGAAGAAGAGAGCACAATCCAAAAAAATAAAACAAGATAACAAACTTCCAAACACAAGAAATACTACACAATACATATGTTGTATTTGTAAGTATTTACTGTATTTTCAAGTATTTGCAGTATTTTTGCGTTCTGTTGATAGGTATTTTGATAGTTTTACAATTCCAAATTGAAAATTTCTTTTTCTGGAAGGTGCGTAATGTATGTGCGCAAATCTGAACTTCAAAACTGAAGTTCCAATTCTTCACGGATTCTCTGCTATTTGCATTTCGGACGTTGTAGTGACCATAATGTGGTTTGCTGGGCACTAAAGGGTTAAATCTAGTTTGAACTCCACTTTTCAAATCTTAAAAATTCCAATTATTGAGTATTTTATTGCTTGTGCAAGCTTTGTAGCTCAAGGTTTGAATTACACTACATAGGATGTTCACCTTTCGAATTTCAAAATTTAAATAAAAAATTTCTATGGAAAACATATCATGTGATTCTCCATTGTAATTTGTACCTGCTCCCAAAAAAATATTATTTTTTAAAAGCTTTTTTGTAATAAAAATTATTTTTTGAAGTATTTGACTTAAAAATTTGTTAAAAAGGCCGTATTAAATCAAAAAAATCTGAAAATTTCAAGACTGATAGGAAACATTCAATTCCATGCATGAAAAATATTACAAAATATATTTTGATAAATCTTGAAGGCTAAATTGTGTAGTTTGACTTTCCTACAAAGGAGTGGTACGTTTAAGGGTTAACCCCTAAAAGGATATGCATACGAAGTTGCTGCAGAGGTTTACATTTGTACTTATATATTGAAGACTAGAAAATGATGTTGTGATGGTGAATTCTTTTGTAGACATCAATGTCAATACCATTAATGGTATATATTTTTTTCAAAACTTTTGGAGTAATTTAGAGCAACTCTACCACCGACTGTATATGCTGCAAATACGTATAAATGGGCACAAAAGACTCCATAGAATACACATAGTGATTCCAATTTTATTTTTGAAGGTTTCACAATTTTCCTCATCTTTGGGCCCTTCTTTTGCTTTTTGGTTGTTTCAAGTAATATGCATTGCAAGGTGCCTCAATTCATGGTACAACCCCAGCCGAGGCCATATTCCATCCTCAGGGCCCTATAGGGGTTAAGGTATAGTTACCTTAGAATGATGGAGCCACAACATGCTACTACCAGTAATACAAGCCTCATTTTGTTTGCCCTTGTAATTTTTGACTTTCAAGTCACTATTCCTATAACTACATGTAATGATTTTAATAATTCTAGACACAAAAAATACATTCTTTTGAGTGATGGGTCCCAATGTACCACTATTGCTTTCAAACAAATGTCTCATTTTCACATTTTCATTCGGCTTCATAAATTTTCAAACCATTCCGCACCATTGCTTAGTTTCCCCCTATGGATACAGACAATAAAATGAAATGAAATCCTTTCCTGCTCACAATTGTAAAGGACTCTAGCATGCAGCATCACAGTTTGTGTACACAATCACAGCAATCATGTTCCATCCAACGGCAATGCCAGAAACCTGCAGTCCTCAGAGAGCCCCTGCTTGCCAATATAAAAAACCTAACTATGGCGAAGTATTAAAAGGCAAAACGAATCTTTCATTCAGCCCATGAAGTTCAGCTTCTTCATGACTTTAGCCAGAGCAAGTGGAGCAATCGATGGCCGGCGAAGCTGTCGTCTTTGCTTTGGGGTCTGCAATGCACAATTCATCCGGGCTATCAGCAAACGACATTGGCCGTACCCTAAACCGTAAGGTCAGACACACAGCTGATTCCTCAACATAATACCAAATTCCCGTATCAATCCACACCATAAACCCCTGAAGGACCAAGGATTCATGGTTTTAAAATGAGAAATTCAAACGATAATATTGTGAAAAATATAATTTAAATGGGACCAAATTTTATATCACTGGAATTAGTGTAGAATATTACATATGTTGAATAAAAAATATATAAATTTGAACAAAAGAAAATCTACATAAAACCTACTGACAACTACTAAAAAAAACATGAGGCCCCTTGGGGTTAAGTTGCATGACAAATGCATAAAATCAGCATCTCTTGTAACCATTCCAGTTCTGCTCTCCGCAGTGCATGCATAAATCACTTCACTGTTAGAGCCAGAGATAAGAGCATGCCTTCGAATGAGCATTGTGCCGTGTGCCAGACCTCCATCGTTTGTATTCTCCGTTTGCCATTCCCCTAAACCGCTTCTTATACGACCTACATCAATCTCAACACCATACATAAATTCTCATAAATTTGAGAAACCATCGACCGCGATGAACTCTCGTCAATACAAGGTTATCTAAAGAGTGCCAAAACACCCCACTGCAAAGTCGGACTGCTGCCAGTGAAATCCAAAGCTGCACCGGGACAACACGCTCTGTCTTCTAGCTTCTGAGCTTCTAAGCACAAAAATGGCACATACAAAACAGGGAACAGAGAACATGAAACTAGAAACAATCTTACGAGTAAGACTTGATCTTCGTCTTCTTCAGTTTGGTTAGCGCACGCCTCTGCTGCACCTGCACATTCATCACAGCCCTTAATGTTCAGATGCCAGACAGAGTTTCTTTGTGCTAGCAATAGGTGGTCTATCCAGACAGACGTATGAACTTGTCACTCGTCCATTTATCCCGATTTCAGTACTCATCATCATATGCAACCACATATCTGCTCAAGTGAGAATCTGAAGTACTGAGAAATGGAATACAGCACCTCTAAGATTCCCCACTGCCACGATGTAAACAGTGAACTTGAATGACATAAAAGAGCCTGATGGTAGAGTTAACCACTAAGCGTCTAAAACGCCCAATATGGCCATCTGCATCACTGAACTTTGCAACGGTGGCATTTTCTCATTTTATCTCGGTTTTCTGCTTGCAATACATCATATTAAAGCTCTTGTTCTATTCCGGTACTACAAGATCAACAGTGTCGATCGTGTCAAACTGAAGTCATTTTCACACAAACAGATGATTTGCAGCAGGGGGTCCAATTTTCAGAAAATACACAGTGGACGCTTAGGGGTTAAGGGTTTAGAGCGTACATGAGCTGTTGTGCAACCAACCTCCTTCGTCAACCAATTCCCTTCATTCCTGAAGCCAGGAGCTAACATACTCAACGAACTGGGAAACAAGCTACGTGTACACAAACTCCTGCTTCCCGCCGAGCTGGCCAGCCCATAACGATTCAGCAAACACGCCCTAGTCGCATCAATACAGGGAGCGGGAGGATTCACTATGCGATGAGCGGTGTTTGCAGTTGCCAGTCGACTAGCACGCAGCAACAAACGCGGCAGCAGCTGCCTGCCAGACATTGCGGGAGTCGACACAGAATCCTCCCTAACTCGACGGTCCACAAAATTACAGTGCCGCAGATGTCTCACGACCTGCTTCAATGGCACATGCGCAGCAGAGCTAGAATGTTGAGCAGAGTGATTTTTTGTTGCTAAAATTTGGGCTGGCTAATTGATACAAAGAATTTTGAAAAAGGAAGGAATATTAGCCAGATTTCCTACATGGAGTCAAGATGTAGCCTCTTTAAACCTAAGTATCACCTAGGTATTGCCTAAGTAGCACCTAGGTAGCACATGTGTATTACCCTGATATTACCTATATATTAATATGAGGAAAGCATCCAAGGAGCTTGGATTGCTCTTGAAAAGTAGTAAAAATGCTAAACTGTCTTCTGACAAAAAAAAATCATTGCTATGCACAGACATTACACTTAGGAAAAACGCTCCGAGCGCGGCGTAACAGCAATTCGCAATTAGAGAACGGAATAAAAGGGTTATATTCCGGATTTCGGTAACCTTGCACCGGAGAGCTTAGACCCTTACAGTGCAAAGACAATGATAGAGAAATCCACAGAATGCAGATTATTGGGACGATCATTTCCACTACACTTCCGGACACTGGCGACCACAGAATGACCTAAAATTCAGCGCCAGGGGCATCCGTCAACGCACAAAATGACCAACAACCCCCCAGGCAGACCAAGAACAGTAGAAAATACACACAGAGAAGAAACCAGGAACCAATTGTTACTGCTGTACACAATAAGCACAGCGTTACGAGCCACTACGAATCAGAAACCCTAATTTAGCTACATTACAAGTATGTCAAGCAAGAATGCCCGATTCCTGACCAAAATATCCGCATTTCCACAGAAGGCAACACCACAGAGCTTAAACCCTAACAATGCAAAGGCAGTGACAGAGAAATACACATTACTGGGACGATCAGTTCAACGACCACAAAGAGCTCATATTCAGCATCCGTCAACACGAAAAATGGCCTAAAATCCTACGCTCTTCAATTCCATTGAAACGACGACGTCTTCCGGATCAAAACATACAACATGAGACGTGGATCTTGCAACAAAGCTCAGAAAACTGACGACTGGGTCAATTCGGACGCTAAACGGCTTAAAAAAATTCCACAGAAACGAGCATCACCTGTCGAAGAAAGCAACCCGATTATGTGCGCATATGCGAAATCGAAAGTGGAATGAAGCGCGCACAAAATCGAGTTGTGGAGCTCGCTCAGCTAAGAGCGGGCGATTCCTGCGCTAGCTATGGAAGGCAGCGACCCTGCGACGTTCCCCTGTTCTTTTCGGTGTTCTTTCCCGTTCTAATATTTGGGAACTCCGGGCACTGCGTTACCGGGCCCTGCAAAATGTCCCGTTACCGTATGTCCCGTTACCGTATGTTTGGTTTATAATTTGGTTTTGTGTGAATCTATGTGGTGTAAGGTATGTACACCCAAACTTGATAATTTTTCTAATCATCTTATCTCAATGACCAATTTTGATTGAATGAGATTTTTGGTGTAATGTTGATATGTTGTTAGTCCTCAACATGATCGACATTATATGAGTTTCTATACTATTTTCTTGTTCATTTGTCGTTTTCTATATGTTTTACAGAATTTTTTGTTTTTCTAAATATGAAAATATATTGAAACAACGTAAATTAGACATGGAATATGTGTTGCAAGATTGAAATGATCTTCTTAAATACACGGTGGGACTCAAAAGAATCACTTCCATGTACGCTTGAAAAAGAAACATAGGCTTCACCCTTATACATGCCTACATTAATTACATCATTCCAATGTATTTTTTATGTAGAAAAAGTACTATTCCTTCTATTCACATAAAAAATTGTAAAATGATTACTTTATGTGGTCTCCCAAATTTGAAATGGCTTTATTTTGTAAAATTCCTAACCCTAAGTTAAAAAAGAAATAGAAACACGATGGTGGATCAAATAAAGGTTGTCCATTTGTACTTTGACAAACACATTTAACCCCTAAATGCCTAGAGCCCTCTCCAAATTCGATAGTTTTGCAAAGATGCATTATAAAATGCAACCTAGAGGGATATTTTGAACTTGATATATGAATAAAAGTTGTACATTATGAATTTTAGATTCTATCCATACGGTTAGATCTATGATTGCTATTACCAATAATTTTGTATAAAATTTGAAACGTGAAATTCAAAATTATTTTGTAATTCAATTACGAATAAGATATTGACAATCTACGGATAAAATTCTTTGTGGTTGGTTGAAATGTAATACTCTAAGTGTAGTGATTTTTGGAGATTTTTTGGTTGCTTAATTTTATGGGTTGACTTTTTTTGGAGCATTTTAACACTGAAATCTTCAAAATTTTGGGTGAATCGCTACAACATGAAATGAGGCATAAAAATTTCACAAATCATCCCCTTTCTAATCGGATCACATGTGCATGAAGCTAACTTCCCATAGAATCTACAGTAAAAATTCCACACTGCAAAAAATGCTTGACGGATGAGAATCTACGGATGAAATATGTACATCGTCCAAAAAATGGACGCTTAGGCAGTTAGGGGTTAAACATCTGAAAAAATTGAAGAAAAACACTATTTTGACTTTTAATAGAATTACTCTTTAATTCAAAAATACTTTAAGTTCCCTGTACATAAAATCTTACTTCTTACTAAGCCTCAAAATTCTTGTGATGCAAGCGAATCCTACCTTCTAATTGCACCCTTACAAATTCAAATCTTTAATTGAATCCAATATTGGAGTAATAAAACAAGAAATATGAAAGTTGAAAAATGAAAACATTTGCAAAACTCAAATTAACACTTTTGAAGACCAAATTTGAGTTTAGTACATATTTTTATCTTTCAACCTTCACATTTTTTATTTCATAATTTCAATTCTTGATTTGATTGAAGATTTGAGTTTGTCGGGTGCGATTAATTCCCTAGGTGAAGGGCAAGGTCAACACTTTTGTACCAAATAGTTATTTTTTTGAAAAATTAAGTTCAAAAATTAAAATATTCAATAATATTTTTTCAATATTTTATTTTTCACTACACAAAAAACCTTTTTAAAAAATGATTTCCCGAAAATTTGGCATTTATTTTAGTAAAAATGTTTTTTGGCTGAACCTAATGTAATAGGGCATCAATGAACTTTCATTTTTCACCTCTATATTTTCATGTTTTGCAACTTCAAAGATTGACGTGATTGAACATTTGAGTTTGTATAGGTACAATAAGGTGACAAGGATTGAAATATTTCACTAAATTTGCAATCCTCAAAATAGTGCATACTATGGTCGATTGAAGATTAAGTGAGATTTTGAACTTCATATGCAATCATGAACAACCATCTACTTTAGATAAGGTAGAAGTACCCATAACCAATAGAATAAGGTTTTTAGCATGGAAAATGTTGAAGTTTCACTGATGAGATATTTTTCTTTCATAAAGAAACAAAGATACTATATAATTGTAAATTTTTCAAAAAAAAATTCTAAAAAAAATTTGTTTAAAAAAAAAATTAAATGAAGAATTCATTGAAACCAATGACTAATATATAGGTTCACCTATAACCCACAACAGTGAGATCAATTCCCAAACATAAAGCTACATCATGTGACAGCTCTTGATTGGCAGCCAACAATGTGTTGGCTTTTGGGTCCATGAAACACAGCTTCTAGGAGGACAGTCTAGGGAACACAAATCAAAATGTATTGAACAAAGGTATTCTTTTGAAGTTTCAATTTGCCAATTTATTCTATTCAACCTTAAAAGTATACACCCCCCTTTGTAATAAAAAGAACATTGTAATGAAAAGAAGGGTGAGGAGAGGGACCTTGCCAACTTTCTAAAGATTTTGGAAAATTCATAAAACATCATAATTGCTCCAAAACTTAGAAGATTTCCTGTATTATATTCCTATCCCATACTCATTTGGGAACTCTCCAAATATAGACGAAATCCTAATTTCCTCGGTTTGAGAGTTCCATCTTGGGCCAAGAAGTAAAGGAAGGGTGAACAGTACCAGGACTTAAGTTGATTTTGCCATGTTCATGCTGAATACGTAGACGTTCTGTATAAAGTACTACTGTAAGAATATATAGTACACTAATTTAGAACGAAGACCTTGAGATGCTTTCTCAAACACCACAAGGGCCAGGCTCTGTCACTAAATTTCTGATAAATCCTTCTTCCTGCCTACACATACCATATTTAGGTATCTCTGCATATCTATACGAATGCAAAAAATTTGGAAGTAGCCACCAAAATTGATGACGAGCGGATACAAGTTGCATCAGTTCTGGTTATTAAAAATCTACCAGAACAGGGCAACTCTAACCCAATAAATATAGAACCTGGCTCAAGTACGGGAGACTTTAATCTGCATGCGGATGATGGCCTTCTTTGTGTTTACACCGTTTCAGATACCATGCAGCATGCATCTGCAAGCCTAAACCAACTGCTATCTTCAAGGCAAGAAGAATGATGTAGGTGCCTCCACCCAGAATAATAATGCCAGCAATTCTGTGTAGAAGTGGTCCTTGAGGAAGAAAGGTCGCATACAATGGAATCAAGACCCTCAGTACCTGCACCAAAAAGTTCAGGGATTGCTTACACTGAATCACAAGGGGAAATCAAATGGAAAGTTTCATCCATTTTCTCTAACAACCCAAAAGATATGAAGTACACAAATTTAAGTCAAACAACACAATGTCATAAAATAATTGGAGTTTGAGCTCAGCACACTTGAGAGACTATTCAACAGAAAGTATTTCAAAGAGGAAGAAAAACAAATGAATGGACAGGTAGATCCAGCACTACTTATAGCAGTTGCGCATGGTGGTAGGCATTCCTAAACGTGACTTCCTCCATCTACATTCGAAATAAAGGTTTAGGCTTGCTCACCACACAGGCAGGGGCCAGCGGTACAAAGTGAAGTGTCTTGTGCACTTCGTGTGATTGACTATTCAGCGTCTGCAGCAGACAGAAGCACATGATGAGAGATGGAAGATGAGAGTTGTGTAAGAAAATCAAATGAAACACCACATCCTGATGCATATAGCCAAATCAAGAGGACTCCATAGATCTACTGATGTGGTAGAGCCCATCAATTTTAAGGCCTTGCGGTCAGTCCCTGCTATACTCCCTTTGCAATCCCCTCTTCTACACACTCTTTTTCTCCAACAAAGAGGAATCACCTTTCTCTTCATACATCGCACTAAGAACTACAAGTGAGAATGCCACATGCAAATAGACAAACAAAGGGTTGTGTAAAATATTCTACAGGTCTAGAAAAAACCCAAACCCATGCCTGCCCTAATACCTGCTTGCAAAGGGCTTGGAGAAATTCTGAATATGCACCAGGTTTTATCTCATTGAACTTTGCCAAGAATGAATGTTTGATGACATCAACAAGGACTTCACATAAGAACACCATCCCTGCATTCTGCACCGTTAAAGTAGCCACTTTGTTAAACAGATAAACTAACGACACAAGTTTCATATGCGATTGGAAGAGATACCAGCATGTAAGCAGACATAATTTTAGAATGGAAGTTATGATGGAGCACATGGTTCCAAGCCAAATACTACAGAGAGACTTCCACAAAGTGTAAAGAAACACGTACATAAGCAAAATTCCAGAGCCAAAAATCCTCGCTATTCTGAATGTTTTGAGCCAAAACAAATAAAAGATGTGCCATAATGTGAAATCGCTCCACTGTGTCTGCACAAACATCCACCATGATGTTGTGAACACCAAGTCCAAAAAAAAAAAAAACATCTTTTCAGCTAGATTGAGGGCCAACCAGAGAGAAGAAGATATAACGACTTCCAAGCTCAAGGGTACGATACCATGATAAGCCATTTTGTGAAGATTCTCCTTGCCGACGCGTTTGAAGACATTACTTTTGATTTCGGCAAAATTGTTCGAAATGAGGAGTGTGAGCAGTGCATTGTTCTGGGAGTTGATTGCTGCTGAAACTGTGATAGCTTGCGACATTATCACAAGAGAGTGCACCAGTGCATATTGCAGTCAAGGAGATAATTCATGATAGTAATCATACTCAAGAGGAAATTGAATACCTGCTTGCATACGAAGACATCAACCCTGTTCTACTAGGAGGCGCCAAAATCAGATTCCAGCCATTGTATCACCTTAACTGACTTGTGTAAACAATTAAAGAAGACAAGAAAACACAAGAGGAAAATTATAACTGACACTCGACTTTTTCCATGCTTACGTCCTGTGTATGTCATCGACCATCTAGTTTCAAGTACTATTTGGAAGGATATGAAAAGACACAATGGCGATGCTCTGGTCCAAACAAAACTGAGCCCACTGCTTCATCAGCCTCTCTGGTGGGCAGTCCCCAATAGCCACGGCAGAATTGAGAAGGATCTGGAGTACGTCACCTCCAAAAGATTGACATAACTTGTCAAAGATCTGCATAGCGCCCAGATGTATTAGCCGTATCATGAGTGAGAGAAACCCTGCACGAGTAGCACTTTACTCAAAACGCAATAGCAGATCCCGAGAGGAGGACCGTTTCATGAGCAATGCATACAAATAATTTAAAATATCACATCAATCATGCTCCTCTGACACCCAATGTCCAATATAAATAACACAGGTCGGATACAAACCTCAAGAACGTTGAAGACAACATACAGCTTGATTGTGGCTTGGCCTCGAATGTAGTGATATATGAAACTAATATCTGCACTTGCCACTTCTTGGTAAGAAACTGGGTACACCTTTATTTCTCTAAAACAGGGAGCCAATTGCAGGAATGCAAACACTATGCACCTCCTAGATCCTTCTGAATGATTACTGAGCGATTAAATTGTAACCTAATTAGTATCCTTTTGGATGGCATGTCTCCCAAATTCCGTAGCAACTATGAACCAGGCAAAGCAGAGAAGAAGTACCAGCCTGCTGAAGAACCGCCACACCCAGCACAAGGATGATCAAAGAAGCAAAGTCGGACAATTCAGCAGCATATGGTCTCTGAAATTGCCTGCCTCAAAATTTTCAGTTTAATTGCATGGGTAAAATTTAAGATAGGCCAAAAACTTATAGAGACACTCACTTCTCCCTATCAAGAATCATTTTCGATAGTTAAATAATACTGCAAGTGTCCAATTCAAATTCAACCCTAACGATCTACCAGTCAATGGTTGAATTAAGTAACTAATTAGGCAAACAAACCATTATGAAAAGCAGAGTATACACACCAAAAAAGGTCAAAAACGTAAAAACGACCATTCCGTGAAACATGGCTCTATACATCTGCAGGACTACCATCATTAACGAGTTCTCTATGAAATATGGCTTTTGACGTGCAACCACAACGTTGCACTAACCATCTAATAGCCTTTTGTTGGAGCATCAATTGCAGACCTTTAAATAGACAAACATATCAACCAGCAAATCAGGATAAAAGATTCACCTCCAATGCAAGATCCGCTGCCAGAGGAACATAATGATCCTGGCTGGCATAACTGTGAACAGTGAAAGGAAGGAGTCTAAACACACAAAAAATCCAACATCGATGAGCTGCAGCCATTCCCAACCACGCAAAGAAATCATCAGCACCAGCCTTGCATGACTATTTCTTGCAACAAGAAGGTTGTTTCAATCGAAGGCAAGTAAGATTAGTCGAACTGATTGGTTGTGATTAAAGCAGATTGGTCTGACGGATTAGAGTGCAAGCCATAGAACAATGTGATTCACAGGCTCTTGATGAACAAAATCCAGAAACATGCAGGATGATACTGCACCAGGACAGATGAAATTTTAAATGCTCAAGTGCTCACCAGCTCACATCTCCACGGTACGTGAAACATTGTGTTATATATACGCTCCCGCCTCTGTTGAATACCCGCTGATGAATGGCGCTCGGACATGCTCCCCCTCTGGACTTCTCCCCGCAAATAATTTATTGGTGATATGTCAACCACCGTTGGATCTGTTCACATTCAACAAAGTGCGCAATATAATCTCCAGAAGAAAGTAGAAAATGAAAAGAAAGTGAATCCAAAACTCACAAATCAGTTTGAAGTTTTAGAGTCGTGATTACTCCCACTAACAGAAAACTATGCATTACTAGGACTGCCCAGCGCGGTAGTAAAAAGATAAATAGTTGTCTCATCACCATAATACACTCTGAACTATGATACAGTAACCACAAGCAGTAACGTATTTTGATTGACAAAATCACAGGAATGACATCCTCAAAGAGCTACGATAGGCTCTCATTACTGCGTTTCAAGACATATTTTAATGCATAATCCAATCCGTAGCCACTACAACAGTAGTAATTTAAACATACCGATGCCAGGATGGAACACTTACATTCTGAATTAGCAGCCATTAACCTCTCCCACTCTGTCAAATGTGGAGTCTCATAGCTTGATAATGGAGGTCGAGGCGGGGTTTTGAACCCCGACGTTGACTGCTCAATCACGTCAACATGCCCTAAGTAGCTCGGATCTGTAACATCCGGTTTCTGTTTTTTAAAAGAAACTATTTTCGTCATGGTAGGCTTTGCGCTTCCCTCCACTCCATTTTCTTGCACGGGAGAGTCAGGCAATTTCTCTACAGTCCGCTGCCTGAGCTCTGGAAATAAAGGCTCTCTTTGGCTCCCACCTCGAGGACTATAACCTGATATGCTATTAGCAACAGGCGATGTCCGTCCCGACAATCGATCTTTCGGGGACGCCAAACGCAAAAATCCATCAATTGAAGGAGGAGTCTCGATTACGTTCGCATCATGCCCTAAGTTTGAATTTATCTCGTTACCGATCGGCCTGTTCCGCTCGTCTACGGAATCATTCGTCAATAGAAGCAAATCGGTAGTCCGCGATACACCAGTAGCCAAATTTCGTAACGACTCTGTACTAGGAAGAGACTTTGGACTAGATTCACGACCTTCCTGCGTAGAATCTTGAAACTGACCAAAATCCACATTAATTCTAGGTTCCAAGCGCAAGTCCGCGAGAATGCCGTCCGGGCGAGGCTGGATCAAATCCTTAAACGAAAGAGCATCGCCGATCACATCTAAACTCACAATCTGACCTAAAGAACTCGTCTCCTCTCCAGACAGTACCATCCCTAATTCGAGATTCTGCACCTTCCGGCTTTTATGCTTGCGTCGCTTGCCCTTATTGTTAACCTTCACCTCCAGCGGCAATTGCTGCTGCTGCTGCTGTTTCCCGACCTCCTCATCGTCCCCCGAAGTATCAACTGTCAGAAGCTGATACACAGCGCCTCCCGTTCTCCGATTCTTGCCAAAATTGTCCATCGCAAACACGATCGCTGCCTCTACCGCAACAAATTCATGACATCGATTAGGTGACCATGAGCAGCAGTGAGCACAAATTCAAATGCTGCCAGCAATCTCGGCAACTGTTGTAGGGTTTAAGACTCAAAGCGCCAGGAAACAGGGACGACGACCCATTGTAATACGAATGCCTGGAGCTTCATGCCAATATGTTCACACCCTGACCTCTTTAATATCACCTTCTGTAATATCACATCCTCTCTTCGCTACCATAATTGTAAGGTTGGTCCAAGACCATAATCTCAATAGTTAGAGCCAAGTTCCACGAGTTTGAGAAGTTGCTCATGGAAGTAGGAAAGAAGAGGGAAAAAGTGAAACTTGGGGGTTGTCTCATACTCAACCATGGAATTGTACATATTCTATAGATTTGCATAACATGAAACATGAACAAACTTGATTGGTTACAGAGAAGTTGTCATGAAGTCTTAAACTTGAGAATCTTTCAATACTTCATGATAACTTCTTCACCACTTTTTTTTCTCAAAACTCACTTGAAATGTGGGACTTGGTTCCCTGAAGTCACTAAAAACTTGTTTTTAATAAGACACTTCACCCATAGAATTTGGTCCTTATTCCTCAAAAGATAAAAATCTATAATCGACTTTGAGCAAATCCTATGAGAAATTGGCAATGATGGAGATGTTTGGGTGAGTTATAGAGGCTAAAGTTAAATACAAGATCAAACATGGAATTTCTCAAAACTCAAGTCTAGAGAGTTTCATCCTCTTTCATTCATTTTTGGAAATCTTCTTTAGAGAGAATATGTTGCCTCCATAAATAATAATAATTTGGGATTTCAAGATTGAACCAACTATCAACTACCAGTAACAATGTCTACGTTATCATTGATGCCTTCTTTTCAAGGTAGAGTCAATGGTGTTTCTTCATCAAACTCGTATGAAAACTTAGAGGTTAAACACTTTTGGGCCAGAATCGTATTGGGATGGGTGGCCTCCCGAGAAGTCTCGGAGTTTTTCTCTCTTGTCTTGGTCTCTCGATTCATCAAGTTGAGCTTGCATTCAAAAAGATCATTTTGATGACCAAACTTGATATCAACAAAATACACTCTACGGTGATCCATTTAAGTAACTGTTCTTTTATTCTATATAAAATCCAAAAAAACGGTCCAAATGGCTCATAATTGGTATTATAATAATGACATGTCATAGTCATTAATAAGACTTCAAAAAAAAGAGCATATGAAAATCGTATGACTTAGGTTGTGAACTTGAAAAGGACTTATCATTCATAAAACACAAATTAGCTTCATCAACCTTAGATCCAAGATTAAGTGGTAAAATTATTAAATTCCATTACAAAGCCTACAACCATATATTTAAACTCAATATTCTTGCTTTATTTTGTCACTATATATAAATGAAGTTAATTTATTATGTTTTTCATTAATAAAACCACATATTTTCAAAAAAAGTCATAAAATTTCAAAAAAAGAAAAATTGGTATAGATTTGAAATTATTGCAACTTCTTGAAAAAATATTCAAATCAAATACAAAAGTATGAATCTTTTTACATGGGTGGTTCAACTTCATAACTGTAATCTGTCAATGGTGGATATATAGTAATTTGGGGGGTATAATTCTCCCATGGGGCATAATACGGTTGTTGATAATCATCCCAAAATAATGGTGGAAGGGCAATAGATGGCTCGGGTGCTTGTTCCGGTGCTGGAATTGGATCGGGAAAAAGATACACGTAATTTGTGGAGTTTGATTGCTTGCTATAATCAATACCCGGTGTACGTCGAAGGAAAGGCTGATTGCGTTGAGCTGCTGGAGTAATCCGTAATTTAAAGTCATAATCACCGTCCACAAGTCGAGATGCGGGAGGTGACAAAGGACCCCATTTCCTATTATGCATCCTCCTGCAACAAGCACTATTGGTCCCTGCACACTCTCATTCAACAATTCAGTTTTACTCCCTCCGTTTCATAATAAGAGTCCGTGTTGAAAGGGATGAAACACTATGGAAACTTTTGAACCATGTGTCTCGTTAGAAATATGGATGAAAAACGTAGGAAGTCAATGTAGGAAGGCAAAATAATGAATATGGACTCTTAAATTGACGCAAGGAAAATATGTGATTTTGAACTCTTATTATGAAACAGAGGGAGTAGCATTTTGTAAGAGCATCTCCACTCGTACATGAATATATCATCACACTAAAACTTCATCACTGGTGGGGTCCACTTATTTAGAGGGTAGGTCACTTGATTACCCCACTCATACAACTTTCTATTTTAACTTTCAACCAATCGATTGTCTCCTGGTGTGCAAAAGCAAAAAGAATCTCCATCTATTATACAACCTATTAATTGTAGAAGAAACAGTAATATTCGTGAGTGTTGTACAACGATAAAAATTGACTATTTGTGGTAGCAAAGAGAATATTTTAACAAGTTCAAACTTTAAATACTTTCTTTTCATCCAAAATATGTTACCCTCGTTTGTTTTGAAAAATGGGTGGAGATGCTTTAACACCCCTAGCATAGACCATGCTCAATAGTAAATGAGTCCCATTAATTTTTGCTACTCTTCATCTTAAATAAACTCTCTCTATCACCTTTCACTCTAATCAAACTTTGATAAACAATTTTACTAAGGCTACTATACCAAATTCCATATGAACTTTGAAGTTATGGGCCTTCGGGTCGGAATAGTATTGGGATGGGTGACCTCCTAAGAAGACTTGATGTTGCATCCACTTAAACCATTGGTCCGCTTTGCCCGGTAAACATTGAATCATGGGTGAATCAAACATACAATTTATTCACGCCAACCTCAAAAGAGGACTGGAGTTCTTACTACTAGTCTTTGGTTAACAAGAAATAATATCAAAGTGTTGTAGTCAAGATTCATACTGGCACCAATAGAATAAAGATCGTAGTGCGATTTTATTATACAACTTTGAATTTGTAAAATATGACTTAGAAGCATCATTTGTTAACAATATTTGAACCAATATATTTATAATGTGAGACATGAACTAAACATATATGTTTGTATCTATGTTCTTGAAGTATGGATAGACAAACCACATCCAATAGACTATTTATTTACAACAATCTTTAGTCAACGTTATGATTATTATGGTTGTATGTATCAATTTTATTATTTATATTGATTGATTTTTTTAAAATTGATTATTATATTATATATAATTTGTCATGTGAAACTCCGAAAATGGTGAAACTTTGAAAAAACTTTAATTTTATGAACTTCTTTTTCTAGAGCTGTTTTGTGGACATGTTTTATATTTTGATATAGCTTGAAAATTTCTTATGAAATATATACTTTTTTTTAAAAGAGAGACATGTTTTATACAAGTTGGACAAGCAGTAAAATAATCGAGGAAAATTTGAATGGAATTTATATACGTTTTAGTGTAGATTAAGTGCTAAGTAACATTCTCTTGTAAAACATTGCTCCTAGTACTAAGTGCAAATCAACGTTAACCTCTATATGCTCAAGCATTCATTGGGTGAATGACAAATGTTTTGGAAAATATACTTCATCCAAATGATATTCATTAAGGAAGTTTTAGAGAAGATTGTGTAATATATCAATGAAGAGAAAAAAAATAAAAATCTATGTGATTCAATGGCACAAATATTTTGAAAGAGTTTCTGCCGTTATGGAGGAGGGTATAGTCAACACAAATTATTTTTTAAAGTAAATGTGAAATTGTAATGATTTTATTTCTTTTAATTATTTTTTTGGTAATTTTATGGTGAAAAAGAAAATCTTAAGAATATTTTGAAATATTTCCTGAAATTCCATTTGAACCCTTATTTTTGAAAAAGAATTAAACATTAAACACAGAGTGTCCGATCTGCCCTCCACCTACTGAATCATTTTACAATGATTTTTTTAGTTGATCTTAATATATTTGGTTTTAGTGCAAAAATGGCCCTCTCTCCAGTGGGCACTAGTTCATTGTCATTACAAACAGATGTTGTATTCGCGCCGGCCTCGAAATAGTACCGGAGTTTCTATCTATCTGTTTGGTTTGAGGACTTAGGGATAAACTTACTTTCATGAACCGAACCCGGAATCGGACTACAACAATGGACTACTAGAGGGCAACGTCAGACACCCAAGCATAACATGCTCAAGCAATTATCCTCTAAAGGACCAAGGGTTTAGGGTTTTAAAATGTCAAATTCAATTGATCATATAATTTAGATAAGACCAAATTTTATATCACCAAAATCAATGAAGGACATTGCATGTGTTGATCCAAAAAAAAAAAGAACAAGAAAGAAGTCTACAAAGGACATACACAAAATTGCTTTAAAAAGACATAAAGCCCAATTTGGGCTTCTTGGTTGTTCAGGGATTATAGTTGAAAGTAGGCATGAAGAACTCCAACTTGTTTTTTTAATTTTTAATCAAGAGTATGTTTCATCTGAAATGTACACCTGCTACTAAGCTTCCAGTAGTAGTAGACATGTTGTTTTTCATTCCCCCTTCGTGAAAACAGTGAACAATGGTTAAATATTATGCTTATATTTATGTCACCTTGTGACTAAAACCACTCACCAACACTCACACAACCCATGTGCTTAGCGCGATTTCATTTCCTTTAAATGAAAAACGACACATTTCCTACTAGTGTTCATAGCTTGCTACAGCAAAAGAGTTGTGCAAAGGAATGAATGAAGCTGGCTCACCAGAGTAGTGATAATAGGTGCAATCACGGCAGCCTTCATACTGTTCCATTTGGTAGAAGAAGTGAAGGCTACTGGAAGAGTGAGACCTGCCTTTCTCCGGCATTTGTTGCAGCAGGTCCATCGACATCAACACCCCTGCAAAAGTGACAAGAGACGCAACCACAACGCAAGCAAACTTGAAAAACAGCTGCCTGCTTAGATATGCCATTCTGTCAAGTACTATTCATTTGCATATATTGCCATGGAAACATCGCCACTGCCTACCTTTTGAAAGAGGCCTAGAAAAGTGCAGCTAAAATAGCGGAACGACTGACTGTACATAAGAAATGATGGCGCATTTGTGATAATTCCATGCTCGTTCTGAATGGTCCTTGCTGTACGAGAGTTTGTACTGCGGTGTCATTGAATTTGTTAACCCCTCAACGTACCAAGGTGTCCCTGGAATTAATGATTTGAGAAAAATCATTATAAAGTACTATTTAGAAGAATACTTTGGAATTGGTATACAAATGAAAGTTCTAAATTTTGAATTTTAGATTCCATATGTACAGTTTGATTCACCAATACTATCACCAATATTTATTTATAAAATTTGAAAGTTAAAATTAAAAATTCATTCTAAATTTGATTAAAAACAAAATTTTGATACTTTTTGAGTAAAATTTGTCGGAATGAATTTGAAATGAGATACTCTTAAACGTGGTGATTCTTTGAAATTTTTGTGTTCCTTAAATCTATGACCTCATTTTTGCAAGGCTACTTTTGAACTATAGTCAATGCAATTTTGACTTGGTCAACAACTTGACATACTTCTACATTTTTAATTTTAGAAAAATAAGTACTCAAGTATCACTAAATCCAACCATTGGATAGGACAACAACTTGGTGAAGTATCTCCAAAAATTTGGATGACTTTCATACAAGCATTGATGAGAACGTAGGGTGAGTTTGAATTTTTTAGTTGTTTAGAAAACTGGACGCTGTGACGTTTAGGGGTTAATCCTTAAACGTCTAACCGTTCAAAAAGTGAACGATGTAAAAAATCAAACACAATTTTGTCATCCGTCATTGACTTTTTGCGGTGTGAAATTTTTACTATATATTTTATGGGAAGTTAGCTTCATGCATGTGTAATCCAATTAGAAAGAGGATGATTTGTGAAAATTTTATGCCTCATTTCATGTTCTAGTGATTCACCCAAAATTTCGAAGATTTCAGTGTAAAAGTGCTCTTAAAAAGGTAAACTCATAAGATTACGCAACCAAAAAATCCCCAAAAATCACTACACTTAGAGTATTACATTTCAACCAATCACAACAAAATTCATGTAGAAATTCTCAATATCTTATTCGTAATCAAATTACAAAAGAATTTAGAATTTTAAGTTTCAAATTTTATACAAAAATATTGGTGACAACAATCATAGATCTAACCATGTGGGTAGAATCAAAAATTCATAATGTATAGCTTTTATTATTGTATCAAGCTCAAAATATCCCTCTTAGTTGCATTTTATAATGCATCTTTACAAAACTGCCGTATTTGGAGAGGGGTGAGGACGTTTGGGGGTAGACACAAAATGAGCATGTCTGGAATTTGTGAACATGCACATTATGAGGGAGGTAGACACGACAAGAGCATGCCTGGCTTGCCATTGAATTTTTCTGATGGATTTGAGCTGCGTGTAACTTGCTGAAACATGAAAGAAAAAAGGTTGGTGAGGCTGACAGTACAAGGTACTCTAAGTACCTACTCACATCCTTGCCATGAAAACAATTCAATTACTAATGCTTCAATCACCTGAGCTTTCTGAGCAAGTGGCTTTACCCCCCTTCTGTTTTAAAATTTATTATTATTACCATTGTTTTATTTTTATTTTTATTTTAAAAATCACCTAACATAGCATAAGGTTCTTTAGCCCTTGTGGTACTCACCTCCCAATCTGGCTATATTCTGTCAGGAATAGCTTACCGGATTTCAGAATATGAGATTTTGTTAGATTAGTTAACCCCTAAAGGACCCTGAGGATGGAATATGGCCTCGGTTGGGATTGTACCATGAATTGAGGCACCTTGCAATGCATATTACTTGAAACAACCAAAAAGCAAAAGAAGGGCCCAAAGATGAGGAAAATTGTGAAACCTTCAAAAATAAAATTGGAATCACTATGAGTATTCTATGAAGTCTTTTGTGCCCATTTATACGTATTTGCAGCATATACAGGCAGTGGTAGAGTTGCTCTAAATTGCTCCAAAAAATTTGAAAAAAATATATACCATTAATGGTATTGACATTGACGTCTACAAAAGAATTCACCATCACAGCATCATTTTCTAGTCTTCAATATATAAGTACAAATGTAAACCTCTACAGCAACTTCGTATGCATATCCTTGTAGGGGTTAAGCTCAACTAAGGTTGAGTTGATTGCTTCTCGCCAATGATAGTCCATTGAGTTCATGTTCCCTGAAACTTTTTGAATTTTTTATAAAAGAATAATGTAGCTCTAGCCTTGATGATTTCTGGATTCTTTATAATAAAAACTACTATAGATCCATAGATCAAGAAGGGTGTGATCTCTCAACTACTAAAGAACCTTGTGTAGCATAATGAAGTAGTGCAATGGAGCACCCTATTGAAAACTGGATTGAAAGAAAATCTTCACTTAGATTCACTTTTTAAAGTAATAAAGGAATGTCATTTGTATTCCATGAATTTTGGAATTTGTACCGTGTCGTTGCCACGTAAACATAGTTTCTAATTGTAGTCCCATTGCAAAAGGGTGTTGGCTCCCATTGCTTTATTATGCTATGTAAGCTTAGTCCATGGCTGGGGTTTCACTGGAGCACCTCACTCTTTCTTGTTCCCATGCGCCCATTGTTGTTGCAAGCTAGCTCACTCCAACAGCATCACTCATTGTTTTGCTTCCTCAACACCTCCAATATGGCAATCCAAATGAGAAGTGCACGGTGTGGCTCTAAAGGTTCATTTGCACCAAGGTTTAGGGATTGAAGAATTGGCATTGGGGTCACAAAAGCGTTACGATTGAAGTTATTTTATGTCCAAATTACCCTTGCGTTGGTTGTGTGTAATTGCAATGAAGGTACTTTGTGGGAGGTAACTTAACCCTTTATAGTGCTAGGGGTTAAATCGCTAGTCAACGTTTATGCAAAATCTACATTCTTTCTATTTTTTGAATTCTTAGGGATCTTTTATTCCCCTCACCTAACCTTCACTGTTCTTTGGCTATTCCTAAGATATTTTCTATTGTAACCTTCTAACATACCTCATTGGTGGAAAATTGATACATTCTTTTTGTCATAAGTGTACAATTTTAGAAAATATATAAATTCCTCAAAAGAAAGTATTCACTTTGAAACCTTTGTTCAAACTACCTATACATGTTGAAAAATTTAGACGAGTATTAGTTTTCTTTAAATTTAACCAAACTAAGCAAGTGGTACATTCAAATTTGTAAAAGAATTCACTGAGCTTTTCAAAAATCATATTATTGTTCCCAAACTCCCAAATGTTTGTTAGTTCTGACCTCATAGTGTCAAAAAATGCTCTGACCTGGGAAAATGAGAGAAAAAATCATATTTGTTTTTTTTAAATTTTAATGTGCCACATGGACCCCGTGAGGAGGTGCCACATGGCCAAACCACAAAAAAAAAGCCAAAATAGGAAAAATAAACCAAAAGAAGCCCAAAAAATCAAAAAAATTATCAAAAGAAGCCAAAATTGGAAAAAAAACCCAAAAATTTACAAAATTGCAAACAACTTGTACATGAACATTATTACAAACAAAATTACACTCCACTCCTGTTGGAGAATCACACACCACAGCTGCTGCATTTATTTTCAAGCAAACACCAATGGAACCTCCAATTGAAGAACATCAACTACACGCCCTAAACAGCCTTGGATTGTGCAAAATACCATGCACTCTTCATCCAAAAGTATCCACTTACAGATTAAATTCACACAAATTTCCCGGTACATGAATTCATCATACCATAAACCTCAAAAACACGTTTCATTTTCGAGAAAATTTCCTTTTCAAGAAAAAATGAGTGTCTTCAACCGGTAGTCTCACAGTTATTTGCAACCCTAACAAGCACAGTTTCAGTAATTATCAACCATGTACTCAAATTGCCAGCACTAATAATCCAAGTCAACAGATCTTGTAACCCTAGTTATGAAGTACATTGCCTACCACGACCTGCAGTAGAAAACAACCAATAAAACAGTCAAACTCTAAACCCTAATCTCCATAAAAACAATCGACAGGAGTACCAGCTCTGTGTGCATAGTAACAATGCAAGCGCTCTTCACCTTCGATCATCTGACGAGTGCAATTCTTGCTGCAATAAACCCGTTTTACCACAGCCCACAACAAGCACGTTTTTGCCTTAGACGAACTAGAGTGCAAAACCTCTCCACAAAACTCCTTACTCCCCCCGGAAACTGGGCGTCACAAGCTCAGCATTCTCACCGGACGCCACCACAAGCCACCTTGACCGAAACTCCTTAATCACCCGCAGTCCTTCGAAATGCTCACGTGCACATGCCATAGCTGCGTTCTCGTCTCATAAAACGCCAAACTCACTGTATGGTTAAACAAAAGTTGAATCCCAAACTTGGACGTGTACTCCACGAGATACTCCACAAACTGGTGACGATTGGGGTACGTGGGGTACAAAAGTATGTCCGGACGGAAAGCGCCATCGCCATCACAGACACAAACCTCCACTCAGACAAAAATCGTAGATCCACAACTGCGCCAAAATGCGGCAAATCCTCCGCTCTTGTGCCGGTACTACCGTTACTACCCCACACGGAATTCGACAAGGGAAAATCCGTCACGGCGAAGTTATACGCACCGGAATTGAAGACACTCAGTGTCGCGTCTTTGGTTGGGGATCTCGGTTCCTTTGTCGCCCTCTGCTTTAGGGTTTTGCCCTCTGTTCATCCGCATTCATCACAACATTCATTGCATTCCGCTCTGTTCATCCGTACACATGGACCCCACTAATTTTCTTCCGCATTTTGCGGCGCCACTCCCGGAGCGCATTCCCCGCTGCATAGTCCAAGGAGTAAAAATATTTTGGGGTCATAGTTATGAGCATTTCAAGAACCAATGCTTTAGTCCTATAAAAATATATTTTTGAGCATATCCCAGGAGCATATATTAGTGCATACTTTGATACCATTTGATTCAAATTGAATATCAAAGATTTTTCAAAGCCATATTCAAAATGACTTTACTCAACTTCTAATCTCACTACTAGATAAATGGGGTTCCAGTGTAAGAGAAAATCAACAGAAATTCTGTTGGTTCTGTGCGGGTTAGGAACAGTTGATTCCGAATCACAATGAACAGAAAATGCAGTTTGATTTTTGGTAGTAGCACATAACGCAACATATAGTTATTATGTAATCGAAGCCACTATATTGAAATGGCCATGCACGCTAAACAACGAGAAAACTTGTTGGTTCCAAGAGAAAACTTGTTGGTTCTGTGCAATGAATTCGGCTTTGCTACGTTAAACCCATTTCTCTGTTAGTTCCAACAGATGTGTCTTGGTTTTGTCTTGGTTTTGACGCACTCTCTAGTAGTGTCTACAAAGTTGTGCATGCTATGAATGGTTGAGTATTTAATTTAGAAATGGTGGTGGTGGTGGTAGTACCTGGTAAATTTTGATGCCTCCATGCAATAAAGAGTTCTCATTTCATTCTTTGTTTGCCTTTGTACTCTTTGACTTTAACCCTTAAACGTCAAAGCAAGCCCCATGGGCTTATTTACAAGAGAATAATGGAGAAAAAAGTGGATTTTTTCAATCAAATTTGAAATGGATTGGTACTTTGGAAAGGTGATGAGAAAAAAACTAAATTTAGCATATACGCTCAAATTGAACAATTGTGGAACAATCCACAATCAAATGAAGGAATTGAGGGAATAGGGATCTATGATCGGCCATCAGTTGTGGAGAATTTTTTAAAAAAAATTTAAAAAAAAAAACGTTGCCCAGGAGCGCCTGGTAGCCATTGTAGTAGACAGGATCGCGGTTTTTTTTTTTTTTTTTGTTTTTCCCTTTCCCAACTGTTGTAGACTTTTGGAGGTACTCCTTGGGCTGCCCTCCAAGGACCCTCTTGACGTTTAAGAGTTAATTATGTGATCTTTCACCATAGCAATATGGCATTAGATATTAACACTGAATTAGGAATTTTTGCACTTGGCCAAGTGCATTGTCTGATGGCCACAATGGTGCAAAATTTGCTCTTTTTTGAAAGTTTACCCCCCTAAAATTTTATATATTATCAATTTTAAAATAGCTACAATACATTCATTCATATCAAATTCTCCATGTATTAAATGAAAATAAAACATAATGAGCAATATTGTTTTATTACTATCCGATAGAAAATCAAAACAAAACGCTTCATTCCATATATAAATGAAGGCACGCACTACAAAGTAAATAATATTTGTACTATCGTACTACATCAACGGGTTCCATCTACAGTACTTTCCCAATCTGTACTACTGCTCCATCTCTTGGGTCTCAGGCATAGTGGACCAGAGCACCTTTAGAGGCTTCAATCCCCTCAATGGTGGATTAACCTCAAGCAACACCTCCGGAACAGGGGCCATCAAGAACTTCCTTTGCAACCTGATCTTTGTCATTGGTTCATTCTCTGTTGTCACAGAAAATACTAAGACATCGTTCGGTGCGGTACCAATAGATAGTATCTGCCCAAACATTGTACCTAACCTTGCCCAACGTTGTCCCTCTAGTATGGCCTGCTCTGTAATCCACAACATGGGTTTGAGTGAATTTTCGGCCTCAATCCACCATCCATGCTCTTTCCACTGGTTTAGAGTCTTAAGCGCCATAACTGTACAAAAAAAAACAAATCAAAACACAATTACTATTTCAAGCCTTTAGATTGTGTTGAACATTGGTCAATATTGACATGCATTCAAGATTAAAAGAATAGGTGAGGAAAACATAAACACAACAAATAAAGATTCAAAAAGCTAATAATCAGCTTAGGAGATTTGTAGAATCCAAAAAAAATCTTACTGGAAACAACTGAATATAATCACAATGTACAAAACATAAGAATTGTGATTTCAAATAATATAAATTCATAGCCTTCTAGTTTGATTATATACATTTCCTACATGTTTTTTTAATCCCATTATTTCACATTCAAGTAAAAAAAAAATTAGTTCTCCAAATTAAAAGATATCTATTATAAAAAACTAGAAGAACTTCAACAATTGAAAATAAAAGTCTTCTATTTTCCTCTAAAGTAATTTCTTTTACATTTCTATAAAACCTTCTACAATTACTATTTAATCTACTCTAGCAACAATTATCACATTCTATAATTTACTTCTTACACTAACAAAATAAGAGGCCTCTACATTCAATTGACACATAATTTATGTTCAATAGGCAAAATCTGCTACAGTTGCCATCTTTTAACAATACATCTCAAAACTCAACTTTACAATTTAGATGCCCCAAACGTCTAGAATCCCTAACGAATCTTTTGTTCTTCAAATTGTAGAAAAACACGTCAAATTTGAGCATTTACGCAAAAAGTCGCTAAATATAGTAGCTTATTACTTTAATTTTGGGAAACCAACATGAAATTTATCTGCCACTAACCTCTACAAGCCCTAACGATTTTGTTGTCCTTCAAATTGTGGAAAAATATGTTAAATTTGAGCATTTATGCAAAAAGTGGCTAAATTTAGCAGCTTGTGACTTTAATTTTGGAAACCCAACATGAAATTTGGGTGCCCCTAACCTCTACAAGCCCTAGCGAACTTTTTGTCCTTCAAATTGTGGAAAAATATGTTAAATTTGAGCATTTATGCAAAAGTGGCTAAATTTAGCAGCTTGTGACTTTAATTTTGGAAACCCAACATGAAATTTGGGTGCCCCTAACCTCTACAAGCCCTAACGAATTTTATGTCTTTTGATTTGGGAAAATCTACATCGAATTTCAACAGTTTTGACAAAATATACTAAGTTTAGCAACTTTTGACTATAAATATCGGAACCCAACAGGAAATTTGAATGCCCAGGACCTCTATGGGCCCTAACGTACAGTCGTTCTTCTAAATTGTAGAAATGTATGCGAAGTTTGACTTCCTAGATTTAAATATCCTAAATTTAGTACATAACTAATATATGAAAGTAATGATTACCTCGAGCTCAAATGCGTGACGTTGTTCGCTCCAATCAAGCATGCCTACATACAATCAAAGAATATAATGTTAAAATTATTGTTCATAGGCATTTTTGAAATTATATGTGCACAAAGATGTCACTTGCACGTCTTAAATTGCGTATATATTGAGTCTTACAACCCTAAGTAGTGTCATTTGCAAAAAAATATAGTGGAGAGAGCATTACCTTTGAGAGAAAAGTTTTGAAATGTGAAATATTTGGTAGGGAGGTGAGCCTTATATACTTGAAGACATGCATGGGCTTTTGAAAAAGCCAATTGATGCTTCCGCACGTCCCCCCAAAGGACAAGTTTGCCAACCCCGCGGAGCTCCGCGGGGTTGGCAAGGGCCAGCCAAACGGCCAGACCCGGCCCAGCAGCCCGCCCCGTTCCGCGTTGGGCAGCGGGCAGGCCGTGGCAGCATGCAGCTGCTTGCAGCCCGGTCCGTTTTTTTTTTTTTTTTTTTAATTTTTTTATTATTATTTTTTTTTTTAAAAATTAAAATTTTTTTATTGTTTTTTTTTTTGTGTTTTCATTTTTTTTTTTTGAAGTTTTTTTTTTTTGAAGTTTTTAATTTTTAATTTTTTTTTGTATTTTTTCAAAATTAGTTATTTTTAAGTTTTCTTTTAAAAGGTTTTTTTAATTTTTAATTTTTTTTTTTTTGTTTATTGTTCTTTACAAATTTACAATGCAAGTGTCATTCAAGTAGAGAAATGAGATACCTTGAAGATTTATCACAGTCAAAAGAATCCTTTGTAAGATTCTTCCAAAACATTCTTCAATCCAGCATGTTATGTCTTTTTCAATTGTTGAGTAATTATTGTGTGACACGGAAGGAGAATACAGTAGGAAACAATATCCATGGACAACTGTCTTTTAGTTACAACTCAACCAGTTGAAATTGATAATGCCTAATTTTGGAAAAAAATCCGAACATTTTTGGAGAAAACCAGAGAATAATCTATGTATTCTGAAGGCTTAGCTTAGAGAGTGCTCTAAAAAATTGTAGGATCTTAGCCAGTTAGCCCCTAAAGGACAAAGGATTTATGGTTTTAAAATTTAAAATTCAATTAATCATATTATGAAATATATAATTAAGATGAGAATAAGTTTTGGGGTTTTTTGTTTTCCTTCTTGTTTTCTTTTTTTTTAATTTTTTTAATTTTTAATTTTTTCTTTTTTTCTTTTTGCTTCTTTCTTTCTTTTTTTCCTTTTTTTGCATTTCAAAACTGGTGTTTAACTTAACAATTCACGCTGGAATTTGTTCGGGTTACACGGGACGATTGCAATGTGAAGTGGCAAAGAAATCAGATCTCATTAATTGAGGTACGTTGAAACGATTACACCTCCCTTATTTGAGGAATGGGCAAACGATTCTACCATATCCTACCATATTTCATTTGATTTTAAGTTTCACCAATATAGGTATTCTAATTTAGATTTTACTTTTTTGATCTAAGTTGTATTTTTAAATATAAGTGTGTTGAGGTATGCTTGAGGTGTACCTCGAACCTACCTCAACACGCTTTTAAATTTATTGATCTAAATTTCATTCTAAATTAAGAGCGTGTTGAGGTAGGCTTGAGGTGTACCTCAAACCTACCTCAACACGCTTTTACTTATTGGATCTAAATTGTATTCTTAACCCCTAAATTATTGGTAATAGCAATCATAGATCTAACAGTATGGATAGAATCAAAAATTCGTAACATAAAACTTTTATTCGTAAGTCAAGTTTAAAATATAATTCCTAATTACATTTTATAAGACATCTTTAAAATTCTCCAAATTGGGAAAGGGGTGAGGATGTTTAGGGGTTAACTCCCAAAAGCCCAAGGGCTATTAGACAAAACATAGATGTGTTATAATATGTGCCTTCCATATGATTGATGAAGTTTGGTTCAATAAGCAAAATGTAGAGTATCATCTCTACAAATTTTCGTATAGTCAAACTTCCAAAAATAACTTTAAATCATTTTTTAATGAATTTAAAAGCATTAACCTTTGAAAATTTATATAAATTATGATTTTCAATTTTAGAGTTCAAAATTTAGTATGATTGGTTAAAGTTGGGCCATCTACTGTGAACTTAAAAAAAGAAAAATAAATGATGGAGGGATCATCATTACTTTCCCCAAATAGCAAATTTTATAACACAAAGACAATGTTGATGTGATTTACTTTGAAAAATTCTCCCGGGTGGAGTTTAACTCGGATTGCCATAATTCAAATTGGGTTGGAAAAGAGACTTGATGTAGTATTTTAAAATATTTTTATTTTTTCAAAAAAATATAATTTTTTGTTCCGGACAGCCTGTTAAATTCGGGCATCGACCAGAAAATGTCCATTTGAGCGCTTAGGGGTTAACCCCTAAATGCCTAGAGCCCTCTCCAAATTCGGCAGTTTTGCAAAGATGCATTATAAAATGCAACCTAGAGGGATATTTTGAACTTGATATATGAATAAAAGTTGTACATTATGAATTTTAGATTCTATCCATACGGTTAGATCTATGATTGCTATTACCAATAATTTTGTATAAAAGTTAAAACGTGAAATTCGAAATTATTTTGTAATTCAATTACGAATACGATATTGACAATCTTCGGATGAAATTCATTGAGATTGGTTGAAATGTAATACTCTAAGTGTAGTGATTTTTGGTGATTTTGTAATTGCTTAATTTTATGAGTTGACTTTTTTTAAAGCATTGTTACACTGAAATCTTCAAAGTTTTTGGGAGAATCACTACAACATGAAATGAGGCCCTAAAGATTCACAAATTATCCCCTTTCTAATCATATCACATATGCATGAAGGTAACTTCCCATAGAATCGACAGTAAAAATTCTACACTGCGTAAAATGCATATCAAATGAGAAAATTTGGATGAAATCTGTACATTGTCCAAAAAAATGGACGCTCAAGAAGTTATGGGTTAAATAAGATCGAGTTGAGGTAGGCTTGAGGTGTACCAACAACTTAAGGTAAAAATATGAATGAATTTAACAATATCTACAAAATACAACAACCATAAAATCAAACCAACACAATCCAATTTGTGAATAGTCCTCCAGAATAGTATTTTGTAATGGTTTTCCTAAAAGTTTCAATGTAAGGACCTTTCGTGATTTTTAGGGGTTAACTTTTAAGCCTTTGCACTAAAGTGTTGTGCTCAAAGCTAATTATTTTCTGACATTAACATATACATACATATATATATATATACATATATATATATATGTATGTATATAATATTATATATTTATTTATTTTTCACTATTCTCTAAATGATAAAAATAGTGTGATTTTTTAATGGAAAATGAAAATAATAGTGATGACATACAAATTGGATGTGGCATGCTTCTTGTGCTTACATAGAGAAATTCGATAGTAAAGTTTTTCTTTACTGTGTGAATTGAAATTTTAAGGTTTTGAGTTCTAAAGTGTTGTAAAAAAAACAATGTAACAATTTAGATGAGGCGTAAAAATGTCACAAGTCTTTCTTTTTATGATAAGTTTACAGTCGCAATTCATAATTTTTGGTTGCTTAATTGAATGCCCTCATTTTGGATTAATTGAGATTTTGAGAAGAATAAGGATTAAACTCTAAATGATAGAGGGGGTAAAGGCAAAACTAAGATGTGTTATAAATTGTTATTTCTACAACTTTGATGAAGTTTGGTCCAAAAGAGAAAATGAGAAGTATGATTTTTAGTAATTATTTGCACCGTCAAACTTTCTATGGACGGTACTTTGGTCCTCGCAGGGGGAGACCTTCGGCAGTGGCCGTGACAACGGTACCAAGGAGAAGAGTTGTGGTTGCTATGGATGGAGCAACAACCACAACATCTATTGTAGGAGCTGAAGATCCTTTCCCACCGTTCAATCCGGAAAGTGACATCAGAGTTGGGCACTTTGTGGCTCTCACCATGGAACCAGTAGAAGTGCGAGCTGGTGTACCGTTCTATGTGGGGAAGGTGTTGGAGTTTGGACAAGGCAAATGGGCTGCAAAGATTAAGGTTGTGTGGTATTGGCCCATGAGAGGACGGGGAATGCAAGACGAGCGGGAGTCTAGTAGAGCGAGGTATACGAATTGCATGGAAGCATTTTGGGAGCCATCTTGTGAGGGACACGGATGGGTTGTCAAAGACGCGGCTATATTTTCATGGGAAAATGCACCGATAAGAACAAGGAGTGGGCTTGTACATGAGAACAATGTGCCAGTGCATGGCGAGCTGACGGAGGCAAAGATCAAAATTCCAACTGAAGCAAAACCGCATTTGGTGGAGTACATTGCTTTACAATTGGAAGAGATGGACAACGAACGGTTGCAGAATGACCTTGATGCATATTAATAGGTTTAGTACGTCGTATGAGACACATGATAGTATGAGTTGTTTTACGTAGCAGCAATAGCTGCATAGTATAGCGCAACGTGTATTATTTGGTTGATTGTGCATGAGTGATTTGAATGACTTCATGTTTTGGTAGAAAAATGTCCATAACTTTGTATCCATTTTGACTACCTCCCTTAATACATTGGTTTGGAATAAATGGAGTACCAAATGCACCATTTTAAAATGCATGTGTGACCAAATTTGCTTGATTGGAGTAAGTTGAAACCCCCAAAATTCCCACTTTAACACTTCCTAAATTCCCGGCCCGTAAAACCCACGAGTACCAAAATTATACCCCCCCCGCAACTTGAAAAAAGGTCAATTTCTATTCGACAGGCAACAAGTGCATTGTCATATGGCCAAGTGCAAAAATTCCTAATTCAGTGTTTATTATAGTCTATATTAAGTTCAAATTTGTATTCCACACTATATAATACTTTTGAAATGGTTTCCTAGCATTGAAGCATTACGCAACTTTAAAAATGTATTGAAGTATCCAAGATGCTCTAATTTATTGACTTCTTTTTTTTAACACACAATCATTTTGTCACATTGCGGGTTCAATTATCTTAGAAAAAATAGCGTCTTACATGCATCGATTACTTTAATATCTCCCTTGCAAGAGCTTGTCATTGGTATTTGTAGGAAAGTAAATCCAATGGCCCTTTGTCTGGTGGGCACTGAGTCATTGACATTACGAACGGACACTTTATTCACGCCGGCCTTCGAAAGAGGACCGGAGTTTCTATCTATCTATCTATCTATCTAGGAAAGTAAAAGGACCACTTCACACTATGCCTAATTACATAGAAGAAAAAGGACTTTGGCAATTTGATTGGTGGAGAGTAGAATTTTGACTTTTTGGCCTTTACACTCGAGGCCAAGGTTCACAAGTTGTTTTCCTCAAAATTGCCTAAATGGCAACACTTTTTGGAAATTTTGGTACCAAGAAGTTGTCCGCTCAACAAAGAATTGGGACATAGAAGAATGAAAATTCAATTATTCATTGAGTATACATTTGTTTTTTAATAAAAATATTTAAAATTTGACAAAAATATGACCTTTAGTTGGTCATAGTGTGATGGTTAGTGGACTTGTATTTTGAGCCTTCACTCAATGACTAGCCAAAGGCCATAATTATTATATTTTAATGAACTCCTACATTCTTCTATGAGCCAATTTTAAGTAGAGTTATCTAGGGTTTGTTCAACCAAACACTTATAGTGTAAACCAATCCTAAGTAACATATTATACTAGAATCATGAATTCCATAGGTGTTACTCATGGTTCAGGATGAATGAGGTGTTGTCTTCTTTTGTTAATTTTTTTTTATATGAACATGCGGGGATCATGTTGGAAGAAGTTTAATTGATTCATTATTGTCGTGATATGAATTTAATAACTTCCATCATTATGTGGGCAAAGATGTGGGACCTTCAATAAACAACTCTCAAGGGCGGTTCACACTACGGCCGAAGGTTGAGAATCCATTGCATTCCATTAGTCACATTGCAAGAAAGCCAAAAATTGGCCTTTTGGGCTTCACGCGATTGACCAAAGTTCAAAGGCCGTCACCCTCAAAAGTGCATACATGGCAACATTTTTTGTGAGTTTGGCACCAATGCAACGGACTCTCAAGGGGGAATTAAGTCAGCCGAGAATGGAAACCCAATTTCCCCTTAAGAGGCAGTCGATTTTTTTTTTAATAAAATATATTTTATTGTATATTTTCAAACCAAGACTTTAGACTCTCGTAATGAATTGGGTTTGGACTGTGACGGCCTCTTGCTATAGTGTGAACTCGCCCTCGATGTGTTGCAAATAGTGATGTGAGACCTTGAACAAACAACCTTCATTGCCATGTGGAGTGTGATGTTGGATCTTGAATAACCATTCCTCATTGTCACGTGGAATAAGTAAAATTTAAAATAAATAAATAAATCATGCCTAAATTTAAGAATATTAACTAAAAAATCAATATTCCCTCGTTCTAAATTTACAAGTTTTAAAAATCTAAAAAATGATGTAAAAGAATTTAATGCAGAACTGCTCTTGCAATTTTCACCTTCCATGGAAGAACTAAAATGGCTTTAAATAGTCATTTTGGACCCTATATACTTTTTTGACGGGTGCGATGAGATCTACACTCTGGTGACATTTATTTTTAGGCACCTCAAAATCTATTTTTAGCCACCTCAAAATCTATTTTTAGCCCTTCTAGTTTTTCCACGGAGGGTGAGAATTATGACAAATATACAAACAAGCATATAAAAAAACATCTATATAGGATATAATACAAATTCATATTAGCTATACTCTAGTTTGTGATACTAAAAGCACTTGTATGATGTATGTTAATTTATTTCCTTTTATGAAAAGCTTTTTGTACTGTCTGATAGCACAAGGATGAATGGCAAAAGAATCAAATGGTCCAAAGATTTGTCCATGGTCATTTGTGTTGAACAGAGTAAAAGTTGAAAATTCTAAAGTAAAAGATAATTTAGTATTGAAAATTAAATTAAAATAAAATAAAAACTATATAAAAATTTATTGTCAATGTAAAATATAAAGTAAAAGGCCTAATAAAAATGTAAAAGTTGACAATTTCCCCATCCATAAGTGAAATGTTTTTGGTTCTACAACTTATCGTTGTCATTCTTCTCATGCTTCTCAATTTTCTCGATATTTGTAATTTTCTAAATTCTCTTACTTTTTCATCTCTCCATTTTTCTTGTTTTCATTCTTTCTCATCTTATTTTCTTTATTCTAAAAAACCCTCAAAAGGTTTACAATGGCGTTAAGAAAAAATATTCTCTTCATTCTTTCTCCATGTGTCCTTGTCTCACCATGTACTTTTGCCCTCGCGTTTGCCATTATATTGATTACCAAAAACAATGAACCACAAAACAATGTTGTTGTAGCCTCTTTGTACTCTTAAAAACATGGCCCAAAAGTGAATCAAGAGCTAATGATGTCACCATGCTATGATTGTGATTCATCAAGCAATTCAAATAATCGTTGCATGCCTTGAAAACCATGTCTCCAAGGATGATTAGCAAAAAACAATGGTAAACTATGACATCTTCAAAATATCATCAACAATCCCATTGCAAAAAATATCATCAACATTATGAAGTTGACAATAGTTTTATTTTTATTTTTTTAATCAATATATTCAAATTATGTGAGATAGGATCTATAGATCATGGCCAAAATTATGGACTATGATGTAGTAAAATTGTTTGCAGAATTTGAATGTTACTCTTCTATTTCTTTAGTAATGCATATAATATTTTTAATATAAAATCTCAACATCTTTGAGTATATAGTAAAAATTTATAGAATTTCTAACAAATACAGCCATGGTGACAATACTCTAGTTTTAACATATAGCTAGAATTTGTACATTCATCAAAACTTTAGACATAAAACAACTTTTTATTTATACAAGACCATTTTCATCTATTTTGGATGAAAAATGGTGACAAAAAATGAAATATTGGACAATTAGAAAGTTTTTAAAACTTTTTTTATTTAAATTTTTTCTTAGGTAAAAGAAAACCACACATAAATTAATTCAATGGTGATTTGTAATTTTTAGAATTTTCAACTCTATTTTTTGTAATCCCCATCTATCGTACCTAAATAGTACATTCAACAAATGTTCATTGAATAATTCGTTTGTCAACAAATGGTCATTGTGTGTTGAATAGATTAAAAGTAAAAATTCTAAAGTAAAAGGCAATTTAGTATGAAAAAGTATTTTATTTTTAAAAATAGTTTTATATTCAAATATATTGGCAATGTAAAAGATAAAGTAAAAAGCCTAATATAAATGTAAAAGTTGACAGTTTCACCATCTATAAGTGCAATGTTTTTGGTTCTACAACTTACCATTGTCATTCTTCTCATGTTTCTCAAATTTATCTCTATTTTTAATATTCTAAAGGCTTTTACTTTCTCACTTCTCTCATTTTTCTTGTTTAATTTCAGACTTTCTCCTCCTATTTTCTTTCTTTTAACAAAAACCCTCCAATAAGTTTACAATGGCATTTAAAAAACTTATCACCTTCATTCTTTCTCCATGGGTCATTGTCTCGCCATTTACTTTTAGTATTGTAGTGGTTGCCAAAAGTAATGAATCACAAAACACCCAACAAAAAAATGTTGTTGTGACCCCTTTGCACTCCAAAAACATGACCCTAAAGTAAATCAAGAGCCGATGATGTCACCAAGTTATAACGTGTTTCAATGATTGTGATCCATCAAGAAATTATAATTGTCATTGCATGCATTGACAACCACATCACCCAAAATGACTAGCATGAAATTCCAGAAACTATGACGCCTCTGAAATATCATCAAGAATCCCATTGGAAAAAACAGGGCATCAACTTTATGAAACTGACCAAAAAAAATTAAAATTAAATAATTAAATAATTAAATAATTATATATATAGTCTTTTGGTATTTTTGAAATGATTATATTCAGATTATGTGATATAGAACCAATGTATGGTCAAAGTTTTGGACTGTGATGTAATCATTACAAACATTGTAAGGCCTTCTAAAGGTTGCAAGTTCCAAAATTTTGATGAGTGTACAAATTCTAGTTATACACTAGAACTAGAATATTAAAACCGTGTCATTATTTCCTTGAATTTCTATAATATTTTTGACTATTCAAACATTTTGAAATTTGATATCAAAAATGTTATATGTATTGCTAAAAGAAATAGTAGAATAATTTCCAAACTCTCAAAGTTGTTCAAGTTTTCAAATTTTGGCAACAATTTTAATTTTTAATTTTTTTAATTTTTTAATTATATATTTTACCGATTTCAATGACGGTTTATGAACATTTTAACCCCTAAATGCCCACAATTCTCTTCAGATTAGGTAGTTTTGCAAAGATGCATTATAAAATGCAACTAAGAGGGATATTTTGAACTTGATGTATGAATAAAAGTTGTATATTATGAATTTTAGATTCTATCTATGCGGATAGATCTGTGATTGCTATTACCAATGTTTTGTTTAAATTTTGAAATTTAAAATTCCAAATTATTTAGTAATTCGATTACAAACAAGATATTGACAATTTTGTAGATGAAATTTGTTATGATGGGTTGGAATGTAATACTTTAAGTGTTGTGATTTTTGGAGATTTCTTGGTTGCTTAATTTTATGAGTTGACTTTTTCAAGAGCATTTGAACTATTTTGAACTAAGATCTTAGAAATTTTTGGTGAATTAATGCAACATGAAATGAGGCATAAAAATTTCACAAATCATCCACTTTCTAACCGGATTGCACTTGCATGAAGCTAACTTCCCATAAAATGTATAGTGAAAAATCCACACTACAAAAAGTGCATGATGAATGAGAAAACATGGATGAAATCTGTACATCGTCCAAAAAATGGACGCCTTGGCAGTTAGGGGTTAATTTTTAATTTTTTTTCTATAAACTCCAACCTAGATAGCAATTTCTACACATGTACATTGAATAATTTTATTTTTGAAAATTTATATTTTGATAAATGCTATATCCTATAAATGATATATGTTTTTTAAGATCCTTTTTTCACGATTAAAATAAATTTGAAAAAAAAATCCCAATTTCTTTGAATATTTAATTAGTTTAATTTACAACCTTGCTCTTTGGGTGTTATAGTATTTTTCCAAAGATCGAGGAACTTTACCTCTTGAATCTTTATTTTATAATTGAAGTAGTAACAATCTACCTTAAGAAGTAGAACCAAGGGTAAACTATCTCCAACAATCTCTTAGTCTTTAGTTTAGAGTTATTATTATTAATACTAGGTGGAACTAATTGTTTCAAAGGCAAAATCGTCGTGGGGAGCATGTGTGCGTGCACCATTGTATGTTATATACTAAACTAGGTTGGTATGTGCAAGAGTGAGTCGGGCACAATTGTCTCGGTGGTGGAACCGTCGTGAGGTGCATGTGTTTGTGCACATTGTGCGTTATATAATAGACTAGGTTGGCCTATGTTGAAGTTCAACACAACCGTTCTAGTATTGAAACTATCTTAGAAAATATGCATGTGTGCATACATGCATTCCTATGTGTTATAATAAACTACGTTAGCATGACAATTCCGACTATAACATGATTGTGAACTGAACCACTTTGCATTATATACTAGGTTGTTAATATTGTCCCAGAAAGACATTGTCGATTGCCCATGTCTAATATTTATTTATTTTACTGAAATGATGAGAATGTTCTTTAAGATTATATGAATATTCTCCAAGCTTCTCTCTTTTTACTATAGAAAATAAATATTAAAAAAAAAAGTCATCTAAAAATTTGGGCTTCTCATTATATATATATATTTTGCTGACCCTGCCTTCCGGGTATGGTATTGTGATGAAGTGGAAAGAAATATGCAATGAGGCGAGCGAGTGATGAGAAAAAGAAAAGGAAAAAGTGTAAAGAAAAAAGCGGAAAGGAAAGCGAGGCTCGGTTCTAGGTTTGGCAAGCGGCTAGGGTTTCATAGGAGCCCTCCGTGTCTCACACTCTTTCTCTTTCGCTCGCACGCTCATCGTTGCTGCAAGCAAGTTCGCTCACCCCGCCGACGTTGCTCGTCGTTTCGCTTCCTCGACGCCTCCACCATGGCAACTCAAATGAGCAAGAAGCGCAAGGTTTGGCTCCAATCTTTTTCTTCTTTTTGGGATGCATTTCGAGAAAAAGGCACCGGGGCGTTTTAGGTCTGTTGTTGAGGAGCTTTTGCAAATTGTGTGCGTATTTTGTAGCGCAAGGTATGAATCTAATTGTTTTCTGCTTTGGTGGATACTTTTCGAAAAGAACCCCCGGGCGTTTTAGGTCTGCCTTTTACAAATTGTTTTATGCGCAGTTTGTAGCTGACGGAGTCTTTTTCGCGGAGTTGAACGAGCTTCTCACCAGGGAGCTTGCCGAGGATGGATACTCCGGCGTGGAGGTCCGCGTCACTCCCATGCGGACGGAGATCATCATTCGCGCCACCCGCACCCAGAATGTGCTGGGTGAGTTTGCATTGTTTACTTACCGTCCATTTTGTTCCAATGAAAATTTGTTTGTGGAGTTCTTAAGATTGGAATTTGCAGGTGAGAAGGGACGCAGGATCAGGGAGTTGACTTCCGTCGTTCAGAAGCGGTTCCAGTTCCCTGAGGGCACTGTAGAGTTGTACGCCGAGAAGGTCAACAACAGGGGCTTGTGCGCTATTGCTCAGGCTGAGTCTCTGCGATACAAGCTTCTTGGAGGTCTTGCTGTGCGCAGGTGCGTTCTCTCTTGCATTGCGGGAGCTCTCTACTATGGCTTTTTAGGTTTACGCTCTGTCCCTTACCTTTAGGGTTTTCGAATGTCGTAGGCTGATGCATTGGTTATGGTTGTTATAGGGCGTGCTACGGTGTGTTGAGGTTCATCATGGAGAGCGGTGCCAAGGGCTGTGAGGTACGTTTCACGCCGTCCTATTACTCTGTCGTTCTAGTGTTTACATTTGAAAAGAGGTTCAAATCCCGCCGACTGAATTATGAAGTGTAACGTCATGGTTTGGAAGATCGAAGATTGTTATTCTAGTTCGAAGGTTGTGCTGGTCGCTGGGCTGCCTCTACCTTGTTTATTCAGGTCGGGCTAGAAATTCTTGATATTTTAAAGCAGAGTTTCTTGGTAAATCACAATTCGTGTGTATCGAGTTTAAGTTCAGATCAAAGGAGGCACATGCTAGTCACTTCTTCGTCCTACTTCTAGAACTCCAGTCTAGTTTTTGGTATAAAGATGTGTTTTATTTTAATATCATGGAGCAATGATCGGTTGTAGGACGAGGCAATAGTTGTAGTGGCTTATAATATTGTTACGGGATTTCATCTGCAGGTCATTGTCAGTGGAAAATTGCGTGCTGCTCGTGCCAAGTCTATGAAGTTCAAGGATGGCTACATGATCTCATCTGGAAGCCCTGTGAACGACTACATTGACAGTGCTGTTAGACACGTCATGTTGCGTCAGGTGAGGATGAGTAGCTTACTTCGTCTTTTTTTAATTTTTAGTCTTGCTGTAATACACTAGCTGAGGTTTTAGATGACAGCAATTCTAGCTAATCAGATGAAAATGGAGTGGAGATCTAATCTTGTTTCTTGCAGGGAGTGCTGGGTATCAAGGTCAAGATCATGCTCGACTGGGACCCTAAGGGCAAGCAAGGACCTATGACCCCTCTGCCCGATGTGGTGACCATCCACATGCCCAAGGAAGAGGAGGAATTTGCCCACAAGCCTCATGTAGGAAAGGAAGCCGAGATGTAGAGCAGGGCGTTGAGTCCAGCATGAAGTCCCCATTCGAGTTCAGAATCCTCTATGTAACGTCTGGAAATGTTGATCCAGTTTGCGATCAATGTCGACTCTATGAGAGGTCATCGGTTTTTGAGACGGAAATCTTCTCACTAGTGGCTCAGAGACTGTAAGAGGGTTCAAGTCACTGGTTGAGTCGGTAAATGTGATTGCATGTGCACGTTTTTTCTTACTCATTTCAGTATACGAGTGCTCAACTTCAATGTTCTGTGAGTCTGCTCAAAACAGCATTTGCTTGAGAAATCTTGTTATTACCGAATTGAAATCTGATTTAGGGCGTTGTGATCCTGGTCTTCTTTTCGGAACTGTTTCCACGCCCATTTTTGGGATTTCCATTCTTGGGGTCGCGGGAAATAGAACTGGACTACTGGAAATGAGTCTCAGTAATTGAGAGTATTTGAGAATTCGTACAGTTGTGTACATTTGAAATTAGTGTGAGGATTGGAGCTAAGTCTCACACTAACTCTGACTCAGTGGCCTGGGAAGTTTTTGGGCATAGTCGGTCAAGATCCTAAATCCAACCGACCGGTTACATGTTGACATCTTCCGGTTTTGCTTTATTCATTTGAGATATATTCTAAAGATTCCTCTAAAATGATCGGTAATGATCGGTAATTCTCGTAAAGTCTCGAACTTCAACCGGTTATTTTTCAAACTCAATTGGTTCATCTGTAACTAACCGCCGGTTCTCCCCGAGCCCTGCCTTGAGTCACAGTAACTAACCGCTGGTTCTCCCCGAGCCCTGCCTTGACTCGCAGTAATGGCAATAATTGGTTTACTCGGTTTACTGGAATTTGAATAAAATTTGGGTCAGGGCATCCGCATCCATGCATGCTAACGCTAAATTTATTCATATACATTTGAAGAGCCCTTGAATTTACACTTCACCCTCAAACACCGAAAATGCACATATTAGTAAGCTAACTATTATTTAGACCTATTTTTTGGACGACATTAGATTTCATCCACGTTTTCTCATTTGCCATGCATTTTTGTAGTGTGAATTTTTTACTATAGATTTTATGGGAAGTTACCTTCATGCATGTGAGAATTGATTAGAAAGGAGATGATTTGTGAAATTTTTATACCTCATTTCATATTGCAGTGATTCACCAAAAATTTCTAAGATCTTAGTTCAAAAGTGTTCGGAAGAGCTCTTGAAAAAGTCAATTCCTAAAATTAAACAACCAAAAAATCTCCAAAAATCATTACACTTAGAAGAGGCCCACCAAGAATCGTTTTCCACTCACCAAACTTATTTTTGGATGATAAAGTACCTCTTATGGTGTAGAGTTTGATATTTGCACACTAAATATTGTCAATATAGTGAGGGGTGGTTCTCACATCAAACGTTTTGTCCTATTCTCTGATAAGACCATGCTCACACTTGATGAAGTTAACCCTTAAACGTCAAAAGGGCCTGGGCGGGGCAGCCCGGAAGGCATCTAAATTTTTGGAAGAAGAAAAAGAAAAAAAGAAAGAAAAGGTTCTGCTCGCCAGCCATTGCTGTGGCACTTTTTTAAAAACGACCTTAGCTGCCCAACCTCAACTCCTCTTCAAATCAATTACTTTGATTGCATGTGGATGATTCCACAGTCTCCCAAATGAGGCGCAAGTCAAGAATCTAATTCGCCATTTTAGTAGTTTTCCAACGCACCAATCCTCGCATATTTTGGTTGAGGAAAACTACTTTTTTTCTAGATTATTCTTTCATAAAAAGCCCATGGGGGCTTGCTTTGATGTTTAAGGGTTAAGTTTAGTAAATTTATTCTTCGCCAATATGATTGTCCCATGTAGTGACAAAAGTAGTAGTATGTAATTGGTTCTTGCACTCTATTCCAAGCACACTTGGTGGTTGTTGCTGGAGAAGTTTTCATTTCTCACACCATCTTGCATGTGAACTTGGTGCACTATGAGCAACTGCTGGGCATGTACAAGTTAGATTCTCGACTTGCGCCTCATTAGAGAGATTTTGGAATCATTCAGAAGCAATCAAAATAATTGATTTGAACAGGAGTTGAGGTTGGGCAGCTCTGGTCGTTTTTTAAAAATGCCGTAGTGCAACAGTGCCGCAACAGTGACTAGTAGAGCCATTTTGTTTGTTTTTTTTGTTTTTTGTTTTTCCAAAAATTTAGATGCTTTCTGGCCCTTTTGACGTTTAAAGGTTAACATGCTCGGATTGAGGGTCAAGAGGCATTTTTGAAGGGCCTTTTGTATTTTTCATCTATTCATTGTGTGTGTCAGACTCTTTGAGGGCATGGGTGCGGATGCTCTTATGATTTCAAAGTTTACTTTATGAAACCGGGTATAAATATGACGCATTGAGACAAAATTTTAGTGTAGAGTAGGGTCCAATAAAATTACAAAATCTTCTTGTCTTTCTTTTCTATTTACAAACCCTTCTGTCTAAAATATTTTCATGTTGTTGAACATGATGGTGCAATATTTTTTCAGAATTCAATTAGAGTTTAGAAATATTACTTCACCCCTAAAGGACCACGGGTTTTTCCTGTTTTTGAGCATCATTTTCACCTCTTTCTATTCATTTTCTTGTGAATTTTTTTTTCTTGATAGAAAATACCAAATGAAACATTTAAATAAGATTTAAGAATTTTTTTGACCAATTTAACAATTTTTCCCATGTCTTCAAAGACGGTCAAAAAATATAAAAAATGACTGCAATTTCTTTTTTCACTTCAAATGCTATAATCTTGCAATCTGTATGGTCAAATTCTATGAAAATTTTACCATGCACTCTTCTGGTAATCTAAAACAAGATCCTACAGTTAGAGTTGAAAAATAATAATTTATGAGGTTTATTTTGAGCCCTACCCGCATTACCTATTCTCCCCAAAAAAACCTCTATTGTTCCATAACTTCCACTTAAAAAGTCGGAATAAAAATAAAATAGATCTCCATTTATTTATTTATTTATTTATTGATACACTGAATTCACATAATTTATTTTAAAAAATAAAAATAAAAATTGACACCGTGGGAACCTACCTGAACATTGAAATGTCCTAGTTAGGACACTTGGTCCTTTAGGGGTTAACAAATTTAGATAGGTGTCACCAATTTTTATAATGTAATTTATGCAACTTTTTAGGGCTATTAGAGTTGTCCATAAAGTCATCTTGAGTTTGAATAAGATATTAAGAATTTTTCTTTAATATACTCTTATTTGTTCACTCCAAATAGTTAAAAGGTATGGAACAGCTTGGTGGTCCATCATTATTAGGTGTGTAAGAGTTTGGTGGTCTTCAAACTCATGGAATTTTTTTTGGGCATCATGAAATCATCACCATGTCTATATTATACATGTATAGGTATACAACTTTGGATTCTACGTATAACCTTTGAGTGAGCCACTCGTCCATAGCTTCTATATTTATAAAGGTGCACAATGATTGCATTTGTTCTTTACACAGAAGGCAACTGAACTATGCTTTAAAGCGACCCTTTACTGAAATCTCTATTGTGAAGTGCAACATTCCCTATCACTTTTTCAATATGGTAGTCCAGTTTTAACGAAATGTGGTTCAATTTTAACGAAATGTGCGTTATGTATCTTTTTTTGGGATTTAATCTATAATTGCCTAGGACTTTAGGACATGATTTAGATGTGTTATAAGATGGTGGCTTCATATTAAATTTTCTTGAGTTTCAATTTCATATAAGAATTATAAGACATGGTGATTGGAAGATGTCTATATGGTCAAGTTTGAAAAAATGGATTGAATATTTTTCAATTAAATTTACAAGTTTTGACATTGAAAATTTACCAAAATTATTTTTTTGATACTTCAACTGAAATTCATTAGGATGGGCTAATTATAGCATAGTATTTCAAAAGCAGTGAATTTATTCATATGAGTACTATTATAGTTTGGTAAATGTGTCTTGGATTCTTCTAAAAACAATTAATAAACTTTTACACACGTAATCATTTTTTAAGTTTTAATTCAATGTTGTTCATTATACTCTTTTGGCCAATCATTCCAAAATTTATAAGATAATGGATTATTTTGTATTTGGTACATAATCATAAAGATAAAATAGTCAAAAATTATAGAATTTAGAAACATTAATTTTGACATGGATACAAATGTGATTGGAATGAGGCTAATGATTTGATGAATGAGGCTGCATTCTAGGGAGGTCACTTCCAAATATTCTATAACGATATGCAAACAAAGAACATGGTAATTGAATTACATTAATTCTATAGGGTGGTCAAAATTGATTACAAGAATAAAAATGAGAATAATATTAACTATAGTAAGAATCACTTTTTTTTTTTAGGGTAGTACTTTTAAACTCCCTATTATCTCCTCGGGGTGTGCACTCTTTATTAAACCTTGGCATTACCTACGTTCAAGACACCTTTTAAAATACTCGTATACATTAGAATATTCTTATATGTGTTCATGTATATATGCTTAATGTAAATATACAACCCTATTTTCAGCCCTAAATATGCTTATTGGTGTATACATAGTACGGTAGTGTTCAAATTAATCCCCCTCTACAATTGTGCACTCATGTGATTCCTCACACACATAAAAGAGTGCACCCCGGGATTATCTCGGGTGGTACCTAAAAAATACAGAGTGATCCCCGTGGCTGCACTGCACGCATCTCTACTAGCGAAGGCATCGCTTCTCACTCAAAACAATGTCAGAGTTCACTGTACCCACTTGTCCTACGTGACAAATCGCACTCACCAAGTCTTGAGCGTTTGGGCAGTGACTGCGAAGTGGCGCCATTTGACTCACCTACCGAGTGAAAAGCAACGCCTTCTCCTTGTAGTGCATGGTGATTCAATCGAAATATCATGCAAGCTGCTGCAGCTCGTCCATTTGTTTGGCCCATTCCAATTTAGAGGAGTGCTCTCGCATGTGTTTGTGCAGCACTACCAGTGTGTTGTACTCGCAATTCGGGAACATGAAGAAAGGAATGTTGTTGTTTTTGTGCAGCCTGTGTAGAACATACCCAAAGCTCAGCTGGTCTCTGGGAGTGAACCTGTTCACCTCGTTGAACCAGAGACAGCAGAACAGGTTGGTCATTGGGGTGTGCTCCCTCACGATTAGTGCTCCCTCTGGAACATCTGCAAGGAAAACAAAATCATCCAAATATATTTACATTCAAAATTTGATCATAAATTGATCAAATTGTTATTAGAATGCACTAGAAGAAAAGAGGGACTTGTACACGAAGCATGTGCACTCAAATGTGGCCAAATTCACTCAGAATCCCACTCCAAGTTGAGTAAAAAAGTACCTCTTTTCTTTTAGTGGTGGGAGTTTTGATGCTCAAAATCTTCAAGATTAAATCATTTTGACAAACTAAGATTAATTCTAATTATGGTTACAACGTACCTAGTTTTAAAAGACAGTTCATTTTATTTTCATTGTATCATTGCTACATTTAAAAAAAAAAATCGGTTTAAAAGTTATTTTTTTTAACAAAATGCACAATGTGCACCAAAAATCACGATATTGCACAACTCTAAATTCCCTCAATGGGGTGAACCATACCATGCAACACATGCTAATGCTACCACATGGTGGCGAGATAATGGTCTCCAGGAAAGGTAGCTTAGAATTTATCAGATACACGTAAAGTGGTGAGGTTGGTACAGCCTTCCAAGGGTCACTTAAGATTGCACAGGCCGGTTGAAGCAACAACAAGCTTGAGATAACAAAAAAGTTCTTGATTTGTGCCCAAAATCAATTTATATTCATGTTACCTCAGTTATGTTCATATTACCCCAGTATTGTAGTCTACCCCCAAGTTGGGCAATAATTATTTCAACGTGTCCAGAATTTTAGGCAGAACCTTAGGAAAATTTTGAAAAACGTAGGTATCCTTATGAGTAATTTTGAAAATTTTTAGGCATTGTTACAGAAAAATCGTTGCAAATCGTTCATTTAGTGCAATTTACAAGAATTCAGGACAAATATTGAATTCTGCTTAACACCTTACCTTGTCACATTCATGATGTAATTTATGAGATTTTAGGCATTGTAGTTCCTAAATTTTTGAGATTTTAAGCACAAACCTCTTGTAATTTCGGATTTTGATAGAATATGGGGAAAAATAATAATTATTTTTGCCTAACCTGGGGATAGACTACGGTAATAAGAATGAGCACAAGATGACAAAGTGGCACTTACATGGCTCCTATATATGTGGCATGATAAAACCACTTGAGATAACAAGATTTCAAACTGCCTCTTTGAGGTGGATTGAACACTGCCGGTTGTTACCTCCAATGCATCATCATAAGGTGGAATAAGTAAATGCAATGGATTATGGTAATGAGTTTGTTGTCTCTGCCCCACCAGGGGAGAGACTACGGAAAGGCTTCGTTTTCAAGGAGTTACATGGTTGAGTAGTACAAACAAAGCACAGTAAAAGTAAATCTAGGGTATATACTAAGGCATAGACTATGCGACTAGCCGCTTGTTATCTCACCCCTAGTTGTGGGGCCCAAATGCTAAGGTGGCAAGAATACATGTTTGCTTCCCAACAAAAAAATAAAATGCATTCTAAAGATGCTGCATGCATATTTAAAAAAATAGATAGATGCCTACCTAGTGAAGAGGGGTTGCCTAGCAGGGCTCAATGATTTTTTTGTTGCTAAGTTTAGCCAAATTGCTACATAAATTTGGGTTGACTAATTGTTCAAAACAAAGGATTTTTGATAAAAAAACGAAGAAATAATAGCCAGATTTCCTACAGGGAGTCAAAATGTGTAGCCTCTTTAAATCTAGGTATCACCGAAGTATTCAGATATTGCCTAAGTAGCAGCTAGGTAGCACATGTGTATTACCCTAATGTTACCTATATATTAATATGAAAAGATAATCCTAGGAGCCTAGATTGCTCTTCTAGCCATCATTACAAGGAGAAGGCGTTGCTTTTCACTTGATAGGTAAGTTAAACGCCACTTCACACTCACTACCCAGGCGCTTGAGACTTGGTGAGTGCGATTCGTCATGTAAGACAAGTGTGTACAGTAAACTATGACGCTGTTTTGAGTGAGAAGCGACGCCTTTGCTAGTAATGCATGGAAAAGTAGCAAAAATGCTAAACTGCCTCCCGAACAAAAAAAAAATCACTAGCTAGCAGGGCAAAGATGCTTGTGGACTAGTCAACAATCATGAAATGGGGATAGGTGTGGAACATTTAAACCCCTGAAGGACCAAGAAACCCAAATTGGGTCTCATGTTTTATTAAGCACCTTTAAGTAGTTCTTATGTTGAATTTTTTTTATTCAAATTTATTCCTTTTTTCATCAACACATGCAATGTTCTTCATTGATTCCAATGATATAAAATTTGGTCCCATCTGAAATATATTTTTCATAGTATACTCAATTGATTATAAATCCTTGGTCCTTTTAGGGGTTAAAAGAAACATTCACTGGGAACGTACCACTGGGAAGTGGGAGCTTGGCTGGGTACCAGGGCTGCAGGCCCTCGTTGCGGTAAACGTCCATGTGCTGGTCAATGAGAGGGCGTGCATAGCGCTTGCGTCTCTTGCATGCATCCGCTTCCTCATACACGCTTCGATGGTGCTTGTGCTGTGCGATGGCAAATGACTGCTTCTCTCTCCACAAATACCTGCAGCCAGCCACGACTCCACCGGCCTCACAAACGTACTCAGAGAGGATACTAAAACCAATTTACCGACAAAACAGACAGACAGACGCAGCTGCAACTCTTCATCAATTATTCACTGTAAACTTGGTTAACCTTCAATTAGCTAGCAAGCAAGCTGGGTGTAAGCAAGCATGACTTGACTAATGTTCTAAGGCCACTGATTTTTGAATGGAATGGAAATGGGGTAGACGGCTATCACTTTGACAATAATGGTGAGCTTGGATCTACAACCTCCCACTTGAAACGATTGCAAAAGAAATACATACATACATATACACATAGGTATTGTGATAAACAAAGAGTATATTTGATTCTAAGAGAGTTGAGTGTGGCTCTTGTACGATCTCTCCACAGCGATATATCTCTATAACGAGCTGATCCCAATGAAAGCACAGAAGACTCCTTGTCAGTGATTTTTTAGTGGCGAAAAATCGCCAAATAGTAAAATGGAATATTAGGCTAAATTTGACCCAAAAATACACTAAACATTTGCCAAAAAAACTACAATTTTTTGTGGTAAATATTTCTAGGACTTGTAGCCAGATTATAAGCCATAAAATTACTTATGATATAAAGTACGGAATATTCCTCTCCAGCAAAGTAAGGTTGATAGCCAGTTGAGGTACTTTCAAATATCCTTAAAAAATCACTGCTAGTCCTTGATCGTTAAAATATGTAAATATATGCATGCATGCGCTTGAATAGAAAGAAAGAAAGTATCAGGCTGAGATATATACGGTCTGATTGCAACGTTACTTACGTTACCTTTCGAGGATCAAGATGGGGTCGTTGACAAGCTGCAGTTTGCCGTCAATCCAAACACTGTAGAGCACCTGCGGAAACAGGCGGTGAAGCAAAAGCTTGGGCACTTTGCCATTGCGGCGGGGCTCATGGTAAGGCAAGCTCTGGAGCTCCAGCAGTCGCCAGAGCCCCACCCACTGGCCCCCGTGCTCATCTACGGACACGAGCTTGGCGTGAAGCAAAGCCGCCACAGAAACACTGTCCACCACCATGACGAAGCAGAAAAGCTCCTTGGCCCGCCGGCTCACATTGCACGGCTGATGCGGTTCATCGTACTTGTCCATCACGCAAGTTGCTACCACGAACCGGCAATGCCGCACAAACTCTTCATCTTTCCCAGACAACAACTCTGGGCCGTTCCGTTGAGCGAAACCACAATGCACCTGCAACAGCTCCACAGCTCTTACAATCACCATGAGCCTTCCTTTCTGCCTTAGGTAATTCAAAAGCAGGTAAGAGTATGGGGTATAACCGCAGGTCAAGACCTACTGAGCCATGGTAGTGGCAAGGGAGGTACTGGCCTCCAATTGTCTCCCAGGCATATAGTCTTGCCTGCTTTTGAATTACTGAACATATTCTCAATGCAAGCCACTTCGAGCCATTTGATCTCAAGATGAACGTAGTGGTTGAACAAGAATGTAAAGAAAAAGTGAAGTTGAGCATGCATGTAGAGTCCAAAGTCCAAACATTGAGTCACGCTTGCTTCTTGGTGAAGAGTTAATGCTACCTGCTAAGAGGTTACTTAATCTTAAAGGTCCACAGAGCCCTTTTTGACCACTATTACACAACAATATTCCATTGTATTTGACATATGTTCCAGACCTCCTATGGGTTTAAGATCAAAAGTGAAGCTAAGAATCACGTCGACATGATTTTTGTGAGCTAATGGTGTCTCAATTTGGAACTTTCTATTTACAACAAATATCAAATATACGCCAGTTACGTATCTACTATCCCCATCAGCCCTTTAAAGGTTAATGCTCTCTAGCATTATTAGTTCTAATCTGGCCCTCTCCTCTAGTTCAATGGTATCTCAAGTGACAGAATGGCAAGAAGAGGCTGCATTGAGATTATGAGCACCAACGTTGCATTGATGGTTGATGCAACCCTAACCCTAATTTAGCTTTCCTTCATGGTTGGTCCTTCACCTTACAAGACCAAGGATTCATTCATGGTTTTTACGTGTCTGACCATTTAATCGACGATTGATCATATAGTGAAAAGAAACCATCATTCAGATGGAGCAAATTTTTATATCACCAGAATCAGTGAAGGACAACATTGCATGTGTTGGTCCAAACAGAGCTACAAAAACATTACCTACTCCAAAGTGCTAAAAAGGTTACATGAGATCCAATTTGGACTCCTTGAGGTGATAATAGGTTCGGTCTACTACGTACCTTCATGCTTGGTTTGAGTGCAAAGCTTTCTTCCCTCTGTTGCCATGTTTGATTGCCTCCAAAGAGACTACCGGGATCCTCCACGATGTAAGATAGATTCTGCGGCACCGATGTGATGCTCTTCTTCCATTCGGGCAATAGGACCAATCCAGCATCGCCCATCAAAGGAATGGGGCAACCTGCTCAAAAAATTCATACAAAATAAAATAAACATAAAAATACCACCGTCACACTTTTAGGAGCTTGTAGTCGGCATTTTCGTACGACAATAGGTTGCAAGCAAGCAAGCAAATTAAGCTTTGCCAGCATGAAAATCGACATGACGAGTAGCATGATTAATATCTCTTCTACGATTAATATAATGCTCCTGGAGGAAGCCACTGAGTGGTGAGCTTACGTACGATGAGGAGGGCCTGGGAAGAACCCCATCGCTGCCAGAAACGTATAAATCCTGCGCTGTTTCTTGCACTTGCCTGCACCAGAAAGAGAAAAAGGCAAGCACGAATTAAAGAAGAAGAGAGTGAACTGTCGGAAGAAGAAACCAATGCGAGAGGAAAATTAAAGGAAGAGATGGATGCGGCACCGACCTGCAAAGGAGGTAGAGGACTGGCAGGACCAGAAGGAGAGCAGGGACAGGGAGAAGAGCAGACTCAAGCATGCCAGCGCCATCGCTGCCACTGCCCACCATTGCATCTTCCTCGTTCGCCTCCTCATTGCAACGTTCACAACAAACTGCTGCTGCATGAGCTCCATCACCGTCCCTCACTCTCGCAGTTTCATCTCATCTTACTCTTCAATCTTCTGCACAAGAAGCATGACGATGACGACGACGACGACGACATTCTTGAGCCAGTTGGAAGATGACCATTCTTGCTGCTGCTAGAAAAGCACTCTACCTCTTTTATATCACCCTTCTGTACCCAACACCAGTGATACTGTAGTTCTTTTTTTCATTTTTTCAAGCCAAGGGAGTCCCATTGGCGATTTGAAAATTGAAACAGGAAAAATAGAATTAAAGGCCATATTCGTTATATTGAGACTTTTCGCAGTCTCATTTTTATCTTTGACTCAAAGATAAACCGTTTTATCTCTTTACTAGTATTCTTTTTTATAAATAGGTAACAACACCAACTTTTAAAATTTCATTGTAGAATCACTATTTGAACATTACTTTTTTTTTTGGTTTCAATTATTATTTTTAAAATGAATTGTTGAATAACTAGCATTCTGTCTCAAAATCTGCGAAAAGTCTGAATATAACAAATATGGCCTTGAAAGCAATTTTTTTGGTGATTTACAATTTTTTTTACTACAAAAGACATTAATAGCTTTTAACTTTCTATAGAATTGTTGGCTATACATGCAATCTCGGGGAGGTCACTCTTTGTATCTTTTGAGAATCACGTGTGAACAAAGGGTATTTAAAAGTACCCTAAAAATTAAAAGTAATTCTTACTATAATTAATAATATTTTGAGAATATTTTCATTTTTAATCTTGCAATCAATTTTCAGCATCATGTATTAATGTAATTCATTTATAAAATTTATCTTCAAAGATTTATTTGGACCTATCTTTGTTTGCACGTTATTACGTAATATTTGGAAGTGACCTCCTCGAGCATGCAATATATACATGATACCAATGACAATGGAAGATTATGGTGATATACTCTAATTTTTTAACCCAATTTTTCTTATAGCAACATAGCAAGCCCATTTTTCAAATAGCAAGTTAGCGGTATATAACCACAAAAAAATCGTTGCCCAACACACACTCATAAACTCTTTTATATCACCTCCATCATAACCAACGTAACGTCCTACATGAGTTCAAAAATTGACATGTGTAAAAAATTGTTATTTCCCTGCAGGTACTGGAATGTGATATTGGAGAGTGAGATAGTAATGAGTCCAAAGTGTACATGAATTCAAAACTTGCCATATGGAAAGTATCCAATCACATATTCTTTGGAGATATTAGAATGTGATATTGGAGAGTGTGATAATAATGAGTTAAGTGTGCAATAATTATTAGTGTTAGAGTTATAGGAGTTGTCAGACCTTGTTCATTGCTGCTCTACAATTTACTAACCGTGATTATTCTTTCCTCAATGTATTAACCCCTAATGTCCATAATATGGTTGCAAGCTTTCTGGAAGAAGCCGCTACTTTGTAGATTTTCATTATTTTCCATTATTTTTATATTTTTCCCATTGAAAATCAAGTTAACCACAAATTGAGATATTCTAAACTCAGATCAATACAATCAACCTTCTTATATGTGAGAGACCATACTTAACCCTTAAACGTACCACTCCTTTGTAGGAAAGTCAAACTACACAATTTAGCCTTCAAGATTTATCAAAATATATTTTGTAATATTTTTCATGCATGAAATTGAATGTTTCCAATTAGTCTTGAAATTTTCAGATTTTTTTGATTTAATACGGCCTTTTTAACAAATTTTTAAGTCAAATACTTCAAAAAATAAATTTTATTACAAAAAAGCTTTAAAAAATTAATATTTTTTTGGGAGCAGGTACAAATTACAATGGAGAATCACATGATATGTTTTCCATAGAAATTTTTTATTCAAATTTTGAAATTCGAAAGGTGAACATTCTATGTAGTGTAATTCAAACCTTGAGCTACAAAGCTTGCACAAGCAGTAAAATGCTCAATAATTGGAATTTTTAAGATTTGAAAAGTGGAGTACAAACTAGATTTAATAAACTTCATTTTCTTAGTTGGGTGTATTAGCAACAAAAGTCATCTTCAAGATCAAAATTGGGTTTGACCAACAAACGTCCAGAAACTGGACGCTGGGACGTTTAGGGGTTAATAGTGAAACTTTTCCGTACCTTATAACTATTTGGAATGAACCAATAAGAGTATATCAAAGCAAGACTCATGGTATCTTATTCAAACTCAAAGTGACTTAAAGGACAACTTTACTATCAATATAATTTACAATGCACGGTTATATATTGATCTGGGAAAAAAGGGATCAATGGGTGACAATTACAAAGACCAATTTTGGTTGTAGTATACTGTAAACTTACTAAAAGAATCAAAATATGGAAAACTCTCGGCAACGAGAACGCAAAATATAGCTCACCTAACACATTGATTTTCTATAATTGTCAAGTAAATTCAATGTTGAGCAAATAGTGAAGTTTGACTCCAACGTAGAGCATTGTAGAGAATAATGTAGTTTACAAATAATTTTTTTGTCTATATACCGTACCCTAACATCAGGTTTGGCATCCTTTTTCGGAATAATTTATAATTTTTTTTTCGCAAAACAAATATTTCCCAAAATCTGTTTTTTCTCTACTAAAATTTTGTGAACACTAATTTCCCTAAAATTGCGGCATCTATTTTTAGAATTATTTTTTGCTAAAGATGAGTATTTTTTTAAATGTGGACGTACGTGTGGTAGTATTTTTTCGTACGCTATATCTTGATGTGTGATAATCTATTATAGACATACTTTTCCTAGATAGCGTACTAAAGTCTTATCAATTTGTATAAAAATTTCCTTGTTTGGTTTTGAAATTCTCCATAAAATTCCAAAAACAAAAACAAAAAATTGCATGTGCAAGAATCCTTAGTTTAAAATGTGGTCCTTCAAGCTTTGGCAAGGTTGATATTTAGAACTCCACCTATAAAAGTCGAAGCAACGGGAGGTTAAGAGTGCCTCCAGTGAAGTTCGTATCACTATGAATATGCATTTTGATCTCACTAGATAATTATTAAGTCATTAAGTGTTTTTTAAATTACAGAGTACATAGACATACAAGTCCATTTTAATTTTATTCGGTTAAAGGTCTTTAAATATCCAACAAACAGTATAACAAATGGTCACGAACTCAACAAGGTTGGAAAACACGTATGTTTAACAATTGGTCACATAGGTCTTAATCCCTAAACGTTCTCACCCTCTTCAGATTTGGCAGTTTTTCAAAGATGCATTATAAAATGCAACTAAGAAGGATATTTTCAAGTTGATGAATGAATAAAGGTTGTACATTATGAATTTTAGATTCTATCCATACGGTTAGATTTGCGATTGCTATCACCAATATTTGTGTATTAAATTTCAAACTTAAAATTTAACACTCTTTTGTAATATGATTACGAATAAGATATTGACAATCTAATAATGAAATTTGTTGTGATGGGTTGAAATGTAATACTCTAAGTGTAGTGATTTTTGGAGATTTTTTGGTTGCTTAATTTTAGTAATTGACTTTTTCAAGAGCACTTTTAGACTAAAATCTTTGAAATTTTGGGTGGAACACTCAACATGAAATGAGACATAAAAATTTCACAAATCATCCCTTTTCTAATCGGATCACACATGCATGGAGCTAAATTCCCATAAAAGTTTCAATAAAAAATCCACACTGCAAAAAGTGCATGATGGATGAGAAAAAGGACTTCAAATCCGTACATCATGCAAAATATGCATGGTTGGGCGGTTAGGGGTTAAAGGGTTAATCCAACCGTATCGATGACATCCAAGTGTCATCATCTACAAATTTTGTTTGAATACATGTAAGTAATGTAACTTCAAAAATGGATTTTGTACGTTTACTATAGTATTTTTTTTTAATATTTTCCTAAAATAGTCATCAAAAGATAAATCCCATCATGTTGTGTTTCTATGCTAGTCATTCCACAATATGATTAATGTTTATTCATTCATCAGTCATTTAGAATATAATAATTCATGCCAATACATCATAGTAATGTATTTTTATAATATATAATGAAAATTTTGAAAAATATATTAATGATTATTAATTTTCAAATTTATTTGAAAACTAAATATAAAATTAAAAATAAAACTGTTCTATTTTTATTTTCTTCAAGTTAAAATTTTGTCACGGTCAACATTCATATTGAATTATGAAATATTAATTTGAAGCATTAATTAAGGCTTCATGGAATTTCATTTACTATACTAAATATTGTAATATTGGGTCTAAATGATGGCATTCTTAAGAAAGAAAGACATACAAAACACTTTCAATTTTTTCGACAATGGGTATAAGTGTAAGTTGAACCGTGAAGAAATCATATGTGCCATTATATCCCTCTTTGGCATTCCTCCTTCCAAGGTAAAATAAAATTCAACTTTATATACAATATTAATGACATTAAATTTTCATTCTACAATATTTTATCATTTATCAAGTGTTTTTTATGAATCGACTGAACAACTTTATCAATTTTAAAATCAAAGTCATTTCGTAATAACATAACATATTTCTCCTCTAACTAATTTTAAAATAAAAAATTTATCACAACTAAAAATATTAAACCTTATATCTTAACCATATCTTAACCATAAACCTTATGCCTAAAAAAAAATCATTTTTTAAAATTTTGATTAATTTTTCTTGGAACATTTTAATTGTAGCATTTACTTAATAATCATATAAATTAAAGTATCATGGAATTAAATTTAAAAATTTAATAAAAATTTGGTTTTATTTATTTATTGTTATTGTTGTTGTTGTTATTATTATTATTATTATTATTATTAGAAATTTACATCTTCAAATGATAAATGCGTATCCTAACTTTTCAAAATTGTCTAGTATATTTATGAATCTATATCTTCAAAAGATTTAAGATAATTCATTATAATTTTTTATTTTTTATTTTTTATTTTGAATCCAAAGCTATTTATTGTAGGTTGAATTAAAAGAAATCATGGAAATTGCAACTAGTGGATATATTAACTGGCCCCTTTTTGATGCAATTGTTTCAAAAACATTAATTAAACACAACGTGTCTTTAATAGATTTTGAAATCATATGCACTGCCTTTGACACATTTTTTAAGAAAGGTGATCGACACTAAATAGATCATATAATAGAATTTGAAAATTCATAATAAAATATTATACATAAAGATAACAATATATTTTACAATTGCAATAAAAAAAGTTTGTTTAATATAACAACTGATTTATCTTAAATGTCAATGATTTTTTTCATTAATTTTATATATGATGATTAAATAAAAATATTTATAATAAATTTAAATTTAAACTTTATATTTTGATATATAGATTCACTTCAACAAAAACTTATTTCATGCGAATCATTCACATCATCCACAAAGGAACATGCACCACATCTTCATGACGAATTTATAAACAAAGCCTTCTTAGAACTTGATTCAGATAAAGATGGGTTTTTAAATTTTTTTGATTTTTCTTCAGCATTACGCTCAGATGTACCATGATTAACAAATGATGTTTAGTTTTAAATTCTGATCTATTTATTATATATATTTTTTAATATATGAATAATCATGAATTTTTTTTTTTATCTTACTTTGAATTTTTTATCAACTTGTTTTTACAAACTATGTCTATGAATCTAAAACGTCGTAATGATCCAATTTAGACATTTTATAAAAACTTTATAAAGTTTCATATACAATTAGACATTAGAGTTAACCGAAAAGAAGTGCATGTAATGTTCCTTTTTGCTTTACTTTTAACCTCTCTATTGAATTATACTTGGGTTGAATAGTGTTGTGTTATAGATTGTCCCCTTGTGGACTATGGGCTTGGAACTTTGGTGGAAGGTGTGAGAGCCATAGCAAGGTAAGGAGAATAATGACAATGCCTTGTTTTAGATTGTCTACCAACTCGTTATAAACTAGTTTTTGGTCTATTTATATTTCAATATGAGTTCAAGAGGAATTCAACACGAGTTTGCTAAAACTTTCCTTTTTGGGCTGACTTTTTGGTTAACACAATTGTTGAAATTAGACAGATTCATAAATGTAACGAAGTATGTATTTTTATTTTTGTAAATCATTTCTATATTTTATATTTTACCTTTTCACAAATTTTACAATTGAAAATTATATGTATTTCTTAAAACACTATGTAAATTTGAAAAAAAATACATTGCAACATTCATTTTCAGAATGGTAGTCAACCTAAACGTTCATGCAAAATTTATCATTAAAAAACATGTCAATTTCTTCATATAAGCTACAATATTTGCATTGATTATAATGAATTCATGATGCAATTACAATAAATTTTTGTGATTTTGGACATTTTTATTTTATTTTATACATGTTGTGTTATTTTATTTTATTTTATCTTATGTGGAAAAGTAATACTTGAAATTAAGATTAGTATGTATCAATTTAAGCTATTATCTAAAATGAATACAAAGTGATGATCAAAGAAAAAAAATAAAAATTTGATTTATGTAGGTTTAAGGCATTCATTTAGGTTAGAATGACTAAGATTTTTTTTTCATTTTTAACATTAAATCAACAATATTACTCTTATTAGTTAATTTATAGGGTTTAATTTTTCTTATTGGTTGATTTATGATAATTCTTGTTAAATTATCAATAGTTTTGCATCATCTGATTTACACTTGCACCAGTTTTTTGGCCATCTCCACCGGATCACTTTCTATTAACCATTGGTTCTTTTCAAACATTCATTTGGCCCTAATCAAAATTCCATTTGATAACACTACTATGCAAATTAATTTAAGACACCACCTGGGGATACTACGTAGCAATAGTATTGCAAAGTCTTTATCAACATACTATCTCTTACCAACATTTTTGTACGCATCCTCATGAAGTCAACGGAATTAGTGAAGTTGTAGTTTGACCTCACTAGTATAACTTTGCATCGACGTATAGTTGAACATCTATAGAATATTGATGCATTTGTGTACTCTACCAACAACATAATAGATTCTAGACCACTTTCTATTTCTAGATGACACTTCTTCACTTCCTCACTTTTCCATGCCATAATAATGCAAGCTTTACTAGACAATGGCTAACGCAAAGAATACATGTTGTAACACAATTTTGTACAACACTTGATAGCTAAATCAAAACACCGAGTAAAAAAACCAAATCTTGTTAATTTAATTGCTTGTAAGTATTAGAAGAAATATTTTGCTAAAGAACTATGTTGTTATGGGAATAGAGAATGTATATGTACTAGTAGCTACTTCAAAATGTGTTATTTTTGGGAGGGATTAATTGTTTCTTTATTTAAAAAACTTTTTCGATGGATTTTTTTTTTAATGTACTTGAGAATGAAATTTTTGTAGGTTGACTTATTTTTAGATTTTTAAATATAGAATCAAACGTGAACCAAATTCTATAAATTATTAAATACACAATTCAAAGTTTGATCATAAATTGGTAAAACTGCTATTAAAATGGGAGTTTTGATACTCAAAATCTTCAACATAAAATCATTTTAACATTCTAAAATTTTAGCTTTTGGATATTATGTACATAAATCTAGAATTTGGTTCACTCATTTTTCATTGAATCATTGCTACATAATTTTCAAATTGGCTTGAAAGTAGGCTTTTTAAACAAAATGCTCAAAGTGCACAAAAGTGCACCAAAATGTAGTGATAGTTCACCAAGAGGAGTTAGTGGACCGCACCATACAAACGCCTCGGTATGCACTTCGAAATTGCTTCCTGGACGACTTGCAAAATCCCGATCGTGATTATGGTTTCTGAATCAACAGCTCCATATTTAAAATTGTCGAATGCGCAGGCAGCCTGTGCACAATAATTCATGCAAAATATGACAATGAAAGGACTCTGGAGGTTGAAATCACGCGACCAAATGATCTAATTGTTCAAGCTCCACTTTGCTTTGGATATTTGCCCCTTCAATTTTATGTTTTACGACTGGAGGGTGCCGACTTGGTTCCTGGCCAAATAATTACACGGGTTCCATGTGATCCAACCACTGGAGAAATTCCAATCACTAGTAGCAAACCTGTCGTTTTTCATTCCTCATTTTGTGGGAACAGTGAATAGTATCGGAATATTATACTTACGTTTCTGTCTTCTTGTGACCAAAACTACTCATCAGCACTAACACAGCCCATGTGCCTGGCGCCGTTTCATTTCTTTTTCATTTATAGTAAGTGAAAAACGACACATTTACTTCTAGTGAATTCATCGCAGGTTCAATGGGTTGGCTTAGTTATATGATCACACTATCAGTCCTAATAATTGTCAATGGCATGCAGGGGCCAAAGGTTGGTTCCATTGCTGTGCTAGGGGGAGTGATTTGGGTCACATGGTTGGATTATATGTTGCAATATGATATCTCTGGAGAATGCCCTGATATGGGCACCACTTTTACGTGTCTCACATAGTGTGACTTATGTCTAACTCATTTTATGTGTGTTAGAAATTCCATCTTTAACCCTTAAAGGGCTGATGGGGATAGTAGATACGTTGGCGTATATTTCACATTTGCTGTAAATAAAAAGTTCCAAATTGAGACCTAAATCGCTCATTAAAATCATGTCGACGTGAATTTTAACTTCACTTTTGAACTTAAATCCATAGGAGATGTGGAACCATATCAAATACAATGAAATACTGGTGTATTATATTGGTCGGAAAGGGCTCTCTGGACCTTTAAGGGTTAACATCATGTATATAGTTGCAGCCATGATGCCTATAACACCCTCTAATTTTTGTAAATTTTCAATGTTTTTTTCTTACCAAAAAGATATTTCTCAAAAATCACACTATTTTTGGAGGGGAGTACCAATATCAAGCCATCACTCCTCTGGGAAATCAAAGACCAAATTAATTTCCAAACCATTTGAAGATTTTAGAGTGTGGGACAGATATGTCCTATAGCCCTAGCTTCCACATGAAGCCATAGCCACAGTTGTAAAATTTTGATCGTGGCCACAAGGACCTAGGACATAGTTTGAGAATTGGGATCACTGAGTGTCTGAATGAGCATGTTAATTGGTAGACCGTGGATTGAATTTAAAGGGTGGACACATGGCATTAGCACTAGCTACATCATTCTTTAGTAAAGTGACTAAGTGAGAAAGTTAAGAGAGGTTCTTACGTATAACGTTTGTTTAAGATACTACTGTTCTATTTTAATATTTAAAATGATCTACATTTGAAGTTTTGAATGACTTTGTAATTGCACCTGAAAAGAGAACTAGCCTCTTGTTAAGTTTATGTTATATTTTGTGTTGAATGTTGCAACATATGTAGTAATTGTTGAATGTTGATGTTGCAAAAATTATATATATCTACAATTAGAACATGCTCTCACATTCAAATATTGTACATCTCTTTAATCACTAGATCTACTTTTTAGGAAAAATCTCTTTGGATTAAAAGCATTGTCTATGTACTTGAAATTTAGTTTTGTTTTTGACAATTTTTATAAGTAGAAGGGTGGTCATTAATTGGGCACCAAGGAATAGGGCCAGAACATGGTATTCAATTTTCATATTAGCAATAAAACTAGTACTGATATGGGTCTTGGGTACTATGCTCTAATACTATTCCTTGGTACCTAAAGATCACCCTTTAGAGTTTGGTTCATGGATTAGCCTAAATGTGGATAAGAAAAAAACCTCAAAAATGGAGTAATTTGATTCCAACACTCATTGCCCGAAGATTCAATCTTTCAGCAATTTCATAAGGCACATGTTGTGAACATGCACAAATTATGAGAATTTAGAACATATTCAACAAGGTTAATAGTTAATCTGTAAAGGACAACGTTTTCCACACCCAAAAATCTTTTTTAAACTCCATTTTAATTTTTAAGCATGTTTCTCTTTTTAATTTACTTTAGTTCTATTGTAAAAAAATGTAGATGCATTAAATATGTTCGTTTTGGCATTTAAAATTTCTCATTTGGTTCAACAAAGTAGAAGTTATGAGGAAGATTCTCAAAAAAAAAAAAAAAAAAAAAACCTCGTGGGGCTCAGTATGTCCTTTAAGGGTTGAACAGCGAGATTGTAGAAAATAATGATAGTGTAGACAAGGTGAACGTTTATTATTCTTTCAAGAGCGCACCAGTTCATTACAAAACAATAAACAGGCTGAACTAGTATCCGGAATGTGCCAGAACTAAAGCTTTTGCAGCGGCAAATCCGGCAATGAATCATGGTGCTAGCTGTTTCACAAAGAGTAGACTCGATCTGCGAGTCATTATTTGTCGTCACACTTTGCTGTATATTTCCCTAGCTACAAACAGTCACTGTTGACATTAACCAATCCACACCATGGAACCAAGATCTTTACTCGTACTGGAACCATTGAAACCCAATCATATTGTACAATCAGCCAAAGACCAATTGCAACAACTGATCACGGCCGGTGCGGCACTGCAGAACTTTGAAGACCGAAGTAATCACTGGCTTCGATCACGCGAGGCTGCTCATTGCAGGCAACTGTGTGCAACAGAATGAGCAAATTGATACCCGCAGTTGGTCGACATGCATGAATGAAAGTCGATCGAAACGTACGTACATGCATGCATGATGTGATTGTTCGCTCGATATATAACCGATGGAATTGATCGGCAGCACGCATGCATGCGATTAATACCAGAGATCGACTGATCGATTCGATCGTCGATATATATCATCTTACTAGAAGTCGAAGCTGATGGAGTGGTACTGGAGCTGCGTTCCGCCGCACACGTTGCGGAAGTTGTACCCGCGGCAGACGCTGGCCACACTCTCCTGCATGCTCGCTGGTCCCGAAACCAACACGCCCACGTCGTGCCCCACCGAGTCCGCCGCCACGGCATTCAACAGCTCTGCACCAGTTCACGTACAACATCATGCATTGAATTAATTAATGATGACTTAATTCAATCAAATATATTTCACTCAATCTCATTTCGGCTTGTTTCATATTACAGTTCATGGCACTCACTGGGCCTGAACCGGCCCTACATGTCGTATTCGTTAAAACGGCGTGTTTCAGATAATACTCTGATTGCTACAGTTGATTGCGGAGTAGCTTTAACAACATTAATACGGTTAACTTCCTAAATGTTGCTCAACGCGCTGCTAGAGGTACTCCCTTGTATTAGTTGCTAACAAACGTAGCACACAGTGTATGATCTTAGGAGTTAAGGTTCTATGTGTATGATCTTAGGAGTTAAGGTTCTATATGCCAGTCACTGTCATTAAAAGGCCAATAACTTGCAGGACCAGTGCGAAGTCAACTTCAAAGTTCTTAAAAATAGCGCAATGTCATGAGATTGACACTTTAGAACTTGGGATCTATACCAGTCCTAAAGTTTAGAGTGGCCCTGTGCACTTGATTGTCACGATCTTTGGCGCTTTGAAAGTGTACGTGCAATTTAATAACAAATATGATTATTTGAGACACTGGTGTATCGCATGATCGATGCAGGAGTTACCTGAGAGGATGGGGCGACTTCCTTCGGTGATGCTGGCCTGCTCCAACAAGCTAGCTTCATTCGTCTCCAAGTCTGCAGCAACCCTACGTGCAGGCGTCGAGGTTCCCGAGGACCCTCGGTTACCGAGCTTGGTCCAAGCGAAGAGAACAGCGCCTCCACAAACAACTACGCCCAGAAACATGCTGATGAACAACAACGACACCGTCGCCCACGTCGGGAACGGCTTTCCTTGCGGGCCATGGGCCGCGCCGTGGGAACTGCCGTGCTCGAAGTAGAAGGGAGCATCAGTGTGATGGTTGGGCCTCACAACGAAGTTGTGGAAAATGCCATGGAACAGAATAAAGCCAGCCGTGGCAGCAGCGATGACAGCGGCCATCCACAGATTGCTTCCTCTCACATCACACACGGCCTTCTGCCTTATGGCTCCCTCGTCCACATTGTTGAATACCGCATACTCTTGCCCTTGGTACGCCACTTTCTCATACCCTCCTGTCGATCACATGAGCCAGTATAATTAGCAATTCTGTCTCTCAGGTGGCAACCAAGCATCCGATGTATGAGGCCAATTCTGTAGAGGCGGCGGCCGAGTGCCATTGCATATGAAGAGCATGATTGTATTTCATAATTAATCTTGGGTCCCTTTTCATTTTCTTTGGCGTGGCTGGGATTTTTGAAGATTCCCTCTTTGGCTTCGCTTTGTACTTTTCTCTCTTGAAATAATTCTAAGTCTGCTTTTATTTGTGCCAAAATAAACTAAAATACCGTCACGTCCCTTTTTAACTAGATCCTTCATTGAGTATGATTGACTAGGTCGGATCACTCCATTGAAGTTATGTCTCATAACATGAATTACTTTCTCATAACGTTCGAAGTTTTTCTTTCTCATAGCTACTGTAGGCTAAGTTACTTTTTCACAACAAGGATCGACATTCTCATAACACGATTTTAGTTTCACATTACTTAATTAGTCCATGTCACGTTCAAGACATTGATAACAACTCGTTACTTGAATACAGAAAACGAAAAAGAAAAAAAGAAGCTTAAACACTGCAGATGAATACCGACATGGCAAACAGGCATGTTAGGGAGATATATACGAACTTCAAGGCACTTAGAAGAACTACAACTTAGGTTTATATCTCAATTAAAGAATAGAAACGTATGCTATTATGCATCAATTGACTTGGATGTAATTAGAACAAGTGCCTTAGCTTCAAGGTGACCTAAAATTTTGGTGGTTTAAATATATAATGACATGCCAATTAGATCGAATTGGGAATCTAGTTTGTTACCTCCTGGTTGCTCGCGCGTTACGAACGCCTTCACGTCGATTTTCAAGGGCCCGCCTGCGTAGCCTGGGAACAGGACGGCTGGTTGGAGGTCTCGCAGAGTGGCCAGGTCTGCTTTTCTGGGCACGGACCAGATGAGATGCACTTCGCTGGGGAGCTGCAGCCCCTCTGAAACTTTGGCCTCGTTGTACCGGCACAGGAGGTCCCGGATTACTGCCACGAACGGCGTGACGCCAATGCCTCCAGCCACCAGCACCAAGGTCTTGTAATTCAGAAAATAGTCCTTCTCGGGGCCATAAGGTCCTTCCGCAAACAACTGGAGTGCCAGAGGACACCGGTCTCCGGATTTTGTGTCCTTTGTATTCGATGATCATCTTCTGGAGGTTCCGTGTCCACTCGCCCAACGGTTTGATGCACACTGTGATGTTGTCGCCCTGGAGCGAGCTCGACGTGGTGCTGAACGGGTGCCATTGGAACCGTGAAACTCCAGGCACGTTGATGAAGATGAATCCCAGTGCACTGTATCTTAGTTCTGCGCCCAATACCACACATAACAGAGCTCAGTATAGTTGTCCAACAAAAAAAAACCTAGCTTCTTCGATCATTCTGTACTAAATATCTGAGTACTCCATGGGCGGCACGTAGCGGATGCATGCTATTTCCAAGTCCGGAAGCGGTGTTAGCATGCACCCACTACATGACGTGGTAAGCCCATGGAGTAAGTCCTTTATCTAGCATAACCTACGACATATGTCACACATTAGTAGAGTCTTATTTTAAGGAGTATGTCACTATACGACGAGTTGAGAATAGAAAAGATGAGAAAGAGTTCTCTACAAAGATCTAGAATACACTAAGAAGATTTTATGCATAGGAAAATAAATTACGGACTGTAACGTACTGTACTGTTTAGAAGTAATCTGAAACTGCCCACAGCTGGTCCTGATTTCCTGGAGTTGGCTAACGTAACGCCTGAAAAGCCTTTTCTCTTTATTTTGAGAATCAAAACCAACATGATATTGTGGTGTGAAGAAGCTGAGACATTGCGAGACAGTGAAGGATTGGAAGGTACCGGCAGACTTGGGGAATTTGAGTTCAACCACACCGCTGGGCAGCACCCTCGCAGACAAGATGCTGACGGGCCTCTGCGACTGCACCATGCGAATGAGGCGGTCGATGAAGAAGAGCAGCACGCCGGCCATGAAGTAGAAGCTGGAGAAGTCGCCCACATGCCACACCGCGAATGCGAACACCACAATGTACAGGTGGTGCGTGATGTAGAACACGTCGAAGAAGTATTGCCGCACCGGGCCCAACGACGTCACCCATAGCACCAGCCCCGCCACCATGGAAATGATTCCGGCCATGTTCGACACACCGTACACCTTCCACTGATACACCTGCATGCCACACCCCCATAATTATATCTATATTCACCAGTTCAGCACCGCCAATGCGTTAACAAAACAAGACCACTAACCGCAACTTGTACCTCTACCCCAATTTGAAAAACTGAATTTAATTTTCATAATGATCATATTCGTTACTTAGGGTGATTCAGAGCGTCAAAATTGTGACAGTTGAAAAGATGTGAATCTCCCAAAACTGTCATTTTAACAAATTTGATGTTTACAATAGACTTCATAAAATTTAACTAAAATTTTGAAAAATCATATTCAGTGATCTCACAATGTCACTAATTATTCCTATGATCATGTCATAATCATTCTACACATAAGAATAATTCTTTGAAATGATGGCTATACTCCTATATGTCGCTGCATGCTATTGCTTCAACACATGATCGCCTCATTCATGGCCTCATTCTCATTAGTTACCATAACTTCCCGCATGAATCTTGTCTAATTCTTTTGGAGTATTGAACACTGATAACTTACTACATGAATCTTGTCTATTTGGGCACCATAACTTCATACATAATTCTCTCATTCTCATAGACCGGACTCCATGAATTCCTTCATGATCCTCTTATTCTTGTAGGACAACATCACTTCCTGCATGATTCTTTCATTCTCATAGGACACCATGGCTTTCTTCATGCTTGAGACGAGAGGCTGGTAGGTTTGAGAAAGGATGATTGTATGGTATTTACCCCTTTCATGCTGCCGCCTCCAGTGTAGTAAATGTGGAGGGAGAAGGTGATGGAGTGCAGCACGAGGATGAGGAGCGAGAAGTGGCCCAGCCACCGGTGGAACTTCACCGCGTGCTCGAAGGGAAAGTTCACCAAACGCAGAAACGGGGAGTTTCGAGACACCGGGATGAACAAGAGCGCCATGGGCAGATACCATGCCCGCCCTGTCCATGTTCCCACTCTGCCCACCTTAATCATCCACCTGCACAAGACAGTTGCCCAAAGATCAAGCAGGAGCCAAATTACTATGGCATTAATTATTCTAATTATGGCAGCCACAACAACAGGCTAGACTGATTTGTTTATTCTTCGGACCGACACAATAAGGTCTGTCGGTGGTTGAAACCTCACCTGTCAATGCCCGGTTTCATCTTGCTCTTGTCGACGATTTCAAGCATGGGAATCAAGGGCTTGAACAGGATCCACAAAGTTCCAAACAAGACCAGAGAAATCGCCAGGAGGTCCATTCCTGTCAACACGCCGAGTGGCGTTTTCACCAGGATAGGTTGCGACCACAACCCTCCGGAGATTCGTCGCCACACGCGCTTCCATTTCGGTACAACTTTCGCATCAGCCTCTCTACAAACACGCTTACAGTTCTCAGTCGTCTCGCACTGATTATTAAATTCCACAGAAGGCACACTTACACTGTAATCAAAATCTAAACCACCTGCTGAAACCTCGGTAACTACGTCAATTAAGAGCTAGACAGTTATCTTCATAGGATGCCATAAACACGAATTACTAAGAGAATCAGAACTCCGAAGACGACGTACCTCTTGATGTAATACTGATCCAATTCCAGGTACAGCAAGGCGAAGAGCGCAAACATGATCACCGGGAACGACCATATCAGAAAAAACGGCCCTGTTCAGCACAGGCATGGATTAGTTTCACATCCCAAAACTCCTGGTTGCTTTAGAACGCTATGAACCAGCACTCGCTATGTATAAATCTGACAGAGACGGAACATGTTTTCTAGAGTATTTTCAATCTGTGTGTGCACAGTTCTAGAGTCTTCAAAAACGCAATATACAAAGAATGAGATAAAACTGAGTACTCCGTTTTCTCGTAATGCGTTTGTCGACTTTGTTGGTCGTGTTCGTAATTCCGTGGAATGGGACTCACCGTTCAATTCAAGGAATTTGGTGCTGGTCTTGGCAATGGCATTCGCCTTGTAGGTGGCCCATCGGTCGGTAGGGTAGAGGAACCATTCCACCACCCAAAATACAAACAACCCCCACAATATGAGGCCCAAGAACGCCTTGAGAGCACGCGGCACAACGGACGCCATAATGGGACTTCGTCACCGAAATGAACACTGTCTGGCTAGCTAGTTCCTCGATCTTAAAGCTTCATAAGTCCTAAGCAAACTGCACCGTGTCCTCCCAATGGTACCAAGCTTCGTCGGTGCCGGATGGGAGATGGAGAGCAAGTGAGACTTTTCGCTGTGGCAGACTCGCTTCTTATAGCGGAGGATTCAGTCTTGGAATCTGTGGCACAGAGTTTGTCTCTACAGTAGTACGCCTCCAGTTGTAGTAGTACAACAGTATTCCCTACAGTTGACCATAAACAGTGTGATTATTAGATTCTATCCTTTATCAAAGTTGTGTGTACTACCGGTTGACTTTAACCCGGTGGCGCGTGCGTCATGTGTGTACGACGTAGTAGAACTGTACGAGTACGTTGTACCTTGCCTTCGTTATATTTTTACTATTGTTGAATCTCGGTATAGCAGACATGCCAATGACCGCACAGACAATACTCAAATCCTTCCCCACGAGAATGTAGAAACTTACACTTCCTCAAATTTTGAAAGATTATGGTTTGTCAAGTTGGGAATCGCCTTTAAAAAATCAGACTCAAAAATGTTTTGTACAATAACTTTATTGCACGTCAAACACATTGGGTATGATTTTAATGGAAAATTACTTGGAACCCTTCACCACATGGCGTGCGGCGATTGGACGATACCTTACGTTTCTATTGGAGTTGTGTGGTGAAAGTGTGCGGTCATTGGAACTGTATGCTCATTGGCTTGTTTACCATACAGTAGCAGCCAATCTTTTTGTTTTCCGTTGGTGAAGCGACAGACACCTTGGAAATGCAGCCAAGTAGAGAAAAAATGGATACTTAGAGTCATTCATCTATATATGCTCATCCATAAAACTATCTATTATAAGACACTTTCATCCAAAAACTAGCAATTTTAGTTTTTTTTAAGAAAACTTTGGCCATTTCATCCACTGTTTGGGCCCGACAAGATTTCAACAAGGTTATGATAATTATGAATAGACTACTGAAATGCAATCAAAAATATTGCCAAAATCATTGGAAACGAATGTAATGCAAGGGTAATAATTTGGATGAATGTACATTTTTGGATTATTATACCATGTTTCATCCATATTTCACATGTTTGGATCAGGTGTAAGCAGTCTCATCATAATTTCACTAATCGAAAATGGCAACTTAGTACACTACCTGAAGAATATTCAAAAAAGAAATCACTGGTTGGCAACTTGGCATTAAGATACCCGCCTTCCGCTTCTACCGCCACTCACGACCATTTTGAGTTTACGTTCATCGGTTTGTAAAACTTATCACTGCAAGGAAACTGGTCGCTTCTCATTAATTGGTGAGTGCTTTTGGTCACATAGGACAAGGGTTCCCTCGATTGCAGCTCAGTGAAAAGCAGCGGGTTTGTAGTGTATGTCCGCTCCGGTAGAATCGAAGTGAGCCGGCTAGTACAAGGGTAACTTTAGCGGATGATGTTTGCACAACGAAGAGAATCACTGAAAAGCTCGTAACAAACGCATTTCGCGCGACCGACTCGATCACTCACTGACTGACCGACCAAACGAATGTTCTCGATCAGAGCCGAGATGAACTTACTTGCAGTGATTCACGCACGTGTACTAGCTTTTTCACTGTTGGGACCTGGGAGCCACGGCTGTACTGCATTGTACGTCGGCAGTACTCACTAAGAATAAACTACCTTCCACCCTGGATTCCCATTCATCTTCGTCCCATCCGGAATCTAATTTATCACTTTCTTCCCCGCAACTGGAAAGAATATCTGTCTCTTCGGATACCTCAAACATCAAGTACTGATCCATGCAACTGTTCAAGTTAAGCCGCCAGGTCCAAGCTAGATACTCCCTCCGTTTCATAATAAGAGTCCACTTTGGAGAAAAAAATGAGATTTAAGATAGAAATAGAGCCCTTGTAGAAAGGGATGACAGGCTATTGATATATTTTGTTCGATGGAAAGGGATGAAAAACGTAGGAAGTCAATGTACATAGGAATGTAACACAATCAATGAGTAAGAATCAATGTAGGAAGGCAATATAATGAATGTAGACTGTTAAATTGACGCAAAAAAATAATGTAGTTTTGGACTCTTATTATGAAATGGAGGGAGTGGTACTTTCAGCACTTATTCTTTCTTCTGATCAAAAGAATCTCTCCACTTTACAGAGAGTCAGTCAATAAAAGAATTCAGAACTTGCCCGGCTGAAGATGGTTTCTGTTGAACAGTATGACACGTCACACTGATGACAAGTCACAGGGTGACTAGGCAACACACGAGTTCTGTACTGCAACGTAACAGAACTCTTGTTAGAAACGGTTGTGTTCATTAGTGGTTGTTAAGCCCCCACTTATCACAGGACACCGTTAGGTAGTTAAGCCCAGGTAGTGGGGCTGCCCTCCGGGCCTGTATATATGCACTGTAGTTTTGCTAAATAAATCATCTGCTTTGCCTGGTCTATCACTGTCGTTAAGTCCAACATGGTATCAGAGCATGGTTCGGTAGAATAGCCTATTGTCAGAAAGACTGCAAGTGTGTAGTCAACTTGTCTGAGCAAGAATAGAGCTAGTTTTTTTTCCAAACGACTAGAATAGACAGATTAGCAGCAGATCTTCAAACTAGGCCAAATGGCGCTTAGAGACATTATGGGAGAGGCTTCCAAATTAGAAGGAAACCCAAACTACAGTGTTTGGAGTTTCAAGATGAAAAATGTCATGAGTAGAGAAGATATTTGGAGAATTGTACACCCTCCTGCAGGTACAGTTGCTCCCACCGATCCAGCAGAGATCGAAGCATTGAGAATTCTGAAGAACTAGGCACTGACACTCATCGCACTGTCCGTCAAGGACAACGTCATACTATACATTGCGAATATCATGGAGCCGGAGGTCTGCTGGGCTACCTTGAAGAACCTCTACGCAAACAGTACGAACTCACGCAAGCTGATGCTACGCCGGAAACTCACCAATCTCAAGATGGAGGAGGGGAGCTCCATGACCGAGTTCCTTCAACACCTGAAGGAGCTCATAAACGAATTCGCGTGCATCGAGGAAGTGATCACCGATTCGGAGATTGTCGAATACGTCCTCATGGCACTGCCAGAGACTTACGAAGGGCTGGTCAACACCCTTATGTATCGACCGACCCTCCCCTCAGTGGCTGATCTCACAGTCATCCTACTGCAGGATGACCTGCGTCAAGAAATCAAGGGAAGTCGTCGCGGCGACTCAGAGGCGCTACTGATCAAGACTGCCGGCAAGAAAAACTTCATGGGCCGCAAGATCAGTACCGGTGGTGATGACCCGCGCACCAAAAACAAGAAACCCAGCGGGGAATGCCATTATTGTGGCAACGAAGAGCATTGGATGAGAAACTGCGAGGAGCTCGCAGCAGACGTGAAGAAGCGCAAGGCAAGTAGGCGCGAGAAAGCCACGGTAAATTTTGTTTACAACTTTGAAAGTAGTGACGATGAGGATTTTGTAGAAACTGAGACAGATCTTGCCGTCAATCTCACTGAACTCAATCTCATAGACAGTAGTGAGAGTAGCAAGACAGGAGACTGGTATGTAGACAGTGGAGCCTCCAAACATGTCACAGGTTTGAAAAACCTGCTGGAGGAGCTAGAGCTTGGAAGTAAGGCCAAGATAAGCACAACCGGAGGAGAGGTTCTAAACGTGGCTGGAAAGGGAAAAATGGAGTTCCAGACCAATTCTGGTGGAATAAAGTTTGAGAACATTCTTTACGTTCCTGGTGTAACAAAAAATTTGCTTTCTATGGGATCAATAACTGATGGCAAAGAAAAACTGAAGCTTCTGTTTGATTCCAATCAAGTGTGGATTCTCAAAAACTTTCCGTCCCCAGCGGACCACTATGTAGTCACCACTGGCCCTCGTGACAAAAGAAATGGGCTATACAAGTTCAGACCTCCACGGCACTCCATCAACGTTGCTGCTATTGACAACCTGATGGACAAAAACACTCTGTTGTGGCATAGAAGATTCGGTCATGCCAGTTTCTCGACCATTCTACAGATGGCCAGCAACTCGAGGGTGCTTGGGTTACCAAAGCACCTTGTCCCAAACAGTACATTCTGCACAGTATGCAGAACCGGGAAGTAGTGCCGAAAACCAGTCGCCAGACGAGAAAACCGGAGCCATGGACCTGCTGCCTGCCGAGACCAGACTCCACAGGCCGCACGAAGCTCCAGAGCTCGACGTCCACTTGAGCTAGTACACACAGACTTGTGTGGCCCGCTCTCATCGACATCGATCTCCGGTTCTAGGTACATTCTAACCATTACTGACGACTTTAGCCGCTACACGTGGTTGTTTTTCCTGAAACGCAAAAGCGAAACCCTGACCCGATTTCAACAGTTCAAGTCCTCAATAGAATTACAGTCTGACTTCAAGCTCAAAGCAATTAGGTCTGACAGACGGGGTGAGTACATATCTCATGCATTTGTGAGGTTTTGTGAGGATTCTGGAATAGCCAGACAATTAACACAAGCACACACTCCCCATCAAAATGGAGTGGCAGAGAGAAAAAACACAAGCCTCCTTGAAAAAGCTAGATGCATGGCCTTTGAGTGCAAACTTGTAGCCTACCTTTGGCCAGAAGCAGTCTCCACTGCTAATTATCTGATAAATCGTACATCGACTCGTGCTAACAAAAATGAAACTCCTTATGAAAAACTTACAGGCACTAAGCCCTCAATACACCACCTGAAAACCTTCGGGTGCAGAACCTATGTCTTAGACACTTCACCTACACGGAAGAAGTGGTCACCACGTTCCAATGAGTGTATTTTTGTGGGATACGATTCCACATCCAAGGGGTTTAGAAACTATTGTAGAGCCACTAGAAAAATAATTGTAGCCAAGGATGTAGACTTCGACGAAGACTGTTTTCCTTGTTCCATGCCCCATGACCAGTCCGTCAAGGCACAAGAACCAACGGAGTGGCCCACTGCGGACACTCCTGACACTACAGTAATCTCACCAGTGATCGCTGACCCTACGTTAGCACCCCAGCACACTCCTAGATTAACCAATGACAGCGCTAACTCGCCGGTAAGTCAAAGTCCAGTCTGTAGAACTAGACTCAACGGAACAGCTGAGGAAGCCAGCTCGCCAGACACCACTGCGCCGATCGATCCTGCTCCATTCATCCCGATCCAGCCGGATAGTTTCACAGTCGAACCACCCCTAGAGTCCGACCTGTCATACCAGGCTAGAGTCCCACTGCACACTTACCAAAGACGTAGAAACACAGGTCCGCAGGACATTGCACCAAGCCAGGAGTTATCCCGCACCACCAGCCGACGAATTTCCAAGGTGCCGTCACGTCTGAAAGACTACTATCTCCACCTGACCGAAACTGTCCCTGCTCCCAGCTTACCAGCCAATGTAGAAGCCGCCATGAGACACCCAGGATGGAAGGCCGCCATGGATAGTGAATTGAATTCAATATACAAAAATAACACCTGGGACCTAGTTTCCCTACCCCCAAACCGCAAAGCCATTTCCACCAAATGGATTTTCCGGGTGAAAACCAATGCCGATGGAACTACTAATAAGCTGAAAGCGAGACTAGTAGCAAAGGGCTTTCAACAACAAGAAGGCTTGGATTACTCAGAAACGTTCGCTCCGGTGGTGAAGTGGAATACCCTGAGAAGCATTGTTGCCCTTGCTGGACACCGCGGCTGGAAGATCTACCACCTTGATGTCAAGACAGCCTTTTTGAACGGAACCATTGAAGAAGATATCTTCGTCTCACCACCCCCAGGATTCGATCTAGCGCACAAACCCAACCTTGTATGCAAGCTCAAAAAGGCCTTATACGGCTTGAAGCAGGCTCCCCGGGCCTGGTACTGCAAGATGGACAGCTACCTGCTGCGACAAGGCCTATGCAAATCAGATGCTGACTCTAACCTATACTTGCATGAAGCGCATGGGAAGATTACGATAGTGATTTTGTACGTTGACGATGTGTACCTGACTGGCGACGACTCCAGCCACATCGAACTGATTCGGCAAGACATCCAGAGAGAATTCGAGATGACTGATCTGGGAATACTGTCGTACTCGTTGGGACTAGAATTCCTGTTTCTACAGGAGGGGATTTTGATTACCCAGCGGCAATACATAAGGGACATGCTCTACGAATTCGGCCTTGAAAACTGCTGCCCAGTCGCCACACCAATGACTGAAAAGCTGAAACTTACGCCAGACATGCAAACTCCACCTGCAGATCCTCAACTCTACCAACGGATGGTCAGGAAACTAATCTTTCTCACAAACACTAGGTTGGATATTGCATACCTAGTGAGTGTTGTGAGTCGATTTATGGCACAACCACAAGAGCCCCATGCTCAGGCAGTCAAGCATATTTATCGGTACCTACAGGGAACTATTGACTTTGGCCTGCTCTATCGGCAAGGAGAGGATGATGACTTGTACGGGTTCACAGATGCCGATTGGGCAGGAGGTTCACACGATCGAAAATCGACCACCGGTTACTTGTTCATGATGGGGAGCACACCGATAACGTGGAACAGCAGGAAGCAGCCAACCATTGCACTCTCATCTACGGAATCTGAATATATATGGCTGTCACGGAGGGGACTAAAGAGGCAATATGGCTGAGGCGCTTATTTGGTGTACTAAGAGTCCAAAACTTGCAAGAATCAACCTTGATATATGGTGACAACCAAGGAAGCCTAAATCTTGCACATAATCCTGTCTACCATGGGAGAACCAAGCACATTGAGGTACGTCACCATTTCATAAGAGAAAAAATTGTATCTGGCGAAATTGATCTAGAATATGTGCCAACTGAGGAACAATTAGCAGATATCATGACAAAAGCCTTGGGGAGGACAGCATTTGAAAGGCTAAGGAGCCAGTTAGGATTAGTCAGGATCGATGCACAAGAATCACAATCCAGTTGCTCACAAAAACCCTAGGTAGGTTTGATTAACAAAAGTAGCATCATAACCCATAATACTCAGGGCACTCATCTAACTCAGGTGGACACCCATCTGCAGTAACGTAGAATGGCAAAGACCCTGTCTGCCTTCTAGAAAACACTAACCTAGATTCCACTTCCCTCATGTCTTCGCTTATCAGGAACCTAAAATTAGCAGTCTCTAACTCTAATCTCCGATTACCAGAAAGTAAGACTAGTCGATTTAGCATAGTATAGGTCATGTAACCTGGCATGTCCAAATAGACGAAGGTAAGAGCACACCACTCGACAGAGGAAGCGACAAACCGGTTCCAGGAAGAACTGACTTGACGAAGACGAAGCAGGAGCGTTACGGTCGGAGACTCCATCAACAGTGGCCAGACCTCGTCACGAACTATTGAATTTGGCAGATGAGGAATGAGAGCAGTATCATCGCCCAGTTCTCCATCCGAGCCCGAAGAGGAAGGAGACTCTCCTGAAGCCTCATCCACCCGAACGCCCAAGTCTCCATCACGCCCAAACGACCTCTCTGGAGATCGAGGCCCATTCTCTGTCGCCAATGAGCCAAGGAACCACCTCTCAAGTAGCTCTGCAGCCGCATCCACAAATTTCTGGAGGAACAGGGTGAAGACCCATAGACTCAAAAGGAAGGCCTGCCACACGTCGAGCTCCTCATCGACAAACGTCCCGAACTCCCTCATGGACCTCATCCTAAGAATAGCAAACAGGGTGTTGCCCAAAAAGACAAAGCGCTCAGAGGCGGAGCATCTGAAGCGAGAGGGGGTGTTGAACAGTATGACACGTCACACTGATGACAAGTCACAGGGTGATTAGGCAACACACGAGTTCTGTACTGCAACGTAACAGAACTCTTGTTAGAAACGGTTGTGTTCATTAGTGGCTATTAAGCCCCCACTAATCACAGGACACCGTTAGGTAGTTAAGCCCAGGTAGTGGGGCTGCCCTCTGGGCCTGTATATATGCACTGTAGTTTTGCTAAATAAATCATCTGCTTTGCTTGGTCTATCACTGTCGTTAAGTCCAACAGTTTCATCGTCGTGCTTCAAGATGGCATCCAATATGTACACTACTGTACAAGATTTGACATCGACATAGCCACGACAGGTGCTTCAATAACCCATCAGATTGATGGATTACCATCGTCGGCGTGTGGCGTACACATAATTCTTTGGACGGATTCAAGAGTTTTGGACGTGGGACGGGCACGCGCGAGCGTTTCCAGATTGAATCGCTTCGACGATCATTGTGCAGTAAAGGAGCACACAGGAAGAACGGGAGGGCCATACCGGGGGGGGGGGGGGGGGGGGTAGCCGGGAGGCTAATGTAGATTTACCCCCCCAAACTTTCTAAACAAGTAGGTGGAGGGGGGGGGGGTAAATCTACATTGGCCTCGCGGCTACCCCCCGGTATGGCCCTCCTGTTCTTCCTGTGGCACACCACGCTGACGTTGTTCTGTAGAAGGATGGCTTTCGTCACTGACAATATTGCACATTCTAGACTCATGCCAGCATAACATTCTTGCATGACCCTACAAGATTCCATGATCCTTGTAGAAAATTATCCAATGCCCCATAAAGATGAAAGACTCTAAATCTCCCGGACGTTAATGCAAGAGGACAAAAACTGCCCCCTATTTTGAACATGTAGAGGCCTACCTTAAAAAATAACCCCGGAAATAACCCCCTCTTCCAAAGGTTTAAAATTTCCAACGGGGTCCCCCTAGACCAAATTTGGGCTGTTGACCCCAAATTTACAAAAAGATTTGCCAAAAAAAGACCCTAGGATGCCCAAAATGGAAATTTCAGAAAATGGGGCCCATAGGTGAACAGTGGCCGCATTAACGTCCGGGGGGGATTTAGAGTCGGGGCATAAAGATGCCTTTTTGTGCAACTTAATATCAATTTGATTCCAAATCTTATTATCTTATCTCACTTTGTACTTTTTTAATCTCAAGTTGTAATTGTATTAGAGTGAAATGTGGAAGATATTTTTGTGTAGGACACAAATAAGGAGATAAACAACAAATTTTACATTACTTTTGTCTATTTTTTCTCCTTCGAATCCTTTGTTGTTTTCATGTTTGAAATCATTGTTGTTAACCTAACTTGTTGAATCTTCTTTTGTCTTTAAACTTTCGTGACATTTCTCTATAGTAAAATAACTTTAACAGATAAGAAACTATTAGGTATTACTTTGGCTCTAGAAGTATGTTTCTTACATACGCGAGAATGTTATAAGGGCGGAAGGGCCGTGTATATGCACAGAGTTGGACGGGAGTTGCGAGCATATGAGCCTTGAGCAGTAGCCTAGAGTAGGGGCCTAGAGCAGGGAGCATGAGCGTAGAGCATAGAGCAAGAAAATTTCATTAGAATTTAGAGAGTTTTTGACGTGGAAGGGATCTATGACCGTGGACATTCAAGGGACCAACATATATAGAAGACTTCTATATTTAAAGGCGGTTCAAGGAAAATTCAAACAATTATAAATAATGTAGGGTCTAAATTACTAAGGAGATCATGATTTACACATAGGGTGATAAGAAATTGAAGAAAGTATAATTATTAAAAAATATAGGATCCAATAAATTGCAGAAAATGAGGTAAATAGCCCCCCAACAAATATGTGTTGTACACTCATGTATCCCAAAGAATACATTAACTAACTTATGACCTCCCCGGAAAGGCGGGAATGTACAAAATGAATGTTTCTTAGTTTTGTTTTTTCTAATTTCTAATTTTAGGTTCATCCAATCATCCAAAGTGAGGAAAAACCTAGAATTTTTTGTGGAGAATTTTTGGAATACCTACTTTGTACCAATGACAAAAATTACTAATCTGATCAATTAAGGTAATAAATTACATATTTTGCTTCATTTTGGTGTACACTATAATGTATACAATGATTTATTGTTCATAAGAGTGAAGGAAAGTTTTGACAATGATCCTCACACTAAGAAAAATTGCATGAATTGTAAAGATTAAGCTCTCTCAAAGGTCATTTACACTGCGTACGCGAAATAAATTCAATTTCTTACTATTACGAGGGCCCTATTTTTCCTCATTGAATTTAGATGTGACTAGAAGTATAGCGAGTTTCAAGGCGAGCTTGCTTTCACTACTAGTCTACTACGTAGAAGGGGGAAGGGGGAAGCATGAGCGACTATTATTTTGGCGCTTGGCATGTGTTGCCAAGTATCCCACGCCGGTAAGTTTTGATCCCTTCCATTTACCATGAAGGGAACACAAAAATAGTGTCTCTGCTTTAGAGATGGTGAACAACATGTAATTAAATTAATATTGAAGCCCAGGACTTAGTACAAACTTATTATTGATATCTTCAGCTTGCAAATGACAAAGAATTATACAAATGACTTTGTCATTTAGAAACCATGCATAATTAGTTGTTTAGCAGTTACAATGCAAGAATGATTGTTCAATTTATGAACAAGATAGGGTAACTTGGTATTGTTAAGAGTGAACTGCTATGATACAAACTGTGATATGCATGCATAGCTAGGTTGTGTGTAATCCCAATGAATGTAGTAATCATCATGAAGTTAATTCCTGAAGTACTGTGGGATGTGAAACACCAAAATAGTAGTAGGAATCATATGACTTTACATGGTTTTATATCATATTTAAATTGTGAGTTTCAACAAAATTGTATTAGTTTCAACAATTTTTTTTTATTGTTTATACAAATTCAACAAAAATATCATTTTAGAGCGTAGATGGTTTTTTACTTGTGAACATAGAGCTTAGGTTATTGGGAGTAGAAATCAATATACAAATATACACTACTATGACTTAATGAGGATGGTCACACGCACACTATGAGTGTACAAATTTGAACAGCTGAATAAAATTGTTTTGAAGATCATGGCATGGCACATGAAATTCTTCCATGTTAATAGTAATGTTTAGACACGTATCATAAGTTCGTAGTTATAGTAATTTAAAGACATTATTCTGCTTGTGCATGTGCGAAGGCCTTTCATTCTAAAAAATGAGGGAAATGATGAACAATGGAGCGTTTAGAAGTCTGGTGGTGAACACAAATGCCGCCAATAGTGCACCTCCATCACGGACTGTAGGACAAAGAATTTATCAAGCTTGTAATGCTAGACTATTTGAATATGCAAATAGATCACTACACTCCACAACAAGAACTCTGCAGAAGGGCACGGTGGAACTCGTAGGGATTGGAGGAAATATCGTTGGGAATGGGGTGATAGATGACAACATCAAATGTGGAATGGAACTTCATGCCATGAAATTATGTCCTTCTAAGGTTGTTATTAAGGTTGTACATGTTGATGGAGGAGCTCATTGAAGAACGCTTACAGCAATGTCTCGGATTTGTCATACAATGGGAAAGAGCACGCATCCAAGCTGTAAAGTTGGTCATTGTTACAATACTACTTCTACAGAATCTAAAGAGGGTTTGAATTTTTCGTTTCGAACTGTAGTAGCACTTCATTACGAATTCTATGAAGAAAACATATCGCTCAGTCTATTAGATGATTCTCCCAACACTCCCTTGCACTCTAATTCACAAGATAACAAATTTCTTGTGACGCAACAAACGTAGTGTAGTCTAGACAATATGACATGTATGGACGGGTTGCCAGTTGAAAGACCAAGAAGGAAGTATTCCATGCAGAATTAAAGGAGGCATGGACAACTCCTACAAAATAGAAGGGACGCATGCAGTCAGAAGGTGACTTTGAACATTGTTGCAGGAGCGAAGAGAAAAGGTGGTTGTAAAAAGAATTGTTTGAAAGAAGTCATCAACGTTTCAGCATAATGCCATAATATCAAACACATTGAAAATAACAGACCTTAACTTATTGCAAGAGCTGCTACAATTGGTGGAGAGAGGAACGTCATATACGAAGGCCTTTGTGAATGCAAAACATTTGGAAAATGCGTGGGACTGGAAGCCGTTCATTACTCCTCATCTCCAAAACGGCGGCGATATACTGACAGGCGTCACATTCCCACACCACATAAGGTTCTACATGGAGAACGGCGTGCCTCGAGTGCGGCACAAATACTTCAACGAAGACGCATAGGATCCAGTCAATGGATATATGTGCTAACACTCGTTGCCAAGTACATTGCACACGCTTGAATTAGCAGAGGTCTTTGCAGCAGATTCAGACAAGGAGATGAGGGCATTGCAAGAATTTATTGCGTATAAAAAGAGGTGCATAAGTAGATTACAATATATAGAAAAGAACCTACGACGCGGTATTTTAAAGAATTTCCTACAAAAGATAGAAGGGAAGAGAGATCCATACCGTTTTAATCAAGCAAAGGAAGAGAGAGTGTAGTTGAAAACACACAGCTGGAGGAAGCGCTTTAGAGCGGATATGATTTGAATGCGATGATTAGATCAACAAACTTAATTTTAGCAACAATGTCTGATCTGGAAGCCCAAAGTTACTTTGATCTTTGCAAAGAGAGGCCATCAATGGTAGTTGTGATAAGAACACCAAACAGAATTGAGCTATTGGAATAGGCCAAACATCAACAACACTGCACATTCATGGGACCGAGGATCCTTTTCCACTATTTGATCCAACAAGTGATATCCAAGTGGGACAACTTGTGATGTCGACTGTAGAACACAGTGACGTACGAGCCGGAGTACCTTCTACGTGGACAAGGTACTAGAGTTTAGACAATGTTCGAAGGCCTTGAAGATGAAGGTTTTGTGGTATTGGCCCATCATGCGGGTAGGAATGTAAAGGGTGCACAGATCAAACAGAGAACGATATACAAACTGTATAGAAGCAACTTGCACTAGTAGAAAACTATGCCAAAAAGAACCGCAGCCAAAATCAGTTGCGGTTCTTTTAACCAGCCTGATCTGCAGTCGCTAAACGACTACAGATTTTTCGTTTTCGTTTTACAACTACAATTTTGAGAATTTTGGGGTGTGTAACATACCGTTGGAAAGGTATTTTTAAGACTTGTCCAACGGTATATTATACGCTCCAAAGTTCCTAAAATTACAATTGCTAAACCAAAAAAACAAATATGCAGAGACTAAATTATACGTCCCCCTAGAATTGAATGACTAGAAAACATATGTGCTATGCCTGTGCAGATTCGGATATCGATGAGCAAGGCCATTTTACCATTTTCTTGATGCGTCTGTCGAATAATGGACAGCCTTGTCCGCTTGTATTGTACATTCTCTGTGTCTTTGTCTCGAGGTTTCACTTGCAAGACAGGAGAAATGAATTTTGCTGAAGTAAAACAACACTCACATGGATAACCTGAAAAGAGGGATCTTTTGAGCATCATGATAATTTGAAACATTGAATATTGATTGTAAGTAGCACGCCATGTTTAAGAGGACGATTCGGAAAGAGAATGTACAATACAAGCGGACAAGGCTGTATTGTGTACTAACCGAAAGAGAGGTAGCGGTTGTATTGTGTACTAACTGCATCAAAAAAATTAGGAAAATTACCGGTTCCAGAAGAAAACCACAAAAATTTAAGACCTGAATTCCATGTGATCATTAAAATCAGACATTCACAGTGGTACACTGCTTGTGAAATAAAAAATTGTTCACACTTCACATTACCTCATCTTTTAAATGCAATGCCTCGAAGCATCGTTCCTAGCCGAACAATAGTATAGTTCATGGACAAACCACCTTTCAGAGAGGCAAGAACAACTCCTGGGTTGCTACAGCCATCAATATGGGGGAGGCCTTGGCTCATCAAACCATCGAGGTGGATCAAAACCACTCCCACCTGTCAACAAGTGAAGCAGGTAATCACGTTTCAAAGAAGTCAGAAAAATACTGGACCAATACTGAACCCATTAGTCACATAACCTGTGCAACATAACATAGTATCGTGTCCCCTGCAGATAATACTCCTTAGTATAACATGAGCAGTGGAAATGTTATCTGTGAACACAAGATTACTGAAATAGAATAAGACTGGAATGTAGGAGTCCTTAGCGTTTCCACACCTAAAGGATTGCACCGAGACAAACGCCAGGCTGTCAAAATGGCGCCCTTGACAACACCGTATTTCTTGAAAGCTTGCATTCCATACTCGCTACAAGTTGGGACAAAGCGGCAGCTGCCAGGAATTAGAGGAGAAATCTCCCCTACAAAGCATGAGCAAAGAACATAATCAGTCCTGGAGTATAAGCTAAGTATATTATAAGCTTCGCATATATTATATATAAGATATGCCGATCGAAATGTGTAAAAGATTTGGTACATAATGGTCTGGGATAGCAGAAACTCACGTTTGTAGAATTGAAGAATCTTGACAGCAATTGCAACTCCACCAGTTGGTGAATCTTCACCGGCATCTTTAATTGAATCTGAACAAAACCAACCAGTTGACAGTTGACGTATGGGATACACAAATAGAAACAGCCTTGCTGAAGTCTGTAATAAAGACATCAGTGGCGATTTGGATTGGCATGACCTCACACTACGAGGCCAGAACCCCACTAAGCTGATTAACCAAAAACTTGACTCTACTGGTAGTTTAAAAGCTTGAGATATTCATGATGTGCTTGGGGTCAAACTACTGAAAAAAAATTCACATTACTCACATAATTAAGTGCGTAATTTAACAAATAAGCCGAAAAGGTTTTGATTCTAGAAATCCAACCTTCCTTGTCTACAGTTTCCTGACTTTCCTGTGATGAACAATTGCACCTGAAAACGGTTCTCACCGTCCTGGCACGTCCATGGCGGGAGCTTGAATCTGAAGGTAGCTGCAATAAACCGGCGTAGTTGATTGAGCGTTCAATATGAACGAAAATACTTTAAACCATTACAATATACAGCCAGTGAAAGCATTGATCAGATTTAATCACAACTACTATAGCATTACATGACTGGTGAGTCATTAGCAATTTACCTCTCTACAAGAGCTGAACCAGTCAACTAAACCTGTGCAGCGTAAGTCGGACGCACTTTCATCAGCTATCGACTGAGGTTCAATGTTAGAGCAATATTCTACTCTGCACGACAAGACAGTGCAAAAACCTCCAAGATTGAGTATATCATAAACTGACCGATAACATTTCTAGAACTGAAATTTATTTGTGAAATCAAATTTGCATCAAATTCTCTCAAGAAAGCATCTCAAATGCCACACAAAAATCGTTGCCAACCGCGCAGCTACTCAAAGTAAATAAGAACCTGGGCAACGACTTCTAGCATCAATGTCGACTTCTAGCATATCATTTTCCGTTGAATTAGCTTTCAATTCAGGAAAGTGAATTCTACTATCATCTCCCTGAGTATTCAAATTTCTGATCACCCCGTGCATGAGAATACTGACAATGTTCTTTCAAATTTTTCGCACTCAAAGTGAATAAGGCCCCGCGCAATTGTTTACTTTCCTCTTCAAAGCACTACTTCTAGCAAATCACATTCCTTCAAATTAGCTTTCGAAATTTCCGAAAGTAATACTTCTACAAAGAAACTGCACCATACCTCCACAACTCGTGAATTCTACAATCATATCCGAATTTCTGATCACCCCGTGCATGAGAATATAAATTACCAATGACTCGATTCTCATAATCACGTAAGACCTCACATACCTTGCGCCTGCGGAATTCGAACGCACTCTGCCGCTTGAAAAAATATCAGCGCTGCTATGGCCGTGCCGAGATTTCAAACTACCTCGAGCCGTGATACTGCAGGAAAATTTATTAGAAGAAATGTGAGAAGTTGAAGCCGGGGCAGAGAAGTTCGAGATTGGCGACAGGACAGCCATAGTCGCAATCTATTCGGTGCTCCTCACAGCTAGAGTATCAACGTTTTGCAGTCCATTGAACCCTAATGCCTTGATAGCCTTGATAGGCTAACTCTATTGCTTTCAACAGAATGCAAACCCTTCTCTACAGACGTTCACTTCCCCGGCTGGGCGCTTTCGCAACGCAAAAGCCTCCATAGCCGCCATAGCCACTTCCCTTGGAGCTCGAAGAAGCACCTATAACCGTTCCCTGTAAACAGAGTACTCTTTTATATCACCCCTTTGGTAGCGTGTGATATCGGAAACTACAATGATGATAACGAGTTCAGAGTGTAATACATTATTGGAAGTATTTGAATAAGGATTAGTATTATCAATATCCCATACTACCTTTTTCAATTGCGGTACTCTTGTGCCAAATAATTATTTTTATTTTTATTTTTAAGTTCGGCAATCCAAAAATATTGGACTTTTTGTAAAATATCCATGTTAATTTTTTTAAGTTTTGGAAAGTAATTTTCTTAAATTCCAGCATTTTCAAAAATAATATAACTAGGGCTACGCACAACCGTCGACGAAATGATAAACATAATTTATTATGCCCTTTGGAACAATATCCATATTTTTATAATTTATTCATACCATTTCCAAATAATAAATGTTGTAATATTTTGGAAACCCCTTCAAATTTTTTATCACACCCCAAAAAAAATTATATGATTTGAAAATACGAACCCGACTCAATGGCTTAACATATCATAAATGAGTTCTCTATTTGTAATTCTTAATGTCCAATTGACCATTTTATGGTCATTGCTCGTTTTCTATAGGTTACCAAGATGGTTTTTTCATTTTTTTGAAAAATAAAAATAAAAATGAAAAATAAAATCTATTCTGCAAAATTTGAACATCTCAAATAATAACTTCAATGGCGTTTTCCTGTCCAACTTTTCCATGCTTCAGTCACTCCAGGTACTGTATAGCCATGAATTCCTTCCTCTATTTTCTTTGCTTAGATAAGGCCTCTCTTCGTTCAATTTTGTTGCTTGGAGGTTAATTAACCCCTAAACGCTCAAACCACCATTTTCTAGTTGTTGCCCGAATCTAAAGGGCTGCCTGGAACAAAAATAAACATGTTCTTGAAAAAACGTAAAATAATTTAAAACACTACATTAATTCTACTTTCCAATGCAATTTGAATTATATCAATCCAAGTTAAACTCCACTAGGAAGAATTTTTCAAAGCGGATCACCTCAACATTGTCCTAGTGTTATAAAATTTCTATTTGGGGAAAGTAATGATGTTCCCTCCATTGTTTCTTTGCATTTTTGCACTTTCCAATAAATAAACCAACTTTAACCAATCATGCTAAATTTTAAACTCTAAAAGTGAAAATTATAATTTATACAAATTTTCAAAGGTTAATGCTTTTAAATTCATTAAAAAAGAATTTAAAGTTATTTTTGGAAGTTTGACTGTACAGATAATTTGTAGAGATGATGCCCTACATTTTGTTTATTGAACGAAACTTGATTAAACATATGGAAGGCACATATTATAACACACCTATATTTTGTCCAATACCCCTCGGGCTTTTAGGGTTAAGTTTTAACATTTGAAATGCTTGAAGCTTTTGGATTGCTTCAACAATAATTTCTCAGGGCCGCTACTGGGAGACTTTTGGATCATCGCCACACTAAAGCATCTGTGCCTGGGAGGGAATTACTTTGAAGGAAGCACACTAGTAGCAGATCTGTCGTTTTTCATTCCCCACTTCGTGGAAACAGTGAACAGTGGCAGAATATTGTGATTATATTTCTGTCTTCTTGTGACCAAAAGCACTCACCAGCATTGACACAACCCATGTGCCAGGCGCGGTTTCATTCCTTTTTCATTTATAGTAAGTGAAAAACGACACATTTCCTACTAGTGGCATTCCTTTGCAGTATGAATTTTTCCCAGCTCTCAAGTACTTGGACCAGTCTCCACAGGGGAAAGGTTTTGCAAGAAGCTCGCCCTGACTTGCATTGAAAGGTGCAGATTTGAAGGCACAAATTGATGAGGAGGAGTGTCTGGAGCGTGCAGAAGTGTTGATCGATGAGCTAATTAACTTACAATTGAGAATTCGATGCTCCCGAGTCCCAACGACCATGAATGTTGATGAGCTCCAAGCCATGGATATCCATGTAAAATATGTAAAATATCCATGTTAATTTTTTTTAAATTGGAAAGTAATTTTCTAAAATTCAGGCATTTTCAAAATAATATAATTATAGCCGAAACTGTAAAAGTACTATGATACTCTACATGGTGGTCATTTTTGACATAAATTGTTATTATTATTTTTTTGTCAAAAAGCATCACATGTCATCTTGGTGTTAGGGCAGGCTTCCATGTGAGGATTGGTTGGGTGAAAGGCACTACAAGACAACAAATGAGGTCTCAAAAACCACCCATACTCCACCCATTTCGGTAGAAATGAAAAATATACTCTTGGATTCTGCTCTGTTCACCCATTTTGGTGGAGCTTCCACTTTTTGCGGACCGACCACCCATACATGGAAGCCGGCTCTTAGGAGTGGTCTTAAGATATTGAATTTGGTCTTAAAATATTGAATCTAGTCTTAAGATATTGAATATGGTCCAAAGACGTACCTAAATTGATTCTTAAAAACGTGACTAACACCATTCTTAACATTGGATGAGAACATATATTCTAAGCCTTCAATTAGAAGCTTTGTCAAAAAAACCAAACATGACAAAGACATAGCCACTTCCGCTTTCTTAGAGGAGTAACTATGTGGCAAAGTCTCGTTCACTTTCTACTCAATAAATATAACTTGTATTGCACTTGTTTGCATTTGTTGCCATTTTTTGTTGGTGCCTATGTTAAATAGCATATTGCATGTTATATCTTGTGGCAGATATGTTACTATCCTGTCGCTCTACAACTCCACCTAACATGTATCTACTGTAAGAGCATCTCCACTCATATATGATAATTTCATCACTAGTAGGGGCACTTATTTAGAGAGTAGGTCACTTGATTACCCCATCCATGCAACTTGTTATAATAACTTTCAACCAATCACCTGTCTCCTAGTGTGCAAAAGCAAAAGAAGTTTTCAATATTTATTACCCAACCTACTATTGTAGAAGAAAATGTAATATTTGTCAGGGTTACACAACCACGACAAAAATTGATTATTTTCCAGGGCATAAAAAATATTTTGACAGATTCTAGCATTAATTACTTTCTTTTCATCCAAAATACGCTATCCTCATCTGTTTTGAAGGATGGGTGGCGATGCTCCAAACCTTAGCGTAACGCATGGAATATGTTGTTTAGTACAAAGAGTATTTCAAACCAGAAACCGAGCATGACAAGGACAAAGAGTTGTTGCATGAAGGACACAACAACATACTATCAGCAGTCACTGCTTACTCTGAAAAAGTAGTTAGTGATTGCACTTAACAGTAAGTACAGACAACTCCTACTCCGCTCGCATTAAAGACTACTTGTGTTCCGGCGAGTATTGCTCAATCACCCAGATTGCAGCCGACTGTTGCTACTTGCACAGTGCAATTGAAGTCCTTTTTCCAGTATGTTGAAGAATAAAATATCATTGACACCAGAAATCCAGAAAACGTCCCCGCAAATGCCTCGGGTTAGAGCATCTCCAATTCTCCAGTAGCACTCTGGATACCGCTCTGGCTATGGAAAAATGAATGAGACTGGGTTGGTGAACAATTTATTTGGCCCATGACACTGGATAATCCACTAAAAACCAGAGCACTCTTGCTAGTGTATCTTCTCATTTTAATTGCACAATCCTTGAGTAATGACTTGTGAGTGGCTCACTTACTATTTTCAAGAGTCTAATTGAGTGATGTTGGTGGAGGAACTACATGGGGAGGTCTGACTTTTTGAATGGCCTCCAGAGTGCTAGTGGAGATGCTCTTAGGCCCTCTTTACACTAGAGGCGAGAAGCCGTGAGGAGAGAAATTTCAGCCAATGAGAAATTGGTCTTCTTGGTTTCTAAGCCTCCCATTGGCTGAAATTTCTCTCCTCACGGCTTCTCACCTCTAGTGTAAAGAGGCCCTTAGTAGCGTGCAAAGTCGGGCAGAAAGAAGGAGACGTGCACAGAGTTATTCATTACTTTGGCAGTCTGACCTCCTCCATGCTTGGAACGTGTTTGAAAGTAGCCGACCTCAACCTTAAGTACATATTGCTCGTTTGGTTGTTTACGTTGTCAACATGTTCACCAACTTGCAATAGTACTTGCTTGCTACGTACGTTGCTACCTCAATCTGTCATATATGCGTCATAATCTAATGATGAAAGCATTAGATCCAAGACACACATTGATCGTGTATCTCAACTTCACTTCGTCTAGACTAGCTCTTCTGATGAGCTCCATTTAGAGTTGATCAAATCTCAATGTCTTTTGGTTCGTGAGAAAGGCGTCTAAAGATCCATACCCGGGTAGTTTCAGTGTATCATTCTTATTTTTCTTGATCGAAGGAGTTGGTGATTGTACCGATCGTTACAATGTCAGCAAGTTTAAGCAATTTCGTAAATTCAACTGAGTTTTTGTGGTTGCAAGTGGGTCTCGCAGTGTGGTTGTACGTTCGTTGGATACCTCTCTTGCGGCTTCCCTGGATCTTAATCCGCAGAAGCTTCAAGTGGGAGCCGGTCTACGCCAAGGCAAGGTTCATGTCATGCTACCTGGATGTCTCCTACGACATCACACCCCTGGCCGGCCAACCGACCACGTACGGGAACCCCGACGTGGATGTCACCGATCAGATGGGCATGATCTGCTCAACGCGCTACACACGAAGCGCCAATGGCTACGCAGCGATTTGCAGTTGTGGAGAACAGGAGCGAGTCTTTCTTCTTGACAGAGGCGCCGTGGTCCAAAATTTCTTCCAGGCTGTGAACCTCATCAACGAGGGCTACGTTATGTGCACTTCCATGAGGTCATTATTCCCAGGTGTGTACCTATGCTCGCACACGGATGCTTTTACATTCTTAGAAGCAGTGTGTGCTTCAGGATACTTCTGTTCCTACCGAACGGAAGTGCACATGATCATCGACCGGGAGCCGCTGTCCATGGAAACCCCGACCTACGCCAAAATCTTCGACACGCTCCCTTTCATAGCACAAGCAAAAGGGTACCAAGTCTTATCAGGGATCTTATCTGCTCTCAGTTTACTCGGATCGTTCTTCACTCCGTTGCCATGGATTGCTCTAAACCTAGTCACCAGAGTGTCAAAGAATGGCTTCCAGTGGACCATGGGGTTAACAGATCGCACAAACAGAGTCCTTCACTTCTTAAGTACGTTAATCCCTATTTTAAGGCCACTAAACACCGTCACTAACAAAGTCTCATACATCAAATTCGGAGTGACATACATGAAAGGTGGTCAAGCTCTACCAAAAGGATGCTCCCTAATACCATGCGAGATTGATAGTAGGTTCATTACTGGAGAGCAGAGATTGGTCTACAACTTTGGCATCGTTAGGTTAGATTTTGAAGTGATTGAAATTGTAGAGAATGCTGTAGCTGTGGTGGACCTGACGTTTATGAGAGACGATGAGGTTCATCGGTATGATAGAATGCGTTTTAGTATGGAGGATTTAGCCCTGATGGATTTTGTGCTTAGCAACTGGATGCAGTGTTATGAAACTCCGCCTGTTCTCAATCATAAGAACATTGGGGGCTTGTATGAGTGCACACAGCCGACCACTCTGTTCCAGGTGTTGGGAGACGCTTTGACAAGGAAGAGTTACCATTTGGTAAAAATGCATGATTTCATCGTTGAATGATGCCGCCGGTGCATCGCCATTCAGTGATCAAGTTTCCAAGGGAGCTTTTACTAGAATATTTCGGTGTTACAGAATGTTAAGATTTTCGCGGATCCATGTCAGAGCAATATTCTACTCTGCACAACAAGACAGTGCAAAAACTCCAAGATTGAGTATATCATAACCGATAACATTTTCTAGAACTGAAATTTATTTGTGAAATCAAATTTGCATCAAATTCTCTCAAGAATACATCTCAAATGCCACACAAAAATCGTTGCCAACCGCGCAGCTACTCAAAGTAAATAAGACCCTGGGCAATTATTTATTTTCATCAATGACAACGACTTCTAGCATATCATTTTCCGTTGAATTAGCTTTCAATTCAGGAAAGTGAATTCTACTACCATCTCCCTGAGTATTCAAATTTCTGATCACCCCGTGCATGAGAATACTGACAATGTTATTTCAAATTGTTCGCACTCAAAGTGAATAAGACTGGATTTTTATTTTTTAAATTTGTAAATTTTTATTTATTTATTTATTTAATATTATTATGTTATTATTTTTGCATGGCAGTTTGGCTGAGTTAACGGCATTCAGGAGGCCTGAATTTTTTTGTAATGATACCTCCTATTTGAGATGAATTAAGAATTTATTAACTAACAGTGTTAACACTGAATTATAAATTTTTGCACTTAGGGGTATGACAATGCACTTATCGCCCGTCGAACAGAAATGAATCTTTTTTGAAGTTGCAAGGGGGTATAATTTTGGTACTCATGGGTTTTAGGATTAGGAGTTGAAGAACTGTTAAAGTGGGAATTTTGGAGGTTTATAATTACTCCAATCATGCAAAATTTGGTCACACATGCATTAAATGTTACATTGTTATTTCATATACTACAAAACAATGTATTAAGGGGTAGTCAAAAATGGATACAAAGTTATTTTCATTTTCTACCAAAACATCAAGTCATTTAAAGCACCCATGCACAATCAACCAAGTGCTGCATGCTGCGCTATACTATATAGCTATTGCTGCTACGTAATGCAGCTCATAGTACCATGTGTCTCATACGATGTACTAAACCTATTAATATGCATCCAAGTCATTCTGCAAACCGTTCATTGTTCATTTCTTCCAATAGTAGTACAATATATTCCACCAAATGCAGGTTTGCTTCTGTTGGAACTTTGATCTTTGCCTCCGTTAGCTCACCATGCACTTGCACAATGTTCTCTTGTCCAAGCTCACCCCTTGTTCTTACTGGTACGTTTTCCCATGAGAATATAGCCGCGTCTTTGACAAATCATCTGTGCCCCTCACGAGATAACTCCCCCAATGCTTCCATGCAATTCGTATACCTTGCTTTACAAGATCCCCGCTCGTCTTGCCTTCCCCGTCCTCTCACGGGCCAATCCTACACAACTTCATCTTCGCAACCCATTTTCCTTGTCCAAACTCTAGCACCCTAAATAGAACGATAAATTCAATATACGTGGCACTAACACGATAGTCCCAAAATTCATAGAATACAAATGGCATTCCCTCATTACTTAGAAGAAAGAATCCAAATGAAGATAAAATTTGGGTTCAATTTTCAAAAGCGTGCTCCTCTACATTGCGGTATTATGCTATATACATTCTCATACTATATTTATTTCCCTATTGATAAACAAAAAAATAAAAACATCAAATGCCAAAATCAATTGGAAAATGAACAAATGTATGGAGAAAAGGAAGAAAAACATTTAGAAGAAAAGAGATCAGAGAAATTTAAATTTAAATTATATATTTGGTAAAAATTTAAATTTCAAAAAAGACTTAGGAAAAACATATCATTTTACATAAAAAAAATACCCTGAAAATAAATATGGAAAAAAAAGGCAAAATACCAAAAAAAATCCCCAAAAAGCAACAAAACAAAAAAAACATCAAAAAAACTAGAAACAAAAAAAAATCCAAAAACAAAACTCAAAAAGAATTTTGAAAAACTAAATTAAATTAAGTTATTTTTAAATAAAATAACAAAAACAAAAACAAAACAAAAAAGAATTTAAAAAAGAAAAAAAAAAAAAAACAAGAAGACCCGGACTGTGGCTGCCATACCTTGGCTTGCCCAAGGGCCAGGGCCTTGGCTGGCCATGTCAACCCCATGTCAACCCTGCGGAGCTCCGCGGGGTTGACAGAGCGTCCTTTGGAAGGGCGCGTCCAACTATGAAATGACTTTTTTAAAGCTCGTTCTATGTATTCCTAGTATATAATACCCACACCATCTCATATTCCACACATTTCACATTTTACCTCTCAAAGGTCATGCTCTCTCTACTCTATTTTTTGCAAATGACACTAATTAGGGTTGTGAAGCTCAATATGTAGGTGTTCTAAGGTGTGTAGATGATATTTTTTTTCACCAATTTTTCTTAAAATGCATATCTATGATGATTTTAACCTTGTTTTCTTTAATTCTTTGTAGGCGTGTTTGATTGAAGCGAACATCGTGATGTATAACAAGTTTAGGTAAGCATTGTTTTTAGAAATCCTTTTATTTTCGAACACGTCTCATTCATTTGTTGTTTTCACCTTGAATCATTTTATCTTACTTTCAATTACACGTAGTTATGTATGATCGCATTTTAAACATCGAATTTGGATTGAACATATAGGCATCAACCACTAAATTAACATATTTAGTCTTAGGAACTCAAATTTCTCATAAATTTCTGTGATTCAAAAGACAAATTTCACGTTAGGGCCCCTAGAGGTTTGGGGCACCCAAATGTTATGTTGAATGTCAAAGATTTCTCTTTGAAATTGCTAAATATAGCATAATATACCACACTTGATGAAATCTGATGTAGATTTCCACAATTCAAAAGACAATCACCATGTTAGGGTCCCTACAGGTTAAAGGCATTCAAATTTTATATTGGGTTCCAATATTTATAGTCAAAGCTGCTAAATTTAGCATATTTTGCCATACATTCTCAAATTTGATGTAGATTTCCACAATTTGAACAACAAACAACATGCTAGGGCACTTAAAGGCTAGGGGCACCTAATTTTCATGTTGGGTTCCAAGATTTATAGTCAAAAGCTGCTAAATTTAGTAGATTTTGCCATACATACTCAAATTTGATGTAGATTTCCGCAAATCGAAAGACAAACAGCATGTTAAGACACCTAGAGGTTAGGAGGATCCAAATTTCATGTAGGGTTCCTAGATTTATAGTCCAAGTATGCTAAATTTAGCAGATTTTGCCATAGATGCTTGAATTTGATGTAGATTTCGGCAATTCAAAAGACAAACAACATGTTAGGGCACCTAGAAGTTAGGGGTACCCAAATTTCATGTTAGGTTCTGAGATTCCTAGTCATAAGCTACTAAATTTAGCAGATTTTGATGTAGGTTTCCGCAATTTGGACGACAACAATACGCTAGGGCCCCTAAAGGCTAGGAGCACCCAAATTTCATGTTGAGTTATGAGATTTTTAGCCAAAAGATGCTAAATTTAGCAGATTTTGCCATGCATGCTCGAATGTGATGTAGATTTCTGCAATTTGAATGACAAACAACACACTAGGGCACCTAGAGGCTAGGAGCACCCAAATTTCATGTTGGGTCCGAGATTTATAATCAAACGCTGCTAAATTTAGAAAATTTAGTCATACATGCTCAAATTTGATATAGGTTTCCGCAATTCGAAAGACAAACAACACGCTAGGGCCCCTAAAGGCTAGGGGCACCCAAATTTCATGTTAGGTTCTAAGATTTATAATTAAAATCAATTAAATTTAACATATTTTGCAATGCTCAAATGAATTTGCTGCGAAGTTCTGTGATTTAAATGCAATATAGAACATTACGGTCCTTAGGGATTGATGGCCTTGGAATTCCATGTTGGGTTTTTTCAAAATTATAAAAGTGATTTGGTAAATGTAGTTGTTTAGTTTAAAAAGTCCAAGTTTGACTTAGATTTGTTGAATGCAAACATCAAACCCAAATTTGAGCCCCTACAATTTCAAAGCCCCCTATATTTTTAAAGTTTGGTGCTATGGATTTAAAGCATGAGCTGCTAAATTTTATTCAATGAGGATGATTTAAGTTTCAGTCTCAGTGGTGTGACTTGTATATGGAGTAACTACTAGTACGAAATCTACAACGTTATTATTTGTATGGACCTTGGTAGATAATTGTATGACGCTTGGACATGATGAATTATACCATGACCTTGAGGGAGTGAAGTATCGTCATTTGGGAGAAGAGGGTTACTACACATATCAGCAGGTTGCCTCCATTTCAGAGGGTGATGTAAATGTAGGTAGCATTTCCTCTCCAGTGGTGAAAGCCATGGTCATGAGAGCGTTGGATTATGTTGATCCTTGGACCCTTTCAAAGATTAGAGCATTACTCGGGGAGCGATGTTAGAGAACAAGACATGAGAGGAAGTAGAAACTCATTCCTCTGAGGTGATTCTTGAGACTCAGATGGAGCAGAAGTACAGATTGAGAAAGTACTTAAAGGAGAACCCTTTGATGTAGTAGAATAGTGCAAATATAATTTACTTTGTAGTGTGTGCCTTCATTTATATATGAAATGAAGCGTTTTGTTTTGGTTTTTTATTAGATAGTAATAAAACAATATTGCTCATTATGTTTAATTTTCATTTAATACATGGCAAATTTGATATGAATGAATGTATTGTTGCTAGTTCAAATATGATAATATATGAAATTTTAGGGGGGTAAAATTTCAGAAAAGTGCAAATTTTGCACTATTGTGGCCATTGGACAATGCACTTGGCCAAGTACAAAAATTGCTAATTTGGTGTTTATATGGTTGCAACGACGTTTAACCCTTAAACTGCTCAAAAATCCTTTGCGGCTGTATAGTATATTTTGTTTTCGGTGGTATTTGATCAATATAACAATGACCAAACACTTTTCAGTACAAAGTAAAATTAGTAATGATGATTATATGTACATAACAATATATCACAATTCATATATTAAACCACAACCGAACAATTATAAGGCTAAATACGGGTTGTAGAGAGGGACCCCAAGGGGCTTTCAAGGATTAATCCCTAAACATCCTCACCTCTCTCCAGATTTGAAGAATTTCAAAAATGTCTTATAAAATGCAACTAAGAGGAATAATTTTGAACTTGATGTATAAATAAAAGTTGTACATAATGAATTTTGATTCTATCCATACAGTTAGATCTATGATTGCTATCACCAATATTTTTGTGTAAAATTTGAAACTTAAAATTCAAAATTCTTTTGTAATTGAATTACGAATAAGATATTGATAATTTGTGGATGAAACTTGTTGTGATTGGTTGAAATGTAATACTCTAAGTGTAGTGATTTTTGGAGATTTTTTGGTTGCTTAATTTTATGAGTTGACTTTTTCATGAGCACTTTTAAATTGAAATCTTCGAAATTTTGGATGAATCGTTACAACATGAAATGAGGCATAAAAGTTTCACAAATCAGCCCCTTTTTTTTATTGGATCACACATGCATGAAGCTAATTTTCCATAAAATATTTAGTAAAAAATCCATGTTGCACAAAATCAATGACGAATGAGAAAACTGTGTTTGATTCTGTACATGGTGTACTTTCTCAACGGTTCGATGTTTAGGGGTTAACTCTTAACTGCCTGAGTGTCCATTTCTTGGACGATGTACATATTTCATCCATGCTTTCTCATCTGTCATGCACTATATGCAATGTAGAACATTTTATAATGCATCTTTGCAAAACTGCCAAATTTGGAGAGGGCTCTAGGCATTTAGGGGTTGCGGGTTGACCCTTTGAAGCGCCTGCGTTCATATAATGAATGACAAACAAATTGCAACCTTTTTAAACACTACATCTTGTACAATTTTTCATCCATCCAAATTTTTCTTAGTTCTTGTGCTAGTTGACTATCATTTGTACGGTTTGGATCTTCAAAATAAGATATTGATTTTTTGAAAAACAACACAATTGGTTTCTGTCAAGTTTCATTCTTAGTTCAAAAAGTGAGACCTTAAACCATAATAAGTAGAACCAAATAATGGAAACCATACCATCTCGTAGTGCATGTTATTCCAATTTCATTACAACTTTAAATTTTATTTTTTTGTATTAATTTGGGATTTTGAATTGAATTTGAAGACAAAAACTTGCAAAATTCATTAAAAAATATTAATAAAAAATATGATGAATCCAATAGTATAGATGTGATCTTCACATTGACATTTACAACTTTTCTTTGCACATCAACTCCATTTTTGTTTTTCATCAAACATTTTATAACGAATTTTTGAAAACAGTGTTGAATCGGGATGTTAAAGGGTTAATATAAATTCTATCCAACCACAAGTCAACAAAATTGATAAATTCTGCCAATAACCTACAATCGTCTCCTGTAAAGGCACCTACAACCGCCCCTCGCAGAATCACCTACCACCGTCCCCTGTTAAAGCACCTACAACCGTCCCTCGTACAACCACTCTGTAACTGCTCCAGTTCAACGTGCCAGTTAGGATCCACTGGGCTCTCGATCCATGAAAATTCACCACGTGTCGTTTGATTACTGGGGGAGCTGAGCGACCGGGTCAGCCGGTGACTGTCGTCGTGAACGTTCTAGAATTCTCGTCTATCCCTAATTCGTCTCCCTCCTTCGTCTTCCTCGTCCCAGGCTCTCGCAGCGCCGCAGAAGACTGGTCGCAAATCCATTTAAGATTCGCTTTGCGGCACGGTGGGAACAATTTTGCCATTTGTGCCCGTCACTCGCTTCTTCGCCGCTCACTCAGGTTTGTCTGGTTTCTTTTCCGCTTTCTGTGAATCTCAAATTCCGGCATTCTGTCCCCTATTGCGGGATCTGTCCTACCGTGTCAGTCGGGGCGTTTGTTGCGTGGCTGTTCCTCGGATCGTCGTTTCGCAGAGCTCGAAGAGGATTGCACTCTGGAGCTGAAGTTTCTTTGCAGCGTCTCTTGTACGTTTTTAGGTTAGAAAATTGAAGAGCTTGAGTTTTTGCTTTTATTTCTCACTCTCGTAAATGATTCTCTTGTCCTTGCATTGATCTTGTTGTGATGGATTTTTGTAAGGCCTAATTCCATTCTTTGATTTCAGAAATCTTGAAATCTTCAGATTAGTTCGTAAGTTTGTTGATTGCTCACTAACATAGTTCCAGGCGTGATTTTCTGCGTGAAACATGATATGGTTGAAGACTGCTTGTAAGCATACCCGCTGAGTATCTGTCTTCTGTGGTTGGGTGGCAAGTCACACTTTCAACTTAATGCATTTGCCTTACAAGGTATCAGTTTCCCTTACTTTCTGAGCTGTTGAAAGACCTAAGATTAGTTTTATGGATGTTATGTTGCGTTTTCAGGGTCTGTCACTGCTACCAGCCTTGGCACCTATTAAAGTCCGAAGGTAAGTGTCGTCCAGTTCACGTTTACCCGCTGCCACAAGTTTCGGCCTCGGCATGGCCAAGTTTGGAGAAGGAGATAAGAGGTGGATAGTGCAAGAGAGACCAGACGGTGCGAACGTACACAATTGGCACTGGAATGAAAAGGATTGCCTACCATGGGCCAAGAAAAGGCTTGGTGAGCTGCTAGAGAATGTCACTATTCTGGAGGGCGAGGGCGGTCTCTGGATCCAAACAACAAGTATCGAAAGTGTCACTGGGGACGCTTATGTCAATATCAGGTCAGAGTCTTGTATTTCAAATCATGCAGGAAGATTTATATATACTCATTGAGTTGGCGATCTGCGGAACTTTGTTAATTCAGTAAAGGGTCTGACCGTGATGAGTTCTATTCTTCATTTTTTTTCCCTCGCCTCTACCTCTGTTCTAGTTAAGTCATAGTTGATGGTTGAGAACCGTCGTGCCAACGATCATACTTCATTGATCGGATTGTTACAGAGCTCAGCTAGGCTTTATATTTCTGATCTTGAGTCCCTTGGCCGTGATCTTCATTGACGTAATTGTCATTTTCGACTTCGTCTAATCTTGTTTTTGAGTGATAGTTGATGATACAGTATGCTACTTTTACTGCAGGAAAGGGAAGATTATTCCAGGTTATGAGATTGCCATACGAGTGAATTGGAAGGGAGAAGCGAAAGATGGTAGTGGAACGCCTTTGGCGACAGCCACGGGGAGTTTAGAGTTTCCTTATGTCGCGGATGAGAACGCAGATGATGACCCGGAATTGAAGGTGTCTGTGAAAGATGAGTCGTCTGTGGGACAGCGACTTCGTGAAGCTTTTCTTGCGAAAGGGAAGGCCATTGTTCTGAAGAAAGTAGGCCAATTTGTGACAGAGTTCGCTGCTGGAGGACCTGCAAAGGATGAGTTGGAAGGCAAAGCCACAGTTAAAGTGTCTGAGAAAGCTGAGAAGGCTGCAACGAAAGCAGCTGCTGCTGCTGTATTCAAAGAGGCGCCTTCGACTGCAGCTCGTACCCCACTGCCCAAGGGAAAGGAGGGATTCAAAACAATCAGTATGACAGAGAAGTTCCACTGTCGACCAAGCAATATCTATGAAATCTTGTTAAACGATAGAAGCTGGAAAGCATTCACCCAAAGTAATGCTCAAATCAGCAAGGAAACGGGTGGGATGTTTTCCATTTTTGATGGAGCCGTGACAGGAATCAACGTGCAACTCCAAGAGAATAAACTTATTGTTCAGAAGTGGAGATTCAACAGTTGGGCAGATGGTCACTATTCCAATGTGAGTTTACTGCTTCCAAGATATTACGCAATGCTTCTGATGTCAATCATAAATGGTATACCGAGTTCATTTATAACTTGAAGCACTCTAAGTTTTGATGGCTGAATTTTACGTATTGTACTGTGCGATGCATGCACCTGCTGCTGTTGGATTTGGGCAGTAGCGCTTATACACTCTGAACTCGTTATTATCACACTCTGCAGTATCACATTCCAGTATCTACAGAAAAATTTGCTATTGTGTACACATGTGATTGGACACTTTCCACATGTCAAGTTTTGAATTCATGTATGTTGGTTACGAAAGGTATGATATAAGAGATTTATTAGTGTATTGGAAGCCCTCTTGACCTTTATGTTGCCTGGTGCAGGTCATCATGTCTTTTGAGGAACCAGAGGTTGGCCTGACCGTGGTGAAGCTGACTCAGACTAATGTCCCAGATGAGGATAGGTACGTCATTACTTTTGTATCTGTTAAAGTTTTCTGATTGAGAATCGTCAGAAGGTTTATATCTGTAGTTGTGTAATGCTTCACAAGGTTGTTTGAAGTGATGATAGGCTTCTTAAAGGATGAGTGTTAGGGGGTTGATTGTGATTGTTCTACCCCCTCTCTTTACATCCCTTTGTATAGATGCCACATTGCTATTAATCTACATCGTGGTTTTCTTATATTCTTGCAGGTACGGCAATGCAACGGTGGTAGAAAATACAGAGAGGGGATGGAAGGACCTGATCTTTCACAAGATTCGGGCTGTTTTTGGCTTTGGCATGTAATTTCTCAGCCGACTTCGAACGATTTATGGAACTGGCACACCAAATGCTTTACTGCCGTTGTGTGATGAAGTAATGCATTGATGTCATCGATCCACAGCTTAGTTGTAGGTGTTCTGCTTTAGAAAGAGGAAAACTCTTAAAACAATTGAAAACAATTTAACTTCCCGCTCTGCTGAAGATGTAATCACGAAACTTCCCTGTGTCTACCAATTTCCCTGTGCTTACCAATTTTTGTGGCGTCTAGTAATCTTTCAGAATTGCTGACGTTTCAAATATCGTCTTGCATCACGAGTTTCACAATGAGACAAAGTTTGCTTGTTGCTTCATAACTTTCTATAGAACTCACCTTTTTATACAGTTTAGGGTAATCCAGAAGCTCTTCTCATAAAGTAGCTCCTCTCCTTGTACGCTTTTGTAGTCATCAATTTTATTCGAGACTCGTGATCAATTTTATTTGGGACTGGTGAAGACCAAATCTCATCAGATAGTTCCGAAGGTGCAGCGGCCTACAGTATTGCTCGATTGATGGGCAGTTTGGACGCCTGAAGATAGTAGTCAGCAAACGAGAGTCCTTTTAAGAAAGCTTGCGTAGAATTCTTCGGTCAGTGAACTGACTGACGGTTGATTTTGGGCTGTCAAAAATAGAGGATGTCAGGGTCCTACTATCAAGCCTCAGCTTTTGTGCGAGCTTCTGCAATGAGCTTTTGTTAGAGATTTAGGGTGTAGAACTCATCTTTCAAACTCCCCAAAACGAGTTTCCTAATTCCCTGTAGTGTACCGTTTGCATTTGCACATTTGTCTGAAATGTTTGCATTTGTACATTCTCGTGTCTGTCCAAAACGCATGCATTAGGACCGCTCAGAAGCCGTACCTTTTCCTTACAACATTGATTCGCACATGCGAGCCCTCATCATGATCTCCATCGCAGTACACGGCCGGAATCGACATCAACTGGCACCCCGGCAAGCTCAAACGGACGTTGCCGAACATGCATTGCCAGGCAGGTGGTCGGGCATGCAAGCACATGGTTTTCCAAGCGGGTTGAAAAGATTGATTTTAATTGATGAATGTTGATTTCTTCTTAAGAAATTTGAAAGATTATGAATAAAATTAACCCAAAAGAACCAAGGAGTCCAAATTGGGAGTCATGTTTTTTTTAGTACTTTTGAGTAGGTCCTATATAGACTTCATTTTTATTTTATTTTATTTTTGACTAACACATATTATGTTCTTCACTAATTTTGTCAATACAAAATTTGGTTTCATCTTAATCATATTTTTCACCATATGATCCGGGATATGATTTATTGAATATGTTATTTTAAAACCATGAATCTTGGGTCTTTTAGGGTGAAAGGGTGTTTGCCTTTATTTTGGGGTATAGCATTTCATTTTTGAAAACTTTTCTCATGCCAACCCTTCAAAGATGAAAGATTGTTGTTGTACAATGGAAATTTAACCCCTAAAGGACTAGGTGGATGCATTGTGTCCAGGAATAATTTCATTGCTTTAATAATTTATTTGGATTCCATAATCTTAACTCAATGTTAACTAGAGAATTGTAAATGTCCGTTACAAGAACACAAAAATCCTTCAAGACTTGCAATTACGTTGATCAATCCACTGGGAAAAAATTAAAACATCAACGCAAATGAACTTGGGACATTGTAGTTAGGGAGGTTGATGACCTAGAGAGCGTTTTTACACTAAGGTTTCACATTTGTCAAAAAAAGGTGTACAATATGTAAAACATGTGCCATTACTGCATCATTAACACTATATAATAATTGCTGGATATGTTTAAATATAATTAAAAGGAATATTTTCAAAATATTTGGAATCATTTTTTATATTTGTTATATTATTTTGGAATATTTTGGAATATTCCAAAATAAATTTGAAATCTTTACACATTTTATGCAATGTAACAATTAATAACAATCACAAACACCAGCTCAACTAGTCACCAACAAGTCACTTCACCCAAACATAAATCTTTGAGAACCAATCATTATTGTTGTATTTAGTTTTAGAACACCATTTTTTGTGAGCACCTAAATATAGCACATCTTTGTATGCTCCTGAAATTTCAAAATGCTAATCAAGGTTCTAGAATTCTCATAAATTCTTATATGATCAAAAATTCTCATAAATTCTCATATCGGCACAATATTAGTTTTTCTTCAACCTATAGTACAAAACTAGGTGTCTTGAAGCAAAACACAACGAAAAGTGGCAATTTTGCAAAACAACGAATGAGTAGATCAAACTTCCAAACTTTTTTGCACAACCAAAAGACATGAAGACAACAATTGAATTGAAATTGCACGTGTCATAGATGCTCATATGTAGATAGATAGATAGAAACTCCGGTCCTCCTTTGAGGCCGGCGTGAATAAAGTGTTTGTTCGTCTTGACAATGAGCCAGTGCCCACGGGCATAGGGCCATTGGTGCAAGACTACTCTCCTCTAGCTCATATGTACTACTATAATCGGAAGGCAAGGTAGGCAAAAAATAATCATAAAAAGAAAAGAACTGATATTTAACTAATTATGGACTTTTAAAAGTTCGGAAATAATATTGAATGCATCCGCCGAGGCGTCTACAAAATTAAAAAACAAATTTTAAAGTGAAATATGTCCACGTGCAGACTTTTTAAAGCCCAATTTTTACGGAATATTTTTCTCAAAAAAAGTCTATTTTTTATGGTGAAAAATAATATCTTGAAGAACATCAATAAAAAATTTAAGAATATTTGCATCATTTTGGCAAAATAAATAATTATTTGGCGTGAGTTCTCAATCTTGCCTTCATGGTACGGTATAATACATTTCCATTATACAGATAATCGAAATGGCTGCACAACAACATTATATCAACTATGACTGAATTTTTTTTTACAGCTTTATTGTATTTAAGTTTCCAGAAGTGCCGCACATTAACTTCTAAGCGTTCACGCAAATATTGACGAGTGGTGAAAGCACGAAAAAGTGTACCACCTAACTATTATGACCATTCAACAATGCAAGGTTCAAAAATACATTATAAATTTGATTTTCGTAAAAAATTAAATAACAATAAAATATAAGACCTATTGTTTTATAAAGTCTACCAAAAAAATTTGAGAAAATGATCTTCAATAAGTAGTTATAATTTTTTTATTGACGTAGAAGTGGCCAAAATTGAAAAAGTAGTTACGTACAGTCAACAAAGTTGATATAAAACAAGCAAAATGTATATCAAAACATATTTTTTTCTACTTTCTTTGTGGACAAGGACCTCAATTCTATCATTATCTCAAAGGTCATAAAAATTATATTTATGTTGAGTGTATTTAAGGCCATCAATTTTGCAACCGAGATTGGGATTTAGGCATTCATTTTCAAACACTACTTTTTGTAAACTTTTTTGAAGATTTTGTTATGAAAATTTGGGTTCAGGTACCTATAAGAACTCTAGAGGGCTTCATGAAATTAAAACCAAAATACAATATATTTTGATATAAATTTATGGCCTTTGACCAAAACAATTATGGTTTAAGTATAGCAGACTAACTTTTGGGTACAGTTTTTTGTGCTTTCATCCCATTATGGGTTGCCTTTTTGCCTAACATGGGAGGACCCTAGTAACACCTTTGGAGTTTTTTGCAACATCCTTCAAAAATTTATGAAATTTACATACTTTATTTTAAAAATATGATTCCGCTTGCTACGGCTTTGTTTACCAATTCGCCACATGTGATTTATTAATATAAAAAATTCCATCACTTTCCTAAGGTATTAGATCAAAATTGTGTCACAACTAAGTATGTTAAATTTCCGTTCCATTTCAAATCGAAGGTTCTTGACTTCTTGGTGTTGACAAACTAGCATTTACAAACTTTGTTCCTTGATTGGTAAAAAAATAATGTTTAGCCAAACACCACGTGTAAGAGCATGCCCATCATTGAAGCTAGTATCTCTATTTCCAAACCTAATTTACCAACCCAAACCTAAATTTTGCCAAAACAAGAGGAGTCTGACTGGTATCCACAAGCGATATTCTATTATGATTGACAAAAAGTCTTCCCAAGTCAAATCAAGACCTCGATTTTTAGCAAGAAATTTGCCCCAACTCTAAATCCCCCCTCAACGTTAATGCAAGAGGACAAAAATTGCCCCCTATTTTGTGCATGTAGGAGCCCACCTTAAAAAATAACCTCCTCTTCCAAGGGTTTAAAATTCCCAAGGGGGTCCTCCTAGATTAATTTGGAGCCATAGGCCCCAAATTTGCAAAAACAATTGCCAAAAAAAGACCCTAGGGTGCCCAAAATGGAAATTTCAAAAAATGGGGCTTGTGGGTGAATAGTGCTTGCATTAGCATTAAGAGGGGGGGGGGGGGGGGGATTTAGAGCCGCTTTACACTACGGTGGAGACGTCCACTGGTCATGAATTCTATGGGAATTCTGAAATATGATTGCTGAGAGTGACACTCTTGTCTGGTGGTGGTTTACGCTACGGCCAAGAGTCCTCCGGTAGAGAACTTTGTACATGAATGAAAAAATGACATAGTTGCCAACGTGGCGACACTTTTTGCAATGGGAGTTATCCGGAGGTCAAGTTTCTTGGGCAACCTCAGAACTCCTTGGACAAGAAACTTGACCTCTGGAGAACTCTAACTTAGAATTCTAACTTGATTAAAATTATATTTTTGTGAACAAATCTGAATCGTGCAATTAACAACTTCACCATTGAAATGGGCATGGATTGTGCCATAGATTGGCATGGACATTCAATATGGGGCTCACATTTGTATTGAATGTCCACAGATGGGCATGGACATTCAATATATTTTTGTTTCTAATTGAGAGCTAATATCAAAATTTATTTATTTTAATATAAAAAATTCTTACAATATATTTTTATTAAAAAAATAAAGAGAAAATAAAATAAATAAATAAATTTGTTGATTGAGATGTGTTTATTAATGCTTGTTGAGTTTTGGATTATTGAACACATTCTATGGATTTTTTCAATTTGAATTTTTTTTACCACACGGATTCGAAGATTATAGCAATTGAAGTGAAGAGAATTATTTTTATGGACCCTTCTTTACAGGGTCAGCCCACTTTGATTCTCCAAAGGATGAAAGTTTTGCACTACAAACAATTAATTTCTTTAAAAATCTTTAAGAAATAATGTTAGCTACTTGTTTACTTTAATTTAAATGTATTATAGAGGTGGAACATTTTCAAAAATTTCTTGTCATGAAAGAGGTTCCAAGACATGGCCAAACTCATTTTATTTTTCAATCAATACAATTTTTTCAAATTTCAATACAATGGTCATTCAGGGGATAACGTTTCTACTATGGCCAGCTATGACCATTTTTGAGAAGTTGTTCGGTGACTTCTCCTCTTGGTGAAGTTGTCCAATACACTTTCTCCTCTAAGTGGTTACACTACGGCCCGTCAAGACTTCTTAAGCTGTTTTTTTTATTGTCTTTTCATCTTCTCCGGCATACCATCCCTAGCCTCAAATAACCATGTCTTGGGTGAAAGTCTTAACCGACCGGTGCACTTCTCCACTATAGTGTAAAGCGGCCCTAAGTAAGTTAAATTTCCGTTCCATTTCAAATTGAAAGTTCTTGATGTTGACAAACCGGCATTTACAAACTCCGTTCCTTGATTGGTAAAAAGATAATGTAAGAGCATGCTCATCACTGAGGCTGGTATCCCTATTTCCAAACCTAATTTACCAACCCAAAACCTAAATTTTGCCAAAACAAGAGGAGTCTGACTTGTATCCACAAGTGATATTCCATTATGGCTGACAAAAAGTCTTCCCCAGTAAAATCAGGACCTCGATTTTTAACCAAAAAAAATTGCCAATCACTACTGTAGTGGGAATGCTCTAACCTGGAGCTCATTCATTTTCTTGTCCCCCTGCTTTACAAAAATACATTTTGTTTCAAGGGCCTTTGGATTGAGTTCCAATGGCGATATGAAGGAATTGTTTGGGTCCATCTGTTGAAGAGGCAGTTGCACATTCCCCACAAGATTCTATTTCAGCGTCTTCCAGTCTGCGCCCACTCAGACTTGCCCTTTTGGCATCAACGGTGCAGATTCCATCCCCACTTCTAAATGGACCCAAAAATTATTGAAGAATCTAGAATATTCTGTCGAAATGGCTGTAGCAATTTTGCTAATGTCGAAAAAGCACAGCATGGAACCGAAAGGAAGTGGATGAAAGATGCCGCGCAGGGAAATATCTGTTCGTCGTCAACTGATTTTTCATCGTCGTTGTCTTCCCTTCCGTGAAAAGCCAACCTCGGCAGGTGCCCTTTGCGAGATTTTTCCCAGGCACCGCTGCTGGGACCGCAGGTTGTGTTTCTCGTCTCCTTTTCTGCACTTTCGGGCGATTCGTTGTGGACCCGTTTCGTCTCTTTTGGTGCAGGATTGAGTGCGGTGCTGTGGATCTAGGGCTTTTGTTTTTGCTGCTTTTTGTTGCAGAGGTTTAGTAGCGATGGAGGCCTTGCAGCAGGGAGTGGTGGCGAGGACACAGTTCGCGGTAGGAGATCTGAGCTCCAGCTTCAAGGGCGCTTCGATTGTGAACGCGAAGCCGGCTCTTGCGAAAGGTGTGAAGGCATTCCCGCGGTTGGTTTGCACGGCTACTTCGTCGATTGCTGAGCAGAAGGGAGTGGAGAGCTCCTTGGCGGATGTTGAAGCTGATGGACGTGTGTTTAACTTCGCCGCCGGCCCGGCCACCTTGCCGGCCAAGGTCGTGAAGCAAGCGCAGGAGGATCTTTTCAACTGGCGCGGTAGCGGGATGAGTGTCATGGAGATGTCACACCGCGGGAAGGAGTTCATGTCCATCATCCAGAAGGCCGAGAAGGATTTCCGGGAGCTTTTGAAGGTGCCGGACAACTACGCCGTTCTGTTCTTGCAAGGAGGCGCTTCCACTCAGTTTTCCGCCATTCCTCTGAATCTTGCCGGGCCAGAGGATGTTGCTGACTACATTGTCACAGGTGCCGCAACTGTCTTCTAGTGTTGAATGTCTTGTCAGTGTTCTTTTGTAAATGTAATTATTTCGAACATCTTCTTTACTTTTTTTTTTTCATCGACACCTGCATTAGTATTATTGTTGTGTCGAATTCCTTTTTATTTCCTCAACGTGTTCTCTTGTTAATGAAATAGCTTTGAACAACCTTCTTTTTTTGCATCCACACCTGTATAAATAGTGTTGTCCTCTGGACCTTCGTAGTGAGATTTTACGGTTTTTGTGTTGAATTCCTTTTTATTTCCTCAACATGTTCTTTTGTTAATGTAATAATTTCGAACGATCTTTTTTTCTTTTTTCTCATCTACACCTGCATTAATATTATTGTCCTCTGGACTCCTGTTGTGAGATTTGCGGTTTTTGTGTTGAATGCGTATTTGTTTCCTCGACGTGATTTCTTGTTAATCATTTGTTTTCTGGACTTTTGGTGTGAGATTTTACCGAGAGGATGCTACTATTAGGTTTTACGTTTTAGAGCTTTGATCGGTACTGTGAAACATTGGATCCATTTTTACTGGCACTTTCAGTCCGTTACTTTTTTGGATTTAAATCTGGCATTATTCAGCGCAATTTGGCATCAGAGCCTAACGGAGAGTGTTATCTGATGTTGCAGGCTCCTGGAGTGACAAGGCGTACAAGGAGGCCAAGAAGTATTGCAAGCCGAACCTGGTCTGGTCTGGCAAGTCCGAGAAGTACACTCGGTTGCCTTCAGCCTCGGAGTACAAGCTGACCCCGGGAGCCAAGTTCGTTCACATCTGTGCGAACGAGACCATTCAGGGAGTGGAGTTTAAGGATTATCCGGAAGTAGATGGGGACACTGTCTTGGTTGCGGACGTTTCCTCAAATTTCTGTTCAAAGCCCATTGATGTGTCGAAGTTTGGAGTGATCTACGGTGGTGTGCAGAAGAACATTGGCCCCGCTGGTGTGGCGATTGTGATCATCCGTAAGGACCTTTTAGGAAAGGCCCAAGCTGAAACCCCGGTGATGCTTGATTTCAAGACGCACGCTGACAACGATTCCCTTTACAACACTCCTCCTTGCTTTACCATCTACGTCTGTGGGCTAGTGTTTGAGGATCTTTTGGCACAAGGTGGTCTTGAAGCGGTCGAGAAGAGGAATGTCGAGAAGGCCCAGCTCCTTTACGATGCCATCGATGGAAGCAATGGGTTCTACAAGTGCCCTGTCGAGAAGTCCGTGCGCTCATGCATGAACGTGCCATTCACGATGGGAACCCCCGAATTAGAAGCTGCGTTTCTCAAAGAGGCAGCCGCGCAGGGAATGGTGCAACTCAAGGGTCACCGTTCTGTGGGAGGTGTCCGGGCTTCCATTTACAACGCCATGCCCAGGGCAGGTGTTGAGAAGCTTGTGTCACTCATGAAGTCCTTCCAAGCGAAGAACTCCTCGTAAGTGGACAATTACGCAGTTTGGACAACGATAGTTTTTTTTTTTTCTGAGGCTGGATAGTACGACGAAGAATGTTTTGAACAGCTTCTGCATTAGGATGAGAAAAGCTTTGTGCTAGCTCAAATGTCTCCTTTGTAGGACAGGTTACCTGAGGCTGGAAGTTTGTTCATCTTTATTTGTGGGCGCTCATCAAGTAGCTCCTCTCTCCTACCTTTACGCTTTAGTAGTCATCAATTTTATTTGAGACTCGTGATCAATTTCTCAATAGGGGTGCAGCGGCCTACAGTAGTTTTGCAGGCATTTTGGACGCCTGAAGATGTAGTTAGAAAATGAGAGTCCTTTCAAGAGAGCTTGCCTAGAAGGTAAAGTTTGTAATTCGCGTTCCTGAGTAGTGAAGTGTTCGGTCAGTGAAGTGGGTGGCAATTCGGAAACACTTGATTATTTGTTGTCAAAAATTAATTTTGTACTTCCATTGGAAAATGAGAACAGTGGTCAAACCACAACGTACTACTGATACTTTGCTCGTGAATCTTCAAACCTAAAGAGCAATCATCATCATTTGCTTTTCCAAGAAATATTGAATGATTATTTATTTATTTATTTATTATTTTAGTCACAGATTCTTTCTATTATCTTATTTTATAAAGTAAAATATAATATTATGATACAGTGACGAACAAAACTGAGTATTGATTTGAAACTTTTCCATTCAAACAACCATACCATGAGCATCAATGGGCAAAGTCCAAAAGTGAATATGCAAAAGTTGTAGTATACGACATATAACACATTACTATGGAAGTTTGAAGAAAAACTCAATTGTGATTTGAAAGAAAATGAATTTCAAAGTTAGCCATGTCTAAAACTCGGTTTTGTGCGCTATAATTCGGAACTACTTTAAATTTTGTCAATTTTTTCTTAGAGCTTCAAAAAAACTTTTTGTGCCTTAGCATGTTGGTATACATCATTTTAGATTGTTGTACATGAAAATTGAAGGAAGTTGACATTTATAGAATTTAAAATATTCACAATTTGACAAACATGCAAACGATGTTGATTCTCACGATATTTGAATATTTTTTTGGAATTGAGAGCATGGGACTGCATTGGCCATTGTATAGAGAGCATAGGTTGCAACATGAACCATTGTTACATCTTAATGCCCTTGCATTTGAAATAGTTGTTGAATAGGCTAGTGCGTTCAATTTATATATTAGAGCTAAATGATGCAGTTTTTTGGTCTAGGTTTTTTGTACAAAGACTAGAGTTCTTATCGCACATAACCAATCCAACGAATCAAAGAAAAAAAACATATCATTTTCAATATCATCAAAAAGTTCAAAGCTGCCAAAAATTACACTGACTTTCATAAAATTGACAATTTTTTGATGATACTGAAAACAACAAAAACAAATTGTTCAATTAGTTGGATTGATTATGTGTGTCATGAATTCTAGACTTTGTACAAAAAAGTTAGACCAAAAAACTGCATCATACAACTCTAATATATAAATTGAATGCATTGGCTATTCAACAACTATTTCAAATGCAAGGGCATTAAGATGTAACAATGGTTCATGTTGCAACCTATGCTCTCTATACAATGGCCAATGCAGTCCCATGCTCTCAATTCCAAAAAAATATTCAAATATCGTGAGAATCAACATCGTTTGCATGTTTGTCAAATTGTGAATATTTTAAATTCTATAAATGTCAACTTCCTTCAATTTTCATGTACAACAATCTAAAATGATGTATACCAACATGCTAAGGCACAAAAAGTTTTTTTGAAGCTCTAAGAAAAAATTGACAAAATTTAAAGTAGTTCCAAATTATAGTGCACAAAACCGAGTTTTAGACATGGCTAACTTTGAAATTCATTTTCTTTCAAATCACAATTGAGTTTTTCTTCAAACTTCCATAGTAATGTGTTATATGTCGTATACTACAACTTTTGCATATTCACTTTTGGACTTTGCCCATTGATGCTCATGGTATGGTTGTTTGAATGGAAAAGTTTCAAATCAATACTCAGTTTTGTTCGTCACTGTATATAATGCTTAAAATGGACATAACATAGTAGAGCAGTTTAGGAAGTCTCCCTTTTGGAATTGGATCAATGAACATCTTTTAATGAGCTTTAGTTTTCACCTTCTATCACAGGCTGTACTATTGGCAATTGGTGCTTCTCCCTTCAAGAGCCATGCCTAGAACTTTACTTATTCCCATTTTTGTACTGTGGTAATTAACTTGTTGGAAGTTGAAATTGCCCATGCTCACATCCATGCTTATGAAGACAATGACCCTAGATGCAAGTAATCTGCCAATTATGGAAAAAGGTGGAAACAAATATTTAACTAATTATAGACAAAAGAGTTTAGAAATATGTTAGCGGTCTTTTGAGACATTGAAAAGAGCTCAAAGTAGGATAAAATAAATGGTCACCCACACAATAACATTATTGGCGTAGCAACGCACACCACGACAATACCTTAACCCCTAAAGGACCACAACTATGTTCCTCTCCAAACACTCCAAAGTACCCTTCTCATAAAAAGACAAATAGTTTTTGATCTATGACCTTTTTGACCAATCCAACCGTAGGATATTTCAAGCAACTTGAATTTATTACCACCTACAAATTTTCAATCGTTCAGGGTTCTTCAATAGTAAGATTATAAGCTTCAAAGTTGGTTGCACCTTATTTTTTGGCTTGCTGCCCATATTTGAAACTTTCTGAAAATGCTGAAAATGAAAAGTTTAGTCTCAATTTGGTAAAATGAATTTGGCAATTGTGTGCATAACGGTGTTAGCTCATTGTGTGCAAAAATTTAGATGCATAGCTCATTGTATGAAAAATTTCAGGAGCTGCCCGCAGTTAGGGTTTTCACCTTTGCATGATTGTATCTTTTGATTTATACATCACCTATGTACGCAAATTACCATCTCATCTTTGTTACAAAGAGTAGAATGACCATAAAAAATCTCAAGAATAGAGGATCAATACTCATTCCACAGTGAGCTGACCGAACTTGGAAAATCAGCCTTGGTCCTTGAGGGGTTAATGTACTTAAATATTCAATTGCAATCGTGATAGTGCAGAATATGGTACGTCCTAGAGAGGTAACCTAATGGTTAAGCTTCAAATGCTTCACCCATAATATGTACTAGCATCAGTGGCAGAATGATGTCGGCAATCAACCGACACAATACTCCCATTAATCAATCTCTAATGGACTAGACCTACATTACCAAAGAACACATGAATTCGCCTACAAATGACTCTAGCCAACAATTTCATTAAAGGAGTAAACAACGTGTTGTAGAATGATTGAGCCTGAACATGACAAATTCCGCAGAGAGAATAAACCAGAGGGAAGGACCGTGGGAAGGACCAACATAAGCGCGCTACAAGTATGCGTCATAGTGTTTGCTGGCCCAACGAGTTCTATTGATTAGAATCCTTAGCAATTATATTGATGTACCATCTAGTTGTTGATATGAAAGGGCTCAAGATATGACAACTTGACCTAAAGAAGCAGATAACCATATAATAGAAATTCAATTTCATAACCACGAGTATGCTATGAGAAACATTATAACATACATTTCAATAACTTTGAATTTATTCATCGATTCCGGATTGAGAATCCGGAATTGCAATGGGGAGATTTGATGGAGAGGTTGCCATTTGTAGGGAGGAATGTTCCAATATGGAGGTATTGGCACTCTGATTTTCTGCGACATGGAGTTCTGTCCATTGTGGTTCTCTAGGATAGTGGTGCTTCTCCATCGTGATAGGGATCCGTCCCCACTATCGTCTCCCAAGTGATAGGGAGTCCTCCCTGTCGATCCAATTTTGAGGGTTCCTTGCGTGCAGTCATGGACTGTGATAGGGAGCCCTCCCTACTGCCATATGTCATCTTGTACCAACATGCAGTGCAAAGCCTAAAAATACGCACGTGACATTACACGCAGACCATTTAGGGGAAAGAAAAATTTATTTCGATTCAACTCGATTACATGGGGACATGCTTCCGCCAATTTCTCCACACTCTACTCAGAATCCCATGACTGACATTCTCAGCAACCTACCCTATATGACGCATGTCACCTATGGCCTCGGAGGTAGCGTGCGAGTCGGCCAAAACGACCTTGGTATTGTCCGCATCCAACCTCAGAATCTTGCGTAGCGAGGGTTCGGTGAAGTTAACTTTCGGCGAGCTTCCATAGAGGATGGAAGTGCAGTCCAACCATTGCAGGGCGTCGTCGCTGCCATTGCGCTCCCACTTCATATTCCAACAACCTCTATATTTCTCGTTGTTTGTCATCTCCCGGCTTCCTTTGGCAGGCCTCCAATATCGGATCTGGCACTTTCCATGATGTGGGGACCGGGCGTCACGCATGGCCGGTGCAAGCACCTTGCCCATCCATACTGGATTGATTGTGGTGTCGCTGGGCCTGATGAGGACAAAATTCCCAACGAGGGCGTCGCGGTATGGGTTGAACGTCGACCTTAGTCGCCGTCGTAATGGACCGGACCAAGGATCGGGCAGCTTGTCCTCCGAAATTGCTTTGACAAGATCCCTCTCCCTCTGCACTTCATCTGGGGCTGGCGGGGAGGAGGATGGGCCGTCGTCGGCCATAATCCATACACCAGTGTCTTCGGGGCCTGCGGCGAATTGTCTGAGCAGAGTTCCAAGTTTCGTGATAATGTCCACCCAATACTGCACATAAGTTTCCATTCGACTCTTGTAGGCCTCGCTGCGATGGCAGCCACCCTTCCAGATGTCCACAAATTTCTAGAGCTTCATTTGGATTAACTGTTTGCTCTCGTGTGACCTCGCGGCGTCCTCTTGGGTCATTTCAGAGTTCGTGCTTGGGTTGACACTGCTCTCAAATCCCCAAACGGACTTCATCTTCATCGGGACGGGGTCACCTGCGACAAATGAGGAAGCCACAATTAGTCCCATCAGACGTGACAGGTCTCGGGCTACAAGGCTCTGCAGACGCAGGGATGCCTTCCTACTAGGATTGCTCCTACAATACCTTGACGACGAGTGGAGAGGCCTCCCCACCAACAGGGCCCCGAACACTATGCAGTGAGTCGAGCTCAATGACGTCAATGAACAACCTTCCCGACCGGGTGTCGACGTCAAGGATAAGTGGCTGGGAGCCTAGTATATCGCCCAGCCAACAACTTAGCACGCAGGACTCGACATACAGAGAGTCCCCTCAGGTCCTCCTTCCACATTCTATGAGGGCCTACACGTGGCAACCAGACCCCGTCTGTCGCGGATTCCTTGTACTGGAATACCGTCCATCCATCACTGTCCATGAAGAAGCGGAAAATGTATTGGTCCTTAATCCCCTCCAATGGCCAGACATAACCCTTAATATATGACTTGAAGTCGGACACCTCTTGGACCACATGCAGCATGAAACTCAACTTCTGCGATTCCATAAAGTGCTTCATGAGGTCCGCGAGCACCAAAGTGTTGCTCTTCTTTAAGACGTTGGAGACATAACTGAAGTATTCGTCGATGTCATCGTGCGTGTGGCTGACCATCAAGAACCCGACTTGTATCTCCACAAACACTATCCATGTGGTAAGTAATGAGAGAAACGCAAAAATGAACTGGTTCTTGTTGTCCTTAGCGGAATTGTCCAATTGTAGGTACAACCTCTTTGGAAGGGGGTCGATGTGGTCGGCGTCAACGATGGCTTCCGGTATCGCTGCTACATATCGAGACTTCCCCCTCACGAGCTTTTCAAAGAACCGGTTCTGTAGTAGTTCGTTGAAAAGGCTCTTGGAATTTCGGATGGCCGGCCTCTCCAACTTCCGAAGGCAACGGGCAAGGGAAGAGATTGTGAAGTTTGAATCGCGTGCCCAAAGATCCGTCGAGAAGTCGGCATAGGCCCCGTTGCCATGTCCATGCGTTACCATTCCAATTAGCGTCACCGGTAGCTGCCCGAAGCCTGCAATTCCCTTTGTAATCACCCGTAAAGCATGGGAGGGCGGTCTTTTGGCTGTCCATTCCGTCGTAAATCATGCAAGCTCATCCGACCGGCTCATCTCCGACTCGCTCCTCCAGCTGTAATACAGCAAGCGACATAACTGCTGGTGCGCAACGTGAGCGTCGTACAACCTCTGGTGGTACAACGCCTCTGAGCTACCCTCTGCCATTGTTGCCATGAACTCCTTCAGCTCATTGCATTTGAAGCACTTCGAAAAGGAGGAGTCACCTTTTTTGATTTCGACGTTCTTGAACACCCTCTTATTCATGCGGCTCATCGCAGACTGCGACACAACGTCCATACCAACTACGGAGTTCACTTGCCAAAACAAAACCCATTAGAAAGACATCCTCGGATGTTGAGGAGCCCTCCCTACCCGCTAATACAGTGCCACCACACCGTCGTGACAAAGGGAGGACTCCCCTTGTAGGTGTAGGGAGCCCTCTCCATTAGCCGCTAGTAGGCACGACTCTGGAGAGCCCTCCCTATACGACGCGCGATATCCCATTGTGGATATTTCCACACTGGGGAGCCCTCTCTATACGACGCGCGATATTTGCATTGTAAATACTTCCACACTGGGGAACCCTCCCTATCACTATAACAAAACATGGTAAAAAAAACCGCACTCAAAATTGACTTTTTTTGTCCATGTATTTGGAAGACTTTCATTAAAATTGGCAATTTCATCCGATTTATTTTCAAAAATTGGAAAAATCTGACATCTTCATTTTTTTTTCTACACATTTTTCCTTAAGGCTTGGTGCATGCTAGTTTTTTTGGGTGATTTTTCGCATTTAAATGCCCTAAAAAAAATCTCCGGTTGTAGTATACAAGTTGCACTACACATACATATGAGTTTCAATCCAAAAAAGGAATATGTTGACCAATTTTTAATTAAATGAAAAACCCCATTTTAAACATTTTGTTTGGAAAAAAATGGATACAATTTTTGTTATTCAAGGTTTTAATAGAAACTATGCAAATTATCTTAAGAATCAAATACAATCACAATTTTTTTGACTAAAATATAACCAATTGAAGTTTCATATCATTTTGAAATTTTTTTATATTAAAAATATTAAACATTGATACGAAATTGCTAACACTTAAAACTAGACTCTATTACCTTTTTAATGCACTTTACAGTTTGTGATTTGATGCATTTTGAGTCCAAAGGAGCTTCTCAAAGATCATGGTTTCTAGCTTGGAGAAAACATTTGAATTATTTCTTGACCCCACTGTACTATACATATCAAAAATTTTAATGTAACACATCAATAAGTTAGAGCATCTCCAATGGTGGATCGTTAAAATTAGATGATGCTTCAAAATATTCCAAAATATAAAGAGCCTAAAATAAAAGTCCCCCACCCAAGGCACTTCAAGCATGGCTATAATTAATTAAAGAATCAATCACGAGCCACCACATACACAACGGTTGAACAAAAGCTTTGTTCATAACAATAAATACATCTAAATATAATTTTGAGGGGACTCTCTTTATAAAAAATTATGAGAGTGTTGACCTCATTTTTTAAAGGACTCTCCTTCCTTTTCATCCTTATTTGGCGAGTCATCCATGCTTAAAGTGCCCCGTTGGGAATGCTCTTTGTCACATGGTAGACTATATTGACCAAGGTGCATCCCAGCCGTTAGATGAGCGATCCTAAATATCGACGGCCTCTGACGACCAAGGCATGAAGCCCTGCATTATAGAGGGAAAACCCTAAACCCTAAAACCCTCTTTCTGTCGCCAGCCAGCTTGCTGCTCTTATCGCTCCAACTGCAGCTCTTCTCCAGCGACCATGCCGCCCAAATTGGACCCCACGCAGATCGTCGAGGTCTATGTGCGCGTCACAGGTACTCATCCTTTCACTGCTGCGGTTCTGCGTCTTCTTTTGTTTTCTGGGACGAATCGAAATTAGGGTAAGATTACCACGTATTCGGGAGAATGGTATCTCGCCTGTTTTTTTTACGTCCTGTCATCGCCAGTGGCGATTTTGGTTTGCCGATTGTAGTCTGAAGTTTGCCCTAATATGGTGGCTGTGTCGGCAATGCCTAAGTGTCGGGCATTGCCTCTTCTGTGTGGAAGCAAATACGGAAGCCAGAGTAAATTCAGTGCAGGTGATGCGAAACCTAGATCCAACGCCTATTGTCCGTGAGGATTTTCTAAAGAGCTTTTTAAATCTGATGCACTGATTCTGGTTTCTCATGTTCCCTGTGTGGATAGTTTTGTTTCTGGCGTAAGATTCCGTTCTAGGTCTAGAACGTGAATGTGTGGCTGCATCATCCCATGCCCTATGCTAATCTGTGTTGAGTTTGTCATTCGAGTTGAGAGCTTGTACTGCTTGGGAAAGGCACTGTATAAATGAAACCCTAATTCAACCTCAATGGATATCAATGTGAAGCAAGATATCACATTGTCCGTTGTAATGTGCTTTTTGAGAAGCACCTGAGATGCATAAAGTGGCAAACGCGCTGAATATGAGTCTTTCCTTGTCTTTTTCTGGTCTTGTTGTGAAATATGAACGCGAAGATGAAAATGGAAATGTGCGTGATAGAAACCCTCGGGGCTCTAGGAGAGCATTCAATACAGTTTGTATTCCCTGAGCGTTCATTTCGGTGTGATGTCTTCTGTGGTTTTCCTTCTTCACTTTTGACGTGTAGTCTGGACGCAAAGATGAAAATACTATATGCGCGACAGGAGCCCCTTAGGGTTTCCTGGAAGAGCGTTTATTACAGTTTGTATTCCCTGAGCATCCGTACATTCTGTGTCCTATGACCGTCCGTCCAACCTCAACCCTTGGAGTTGCACAGAAACTTGCACTCGGTACGCTTTGGCAGTGTTTGATTGAGGCTGAGGTTGTCGTGAAATTGCGTGATGCAGGAGGAGAGGTGGGTGCCGCCTCCTCTCTGGCACCCAAGATCGGTCCTCTAGGTCTGTCACCCAAGAAGGTTGGTGAGGACATTGCCAAGGAGACTGCAAGGGACTGGAAGGGTCTGCGGGTGACAGTGAAACTCACTGTACAAAATCGTCAGGTATAGCATTCGTTGAAGGCAACCTGAGTGTATTGATTCAAGGATAACTTTTATCGCAGGGCTTCTTGAGCTCTTCTTTCATTCAAGCGTCGATGCAAGAGACTCAAATTGACATGATGGTGATGATGTCGGCATGTGTGTCAAATGTTGTCATGATGGTGATGTCAGTAATTTTTGTTGTTGCTAATTTTAGCCAAATTGCTATAGTGCATAAAATTTGGGCTGGCTAATTGATACAAAGGATATTGGAAAAAAAAGAAAGAATAGTAGCCAGATTTCCTACATGGAGTCAAGATGTGCAGCCTCTTTGAACCCAGGTATCATCCAGCTATTGCCTAGGTAGCACGTGTGTATTACCTTAATATTACCTGAATATTAATATGAAAGAGCATCCAAGGACTCTTCTTCAAGCCATGGAAAGTAGCAAAAATGCTGAACTGCCTCCTGACAAGAATCACTGGATGTGATGTAGGCGAAGGTAGCGGTGGTGCCGAGCGCTGCTGCCCTGGTGATCAAGGCCCTGAAGGAGCCGGAGCGAGACAGGAAGAAGGTGAAGAACATCAAGCACAACGGCAACATCTCGCTGGACGACGTGATCGAGATCGCGAAGATCATGGCGCCTCGGTCGATGGCGAAGGAGATGGCGGGCACCGTGAAGGAGATTTTGGGGACTTGCGTGTCTGTAGGTTGCACGGTAGACGGCAAGGATCCCAAGGACTTGACAACAGAGATCGACGACGGTGAGGTGGAGATTCCTGAGGCTTAGATTTAATAGCGGATGTATATCAAAACCCATTTTCATGAATATCAGTCAAGCATTTGTGCTCCAAGGACGGATCTGAGACATGAGAATACGTTTGGTGTCACTGTTTTTGTCACTTCCCATCATCAGTCTTTGAATAAATGAAGGTGAAAATTGGCTGTTAGAGTCGGTGGCTCAGACGATAATTGAAGGGAAGGTGAGAGACAAGAAATCTTTGGGAATTCTTTGGACAGAAGTCTGGTGGCCCATATGTTTCATTGCCACCTCAGCTGCATGGCGTCTTTGCTTTTTTGCATACTAAGTCCCTGGATTAGTCAAGACACGAGCTACGGATTGGAAGTTGCTTAGACTTTTAGAGGGTCCAATTTATGGTTCATATGGATTTCTTTACGTAGCCGTCATTTTCGACACAGCAATGTTTTTTGTCAGAGAGTGCCAAATGTCAGCTTGTGCTTGGTCCAGGGCGACGTGAACTCTCAAATTCAATTTCGACACCAGGCTGTCTGAATCGGACTCTCATGGATGGTAGAACGAAACGACCAAGGTCTCCAACAATCGTTTAAATTACTTCAAATTACTCCAACAAAGTTTTTCCTTCCACCCTTAACCCCTAAACGTCCCATGGGGATAGTAGATACGTGGCCATATAATTGGTATTTGCTACCAACAAGAAGCTCTAAATTGGGATCTCAATAGCTCACTAGAACCGCATTGATGTAAATTTTAGCTTTTGTGTTGAACTCAAACCTATAAAAGGTCTGGATCCATTCCAAATACTAGAAAAATACACCGTATTCTACTAGCCGCAAAGGCACTTTCAGACGTTTAGGGGTTAACTAGTGCCCAGGGTACTGTAGCTGGGAGCACTGGATTTTAGTGGATTTTTCCATTGTGATTGAGACTACCAGAAATAGAATGGATTAACCCTTAAAGGGCTGATGGGGATAGTAGATACGTTGGCGTATATTTTACATTTGCTGTAAATAGAAAGTTCCGAATTGAGATCCCAAAAGCTCATTGAAATCATGTCGACGTGAATTTTAACTTCACTTTTGATCTTAAACCCATAGGAGGTGTGGAACCATGCCAAATACAATAGAATATTGGTGTATATTATTGGTCGGAAAGGGCTCTTTGGACCTTTAAGGGTTAAATTAGAAAGTAGCCGTACAATTCTATTCTTAACTGGAGAGCACACATTTTATTAAAAATTGAGAATCATCCAATGGTGGGATTGGAAGATTATAGTATGTATTTGAACTGTATAATGCACGCTCAAAAATGAGATTTTGGGGGGTGTGTGACTTCAAAGTTAAATAGAATTTGGGTTAAATTTTCAAAAATGGAAGTAAAGAAGTTCAGCTATGCCCTATGTCAACACCTCTCTGTTGCAATCTTTCATATCAAGAATAGACTCACACATAATTATTGTGAATTTTACAAGTGAAAGTGACTTATCTATATACGGTTTAGGACAAAATTTTATACGTTGAAAATTGACAGGAGTGGGTACATTAGTCAAGGTCGGATTACACACACTGATGGAAGATGAAGAAGAGAACACAATCCAAACACAAGAAATACTGCATAATACATGTGTTGTATTTGTAAGTATTTATTGTATTTTCAAGTATTTGCAGTATTTTCGCGTTTTGTTGATAGGTATTTTGATAGTTGTACAATTCCAAATTGAAAATTTCTTTTTCTGGAAGGTGTGTAATGTATATGTGCAAATCTGAACTTCAAAACTGAAGTTCCAATTCTTCACGGATTCTCTGCTTTTTACATTTCGGACGTTCTAGTGACCATAATGTGGTCAGCTGGGCACTAAAGGGTTAAAGGGCTGATGGGGATAGTAGACACATTGGCGTATATTTGACATTTGTTGTGAATAGAAAGTTTCAAATTGAGACCCCAATAGCTCATTAACCCTTTAAAGTCCCAATTCAAAATTGTTTTCAAAGATTCATTATAAAATGTTTGATAAAGAATAAAAATGGAGTTGATGTACAAAGCAAAGTTGTAAATGTCAATGTGAAGATAACATTTGTACGGTTGGATTCATCATATTTATTATTAGTATTTTTTAATTAATTTTGCAAGGTCTTCTCTTGAAATTCAATTAAATCCCAAAATTAACACAAAAAAGTTAAAAAATATTGTAATGAAATTGGAATAACATGCACTACAAGATGGTAAGGTTTCCATTATTTGATTGTACTTATTATGGAAAATCATGTTTAAGGTCTCATTTTTTGAACTAAAAATGAAACTTGATATAAACCACTTTTGTTATTTTTCAGAAATTCACATTATCTTATTTTGAAGATCCATACCGTACAAATGATAGTCCACTAGCACAAGAATCAAGATAATTTTGGATGGATGAAAAACATCACCGTATGTGGTGAAGGGACGCGTTAGAAATCATCTAGCATTCAGAATATAAACGCTGTCGCATCTAAGGGTTAAACTCATGTCGATGTGAATTTTAACTTCACTTTTGATTTTAAACCCGTAAGAGTTGTAGAACCGTGCCAAAAACAATGGAATATTGGTGTATAATATTGGTCGGAAAGGGCTCTTTGGACCTTTTAAGGGTTAACCCCTAAGTGTGGCGAACTACGTGGAGCCATGTTGGTAGTTTTTCAGTCAAATGCTGATTTTCACTAAATTCTTAATTTCAAATGAAAATATCCCCAACCAAAAAAGTATAGGGGGCTATTTTCTACTTTCTAATCCAATTTACCATTCTTCAAAATTTTGAAAATTTCTTTTTTAAAGCTCAAGAAGCATGCCACCTACACTGATGTTCATCACTACTCCTTTGTCCCATATTAACTCGTAAGTGACTGAACAACCATTTTATGGTCACTGCCCATTTTTTTCAGGTTGTCCAGGATGAAAAAATATTTTATTAAAAAATAAAAAACACTTTCAAATATGGAATCAAATCTACTTTTCAACCCAATTTGAATCATATCAATCTGAGTTAAACTCCACCGAGGAGAATTTTTCAAGGACAAACACCTCAACATTGTCCTAATGTAATAAAATTTACTATTTCAAAAAAGAGATGATGTTCTTTCCTTTGAAAATTTTGCCTTTTAATTTTTTAGGATAGAGTGTCTAGTTTTAACCAATCATACCAAATTTCAAATTCTAAGAATAAAAATTGTAATTTTGGTGTATATTCAACGATAAATGCTTCTAAATTCATTAAATGAGTGTCAAACATTTTATGAAAGTTTGACCGTATGGATAATTACTAAACATCATGCTTCTCGTTTTCACTTTTAAACCAAACTTCATCAAAGTCGCAAAATTAACATTTTATAACACATCTAGATTTTGCACTACCCCCTCTGTTATCTAGGGGTTAAGCTTCCTCAACCTTGAAAATAGAAGCATTAACTATTCCAATGGTGTGGACCCTAAGTACAATGTTGTGGACCCTCAACCAATAGGAATAGTAGTTTGAGCAAACATGAAGCTTGTTATGGGACAAATTTACAAGGGAATCAAGAAACTTAATATGGGACAAAGGAGTATTATTTAAAATTTCCCAAATAAACCATACTATTTTAAGAATTTTGTAATTACTATAATTACTATGATTTTTATGAGAAAAAGCTTTGAAAAATCTTATAAAATTCATTTGTATTTATATAATTATGAAAAATTAGTGTAAATCGGTTTAATAATAAATTATATAAGAAAAATACCAAAAAAATATAGTAAATTTTGAAATGTGAAGAATTGATGCAGTTTGACTGGGTAATTGTGGTGTGGACGGTTAAAGGTTAACCCTTTAATGTCTAGATCCACCACCGATTTCAAAGATGTGTTATAAAATGTTTGATAAATCACAAAAATGGAGTACATATATAAAGAAATGTTGTAAATTTCAATATGTAGATCACATATGTATAGTTGGATTTATCAAAAATTTCATTAATAGTTTTAAATTAATTTTCCAAGGTTTTCTTTTGAAATTCACTTTAAAATCCCAAATTAACAAATTTTTATTAAAAAAATTATAGCAAATTTGGAATAACATGCACTATGAGATGGTATAATTTCCATTATTTGATTCTACTTATTTTGGAAAATCATTGTTAAGGTCTCATTTTTTGAACTAAGAATGAAACCTGACATAAACCAATTTTTCCATTAAAAAGAAAATCACATTATCTTATTTTGAAGATCCATACCGTACAAATGGTAGTCAACTAGCACAAGAACCTAGGAAAATTTGGATGGATGAAAAATTATACAGGATGTAGTCAAGAGAAGACTTACAATCTGTTCATTGTCCATTATATGGATGCATGTGCGTCAAAGGGTCAACCCCTAAGTTGGAAACATTTGTATCATTGGAAGAAAATTCACTTCATTCACAAATTGCCTAAGTGATTATTTATTTACTGATTTTGAAACAATGACAAAAAATTTGATCTCAATAAATTTAGCTCTTGTACGGCGGAAAGATCTCTCCACAATCCTACACATCTTTGACAAATCACTCACACATGTGTTAAAATGCTTAAAATAACGGAAATACCAGTAGTATCCTCTACCTTTAACTTCCACAACACATCCAATGAAACAAATATTGAGGATATCTTGAACAACGAAAGGATTACAAGGATAACAAGCAGCTAGTTGCGTAGTCTCTCCCTTAGTATTTACCCTGGATTTACTTTTATGGCTTGTTTATACTGTTCAGCCATGTAGCTCCTCGAAAACCGGAGTCCAAAACAAAGAGTTTCTTGGTGGGGCAGAGACAATAAATGGACATTACCAAAAATGTGAACAAACAAACTACCCTGGAAGCTTTGAACATGGCTACCATGGAGCCTCAATAGTTGCAGGTTATGTAAGGGCCGCTTCACACTATGGCCATCCAAGTCGAGAGGCCGTGGGATTGAGAGTCCAAACTTTGTTGAGAGTCCAAAGAAATCTACTGAAAATAGGCATAAAATATAGTTTTCATTTTTTATGAAAAGAAATCGACGGCCTCTCGACCATAGTGACGGGTCTTGCAGAATGTAGGACCCAAACTTCCTCTCGAGAGGCCGTCACCTTGGTCAAAAAGTGTTGCCATGTAAGCATTTTGAAGGTCCATGGCCTTTGGACTTTGGCCTCTAGTGTGAAGGGTCGAGAGGCCGAAACCATGGTTTTTTGCAATTTGATTGGTGGAAATCGACGGCCTCTCGACCTTTGGCCATAGTGTGAAGCGGCCCTAAGTATCTAATTTACTAGGGCACAAGATAAAAATTGGAAAGAATTTGAAGAAACTAAAAATTTGAGATTGGGGGTTTTTCATGTGTACAAAATACCTTCATCAATCTTTTCAACGGTGATATTTTCTCAAAAATTGTGCGATTTCGTTGATCCTTTTTTCATACATTTGAAAGCTATGTAAGTCTTTTTTAATTTCAACAATGTTTATCATCAAAATTACCCCACACCAATGAGGAATTGAGCTTGTTACAAGAGTTAGTCAAGAAAAGAAGAGCTAAGTTCAACACCCCCGGTCCTTTAGGGGTTAACACCTATTACCATACCTAAAGGATGAAACCTATCAACCAACCTATACATGGTTTGCTAACTGGGTTGCTCATTTTGTTCCAAAATGAAGAAGTATGTAATGGTTCAATCATGAATCATTTTTTTCTGAATTCCCATCTGTTATATACAAGATTTGTATGCATATAACCTTTCAGAGTCCAAATTCATTTGTGGATGCAATTTTCACTACAAGTAGCAAAAGAGACATTCCTAATCTTTAGTATAGGGTTATGCTTCATCTTTAGTGCGTAAAGCCTGGCAAGGAAAACTTCTTCTTTGTAGGCGGGCACCTCACACTCGGGAGGTCCTTCAAATCGAGGTGCTCACAGTGCAAATTTGGTTTTGCACTGTGAGATTCCTCACAGTGCAAATTTGCACTGTGAACACGCGTATGATTTGCATTGTGAGCATGCGTATGTGCGTTGCCCTGGGCAGAAAGCAGAAATTTCCCTTGCCCGGCTTTACGCTGGGAGAGGCCCTCCTTGATCAGGCCTCACCTGATGGGAGGCACCTTTGTCGTCGCTTACGCTCCGCCCTCCCTCCTCCTTCGGGCCTCCCATCAGGTGACGCCCTCCAGCACGGGCCTCTCCCTTTATAAAACGCACTATTGCAGTTCGAGTGCCGGCAGGCACGAGCCCCAGAATAGTGTGTTATGCACTCAAGATGAAGAATAACCCGGCATTAACTCCTAAAGGTCAGACCTATGACCATGGAATCCTTCACAAAAGAATTGAATAAAAATCATCCACGTAGCAGTTGGAATTGAATGGTCAGATCCATTCATAAACCAGATTTTGGTCTGGGCGGCGTTTAGGGGTTAAGCGCGGGAGGAATTTCTGTTTAATCAGCAACTTTCTACAGCTCGAGATGGATTTCACAGCTGAACTTCTGCCCCGTAACGGTGCACTGCACCGTTACTTTCGCCCGGGTGCAGTAACAGGATATTATGCGCCCCAATCTCTACAGAGAAATTCAGCCAAGTGCTTGACGAGGATTATTTTTCTCATACTTAGGAAGATAGGTTCATGTTCCACCTTGTAGTGTACTGTACAGTACGATTCTGATGAAATTACTGTTATGCTTGGAAGGAATAACAGATTCATTGATTAAATGGATTTAGTCGCTGCCTAAAAAATACAGACATGTTGCAAGGTCTGGAGTTAGAAAAACTGGATACTGGTTGAGATTAAGTGTTGTATTGGCATACAAGCGATGATGATTGCACGGTGCACTGCACGTACATTCTGAAGGTGATGGAATGAGCAAGTTGTGCTAGGGAGGGCAATCTATATTCTGCAAGAGAGGCCAGGAAATGGCATCAAACGGGTCTCTATGACACAGCTGTTGTGATGGTGATGTGGAGAGATGTCCCATACCGTTTGGTGGCTCATGGGAGGACCCAGCCCTACAAGTAGCCCGGAGTGAGAGGCTCTTCTTACTTACCTGGGCGGGGTCAATCCATGATCCAGAAGGTGGATGGCCTAGGGGAGCCTGCCCCATTGCACTTCGGGCCGGGTGACTCTAGTATCTTCCTACGGGAGGCATACATGTCATAATTTGTGGCAGCGGGGGCTCGCGTTCGCGCGGCCCTCACCCATCTCAATTCCATGAAACTGGAACCGAAATAGAATATCCCCAAATATTTGCATTGTAAATCGTCCAAGTCACGAACCTCTTGCTTTGTAACATTTGATGTTGTTGCTTCGGACTGCAAGTGATAATAGCACCACGTACTCGCAAATGCCAAAACAGTGGAAATAAAAATGCTAACGTACCGGCAATGTTGATCCAGTGTCAGATAGTAAAAACCATTGGCAGATGTCGACAGACACCTATGAACTTGCTGTGGAGTTTCAAATGAACAGACTTGTCATTCACAGCAGCATCTAACAGACCCCAGAGTTCTTTTAAAAACCATGCTATAAGAATTTTCCCAACAAGCACACAGATACTCATTCACACCAGGTACAATTCTTTTGTTGAATAACATGACATCGTTTCTGGAGTACTGATGCCCCATTCATTCCTTTATATCTTCAGCTGCTCGATGTTTCAAGTCAACAGAAGTTTTTGACAATTCTCAGTGAGCAGGGAGCAGGCAACAAAGTACAGAAGTTCCCCATACTAACCGTTTCATAACATCAGTGTTCATTACTCGACAACAAATTCATCACCAGCTCCAACAACAGCCAACATCCCACCTTCCCACATTTGCAAGAAAGGTCAACCGACTAACAACACACACCAAACGTATTCTCATGTCTCAGATCCGTCCTTGGAGCACAAATGCTTGATTGATATTCATGAAAATGGGTTTTGATATACATCCGCTATTAAATCTAAGCCTCAGGAATCTCCACCTCACCGTCGTCGATCTCTGTTGTCAAGTCCTTGGGATCCTTGCCGTCTACCGTGCAACCTACAGACACGCAAGTCCCCAAAATCTCCTTCACGGTGCCCGCCATCTCCTTCGCCATCGACCGAGGCGCCATGATCTTCGCGATCTCGATCACGTCGTCCAGCGAGATGTTGCCGTTGTGCTTGATGTTCTTCACCTTCTTCCTGTCTCGCTCCGGCTCCTTCAGGGCCTTGATCACCAGGGCAGCAGCGCTCGGCACCACTGCTACCTTCGCCTGCGCCACATTCCACCCACATCACCATCATGTCAACATTTCACACACAAGGCGATAAACCCCCGCCTTAAACCCAAGCTTCAACGAAAGGAGAGCTCAAGCACCTCTGCCGTGTAAGACCGTTGTCTTAGAATCAAGACACTTAAATAGTCCTACAGCGAATGACGTACCTGACGATTTTGCACAGTGAGCTTCACTGTCACTCGCAGACCCTTCCAGTCCCTCGCCGTCTCCTTGGCAATGTCCTCACCCACCTTCTTGGGCGACAGACCTAGAGGACCGATCTTCGGTGCCAGGGACGAGGCGGCACCCACCTCTCCTCCTGCATCACGCCATTTCACCACAACATTAGCCTCAACCAGACACTGCCAAAGGGTACCAAACGCCGGAACACACCACCCACAAGTTTCTGCGCAACGTCTCTGGTCAAGCTCAAGGTTGATGTTGGACGGTCAGTAGAATGTGCGGATGCTCAGGGAATACAAACTGTAATAAATGCTCTCCCAGGAAACCCTAAAGGACTGCTGTCGCGCAGGTTATGTTTTCATCTTTGCGTCCACGACACACGTCGATAGTGAAAAAAAGAAAACAGAAGACATAGGGCATATTTCCCACTCAGTCACACCAAACATTGACGCTCAGGGAAAAAAAAACTGTATTCAATGCTCTTCCAGAGCCGCCCAGGACCTCTGTCACGCACAATTCAGTTCTCATCTTCCCGTCCATGTTACCCAAGAAGGCAAGGTAAGACTCCAATTCAGCGCGTTCGCAACTTTATGCCTTTACCACGACCTGGATAAGGCCCACCAGGCTCTCTGTTGGGGCACCAATAGAAACGCATCAAGAGAAGCATTTCCTACAACTCAGGTGCTTCTCACAGACACCATGTGCAATAGAAATATGATTGAAATATCCCTCTCCACATCTTGAAGCTTAGTATCCATTGAGGTTGAATTAGGGTTTTCCTCTCTTCCCTAGCAAGGCGCTGACGCCAGGAACAAAACTATCACTGGGAGCCCCTCCAGACGACATGGGAATCCAGAATCATGATATCAGATTTAAAAAGCTCACGGACCATAGGCATTGGATTCAGGGTTTCGCATCACCTGCACTGATTGACTCTAGTTCCCGCACATTCAAAAATCCTTCTACACAGAAGAGCTGACGCCAATAAATGTGCCATACCGACACAGCCATCATATTCACAAACCACACGTGCCCTGCCGATTGCTGCCAAAATCGTCGCTGGCGATGACACGACGTAAATCAAAAAGCCCGGAAATATCAAATAGACGAATTACCAAATCCTCTCAAAGACGTGGTAATCTTACCAACCCTCGAGAAGAACGGCTGGCGCAACACCCGCCAACAAAATTCGGAAATCGCTGGTCCCAACGCCAAGACCGCCTAACCCTAATTTCGGGATCCACGGATTCGTTCCAGGCCACAAAAGAAAGACGAGAAACGCAGCAGCGAAAGGAAGACGGAGGAGTACCTGTGACGCGCACATACACCTCGACGATCTGCGTGGGGTCCAATTTGGGAGGCATGGTCGCTGAGGAAGAGCTGCGACTACGAGCAGCGAGCTGGCCGGAAAGCAGCGCGGGAGAAAAAGAGTTTCTCCGACTCTCCCTTGCCCTCTTTACAGTTTAGGGTTTCTCGTCGTGAAACCCGTCATAAGACCCATCATGATACCTGTCATAGGACCCATCATGATACCCGTCTTGAAATCCGTCTTAATACCGATCAAATACCCGTCGAGAAACCCTAAAATACCCAGGATTCCACTATGGGACTACATGGACAGGCCATTCTACTGTGATTGCCTGCATATGATCTCCTTCCCTTGTGCTAGCCATCCTTTCCTTTTATATCACCTTCGTCACCAGAGTTCGTTAATTCACTGTTGCAAGCTCAAGCAGATTTCAACTGAACCCTTTCGTGACGTCGAAAGCACTGCCATCGCTGCTTTTTTTTCTCTCCAGTATTCGTGGGCCGTTATTCCGGATGCCAAATCTTGTCCTAATCTCATCACTACGTTTGCTTCTTCTAATCTCACGGTGCGCTCTGATGTGTCTTCAGAATCGGTGGTCAGAATTCGATGTGAGCTTGCAAGCCGTCAAATGAGGAAGGTAGACCTAGGTATCCGCAACACCTACTGTGGCGGTCATTCATTTTAAAATTTCAAATGCAATCTTTGTTGCCATTATTAGCGCAAAATTCACCTGCACCTTGCCGATAGCAATCTTTTGAAATTGGTTTTTGAAGGATTTTTATAGCAATTGGCGCCTGTGATTCTACGCTTGTCAACACCGAACCTAGTCCCGGTTTGTCCTCGAAGATCAATTTTAATGTATGTTAGGGTACCTATGTCTGATATAAATTATTAAGTTCCCTCACTTTTGCGGACACTCGTGCTCCTCTCCTTCGCTGGCGTTTGTTTGACATCGGATCTATACGGAGACGAGCAGTGCTAGGTAACTTTTGCGCTACATTGATCCTATTGCTTGCTACCAGCTAGACACTGTCGGTGAGATTGATAGGCATTGGATGTTGCGGTATTTTTTTTTATTGCAAACGGGGGTTCGGTTGAAAAGGGAAACGTCATTGAGATAAGAAGCATACGTAATACGTTCCAGTTTATTTGTCGCACCGTGTGTTAAACTGTATGTGTTCTTTCTAACAGTCATGTTTGCGGCTTGCAGCAGGAACGACATCATGCAACCTGGGAGGCCATTTCTTAGGTCATTACAATCATCGTTCCTGAAACACGTTCAGGGGAAAGTACACTGCGAGAATGGAACGATTAGGGTGAGACTACGAAGCCAAAGATGCACGAGGCCAGAGAGAGTGGATTCAGATCCAAGGGAATCCTCGCTGGAAAGGAGCGACATAGTCAATCGCGTCCTGGCTGCCGTGAAAGGATGTTCCATGGTGGATTCTGCCAAGGTGACCGAGCCTGTTTCCTTATCTTTCATTGTTCTGGATCTAAATCAACATAATACGTCCCGTCTTGAATCTGGTTCCAGAAAATGAATCCATTTTATTTTTCCGGTTTGCAGTTCTCTCAAAATCGCGTAGCTCATATATATCGACGGCAACATAAACCTACAATGGTGGAATCCTCTCGTCGATTTTTGTACTTGATTTCACATCGGGCAGGAATGACTCCGTGAATTGACATCCCATGTTTAATTGACACAGGTGACAGAGGATGCCAATTTTGAAGAGGAACTTAAGCTTCAGAGAGGGGATGTGGTGGTACTCGTGTTAGCTGTGCTGAAGAAGTATGGCCTGAGTTTATCTTATGTAGAGGCGAGAAGAATGACAACGTGCGCTGAATTGATCGACTACATCGAATCACAGGTTTGCCAGGATGATAGTTCCGGCAACGAAGACCATTTTTGATACCGAACTCCGTAGCCTGTACAAACTGCTCAAAATCCAGAAGATTGCACACCAGTGAATAAACTAGGTTGTGATAGCTTGTCATCATAATGACCGAGATCCAGATTCTAGAGTCGTGCCACCAAGTTCTGTTTTGTGTCTCTTCGCATCCTGCCTGATCGTGTAGTATGCAGAGTTGTGGATAAGTAAAGAGTCCTGAGACGAGAAAAGCGTAGTTACTTACTACAATTCGTGAAGCCTATTACAAATTTGCGAAAGGAGCCCATACTAATCCATTCTACTGCGAAGGAGGTTCAATCCCGAGTGGTGCGATGAAGGCCCTGAAGGAAGGAGCCGGAGCGAGACAGGAAGAGGTGATAAACAAACCCATTTCTGATGAATATCAATCATCATGTGATTTTTAGAGGACACATCTGAGACATGAGAGTACGTTCGATGCGTGCATTGGGCGGTGGTGTTGTCACTGTTCATCATCCATGTTTTGGGGAGTGAGAAATTCATTCTTGGGTAGTAGGAGCTGATGGCTGGAGACGTGAAATGAACACAGATGGCGAGAAACGAGAGATCATTGGAACTTCATTACACAGCACCCTGCTAGTCTCCTCGAAAAAACTTCGTGAGCGGCAGTGGACTAGAGTTTTGAATGGATCTGTAACGGATTGTACCTCTTCATGTATCTTTTCAATACATGGTTCCCATTGTTTTCAGATACATGGGGCATCAGTACTCCAGAAACGAATTCATGTTATTTGACAGAGAATTGTATTTGGTGAATCCAAGTATCTGTTTGCTTGTTGGGGAAAACTCCTATACTCTGGGGTCTGTTCGATGCTGGTGAAAGTTCATAGGTGTCTGTGTCGACATCATATTCGTCTTTATAATCTGACACTGGATCAACATTACCGGTATGTTAAGCAATTTTTATTTCCGTTGCTTTAGCATTTGCGAGTATGTGGTGCTCTGCAATGGCATTATCACTTGCAGTCCGAAGCAACATTATCATTCTGAATTAGTAGCCAGCTCCATCTTAATTAAGTGAACACCTTGTAACATCTATTTGGTGACCTCTAAGGTCAAATATGGCATCCCAATCTGATATGTTGTCCGACCAAGTACTTCATTGCGGAATTGCTCTACTAGAACTTGGAGCCAAGGCAAAAGAGCTTACGACCCGAAGTTAATCCACTTTGCAATTCACGCCACGAAGTAGCTCATTTCCTCAACAGCGTTTGAGGAGATTTTACTTTGATTCCACTTTCATGTGATTGAGTTGGGTGAGGGCCGCGCGAACGCGAGCCCCCGCTGCCACAAATTATGACGTGTATGCCTCCCGTAGGAAGATACTAGAGTTACCCGGCCCGAAGTGCAATGGGGCAGGCTCCCCTAGGCCATCCACCTTCTGGATCATGGATAGACCCCGCCCAGGTAAGTGATTCGAGCGTCTCACTCCGGGCTAGTTGTAGGGCTGGGTCCTCCCATGAGCCACCAAACGGTATGGGACATCTCTCCATATCACAATAACAACAGCCATCGCTAATTGTCCCAGTGGATCTCACTGCACAACTCAAACACACCAAAGAGATGATCACGAGCAACCATCACTGTATGGGATGCAGGCATCCCAACACCCGTCTACAAAGCGACCATCAGAGACAAAATGGCATTAATAGTGGAGACTCGTTTGATGGCATTTCCTGGCAGAATATATTGCCCTCCCTCGCACAACTTGCTCATTCCATCACCTTCAGAATATGCAGTGCACCGTGCAATGCCATCATAGCTTGCATGCCAATACAGCATTCAATCTCAACTAGTATCCAGTTTTTCTAACTCCAGACCTTGCAACAATGAGGCAGCGACCTCATCAATTTATCAATGCAATCTGTTCTTCCCTCCAAGCAAGTAATTCCATCAGTACAATAATCAATTATAGTTGCAGGGACTCTAATATGCAGTTGTAGTGCAGATATAGTGTGGATATGTATATCTTAGAGATGTGGATGTGTGTATCTTAGAGATGTGGATGTGTATCTTAGCTTGTGTTCATCTAGTATAACTGTATAAGACGCATTTATCAAAATAAAGTTTAGTAATTTCTACACTAGAGTCCCTAATTTCAATCACACAAATGTCATGGATATTGAGCACATGAATGTGTCCAATTTTCTGTACACAAAAAACAAAAAATTCATGTGTGAATTATGGTGATTTTCATGTGAAAATCCCTCTTTTTGAAGTTCCCAAGAAGTACTTTCATGACATGAAAGTTGGAAGTAGAAAATAAATTTTCATGACGGAAATAACTTAAAACCATCTCATATTTCATAACATCAATGAAAAATGCATTTTTCATATGTTGGATCCTAGCTGTGCAGCATCCCAATGCAGAAAGTGATTTTGAAATCAATAGGAACCATCTACTCAAGAGATACATGAAGAGATACCTCCGGTTAAAATCTACTCCGCTGCCGCTCACTAGGATTTTACGAGGAGACTAGCAGGGTGCTGTGTAATGAAGTTCCAATGATCTCTCGTTTCTCGCCATCTGTGTTCATTTCACGTCTCCAGCCATCAGCTCCTAACCATGTACGAATTTCTCACTCCCCCAAACATGGATGATGAGCAGTGACAACACCACCGCCCAATACACGCACCGTAGAACATATTCTCATGTCTCAGATGTGTCCTCTAAAAATCACATGATGATTGATATTCATCAGAAATGGGCTTGTTTATCACCTCTTCCTGTCTCGCTCCGGCTCCTTCCTTCAGGGCCTTCATCACCATGGCAGCACAACTCGAGATCCAACCTCCTTCGCAGTAGAATGGAATAGTATGACCTCCTTTCGCAAATCTGTAATACTCTTCACTAACTATAGGGATTGTAGTAAGTAACTACGCTTTTCTTGTCTCTGGAGTCTTGTAGGTAGGGCAACACAGAGTGACATATCCAGATCTCTGCATACTACACGATCAGGCAGAATGCGAAGAGACATAAAACCAAACTTGGTGGCACGACTCTAGAATCTGGATCTCGGTCATTAGGATGCCAAGTGCCAATCACAGCCTAGTTTATTCACTGGTGTGCAACCTTCTGGATTTTGAGCAGTTTGTACAGGCTACGAGTTCGGTTTCAAAAATGGTCTTCGTTGCTGGAACTATCATCCTGGCAAACCTGTGATTCGATGTAGTCGATCAATTCAGCGCACGTTGTCATTCTTCTCGCCTCTACATACGATAAACTCAGACCATACTTCTTCAGCACAGCTAACACAAGTAACACCACATCCCCTCTCTGAAGCTTAAGTTCCTCTTCAAAATTGGCATCCTCTGTAACCTGTTTCATTTAAACATGGGATGTCAGTTCACAGAGTCATTCCTGCATGAACGTGAAATCAAGTACTGAAAACGAAGAGAGGATTCTTGAACCATTGTAGGATTTTGTTGCCATTGATATGAGCTATGCGATTTGGAGGGAACTACTAAGTAGTAAAGTAGAACAGCTTCATTTGCTGACAACCTAAAGCGCACATGCAGGGATATACAACCAGAATCAAGACGAGTCGCACTAAGTTGATTTAGATCCCGAACAATGAAAGAATGCGCACGATCATGGAAGATAAGGAAACAGGCAGGGTCACCTTGGCAGAATCCACCATGGAACATGCTTTCACGGCAGCCAGGACGCGATTAACTATGTCGCTCCTTTCCAGCGAGGATTCCCTTGGATCTGAATCCACTCTCTCTGGCCTCGTGCATCTTTGCCTTCGTCGTGTCACCCTAATCGTTCCATCCTCGCAGTATACTTTCCCCTGAACGTGTTTCAGGAATGATAACTGCAAGGACCTAAGAAATGGCCTCCCAGGTTGCATGATGTCGTTCCTGCTGCAAGCCACAAACATGACTGTTAGAACACATACCGTTCCAACACAAGAAATTCACTGCACGACAAATGAATTGGAACGTATCACGAATGCTTCTTTATCTCAATGACGTTTCCCCTTTGCAATTAAAAACACCGCAACATCCAATGCCAATCAATCTCACCGACACTGTCTAGCTGGAAGCGAGCAATAGGATCAATGCAGCGCAAAAGTTAGCAAGCACTGCTCGTCTCCGCACAGATCCGATGTCAAACAAACGCTAGCGAAGCATAGGAGCACGAGTGTTCGCAAAAAGTGAGGGAGCCTAATTATTTGTATTAGACATAGGTACCGTAACATACATTAAAATTGTTCTACGAGGACAAACCGGGACTAGTTCGCCGTTGACAAGCGTAAAGAGAGGCGCCAATTGCCATGAAAATCCTTCAAAACCAATTTCAAAAGATTGCGATCGGCAAGGTGAAGTTTGCGCTAATAATGGCAAAGAGCCGAAACGAGCAATAGCGTTTGAGGATTTAAAAAATTATTGAGCGCCAGACTAGCTCTGCCGATACCTAGGTCTACCTTCCTCATTTGGCTTACATTGAATTGATCCTGACGCCTTGACTCCTGACCACTGATTCTGAAGACACAATCACTGCGCACCGTGAGATTAGTAGAAGCAAACGTAGTAACAAAATTAAGACAAGAGATTTGGCACCCGGAATAACGGCGCAGGAATACTGGTGAGGGAAGAAATGCAGCGATGGCAGAGCTTTGACGTCACGAAAGGGTTGAAATCTGCGACAGTGAATTAACGAACTCCGGTGATATAAAAGGAAAGCATGATTTGCAGAAGCGAAGAAGATCACATGGCGGGGTCGTCATCTTGTTATTTTAGAACGGACAGACTCAGGTAGGACTTGAATGCGGCCGGGGTTTTCTTTGGCGCTCACGTTGGGCTGAAAATGTCAAACGTTTATTTGTGTTAAGAAAATAAACATAAAGTTAAAATGTCAAAAAATATAATTAAAAAGTCAAATTCTCCCCCCACAACTTCATTTCCCATTAACCCTTTAGTGCCCAGGGTGGTTTTGGAGAAACCACAGTTTTTTGGGTGATGTTTTTTAAAAACTTTCTTTGTTGAAAGTAGGGATACTATTAATAGTATTCAACCGTATAAATGTAAGCGCAGCTTAATGAAACAAGTGTCGGTTAAATATTGGTAAGATCCAACCGTTGGATTGGAAGATTATAGTATGTCTTTGAACCGTATAATGCACATTCAAAAATGATATGTTGGGGGGTGTGACACTTCAAGGTTAAATAGAATTTGGGTTAAATTTTCAAAAACGAAAGTGAAGATGTTCAGCAATGATCTTATGCCAACACCTCTCCATTGCAATCTTTCATGTCAAGAACGGACTCATACATAATTATTGTGGATTTTATAAGTGAGAGTGACTTATCCATGTACTGTTTAGGACAAAATTTATAAGTTAAAATATGAAATGAGTTTGTACATTGATCAAGATTGAACTACATACACTAATGGAACATGAACAAGAGAACACAATCCAAAAAATAATATAAGAAATCAAACTTCCAAACACAAGAAATACCACATAGTACATGTGTTGTATTAAGTATTTGTTGTATTTTGAGGTATTTGCAGTATTTTCACGTTTTGTACATAGGTATTTTGATAGCTAAGAAAGTCAGATTCCAAAATTTCTTTTTGCATCATCTGTAGAATCAAAATTTACACATCTGAACTTCAGACATCAAACTGAGATGGTTCACAGATTTTGCAGCATTTCATTTTCTAGGTGATCTAGTGACCACTTAGTGGTTACCTGGGCACTAAAGGGTTAATTAGTTGGATGGAACAAGAGTTTCACAAAAAAATCAAAAATTAAATGCGATTGATTGAGTAGCATGCGCAAATTTGGTCCTGGTGGCTAAGAGCATCTCGACCCTGTCGTGTGCACAAGGACGTGCCAAATAGTGTATGAAGGTCTCAAAATAAAATTTGCAGCCTTACAAATGGGGCGACCCCCATCCACACGCTGGCCCTGCTCTCTTGAAATTCACATCGGCTTGAAACTCGCGGTGACTGCTCCAAGTCCCCAATGATGACTGCAAAAAAAAAGGTGTTCAATGACTGAGCGCCGAGATACCCAATGACGTAGCATATGTTGATGGATCCTCAAGTACTGGATCATAAGCGGTCCCAATTAGTCTGGAATGCAAGCGCAGATAGATAGATAGAAACTCCGGTCTTCTTTCGAGGCCGGCGTGAATAAAGTGTCCGTTCGTAATGTCAATGACTCAATGCCCACCGGACAAAGAGTCATTGGGACAAAACTACTCTTCCCTGCAATGTAAGCGCACAACATGAAGCGGAAGACCTCTACGTTGTCGAGTCTTGGGCTGCAGATGGCAAGGTCTGGCTCAAGCGACCATGTTTTAAGGCTTGGGTGGACATCGAATGTCAGTTCGGCTGCGTTAAAGGCCATTGTGAATTGCTTCATCGCGGCAAGGTGGAGATGCTTTAATCCCTAAGTGACTGATCGACCATTTTGTGATCGCAGCCCAAACAGCAGTGATTGCCCATGGGCAGGAAATGACATTTTTCAAGTTCTGATTTTTTGTTTAAATTGGGGGTCGAGATCATGTTCTAGTGCATTTTGATACATTTCATTTGCAACATTGAGGTTTTCTAAGGATTTTTTCAAAGACAAAGACTTCAATATTGTCCTAGTGTTATAAAACTTACTATTTCGGGAAACTAATGATGTTCACTCATTTGAAAAAAATTCCTTTTAAAATTTTAGAATAGAATGTTTAGTTTTAACCAATCATATCAAATTTCAAATTCTAGAAATAAAATTTGTAATTTTGGTGAATTTTAAATGGTAAATGCTCTTAAATTCATTAAATCAGTATCTAAAACTATTTTTGGAACTTTGACTGTACGGATAATTACTAAACATCATGCTTCTCATTTTCTCTTTTGGACCAAACTTCATCAAAGTTACAGAAGTAACATTTTATAACACATCTAGGTTTTGCCCTTACCCCCTCTGTCATTTAGGGGTTAAGTTGGTAGCACTTCCTTCAACAAACTCTTCATTCACATTGGCCCTTGGATCAGAGTTACTCTCTCCCTCTGGAATTGGTTCTCACTACCTCTCATTACTTTTTAGTGTATAAATTATTTTTATATGCATTCAATTCTAGTTAACCTCTAAGCACATTTGCAACCCGGAGCGGGTCGATAGATGTATAGCCTAGGGCATAACGTTGCTCATATATCCGTTAGCATCCAAATGATTTTTTGGAGATACTTCATCAAATCATTGTCCCATCTAACAGTTGGATTTGGTAATATTAGAGTACATACTTCTCTAATATTACAAATTTAGATGTATGTGAAATTTTGACCAAGCCAAAATTGCATTGACTTTAATTCAAGAGCGGCCTTACAAAAATGAGGACATAGATTCAAAGAACACAAAAATTTCAAAAACCACCATGTTGAGAGTATCTTGTTTGAAATCCATTCCAAAAAAATATACTCAAAAAATGTTAATATTGTGTTTGTAATCAAATTTAGAAGAATTTTTATAATAAAATATTGGTAATAGCATGTGTGAATCTAACCAAATAGATGGAATTCAACACTAGAAGAGGCCCGTGTTTTTTATGGCAAATTAATTTGGACATCCAGTTGTTTTTGTGTTAACAATAACATCAAACATAACATCAAGATATTATTGTTAACCTAAAAAGAGTTGGGGATTCAAAAAATCCATCAGAAAAAACACGGGTTTCTTCTAGTATAAAATTCAAAATCTACAACTTTCATTTATAAACCAATTCTAAAATATTCATTCAAATAGTACTTTATAATAGTTTTTCTCAAATCGTCACTTCCAATGACACACTACGACCTTTAGGGGTTGACTAAAGAATTTTCTATTACATGCATCTCTTTAAACACATATAATGTGAATACAAGAAGTGAGGTGGAATTAACTTGTAGACTTTTTCCTTTGTCTTTGGAAGGTATATACAAGAAGTATCATTTATTTATTTCACTTGCTTGAGGCTTCAAGGCAAAGTGGTAATAGATGAGATGCATGCAGACATGTACTATTTGTTTTATAATAAAGTGGACCAAATACCACATTAATTAATTAATACATCAAACATTTTATGTTGAGGGATGCCTTTTAATATAGAACATAATGTCCTCATTCAACCATATTTCATAGCTTCGTCAATAAATAATCAAAATGACAACTATTATTTGGTAAACATCCTAAGGATGTCCCACCAATCTAAGGGCCGCTTTACATATGAAGTCAAACCCGTATTTTCTTGGACTCATTGCAACCAAATTTCACCCGTATTAGCCTTAAGCCCAACCTTGAGTGTTTGATATAATAAGATTATAACAGAGCCCATTTCTTCCATGTCTAAGGGCATTAGATCAAAGAGATTGAAGAGAATGAAAGAAAACAAAGACTAAAAAGAGTCGTTCAGATTTGCAAAAATCCAATGGTATTGGTTGTTGAAAAAATTTTAAAAATAAATAAAATAAAATTATTGAAAATTGAAAACACGCCAAAGCCCTTGAATCGGTCTTCCATTTTTGGTAGACCCATTTCTTCGAGTTGGGTTGTTGTTAAATCTTGTTGTTATTAATTTCAAAATTAGTTTCAAAATTTTGGATTCAAATCTTGGTGTACGAGGGTTGGGCTTGATTTCAAAATTTGGACCAATGAGATGTGAGGATTTTAGGCCACTTACACATCAAAACGGGCTCGACTCCATATGTAAAGTGACCCTAATCCTCAAACCCTAATTCATCATTTCATCATGAAACAAATTTGGTGAGACATCTTTGGTGATTGAAGTTAAGAACAAGAAGAAAAAAATAAAGATTTAGAAAAAAGAGAACCAAAGTGTTTGTAAATGTGAAAATTCTTATTCATTAACCCCTAAACGTCCTCACCCTCTCCAGATTTGGTTTGTTCTTTTTTTTTTTGCAAAGATGCATTATAAAATGCAACCCAAAGGAATATTTTGAACTTGATGTATGAATAAAAGTTGTACATTAAAAAATTTAGATTCTATCCATATGGTTAGAACTGCAATTGCTATCACCAATACTTCTATAAAATTTAAAATTCAAAATTCAAAATTCTTTTGTAATTTGATTACGAATAAGATATTGAGAATTTATACATGAAAGTTGTTGTGGTGCATTGAATATATCAGACTCTAAGTGTAGTGATTTTTGGAGATTTTTTGATTGCTTAATGTTATGAGTTGATTTTTTCAAAAGCACTTTTATACTGGAATCTTTAAAATTTTGTTGGAACAATGTGACATGAAAGGAGGCATAAAATTTTCACAAATCATCCCCTTTCTAATCAAATCACACATGCATGACGCTAACTTCCCATAAAAGTTTCAGTAAAAAATCCACAGTGCAAAAAGTGCATGATGGATGAGAAAACGGAGTTCAAATCTGTACACCATGCAAAATATGCATGGTTGGGCAGTTAGGGGTTAAACTTTGTAATTAGTGTGTTCAGCACTTAATGAACTGAGTCAGGGACAAGTTCGTGATCATAGTTGATATTTGGATGTCCTTTTTCAAATGGAGGTTTTGTTTATTTTCATAGTTGTCATGCTTCAACCTGTAAGAAATGTTGGTATCATTCAATCACACCAAAATCAAGTCAATTAAAGCTCAGGATCCAAAATATAATGTTTTAAAAATGTAGTGGAAAAAGATATAGCTATTTTATAGTGTCTAATCACTAATTAAAAAATCTCATTACGGATAATATGGATCTATATTGTGTTTAATGTATTTTGGATAAAGATAAAATATTGAAAGCATTTCTAATGGACACAAAAAGCACTCAATAACGTTATCTTGCAACGTGACTTTAGAAATCTTTGCTGCAATGGTGCCAATATCATCCTCAACACTTTGCTGGTCCCTTCATACGTCCTCCTCACACCAAATTTCTACTCTTTGTTGAACTTAGCAAGTTCTTCAACAGACCTTGGTCAAAAACAACTATGAACGCACATTTCGTTAAAAATGGACTACCATACTGGAAAAGTGACGGGGAGTGTTGCCCTTCTCTATAGAAATAGGTCCCTAATTTTTCTACAGTGCTTTTATCCATGAACCTATCTTTATTGAGAAGGGCAACATTCTCCATCACTTTTCTAGTCTGGTAGTCCAATTTTAACGAAATGTGCGTTTATGAAATTCAACAATTGTAATGAACTAGTGGAGCAAAATGTGTGATAGCTATGGTATATGACTTTACAAAGGCGCGGTGTCAATTGAAATTTCTTGTGTCTCTTGTTGTATTGTACAATTGTTGAGTTGCCCCAATGCCACTAAGGACCATGGTTTGCAATTCACCCAATGAAATGGCCCATAATGGCTTGTTTGTTGGGTCGTTATGTTGTGCAACTATAATTGAAGATGCTCTTGGTCTTTACCCACATAAGCACTTGGATGAAAAATTCTTTAATGTATTTCGTTTTGCAACGTGATGTTACCACGACGTTGCACGCTCCTTGCCAGCTGGGAAGTGGAGGAGAATCTGTGGAAACTCAGTTTTTCATCCTTGTGCTTAATGTCGGGTTTCGCAACATGTCACTTACCTAATGCAATATTCCAGTGCTTGTGTCTATGGCACTCAGGCAACAATATCCAACTAAGTCTTCGTCAATTGAGGACTTAGAACATGCCCAACAACACCCATTCTTCACTAACTATACCTATTTCTCATACACCATCTTGGATGCGAACTTGTTACACAATGAGCAACTACTAGGCATGCTCTTAGTTTTGTAGGATTTTAGAATGGGCAGCAAGGCCAGAGTAACTTAAGTATGCCATTCACTTTTGTCTTCTCAAATGCACTAAAATATACATGTTGGTAAACCATGTGGACCTATATTTGTACAACGAAGTGGGCCATGGTGAACATGAACATTGAATATCATAGGTTGGTGGCACCTATGGCATCTCCATGCCCAATGATTAACTCCTACGTGACCAAATGACCATTTTATCTTAGATGCCCTTATTTTATAGGATGCATAGGATGAAAAAATTATTTTGTATAAACAATGAAAATATGTTCATATAGGTTATCAAGTCTACTTTCCAATCCAAGTTGAATCATGTCAATGTGAGTTAACCCTAAGCTCCCAAGAGACCATTTTTTGGTTGTTACCTATTTTTAATAGGCTACTTTGGGAAAAAAAGTAATTCAAAAGATTTTAAAAATATATTAAAAGATACTCCAACAAGTCTATTTTTCAAGGCAATTTGAATTTTGTCAATATGAGTTAAACTCCAATTCAAAGTTGACCACGTCAACATTGCCTTAGTGTTATAAAGTTTGCTATTGGGAGAAACTAATCATATGCCATTCCCTTCATCATTTCTTTTGCTTTACCAAAGTTCACAACAGATAAACCTATTTTAACTAATCTTGCTCAATTGTAAACTCCAAAAGCAAAAATTATAATTTATACAATTCTTCAAAGGTTAATGCTTTTTAATTCATTTAAAAACTATCCAAAAATTGTTTTTTTGGAAGTTTGACCATATCAATAATCTGTTGAGATGACGCCCTATATTTTGTCCATCGAACCAAAATTAATAAAACATATAGAAGGCACATATTATAACACATCTATGTTTTGTTCAATACCTCTCGGGCCTTTAGGGGTTAACCTCTAAGTGACTGAATGACCATTTTATAGTCACTGCCCTTCTATTACTAGTTGCTGAGGATGAAAAAAATACTTTAAAAAGATTAAAAATTTACAAATAGGAAATCAAGTCTACTCTCTAATCTAATTTGAATCATGTCAATGTGAGATAAACTCTACCAAGGAGAAATTTTCAAAGACAAAGACCTCAATATTTTCCTAGTGTTATCAAATTTATTATTTGGGGAAACTAATGATGATCTGTCCTTTGAAATTTAAAATAAAATAAAAATAGAATAGAAGGTCTATTTTTAATCAATTATACCAAATTTCAAATTCTAAAAATAAATTATTTAATTTTGGTGAATATTAAATGGTATATGCTTCTAAATTCATAAATGAGTATCTAAAACATTTTTTGAAATTTTGACCGTATGAATAATTACTAAACATCATGCTTCTCATTCTTTCTTTCGGACCAAACTTCATTGAAATTGCAAAAGTGACATTTTATAACACCTTGTAAATAATAGAGAAATTCGCAAAGTAATTGGGTGAGCAATCCTGCTTTGGATACCCCATCCAAACTTGTGGAGAGAAACAAAAAGTATTGAAGATTCCTCATATTTCCTCAAATAGCCTGGAAATAGTGAGCTTAGTTGAGTGGGCTAGTACATGAATAGTGAGCTTGGACCTTCACACGCTTGGAATAGCAAGCTTCAGGCAATTCCCATGCGGTCTACATAGTGTCAGTGCTATCTCCATATGAAACTCACTCACCTAACTTCAGTTTCCGAAAATAAATCTCATACGACATTTGTTTTTAGTTCAAAACACAGTTTCTCTTTTTGGAATTTGCCGGGTCTTTACTGCTGACACAGGCTTGGAAACCAGAGTTTCTGCTACTTTACGAATTTCTCTAATGCCATTCTATAGATCTAGTGAATTCAAAAAACTATACATAAAATAGATGTTAATACTTGTAAAATACAAACATATGAAAAGCATTATAGAAACATGAGTTGCCAAGTTTGTGATGTAAAATTATTTATCTAGACTATGCGAAGCCTACATCTACATATATGTCATCAAAAGTTCTCCATTTGATAGTTTTATACATCCGTTGTTTAGAGCACCGTAGTCTACGTTCTATGTTATTCTCAAAATCCACATCAAACTTTTATGTACACTAACTAAGAAAATAGTAAACCCACTTACACTAATGTTGTGCACTAAGATTGCAGTTTAGCAATGCAAGCATATGAGGTCAGTATAAACTATGTCTAATTCAATGCACTTGGTCTGTACATTATGAGACCATATGCAACAGCCTATTGTCTTGTATTATGGAAGAGGAAATGCAAAGTTGTACAACCACAACTAAGTTTGAAATTGCCAAAGTAATGCCTCATCCAAAGTGATTCCAAGTCCAAGCTCAATGTGGAGAACATATGAAAGAACAAAGCAAACTAGGGCTACATTGTGCTTTGCAATACCAATGACGATTGATATCATATGATACATTAAAATATATATACTAGCACAAAGTTCAATCACTTGACTTGCATCAATAGACATGAAAGTCTGAATTTCTCTATTAAAGGAGCATCGCTGGGATAAGTTCACACACGTAGATTGCTCATCACCCAGCACCCACCCTAATCATCATTCCACAAAATATAACTGCAGAAGTCCAGATTCTCGACCTAAACTAGGCTCAATACTCATGAGGATGACATTTAACATTTACACATGACAAACTGATGAAGTAAGAGTTTGCGCACATTCTACACCTTCAAAAGCAAAACTTCTCACAACAACGATTCAGGAGACAAAAATCTCTTGGGTAATATCCAGATCATAAATATTTTTGAGTACGTAGAAGATTCTCTCTTAAGAGAAGTTGACTACTAAAGTGTGTATGTACAAAACTGGTAGTCATTACACGGTATTACCTAATTACCTTGCAGTAAACCATAGTAGTGAGACTTGCTTCGAGTTGCAATCTCAACTTGGCCATGCGATACTTGTATTGCGTGCCCAATACAGTTCTGTTTAGATAACATGTCGAAATGTGTGATGATATCTCAAAAGTCAGGTTAGGAGCAATACAACCACCAACCAAAATATTACCTTTGCAAATGATTACAACTGTCAAACAAATTACTAATTTTTCTCTTCTACAACAAAATATCAAGTGAATTGGAAATAGAACGTAACTAAACTACCTAGAGACCGGAAAGAAAATGGATCATGGGGATTGACCATTCAATGAAGAACTCAATTCTACTATGCATATATATATGACGGCAAACAACACTCTAAACGTGATTGCACATGCATAACCCCACTGTGCTAAATGAAACAAACAAATACTATCTTATAGTACATTTCTAGAGGACTTCAAAGAACCTAAGTTCATCCTCTAACTCTAAGCAATTTGTGTGCTATGAGCATTCGAAGATCTATCACTCTTCACTTGGTGTTTATCATTTTTTGGTGATTGTGGATAGAATAGGAAATCTCAAGTCTTGAGTTTGGCATCAAATTGAAGCTCTTGTGGTTCTTTTTGAAAGGAAACCACACCCAACTTCTAATTTTCAAAATTGTGCCATAAAACCGGAAGCCCTAACACCACAAATGAAAAAATCTCTTGATGTGACTATAAATGATTCTTGGCCTAAACCCAAACATCAATGTTGTGTCTAGAGTATCACGTCAAACAGATTCCCTTCTTTGAATCTAGTACATTGTTCTTGTACAACTGACACTTTAATTTTACAAGTAAACACTTTGAACTTTCAAGTAACTTTAGAACCAGCAGCAATACTACTATTGCACCTAATCCTAGGCAGACTTCACAAAGTCAATACATATATCTACAATACTCATTTTAAATCATTATGTTGGCAACGGAGATGTCAGCAACTCCAGGGACTTTCTCAAGTATGAGATGGCCGTAGGAATATCATCAAAAGACAAAGCACTAATTGCAAACCTGGATGCTTTGAGTGCTTCTACGACTTGCTTTAGTGAAGGCTTGAAGTCACTGTCGTAGTTCCCAATCAATTGGTAATCATTTGTTGAAGGATTCTCAGGTCCAATTGGAGCACTGCTTCCATGAGCCGGTGCTGGTGGTGGTTTAGAATGTCTGGAAGCTCCATGAAGACCGGGATATTGTGGAGCAGCTACTAGCTGATACCCGCATGGAAAGATGGAGGGGTAATTGGACGCTCCATCGTTGAATGGCAAACTAGGCTACTATCACAAACCAATCACAAACCATGTCAACATACACTTGCATCTACTAACAAAGCAACCCAAGTTCTACAAAATCAGCACAAGACAACAAGCTAAATATTACCTTCAAGGTTTTCCTATTTACAGTCGACGTCCCAATTCAGCCTTCTGCAGCAGCATTTTCTAAATCCAAAATATGGTCAAAAAGACTTCCTCTAATGTCGCTGGGCCTCATTGCAGGTCACAGATCCTGAGCTCGATCTTTCTATCTTCCAACAACTTGAAAAAGCCCTGCGTAACAAAGGTCTTGTGATCATCAGGTATAGTTTATCACTCATGTGCTTATCACCTTCTAATATGATGCGTTCAACTAGTGGCGCTCTAGTGAAGGAGCAGACCCACATACTGTTTGTTTAGCATCGGAAGAAGCAACTTGAGAAAGAAAAAGACCTAGATATTCAATGCCCCACCTTATATAGTCAATTCCATTAGGATTTAGGGAAATTCAAATTACCTAGAGACACGACTTAGAGTTTCCTAAAATGGCAAGGACTGTACCCGGGGAGTGCACTTAAAGTGAAGATTAGAAATATACGTGAGTGCGTTTTAATAGCATACCCCCTACAATACTTGGCCTTAAAATAGTTTTTAAATTAAGATTTTTTAGGGGCTAAATCATTACGTATATATCTATCATTTGGTATAAATTTCAGGACCAAATGTTTCTAAAATCCTATAAAAGAAATGATAGAAGTTTGCACTAAAATGTGTTGTTTTTTGCTTCAAAAATAAATTTAAAAATATGTACAAGTGATTATTTTTTGAAATTTATACAACAAGAACTTTAGATTGTGTTTAACAACTGCATATTTTTTTTACAAATTTTAGGTGATTTTTTAGTATGTACATAGGGGGGTCAAAAGTACGCACTCACATGATTCCTAGTCTTAACTTTAAGTGCACTCCCCGGGGGACTGTATAAAAGACGTGCTACAGGGCCCTTATTTCTTAGATTGCAAGGTGATTCCAGTTTCTTCTCCTCGAAGTCTGGTAGGAGTCGAACCGGACCAGTTTAACTCACCAGCTAAATTGGTGTCTATCTAGCTAGTCTTTGTTTTCTTGGCCATCCTTGCCGACCTGTAGCTTCCAGATCTCTCCCTCTTTCTATCTCTCATCTGCCGTGAATGCAAATTTGTGCTAGAATAGATAGTCTCTGGAGATACGTTGAACTATGCAGATTTGTTGAATCCTCACAACTTCACAAGCTCAAGAGCTTCTAAGATCAAGTTCTTGTTCTTGTAAGAACTAGCTGCCTTTGGAGTTACGTTGAACTATGCAGATCTATTGAATCTGGACTCACAAAATCTTGTTCTTGGAATTCTAGTGGTAAAGCTGAGCATCGTTCTTCATCAATCTTCTTCTTGCGCGACCCTCAAAGGAGATATATAACAACATAGATAGTATAGTAGGACGCTTCAACTCAAGGGCTTCACTCTGGGTGACATCCCTAGGGCAGAGTCCGAGTGTGTCACCGTGGGATGCACTTCGTAAAGCACGTAGGAACATGCGGGAACTCCCTGCAAACTCACAGTGCAAAAACCTATAAGAAATGTGTGAGAGCAATAACCTGTGACACATAGGATGAAGTAGATTACGAGTTGCGAGATCTTAGAGTTACGGAACTTGATACCTATCGGAAGCAAAGGAAGGCCAAGATGCTCACATGCACATCCCAAATCAAGTGTAACAATTGGGCTATTTTTAGCAAAAAAATCATTGGTTGCAACAAATCCTGATTTTGACATCTCTAAATATTGGTAGGCACCTGTTATTGTATGACCTATTGCATTGGGCCTCTGATTGCAAGTGTATCGAAGCAAGGAAAATTCCTCCAGCATTGGTACAATGCATACATGTCAGAAACTTTCCTACACCATAAATATTGTTCTCCACTACTCAGTTTGTGGTGCCGGAGTATTGGGAAGCAGTTCTTCAGCACCTTCACATTTATAAAACCAAGGCCTGTTAGTAGGAAATTCAGTACGTTACGAATGTGCAACAACTTAGGAAACAAACACCACAGCAAGCGCCAGAGTCAATGCCATTTGGAATTGAAACACACGTACAGAGAAGAAATGCGCATGTAGAAACTCACAGAACCCGTTTGCTGAACAATGAATGCTGGTCGTGTATTGGTCGTGAAATGGTCAATGAAAGCTGGTCATGCAGCTTGCAAATAAGAAATTCTTCCTCACATCAAAATTTGAGCTAAAACGGAGCAGAATCAAGCATTTTCAAATTCCCTTTGGAGAATGTGAGTGAAGGAGCGATGGCAATTGCGATCTAAGGCGGTGGATTTGTCGTGAGAAAAAGCAGAGCAATGGGGGAATAAGAAGCAAGCGAGTACTTGCCGAAGCTGCGGCGAAGCATGAAGCTATCGAAGTGCAAACGGAGCGGCAACAAAATTCTCACGCGAGCAGCTGCGCAAGGTGGGTGACCTGGTGGAGCCGCAACTAAACTCCTTTGACTTGCAACCCCTTGTGTCGCACCGCGTCAATAGCAGTGACATTCTCAGAGCACCGGCAACGCCACAAGATTTTTTGGATTTGAAGCTTTTAGCAAGATTTTTAGAGGTTTGAGCAGCTCTCGTTTTGAAGCTGCGTTCACTCTGAACTGTTTATTATCACACTGACCAATATCATATCCAACAGCCTTTTCTTGAGTGCTTAACCCCTAAGCGTCCCGGCGTCCATATTTTGGACGTTTTTGAGGGTACATTCACCTTCGAACAGCTGTAACTTCTGCGAAACGTGTCCGATTTTTCTGAAATTTTGAAAAAACTTCCCGCATGATGTATGGAATGTGTGATAAAAATTTCAGATCAATCCAAGATGAATTGAATTTTTGGTGATCATTTGAAAGTAGGTATCTTTTTTTTGGACAGTTCTGTGAATTTTGATGGCAGCAACTTTGGGGGCTTGTATCTCCTTCATCCCAAGTCCGTTTTCAATAAAACTTGTTGGGCTGAATTCCCCTTGAAGTCTAGTTATCATGGTAAAATTTTCAGGTCAATCCATGTTGTTATGAATGTTTGGGAGTCATTTTAGTGCACGGGTCTAGTTTGGACACTTTTTGCTTTTTGGGTCAAATCGGTCACTTTTCGGGCTACTTTTTGACATTGCAAGGCCATTTTAGGGCACATTAAATTTTTTCATGAGGCTTTTTTGGTACCAATGTGTTTATATGATGATTTTTAACTACTTTATAGTTGAAAGTTTTTTCATTTGAGTAATTTTGAAAACGAATTTCAACTCTAACTGTGTTGCTAGGAAAATTTCAGCATCCTTTTTTAGCACTAAAACACTATGATCTTGCAATCTATATGGCCAAATAACCCCAAAATTGATCCACATGATCTACAACATGTATGTTACAAGATTGTATGGTTGAGATTTCTATACCTCACTTACATTTAGACCTATAACACATCAAAAGCGATGATGATTTTAAGCCCAAAAAAGCTAGGGACCTTTAGGGGTTAACTTCTAAAGGTTGGACCTATGACCGTGAAATATATTTTACCTGTCACACTCAATTTGCCACTATAAATAATACAAGAATTCAGCTTTATATTTTTAGTAGATGAAGCCATGTGTCTACTACAAATCATGAATTTTTCATAAATTTTGGTGAAAATTTGAAATTACTATGATTTTTTGAAACAATTGTAAAGAAGATTCAAATCAATTACAAAATGTACTCAATAATTCCGATTTTTTAATCAAATGTCTAAATTACATTGAAAAATAGTTTAGTAAATGAAACTCACCCGTGTATGTAAATTTAGAAAAGTTTTTTACACCATGGTAATACCCACTGAACTTGTAACTTCAATTAAGTACTCAATTTTAAGAGTTTTTCAAAAGATTAATATGAAGTAGAAACTAGACTTGGTAAGCTTCATTTTGATAATTAAGCTCAAATGCAATGGAACTCATTGGCCTAAATTTAGTTTAAGCATAACAAGCAAAGAAATTTAAAATACAATAAAAGGTAAACCGTTTTTACCGCTATTTTTGTAATCAACTAGGACCCCATCTAAAATCTAAAAATAGCTTGAATGATTTGAATTTAACTTGGAGGGATACTACCATGACCAAACAAAATCCTTCACACATTGGCTACGTATTTCTACTTGTATAATACGGAAACCACATTGAAATATACAAAGAGTGTGAAACCAGATGCAATTACTTCCTAAGTGACAGTGCTTAACCCTAAGCGTGCACACTACATTTACCAAGTCAAACCTCATCAATTTCTCACTTTTTAAAATTTGTTATTTTTTCCGGTATTTTTCTTGGATAGGTTATTGTTGAACATATTTATCATGTTTTTTTCAAAATTACGTAAATAAAAATTAATTCTATAAAAAAATTTGGGTGACAACCTAGCCCTCTTCAAACCCAACCTCTCTCATATAGCTTGCACTATAGCCTTGGGAATGTGGACAACATATGAAAGCAACTGCTATAGCTAGCACATGCAAGGAAGGGATAATCACAATGGATGCACAATTGTTTGTCATTACTGCCATAATGCTATCTAGAGCAATGTAGAGGCACCGTTAAAGTATGTGAAGTCTTGAAATTTATAAAACTAGAGTTTCAGAAGTAGAGGCATGGCTATGAAAGTCAGTAAATGCAAATTGTTACAGTTGATTTGAGCAAGTTCTCTCTTCATATAACGTTCACATAGCAACCACAGATGTTAGTGTCAATTGGACAGGAATACGAGACGATCTGATTAATATTAGATGGACTTAATAAAGTTGCTAAATTACAAACATGGGCTTAATAAAGTTGCTAAATTACAAACATGTGTTAATACTATACTAGCAACATTGTAAAGTATTCACTATATACTCCTACCCAGACTCTCAATATTTGTATATAGCTATGGAAGGTACAATTGGTGATGCAATAAGTGGGGCATGCCAATCCTACTCTTAAAAAGAGCAAACCCTATTTTTCTTCAGCATATCGCAATAGGACATGGCAAGAGAATAACACACTGTAGTCAACGTCGGTAGTGGCAATCAATGTTCATAATATGCTTGATACCATGGCATGGTTGAAGGGCACTACAATCACTGCTAGCCCAATATTCTCTATTGCAGCTAGCGCAGGGGAGTACAATAGAATGAGATATTGTTCTACTAGGATCGGCCAACAATTATGTGAGGTTTCCATTACAGTGTCCAAGAACGGGTTCAAACCCTTTATTGATAGCCTAGTCCGTCGTTACGGAATGTGGGGTAGATCCACCATAACTAGAGGATCCTCTTCCACTCCTATGGGTCAATTTTCATTTATGGAATGAGCTTGGCACTACATACTCGCATTTCCCATTGCAAATTTGCAATGCACTATAGAAGTCTAGGAAGAGGGGAGGTCTATGGCAATATTCTAGAGATTGCAATGTTGTCATATCTAGAAATCAAAAAGCATAAGTAGTTTGAATTTACCCTATGTTGTCCTACTTGCTACACTCTAAAAAGAAGCCGGATGAACACTTAGGAACCCCAAGAAGTGAAAGCCTTTTACAATCCACAAGGGCATTCAAACAAAGTTTGAGGACATTGATGCAACGAAGACAAGTGGAGCATTGGAGATATTTGAAGGAAGCGATAGTAATGGCGTGTGTGGTCTTTCAAGCGTGTAGCCACCAACTAAAGTGAACTCCACTTATGTAAGTATCCAGTGATCTCCACCTCCCACATCCTACATCACTTTCGTTAATTGCAAAGTCATAAAAGACCATTAAAGTAGGTTCAGTTTCCAATTAATATTGTATTTTGTAATATTTTTCTATACTTCTATGGCTACATGACTACACACAAAAATATCCAATTCAATTACACTCTAATATATGACAGATGTACGTACCCTATGCAACTGAATCAATTTTATTTTTATTTTTATTTTTTGATTAAATTATATGTGGGTGATTGCAAGCTACGGTCTACCAAGTGGTGAGTGCAGCTTGTGCAGCTAAAGGCCGTGCAACTCGTGCACTAGCGTAGTAATGCGCACCTCTCAACTTTCAATTAGATCAAAAATTTCACCATCCCAAATAGGGTTTATGCTAATACTTTCACTTTAGCAATTGTTAAGTTAATTTCAAGACTTTGGGCATTACTCAATAGCCTTTTATGTTTTTTACCGAACAAGGGTAATTAGAGCCTTTTTTACATAACATCCTTAGCTAGGTTTTATGAAAAATGCATTTCATATCCCACCTCTAAAATTGAACCATTATTTCATTTCCCAAAAAAAAAAAATCCAAAAAAAAGTTTTAACTGCACGAAAATCTTAAAAAACAAAAACATCACCAAACAATTAATTAAAAAATAAGTAAGCGTAATACCCAAAAAATTAAAATATGGTAGCTTTGTACACACTTGTGGTATGTTGCTATAAATTTTTGAAGTTCAAATTTGACCCCCTTCTAGCATTTCCCATAAAATAGGTGCACTTTTGACAAGCGACACGCTACCAAATCTAAGTAGAAATGCTTAATTTGGATAGAAAAATTGAAATTTTGCAAAATTTATTGTGGTAGACATCTTAACTTTAGAATTCTAGAAACAATGCAATTTGTTTCGTCACAAAATTCCATTCCAATATTTATTGATGATTTTCCAAAGATTGGGTAAGTGCACAAAAGTGTAGACCGCGACAAAAAGTTTGGGTGACCATAGCTTGCAACCACCCATGTCTAATTTGTGGATGCACTATAAGTGATCAATTATAGGCTTACGGATCGTCATTTTTAGTTCACCGAGTGCTATCTTTTCAATTCAACTCTAATCACTGACCTCCAAAAGACAGTTGCACTATGTTTAGCTCTCAGCAATAGTGTTGCCAACAAACAATGGAGATGATGGAGGACGTCAATATTATGCACGAGAGCATGAATGAAGTTTTGTGACGACCCTGCTTATCTTTGAGACACATGAATTCCTATGTAATTTAGCCCATATTACTCCGTATTGAATCTCTTAATAACTTCTGAACATGTAATGCCATGGATGTACATTATACGTCTACCCTATGAATATCATCATTGTAATTTGCAGTAGTGGAAAATGATCTCTATATGTTCAAGTGAAACTCATTTTTCTAAATTCATGTATGTACAGTCTTTGGACCCAAGGGCAGTCTTCGAGGCTTTGCAAACGCACATGGCCGCCATGCCTGTCGATTAGGACGACGCATCCAATGCCACTGTTGGTAAATCATCAAGCTTTCTACCTTCCGGTCATCCATACCAGACAAGACGTCTAGTCATGCAAGGCGTTCGAAGCATGTGCACATCAGCCCAATGGATTGTGTCTTCAACCATGAATATGCTGTTGTATGGCAACTTCATGCGCGGAGCATCTATCTCCACTACAACCGTTATGGAGGCCATATCTGAAAGTCACAACTTTGGATCTAATGCAACAACTACAGAATATGTGACAATTGCCAGTGTAACTTGAGAAACAATGCTTCTATGGGTGGCGAGAGAGTGATTCCATCATCTATTCAACCTATTGGTGCATCTATAGGAGATAAGGGAGATACAAGAGAAGTCATTTGCATAAGAAACTCATTTGTGACAGAGGCTGAAAGCGACATCTTGTACTGAACTGATACAACTCCAGTGGCTTGGCATAATAGCCCGACGGTTTTTGGGATGCTCCATCACACGTAGAGTAAGTATATCATTTGGGTCTATGGACATGATGGAAACTGCTAAAGCCGGTACATTGTCTGTCAAGGCCATAGCAAGTAAATCCACAAGGGCTCAGCAGAGGAGAGTACGCACCAACTACATGAGATCTCAACGAGGAGGTGCAATTGCAGCTGGAAAAACTCAAATTGCTACCTCTTCTACTAGTGAGGTCATTACACTGAAGACCGTTTGAGTAGGACCATCAAATATATCGCTAGTCGCATTCTAGACTTGAATCTCATTCACTTCTCCGAACACCCTATAATGGCAATTCAACTCATTGAGCATGAAGTTGATAGGCTATTCTTGTTTGATCCACCCTTGAAAGGAGGATACGTTCAAAAATACTTGAAGGATGCATTGTATTGCTCTCGATACATGTGGCGTACATTTTGGAGAAAGCATGGCACAAGCCATCCAAATTGTCCTATCAAGAGGTTTCATGCACTCGTTTCACATTGGCAAACTCTAGTGGCAAAAGAAGAGAGTTTGAGGATGCAAAGGGTGAGGATGAATAATATGGTCATTGTTGATTGTAGTGATGATAATGTTGATGATGATGTCCAAATTATTTGGGACAACAGTGCCGTTGCATCTAGTGAAGGAAGTGGCATCAATTCATATCCTCCATAGTTGGGCTAGCAAAGGCAAGCTAAAGTACTTAGTGATATGGTAAACAACAATATGTCTGTTTGAGTTTAAGTAAGTTTCGATCATGGGTGATCAAAAACATAAGTTGTAGATGTAGATCAGTGCATATACAACAATGTTGCATTTCCATGACATGCACTATGATTGTAGGATATGGATGAGGAGCTCACTTTTGTGAGATTGGCCGACTTTGAAGAAACTAATGATGCAAATTCTTGTGGGAGTCCGAGTAGCAGTGCAAGCCCGCTGCACTGGGCCTTAGAGTCGATCCGCCTTGTTGGAAGGAAGTTACAGATCGTCTAATATCCCTTGCCTAATCATACTTTTTTCTTAGCCATGATTATTGAGGTATGTCATGTGGCCATAATAGTATTGTTATGCAATTTAGTTTCTTTTAAACAACATCAGTAAAGTGGACATGGAGCTAACATCAACATGTTGAAGACTTAATTCACAAATGTCCATGTATAGCCATAGCTCGTGGATGTGTTTGAACAATTGGGAACATGTGCAGATGCAATCCTCGTGTGCCATGACACCACCAAAAATCCTCTGGCCTGCACTTGTACAATATGATTCAACATCCGTGCAACATGATTCATCCTCTATGCAATTTGCTTCATCGTCGGATCCCAGTCCTAGCAATTCCGTTTTAGCGTTAGAGACTCAATTGCAATGTATTCAAATGGCGTTGCAGCAAACAGTAAGTAAAGTGAACCTCCTCGAACGCGAATCAACATTCATGAAGAAGGCAATTGAAATAACATGTAAAGAAAGCAAGGGCATGGGCTCTGGCATTCAATGTCTTATGAGTGTGATCAACCGAATGTCATCAATTCATGATGCAGATATTCCAAACGTTGGTATTAGAGTAGGTGGCAAACTTTACATTGAGAGAAAGGTAGGCCATACTATTTATGGTGGTAAATTGGTAATCCAAATTTTGTTGCAACTGTAAGTGTTTTTGATGGAGGCAGGGCGGTAGCTGTTGCTAGCCAAAGTGATATTGTTTCAGGGAGGACGGTTGGTTCATTAGGCCGTAGTGGCATACATGGAGGTAGGGCGGTCAAGGGTGTTGGACGACCACCACGGAGAGGCCGTGTAATGGGTCGCAGTAATCCAACTGTGGTGAATGAATCTCGGGCTTGGGAGGACTTTGCTCAAATGGCAAATATGGATTTGGAACATCCTTTGACTACTACGACTACTACGCATGACTTTGTAACTACAACCCAGTGAGACGACATCACTACAACTGAAGACGTCACAAACTTTGGAGTTGGAACGGGTACGGTACTTCTATAACATCCTAAATGTCCCCTATTATAGCTTGGCCTTTTTTTAGTGAACATACAATTGAAATTTTGATAACTGATGTCTGTATTGCACATAAATGATTGTTTGCATGTAGTAATTGCCATTGCTCCGTGAACATGCAATTGATCCATGAACAATACGTTGTCATATGAAGTGTGCATGTTGAACTGTGGTCTTACAATGAATCCTACACTAAAAAAAGGTGGTCTTCTAATCAATGTAGTGGAGAAAAGCAAGAAGAAAAAACAATGTGTTGATGTACAGAAGAACACTACTAGAAAATCCAACTGTTCTGTTGATTCGGTCGCGTTGATCAGGGACATTTTTCTGTTGATTTGGACAGAAATTTGTTGATATGGACAAAAACGCGACCAAATCAACAGAAAAGTGTCCCTGATCAACGTGACCGAATCAACAGAACAGTTGGATTTTCTAGTAGTAGAAGAGGCCCCAGACACATTGAAGAAGGTATACTCTTGGACCTCAATGAAGATCCAATAGCCCTTCTGGATGCAGCCAAGATATTGAAGCAGAAGGTGGCACGGGCAAAGAAGTAGCCCCAGAGATTTAGTGATGAGGTTCATTTGCAGGATATGACACCCAAGACGGGGTTGGAATGAAGGTATTTCTATAACACTGATCAACCATGTCTATCTATGAAATATTCGATGCTTCTAAATAACCTTGTATGTGTATGATATTGAATGTGGAAAAGTTAATTACTGCACTATGATGCATATTTTATATATCTAACGGAATATCAGAAAAAACATTTCTATATTGATATGTAGTTTATTTTGATGTAACATTAGGTGCCACTGGCTCTAAATAGGGTTGTATATATCATACGTCCAAACCACCATGGTGATGCAATTGCTGAAGGAAAAGCGGGTGTGCACTATAAATTGTCCAAGGGCAAGATGGGAGACAAGGTATGCAACATTGGTGTTCAATGGATGCATGTGCAGGGAGTGTTCCTCCCAAGAGTGCAGCCCATGTACTAGAAGAAGCAATCTCATGTGATGGTTATAGAAGATGCTATCACCAACTTTGCAGAGAATGTCTGGATTTAGTGGAATCCAGACTATCTTATTGAAATGAAGTAAGTTTTGCAGTTCAAATGTGCAATAACATTGTCTATCACTTTATGGTACCAGAGGCATGTAATGATGTAATGTGCACTCCCATAAAACTTGTGTTTTACATGGTTTAGGTGAACATCAGGTGTCATCGACGACATGACTTAGGGTTTGAACGTGGAGATCCTGCAATGGCGATGTACATGAAAACAACATGTGATGTGAACTTAACAAATGAGGTGACCCATCATGGTTGGTGGCTTCTTATGCTCTACTCGGCAATCATCTAGATTTGTCCTTAACATAGTAGAGCAGTTTTGTTTATATTGCACCCTATGTGTATAATCTCAAGAGTAAATTTTTTTACTTGTGCACTAGTGTACAATTGTAGTAATTTTTGGCTTTAGATATCCAAAGACAGCAGAATCGGCTGCGTTGCCTAAATGCAGTTTTTGGTTTCTGATCACTGAGATCACAAATGGGAAAGCCTTGCAATTATGAACATCCAAACTGTGATTTAGATAGCGTAAGTGTGTGACCCTGCGTATCATTGGCATAGGTCATCTGTAAGTGTATGATGTAGATACGATGATCTTGGATGTGTGAAGATTTGGTGTCCTGAATTTGAAGATCAATTATGAAATAGGCAAGTTTAAATTCCAAATTCTTATTGTTTTATAAATAAACATACAGGTTTCAGTCAATAACAATGTCTAAGAGCAATTGATGTATCACCCTTTATATATCTCAATACTACAAGTATCACCACATTGTTGCAATTACATTTGCTGGATGAGACAATTTCCGCTCCAAATCAATGGTTAGAGACAGTCGTTGACGGTGATCGGATAGCCACAAATATCTCCGCCTAACTTAACAGACCATTCACGCCCTGGTATGATGACGTCATTGATGAGATCAGATGGCCTACAAAAGGCATCATGAAATATGACAGTAAATACAATGGATACACGGGGAAGCATGTCACTACAGACGATATTCACAACATTGAGGAGAAGCAGGGCAATTTAGGCCGGAAAAGTCAAAAAACAAAAAAAAATCAACAAAAATTTATGGGAAAAAGTTATAAAAAAAAAGTTTTAAGAAAAAAAAATTTAAAAAATAATTAACTATTTTATAAAAGTTACTCGAAAATTTACTAACATAGAAATAGTAAATGGAAACTCTCTTGTCTGGTTATGTAGGAGTTCCAGTCTTGGCATCACCTTCGGTCGTATGCCACTCCAATGGAATGTGACTAAACCACTCACAATTTGGTATCAAAATGACTTGAAAAAAACCCCTTTCTGTTGTAGTGTATTATACACTATCTGTGTAGAATGAACCTCGGAACAACACGTCAATGATGAAAGGTGTATTGCAGAAGTGGCACACATGTCAAACCCTAATCTTGACACCCACAAGAGACATGTAGAAACAATCGTGAACCACACCCTCAGTCTATCTTGAGATAGCAATACAAAAAAAGCAATTTCAAACCACAAAAAAGCACCGACTATCAAGCCCCACTCACTAGAAGATTTGGAGGATTTAGCCATAGCTAATGCTTCATGCGTTAGCCCCCCTTTTAGCCCCCCACAACACTGGGTCCGGGTCCGATCAGGGTACTCCTTCCCGGACTGTCCGGACTTTAGAAGAATGTCCTTTTGGTAATGAAAAAATTATTGGAAAATTACAAAAATTACATGGTATTGTAGATGGCATGTTGGTACACAATAATCATGTGCTATATAGGTCAAATTCAAAAATTGAATTTTTTCCTAATTTATCATATCTAGCACCTGGTCACATTATAATAGCAAAAGGACAATGTATTTAAGGTTTTTTATTAAAACAAATATTCGTGCACTTTATTAAGTTTATATTTAAGCATATCATATAGTTTTAAGACAAAGATATTATGAAATCATAGTCTTTTTAGAATGTGTAAAAATATTTGATTTCTGAAAGTTCTCATAAATAAGGAAATATAGTAAAACATCAAATTAAGAGTTAAAATTAAACATAGATATGACTCAAACGTTGTTTTAGCTAAATTTCTTGTTTATAAACTACTTCACTATAAATTGATATTCCAGATTGTTCCTTTTGTCTCAAATCCGGAACTAAGACAGTTCCGGATTTGAGACAAAAGGAACAATCCGGAATATATCAATTGTTCAATTTTTCTTGCTCAATACTATTTTGGATGGAGTATTACAACTTTCTCATGAATCTATCTTTAAATTCATGTGAATTGAAAACGTGTAATTTCTAGCACACATTAAGTGAATTATAAAATGACAGTATTTTAGTGAAACAATCCTTTTTGGAACCCATATCAGACCTGAACCCCACTGGGTTTCTTAACTCATGAACATTTTTTTATGAAGACATTAACCCGCAAAAATGGTCCGCTTGCCCTTGGCTAAAGTACATTAGCCCCGGTTAAAGTTTAAAGAATTAGCCCCTATTGGCCCATTAGTCCCGGGGCCAACGCTCCAAAATCTTCATGTGACTGAGATGTCTCGCACAGTTTGTAGAGAAGATTAACCCTTGAACGTCAAAAAAGCCCCACAGGCTTTTTAGAAAGGAATATTTGAGAAAAGAGTAGTTTTTCTCAACTAAACCAAGCGCGAGGATTGGTGCGTTGGAAAGCTATTGAAAAAACAATCTAGATTCCAAATTTGCGCCTCATTTGGGAGATTGTGGAATCATTGGCAAGCAATCAAAGTTATCAAAATGAACAGGAATTGAGGTTGGGGCAGTTGAGGTTGTTTCTTGAAAAGTGCCGCAGTGCTACAGCGCTGCAACAATGCTAGCCAACTTTATAAAAAAAATTAAAAAATAAAAAGCCTGAATAACAAGGCAATCAACTGTGCATGGTAGTGCATGCTTGAGCCTGGCTGAGCATGCCAGCGCCTTTTGAGCATACTAGCCCTGACAGATACATACTTGTTTTATTTATTATTTGTTTTTTAAACTCTATTTATAGTAATAGAGTTGACATTGGAGCTTTATCATTGGATATATATATATATATATATATTGGAGCTGACATTTAGAGCTACCATTTACTGTTCACATGGAATTAGAGGGATCCTCATTGGCTGCTCATATTACTCACAAGGGCAGCTCTCTAAATTTTTATTATTCCTTTGGGTTGTCCGCTCAAGACCCTCTTGACGTTTAAGGGTTAACTCATAGTGCACGATGAAGCTTCAAAGAACAAGAAAGAAAGTAGAGGAAAGATTTTACACATGCATTGTCTGTACATGTACTTTTAGGTTTAGACCTTCTCATGTGTTGAGGCATATATATTCAGGTGAGCATTCAACAGAAGTCTGAGAAAGAAGTGTTTTCAGATGTTGTGCTAATCACGTGGTTTCGATTGATCATTTGGAGGGTGGATTTGTGAAGAAAGATCTTACCAAGATTCAAGGTTTGTAAGACTCATCGTGCGGTGGTTGGGTTGACCGCAATAAGTATAAATGCTTGGGAGGGCACCACCATGGTCGTCATTATGTATGTGTGAGGGATAGGGAAATCCATGTACGACATAGACAACTATTGCATAGATTCACCCAAAAAAATATAATGAGGGCCGCTTTACACTATGGCCGTCCAAGTCGAGAGGCCGTGGGATTGAGTGGCCAAACTTTGTTGAGAGTCCAAAGAAATGGGCTGAAAATAGGCAATAAAATATAGTTTTGATTTTTTATGCAAACAAATTGACAGCCTCTCAACCATAGTTTGGGTTTCTATTCCCGTTCGACCCAAACTTCCTTCGAGAGTCCGTCAACCTTGGTCAAAAAGTGTTGCCACATAGGCATTTTGAAGGGCGACGATCTTTGGACTTTGGCCTCTAGTGTGAAGGATTGAGAGGCCGAATTCTTGGTTTCATGCAATCCGATTGGAGGAAATCGACGGCCTCTCGACCTTTGGCCATAGTGTAAAGCGGCTGTGAGATCCACTAGTTGTCTTTATAGTTGTAGCTCATTCTTGTGGGTATGCTTCGTGGTGTAGCCATGTAGTGGGGTTTGTGACTATAACCCATAAACAATGGTGTTTTGTGGCAATTATGAATCTAATATTGATTGGTTATTTATGAAGTTTGTAACTCTATTACTAGTTTTGTTTGGATTTTGTGGATCTTTTGCTTGGGCATTTGGTGTGCGTATATCCATGTTGAGTTTCCTACGACGTTTCATAACTCCGTATTTGATTCTTGCCGTTGTGAGGCATCCATTTGGCGTTGCTCTACCACGTAAACCGTTTGGTGAACAAACACTTTAGTTGGGGCTAACAAACACAAAGTTAGTTGGGCTAATGTGGCTTACATTAGCCTTGGTAATGTACAAAGTATTAACCGGGGCTAAAGTGCCAAAGATTAGCCTAGGTAATGGGACCAATGTTGGGGGCTAAAGTGCAATATACAAAGAAAATCCGCAATTTTCATTTGCGTGTGTAAAGGGGGCTAATCAAGGGGCTAACTCATTCAACATTAGCCCCGACTAAAGTACTGAAATTCCCATGTTGCAGGAAGATTTTAGAGTGTTAGCCCCTGGGGCTAATGAGCCAATGGGGACTAATCCCTCAAACTTAACCGGGGCTAATGTACTTTAGCTGGTGCAAGTGGTCCATTTTTGGAAGGTGATGTCTTTATAAAAAAAATTCATGAGTTAAGAAACCCAATGCTACGGGGGGCTAAAATGGGGGCTAATGCATGAAGTGTTAGCCCTGCATAAGTCCTCCAACTTCCGGGTATAACAGGGTCTCACGACGGATATCACGACGGTTATCATAACGGGTTTCACGGCCTGTATTATCACTTGTTTCGCAACGGGTGTCAGAACCGGCTTCACAACGGGTTGGAGACGGGTATCAGAACGGGTTTCACGACGGGTTTTGCGAAACGAAACCCTAACTCCTAAAGAGGGCAGGGAGCATCGAGCAAACTCTCTTTCTCTCGCGCTGCCTTCCAGCCAGCTCGCTGCTCGTCGTCACCCGAACTTCAACTCCTCAGCGACCATGCCGCCCAAATTGGACCCCACGCAGATTGTGGAGGTGTATGTGCGCGTCACAGGTACTCCTTTCGCTGCTGCATTTCTCGTCTTTCTTTTGAGGCCTGGGACGAATCCTTGTGTTCGAAATTAGGGTTAGTGGTCATGATATTAGGGTGCGAAATTTTGGGACCAACGTTTTTCAAATCCTGTTGGCGGGCGTTGCTCTTCTCGAGAGATTGGTAAGATTACCACATATTTGGGAGAATTTGAAACTTCGTCAGTTTGATATTTCGGGGCTTTTGTTCATCGCCAGCTGGGATTCTGGCACCAATCGGCAGGACACGTTTGGTTTTTGAATATGATGGCAGTGTTGGTAATGCCACAGTTGAAGGCATTGGCTCTTCTGTGTAAAAGGCTCTTTGAATGTGCGGGAGCCAGAGTCAATCAGTGTACGTGATGCGAAACCTAGATCCAACGCCTATGTTCCGTGAGGATTTTCTATCGAGCTTTTTAAAACTGATACACTGATTCTGGTTTCCCACGCCTGGCAACAGTTTTGTTTCTGGAATAGAACGTCAATGTGTTCCATAGGGCTTTGAAATATTTCATGACCGGGCGAAGCTCGATGAAGTCTGTTGATCGGGGCTGCTTGACTACTTCGGGAGGAAGCGCAAGAGTAAACCTAATTCAACCTCAATGAATACTAAGCTTCAAGATCTGGAGCGGGATATTTCAGTCACATTTTCCATGGCACATTCTGTCTGCACCCTAACAGCCTGGTGGGCCTTATTTTGGTTTCGGAAAAGGCAGAAAGTTGCGAACGTGCTGAATATGAGTCTTACCCTGTTATTTTTCTTGGTCATCTTGTGTAACATGGACGCTAAGATGAGAATGGAATTGCGCGTGACAGCGGTCCTGGGGGCTGTGGAAGAGCATTGACTACAGTTTGTATTCCCTGAGCCTTCATGTTTGGTGTGACCGAGTGGGAAATGTGCGCTGTGTCTTCTGTTTTTCTTTTCTTCACCGTCGACGTGTATCGTGGATGCAAAGATGAAAACATAACCTGCGCGACAGCAGTCCTTTAGGGTTTCCCGGGCGAGCATTTATTATAGTTTGTATTCCCTGAGCATCTGCTCCGTAGACCGTCTGTTCGACCTCGAGCTTGTTCCTAAGAAATTTTAGGCTGGCGTGTTCCAGCGTTTGGTACGCTTTGGCAGTGTTTGATTGAGGCTGATGTTGTGGTGAAATGGCGTGATGCAGGAGGAGAGGTGGGTGCCGCCTCGTCCCTGGCACCGAAGATCGGTCCTCTAGGTCTGTCGCCCAAGAAGGTGGGTGAGGACATTGCCAAGGAGACGGCGAGGGACTGGAAGGGTCTGCGAGTGACAGTGAAGCTCACTGTGCAAAATCGTCAGGTACTTCATTCGCTGTAGGACTATTTAAGTGTCTTGATTCTAAGACAACGGTCTTACACGGCAGAGGTGCTTGAGCTCTCCTTTCGTTGAAGCTTGGGTTTAAGGCGGGGGTTTATCGCCTTGTGTGTGAAATGTTGACATGATGGTGATGTGGGTGGAATGTGGCGCAGGCGAAGGTAGCAGTGGTGCCGAGCGCTGCTGCCCTGGTGATCAAGGCCCTGAAGGAGCCGGAGCGAGACAGGAAGAAGGTGAAGAACATCAAGCACAACGGCAACATCTCGCTGGACGACGTGATCGAGATCGCGAAGATCATGGCGCCTCGGTCGATGGCGAAGGAGATGGCGGGCACCGTGAAGGAGATTTTGGGGACTTGCGTGTCTGTAGGTTGCACGGTAGACGGCAAGGATCCCAAGGACTTGACAACAGAGATCGACGACGGTGAGGTGGAGATTCCTGAGGCTTAGATTTAATAGCGGATGTATATCAAAACCCATTTCTTATGAATATCGATCAAGCATTTGTGCTCCAAGGACGGATCTGAGATGTGAGAATACGTTTGGTGTGTGTGTTGGTCGGTTATGTTATCACTTATGACTTTCCTTGCAATTATTGGAATGTGGGAAATTGGCTGTTGTTGGATTTGGTGATGAATACGTGTTGAAAAACGGGTAGTCTCGGAAACTACTGTTCTCCCTGAGAATCTTGATGGACTTTTGTTGACTTCAAAAACAAGGGTTTCTCCAAAACAATTTCCAAAAAACTGAACAATTTCAATCAAAATATAATTTGGGAGTGGAAGCACCTATTACCGTCCATTTAACGATTTCACTCTCATGTACCATTACTGTACATTTGTGTTCTAAAATGTACATCAGTTATATACGGGTGGAGTTGAAATCAAGTTAGTAATAGGTATGATCACTTCAGGATCATCTCGCATAGGTAGCAGAGATGGATGTTGCGGAGCAAAGCCCTGCAAAATGCTTTGAGATTTGTTGCACTTGCAAATCTTGAAAATCAAAATTCACTTTCTTATATTTTCTTGAAATTCTTATCATAAAATTTTATTTCACTCTATTTAGTTGGGAAGCCTGAATTTGAATAAACTCCATATTCATATCACATGTGAATTTGTCACGCAAAATGCTTTGAGATTTGTTGCACTTGCAAATCTTCAAAATCAAAATTCACTTTCTTATATTTTCTTGAAATTCCTATCATAAATTTTTATTTCACTCTATTTAGTTTGGAAGCTCGAATTTGAATAAACTCCATATTCATAGCACATGTGAATTTGTCACATTGAGTAATGATTTGGATTTTTGACTAAGTATGATTATAATGAGTTTAGGTTGGAAATTTAACTGAATTGAGTTACTTTGCATAAAAGTAACACTTTGCAATTGAGTTCACTTTGCCAGTTTCATAACGTACATGAGTTTGTCACTTGAATAATGGTTTGGAGTTTTGACAAATTGTGAAAAATCCTTGAACTTTCATGAAGGAAAATTGTTATAATACAATCCTTCTAGGTTCATAATTGTTGTCCGGGAAAGGTTGCATTTTTGGATTTGGTGCTCTTTGATATTTGTGATGTTGGGGTAACGTTCAACAAAGGACAACATGAGGATGGAAATGAAGATACCATCAACAAAGGACAACATGAGGATGGAGATGAAGAGACCATTAGCAAAGGACAATGAGAGGATGGGGATGAAGAGACCATCGACAAAGAACTACATGAGGATGGGGCTGAAGAGACCGTCAACAAAGGACAACATGAGGATGGGGATGAAGAAATTGTCAATAAAGGACAACATGAGGATGGGGTTGAAGAGACCGTCAACAAATGACAACAGGAGGATGGGGATGAATTGAAGAGACCAACAAATGACAACGGTAGAATGAAGATGGATGAAGATATCATGTCACTTAGAGATGTATTCGAGATGTTACCAGTTTGTGCCACATATTGTGGCGAAGAGATGTGGTGAATTATTTTCGAGATTTTTTCATTTGTAAAGCATGCTTCTTGAAAAAGTTAGATAAGCTCAAAAAAAGATTGCAAAAAAATCATTGTAAAAAAAAAAAACATTGTAGTTTGGATGAATTTATTGCAATGAAAAGACTCGGCTGCACTGTACTAAACATGTACGAGTATACGTGAGTGCACAAAAGGGGTATTAATTTGAATACTGTCGTATTACGTATACAGACAATAAACACATTTAGAACTAAAAATATTCATGTATATTTACATTAAACATATATTTAAAATGGAATATATCTGTATACAAAGGTATTTAGACATATAACATCTCGTATACAAGGGGGTTTTTAGTAGAGGTTATGAACGCACGTGATTCTCAAACATAATGTAGAGTGCACCCCCCGCATGAAAAGAATGAAGTTCATCTATATGAGGCAAATGGATGGCATTTGCTTTTACATAGGACACATGTTCTAAATCATATGTAGTCTTATGCTTTAGCATAAATGTCTTATGCCTTGGTAAAGTAGCCTATGGTGAAGCGCATGCAACCACCATATGCTAGTAGTAAGCACGTGGAATTTGAAGTGAGTGCACTTATTGCATTTTATATTAGATGTTTAACTCGAGTGTACACATCTAACTCCAAGAAGTTCATATTCATTCTTTCTGACCATGGCATGGATTAAAAAGTCATAATCATATTTTGAATCAACTCTTCAACCAAAAAACAGTTCCAATAAATTATAGCCATATTCCATCTTTTAACCCCTAAAGGGTTGATGGGGATAGTAGATACATTGGCGTATATTTGACATTTGTTGTAAATAGAAAGTTCCAAATTGAGACCCCAATAGCTCATTAAAATCATGTCGACGTGAATCTTAACTTCACTTTTGATCTTAAGCCCATAGGAAGTGTGGAACCATGCCAAATACAATGGAATATTGTTGTATAAAACTAGTCGAAAAAGGCTCTCTAGACATGTAAGGGTTAAATTCCTTTGAACACATGTTTAACAATTATTAGAGTGTTTATGTAATTAGTCTCGGAAACGAATCCAACAATCACCATTGTGTTCAATTTTTTGTTCTCATTACACAGATTTAACAATCATCATTGTGTTTCATTGGTTGCTCTTGGAACACAAGTCCAACAATCATCACCGTCTTTCATCCTTTGTCTGACTAGAGATACAAGTTAGTTATACTTGGAAAAGTCTTAATCATTTGGTATACATGTCATTATGTTGGAACCATTTAACTCCATGGCACTTGACATTCACATAGAGGTATTTAACTTTGGTCAACCATTGTTTGTAGAGCACTATCCATAACCAAATAATATTAGTGTACATTCATTCATCAAGTAATCATCTTTCTATCAATTATAATAATAACTTGGATTACTTGGCTAGTTACTTTGAACTTAAAAATCTTCATTTGTTAAGTGCTTTAGCATTTTTAGATGTTCTCCTACCCAATTGATTTGTACAAAAAATGGACTTGTACAATACAAAAATTCTTGTGTTGGGTCACATATTGTTCAACATTGCTACTTTGGTTGTTAACCCCTAAAGAAGTGCGTAATTTTGATGATCCGCACCATTGAAATTAAAGAAGAATTACGTAGCTTTCATATGAAAAAGTGATCAACAAAATCGCACAATATTTGAAAAAATACCACCGTTGAGAAGATTGTTGGAACTTGTTCAGGGCATTTTGTACATATGCTGAAATCGGATTATTCAAAAGTGCTTCAAAAAAATTGAAAAGTTTACCATACATGGAGATCATCATTTTGAACATGTGAAAAAAAATAACGTAATTTGGAGGTGTTAGGAGGAAAATATGAGGGTATGAAGTGACGCCGAAATAGCCTCCTCGCAGCTCAAAAAATCATCAAAAATTGTACATTTCATGAATTTCCAATCAAGAAATATTTATGGATTCAGCTCTCAAAAAGAGCTAGGATCTCTTTGTTGCTCACCCTACATTTTAGAGTTCAAAAACTCGATTTTCTTCACTTTTAAGTTCTAGAAGCCTCACAGTGGCCTTATGATCCTTTAGGGGTTAATCTCATGTAAGTTTTAATATCTAAATATAACTTTTCTTATACTGGTTAAATTTTTTATAATACAATTTATAAACAATATATAAGCATAATTTGTATATCAACATTGAAAATTTCAAATTATTGAACTTTTGTGTTTAAGTAGTACCAATGTGCTATGCTACATTAAAATGGCTCTCACAAATATGGGGTCAAAATCAACACAAGTACTAAATATTCCATATGAACTTGCAAAATTGATGACATTTGTGATTAAAATTGTTGTTCTTAACCCTTAAAAGTCAAGAGGGTGTTGAGTGGGCAGCCTAAATGGCATCTTCAATGTTTTTATCGCTTGGTATACCTACATGTAAAAAATAAAAAAATAAAAAAACACCACAACATGTCAGTTGCTGGTTTTTTATTTTATTTTATTTTATTATTTTTATTATTATTATTATTTATTTTAAGAAAAGATCCTTGGTTGTAGTGTTGCCCAACAACATCTCCCCCTCCCTATGATTCTTTGAATTGCTTGTGGATAATTTCACACTTTCCCCAAATCAAACGTAACTTAAGAATCTAATCTTGTTTTTTTCAATAGCTTTCCAAAGCCACAATTTTTTGTTGTTGATGAAATCTGCTTTTCTCTCCATTATTCACTAAAACTAAACCCATGGGACTTAATTTGACGTTTAAGGGTTAAGAAAAGAAATTTGAATGAAAGTTTCATATTTATGATGTTTTTTAAAATTACAATTCAATAGTTACAATGAAAAACAAGATTGAGTATTGATTTGAAACTTTTCCATTCAAACAACCATACCATGAGCATCAATGGGAAAAGTCCAGAAGTGGATATTTGATAGTTGTAGTATGCAACATATAACACACTATTATGGAAGCTTGAAGAAAAACTCAATTGTGATTTGAAAGAAAATGAATTTCAAAGTTAGCCATGTCTAAAACTCGGTTTTGTGTGCTAAAATTTGGAACTACTTTAAATTTTGTCAATTTTTTCTTAAAGCTTCAAATATACTTTTTGTGCCTTGGTATATTGGTATACATCATTTTAGATTGTTGTACACAAAAATTGAAGGAAGTTGACATTTATAGAGTTTAAAATATTCATAATTTGACAAACATGCAAATGATGTTGGTTCTCAAGATATTTGAATATTTTGTTGGAATTGAGAGCATGGGAATGTGTTGGCCATTGTAGAGAGTGCATAGGTTGCAACATGAATCAATGTTACATCTTAATGCCCTTGCATTTGAAATATTTGTTGAATAGAAGGATGTGTTCAACTTATATATTGATGCAATTTCTTGGTCTAACTTCTTTGTACAAAGTCCAAAGTTCATGATGCACATAATTGATTCAACCAATCGAGCGACTTCTTTTTGTCGTTTTCAGTATCACGAGAACGTTGTCAATTTTATGAAAGTGTAATTTCTAGTGGTTATGAACTTTTTGATGATATTGAAAATGATATGTTTTTATTTATTTATTTTTATTCATTGGATTAATTATTTGCAATAGGAACTCTAGTCTTTGTACGTAAAAGCTAGACCAAAAAATTGCATCATACAACTCTAACATATAAATTGAACACATTCTCCTATTCAACAAATATTTCAAATGCAAGGGCATTAAAATGTAACATTGATTTATGTTGCAACCTATGCACTCTCTACAATGGCCAACACATTCCCATGCTCTCAATTCCAACAAAATATTCAAATATCTTGAGAACCAACATCATTTGCATGTTTGTCAAATTATGAATATTTTAAACTCTATAAACGTCAACTTCCTTCAATTTTTGTGTACAACAATCTAAAATGATGTATACCAATATACCAAGGCACAAAAAGTATATTTGAAGCTTTAAGAAAAAATTGACAAAATTTAAAGTAGTTCCAAATTTTAGCACACAAAACCGAGTTTTAGACATGGCTAACTTTGAAATTCATTTTCTTTCAAATCACAATTGAGTTTTTCTTCAATCTTCCATAATAGTGTGTTATATGTTGCATACTACAACTATCAGATATCCACTTCTGGACTTTTCCCATTGATGCTCATAGTATGGTTGTTTGAATGGAAAAGTTTCAAATCAATACTTAGTCTTGTTTGTCATTGTATATTACCGAGTATATTACCTTCCAAAGACCTAGTTATAGATAGGTGATATACCACCTAATTGAGTTAGTGTAAAAGTTTGCATAGTACAATATACCTTCATTCATATTTGAATAAAATTGGATAAAACAATTTAATTAGCAAAAAACTTAGATGAGATTTGGATGAATTATAGATAGATTTAGTATAGTATACTATTTGAGATAGTCTAAAAACAATGTAGTGAACATCATATTGATTTCACTTAAAATATTATAAACTTTCATGTTAATGTGCCTTACAAATTTACGTAATTTTAGAATCCGTACAAGTTAGTATTATTAGTACAAGACAAAATAGTTGAAATAAATGGTGTAGTTCACTAAATTGTTATAAATTTTGGTTGTGTATGCAATTGACAATTGAGAATAATATTTATTTGATAATCTACTTATTGCAAGATCATATCCTAGAGTGATCTACCTTTTCAGTAATTCAACAATGGAAAGTTTTCAATACCAAAGTTTAAGAATTTGTATTTTATGAAAAAATTAAAGCATTCTTTAACATTCTTGAACCCTAAAATAATTTAAAAATAAAAATAAAAATAAAAATAATCCGTTTTTGGAAAGACAAATAGGTGGTCAACCTTCAAAAGTAATCAACCTTCTGAATTTGGCAAAGACCGAAAAAGGAACATGAAAATCGTGTGAACATGCCATCAGTTGAAGATCGCCGAAATATCTAATGAATGCATAGATTTACCAAAATGGTAATAATATAGATTTCTCAACCACAAGCAGGAAGATGAAATGTCTCTATTTGGTTGATGGTCGAGATATCTACTGGACACGTAGATTTTACCTTCACGGCGGTAGGATTCCTTAATCCTAAGCCTGTGATTAGTAATTGAGCTTAGCGACCGGATTAAATTAAGCTTGGCGAAGAGCTTCCTGAGAGGTCTTCGGAACCATTTCCGCCATAGCTCGTTCAGAGCAGTAGTTGTTGCTGCCGCGCCGAGTTGCTGCCCCGATCGCCATTTGCTGCTGTCAAATCTGCGCGAGCTTGGTGCAGGTATGGCAATTCGCAATCTCTGTACGAATGCCGCCATTTTGACTGCCTTGTCGCCGTTTTTGGTGAGGTTTAGGGTAGGTTTTGGTGCATTGGGATCCGGTCGTGTGAGGTTTTGGAGCTCATCGTGCAATTCTTATGGCTCTTGGAGTGATTTGATTTAGGTTTTGCGTTCGGAATTGAGGTTGTAGTTTCGTTCTTAAAATTACCGAGTACTGAGGAGTACAGTAATGGTGATCTCTCTCGTTGTTGTTTTTTTCCTATTTTTATTTTTTATTTTTTATCAATTATGTTTGGCTTCTGGATGTGTGCGGGAGAGAGGAGAGTCTCTCTTTAAATTTCGATGTGTTAGTCAGTTTAAGCATCGTTTTCTTTTTCGGATGCCTTCATAGGTTCTTCCTGGTTAGGGGTTGAGACACTTTGAATCTAAGGCTCCTGCTGTTGGATGGAAGAGAGGAAAGCGAGCATGCGGCCGCCTCGGTTTTGATGAAATTGAGGTTTCTTAGGTCGGTAGATCATGCGTGGAAATGAGTACATGAGTATATTGCTCTGCGCCAGTCGTGAACAATGCTGCAAGTTTGAGCTTCATTGTATCTCGATGGTGAGGCGGATTGGTGTATAATGCTAGAATCAAGGTCTTGGAATCGCCGCCAGAATTATGTAGGAAATTTCGCGACGCTTCATCTTCTTCTGGAAACTTCGTAATTAGCTCCATGATTCTTGCGTATTATGTCTTAATATTGACTGTTTAGGGACGAACGAACGCATTAGGCTTAAAATGAAAAGGATACACGAACCTGACGACATGCAGACCTCGCTATCAAACACCTTGTGGGAAGAGTCACTGATGTATGGTTTAGATGCTGATTACGAAGCGCTCTGATTTGAGTATTTTGGCACGAGTGCGTGTTTCTCTATTCAGTTTGTGATCGTTTTTAAGGTTATAAGAGCAATCAAATTTATGGATAGATTATCAGTGTAAGTTCACATCCTCAAGGTTGGTTGTTTTGTATCCTAACTTAATTTATTGTGGGAATTGGAGCCGCTGCTGAGGTTTTAAGTACGTGTTGTTTCTCAGGGCTGCGAAAATGGCTCGTGAAGACGAGGACAAGGATGGCACAGACCCGATATATAAGGTCAAGGTTATTCCATTTTTGGGTCGCTCAGTGCCAATTGTGCTCCAGAACGACAACGGCCCGTGCCCGCTAATTGCCATTAGTAAGTTCTTATCCTAATCCATTCGTCGCTTTAGGTTCTTGAGGGTTTCTGAATTCTAGTTCATGATTTTTACTGTAATGTTCGTTCATATGTTCGCAGGCAATGTTCTTCTCCTGCGGAATCATGTGAACCTGAGTACAGATATAACTGAAATATCTTCGTCGAAGCTATTGGGACTCATTGCAACGAGGCTCCTGGATACCAATGAAGTGAAGGATGGGGTAACTCTTTCACGATTTTGCACTCAATTCTGTCTGTAATGACTTCAACGTCTTCAGTTACACGAGTTGTGGTTGCAATTTTTGCTTTGTGCTAGATCTGTACTTCTTGAAGATGCAACTGAGTTTCTGACACTACGGCACATGGTTTTGACATTGTGTCGTCAACCATACCAAGTTTACTGAATGTTGGTATACTTGTGCGCCCATGTTCAGAAAAAGGGTACGGCTTATGAGCTTAATTTGCAGAAGAATATGGATGATGCCATGCATCTACTTCCTCGTTTGCGTACTGGCATCGATGTGAATCTCCGTTTCAGGCAGTAAGTACTTAGTAGACTTGAAATTACTCTAATAGTAGACTTGAAATTACTTGAAATTAACCCTAATTTCAATTGATTGAATCTTTAACTGTGTACAGAATCTGATGTATTCGAGTAAATTACTGGAGCAGTGATGCAAGTATATCTTAGGTGACTCATCTGTGTTTTTTTATGATGGGTGTTCTAACTGGGCTCAGTTCTTAAATCTGCAGTATTCACGATTTCGAGTTTACGCCAGAGTGTTCAATCTTTGATCTTTTTGACATCGGTCTTGCACACGGATGGCTCTTTGATCACCAGGTAGTGGCTGTTATAAACGGTAGTTTCTCGTGCTTGGCATGAAGTGATTGATCAGCTTTTCCACTGCTCTCCCAAAGAGTGCTGAATTTAATCCTGTTTGCAGAATGGATTTTAGAGTTTGCTCCTATTCAACATGAGAAGATGAATTTCAGGCATTTGTAGTGTTTAACCAATCAATCATGTGGTAATATCATTTTTTCAGGATAAGGAGACCAGTGAAGTAATAGGGTCAGACACCTATAACACGCTTCAGGAGAAATTGGTTGCATTGCAAGCCAGCAAGATGTCAGGAGCCTCTCCCTCCATAATGGAAGAGCCTACAGTTGACTTTGCTGCAGCAACAACTGCCGTTCTAGGAGTGCCTACACCTATGCCCAGGGAAATGTGGTCAAGCGAGACGTCTTTTGAAGAAGTCACAAACGAGATGAATCAAGAGGAATTGAAGCAATCGGCTCTTGATCGGCAGAGGAAGGGTGACGAGGAAGAAGAAGCCATGTTGATGCAGGTGCTTTGCTAGCTTATCTTTGCTATATGGGTAATATGTTAGGAAGACAAGTCGAGTGTTTCTTCAGTTCAATTCAATATGCATTTTTTGTGTGACTTTTGGTGCAGGCCCTACAACTTTCTCAGATCAAGGTGTCTCATGGTGTGGGAGCAAGTTCTGTAGATGAGAGTTATCTTTCTAATAGTGACCTGGAGCCGGGGAGACATTTAAGCGATCATGGAACTTTCAGTCCGATGTCTGGGACATCGGTTGGCTCCAGTGGACATCTTATTACTCCTTTGGAAGAGATCGATATGCCAGAGGAAGTAGCTGAGATTGGAGCTCGAGAAGAGAATTCTATAATGCATGAACCAGGTGTTTATATCGAGAGTAGGAGTCCTCCATCGGAAGTCGTGGGCATGGCTGGTGACCAAAGTTTCACCAAAGGGGTTGTTGAGCAAGACTACGTAATCCCTACCGAGCTAAGAAGCAGTCCCTCTATATTTGCTTTGGGTGATGATGTGGATCGGCCTGTTAATCCGCTCGATGTTGGCGAGGACAGTTTTGGAAGTCTAAACGACTCAGCATCAAAAGACCCAGGTCTCGATGTTCATAGGAGTCCGGAGCTTGATGTTGACTCGTCAGCCAGGACGACAACGGACGTGGATTCAAATAGGTCTATTGAGCGGGCAGGCAGTCTGAACGGTAGCAGTGCTGAGCCTATAGATCTCAATGCAGAAGGATCTTCAGACAGAGTTGAGAAAGGGACTGTGTCAGCATCCAGCATTCCCCAACAAAGTACTCAGGTGCTCTCCGTTGGACCTGCCAGCTGTAGTAGCTCACGCAGTTTTGGAAGTTCTGGATTGGACGATGAAGAACCTCTATATGAGGGAGAAGATGACTTTGCAAATCAAGGAGGTTCCAATCAAGGTGACAATGAACTTTTATACGAAGGCGAAATCATTTTGGCTGAGCAAGCCAGTGGAAGCGAACCTGAGCATCCTGGGCAGTTACACCATGGAAGGGAAAAAGACTCAGGCTCACAGAAACTGATGGTCACTGTCTCCGATCAAGAAGGTCAGTTTGCGGAAGAGGCAGCTTCGATGTTATGTCTCAGTGAAAGAATTATTTGGTCTTCAACTAGGGGTTGATCTCTTGCATCAAATTCTTATTCTTATTGTTCCGTTTTTTTAGGGGAAATAATCAGACGATTTCTTGAGGACAACGCAAGTCAGTTGACAATCTACGGGTAAGTCTTTAAACATGTAAACCCCTAACATATCTTTGGAACATGTAGAGTCTGAGGAGATTCAAGCAGGCTTCAAATTAGCTTGTTCTGTGATTTGCAAGGTAAGAGAGACAGTTAGCAATCTCGTGTGACTTCTAGGTCCAGATGCAACAGCAGATTGTCAGGTTCTAGGTTGTGCAGATCTGTCAGTATCTAAACCAGCAGACTGTTAGTACCTAAACTTGATTAGATGTGCAGCACCATTACGAAACTTAAGTAACAATGTATCATTTAAGATTCAAATCTTATCCTGCTTGATCTACCATTTGAACCTTTGAGTAATTTGTGTGTGACACTCCTAATATCCTAAGGCAAAAACTTCACAACTCTCTTGCAGTTTGATCACTCTCTTATTCTTGAAATTTCAGGTTGTTTAGCTTGGCTGAAAATCTGAAGGATCATGAGTTGTGCGTCTTTTTTCGGAACAATCACTTCAGCACTCTGTTCAAGGTAAGCAACTGCCGCAAGATGAGTGGCTTGTTTTACAAATTCGTCAGGATATTACCTGGAACAAACTGAGTCTTGGAAAGGTGCTTTAGTCACTCAAGATATATTTGGCTGTTAACCAAGCACTTATAATTGTTGATTTTAAGATTACCTATGCCTGCTTTAGTGCATAGAGAGTTGTCTATATTCTTTTATGTAATAGAGTTCCATGTTAGATGTCCACTTGAGCAGATTTTTTCTGATAATTATTTTTTGCAGCGCAACAAACAATTACTCCTTCTTGCAAGCGATCAGGGATATTTGCACCAGCCTGTGGTTTGGGAACAATTGGATTCGGTACGTGATTTGCAAACTTCTGTAACCTAAGTCAGAATGTTTGTATATTGTATGGGTACACACACTGAGAGCTCTATGAAGTTACTGGTGTCTACTTGATATAAATTGAGTTAAATTGCGTGTTGAACCTTTTGTGTGCTAGGTTGACGGTGACACAATTTTCTTGAAAGGAGATTTTACCCCTTTCACAGCAGAGGAACATAATAACGACGCGTGGAATGTGCAACTTGCTGTTGACGAGACAGCAGTACTTTACTAAACCCTAGCAAGCTATTTTTCTGAGATGCTGGAATCAACTAACAGTATCTAACATGCTAAAGAATGGTGTGGTTCCTGAATTCTTTTTATCGTCTCAGTATTTGTACTGTAAATTCGTCAATTATGTAATCCTGAGTAAGTTTTTATTGATTTCTTCTGAATTTTTGCCTGGGGAATGGGGACATCCAGAATTTCATGTCGACTCAATCCAGACCTGAGCCAGAGTAAGGATCTCTGCCCAGAGCCTCTTTGCATTTTCTGAAATCTAGTAATTGTATATAAGTATTAGGTCTCTCAAACGTGAAACTGCAGTAATTGAATGTACAATCTGGATATAGAGAAATTTTCACTATTAGGACATGCAATTTTTCCTTTCCTTCTTTGTAACTATTATACCTTCACGTCAGCAGCTCTAAAAACTTATGCAGATTTGTTTGCGTGAATGCGTAATTTCAATTAGGTCCTCAACGGTTTCAAACTCCTCTGTGTTAAGGTTACATTGAGTTCTCTATTTTAGGCAGAGGAGCCTGGCCTCATTTGTTTCAGCTGATATAAATAATTTCTCTGAATCGGAGGTCCTACGAAGAAGTAATTTTGATGATTGGGCACAACGCAGGCTGCACTTACACAATTTGGCATTGATTACTTTTGTGCATTTTGCTTGATACAGCTCGGACCTACAGTTGGCTTTGGCCCTTCAGCAGCAAGAGTTGGATCAGCAGCAGCAGCAGCAGCAACAACAACAGCAACAGCAGCAGCAACAACAACAGCAACAGCAGCAGCAGCTGCAGCAACAACAGCTGCAAAACCAGCAGCAACCTCGGCTGCAGGGAACGTTGCATTCTGGCCCTTCAGCAACTACTCCTCAACCTTCAACGCATCATCGTCCTGGTGGATATGTAAGTTTATAGACTTGACCACTTCATTTAGCAGTGTAATGTGATGAAATGCCACTGTAAGTTCAGAGGTTACGCTATTTCCATATATGTGCTACAAAACATAATTTGTTATAGAGATAATTGGTGTTGAATTCAGAACAGAAGTTGAAGATGGCGAACTAAATATGATCACATTCCATCAGTTGAATCTAATTTTGTATCATAAAACCAAATTTAGGAAGTTTTTCTCCTTTTCTAAAATTTGAAAAATTGCCACCTACACTAAATAGGGTTTCAAGGGGACCCATACTGATTTATCAACATTTAACACTATATAAATATTTACTGTTAACACATGAACTTTTTTATTTTCTTATGTGTATATGTAGAACAACAGAACTTTAGAAATCATATTTATTTTCACTGATTTAATTCCGTGGGCCATGAACTTTACAGGGTAAGTCCCCCTAATTTTTCAGTCCCCTTAATATCCCTACTTAGTGTAGAATTTGTTGAAATATAGAAATTTCATGCTTCATTTAATTTTATCACGTCAATTATATTTTGAAAACCTTGTCAGGCAGGTTATTTGAATTAGACCTAACGCTAACAATTTTACTTCCTCTGTTACTAATAAATCTACTTCTACGCTTTCGTTTGTAGATAAATCGGCCTAGAAATTGAAATTTTCGTTAAATGTAATTTTGGGGATCTGTACCTACTTGAGTTAGCCAACTTCTCACTTAGTGTTCCAAAATTGGAATGGATTTAAAAAAGAACCTGGGTAAGTACAACTATCAAGCCTTGAATTTGTAGATTGTCCACTTCTGGGATGCCGGGTTAACCCCCAACCCTTAACCCCTAAAGGACCAAGGATTAATGATTTTAAAAAGATAAATTCAATTGATCATGTTGTGAAAAATATAATTCAGACATGACCACATTTTATATCATTGGAATTAGTGAAGAACATTGCATGTGTTGATCAAAAGAGAAAGTAATTTGAATAGAAGGAAGTCTACATAGAACCTATTCAAAATTGTCATAAAAACAATTTGAGCTTCTTGGTACTTTAGGACCAAGGATTCATAGTTTTAAAATGACAAATTCAATTGATCATAATGTGAAAATATAATTTAGATAGGACCAAATTTTATATGGCTGGAATCAATGAACATTGCATGTATTGATCAAAAGACAAATTCATTGATCAATAAATTTGAATAAAAGGATGTCTACATAGGACTTAAGTAAAACTGCTATAAAAAACATGAGGTCCAATTTGGGCTTCTTGGTCTTTAGGGGTTAAAGGACATGGTTTTCATGATTCCCACCCAAAATATCTTTTAAACTCCAATTTAACTCCATTTTAAGCATGATTCTCTTTTTAATTTACTTTGGTCCTATTCTAAAGAAGCATAGGTGCCTTAAATATGTTCGTTTTTGCATTTAAGAAACCCCATTTGGTTCAATGGAGTTCAATGGAGTAGAAGTTCTGAGCAAAATTCTCCTCCCCCCAACCACCCCCCCCCCCAAATTAAAAAAAAAAAAAAAACTGCCTGTGGGACTTAAGTATGTCCTTTAAGGGTTAAGCTGTAGTTTCATTTCCGGATTCACAAGGTTGTGTTGAATTGTGACTTAATTGACAGGAAAGGAAACCCTTGGGTCTTCTTTTCTTCTGCTCTGTTTTTCCTGCTATAATCTCTGTGAGGGCATTTTTGCTGTTGAAAGGCAGATTATTAACCTAAGCGGTGCACTGGAACATGCAGGGACAACAAAGGCCGCCAACACCAAAACCTGAACCCAAGAAGGAAAAATGTACTATAATGTAGATGAATTTCTGTTAAGGTGTTGCCAATGCATCCCGGTTTCATGTATATAATCCAGGGTTCTGATTGAAGGAACCTGATATGGTGCTAAATACGGATATTGAAGTGACTGTTAAACAGCTACGCTGTCGATTCATATATGAAAGACGTGGTATAGTAGCTACTGCTAGGGATTAGTATTGCAAAGACACACGGAATATACTCCATTGGTCTGTGCTTGAACAGCAAGAGAGATTCAATCAATCACCTCAGCTGTGGTACTGTATTCTTTTGATCTCCTTTGAGAATGGGTATGACAGGTATGCTAGTGGTTTTTATTTATTTATTTATTTATTTATTTTTTAATTTTTTTATCTCACTATGGTAGAAGCATCAGAACCTGTTAGGGACCAATTCCAGTCACCTATGCAAGCATCTGTTTCAACTTCGGGAGTTCCCAATCAAATTATCACAACCATTCGCTGTAGCAATTTGGTGATCAATTATGAATGCCAAGTTAGCAAAATGATTGGACTAGAAATGAAAGATGAGTAATAGAAAGACTAGAAATGAAATCAATAGTGGTCAGCACGATTTTTGGGAGATGTAAAGTTGTGAAAGCTTTGGATATACCAGCAAGGCAAGTTATAGATGTACAGTACCCACCAATAAGTTTACGTTCATTCAGCTTTTCGAAGAATTGAATCAAATAATTAAATTTATAAAAATAAAAATAAAAATATTAAAATATATCAAATCATTTGAAGTGTGAAAAATTACATCTTTGGACAATTTTTGAATCAGATATTAAAAAATATATATATTATATTCAAATTGAACATTTGTGGACTGAAAACTTCAAACATTGATATTTTAGTAAATATGACCCCAAAACTCATGATTTTCTTTTCACATGATTCTGAGGAGGATTTGCATTCTTCCCATTGAAAGTTTTATAAACCATAAGTAACAAAATTTGAATTTCATAGTTGTTTGAATTAAGGGAAAAAAATGAAGGTTTAAATTTCAAATAAAACAAATTTAAAAAAAAAAATTATTATCAAAACTTAATTGTATGTGTGGTTCATCTTGTGCAATACAACTTGTTCAAATTAGGCTCAAAGCTTATAATTTTGTAATTTTTATTCGCAATTCTCTAAAAAGTTGAATGAACGTAAACTTGTTGGTGGGTACTGTACATATATATGAAAAAAAAATCTCACAAACAATGAGTCTTGAAAAAAATCATTCCATTAGAAATCTTTAAAAATCATTCTATCAAATGTATGAGAATGCCTTTAAAAAAATTAAAATGTCATTGGCTAGGACATACAATAGAAGATGAACAGTAACATTTACCCACCAACCATTGTATGCTCCAACCGTTGTATGTTGGATACCGTACCTCACCTTTTGGTTTGGCAAAAAACAATTAATTAAGAGGAATGTATGGAATTTTTAGAAATTCAGTTATAAAAATGCCAAAATTGCATGATGTTTGATTCTCATAATCATGAAATATTCAAAAATACCTCAACATGTTTTTACAGTCTTAACTCCTAAATGACAGATGGGGTTAGGGCTAAACCTAAATGTGTTCTAAAATCTTATTTCTGCAACTTTGATGAAATTTGGTCCAAAAGAGAAAATGAGAAGCATGATGTTTAGTAATTATCCATCTAGTGAAACTTTCAAAAGTTGTTTTATATATATTCATTTAATGAATTTAGAAGCATGTACCATTTAATATTCACCAAAATTACAAATTTTATTTTCAGAATTTGAAATTTGGTATGATTGGTTAAAACTAGACATTCTATTCTAAAATAAAAAAAAGGCAAAATTTTCAAATGAAAGAACATCATTAGTTTTCCCAAACAGTAAATTTTATAGCACTAGAACAATATTGAGGTCTTTGTCTTTGAAAAATTCTCCTCAGTGGAGTTTAACTTAGATTGACATGTATCAAATTGGGTTGGAAAGTAGACTTCATTCCTATTTGAAAGTATTTTTTATTTTGTTATAAAATATTCCTTTCATCTTGGGCAACCTGTAAAATGAAAAGGCAACGACCATAAAATTCTTAAAAAATCTTTTTTGGATTGACACATGCATTGTCTTGAACTCCTAAACGTCCTCACCCTTCTCAAAATTCGGCAATTTTGCAAAGATGCATCATAAAATGCAACCTAGAAGGATATTTTGCGTTTGATGTATGAATAAAAGTTATACATTATAAATTTTAGATTCTATCCATATGGTTAGATTTGCGATTGCTATTACGAATATTTTTCTATAAAATTTGAAATTTGAAATTGAAAATTCTTTTGTAATTTGATTACAAATAAGATATTGACAATTTGTACATGAAATTTGTTGTGATTGGTTGAAATGTAATACTTTAAGTGTAGTGATTTTTGGAGATTTTTTGGTTGCTTAACTTTATGAGTTGACTTTTTTAAGAGCACTTTTACACTTACATCTTTGAAATTTTGGGTGAATCACTACAACATGAAATGAGGCATAAAATTTTCTCAAATCATACCTTTCTAACTTCCTATAAAATATATAGTAAAAAATCCACACTACAAAATGTCAATTATGGATGAGAAATCTGTGTTTGATTCTGTACATTGTCCTTTTTCTAGACGGTTGGACATTTAGTGGTTAACAGATGAACTGCCCCCAACCAAACTCAGCTCCTAACATGTATTACATTAAATATAGGTATTAAGGGGACCAAAAAATTAGAGGGACTCTCACTTTAAAATAACCTCGTGGTATACACTAGTATACAGTAGTTGCTACATTATTAAATTCAATGAAGACACTTGCCATTAAGATCAATAACTATAGTTTACAATGAAAACACCTACCACCGAGAATAATGCCAAAGTTATAATATGCACCTTCTTACGATGTTTACTGTGGATGACTGGTTGCAGCACTCGTTCTACATGTTAAATTATTTTGGGGACATCTGTAGCAGACAGACCCTAGATCAACGAAAATTTCAATCCGCCACCAAGAGTTTTTTTTTTTTTAAAATTAAAAATTATTTTTTCTTCATATTTGACATATAGCAAGATTAGCGCTGTACTCTTTCTGGAGTGGAGTTGAGTGACGACCAAAAATATTTTCATATCTGTATTTGTAGTATTTTCATCCAAATGCTTCATATTTTCATTCAAACATGCATATTTTCATCCAAATCTTGCGAATTCGTAAAAATGTCTAAATCACATGTAGCGATTATTTTTTGAAAAAGTGGGAATTTAGCATCGAAAAGATTCTCTTATTTTTTTTTTATAGCAATGTGGCGATTTTTTTCCCCTAAAAACTGAAGAAACCACTGCCGCCACCCAACCAACCCCACCAGGAGGAGATGCACAAACGGTATGGATGAATTGGCTTCCTATTGAGGTCGTAGCACGATCGCAATAATGAGCAGGGAGCATTCAGTTGTGATATTTTAAGATCTGTGTATTGATTTCTCTTACTCAAGGATATGTGCATTTCTCGTATTCAAATTGAGCTGCAAATTTGCGCCAAATGAATTTCTAGTAACAGAGGTTTGGAAGAAAGGGCATGGCCACGATGCTGCTGGCCGTGTCGTCGTCCTCAGCTGTGGCATTTCCTCGCATTAGCAATTTCACAATTCATCGCAGACGGAACTCATTCACCGTCTGTTTGGCGTGGCGCAGAGAGAGAGAGGTGGACATTGACATCGCCATCGAGGAGGACCACCCCAAACCGTTCGTGTACCGTCGCGCTTCTGCTGCAGAGAGATGGCCGAACAGCAACGATGCGTTTCAGCAGCGAGCTATGGCGGAAGAGGTCGATGTCGTTAGGGTTAGGGTTTCAACGGATGATGCTCAAACTTCCCCGATTTATCGGCTCATGCGGGAAGACAAAGCCAGGGACAAGGCCAGGGAGAGGGAGATTTTTCATCAGCCGCAGAAGGGGCAGACCAGGCGGTTGAAGCGGATGACGAAGCTGGCGCTCAAGAGAGCCAGGGATTGGAAAACAAGAACGGAGAGGTTGGCGAACGCCATTTGTGAGTTGGAGCTTGCTAGGCCCGTGGCTGATGTTCTGGAAGACTGGCCCGAGCAGCTGAATAACGAAGATTTGTCTGTCGTGCTGGGAGATGTAGGGCGAGAGAATTGGCGACGGGCTTTGGAGCTTTATGAATGCTTGAATCTTCGGAAATGGTATACTCCGAATCCTCGCATGCTTGCCACTGTTCTGGGCATCCTCGGACGGGCTAATCAAGTGGACATTGCTCGAGAGCTTTTCTTGAGGGCTGAGCCAGAGCTCACAGGTGATCACATTCAGGTAAGGCCCTTTTTCTTTTCTAGGGATTATCATGTAACAATTTAACCCCTAAGCGTCCACTGTGTATTTTCTGTAGTGTTGAAAAATTGGACCCCCTGCTGCAAATCATCTGTTTGTGTGAAAATGACTTCAGTTTGACACGATCTACACTGTTGATCTTGTAGTAGAGAACAAGAGCTTTAAAATGATGTATTGCAATCAGAAAACCGAGGTAAAATGAGAAAATGCCAGTGATGCGAAGTTCAGTGATGCAGATGGCCATATTGGGCGTTTTAGACGCTTAGGGGATTAGTGTAGATTTTCTTTATCGATCTCAGCTCGTTAAATGCTTGGACAGTCTACCCTCCATTTTATGGCACTCCATAATATGACGATATTATTGTTTCAAGCAATACACACGTGACAAATCATTTCTGTGACTAATCCATGCCTGCCACTTTGAAGGTAGGCCTTCCCATAATAGAGAGGGACCACTGTAGTGTTTGTCAAAATTATCTTTGCACTATACTCAGAACTCTTTTATATCGGCTCTTTGGTAACCAACGTACATGAGTTCAAAACTTGGCAATCACAGGTGTACACAAAAGCAAATATTCTCTCCAAATACTGGAATGTGATATTGGAGAGTGATAATAACGAGTTCCAAGTGTAATCTGTGAAAACTAAGTTCCTTGGCTAATTTTCATCTAGTCTGTTAGCTTTAGAGCTTTCTGATTAAGTTGGACTTGGAAATGCTGTCTATTGTAGCAAGCATTATCTGAAATTTTTGAGATTTAGGATGTAGGGTGTTTAGAACGTGCATACTTTGACATGCTTGACACGTCATTTTGACCCTTGAAGGACCAAGAAGTCCAAATTGGGCCTCATGTATTTTCTGAGTAGGTTAAGACTTTCGTCTGTCCAATTTTGATTGTTTTGTGACCAACACATGCAATGTTCTTCATTGATTCTAGTGATATAAAATTTGTCCCTATCTGAATTTTACTTTTCACAATATGATCAGTCAAATTGGTCATTTTAAAAGCCATGAATCCTTGGACCTTTAAGGGGCAGAAGTGTCTTGCCTAGCTTGTAATTCTGCTTCTCAGCGCACATTTTTGCATAAAACGAGTACAACATGTTGATACCACTAGGAAAGCTCATGAAGCGAGATGTTGATGCAGGTATTTAATGGAATTTTAGGTGTTTATGCGAAGCAAGGCAGATGGCAGGCGGTCCAGCAAATCCTTGAGCTAATGGAGTCAAAGAGTTGTGAACCGGACATCATCACCTTCAACACGGTTATAAATGCCCGGTGCAAGGGTGACTTGCAGCCTGGAATGGCAATGGCCCTTTTGAAAGAGGTTCGCAGAGCGAGTCTCAAACCAGATTTAATTACTTTCAACACTTTACTAGGTGGATGCATTGCCAGCAATAACTTTACGGAAGCCAAAGAAATCGTCAAAGAAATGATGAAGCGGGGTTTTGAACCAGATGCTTACAGTAAATACTTACTGGGAAAGAAGAAGGGTTTTCTTCATGAAGAGGCAAAAGCTGACTCTTGAACTGGTCGAGGTCGAGGTCTCTCACCAGGCAGAGATCATCATTGGGGGTGCATCCTTTGGCTTTTCAGTCCATGATACTATGCTGTTAACATTGCACTCAACATTAGGGGTCATTACGAGACATCTCAAGGAACCTCGGATTGTCTCTGATACAGAGATTTTGGATGAACGTTTTGCATAGTGGCAGACAACCTGCAGGCAGTTCTGAAGAAGCTAGGTGTTATGGGACACAGAATCTGATAAAACGAGCAATTCTCGTGGCTGCCGACCCCTTTGACATCAAACATCAGGTACCACATCACTTATGTTGGCAGGTGTTTCCTTTGAAGGTGAATCATTGACACTACAACATGAACGATAGTTTCTCTATACAGTGGGCTTTTGATAAAAAGTTGTCTCGATGCACTGTAGAACTATTTTCTATCTTTCAAGCTCTTGACGCAGCTGTGGTAGGCTAACATCACTTCTTCTGCATTTCACATGCTTGCATTTAATCATTTTCTCTCTGGACACCACTTCACATATATTCTTGTTCTCAAAAGAACTCACATGAGCTTGCAAACACATGGCAGGCTGAAGGTGACGTAGCAACAACTTGCATATGAGAGTGAAGAGCTGTCAATTGCTTCGTAAGTGCAGCCCTCGTTTGCTCTGTGATTACATTTGTAAACTCCTTTGATTATTGCACATATGTCAAGAGAGACTTCAGGTTTACGGCATTGACGGGTATTGTTAGAAACCGCCAATTGATGTACAGTTATTGAACAGGGAAAGCTGTAAATTCGTGATAAATTCAAAGGATCAAATTTGCTACCCTTTGCAAAAGCGATCTTTATTGCTTCAAATCACTCCTGTGAGTTGCTCTCTGAAAATAATCAAATATAAATGATTCCTTTCTACACGTCTCGGTAGTCCCACTGAGCCTTTGAATCAGGTTCATGGTCCGCTCAGACATTCCTGTGAACGAAGGCCAAAACTGATTTCAAATAACAGTTCCTCAAACTTTCAGTTTCTTCTGATAATTGATCCTAACGCGTTGAGATTAATTTAATTTATCTCTTAACGACGAGGGAGAGTGCACTCCTTTGGGGTTACAGGAAAGCGCTGGGAGTCCGTGCAATAGTTGTAACGCATATACTTCTGATTTATCTCATCCATGCGAGCTAGACGCTCCGCTGGTAACGTGTGGAAGTAGGGGTTGTTCCACCAGTTGTCTGCAGAGACATCGAACACACGAGAGTTTTCCTTTAATACGTAGTAGCATTTTTGAGTAGTTCCTATGTGGACTTCCTTTGGTTCAAAATAATTTTATTTTTTGACCAACATTCGTCAGTGATATAAAATTTGGTCCCATCTGCAAAGTATATTTTTCACAATACAATTGATTGAATTTTTCATTTTAAAACTATGAATCCTTGGTCCTTCAGGGGTTAGGGTCGTATTTATTACAATGGCAGCTTGTTTTGCAAATTCTGAATACTGTCAAACATAAATTTAACTAACAAAAATGATTTTCATTTTAATACAAAGCTGGAACTTTGATTCTCAGGAGTTTGAAGATTTGGTTGGGGGGCTTACTTGCAGCTGGGTTGGCGCAATGAGAGGCATGAATGTTGTTGGGATCCACCACACAAGCATCAAGAATGAAGTGTGTGTATAACACTTTGAAGGGAGAATTGGACCAGTCGATTTTGTCAAGACCTCCGCGAGTTGCCCAGCTTGAGCCATCAAACACACTCATGTACGTCTGCACAGCCTTGGAATTCAAGTAGGCAATTCCTTCGTCTTCGTAGTTCTGGAAGATTCGAATCAGTACCTCGTCCACATACAGTCTACAATTCAGGGCCATTAATTGTTTGTGTTAGTTTTCATCAACATATCATTCTGGCACTACTGACAGTATTTCTTGTGCAAACCCACCCTCGGTTGGAAAAATACCATTACATGCTAGAGCAAACCCCCCTTGAAACAACATTGGAATGTTGTATTAATCCATTGAAACCAGTTTTGTACTGGACACATTAGCATAGCAAAATTTCAAGAAATTTTGAACCTCGGATCTATGCCAGTTCTAGTTTTGAGAGCTCTTTGCACTTCACTGTCATCATAACATTCTAGAGCTGCCTGAGCTTGGTACTAGCATTGTAAATCTTCAATTCAAGATTTTTCCTTATAGAGAGAGAGTGTAGAAAAGGGACCAAACCAAGCAAGCCCAATAATGTTATGATAAATGTTAGTGCTCTAATTGTCTTCTCTAATAACAGAAAAAGCCACGGGTATGGGGAAATTATAACTTTAAAAAAAATAAAAATTGGCTCAAGAGTTGGTTGAAACATGTCAATGTGGTTTCAGCAGACTATTATATTGACATTAATGATTATGTGAAACTTAACCCCTAAAGGACTAATAACCCCAAATTGAGCTTCATGTAATTGAACATTTTTTGTAGACTTCCGTAAGTTCAAATGTATTTGTTTTTGATCAAGACATACAATTTTCTTCACTACCGTAATTCTAGTGATATAAAATTTGATCCCATCTGAACTATGTTTTTCGCAATATGATCGATTTAAACCTTGAATCCATGGTCCTTTGATGGATTGGATTGGACTTACGAGACAGTTCTGTGGTTCCAGATGATGCTGTAGTAGTGAAACTCTTGAGAAGGATCAAACCAGAGCGAGATGCGCTGCTCTCGTTCACCGACACCGTTGGCGAAGATGTTAGTCTGCAGGTGCCAGTCTATTTGGCCGCTGCTCGGATCGGTTTTGTTGCCCAGGAATTCGAAGTCAATTTCACTGTGGTTTGCTCCTGGAGAGGCTACCTGTATATATACATCGAAGGCAATCATGCACTCATTCAATAATATTATTAGGATTAAACCTCATCATATTAATAATTTTGTTATTTTGGTGAATTTGAGTGATGTTCAAGTTAGGACTTTCAGATGGAGTTTTAGATGAAACCTCAGTCAGTGTGAAGGGGGCCCGGGCGCCCATTGCTATCCTAAAATATCCGTGAAATATTACGAACATTTTCAACATAAACATCTAAGATTTAAGACATGTCATAAGAATTTGCTTATGTCATCTTTAATAACCTGCTAGCCGGGCTCAAATAATTAGCTTCTACCTCAGTAGTAGCTTTTGGTTTATCATTTACCTCTCTGCAGCCTTTGTTTAGCTAGAAAATATAGTAAGAAAGTAAGAGCTAAATTTGAACCCAATATTCATTCCTTTATTATCAAAATATTCATCTATGTTGACATATTTTCATTCAGTTATGACAACTTCATCTAAAATTTAGTTGAAAGTGCTACAATATTTGTTTCATTGGTGCCACCTGTTTGAAAAATGAAAAATTGCAGAAAAGTCCCTGCCCTCTCTGAACATGTGACTTACATGTCACCTGCAGAGTAGTAATTAATGACATGGCATCAATCATGCATGACTGACCTAAAGTCGGATGTACGTTTCTGAGCACCTAGACAACTGTTCAAAGCTTAAAATGCCTAACTAAACGCTAGTAAGATTAATAGCACTATTATTAAATTAGCCCCGGAATCAATCAATCAGCACTTCTACTTCAAAATTGAACGTTTTTGTTGGAACTGAAGCAGAACATTTGTGATTTGTTGAACTCACTGCAGTAATTCAGGACATGCCAAATTATTAACACAAACTAGATTGAAGCACTAACTTACGTAGAAGGTAGTGACAGTGCCGGCAGTGTTGCCCTTGGGCAACAAAATCGACGCTCGAAAGTATCCATTGAAGTAGTAGGTGGACGTCGACAGAGTCACGCCTGCAACACGCACAAATTCATAATTCAACACCAAATAAAGTCAGCCACAACATACTAGATGTAATTGATCAATCTCTCAAAAGTCTGTACCATGATCTTCACATTGGTTAGCTAGCTAGACAGTGCTCTACATGGATCTAAGATCTAGCTAACTAGCTCAAACATACATGCACTTGATGAATGCAGTGACTAATTCTGCATTCTTGGTCGACCGATCGAGTGTTTTAGTACCGTCGGAGTAGTTGCCGTTTTTGACGAGAGACAACTGCAACTGGTCGCCCACGGCTCCGGCATTGTGCTCATTCCAACGTGCGATGAAGTCCTTGCTATACAACGAGCTCTGCAGCGGCACATACAGTTTGCTGCTGCCATCTCCTACATTAACTGCAGCTGCAGCTCCATAGCTCGCAAATGCCACCAGAACTAGCAGCAACTTCCAAAACACCATCATCATAGCTCCTCGCACCTCAAACTCGATCCACAAAACCTTCACAAATCGCCAATGCAAAACTATGTCCCTCGAGAAACTAAATTAAAGTGGTCGGAGCCCAGTTGTGCTGTGCCTAAACTCTCTGCAAGGGGGCCGCGTCTTTCGGAGGCTTGACTTGGTGAGCTAGAAATCAGTGGGGATGCCAGACAGTTGGTGGACTGAAACACTGACTTGGAAAACTAGGAGAGTACTACGTCGACAGTGACAGGAATTGATTAGGTGGGAGAGATAATGAAATTCGAGATGATGGTCCGATGACTGTCGAAGTCTGCGGAGAGTTGAGGTTAGTTGACTGATGAACTTGTGCACCGTCGTCGAAATTCTAGACGGGCAGGCTTGCAACCACCGTCAGTGAGTGCGTGAGTGATGGAAGTCTAGTTGTCTTGGCTGTGCATGCCTGCGGTGTGAATGGGGAGTAGAGTAGGCCATTGAATTCTATTGATATGATGATATCTACTGCAGGTGTACATTTGCACGGTTGTTGTGGAGCTCCAGAGCCTCAGTCTGTCAGTCACCAAGTTTTCGTTTTCCTCCAGCTGGGGCGCTGGCCACCAGTGCTCGCAGTGCACCCTGTGGCTTCTTGTACTCTCTCCGTCCTGCAAAAAGACCATGATATCGACTTAAATTTTGTCCCAAAATAAAACCATGATTTCCAATTGTACTCATTCGCCTTTGGCAATTCAGCTTCGTGTGCGCTTGACAACTTCTTCAGGGCATTGTAGAGAATCTGGCACCTTAATTCACGGATTTTGATCATGTTGATCATGTGTTTTGATCATGTTGATTATGGATTATTGTCATGGATTTTGGTCATGCATACACTTTTTGGCAATTGAAATACTCCCTCTGTACTCACTTGATCCATGAATTTGCATTACAGTCAACATACTCCCTCTGTAATCATGGGATTAAGCTTAATCTATGAATTTCAATGAAAACAACGCTTAATCCGTGGATTTCAGTGAAAACAAGATCTTTTTAACGGGATGGAGTACCTACATTGGGAAGTTTGATCCACTTGGGCAATAAGTAAACTGGGACCAATTCATGCCAATGTCGTCAACTGGCTTTCAGAGTTCTTTTAATATTTTATATCATTTAAAAATAAATAAAATTTTATTCATTTATTTATTATTTATTTATATTTTAAAAATTACAAAATTTAATTTTCTTTTGCATGAACAACTAAACAACTTCCATTGGAAGTTGGCTACAGCGTGGTGCGGAATTTAGAGTGCAGGGTGTAAGGGGTGCGGAGTTGCGGGGTGCTGGTACATAATATTTTGAAATATTCTACTCTAACAACAATGCCACGTGGCAATTGGGGTTAGTGTTTTGAATTTGGGGTTAGGAATTTTTTTTGTTGATGTTGGAAATTCATAGAATACCCAGGGAATATATCAGTCCCACACCTCTCAACCTACACCTGCACTATTGCACACCACGCAGTAGTTGATCCCCTTCCATTGCAAACTAAGGGTAACATACAATAGCCAAGGTGCCTAAGAGAGGTGGCCGGGAAAAAAGGTTATCTCAACCTTTGGGTAACCAACCGCATATCAATTGTTAACTCCTAAAGGACCCCCGGGTACGCAACTCCTATATTATACGCAGGGGGCATCGGCATTAAAACGGCTTAGAGGTTGGCTTTTGTAAAAATTATATCAAATTATTTTAAAAAAAAACAGATCAAAAAGTTAGGTGAAGACCAAATTAAATAAAATGAGATGTAGAAAATGTTGGGTTGCATACTTATTAAAAAAAAAGCTCCACATTGTATATAAAGAATTGAAACACCTATGTATAATTATTAAAAATCCATACGAGAAGTTACCTCCAATTAAAATTAAAAGTCATTTGCAGTGATTTATTTATAATAAAACAATTTTGAATTTTTATTAAAAAGCCCAAAAAGTTGGGTAGCTTGGCCTATGCTACATGTATTAAAAAAACTCATATAATTAGGTTTTCAATGCTAAAATTGGCTTCAAAGAATATTTAGTTCCTGTATATAATTACATTTTTAGATTCCTTGTTAGAAGGGCTACAAGAGTTTCTTACATTAAAACAAGTTATATCACTTGAGATTGAACTAAAATGCAATATAAGTGATTATAAGCAGGGGCATATAATACGGGAGTTGCGTACCCTGGAAAGGACGATGGATTCATAATTTTAAAATGAAAAATTTAAATGATCATGTTGTGAAAAATATAATTTAAATGGGACTAAATATTATATCACAAGAGTTAGTAAAGAATAATATGGAGTACATATATTGAATAAAAAAGAAAGAAAATTTGAACTAAATAGAATCTACATAAACCTACTCATAAGTCACAATTTCTACTATTAAATACATGAAGCCCCATGGAGACTTTATAGTCCTTTAGGGGTTAAGCAAGGGAAAAGTCTCGTAAGTCACAATTACTACTATTAAATACATGAGGCCCCATAGAGACTTTATAGTCCTTTAGGGGTTAAGCAAGGGAAAAGTCTCGGCATAAATGTTTATTTATTTTGAAGAGAATCCAAATATTTAGGAAAGACTTGATAATTTTTTAAAAGGATGAAGTAGTTTAACTTCTTTGTCTCACAAATGATCTCACAAAAAGGATAATTCCTTCTTTTTAAGCTTTCATTTTTTTACATTTAACCCCTAAGTGCATGAGCGTTCAGTTTTTGGATGATACAAAATCACTGTACAGTTTCTCATTTGTGATGATGTTTTTGCAAAATTTTGGATTAACATGAATTTTCTAGGTAGTTACTTTCACGTAAGTGAAATCAAAAGAAAAACAATCGAAATTGGATCTACTATATCTTTACATTCTATAAGTGAGCTATAAAATGTGCTCTAAATCCATTTTTTGAGGCTGACATACAAATGAAAGTTATAGATGATGACTTTTCATGGCATCCATACGATTGGATTAAGTAATAGTGTCGAAATATGTATAAATTTGATTTTAAAAGAGATTATCCTTTTAATTATATGAAAAATAAAAAATACTCATTATTTTATGAATTTTGGAATGATTGGCCAAAAATGCATAATGTACAACATTGAATCATCTTTTGCATAACTTGCAATATTTCAACCTATAAAATTATCTTTTGATAGCTTACAAAGAGATCTCAAGATACCCGTACACCGAATCAAAATAAATTTTAGATGAACAACTTCACCACTATTAAAGCATAATGGTTTCAACCAATAATAATGAATTACAAGATGTGGGTATTAAAATTGTAATTTTAGTGAATTTTCAAAAAAAAATCTGTAAATTCATTTGAAAAATATCTAGGCATTTTATTTTAAATTCAACTGTACCTATGTCTTTTAATAAGAATGTCTTACATAATTATGCTCTTATGAGTTGAAAATTAAAAAGGTTAAAAAAGCCTCATTTTATAATACATTAAGGTATTGCCCAAAACCTGTAGGCCTGTAGGGGTTAACATTATTTAGGCATTTACGGGTTAACATTATTTTGGAGACCTACGCTAAAGGGTAGTTTTTAAATTCATCAAATAGAAGTTTAAAAGCATTTTTGTAAATATAACAGCATCAATGATTTCTAAACATGTTTTTTAATTTAATTTTATCACTTGAGCAAGACTTCATCAGAGTTGTGCAAAGGTCCATATGTTACAACATATCTTCATTTTCGTCTCACCCCTCAAGCTTGTAGGGATTAAAAGATAGATCATTTTTAATTTTTGAATTTAAATTTTCAATATTCTTTTCTTTTCTTTTCAGACTTTTAGTTGTTTTGTAATTATTTTGTTTTCTTGTGTTAAAGTAAAAAAGAATTATATATATATATATATATATATATATATATATATATATATATATATATATATATATATATTCTGATTTTTTTTTTGAAATTAGAGTTATCCTTAAAGTCACTTTGTGTTTGAATAAGATACCGTGAATTTTGATTTAATATATTCTTATTTGTTCACCTCAAATAGTTAAAAGGTATGAAAGAGCTTAGTGGTCTCTCATTATTAGGTGTGTAAGAGCTTGATGGTCTCTAAACTCATGGAAAACTAGTTTAGTCATCACTTTTACAAAGAGTTACTTTTGAGAAAGAGTTACTTTTAAAGAGTTATTTAGTGTTTGATCTTAGAAAATCATTTAAAAATTATCATTAATAGATTTTGAACATCTAATTGAACACATGTATAAATAACTTAGAAATAAACATCTTTTTGGTAAGAACATTAAAAAAAAAGGTCATAGAATTTCTTATAACTCTAGTAAACTAAAGAGTGTTTTCTACTACATATGACTACTCATAATATTCTACAACTACTTTATTTTTTAAGGCTTCTCACTAACATTGAAATGATCTAATGGCTACAAAATTCTATCAATCTACTAACATGCATATCCACCCTTTGCCTTAATCATTGCTTTCAATTTAAAAGGTATAGATCAGTACAACTTAAGAAGATTTTTGAGCTTTGTTTGCAAAAACAACCATATATAAAATTCAAAACATTCCAAATAAATCCAATATTTTAATAAAACACAAAAGTCTTAGTAAGAATTTACATGGTAAAAAAAATGATTAGAATAATTTTTGGGGGAAAAATATAGCAAGTGAAAGCGCAATAGAACATAGCTTAGATCTTGACCCACAAGGCATGTAAATGCAATAGAATGCACGATATATATAATTTTCTAAATTTAAATACTAGACTATAAACTAGAATTGATAAACTTCACTTATGAAAATTCCTACTAAGAGATCTTGAATGATCATGAAGATGTGTTATTTCATTTTAGTACAATATTTATTGGTTAGTAGAGGGGCAAAAATGTTTTCTTAGAGGCACTTACAGTGCTCTAACAAAATGATTGTCACCTCTTCTACTCATTAACCCCAAAGCTTCGAAGAGACCATTTTTTGATCGTTGCCCATTTTTTAGGGCTACTCAAGCCCAAAAAATAACTATTTTTCAAAATAAAAATGTAATATCATAGATAAACAAGTCATTTTTCCAATGCAATTGGAATTATGTCCATTCAATCAAAACTCCACTTAGGGGAATTTTTCAAAGTAAAACACATCAATGTTGAAAGGCAACTTGAACACTTTGGGTAGGCTTGCCAAAAAATTAAGCCAATGAGATTCATTCGGTACCTCAAAAGCAATTTTGTTCAACACACATGGATTACATGCCATAAATTATGGACTCTTCCAATTAAAAAACAGTTAAAGGATAATCTAATTTAACCAAAATCTCTTACTTCCCTTCATACCCCCAACCATTACAAGATCTTTGAAAAAAATGCTAATAAACTAAAAATCTTGTCAAATTGAATCATGAATCTTGTTAACTACTTCATCTTGAGGATGGTAAAGAATGGTACATCATTTCAATTTATTTAATTTGGTTTGAGAGCCCATTAAAGCAAGGCTCCCCGGATTTTTCAAGGCTTGAAATTTCAAAATCTCAACTTCATTTGCTATTATCTTCACATCTATACAATCAATTTTTTTGAATTTTTAGGGATGGTTTATAAGGCCTAGGAGTACAAGATCCTATAGTTGGAATGTGGAAAAAGTTTTTCTAAAGCATTTAGAGATCATCAACAAAAATGCCCAAAATGAGGCAGTTTTGGGTGGGGGATCTCCCTCGGGCATTTAGGGGTTAGTGAGATAATTGATCTAAATTGACACAAAATTGGTATTTCATAAAAAATTCAATGTATAATCTTATCTAGCACACTATAATCAATCATATCAAGTTTCATTTTCTAAAAGTAGAATATTGATTTTTAGTGATTTTTTAAAGTGGTTTTGGTGTTTGACCTTATAAGTTCATGTTAAAATAATTTATGATAGATTTTAAAGTTCAATTAGACATGGTAACTACAAACATAAAAATAATCAACTTTCTAGTTAGAAGAAAATTTAGGAAAAAATCATTTTCTTGTATAAATGCAGTTGCATATTGAATGTCGCCTTTGACAGTTGACTACTTCAAGCTCTACAACCACTTGATTGTTTATACTTCTTCAATAAACTAAAGTGATTTAATAATCCCCAAACTTGACCAACCTACCAATATATGTGTTCACTCTTTGATTTGATCACTGCTTCCAATCCGAAAGGCATAGATCGGCACAACTTGAAGAGTTTGTTTCCACAAATCAAATTTCATTGGCATTCAAAAATTTGCCGCAATCTCAGCCTCAACTCCACCAAATTTTGGACAATATTTGGATCATGTTGAATAAGATCTTTGAGGATCTTCCAAATATTCTCAATTGGGTTGTGATTAGATGAATTTGCAGGCCAATTTAACTTCTCAACGTGGTGCTCTCAGTTTACATGGTATTTTCTATGGTCATGCCAATGATTCATTAATGGTGGATGACTCATTGATTACAATTCATCTATACTTGTTAAAGTTTACCATAGTAATTTTTGAAAATTCCACTACATATCATTTCTTGTGATATTTGAAGTTTAAATGAGATATAAATCAATATAACCATAAAATAACTTCAAATAATCTAATTTTTTGGGGGATGTTGAATTTCACAATGGAAAACCATAATTTTCAAAAAGAATCTCCAAAAGCAAATTACTTTGAAGATTTGACAGGTTTTTGTGTTCTAGAATGAAAGTTGATTTTGACCCACAAACATTAAAAATGGAACATTTAGAGTGTTCAATATTTGGATTTTTTCAATATCAAAAGGTAGACCAAAAGCTTGACTTGATACCCTTAAAGTTTGGAAAATTTCAAGAAAAAATATAAAAGAATGGTTACATTGCTTGTTTTTGAATAAGTACCAATTTTATGGCCATGAGTGACAGGGGACAATGTTATTGTTAGGCCACTATAGAGTGCCCTAACAAAAGGATTGTCGCCTCTTCTATTTACAAATGAGAAAATTGATCTAATTGATAATTTTTTTTTGGTATTTTATGAAAATTTCAATATGCACTCTTATTTAACACTGCTATAATCAATTGTACCAAGTTTCAGTTTTTAAAAATAGAATGTTGATTTTTGGTGAATTTTTAAAGTATTTTTGGTGTTTGACTTTATAAATTCATTTTAAAATGATTTATGATATATTTCAAAGTTTTGATTGGACGCATTAGTCACAAACATAAAAATAAACAACTTAGAAGAAAATTGAAAAATAAATTATTTTTTCATACAAATGCAGTTGCATATTGATTGTTACCTATTACATTTGACTACAAGCTCTACAACTACTTGATTGTCTATACTTCTCTTATATACAAAAGTGATTTAAAGATCACCAAAATTGACCAATCTACCAACTTGTGTGTCCACCCTTTGATTTGATCACTGCCTCTAATTTGAAAGGCATAGATTGGCACAACTTGAAGAGTTTGTTTCTACAAATCAAATTCCATTGGCATTCAAGAATTTCTCTCAACTCGATCAAATTTTGGGCAATTCTTGGTTCATACTAAATGGAATCTTTGAGGATGTTCTGGACATTCTCAATTGGATTGAGATTGGGTGAATTTGCACGCTAATTTAACTTCTTAATGTAGTGCTCTAAGTTCACATGGTATTTTCTATAGTCATGTCAATGATTCATTAATGGTTGATGACTCATCGATTACGAGTCATCCATACATGTTAAACTTGGACGTGAGTTTAGTGTGTTGGAATTTTCTTTTGGAGAGGTCTCTCAATGTAGTCAATGTAAACCACGTGCGCTAAAGTGATTTTTCAACCCCCTATTTACTTTTTAATAAAGTTTCATTTAGCTCCAATTTTTTTAGTGTTGTCATATAATCATTGTATCTGCAATTTGAAAAAAAAACTTAATTCAATTAAAGTCAACACCACCTCTAAAATCACAATTGAAGATTGAACTAAAATGGTTTTTTTCACTTCAAACATTTATCAAGAATTCATTTAGATGACTACAACATTCAGCTTTGGTGTACATAAATTTTAAATGGGCCTTCATTTATTGGAAATTTAAAAATATTGTAAAAAATATTTTTTAGGATATAATATAGGGGATTCCAAAAAATTTAGTAGTGTACAAGGTTAATATGTATTTTCTTCAAAAAATTGTAAGTAATTATATAGAATAAAGAAAATTCATAAAAATTCTCAATTTATAATTTTAATATAAAAAAACACCCTATAATTTCACAAGTTTTTTGATTGAATTTTTACAATGTAACATAAGGGGTCGACGATCTTATTGCAAGTGCTTGGCATTGAATACATTAAGTGATCTCTTCGGAGATTTGGTGTTGGCCATGCTCTAATGTACTAATCTAGAAAATAAAAAAATTCCTAAGTATTGACCAATCAAATTAGTAAATGAATCTCATCAACTCTTAGAAAATAGTAGAAAAATTTCATTGGTTGCTAAAAATAGTAAAACAGATTTCCACTATCTTGTTTCAATCATTCAATGGTGGGTTTAACAATAATTAACTATTTTGGTTAATCCTTAATTGATACTCCTCTGTTCCAAAAAGGTCCAGTTGAAGAAAAATTGAAAAATTAACTCAAATTGAATCCTTGTCTATCTCGAGGGAGACACTCTATAACATCACTACAAAACCACGTGAGTTAAAATTTTCTTACCGCTATGTTATGTATCATAAAATCATTAAAATAACGTGAATTTTTTAATGGGATTAGAAAACCATTGAAATTTTATATTGTGAATTTTTGAAGTTTCAATTCATCAAAATGGTTCTTAACTAATTATTCTTAACTAATTTTTGTCATCCTAGTTAGAAACGGTAGATTTTTGATGAAAATAGAAAATGAAAAATTTGATCTTGTACTTTTGGTATGTGATAAATATGATATTGATTTACATGTGGAAAAAAAATCATGTTCTTTAAACAAATATTTACATGTTTGTTACCAAGTATCAGATTTTTTAAACTCACGTGATTTAATATTGAAGCATATAGTGTCCCCCCCTGGGTCTATCTCTCACATGATTGAGTAAATAGGAAGCTGGGTAAGTATGTTATTCGGGATACTTAGATATTGAGCAAATAGGAAGCCGAGTATGTTACAGTTTCAGTAGAAATGAAGCTTATTTTAGGACAAAATGGAAAAGGGTATATAAAGATTTTTTTGGGACGGAGGATGCATTTAATAATTTGATTTCAGCATTTAAAAAGATATCTAAATTTTTGAAATATTGAATTCTAATGTGTTTAAATTTTAAAAATATCATAGTAATTGCATACAAAATATATGTACTAAGGGCCAGTTTATACTATGGCCGTCTAAGTCGAAAGGCCGAAGGAGTTCATGGCCAATTCATGTTGAGGATCCAAAGGCTTGGGATTGAAATACATAATAAAATACAAGCCTTTCACCGGCCATAGTGTGAAGCTTCAAAGGTCAAATCCAAAGTCTAAGGCTTTGATGACCAAACCATTGATAAAATTAAAAAACTCCATTAGTTTATTAAAAAGAATTCGACGGCCTTTCGACTGTGAATTGGGTTTTGATTATGTTCAACCCAATTCTCCCTCAAGAGTCCGTCACCTTAGTGCCAAAATAGTCAAAAGTGTTGCCATGTAGGCATTTTGGAAGGCAACAACCTTTAGACTTTGGTCTCTAGTAAGTGTGAACTCAAGGGTTGAGAGGCCAACTTCCGACTTTTTTAAATATGATTGGTGGAATTTCAATGGCCTTTCAACCTTCGGCCATAGTGTGAACCAACCCTAAGCACCAAAAATAGTTTTTGTCATGTATGATTCATAGTTTTGAATTAAATTATTTGTTTGACAAGTTTTGTGATATCTAATTTTAAAAAATTGCGTTTTAGATTCTCATACTTTAAATTCTATGTGCCATGTGTTGTTTTTCTAATGTTGAGGTTGGAATGCTTTTACAATTTACAGTGCTTCTTGTTGCTTTTAACAATGTTTAAAAAATAAAAAAAATTCATTGTATTTTTTTCTCATATTTCATAGTGTTATTTATAGCTTTGGGAATGTGGGAACGTAACAAATAACATTTCCAGCACTGCCCGTCTTTTCCTAAGTGCCTTTTTTAAAGCACTTGCTTTTTCTAAATATGTGAAAAAAGTACAGTGATAAGTAAGAAAAAACAGGGTCAAAAGCAACACCATGCAATATAAAAAGTGATAAATGACTTTGGAGTAGATTGCTCTACTTTATGGCCCTACCATAGTTCTACTCTAAGTAGGGTACTCAAATTCATATGGTTTTTGAGGGTGATTGCATGAAACACCTATACTATTTGTTGCAAGCATTTTGTTTCAATACAAGTAATTTTTTTGGAATATTTTAAAGATAAAAAACCAATATTAAAAATAAAATAAGGCCAATGTTTAGATCCCTAAGATTGTATCCTAGATTCCTAAAAAGATCAAGTCTAGGAAATTTTTCCAAGTATGAAAACTAAGAAATTGCAGAATATCAAGAAAATGGATAAATGTCAAGTTGAAAAATAGTGTCAAACATGACAACTCTGAATACAATCTGACACATCTTTCTCGCAACATGTGACCAAAATAGTACAAGTGTTTCATACGAGCACCCTGGATTAGACACTTAGAATACGATCGACTATGTGTATTCAGCATTCTGTGAGGAGGTTAATTTCCTTGCTTCTGCAGCTCCCGCAATTCAAGGTGAGGCCTAACTCCGTCCAGCTCTAGCAACCACTTGTCATATACATATTCGGCCGGCGTTGCCGTCGAGGCGTACCTCGTTTTACAGTCCACTGAAAGAGGACCGAATCCAGTCTGCTGACTCTGCGCTAGTCTAAAGAGTGATCAGTATCTTCTCATGTCGGAACCGACTGCTTTGCACGTGGAAAATTTTGAGTCTAACTGGGTGAGTTGAATCACATAACATAATAGAGCAGTTCAGGATGTCCCTCTTTTGGAACTCGATCAAATGAGCATTTTTTTAATGTGATCCAGTTTTCACCTTCTACAACATGTCGTACCACTGACAAAAGGTGGTTCTCCCTTCAAGAGCCATGCCTAGAACTTCAGTTTTCCCATTTTTGTAAGTCCCTATGGTGAAAGTTGACACTGCCCATGCTCATAGCCATGCTCATGAAGACAATGACCCTGAATGCAAGTAACCTGCCAATTATGGAAAAGGGGGACTTCATGAACTGCTCTATTATGTTATGCACTCATGAAACTGCATATTGATGTGTAGAAAATAATGAAATTAACTTAATTAGCCAGCACTTATGATACAGGTCAGGTGTGGCGGTGGATACTGTACGCTTCACTCTTCATTCTCTTCCTGAAGTGTGGTCCACACTCCACACTATGTAAATCATTAATACACTATTTACATTATTTGAGTTTCAATGTTGATGTCCTAAAAGCTGTGGTCCCTCAAAATTCTATGACTTATGTTGGTTCCATCAATTTAGAGCAACACTATTTAAAAATGAAACACTAAATAGGATGAAAAGTGACTGTAGTAGTACTTACACTTTTTTGTGGGCACAACATGGTGTATCTTAGAACACTCACACCCATGTACGCTAGAGCTGACTCGCTGAAATTATTCATCTACATTTGAAGAGCCCTTGCACTTACACTCCCCACCCTTGCATGCCCCTCACACATCAAAAGTGCACATCAAATAGTCAATAGACCAATCACAAGTAGAATGTGGGATATAATCAACTAAACAGTGATTTGAAGGGCTATTTCTTAACACGCTAGGATTGTGAGTCAAGAGGCTATTTCTGAAGGGCCCTTGGCACTTTTCATCTAGTTCTTGAGTATCAGAGACTCTGGGAGGGCATGGGTGGCCATGCTCTTATACATAGTGTGAATTGTCAAACAATGTAGATTGTTCGCAAGAATTTGGCCCACACTACTTAGAAGAAACAGTGAAGCTAGGAAGTTAAGAAGCTTATAATTCATTAATTAATTTGCAACCCACGGAGATTTCATGTGATGCTGGAGCAGGCAGTATAAAGCAGTGGGCCTTTGAGCTTCTTTAGCTCAGACACTCTGATATCTCTTCTTGACAATCATAGTTCCCTCAGACAGACACGTTGTATATATCGATATTCATCACGTTGTCAACACTGGCTCCGAAGTCCTACCGACAGTTTAATTTCCATCCTCTGCTTCGCTTCAGTGTGTTTCAGAAGACTGATTACTAAGGTGAGCATTCTGACTCACTGCAGTGATCGATCGATCAGCCACTCCTGAAGGCTGATACCGTATGTACTATGTAGAGGAGAGTACTAGTAGATATATTCAAAGTACATTCTCCTGGCACATTATGTATTATATGGAGATTGATTAAACCCATTCTTGACATAATTCCGTCTGCTTGAGAACAGTAGGAAATAAATATCGCTTGTCTCCCGATTTAGGAGATCGATCGATGGAGAAATTTCTCTGAATCATTAAGTTTCAGCAGGCTCTTGTCGATCGTCTTTGAAGCCGTCGGAACATGTTTGGCTGGGTTTAATTTAGGGAGAGTTTTAGAACTAGTACTCTGGCTGTGGAAATCAATAATCGGTGCGCGCCCATTTCGTTTGTTCTCTCAGTTAATAATCGATGCGAGTGATGAGTTGCTAAAATGTTGAGATCAATTGGTTGGTTAGTGATTCAGACAGCTTGTTGTGCATGGTCGATCTGCAATTGTGAGGAGTTTCAATTCTTGATATGTTGTATCATTCTCTGTTTTAGTAATGTCAAGTGCTTCAGAATGGTTTGCGAGTACGTACTAGCCATGACGATCTTGTTTCATGGATTCATCTCATGATTTGTAGGCTGCAAGGTAACAATGGAGTCCAGTGATCTGCCCCTGCGGCCGATTCCTGGAGACTACGGACTCCCGTTCGTAGGCGCGATCAAGGATCGGCTGGACTACTTCTGGTTCCAGGGGGAGGACAAATTCTTCCGCAGCCGCATGGAGAAGTACAGCAGCACAGTGTTCCGCGTGAACATGCCGCCCGGGCCGCCCATAGCCAAGGACCCGCGCGTCATCTGCCTGCTGGACCAGAAGAGCTTCCCAACACTATTCGACGTGAGCAAGGTAACAGGCCTCATATTTGTTAAAGTGGTGCACTTTCCAGTGAACTTAGTGCAGTGTCAGTCGTCTGACTGAACCTCAAATCTATACCAGTCCTAGTTTTTAGAGCTCTGGGCACTTCGACAAAACATTCAGTAGCCTGCATGCATGCTCTCTGCCTTTCCTTCATGCATCAACTTGGAACTCCACCCACTACTAGCAAAGGCGTCGCTTCTCACTCAGAACAGTGTCAAGTTCACTATACAAACTTGTCTTACTTGACGAATCGCACTCACCAAGTCTTGAGCGCATGGGCAGTGAGTGTGAAGTGGCGCCGTTTGACTCACCTACTGAGTGAAAAGCGACGCCTTCTCCTTGTAGTGACTTGTCCACTTAGCTATTGGTTTGGTCTTGTTCGGTGTGCAAAATGTTGCACTATCTACTGTGGGGCAAGACAGAGCCACTAGAAGTTACTGAATGTTATGATCGATGCAATTTTGGACCTCTGAGATACGCCGTTTTAATGAATATGGCTACAGGTGGAGAAGAAGGACGTGTTCGTGGGGACCTACATGCCCAGCACCAGCTTCACGTCCGGGTACCGTGTGCTCGCCTACTTGGACCCGAGCGAAGACCGCCACACCAAGCTGAAACAGTGGTGCTTCGACCTCATCGCTCGTAACGGCAAGCATTTCATCCCGGAGTTTCACGAGTGCTTCCTCCAGTCGTGCGCTGCGTGGGAGAATGACATCGCCCTCGGGAAGAAGGCCAACATCACAGCCGAGGTCCAGCAATTCGCTTTCAACTTCCTCCTGCGCGCCGTTTGTCACCAAGATCCCACCGCCCCCGGTAAAGCCAGCCTCCACCAGAACGGCGGTCCGTATGCCAACGATTGGACTCTACCCCAGCTCCTCCCCATCCAAGGTATGGTTGCTACCATTAACATATCGTTTCACAAGATCGAACGTTAACTTTTGTCACGTGTGCAGTGTTTTTAGACCACTATGCACTACAGATGTAAACGTGTGCTGCGAATGCAATTTTGGAACTAGAAAGTATATAATATACAATTGAAAGTGCATTTTCAATACCTTTCTAACGATGCATTATGTGCCACCTAATTCCAAGAATTGTACTTGCTATGAGTAAATGAAGATTTTGCATATGTTTTACATGCATCTGTAGTCCAGGGTGGTTTAAAGAACTGCACATGAAAAACTTGTGCAATTTTCTCTTGATTTATTTACAGTGTAATGACAATGAAGATCGATAAAGGTGCGAACTTTGCTTTGAAAAAACCTTAGATTAGTAGTGGTTTTGGTGTTGGAGTTTAAACGTGCCATTGCAATTATGATCGATCGAAGGGAATACGGGGCTACCTCATCCAGTGGAAGAGGCGGCGTTCCGCACCGTCGTCCTGCCGTCGTTCTTGGAGCAGAGCAAATACGACGCCATCCACGACTTCATCACGACGTACGGGACGGAAGCGTTGGCCATGGCGGAAGAGATGGGGATTGACCGCAAAGACGCGGCAGCCAATCTTGTCTTCTTCCTCAGCTTCAACGGCTACGGCGGCTTCAACCTCTTCTTCCCTGAGATCACCGGCTTCATCCACCAGTTCGGCCACTTCGATCTTATGCACGAGCTTCACGACGAGGTCACAAAAGCCGTGGCGGGGGCATCGTCAAGCAATGTCACGTTGCAGGTATGGAACTTGCATGCCATACTTAGTTTAATTGCACATCTTAGTACCATTGCAATCTTTGCAACTTAAGAATCGACGCACTACAAGCTTCAAACATCAGAGTCATTTTTTAACTGCAAACTTTCGAACTTCATATACAGTTTAAATCTTCAGGTATGGTTCCGTGCCATAGTTTGCACATCTTAGTACCATTGCAATCTTTGGAACTTATCGATGCGCTTTAAGCTTCAAACATCATACTCATTTTTTAACTGCAACTTTTTAACTTCATATACAGTTGAAATCTTCAAATCTTTGTCCCACTATCATATTGCAGTTGATACTGACAATGAAGATTCAGGTAAAGCTTTGTTTTGAAATCAACAAAACCAAAAAAGACGACAGTTAGTTTTTAATAGTTCAAGCGTTCTATACGAAGTGTAAGCGTGCCGTTGCAACGCACAGGCGTTACAGAACATGCCGTTACTGAAATCGGTGGTATACGAAGGGTTCCGGTACAAGCCGCCGGTGCCGCACCAGTACGGGAAAGCCAAGTGCGACTTCGTGATGGAGAGCCATGAGAATGCTTTCGAGGTGAAGAAGGGCGAGATGCTGTATGGATTCCAGCCCATCGCCATGCACGATGCCAAGGTGTGTTGAAGCAAGTGCACTCTCTGTGAGTCAAAGTCACGTCATAAGAGTAACTATAGCCACCGTGATTCCTGTATCTGGAAAGGAATGAAACTGTCCCTGATTTCCAGATACAGTAGTCGGGGCTGCATCATTCAATCCTGCAAAAGGGAAATTGGAAACCACATGCAGGCAGCCGGCAACTGATCTTTCTGCCTTTCGAAAATCATCGCCAAAATCAACGCAGGTGCACCCCGCGGAGGTGAAAATCAGGTGCAAGAAGTGAAAAATTGTAGTAAGAAGAGCTATGCAGATAGAAAGTTTGAATCCTGGAAAACCAACCAAGGTTGTTGAATTTGGGGGCCACTCCTGGAAAATTTTGCCATTACAGGATTCCGGTGTGAAGGTTTTTCCTGGAAAACGGATGACCTTCATCCTTTTCCAGATACACAAACCACGCGGTGGGGATGCTCCAAGGGTTGACATCATACAGTCATCTACTTACTATCACATACAATTAGGAAGCATGCATGATCGATGAGTGAGTCATCCACTTACTAATCACAGGAAGCATGACCAGTAGAAGTTACTGAATAAGTTGAATCCTTATAGTTTACATTAAGAGGTCCATGCTTGCGCTGGTGATGAACATGTATAGTATTTAATGAGCCTAGTGGATGATATGATTGCCATTGCCTGCATGTGATGTTTCAAAACAAGGTGTTCGAGAGGCCGGACGAGTTTCTGCCACGCCGCTTCATGGGTCCTGAGGGGGAGAAGCTGCTGCAATACGTGTTCTGGTCGAATGGGCCAGAGACCGTCAAGCCCACCGTGCACAACAAGCAGTGCCCCGGCAAGGACTTGGTGGTCACCATGTCGCAAGTGTATGTGGCGGAGTTGTTCTTGCGCTACAAGGACTTCACCATTGACATTGAAGGCACCGGACCCGCTGCCAAGCTCTTCTTCCACTCCCTCACCAAGGCTTAAATTCCGTCTGTCCTGATTTCTATTTCTACTTGCATGGCCATTTCATGATAATAAATACTATAGTCGATCTCTAGGTGCCATAGTTTTGATGTACATCAGTGGCCTGGTATATAAGAATCCTTGATAGGATTATGTCAACTCTGTTTGTATATTTTTGCAGTCTAATGTAAACTTTCAGTAAATTTCGGGATCATAGTGGTATACAGAACAAGATCGTGTGTTCAGATGGTGAATGATGACATGTAGGGTTTAACAACCATCTATTACCGTGTGGGCCCTATTTCATATACTAGGAAAAAAGGTGTTCATCCCAGTCTCAAAAATCCATAAAACTTCTGCTTTTATTAAACTGCATAGTGTTACTTAAAATTACAAGTGCACGTAATCTAAAATTGCCTCTTTTTTACAAGGTACTGATCACTTCTTCCACTCCCTCACCAAGGCTTGAATTCCATCAACCGTTTTGAGTCCTGATTTCTAATTCTACTTGCATGGCCGTTTCATGAAAATGAATATTAGGTGCCACAGTTTTGATGTGCATTACCCCGGCGAGAGCTCAGTGGCCAGGCCTAGTATTTAACCCTTGAAAGGCCCTTTGGGTCCCTCTCTACAACCTGTATTTAGCCTTATAATTTTTTAATTGTGTTTTAATATATGAATTGTGATATATTGTTAATATATACATATTATCATGGTTACTAATTTACTTTGTAGTGAAAAATGTTTGGTCCTTGTTGGGTGATGGCCTGATATGGGTACTCCTTCAAAAAATAGTGTGATTTTCGAGAAATATCTTTTTGGTAAGAAAAAAACATTGGAAAATTACAAAAATTAGAGGGTGTTATAGACACCATGACTGCAACTATATATATGGTGTTAAAGACGGAATTCTAACACTCATAAAATGAGTTAGACATAAGTCACACTATGTGAGACGATATCAGACCATTCCTCTATTTTGATCAAATACCACTGAATACAAAATATGCTAGATATGGTTGCAAAGGGCTTTTGGGCCGTTTAACCCTTAAACGTACCACTCCTTTGTAGGAAAGTCAAACTACACAATTTAGCCTTCAAGATTTATCAAAATATATTTTGTAATATTTTTCATGCATGGAATTGAATGTTCCCTATCAGTCTTGAAATTTTCAGATTTTTTTGATTTAATACGGCCTTTTTAACAAATTTTTAAGTCAAATACTTCAAAAAATAAATTTTATTACAAAAAAGCTTTAAAAATTTAATATTTTTTTGGGAGCAGGTACAAATTACAATGGAGAATCACATGATATGTTTTCCATAGGAATTTTTTATTTACATTTTGAAATTCGAAAGGTGAACATCCTATGTAGTGTAATTCAAACCTTGAGCTACAAAGCTTGCACAAGCAATAAAATACTCAATAATTGGAGTATTTAAGATTTGAAAAGTGGAGTACAAACTAGACTTAATAAACTTCATTTTCTTAGTTGGGTGTATTAGCAACAAAAGTCATCTTCAAGATCAAAATTGGGTTTGACCAACAAACGTCCAGAAACTGGACGCTGGGACGTTTAGGGGTTAAGGGTTAAGAAGCTTTTATAGGATTCTGTACATACGTGCTTAAATTTCTTACCGACAGTCTAGCTGGAGAAACTCTGTTTGTATTTTTTTCGGAATGTAAACTTTTAGTATTTTGGGTATACGGAACAAGATCGTGTGTTCAGATGGTGATGATATCTGAGGTTTACAACTGTCTATTACCGAGCCCCTATTTTATGTTAGGAAACAGAGTTTTTTTCAAAATAAAAAATTCCCCACATTCTCAAAAATCCATAAAACTTCTGCTTTAATTTTGCAAAGTGTTACTTTTACAAGTGCATGCACTCTAAAAGTGCATCCAAGTTTTACTGTTTTAGATAGATAGATAGAAACTCCAATCCTCTTTCCAGGCCGGCGTGAATAAAGTGTCTGTTCGTAAGTCTAGGTTTTACAAGGTGCTTGAGGGTGCATTCACAATAAAACGAGCCAATCCCGCCAAGTTCTAACGACTCTTGATGAGTGCTTAGAAAAAAATATCTTCAATTTATGTAGATATTAGAAACATTTAAGGACATTTTGCGACATGTTTTGAACATTTTAGCACATTTTAATCGTTATTAACGACTGGTTACGACCATATTTTAGTCATTTTGGAGTACCAATAACTTCCCAAACATCGTCAAACTTTAGTATATTGTAGAATGACATATATTATATGTAGTTACTAATTTATATTGCATTATCAATTCAAATGATAAAATTATTGCTTAACAATCCGTTAAATTAATCATTAGTTACAGTTTCCTTGGATCGTTTTACCGTGAATGTACCCTTGATTTCATTGTTCCTATTATTGTTTCTCATAAATGATGTTATGAGCAATTGTCACAACACGTAACTGGTCATTCCAATATCTGCCTAATTAAGTGCATTAACCTCCCACTAGCCCGATATCATAATATTTGAGCATATTCACAATTCTTGCACTTAGAGGTTGTGCATTGCCAAAGATAAGGGATAACTATGAACCTAGGAATTCAAACTTGTTTACATCCAGGAATTCAAATTTAATGATGCGAAAATTCAAGTGTAGATGTAGGAATTTGGTGTGAAATACGGGAATGGATTCTTGAGAATTAAAAAGGCTAGGATCTCGATCCTGGAGCGTAGACTTCCATTTCCAAGCATAGACCTGGCCACTGCATAGCTAGCCCTTTGGTAAATTTGATAATGATCCCAACCCATGCATCCTCAAGTTGAGCTGACGTTTACAACATTGGAGCACCGCATCCATAACATTTAGTAGCCTCTGTGATTGTTGCCTTCCTCCAACAGAATGATCTGGAATATCCCACATCATTTCATCCCCCAATGAAATGATGTGGGATATTCCACATCACATCAATAGCTATGGGGCAGGTGGTATTAAGCAAGAGCAATCAACCATAGTGAACAGTAATCAAAAGCACTCACTCAGTCTCAATTCAACAGTGTTTTGTAATTGTTTATCTGATTCAATAGTCCATTCAATTACAAATCACTCGTCACCCCATATATAAAGGTAGATGAAACTAAAAGGCACCCTCTTGGAAGGCTACTGAATGTTACGTCACAAAGGTTTCAAGCCAAGCTCCCATGTCCCAAAAGTTCAAGCATTCACTACAATGTTTCCACGTTAAAGTATTGAAAACTACGTGACATTCAGTAGCCTTCATGCTCACTGCCTTTCTTTCATGCACTCTACTCATCAACTTGAGCCTCCACCTGTCCACTTAGCTACTGATGAAGTACTGTTGGGTGTGGGATATTCCACACCATCTATTATAGAGCCAAGGTAGAGATAGTGCATGCTACCGAATGTTATGTAAATCCCTTGCTTTGAGAGTACGTACGTTTGGAGTAAGGACATCCTACAGATTGAATAGAATTGCGTAGTGTTTGAAAATGGAGAGTGAGACACGTTCTCAGCTTTGACGTTCAGTCTGTTCTATCTGAAGACTGCATTATGTCACAGGGAACCCTCACAATTTGACCCCGGGGCTAAACTTGGGATGGGGGGTAAAAATGAGGGACTTTTACCCCGGGGCAGTTTTTTTTTGGCCCCCATGTAGGTCAAAAGCACCATTGTTTTACCCTGGTAAAGGTTCCAAAAAGGGAGTCAAAAATTGACCTCCAACTCCCAATCTTCACTTTTGAAAACAGGGTAAAAGTTCCAAAAATTTGGGAATGAATATGGGGCCAAACCATCCACTTTTTACCCCGGCAAAAATGTTTGGGACCCCTGTGTGTACAGTCCCCTCCAGATGATTTACGAATTCTTGAGTCTCCCTTGAGCCTCACTGTGAACTTGCATGGTTTTCCAAGCCACCTCAAAAATTGTGTATGCAACTTGTGAGTCTTAAATTTAGTGAGTGCTGGCCCCTACCACTTCCTTATCTCTCAAAATGCTCCAAATAAAAAATTGCCACCAACATTCTCTACAACCACCGCTTTTCATAAACACCCTTTTTTTACACAACTTGCACAGGTGGATTTGGATTTCTTCCATCTCTCCCATGTTTCTCACATAAATGCGCCCATCTCTTCCACATAACCTCCACTACTCACTCTACCTAATTTAGCTTTAAACAATTTTTTTTAGATAAGGGGTGATTATAACAAAGCCCCTATTTAAGAGTCTTCACTCTTTTCAACATATTCTTCTTCCTCTCCTCTTGATGCATCCCATAAGCATGTATGTTGAATTGCATTGTCTCCAAGGCTCACTCTGCTTGCTCTCAATCTGATTCTCCACTCTGTTACTACGTATCTCTCAAATTTTTTTCTCTCTTGCTGCTACAACCTCACGCAGATTTGTGGTTGATTCAAGCTTGTGGGCTTCAAAGTTTCATATTGTAAGTTTCTTCCTAACAGTGTTTTTATTTAATAGAAGCAAGTTAGTACCTATGTAGTTGATTTTTTATTCACACTTAAAGCTTAGAATCAAAGCTTTATTTATGGTTCATAGAAACCTCATGTTCAAAGCTTTAACTGGTTTAATGAAGCATAATATTTTCCCATGTAAGCTCACTATGCCTCCAAACTTGAAAGTTAGTTACTTTGTTTATTAAGCTGTGCATTTCCTTGTTTTTAGGTGAACCATGCGAAGTAGAACATTGAAGAATGATGAAAGAAGATTAATTGTAGGCATGCGCCTAGGAGGAATGAAACCATCGGTAATTGCTTCACTTTTGAACATGCCACGGTCTACTGTTTCCACGGTATTGACAAAGTGGAAAGTGACTGGTTGCATGGTCACAAAGAAAGCAAGAGGGAGGCCACCAGCACTAGGTGATCGTGCGATTCGAGAATTATCTCGGGAGTTATTACAAGATCGGCGCCAATCTATTGCTCAAATTGCACGAAACTTCAATGTGGCACGTAATACAATTCGCAAATATATTCACAACTTGGGATTTGGAAGTCGTATTGCTGCCAAGAAACCATTCCTTCCTTCTCATCACATGACAAAAAGGCTTGACTTTGCCAAGGTCCATGCACATTGGACTGTTGAGGATTGGAAGAATATCATATGGACGGATGAGTCTTCCTTTGAGTTGGGCAAGAATAGCAGGCAAATTCGAGTTTGGCGAAGAATACATGAGAGGTATCACATCGATTGCCTTGCACCATCCTTTAAGTCTGGTAGAACATCCATAATGGTCTGGGGGGCTTTCACAGGCTTTGACAAAAGCCCATTAATTGTAATCCCTCCAACCAAACGATCAGCAGTTGGATTTGTGGAGCATGTTTATGAGGGCACATTAAGTGGCTTCTATTTTATGCATGATAAGCCTGAGCAACTTACATTGATGGAGGATGGTGCCCCGGTACACCGTAGCAAATATCCTAGTGATTGGAGAGAAGCCCATAGAATCAAGAAGATGATTTGGCCTCCAAACTCACCAGATCTCAATCCCATTGAGAACCTTTGGAGAATGGTGAAAGATTCTTTGGATAAGTATGGCAAGCCAAAGAACAAGGAAGAAATGATAAAAAACATTCAACATGTATGGGATCAAGTATCTCAAGAACAACTACTACAACTCATTTCCACTATGCCCGCTAGAATGCAAGCAGTAATTGAAGCAGGGGGTGGAAGCACTAAATGGTGAATAGTGTATAGAAGATTTATAATTATTCATATGTTTTATAGTGATATATGCTGAATATCATACATGTTTTGTTGTACACTTCAATACGAATGCAATGCACTTTACAGATCCCAATTTGGATTATTTTTGAGCACACAGGACCTTCTCAAACTTTCAGCAAAAAAGTGATAAAGTGGCTGGAGAGAAAAATTCGTAAATCATCTGGAGGGGACTGTACAGCTCTTGAAGGTAATGCAACCCATCCTGATAAAAGCCCCACCGACCATGCAATCATGACCATACTGACTGAAGCCATGCATGCAGCTGTAGAAAATGCACCCTTGAAGTAAACCAAGGCATGAGCAGCCAGCAGGGAAAATTCGTCCACGTTTTATTTTAAGTACAATTTTTCAACGTTAAAGTACATTGAACACTGTGCTGTGAGGTCCAACAATAATTTGCCGTACCTGCAGGCAGGCCAGCTCTTACTGTGCTGAAATTTGTGGTACACATGAAAATTAAGAACTAAATAAGTATGCTTCTGTGCTGTTTTGTCCACTCCTGCAAGTCGCATTACGAACAGAATCACTAAGAGCATGGTCACCCATGCCCTCCTAGAATGTCTCACTCAAGAACTAGATGAAAAGTGCCAAGCAGAGGCACTACAAGCAGATGCACTACAAGCAGAGGCGTCGTTTCTCACTCTAGAGGATCCTGTTCATTGTCGCTTTTCACTGTACACACTTGTCCTACTTGACGAATCGCACTCACCAAATTCAACCAAAAAATTGGTGAGTGCGAAGTGGCGCCATTTGACTCACAAGAGTGAAAAGCGACGCCTTCTCCTTGTAGTGGTCCTTCATAAATGTCTCTTAACTCTCAATCCTAGTGTGTTAAGAAATGGCCTTTCAAATCACTATTTAGTTGACTATATCCCCACATTCTACTTGTGATGATTGACTATTTGATGTGCACTTTTGATGTGTGAGGGGTATGCAAGGGTAAGGGAGTGTAAGTGCAAGGGCTCTTCAAATGTAGATGAATAATTTCAGCGAATCACCTCTAGCGTGCAAGGGTGTGAATGCTCTAAGGCAAAGGCACCAATACCTGTCACTTTGCTAACACCAAGGTTTTCAATGATAAAAAATTGCAGCACATAAATCTTTGGGTTTAATAACCAAGCCCAATTTTTAATTAATTTTGTCACAATGTATGATTTTGTTTTGAACTTTCAAATTTAATCTACATAGACCACTATCGATGTTAGTAGGGGAATCAATACTCATCTTTCATTTCTAGTCCAATCAGTTTGCTAACTTGGCATTCATAATTGATCGCCAAACTGCTACAACTAATGGTTGTGATAATTTGATTGGGAACTCACAAAGTTGAAATAGGTACTTGCATAGGTGACTAGAATTAGTCCCTAACAGGTTCTGGTGCTTCTACCTTAGAGAACCAAATATCTATGTTTCATTTCTACAACTCTCAGTATTCCCATTCAGCTTTATCCCCTAGATGTCTATGCCTATGACCATGGAATCATGCTTTATATGTCACACTCAGATTTGGAGGTGAACATTAGGGGGGCCGAAGAATGTTAGGAGGGAAAGTACACTCCATCTGATTTATCTCATCCATGTAAGCAAGACGTCTTGTACGAAACAAGTAGAAATGGAGGTTTTTCCACCAGCGGTTGTCTACACAGAAAGCCAATACAAAAAATCAGAAAAATGCACAACTATTTATGCTCCAGAACTTTATCTTTAAAATTGAATTTAAATTAAATTAAAGAAACATTATGCAATTACCAGAAAGCCTGAAATCTACCATGTAACTAGATTCCAGCCTAAAGCTTTTTTTAAATTTTTTACTCACATCAAAAATATTGCCAAACTGCAATTTAAACCCTAAAATACCTAAAAGCCCAAATTGGGCCTCATACATTTTTAGCAGTTTTGAATAGGTCATATGAAAACTTTTTTTAAATGTTTGATTTATTAACCCCTAACTACCCAACCAAGCAGAAAACGCTTGATGTACAGAATCATTTGTCGTTTTTTCATCCATGGTGATCTTTTTGTAGTGTGAAATTTATATGGTAGATTTTATGGGAAATTAGCTTCATGCATGTGTGATCCGATTAGAAAGGGGACAATTTGTGAAATTTTTATGCCTCATTTCATGTTGCAGTGATTCACCAAAAAATTTGAAGATTTTAGTCTAAATGTGAACTTGAAAAAATAAACTCATAAAATTATGCAACCAAAAAATCTCCAAAAATCACTACACTTAGAGTGTTACATTTCAACCCATCACAAAAAAATTCATTCACAAATTTTCAATATCTTATTCGTAATTGAATTACAAACTAATTTTGAATTTCAAGTTTCAAATTTTATACGAAAATATTGGTGATAGTAATCGCAGATCTAACTATATAGATAGAATCTAAAATTCATAATGTACAACTTTTATTCATACAACAAGTTCAAAATATCCCTTTTAGTTGCATTTTATAATGCATCTTTGCAAAACTGCCGAATTTGGAGAGGGGTGAAGACGTTTAGGGGTTAACTAACACATGCAATGTTATCATAACATTCAGTAGCATGCAATGACTTTACCTAGCCCCTTTGGCGGTTACTCCCCCTTATGTTATGTAACCACGTGCGTACAACGGGTATTTTTATGAGGGCTATTTACCTCCTCCTTTGAATTTTAGGGCACCTTTTAACCCGTAATGCATACAACCCTCTCGAAATTGGGCAGTTTTGCAAAGATGCATTATAAAATGCAATTAAGAGGGATATTTTGAACTTGATATATGAATAGAAGTTGTATAGTGCCCGGCCATAAATTTCCATCACTTCCTTCCAAATGAAAAATGGACATGAAAACTGATAAAATTAGATTCTTTGAGTGAGATTTGGACAAGTTGGAGAACACAAGATATACTACACATACATATGAGTTTTGACAAAGAAATATTTCATCTTGAAAAATTTCTACTTGAAATTAAAACCTAATTTTTGACCTATTTAATTCAAACATATGTAGCAACATATTTTGTTACTTAAAGGATATAATAATCAATATAGAAGTAATAGGGATCCTTTTTAGAATCATGTGCAAAATAGAACATGCGTTTTGAAGCATTATGGACTAAGATATCAAATTTTGAAGTTTCAAATCCAATGTTGCTCAATTTTAATCCATTTTTTTGTTTATTTCATATCTCATACAAAAAATCTCAAATGTTGAAATTTATTATCATACTATTAAAAAAGACTCAATCTTCTCACCAACGCACTTTATGATTTCAAATTTGGATAATTTTACCACCTGTAGTGTCATTTCAAAATTTGGAATTCTGTAGTGTTTCTGCTTCTATAAGAGACAATGACGAAAACTTTTGACCAGTGACTGTACATTATAAATTTCGGATTCTATCCATATGGTTAAATCTATGATTGCAATCACCAATATTTTTATATAAAATTTGAAACTTAAAATTCAAAATTCTTTTGTAATTCAATTACGAATAAGATATTGACAATCTATAAATAAAATTTGTTGTGATGGGTTGAAATGTAATACTTAGTGTAGTGATTTTTGGAGATTTTTTGTTTGCTTAATTCTGTGAGTTGAATTTTTCAAGAGCACTTTTGAACACTTTTGAACACTTTTGAACTCTTTTGAACTAAGATTTTAGAATTTTTGGTGAATCATTGTGACATGAAATGAGGCATAATTTTTTTACAAATCATCCCTTTCCTAATTGGTTCTCACATGCATGAAACTAACTTCCTATAAAATCTATAGTTAAAAATTCACACTGCAAAAAGTGCATGGCAGATGAAAAAACATGGATGACATCTCTACATTATTCAAAAAATGGACGCTTAGGCAGTTAAGGGTTAAGTAGGAAAAAGCTATTTCACCATAATATTTAGCACCCTATAGGTAATTATAAATGGAAACCCAGACTATTTTTAATGATACTAAATTACTTATAAAATTTTGATATTACTGATTCCTTGCGAAGGCAAACTTAGAACTCTAATCTGACTTAGCGTATACCCACATTCATATATACTACTAAAAATAGTGTGCACATTATAACTAGAACATGCCATACACCTAAAGTAAATGTTGGTTTAGGATTTTGTAACCTAAGGCTAGTCTACAAAGTACAAACAATGCAACTAAAATGAGGTCAATGACAAGAGCAAAAAATTGCAGTCAGACACCTATAAAAGCACCAATTGTGGTCACCTATAAAAGCACCAGTTTCAACTTCAAGAGTTCCCAATCTAGTTATCACAAGCATTAATTATGAATACCAAGTTAGCAATCTGATTGGACTAGAAATAAAAGACAGTTATTGGTCACCTACTAACATCAATAGTGGTCTATGCATATTAAGTTTGAAAATTTATAACAAAACCATACATTGTGAAAAAATTAATTAAAAATTGAGCTTGGTTATTAAACCCAAAGTTTTATGTACTGCAATTTTTATCATTGAAAATCAACGCTCTATATAGGTTGAAATGTTTAAACTGACGGCAACTGTACCCCTTACCTTATCACTTTAAGTCTTCATTTACAGTTTGACCCTTGTCATACAAATTTTCATCCATTTTGCATATAGTAGTTGTGAATATACTCATTCTATTTTTTTTAAATTCCTCTTTATTTTTCATCATACTAATTTTTTTCTACTTCAAACTTAAAGTGGGGTTATTCTAGTATGCTAAATTATATCAATAATTGCACATTTTGCAATTTAAGTAGACTATGGTAGATCCAAAGTTTATATAATTTTTTCTGCTAATGAATAAAAAATACCCTACAGTTGTTTTCACGTGGATTCTACTTTTTGGCTGGTCACCCCCGAATTAACTCCACAGTAGATGGTACAGCATATTGCACACCAAAAAGGACTTCATCATTAACTAATTGGACAGGTGGAGTCCCAAGGGTGCATGAAGGCTATTGAATGTCATGCTGATTCTGCTCATTTTAAAATCATGAATCCTTAGTTTCAGGGCTAAATAAAAAGATCTTCATTTTAATACACAATTATTTATGGTCATATTCATTGTAATCATAGCTTCCAGAACCAAAAAAAGCACATGTCATGCAAGTACCACAAATCCTGAAATCTACTAACGAAAGGCCTTTGAGCTTACACCATGGAAAATAACGTCAACTGCAATTTAACCCCTAAATGTACCAGGGTGTCCCTGGAATTGACAATTTGAGAAAAATCATCATAAAGTACTATTTAGAAGAATATTTTGGAATTGATATACAAGTGAAAGTTTTAGATTTTGAATTTTAGATTCCATCCGTACGGTTCGATTCACTAATACTATCACCAATATTTAATTATAAAATTTGAAAGTTAAAATTAAAAAATCCTTTTAAATTCGATTACAAACAAAATTTTAATATTTTTTGAGTAAAATTTGTTGGAATGAATTTGAAATGAGATACTTTTAAACGTGGTGATTCTTTGAAATTTTTGTGTTTCTTAAATCTATGACCTCATTTTTGCAAGGCCACTTTTGAACTACAGTCAATGCAATTTTGGCTTGGTCAACGACTTGACAAACTTCTACATTTGTAATTTTAGAAAAATATGTACTCAAGTATGACTAAATCCGACTGTTAGATTGAACAACAACTTGGTGAAGAATCTCCAAAAAATTGGATGACTTTCATCCAAGCATTGATAAGAACGTGAGAAGGGTTTGAATCTGTTAGTCGTTCACTTTCTGGACGCTCTGACGTTTAGGGGTTGACCCGTAAAGGACCAAGGTTGATTTTTCAAGTTCAGTCAGCTCATTGTGGAATGAGTAATGATCCTCAATTTTTGAGATTTTTGGTGGTGATTCTACTCTTTGTAACGAAGATGGGATGGTAATTTGCGTACGAAGGTGATGTATAGATCAAAAAATACAATCGTGCAAAGGAGAAAAACCTAACTACCGGCAGCTCTTGAAATTTTTCATAGAATGAGCTATGCATCTGAATTTTTGCACACGATGAGCTAACACCTCCATATATACAACTGTTAAATTCATTTTACCAAATATGAGAATAAACTTTGCGTTTTGGACATTTTCAGAAAGTTTCAAATTCGGGCAGCAAACCAAAAAAAATTGCAACCAACTTTGAAGTTTATAATCTTACTATTGAAGAACCCTGAACAATTGAAAATTTGTAGGTCGAGATAAATTCAAGTTGGTTGAAATATCCTACGGTTGAATTGGTCAAAAAGGTTTTAGATCAAAAAATATTTGTCTTTATATAAAAAGGGGTACTTTGGAGTGTTTGGAGAGAAACCTAGTTGTGGTCCTTTAGGGATTAACTAACAAAATTGATCTTTATTTGTATACTTAAATGCTGCAACTACATAAGGTTCTTTAGCCCTTGTGGTACTCACCTCCTAATTTGGCTATATTCTGTTATGGAATACCATACGAGATTCTGGAATACGATATTCTGTCAGATTAGTTAAACTCAACTAAAGTTGAGTTGGTTGCTTCTTGCCAATGATTGTCCATTGAGTCTTTACTCCTTGACGGTTTCCGGATTTTTTATAAAGTAATATTGTAGAGCCTTGATGATTTCCAAATTTTTTATAAAAAAAACTATTGTAGAGTCCCACAAATCGAAGAGGGTATGATTCCCCAACTGCTAAAGAACCTTATGACAGTATTGACACTATTATTTTCTGTCTTTGAAGCTTCGGGGGCTTACTTTTAACTTTCAGGGTTTGTTTTTAACAACTTAGATTGAACTAGAGACAAGAAGGAAAAACCATAACATTCTTTATAGGCCCATTGTTGCACTTCCGAATCTCAAGCATTTGTCAAGGATCAGAAGAATCGCAAAGCATTTTCTCTAACTTCAGTTGGGTTAAGCGACGAGGGTTGGAAAGTTGAGTTATTTTATTCGCAGTTTCTCTACAATGTAAAGGATGTGGTCCAACAAGGGCTTAAAAATGTTATGACTACCACTAGAAGATAGGAATCCATTTTTGTTTGCCTTATTTTCAATCTAGGTTCAAATTGTCAATCAATGTTTTCAATCCAAAAAACATTTATTAACCCCAGAAGGATCAAGGATTCATGGTTTTAAAATGACAAATTCAATCAATCATATTGTGAATTTTTTCTTCGTATGGTTTCAAATTTTTTCTTTGAAGTTGAAGCATTTGAATTATTTGTATAGAGATAGATGCACATCATGTAACACGCGAGTATTAACTCCAAGTATTAGGTGCAGAAATTTCATTTAGTGGCTAGTTTGTAGAAACTCCTAAAAGAGAAAAGGACATATGTGTCCTCTACGCAGACTAGTTTGTAATTTTCTTACAAAAATCAAATATGTGAAAAATTTACAGCTTGAAACTTGGAAGGAAAAAATCCCATATCAAAATTGTATACACAATAGAGTTAACCGAAAAGAAGATAAAAGACATGTTAGGTGAGGTGAGTTTGACCCGTATCTAAGGCAGCCAAGCAAACTGGCATGGTTTCCAAAGAATTCAAAATAGAAAGGAGTGTGAACTAGTTTTGTCGTCACAAAGGAGGCAAAATTGAGATGAAGGTGAGTTCAAAGAGAGCCAAGGCTTGGAGGCGATGGCCCACATCCACTTGAGATATAATTAGGTGACTGCATTGATTAGTTGCCTCTCACAATTTGGAGCTCGTGTCTAAAATTGAAGATAGAGGGTATCTTCTTCCCTATTTGCTTTTATTTCGGTTACACTAAAAGAGGGCATAGACTCTGACTTCCTGATTTTTTGGGGGTCAGAACACCTGTTCTGTTTTCGATTAACTCTAATAGAGTTTATCGAAAACAAAACGGGTTTTTCGACACCCAAAAAATCAGGAAGTCAGAGTCTATGCCCTCTTTTAGTGTAACCGAAATCAAAGCAAATAAGGAAGAAGATACCCTCTATCTTCAATTTTAGACACGAGCTCCAAGTTGTGAGAGGCAACTAATTAATGCAGTCACCTAATTATATCTCAAGTGGATGTGGGCCATCGCCTCCAAGCCTTGGCTCTCTTTGAACTCACCTTCATCTCAATTTTGCCTCCTTTGTGACGGCAAAACTAGTTCACACTCCTTTCTATTTTGAATTCTTTGGAGACCATACCAGTTTTCGGTTAACTCTCATAGAAGTTATAACTTGATGAATGAAAATATAATCATATCATACTTGAATGTATGACACCCTTGTTGAATGAGCTTCAATTTGAAATGAAAGAAATAAAAATGATCGACTAAAAATGAAAGAAATATATGTAAATAATAGGTTGGAAAGTCAACCTCCCCATGAATCTCATGCAAAAATATGTACACCAAAATGAGCTAATGATGACTAACCAAATTGGAATACTATTAAACCCAATTTTTTTTGAAAATTCTCTCATATTCACATTTTCTAGAGGCTGTAAATTGACAAAATTTTCAGCACCAATAGGTGTTGCACCCCTTACATCATTATGCTTTTCTCAAGATTGTTGGTCGCATTTCCTTAATGGCTTTTTCCTAAATGTTAGTAGGAAAACGTGCACCGGAAAACATGCACCGTATGCAAGCCAGAGTTTGGTGAGCACTCGGCTTTGAGGGGCCGGTTAAGCCTGGGTCCCTCCAAAGATCAATAAAACTTGCATGAAAGACCCACTTCAGTTCGTCTGCAGGCTCTCATAATAAATTAAATTAATCAGCATGCCCACTTGAAACAGAATTAAAAGTTGCAGTGCCTGAATGTTCAGTTCCTTGACTTCCTCACAGAACCACAAAAGCTCGCTTTACCTTCGTTGAAGTTACTCTACATACTACCGGGACATCAATATTATACTACAATTGAACTAAAATCCTATAGCTACAAAACCTTATTGACAAATCATAAGTATCATACAACGTTGCGTACGTAATTGGGCACAAGAAGAGGAATAAGAGGAAGATACAAGGCAGGCAGGCAGGCAGGAAAGCAAGCAAGCAGAGAAAGGCAGGATTTACAAAGGGAGATCTCTTGGATGGGAAGGCTGGGCGGAAGGACGAGAAGCGCGGCTCAACCGCTCACGACGAGCTTCAATCACACAAAGGCAACGCACGGTGGTCAGATTAAGGCATCCGCTTGTGATGACGGACCTGCGCTCAGGACATGTATGCAGCTGAGGAAAGGCATCACACAAGGCCTGCACAGCATGGGAGGACAAAGCCGTGCAGCCACTAAGGTTGAGCGACACTAGGCCATAGCCTGCAGGATCCCTTAGATAGGAAGTATCGAACCCCCCACCCTTGGATGCACTGGTGGAGTTGCTATTGCAGCTGCTTCCACTGCTGGAACTGCAGCTTCCTGCGCTGCTATACGCGAAGGAGCTTCGGCTGCTGCTGGGATACTCGACCGTGCGGTCCCGAACTCGTGTGTTGGAGCCTGTGCTGCTGCTCCGCTTGTTGCTTCGTAAGGCGTCTCTGCGTTTGCTGCTGTTCACGAGGGAGTACATGGCGAGGTCGGTGATGTTACGACAGCAATGGAAGCCCAGGACTCGTAAACGAAGGCAGTTTTCGGCCAAGACGATGACACTTTGATCTGCATGTGAGAGGCCAAAGTTAGTGGAAAATGAAGTCTGAGCTGGATTGAATTCAATGGTCTGAATTCAAACGATCCAGAGTAAAGATAGTATATTCAGAAAGCTTGATCAATGCAAGAAGTGTTCTGCAAAGGGCGGTGAATGACGTTTTGAGTAAATTAAAGGTGTGTTTGACAAACCTGTGATTTGTAAGCACCCACAGAAGTCAACAAATCGTAAATCACGGCACCCAAGTGCCAATGCAGTTACGCCCACATCTGTGATTTGTTCACACCACCCTACGTTCAGGTATTGCAGCCCACTGCAATTTTGAGCTAAAGCCTGCCAAACACAATCGGCAGAACCTGTCAGCACAGCCTCCACAAACCCCAGTAAACTTGCCGGTCGAGGCCTCAAACAAAGATGAAGAAAATTGAACGCACAAGCAGGACTCAAAAAAGTAAAAAAAACCATAACTCTATTCAGAAACAAATTACATATTACCACCTGTAGATCAAATGTTGTCATGTGACACAATTAAGCTTGAATATCTTTACCTCCAAAGCAGCATCTGAGCCCGCATTGTCACAACCACAAAGGTTCAGGTGCCGCAAGTGCTTGCAATGCTGTGCGAGTCCAACAAGTCCAGCTTCAGAAACGCCCACACAGCCACTAAGGTCTAGCTTCTCCAGTAAAGGACAGCCATTGGCAAGAGCGAGTAGCGAAATATTTGTAAGGCGTGTTCCATTCGTCAAATCCAAGGATCTCAAATCATGCCAGTGAGCACCAACTGCTCTCATGGCGTCGTCCGTAAGATACGAACAGCGTCGGATGCTGCAATCTTCGAGGCGGGAAAACTTATGTGCAACAGATTGCACCAAGTTGCTCACACTTCGTTTACACCTGTTATATCAAAGAATATGTTCATATAAGTTTCAATGAAATGAAATGGCTCTTAACGAGCTGGTGAATCAGAATTGATCAGATGAAGAGAACTGTGATCCTTACCATGCAAAAGACAGCTCAGTAACGCCCGCACAAATGGAATCTCGCCAGCCACTGCACACCCCTGTTGCGACCACCACTGTCCTGTCGTCCCCCAACGCTAAAATTCGAACTAGCAGTTCCATAGGCATATCCTGCCACTTAGATTCAGCCGAATCCACCTGTTTGTCATCTCCAGCATCCTCAGACCCCATGCCTATGATTCTTTTCTGCATCATCTTCTTCCACCTATATTTCGTTACTTTCATATCACGAGGAGCTGACTCCATCTCATCATCTTCGGAGACCCAGAACAAGCCTGACGAACTCTGAGGCAGACCTTTCCTCCTCATCCTCTCGGACAATCCCAAGGAGTCCAAATCACTACCGTCGACACCAACTTCCGATGTGTAGTACCCGGCTTGAAGGTCATATATTTGCCCTGAAAAATAACCATAAACCACCTCTTTAACACTCCAATTCAAAGGCAATGGAATTGAAAGTATGAAACTGATATACATTACAAAATCTGATCAGAAATTAGTAGCAGGCAGCCTGACCAAATTTTTTGTTTAAGAACAGATATTGAACACGGTTCACAGCATCGGCACTATTCGTGACAGATTCATCAGAGATTGTGAACAAGGACTAACGTTTGCTTGATGTTTCTCACTAACAGCCGCTCGTCTACTCCCAAAGTTCTATAGTTGTCTCAAAAATCTCTTCAATAAAAGTGACCTGTCTTTAGTACTCAAAAATGTGACTGAAGTTTTAATTTGATGCGTTTAGTGTAATCCCCGGGTTCGAAATTCATAATTTAGAAGGGGGGCTGAACCCTTGTAGGAGATCGAACGATTCAAACGATTGTGTACGGTGAACTGTGCACTAACATAGGGCATTTCAAATCTGACTTTCTTTCATTCGAAACCATTATACTAAACAAGTTAGGTTTTCGGGAAGTCGGGAAATGTTACCCCCACAAGAAGTAAAGCTTTTCAGCGCATGGCTCAAACAATCTTCCTGACTTTAAATCAAAAACCAACAATTAATTGGCTCTCCCTGACTCACTCATGAACCTCGACTCATCACCCGGTAAACTACAAAATTGCGACACTGATAGGATGCACAGGTCAAGAAAATTATGCCAGCTTGGTGATTGTAGCATAAATTCATCCTTTAAAATTACTAATGACTAAAGAATTGCAACCCTAATCACGCGTCCAAAACAGTCCGGCGGACTTACAATTGTGCCACCCGATTGTATGAAAGAAGAATCCAGTCTCATATCTCGAGATGTTATGGACAAGTCGCACCGGAGTGAGAAGGAAAAGCACACTGACGCGAAATTCGTCTACAATTGCAGAGAGATAGGACAAAACCACAAACCACAAACCACGCTAATTCACGGAACAACTTTCACCGGGGATCGACCATTCGAAAAGAACTAAATAACTGATCTTTTACCCTAAACAAGTCTCCTGTATTAAAGACACTGTATAATGTCGAGTATTTTGGAAGTCCTTTCGCAGAAAGTAAACGGCATACAAAGCGCCGTTTGCTCACCTTCTCTGGAGTCCATGTTGATCTAACTTCAACGATCTCGTCCACTAAATTTATGCATCCACTCCGCGTCAAAGGCACACCGATACTCTGCAAATTTCACACAAGTAGGTGAATAACACACGCCAGAACGATTAAAGGCGCACAACCGTTCGCTTCCGAAATTCCATTTCTAACAAATGCACGGACACAATTGGAAGGCAAAAGAATTAATTTCTTTTCAAAGACAAGAAGAAGAGTCCAATTACGTGACCTACAGTCCCCTCCATAACCAACGTCTTTCCTCAAGTTCACAGCACTCTCTTGCCTCCACACAATCAAAAGAATAGCTCTAAAGCAGAACAGAGTGCCTCAACAATTACGGAACCAAGAGGTGTGAGCGACTGTAACAAGAAAACGCTGCGAGATACACGGGGTGTGCAGGTTACCACGAAAGACGAAATAGAAATTTAATAGCCCCGGCCCGCACTGTGCGAAAAAAAAGATTGTACCTAACCGCAACATTGCTGCACTCAATCACCGCCGCCATTTCCAGAAACAATAAAATAAAATAAAAAGTGTGTTAAACGCAAAGATGTGGAAATTGAGTACTATACCAAGTGTTGACGTCGCTCGATTCTTCGAAATTAAAAACTCCAACGAGCTCCAAGAAATAATTGTAGTAGTTTCGCCACCACGAATGGCGACTCACACCTACTTCCTTCACACGTACGCGGTCCCTTTCTTGAGCACAATTCTTTCTTAAATCGGTACAAGAATAATCCGAACGCGATCAATTCTCAAATTCTCCACTAAAAAACGACGCCTCTCAAACCCGCACGGAATGATCAAAATAAACTCCAAATTTAGAATAATCATGCTCTAAAGAAAACACCGCGCATGTCACAGACGACTGCGTTCGTGTTAACAATCGCAACCGAGCAACGCAAAAGCGGCAGACGAAGCAAGAGTCCCGTTGTCTCTCAACTCATGGCCCGTGACAAGAATTGGCAAGGAAATTGAGGGCCCAGGATGACGCAGCAAGAGAAAGGAAGGAGAAAGGAAGGACGAGGTGACACACAGAATTGTTGTGGTGCTGGCAGAATTGCGAGCGAAGGAAGAATCAAAGCAAGGGGAAGAGGAGCTCGGAGAAGCTGCGAGGTGGAAGAAAGCTAGGGGAGCAACCTCCACTGCCACGCTTCCTTCTTCCCTCGTCACTCTTCGTTAGTGTCTATCATTTCCAGGGTCCCGTTCACACGCCAGGAGGGCTCTTCGCTAGTGTGAACGCGACCATTTCCAGGGTCTCGTTCACACGGCGGAAGGGTTCTGGAAGTCGTATCCTTCAGGGAGAATCTGGTGTAGCCGCCTTCACTGAATCTTCTATTTAGGTAGACTTCCTGTTTGGGAGCTGACCTGTTCGCTAAGTCAATTGACGAGAAATAGATTGCAAGTTCTCACTATTCATAAACGTTATTCATCATATTTAACATTTACACTACGACGTATCTGAAATGAAATAGGTTCTCTCAGTTTTTTTAGGTTTTAACTGGATCATTAATTTTCTATGAATTTCCATGATTTGGGGTTTTCAATTTTAATTATTTTTTATTTAGACTAGTATGTGCTGAAATTTCCTAAAAATTGGGCTTAAGTTTTTGCCTTAATTAATTTTAGCCCAAGGTGCTACTAACCTACTTCATGTAATATATGAAATTCAAAGGTGTAGATTCATAAATTGCATGAAGTATGTGTGTCCAAATGACAATCAAATTTTTGTATAAGGTGACTAAGGTAAAACCACTCTATTTGTATCATGTAACTATTTGTGCTATTTTGTGATTATCATGTATCAGTGCCTTGCATTTAAAATTTTGATATGTAAACTACCAATACGTAGTGGCACAAATAGGGTGGCTTATTTCAAATTGGGTGTCCAACTATATAAAGCGTACATAGAGGTAGCCTCAACCACACTCTATAGCCACCCATTTTAAAACTTGTACACTCAAGTATGGAAGCAAAGAGATTTTCACCCTCAATATCTTGAACATTTTATTATCAAATAAGACAAACAAACACTCTATCTTACATCTCCAGAGGATTTCAAAGAGCCTCGGTTCATCTTCTTTCACCAAGCATTTTGTGTGCCATGATCGTTTGAAGATCTAATGTTCATTCTTTACTTGACGTTTATCATTTTTCGGTAATCGCGGACACAATTGGAAACCTCAAATCTAGAGTTTGGTATCAAATCAAAGTTCTCGCGGTTGTTTTTGAAATGAGACCACTCAACTTTCAATCCTCAAATTTTTGCACACAATGAGTGATTTTCCAAACTTATGTGAATTTTAGTAGTGTGGTGATAGGAGATCTTGAAGTTTGCATGCAACAAGGGATTGCCACCTCAATTGCATGCTTAAAGGGGATGTTGGTGCAGTAAGTTATAAACCTATGACCGGAAATGGGGTTAAGACACCCACTTTAATCCTTGCCCACAAATATGTACCTCATAAACAAAACACCCATTCATCACAAATCATGATCTAATACTTCAGTACTTCCATTTTTCATGGCCTAACTTAATCATTAAGCATGCAAGGAGTCCCATGGGGGCAATGTTGGTTGTTTTTTCAGTCACATATTGATTTTCACGTAGTTCCTAGTTTCAAATGAAAATGGTCTCAACTAAGAAAGTGTGGGGGCTATCTTCTACTTTCTAGTTCAATTTACCATTCTTCAAAATTGTTAAAATTGCGTTTTTTACAGCACTTTAAAGCTCTAACCCCTAAAATTCTAATATACACTATTGAAAAAGTTTTTTATCGATTTTTTTTTAATGTAAGCTCAAGAAGCACGCCACCTACCATAACATTTAGTAGCCTCTGTGACTGCTGCCTTCCCCCAACAGAATGATCTGGAATATCCCACATCATTTCATCTCCCCAATGAAATGATGTGGGATATTTCACATCACATCAATAGCTACGGGGGCAGGTGGCATTAAGCAAGAGCAATCAACTATAGTGAACAATAATCAAAAGCACTCTCAATCACAATTCAATAGTGTTTTGTAATTGTTTATCTGATTCAATAGTCCATTCAATTACAAATCATTGGTCACTCCATATATAAAGGTAAATGAAACTAAAAGGCAGCCTCTTGGAAGGCTACTGAATGTTATGTACACCTTGTCGTTCATCACTATTAATTAAATTTTCCCTTAAAAAAATCATACTATTCCAAGCATTTTTGCAATTACTATGACTTTTACAAGAAAAAAGTTTTGAAAAATCTTTAAAAAATTATTTTTGTTTAAATAATTATGAAAAAATCAAGGTAAATCGGTTCAACAATATCTTACGTGAAAAAAGTATCAAGAAAAATATAATGTATTTTGAAATGTGAGGAATTGATGAGGTTTGACCAAGTAATTGTAGTGTGAACGCTTAAAAATTAGTGAGTGTTCAGCTGGGCACTAAAAGGTTAGTCAACACTAACAGAGTGGTGCCTGTTGTTTGCCACGTCACAATTGAGGCCCCATCTGGGAATCTGCTCCGTTGGTGTGCCACCTCAGCAGGTCTTTCTTATCGTCCTCTGATTCCGTGTCAATGTGTCCTTACTTGTCTGCACCGTTGCTGGCTTGTGGCTTCTTCCCTGTGGCAAGGATCCAATGATCGTCTCCCAAAAGGCAGGCAATCACTCAGACAGTTACTAATTGACTAATAATAATATCTTAAAAACTAATACCGTAGTACCATAGCTGGGTCGTAAAAAATAATTCAAAAAATAACAAACGCAAAAAGTCGGAAATTATGAGGACAAAGAAACGAAAATAGAATAAATTATTTTTAGCTATATTTTGCTATTTCTAAGCTATTTTGGGCCATCTTTAATCAATTTTTGCTCAAAAACAAAAACCAAGAAATTCATTTCTAGAGGAACAAATCTTATTTTTCAAAATATATTAAATATTCGTTCGTGGGGTGGCGACCTAACTATGGTACTACGGTAGTAATGCTAGTCTAAGAGACCATCGTGAATGCCGTCCGGAGGGGTTTGTTGGAGGAATTTGTCTATTTATGCCTCAAGAGCATGGATAGCAAGGCCTACCCTTGTCGTCCCTTGGTTACTAATTGATTACCGTATCCGCACCCTACCACTAAAAGATTCTTTGAAAAGTGGATTAAATGTGCTCATATTTAATGTTGAAAATTGAGGACGAGTGAGAGAGCCATGGCCAATATGAACATGATGTAGTGATATTTGAATATGTCCCTCTATAACTAATTTAAACTGCTACTTCAATAGAAACAATATTGCATGGCCAAGATAGTCGCCCTGTTCTTTTAATTTAATTTTTAAATAAAAAGTGGTACGCTACAAAAGGTGAAAATAGTTAGGGGTAGTTGGCAGCTAATTTCTCTACTCCAATCATGCAGGGGGTTGACATTTGTTGAAGTCAACTACACTCTTTATTCTATTTAGTTTTGTTTTTGATTTAACCCCTAAAGGACCAAGTGTCCTAACTAGGACATTTAGAGAATTGGGTAGGTTCCGGTGAACACATTTTTAATCAAATTTTGAAGGAAATTTAATAGTAGATTCCCCAATGTGCCACGAAAATGGGGATTTTTTGTATTTTGAATTCCGACACCGTATGTGAAAGTTATGAGGGGAAATGTGTATTTTTCGGGAGAAAGGGCAGCGGGGCAGTAGAGAAATAGTTGAATTTTAGGGGGGGGCAAGAAAATGGGCGGCATGTGAAAAATGGGGTGGACTGTGGGGGGCAGAAGACCACCCCATTTTCGAAACTCATTAAAAAAATTGAAAAATAATATTTTTTAAAAATCTAATTTTTTTAATAAACAAAAAATATTATTTTAAATTAAAAAATATTATTTTTAACTAAAACTTCAATTTTATAATTAAAAATATTATTTAAAAATAAAAAATAAAATCATTTTAAAAAATAAAAAACAAAAATCGTCCAATGAGGGACTACCACGTGCCAGTACACCTTGAGAGTTAGTGGGGTCATGAACATTGGAATGGGTTGGCACTTCAATTCCCTTCTTCCACCCTTTATTTCCCCCCTAACCCCCAAAATTCTTAGAAAATGTGCTACATGTCTTCTAAAACTTGGAGATTTATTTATTTTTTCAAATTTTTTTTCGCCATTCTATAGAGGGTGGAATGTACTTGTGTTTCACCGCCCGGATTCATATTTTAAATAAAGAAAGTCAAAAATATTGCAATTCCAAAAACATATAGTCTTTTTCTGAACTTCTAAACCCCCAACAAGTGCAAGGTGTTCTTCAACATCCTAAACAGCTCCAAACGCAACGAAATTTGGTACACAACTAAGTAACATCATATAGAATGTGAAAGTGAAGTGCAACAGGTTTCGGTAGTGAGGTTTTTTTGATGTAGCCATGGTCAAACGCATCTGAAATTTTCGGGCATGTGTTTTTTTTGGGTGTTTTTTTCCATCAAACACAATTATCTTGCAATCCGTGCGGTCAAAATCAACGAAATTTGTTGTGTATGTTTTTCAAATAGTTTAGCACAAGATCTTACGGTTAGAAGGTAAAAAATAACATTTTTTTGGATTTTTTGCATGGGGGAGTAAAAATGGCAGCATTGGAGTGTTTTTGGAGGAAAAACACTCCGGTCCTTTAGGGGTTAATGTAACATCAATAAAATATATGATGTCTTTTTGTTAAATTTGTACCTTGGGACCACCATCATGAAGGTTTTCACACACAAGTAACCAACACCAAAATTCAAAGGACCTAAATGATGTTTGAATTAGCATTAAAGTTACAAAATAATACTAAATAGAACAAAAGTTGTAGCTTATACAACCCACCTTGGAGAGTGTTATGATTTGGGAGTTGATATTTAATTTCCAATATATATATTAATAGTAAATTAACTCTTTAACAAAATTTAGGGAAGTAGAAATGTAGAATTATGAGTATATAACATATACCGGAAACATATATAAATTCATAACAAGTTTTTCGTTAACTAATTAAAAAAAAGTGATCTTGGGACACCAAATTAGAATGCAAGAGTATGGTGCCACCTTAACCCCTTTAGGATGTTGGGGCCTGAAATGCCTCTAGGTTTGTTGAATTCGTGCATTTGAGGCACCTTCCCGAGCGTATTAGTCTGCATGCAAACTTACAATCTGGAGGGCATCTCTATGGAGGACATTTACAAAAAAATTAATATTCATTTGGATGCTCTAGACCTGTGGAATATCTCCCTAGGGCAATGTTGTATTATAAGTATTCTTGGTGAATACCCATGTCACCTAAACTGCTTTTCTTGGTTGTAGAATATTCTGCAAAAAATTACAGAGCATCACATCCTTAGAAGCAAATCCCCACAAAAAAATCAGCTTAAGAAAAAAAATCCCTTTATCTCCTAAATGAACCTTGTACAAATTTTGACACAAGTATCCAAGCCGTATATTTCAGCCCAACATCCTAAAGGGGGTTAACTCCTAAACGTCAAAACATGGCTTTATGGCAAGTAGAATATGGTGTATTTTGGTTGTATTTGGAATGGATCCACACCTTTAATAAATTTGAGGTCAAAAGCGAAGTTGGAATTTAGATCCATGTGGTTATGGTGAGCTATTAGGATCCCAATTTGGAGCTTCTTGTTGGTAGCAAATGCCGTCGGGGAGAGTAGTTTTGCATCAATGGCCCTTTGTCTGGTGGCATTACAATCAGAGACTTTATTCACGCCGGCTTCAAAAGAGGTTCTATCTATCTATCTATCTATCAAATGCCAATAATCTGGTAATGTATCTACTATCTCCATGGGACATTTAGGGGTTAAAGGGTTAAATTCTCAATCTGACTTAGAGACGTTCCTTGTGAGAATATTAAGAATATTTGGAACCTTAATTGACCAGTTGAAAAGCAAGTTCCCCGCCTCTAAATCCCCCCCCCCCCCCTCGAAGTTAATGCAAGAGGACAAAACTTGTTCCCTATTTTGTGCATGCAGGGGCCCACTTTTAAAAGTAATCCCCTCTTCCAAAGATTTAAAATTCCCACGAGGATCCTGCAAAATTAATTTGGAGCCATGGACCCCAATGTTGCAAAAAAAATTGCCAAAAAAAGACCCTAGGGTGCCCAAAATGGAAATTTCAGAAAATGGGGCCTATGGATGAATAGTGCTTGCATTTACGTTGAGGGGGGATTTAGGGGCGCTTTACACTATGGTGGAGAAGTGCACCGGTTGATCAAGAATTTCAGCCCAAGACATGATTATTTGAGGCTAGGGATGGTATGCCGGAGAAGATGAAAAGACAATAAAAAAAAATGCCTTGAAGTTGGAGTTCTCCGGAGGCCAAGATTCTTGTCCAAGGCTTTGAGGTTGCCCAAGAAACTTGACCTTCGGAGAACTCCAACTTCAAAAAAGTGTCACCACGTTGGCAACCATGTCATTTTTTCATTCATGTACAAAGTTCTCCACCGGAGGACTCTTGACCGTAGTGTAAGGGCCGCTTCACACTATGGCCGAAGGTCGAGAGGCCGTCAATTTCCACCAATCGAATTGCAAGAAACCAAAAATTCGGCCTCTCGACCCTTCACACTAGAGGCCAAAGTCCAAAGACTGTCGCCCTCCAAAATGCCTACATGGCAACACTTTTTGACCAAGGCGACGGCTTCTCGAAAGGAAATTTGGGTCGGACGGGAATGGAAACCCAAACTATGGTCGAGAGGCCGTCGATTTCTTTTCATGAAAAATAAAAACTACATTTTATTGCCTATTTTCAGCCCATTTCTTTGGACTCTCAACAAAGTTTGGCCGCTCAATCCCACGGCCTCTCGACATGGACAGCTATAGTGTGAAGCAGCCCTAAACCACCACCGGACAAGAGTGTCACTCTCGGCCAATCATATTTCAGAACTCCCTTAGAAAGATCAGTGGACTTCTCCATCGTAGTGTAAAGCAGCCCTTAGAATAGGGGGGCTGGTGGGTCAGTCGTGGCTTGGGTGGCCACAAATGCACTTCAGTTAGAGAATGTGCTTTCTCCGTCCCTCAAATAAAACGGGCGCTTGCTTCTAAGGGCCGCTTCACACTATGGCCAAAGGTCGAGAGGCCGTCGATTTCCACCAATCAAATTGCAAGAAACCATGGTTTCGGCCTCTCGACCCTTCACACTAGAGGCCAAAGTCCAAAGGCCGTGGACCTTCAAAATGCTTACGTGGCAACACTTTTTGACCAAGGTGACGGCCTCTCGAGAGGAAGTTTGGGTCCTACATTTTGCAAGACCCGTCACTATGGTCGAGAGGCCGTCGATTTCTTTTCATAAAAAATGAAAACTATATTTTATGCCTATTTTCAGTAGATTTCTTTGGACTCTCAACAAAGTTTGGACTCTCAATCCCACGGCCTCTCGACTTGGACGGCCATAGTGTGAAGCGGCCCTAATCTTCTGGGCGCCTGGGCCCCTGCCTGCCTTCACCAGTAAGTTGTTAGTAGGGTGATTTCAGTGTAGTACTGTGAGGATTGAGGAGTACTGGTAGGTTTCATGTTTATCAAGATCATTGATCTTTCTTCTTCACTTGCTTCCCACCGCCTAGCTCGACCCACCTGAGACTGAAGGTACGGCTCACCCAAATGTTTTTGTTTTTTTTGTTTGCAGAGCGATGTAGGTACCATAACATTGCCTTGCCCCACAATAGATGGTGCAGAATATTCCACACCCAACAAGACCAAATCAGTAGCTAACATGACAGGTGGAGTCTCAAGATGATGCATGAAAAAAAGGCAGTGAGCATGAAGGCTACTGAATGTTATGTACATGCACCTTGCAAAAATTATTTATTTATTTTTAACCATTTTTTAATACTTGTCAAAAATATATATAGAATGAAGGTGAAATCATTTTTAGAAAAGATCTAAATTTGGACTAAAATTCATTCTTTTATTGCCAAAATTTTATTCTTTGATCACTAGCAATTAATAATAAGAAGAGAAGCCTAAATCTTCACAACATTCTTAATACCTTGCTAGACCACACCCTTTACACTATAGTACACTATAGAGAAACTGCTAATAAAATAATTCAACTCTCCAACCCTCTTTGCTTGCCTGGACCAACTGAAGCTAGAGAAGATTTCTCTGATCCCCTAACAGATGCTTGAGATTTGGAGGTGAGCATCACTGCTTCTTAAAAATCTTATGTTTAAGAAATTATTTTTCCAAAAAAAACTCTACTTTGTATGGTGAAAAAGAGAATCTTGAAAAAAATATTCACATAATTTGACATTTGTTGAAAAGGAATTTTTCAAAAAAACTTAATCATTTAGCATGAGATGCCAACCGTGACAGCTAAGTACGATATTTTGTGGAGAGGTTTTTGATGATTTCATTCACTTTTTCACCCATTGTTTTAGTGTTAACCCCTAAAGAAGATTGCATGCCAAAAAGGGTTGCAAGTGGGGTTGCAAGTGTTCTTCCAGATGGTATTTCACCATGAAGACTATGGTATTGATAAAAACTGCAAATACAAAAAATGGAGCTTGGAATGGGAACTAAACATTAAATTTTTTTTTTAATAATATGTGACGCAGAAAAAAAGATATGGCTACTCAAAGGGTGTTTTCTATGTATTTTGAGTCGTGTACTGGGAAAATACATAATTTTTTTATGATCCCACAATGGATGGAAATGCTCTTGAAAATCACCATATGCACAGTGCATAGAAATGCACCTCCTCAAAAAATCTCCCCTCCAAATTCACACTTTTACACCCCTTAGAGCATGGCCATCCATGCTCTCCCAGAGTCTCTCACACTCAAGAAGTAGATGAAAAATGCGAAGGGCCCTTCAAAAATGCATCTCGACTCTCAATCCTAGCGTGTTAAGAAATGACCCTTCAAATCACTATCCCGGGGAGTGCACTTAAAGTTAAGACTAGGAATCACGTGAGTGCGTACTTTTGACCCCCCTATGTACATACTAAAAAATCACCTAAAAATTGTAAAAAAAATATGCAATTGTTAAACACAATCTAAAGTTCTTGTTGTATAAATTTCAAATAATAATCACTTGTACATATTTTTTAATTGGTTTTTGAAGCGAAAAACAACACATTTTAGTGCAAACTTCTATCATTTCTTTTATAGGATTTTAGAAACATTTGGTCCTGAAATTTATACCAAATGATAGATATATACGTAATGATTTAGCCTCTAAAAAATCTTAATTTAAAAACTATTTTAAGGCCAAGTATTGTAGGGGGTGTGCTATTAAAACGCACTCACGTGTATTTCTAATCTTCACTTTAAGTGCACTCCCCGGGATCACTATTTAGTTGACTATATCCCCACACTCTATTTGTGATTGGTCCATTGACTATTTGATGTGCACTATTGATGTGTGAGGGCGTGCAAGGGTGGGGGAGTGCAAGTGCAAGGGCTCTTCAAATGTAGATGAATAATTTCAGCGAGTCAGCTGTAGCGTGCATGGGTGTGAATGCTCTTAGCATCACCTGTATGCTGATACTACCAACGTATAAAATACCCCAACATCCTTTAGGGGTTAAAGTAGCCAATCCCAAGTAAGATTCTGACAAAAATTCACCAAAAAAATATTTGGCTCATATGGCTGGGCAGGATTGAAGGAAAGGGTAGTATGTAAGATATTATGAATTGTACATATCCCACAAAAGTGGATTAAGGATTGCGGCAAGAGGAATGGAATGCTGAGAGCCCGTTAGAGGTGGTAAGGGCTTGGAGTTGCGAAGCTCTAGTCTGATGAGCACAAGATTTGCATTGCGTGTGTAGCTGGGAGCTTTGCAAACTTGCAGATCTAGATCTGTGTTGGGCAATTCTGTCTGTAGTAGCAAGTACTTTGCACGCAAGTGTAGTAGGAGCTCTACAATCAGCAGATCTAGTACTGTGGTGATCAGTAGTGTGCATGCTTAAGTGCACAGATAAGATCGGGAAGCGGCGTGCAAAGGAGAACCCTGGAACTGAGCTTGCTGGACAGGGTACGGTCGGAGCAGAAGTTGGAAGCTGCTCCAAGCAGTTGGATGCCGATCAGACTCATCTGCATGACACGCCCCTGGGAAAACTGAAGAGCTGGCCTAGGGACCCGATCGACATTGAGGAGTCAGATCCACGGCACTACCTACACACTCATCCGCCATTGCAAGGACTCAGACCAGTAGCAGAGCACTTACAGCCCAAGCACCATCAAGCCCCACCGCCTATGCAGATCCAGATTCACGACCTCATAGTACCTCTCTCTCACTATACTCACTGCTCCTCCGATCCTTCCCTTCCCCATTTGTTTACTAGTTATAGTGTAATCTCAGCTCACACCCTTGATTTCAGCCAAACCGATCTCACAGGAGACACTTCTGCAACCAATGCCACGGATCCCAGCAGCAATCACAAAGCAGCAGCATCATCGAATCACAAGCAGCAGCAACAGGGTCATCAAACCAGCCGCAACAACAAGCACAAAGCAGCAGCATCATCGAATCACAAGCAACAGCTGCAGTGCCATCAAATCAGCCGCAGCAGCAAGCACAACACTCAAGCAGCAGCTTCATCGAACCACAAGCAGCCGCATCATCAAAACACCCGCAGCAACAAGCACAACACCCAAGCAGCAGCAGCATTGAGTCACAAGCATCAACACCATCAAATCAGCCGCAGCAGCTCCCACAACACCCAGGCAGCAGCATCATCGTGTCTCAAGCAGCAGCATCATCAAATCAGACGCAGCAGCACCCACAACAATCAAGCCGAGCTCCAAAACGCAGCAACCATCAACACAACCCATACCCAAGCGAGCAAGCAGACACCGACCTCCTACGAGCAGCACCGAAACAGCATAATTGTCCAAGGCAGCACTGCAGGCCCGCAAATCATTCTTCAACCGCCCCAGCATCGCGATAAAAAATCAGGTAAGCCCCCTAAACTCAAAATTCATTGTAATCCCACTTTTATTTATTTCTGTTTGCATTGTTCCACGCACCATCTCAATGCAGATTCCGAAACCCTAATCCAAGACCAGACCAAAACCTCAGGTAATCCCCTCTACCCTACCCTCCTTTCTTTGCATCAACATCTGCAGGGTTCTGCCAAGAACACAGGGCCTGATACAGGAACTAGAAGGCAAAGTATGGAGTCAAGACAATCAGCATGGATACGGCAAGAAGAACATCAAGATATGGAAGTTGACACAAACACCCCAACAGCAAATCTCAAGCGCATCCTTGAAGCCAGAGCAGCCAGGGAAGCTAAGAACAACAACAACAACAACAAGACTAGAAGCAACGCTGACCTCATTGAGAAAACCAACGTGCAAGAGCATGGAGATCACAACAACCACCAAATTGATGCTGAGAAGAACGACAACTCTGGCTGGAGCCGGAAACTCCGCAGCAGCCAACTGCAAGATTCAGACGGGAGCCAAACGCAGCGCGAGAGAAGCAAGAAGACAGGAGCGGGAGGATTCGAAACACCGAAGGAGAAAGGAACCAAGAGCGGCAGCAGACGAAGGAGCGACACCAGCGACGGAAAAGACAAGGAGACAGACGGCAGCGAGGAGGCGAATAACAGTGCAGAGGTCAACCACGACGGTAAGCAGGGAGATGATCGGCAAGTGAACGCCTGCAGCTCGAAGACCACGATGGGAGCCGGCGGCCACAAGGAAGACAAAGGCGACGGCAGCGGCGGAAGAAGACCAGGAGGAACGAGCGCTCGGGAGGAAGCAAGGGGAGCCAGCACAAGCAAGCAAAGGCAGATCACGACGAGGGAGGAATAGCAGGACAACATGCAGGAAGAAAACGATGACCTCAACGTCATAAACCCTGGTCAGAAACCCCCCACCTCTCAAACTGACAGTGTAAACGTGGAACTTGGGCCACGAAAGCCAAATTTTTGGCTTGGCTTTAAGCATATGGAAATCCTAGGGCATGAAAACAATGATGACGAGATTTTTATGGATGAATCCGTAGAGGACATGGTAACTAGAGGCATGTCCCGTAAGGAAGCCGAAGAAACCTTAAACGCATGTGTGGCGTTCCCACGAACGCCACAAATTCTCTACCCTATGGAAAGGGAGGATGGGATTGTAGGACAACACTACAATCTCACCCAAATCCCCTTTGATATACCGGTAGATCCCACTACCGGCTTAGCCTTGGACTTCCATGTGGAAATCCACTTCGAAGTCCATATAGAAACCCTGCTTCTCCATGATGAGGCCAAAACCAAAATCACTAGCCGTTTAGAGGAAATGAGCATTCCCCTAGGCCATGGCATTATTGACCCGATGGCGGTGCTATGTTATAGCGCCAAAAGAGGAGGACAACGTGGGGTTTGGAATGGTGTAGTTAAACTACACCTCCAAAACCCGGGAGTTGATGGCATCAAATTACTCCAAAGGCTCCGCCCTTTCATTCTAGAGTATGACACTTTAGACAAAATTTCTAACACACCTTGCACAAAATTCTTTTTGGGCAAAGTGTGTAAGAGCTTTCATAGCGTTGCTAGAAACGATAGTCTTTCAGTTAAAATAAAAAGTGACAATTTAATTGACACTACCGCTAGCTCCCTTTTCTTTGACATCTTGAGGAATAGCTTCCTCAAGAGACATGATTTTGAGATCATCGACGTCCAAAAGAAAACTTTTGAGTCTCATGCTTTCGTAGTAGCTCCTACCCCCAAACAAGCGGACAAGATTAGAATGCATCATGTAGCGGCCAACCACGAGGTTATTAAACCTCAAAAAAAGGTGTACAACACACCACGCATCACACCTGAGGAGAAGGAGAAGAAAGATGCCTTGTCTCTTACTCTATCTTACCTTCCCATTTTGATGTCTGTGGTTGACACCACCGAAGCAATCCTTAGAGTCATGGAGAATAAGAATGTAGCCTCGATTTGGTTTCATAGGGAAGTGGGGACTATGCACAATGGGAGTGCAAACGTGCAATGCACGAATCCCATTGTGTATAGATCTTTTGTGAACAAATTTTTTGTCATTGGGGGCAATTATGTAGAGTTCTCTCCACATAGAAGAAGCCTTGATGGTTTGTTACCACCCACAAAAGAGATGGTGGAAACATGGGGTTTTAACGACATCAACAAAGCCTTGATCAATACCGTGACCACTCTTGTAACGGCAACCCCATCCATCACCAAAGAAGATGTGAAAAAAAATTTGAAAGAAGATGTGAAAACAATTTTGGAGGAGAACAACAAAACCATGAGGGAGGAAAACAAGAAGATGAAAATTGATTTGGAACTATCCATGGAGAAGAAGATGAATGAAGAGAGAATCTTCAATGACGCCAAGCATGATGAATTACAAGCAAAGATAGATATCGTTCATGAGAATATTATGCTAGCAATTAAAGGCCTTGGAGACATCAAGGGTAGTACTTCCCGACCCACCATAGAGTATTCAAAAAATGTAGACTGAAAAAAGACCAAAGAGTAGAATACATAGAAATCCTCATACTTTATAGTACTAGAAATTCCCTACTCTATACTTCATACTATACAATATTTATACAGTATGTATATGGCAGACTACTTAGAACTACACAGTATAGAAATACCAAATACATATATATACCATATTGGTATACATATACTGTAATACTATACACCAACAATAAAATGGTATATACTAATACCAAAAAAATACATATACGACTATACAATACTCTTTTGTACTAATACCAATACAAATAACAATATAGATACAAATACCAATACAAGTACCAATACAAAATCTAATACAAATACCAATATCAATACAACTACCAACACAAATACCAATACAAAATCCAAGTCATACAAAAAGAAAAAGAAAAATACACAACCAAAAACCATAGAAAAAAACAAAGAAAAAATCCCCAAAAAATACAACAAAGTACTAACAAAATTTAATATCAACAAAGGTAAACTAGATATCAAAATAAACACCAAAAAAACCAAAAAACACAATAAAATTTCCTCAATCATCACAAAAAAAGAAGAAGAAAAAATAATAATAATAATAAAATTTCCAAAAACCAATTTCAAAATAAAAACCCTTGTAACACAAACATCAAGAAAAAAATATATACCAAAACATACATCAAAATTTTTATCAGAAATAAATATACACACTAGCAAAACAATAGACAAATACACTAATTATTTTACAATTTCACCCCAAGAAAAAATCAAGCAAAATATCACAATAAACATAATACATACAAAGTTTCCAAAAAATCACATAATATATAAAACAAAAAGAAATATCAAAAATCCCAAACCTGGGCTACTTAGAAACATCAAGTCTAAACTTAAGATACTCAAGGACTCCAAAACCAAATTTATGATACTTGGGAACCCCAAGTTCAAACTTGAGATACTTGGGAACCCCAAGAACCTCAAATTCATTAAAAATAATAATAATAAAATAAAAATAAAATACCAACAAACTTACACAAGGCAAACAAATCACAATATAAAAATAAAAACCAATATTAATAATACAATGTACAAAGTAAAAACCCATCCTTTTAAAAATAAAATATTCCCCCAACACCTTTTACTGTTACATAATACCACTACAAATACCAACACAAATATTAACTTAAAAACCAACAAAAATATACACACAAATAATAATACAAAAAACAACACCATTACAAATGCCAACACAAATACTAATTTAAACCCAAACACCAACATAAATAACAATACAAATACCAAACTCAAAATCAATAAAAATAACATAATAATTTTTGACAAATACAAACAGAATACAAAAAAATAAAAATAAAATAAAAAATACAAAACAAAAAGAAATATCAAAATCCCCAAAAACAAATACCCCAATAAAAACAATAATAATAATAACAAAAAAACCAACAAACAAAAAAAATGGACTCGAAATAACGGCCCCGCCCCCAAAAAAAAAAAATAATAATAATAATAATAATAATAATAATAATAATAATAATAATAATAATAACAATAACAATAATAATAATAATAATAATAACAACAACAACATCAAAAATGGACTCGGCCTACCGGCCTCGTCCAAAATAAACAAAGAAAAAAAGAAAAAAAAAAGAAAAAAAAACCCAAAAATCTCCTCTTAAAAGAAACTTTCTCCACCAAATATTAATGATATGCGGGGACATAGAAACAAACCCTGGGCCCATGCCCGACTTACTAAAAACACACCCACCCACACACAAAAAAAGATCTAGAACATACTTTATTCCATGCACGATTAAACTTCAGCCAGAGTACCAACATTTAGCAAAACAATTCTCACCTATCCTAAACATTACACATCCAAACCACACAGAAGCTAGTAATGACTACCCACACATATCAAATTACATATACCGAAACCAGCATCACACACCTCCAAGAATACTATACGCACTCATCACCACAATTAGTCCATCAAAAGAAACATGTGATCAACTCCTAATACAAATTCCAAACCCAGATTGGACAACACTATTACTAGAAAAAATGTCACTACTACAAAACTCACCTGAAAGACACATCTCAACTAAACACCCGTACACAGAATTCTTAGAAAATAACCAAAATCTAATAGACCCACCAAATACCATCCACAATGAAATTTACAAATTTATTCACCACAATGATAATATAACCCTTCAAAACATGATTGAAAATTTCTCTTTTCTCCCTATCAACTTATTAGAAGAAACATTAAAAATTTATGAACCACTATATGAATATACTCATCCCCCACCTCTTCCAAACATACCCACACTACAATCACAAGAAATGCATACAACAAACTACAATACGAGATTTATTACATGGAATGCCTCATCGCTAAATACAGCCCTCCCAAACCTGCATGAACTAATCACCAACACACCTAATGAACCCGCTATCATCACAATACAAGAAACTAAACTAACCGCTACAAAATCCACAAAATACATACAAAACCTATTTCCAAAATACAAATTAATTTTTAATAACACACACACACTAACAAGATGTATGCAACAAAGAATGCCAGACATTCCCGCAAGAGGAGGTCTCCTCACACTAATACACCAAAAATACGCATATCTCGGCAATATCACCAAAATCCCAACCCCCAAAGAAATATCACCTTATCTACAAATCATAAAAATAGACAACAAACCACTACAAACTTGGCTAATTCTTCACATATATATGCCATCACATACAGAGGACATACAATATATACCACTGATTCAGCAAAACATAACTCAACAAATTAATGCACATCCAAATACCATACACATACTGTGCGGCGACTTCAATAGAGATATAGCGCTTATTGGACGTCAAAACGGATCAGACACAACCCCACCACAAACAGAAGACATCGAATGGAGAACATTTACAAATAACCTCCAATTAGAATACATCCCAACAAATTGCCCATACTCCAGACAAGGGGGACAAAACTACAATCAAACTAGTCTAATAGACGGATACTATATTAAAACACCAGATAATACTCTATACATATCAACCACAGATAATGACCACAACCTTAATTCTGACCACTCACCAGTGACATTATACATACCGCCAAACATATTACTAGCAAGACCTATTCCAATAGCAAATAAAAAAATGAGAATTCTCAACCCCATACCACAAGAAAATATAGAAAAATTCAAAATAGAATATTTTGAAGAAAATTCATTACAAATGAATGAACTTATCACAATACTATCAAATGATCAACTAACAAAAGACCAATGGCAAACATCATGCTCAAAATTAGATCACATGATACAAAAAATATCTGATAAAATCCAAGAAACTTGTAGTGCACCTCCGTTACCGATATTAACAAATCGTGTCTCACAACAAGGAGGCTTCTTACCACGAAAACTACAAAAAGCATGGAAAAAACACCTATCCACCTACCACTTAATTAGAAAAACAATTTACATAACAAAAAATATACAAAACTGGCAAACACACCCAATAATCGAAGAACTAAAAACCAATACAAATACTACCATCCCACCACTCCCAACACAAGAACATGATCAACAAGAATGGCTCAAATCATTAGTAGAAATAGCCAAAACAGCAAAAATACAAGCCCGTAAAATCACTACAAAATATACCCAAAGCTGTATAAAAAAAGCAATACTAAAATACAGACAATTATACGACAAAAACCCGAAGAAAATAAACAAAAAAGTCTTCAAAAACCAAGAAACACCACCATTAGACTGCATTTTGGATAGAAACAACAACATACTAACCAGCCCAGAAGACATAGCAAACGAAATACACATACAACAATCAATTAGTAATAGACCTACAGTACCAACATGTTACTACCAACCCGAACACCCAGCACAATGCACTTGCGGAGTAAGACAATACCCATGGCACGACCTTGATGGCTTTGTAATAGAAAAAAGAGGAAATCCACAAATACCACTGCATTAACACTTTGATCAAGAATCATATGAAATGTGTCTAAAACACCTATCTAACAACAAAACACCAGGCCCAGACAAAATCCCCAACCCAATACTAAAAAACATGCCCGAAAGCTTCCATAAATTACTCTTTTTATTCTTTTCTCATTGTTACAAACAAAAACAAATCCCAGACTCATGGAAAATAAGTCTAACTATACTACTGTACAAAAAAGGAAATCCCACACAACTGCCAAACCACAGACCAATAGCACTTGCAAATACAATATACAAATTCTTCACCAGTACACTAACACACATATTATCAGCATACGGTGAAAAATTCCAAATTCTACACGATAGTCAAGAAGGATTCAGAGCAGAAAGAATTACAGCTAGACAATTACAACTCCTCATAGCAGCACTAGAAGACGCAAAATTTACAAATCAAGACATATACCTATTATATATAGACTTTAGAAATGCATTTGGCTCATTAGACCACGCGAGACTCTTAGCTATAATGAAAGACCTTGGATACCCAGAAGATGCAATAATACTAGTTGGAAACATCTACTCCCATTCAAACACCATATTTACTGGTGAACACTTTGGCAAAACAAAACCAATACCAATTCAAAGAGGCACCATACAAGGAGACACACTTAGCCCATATCTCTTCATAATTTTTCTCGAAACACTCTTGAGATGGCTACAAAGAGGGGAAAACGGATACACATTTGGTACATCAAAAATAAAAATCAGCTCTGCCGCATACGCAGATGACTTGGCAGCCATATCAAATAATATAAAATCACTACAAACACAAATAAATAAAATTGACAAATTTTGTGAATGAGCAGGCATGGACTTAGGAGTTACAAAATGTGCTGTCACTGGCTGCCCAAACAAAACCAAAATGCAACCAAACAAATTTAAAACCCACATGATAAACCAAAAAATCAGTTACAGAGACCAAACACTACCAGTACTCCATCAAAATGAACCCTATGTATACTTGGGCATACAATTAGTTCCATCACTAAAATGGAAACTCCAAACACATATCACCACAACTAAAATAATAGACCAATGTAAACAACTATCAAAATGCCCTGCCACTATTAAACAAAGAATCAGTATGGTGGACACAGTAATAAGAGCAGGCATAGCCTACAGCTTCTTTGCAGTCCCATACTCACTACCAACCATTAAAAAACTTGACAAAAAAATTATTGCAATCCAAAAAACAATATGCAGACTACCTAAAAGCACCGCAAACATAATAACTCAACTTCCTCATGACTTATTTGGACTAGAAGCCTTCTCTCTAAAAAATGCCTACCTTAGATGCATTGGTGAACAACTTCGAAATGCACTTAACGACAAAGGAAGACTAGGAATAATATATAAAGGACTAATACAACACATACTTGCTAAAGCCGGTGGTGCCGAAGACATCCCAAGAATTAAGTGCCAAGATTGCATTACATCACCGACAACACGAACATTATTCCTTCTGAAAACAGCAGGTGGTATACATCTAAAAAGCACAGAAGAAAACTTCCAACTCAACATGACCGAACTAGAAAAAGAATGGAGATCTACAGTCATAAACGAACTTCCACACTTAGACCCAAAACTCTCCATCAAACTATTATATAAATTAATGGCACACAAAATTTACAATATAAATCAAATCACCCTTCCCAACGGCACAAAATTAATGTCACCAGAAGAATTCAAAATATACTACCAAAATCCAACTAAACTAGACAAAAGTGCACTAAACTTAGCAGAACAACTCTTCTGTAAACCAAAATGTACCCAAGATTGCCCAAATACATGCCGAATACACTTACCACCCCGTACACTAAAAGAAAAATATAAAATATATAACCACATAATAATACCAAGAACACCAATAATCCCCGTACAACTCCCTCAACCCCCACAACCACAACAACCAGCCCCACCACAAAATATAAAAAACGATCCCATAAGATTCCCCGTTCGCACAATACTAAACCACAAAACTATTACAACAAAAGACAATTACAAAATATCAAAAAAATACAACACCTACCTATGTCAATGGATAGACTCAAACCACATAACATACAATAAATGGATACAACAACGCGAACTGTTCCCACTAAATCTACCAACAATAATAGACTATAATCTAAACTTACTGACAAAATATTACACAGATTATAAAAACAAACACTACCAAAATATCATAAATACACAATTTACACCCGTACAAAATAGAGACACAAGATACATCCCACCTCCAACAATAATCCCCTACATTAAAACATCCACAATTGAATGTAACCCAGAAAGAGACATAGACACAAACAAATGCACCATTCAAACACAAAATGATAAAACTCACATATATAACGACACCGGTAAATATATCACCACCATTCCGACTACAAGAATAAAATGGTTATGGCAACAATATAACAACAACAAATACAACATCCACAGATTAATACCTGCTATACAAACATTTGAAACAGAAGTAGTATGGTTATACCAAAGATACGAACACAAAAACCACAAAAAGAATACAATAAAAACACCACACCATACCATTCCATCCAACATTCTAGACACACTAATAACAACATTTAATATAACGCACTCATACTTTTCCTCACCAATTACATGTTCCATGAAATCCACCCAATTCTACTCAACATTCGCCAGAGACAAGATTTTTGGCTCTCTAGGGACAGCCTTTCAATACAAATGGAAAGGCATCGGATATGCACACCCAAATGACGCTGAAACAGCACAACAAGCAATACATTGGGCAAGACTAGCAGCAAAACAAGACCCTCAAACTATCACCATCCTAGCAATTCCAGACACCAATTGGTACCAAAATCTATCACCCTACAACGGACCCTTTCCGGATACGCACGCCATCATACATTTCGCCGCGGACACCATTACATATGACGAACCAACAACACCACTAGAACTCAACAAAACCCGAAACGAGCCACTCGCAATGCACATATGGTGTATTCACCATCAAAATAAAAACATTGGCACAATAAACCAAATAGACACCATAAACACAACAATTGTAAATCTACAAATTTCGCAATACCATATACAAACAGCACCACCCACACCACCAAACACAAAAGTTAACAAAAGCACAAAATGGAACAAACTCGTATACCCACCCTATGACAATCTACAAAACATGTGGATAAATCCCCTTCCAAACTTCGAAATAAACACCACACTAAAATTTCTACCACAATACAGCTACTACACAGATGGATCCTTTCTACCACCTAAAGAAGCTAATGATGGTCATTGGAAAAAAGAAAAAGCTGGGTATGGAATCTACAACTCATCTAAACCAGATATACAAATATCAAAAAGACTGCCTGGACTACAAACATGCTTCAGAGCAGAATTAATGGCCATACATGAAGCACTTTCACTAATCACCACTAAATACATAAACGAACCTGCAGATCAACTCGCAAAAGAAGGAACCATGAAAAGAGATTATCAATTTGCAGCAAATCCACACGAATTTGCACATACCACACCTTACTACTTCCAAAAAGGCACATGGCCCGGTCGTACCAAACGGCCAGACAAAGGACCAGTTAGAAGTTTGGAAGAATACATAAAAAAACATGACCGAAAAAATAACCTAGAAATATTGGCAGAAGACTTTCCCAACATTAACAAATGGACAACAAACTCCATCATAGATAACGAAATGTCCAATGACTTTTGGAATAATCCAGAAATAACAGACTCACAAAAAACAAGCATTCTAAAATTTAGAACCGGTCAATACATGGGTAATGCCAGAAAACAATTAATTTTCGGCATACAAAGATTCCCCTCAAAAACTTGTTCCATCTGTAATTCACAAGATGCAAATACATGGCTACATGTACTTTTACTATGCAAACAACACCATATACACGCACTAAGAACCAAAAGACACAATAAAGCAGTATGGGAATTAAGAAAATTAATAATATCCTCAAATAAATCAAGATGCTACACTCTCATGAATGCGGGCACATTCAACAATAACCCACAAGAAAACACAGTTCCCCCATGGTTATTACCATGTACTTGTAATCAACAAAGATGTCAATGTGATGCCAGATTCAAACCAGATATATTATGCATTAAGGGCCTCCCATACCAAAGCCCACCTCCTCTGAACCCCAATGATAACCTAACTATACAATTTATAGAATTCACATACACAAACGACAGATTTTCACCAGAAACAATTGGCAGAAAAATTGTAAAATACCAACCCCTAATTAATAACATCATACAACAAGGATGGAAAGTAGATCCCATCATAGTCATTACAGCTGGAGCTAGAGGAACCACGCACGTCCCCTCAATGAAACAACTAGAAACAAAATTCAACATCTGTAAAACCTCCATAAAACACACATTCAAAGCAATAAATACTATCGCCATACAATATGCCGGATCTATTCTTTTACATAAAAGACGTATAGAGAATAATCAAACGATACCAACAGACGTAGTACACTAAAAGAGGGAGGGTAATGGTGAAAACCACTACTAGCCACTCTTTTCAAACAACTAGCTCAACTTATCTCAGGAGATAGATAGGGCGGGTTGGTTGGTACAAACTTTCCTGCCATGTCAACTCACTAGCATCACCAAGCCATGTGTACGACATCACTGCTCAACGAGCCCAACTGGTTTTGAACCCGGACCACATAAATGTGATACAAAAAGCCCTTCACCAACCAACCAAAGAAATCATGACTTGGCAATTAATCTTAACACCAAACACACCTTTATACAAACTAGCACTCATCTAGCCATACTTCGCTTTATTACTTTGTTACTGTTACTGTTACTTCGTTTTGGTTGCTATAGTGTCCATCCTCGAAAGGGGAGAGTAGTATTGTTCCAATGTCCCTTTGTCCAGTGGGCATCGGGTCATAGACATTACGAACGGACACTTTATTCACGCCGGCCCTTATCTAGGGTTGGTGTTTCTATTATTTTAAGATATTATGATGTGGACCCTGTTGGGAGTCATACAAACCAGGCATTACATTCTGCAGTTTATCATTTTCTTTGTAACATTCTTGGGCAGTTAGGAGTTGAGATGGCTCACCGCCTCGTCCTCAGACTGAAAAATAAATAAATAAAATAAAATAAAATAAAATAAAGTAAAATAAAATAGGGGTTATCAATGGGGACAAATTATATAACATTCTTGTAGTTGTACTACAATGCATGTAATTGTATGTGAGTGAATGACACTCATGACCCCATGCGTGAAAATTGCTTTCCGTACATTCATAGCAGGTTTGTTCTTCCTCAAATGAACAAATTATTTCTATAAATAGATTTTGTTTTTTCCGAATATTCTCTGAAATTTGTTTTTTCCCTTACAATTTCTTTTGAAAAATAGTTTCCGGAAATGTTTGTTTTCTATTTCTAGAATTATTTAAAAGTGCAGCTGCTATGAAGGTACGGTATTGGAGGTTTTTTTAAATGGAGAGTGATGGATAAAAGTAAGAATAAAGGAGGCTCCTGAGTGAATTCACTATTGAGCATGGTGTGTCAAAGATGGGTGTTATGGAATGTTATGTAATTTATGAGAATTTGTTTTGATGGATTACCATAATATCTACACCTAATACGGAACTAGGTAGGCCCATGCTAGAGCCGCTCTGATAAGACCGTTCCGACAGCAGAACCATTGTGGGGAGTGCCTGTACGCGTGTGCACCATCTTGCGTTATGTAATAATAGATAGTAAGATGGAATTAGGAATTTTTTAAATAATTCCTTATCCATGAATCTTTGGCTCCGAAAGTATTGAATGAACTCAAAGATTGTGTCTATAAAGAATTTGAAATCTTTTTGTTGAATTTATTCCAAGAACGATTATATCAACTTCTACGAAATTGATTTCATCCTTCATCTCGTTATGAAAGGTAGAAACACCTAAAACCATCACTTTTAGTAATTTAGCATAGTTAGAGGCATTTTAAAATTTTACTTTTTAAAATTTTAATATTAGCAATTGAAAATGATGCTTTTATAAGGGAATTATTTTTTTGAATTTTTGGATGAGTCACCGCTAATTGCTAAGAATTTTCAAAGTAAAATTTTCTTAGACCACTTAAATCATCCCATAGACTTGTCATGAAACCAACACCTATAAAATTCAAACTACATTCAATGAGAATAATGTATGGGGACAATATCAATGCACTTTATGGGGACAGTTTGAAAACAATCCTACATGTCTAGAATAGGATTTCAGTAGGTGTTTCTACCTTAACCCCTAAATGCCTAGAGCCCTCTCCAAATTCGGCAGTTTTGCAAATATGCATTATAAAATGCAACTTAGAGGGATATTTTGAACTTGATATATGAATAAAAGTTGTACATTATGAATTTAAGATTCTATCCATACGGTTAGATCTATGATTGCTATTACCAATAATTTTGTATGAAATTTGAAATGTGAAATTCAAAATTATTTTGTAATTCAATTACGAATAAGAGATTGACAATCTACGGATGAATTTTTTTGTGACTGGTTGAAATGTAATACTCTAAGTGTAGTGATTTTTGGAGATTTTTTGGTTGCTTAATTTTATGAGTTGACTTATTTTAGAGCACTTTTACACTGAAATCTTCAAAATTTTGGGTGAATCACTACAACATGAAATGAGGCATAAAAATTTCACAAATCATCCCCTTTCTAATCGGATCACATATGCATGAAGCTAACTTCCCATAGAATCTACAGTAAAAATTCCACACTGCTATAAGTGCATGACGGATGAGAAATTATGGATGAAATCTGTACATCGTCCAAAATATGGACGCTTAGGCAGTTAGGGGTTAAGTAATGAGATTTGGTTTGATTTTTCTTTGAAAATTCAGATGACTTGCCCCCAAAAGCTAAACCATTCACAGAATGTAAGATGAATGATTGAAATGCTCATACACTTCATCCAATTGGTAATTGTTTAGGAGTTTTTAAAGATCTTGTAATACAGCGATAGAAAGAAAAACTAATGCTTTTTCTTATTGAAAAATATTAATATTTGGAGTTGCTATTGTGTACCATAATTTTTTAAGTGTTCTTATTTTTTTAGCTTGAACATTTAAGGATTAATACAATTACCGGTATACATAAAAAACGTGACACGATAGCCCATTGGAAATAAACCTCATTGGATTTTTAAGAATCTCTCAAGCATTTCTTGAGATAGCAAAATTATATGCTTCAACTTTGAGTAACACATTTTAAAAACCACATAATTTTACTTTACAATTACTTCATATAGATTTCATCTGTTTTGTTATTATTGCATTTGTTGAAATATCATTATTCTTTAATCTGATTTATGAACTTTTTAATATTTTCTTAAACAGAAGTCCAATACACTATATTTTATTAGTGCATGAAAGTTAAAAGTTCTTTAAACTTTTCAAATACTTTTTTCAAAATTTTGACATTTATTCATTATTACATAGGTCCCTAAAACAAACGCAACAACAATCCAATTTGCAACTTATAGATTATTTGTAACTAGGTTGGCATGTGTTGTTATTCGGTACAACTGTTCCGGCATCAAAATCGTCATAGAGAGCATTTGTGTGTGCATGGACCTCCACTGTGCAATGTATAATACATAGATATTAGGTTGACATGTGCCAAAGTCTCGCACAACAAACCATTCAGGGGAGTGTGTGTGTGCATGCATTTACGTCGGCTTGTGTATATAATAGATGGGTTGGCCCATGCCAAAGCCCGACACAACTGTTCTAATTGCAGAATTGTCCTAGGAAGTGTGCGTGCATATATAACCTGCGTATATAGACTAAGTTGATGTTTTTTGAAAAAATAATTTCCTAAAAATTTGGGCTTCACTTTTAATACGATGATTATTTTTTGCTGACCCTGATGGCCGGGCACTGACTGACCAATAGGCTGGTTGAGAGTCTGTGCAAAGGGGTTATAGATACAAATACAAAGGTAACATGTGTTGTGCATATTGAGCATTTTCCATGCAATATTGGATTACCATCAATTGTAGAAGTTGTTGATGAATAAAAAGCCCGATGACAACATTGTAGTGAGCTATTGATGTGAATGCCAACATGAAAGTTCATACATATGCCCAGAAAAAATGGGGCGCTATAATCAAAATGATGGATTGAAGGTTGGTCCTTTTTGGTATTGTCCTATTGTGACAAGGCTCCAACCAAAATGCACCTTGTGATTGGGTGGCTTGACCCCACAACATTATCATTCTTGCCTTGTCGTTCAAGCGTTGGCAGTTTTCCCATCACACTCAGGATGGACAGACTGTGGGGTAATGTATTGAGTATCGTTTATTTTGCATCTTTGGCAAGTGGCAAAACCATGCACAGCAACTGAGCTTTCCCAATAAGGTAAGGTAAGGGGATAGTTGCCGTCAGTTTAACCCTTTAAGGTCCCGATTCAACACTGTTTTCAAAGATTCGTTATAAAATGTTTGATAAAAAATTAAAATGGAGTTGATGTACAAAGCAAAGTTATAAATGTCAATGTGAAGATAACATCTATACAGTCGGATTCATCATATTTATTATTAATATTTTTTAATTAATTTTGCAAGGTTTTCTCTTGAAATTCAATTAAAAATCCATAATTAACATTAAAAAATAAAAATAAAATTGTAATGAAATTGGAATAACATGTACTACAAGATGGTATGGTTTTCACTATTTGATTCTTCTTATTATGGAAAATCATGTTTAAGGTCTCACTTTTTGAACTAAGAATGAAACTTGACATAAACCACTTTTGCTATTTTTCAAAAACTCTCAATATGTTATCTTGAAGATCCGTACCGTACAAATGGTAACCGACTAGCACAAGAATTTAAATAAAAATTGAATGGATGAAAAACATCCCCTGCGTGGTGAAGGGACGCGTCCAGAATCATCCATCGTCCAGATTCTGGACGTAGGCGCGTCTAAGGGTTAAGCATTTCAACCTACATGGAGCGCTCATTTTCAATGATAAAAAATTGCAGCACATAAAACTTTGGGTTTAATAACCAAGCCCAGTTTTTAATTAATTTTGTCACAATGTATAATTTTGTTCTGAATTTTCAAACTTAATCTGCATAGACCACTATTGAGGTTAGTAAGGGAACCAATACTCGTCTTTCATTTCTAGTCCAATCAGTTTGCTAACTTGGCATACATAATTGATCACCAAACTACCACAACTAATGGTTGTGATAATTTGATTGGGAACTCTCGAAGTTGAAACAGGTGCTTGCATAGGTGACTGGAATTGGTCCCTAACAGGTTATGGTGCTTCTACCTTAAAAGCACCAGAACTTGTTAGGGACCAATTCCAGTCACCTATGCAAACACTTGTTTCAACTTCATGAGTTCCCAATCAAATTATAGTTTGTAGCAGTTTGGTGATCAATTATGAATGCCAAGTTAGCAAACTAATTGAACTAGAAATGAAAGACGAGTATTGGTTCCCCTACTAACATCAATAGTGGTCTATGCAGATTAAGTTTGAAAGTTCAGAACAAAATCATATATTGTGAAAAAATTAATTAAAAATTGGGCTTGGTTATTAAACCCAAAGTTTTATATGCTACAACTTTTTATCATAGAAAACCATAGCTCTAAATAAGCTGAAATCCTTAAACTGACAGGTATTGGTGCCTCTACCTTAGGGGGTGACAAACATCTTCATGAAATAATTCATTGTTTGATGATAAGATAATTAACTCACAGAATGTAACCAGCCACAACGGAGATTTTCAAAATGAGGTTTGAGACCCCTTTCTTATGAGGCCCTAGATTATTATAAGTTGTGTGGTTAACCTTTAACCCCTTAACGTCCTCACCCCTCTCCACATTTGGAGAATTTTAAAGATTTCTTATAAATGTAAATAAAGGGATATTTTTAACTTGATGTATGAATAAAAGTTGTACATTATGAATTTTAGATTCTATCTATATGGTTAGATCTATGATTGCTATGGCCAGTGTTTTTGTATAAAATTTGAAACTCAAAATTCAAAACTCTTTTGTAATTTGATTATGAATAAGATGTTGACAATTTGTGGATGAAATTTGTTGTGATGGGTTGAAACGTAATAATCTAAGTGTAGTGATTTTTGAAGATATTTTGGTTGCTTAATTTTAAGAGTTGATTTTTTCAAGAGCACTTTTAGACTAAAATCTTCGATTTTTTTGGTGAAACACTGCAATATGAAATGAGGCATAAATTTTTCACAAATCATCTCCTTTCTAATCGGATCACACATGAATGAAGCTAAATTCCCATAAAAAATTTAGTAACAAATCCACACTGCAAAAAGTGCATGACGGATGAGAAAACTATGTTTGATTTTGTACATCGTTCACTTTCTGGATAGTTGGACGTTTACAATAGGGGTTAAACGGCTTTGCAAGCCCCACGGACTTGATAGTATTTTGGGAGAATCTTGCTCATAACTTCTACTCCGTTGCATCAAATGGCGTTTTTTAAATGTCAAACCAAGCGCCTTTGAGGGATCTATATTTCTTTAGTATAGAACCAAAGTAAATTAGAAAAAGAATTATGCTTAAAATGAAGTTTAAAAGTAATTTGGATGTGGAATCGGGAAAGCATATGTCCTTTAAAGGTTAACTTTGGTAAACTCCTTTGGTTTGTTTGTCGTTCAAGCATTTCGCATGAATTTCCTTCACTGCAAATGAGTTTGGATTTTTGTATGAACTTCTTTCCCAAAAAATGAGCTCGATTATCGTTATGCTTATCTTGTGACCAAGCCTGATAGTAGGGTAGAACACATAATCGTGATTATTCCTAACCATCAATTGCAACCTTCCAACGGATGAGGGCAAGAATCCACATGAGGAGATAATCGCTCAAGGGAATATTGTGCGTTTTAGGTATGACACCTCATGATGTGATGGAACCTAAAACCAACACATTTTGCACTAAATAAAGGTTCTATTATGATTTTTTATTGATTCTTGTTAGCAAAAAGGGATTTCAACATATTGAAGTTTGTATTGTTTGAATATGGTCTACAAAATTACAAAGGTTAATAGTTCTAACAAGGATGGAATAACTGCGAGGCTCTTTTCCAATCATTCTTTCATTTTAAATTTTAACTTTGTGTGAAAAAAATATATTTGAACCATTCTTAAGTGAGCAATGTGAAAAAGGTGTTCAACACAAAGTGGACTTTGAAAGAATGGAAATTGTCAGGTAGTCTTTGTCCCTAGGACATAGCCAAGCAATGAATTTGAACATAAAACTTGATATTTTAGTAGGATCAACATTCTCATAATCAATATGTACACTCTACACAACATTTTTGAATATGAAGGGGCGGATCTTTTTTACAATGCTGGCTATTGTATAGGAGTAATTCCTCATCAATAACATTGTAGAAAAAAAAACCAACCCTTCCATGTGCATTCAAAAATGTTATATAATGATATTAACCAGATAGGAAAATGAGTTTCAAAATGCACTTACTTGTGTTCAGGACTTGACAAGTGGAAGCTACCCAATCACTTGTGCACAACAAGACAAATTTTCATGATATAAAGGGAATGCTCAAGTACAGAGTGCCATGAATGATTTTCGCGACATAAAAGGGAAATAATGTGCAGTTCCAGAGCCTGTCATTAGAGAGGGTTGCCCTATAAGGTAGAAGCACCAGAAACTGTTAGGTACCAATTGTGGTCACCTATAAAAGCACCAATTTCAACTTCAGGAGTTCCCAATCTAGTTATCACAAACATTAATTATGAATACCAAGTTATCAATCCGATTGGACTAGAAATGAAAGACAGTTATTGGTACACCTACTAACATCAATAGTGGTCTATGCATATTAAGTTTGAAAATTTATAACAAAATCATACATTGAGAAAAATTAATTAAAAATTGAGCTTGGTTATTAAATCCAAAGTTTTATGTGCTGCAATTTTTTATCATTGAAAATCAACGCTCCATGTAGGTTGAAATGCTTAAACTGACGGCAACTGTACCCCTTACCTTACTTTTGGAATTGGGTTCATGTCCCATGCAAACATGTTAAATCATGTGCAGATTTGGCAAAGGAATTTTTTTCAAACCACCGGTCCTGAAGTGATTGGTACAACCGATCAGTGCGAATCATAGCTGGTACAAGGTCATGAGCGTTATTTATGAGGTGATTAGAATTCTCTGACACAAATTCCCTATCACCCATTTGCTTCATTCCCCATATCAAATAACTCTCTTGAGCCCAAGCTTGGATTGAGCCCAAACATTGTAAACCAAACGTTGTGAGCCCAATTGCAATTGTATGAAGCCGGGATTCGGGAGTCATCGTATTCGTTGGCGTGGCTTGGGAATCCGGGATTCAAGGCTTAATGAGTTCCAAAGGAGGGTAATGGTGGGGGATTGTAAACATCCCGAGCCTCCGAATTGATCAAGAGCCTTCTAAAGCACATTTGGTGAATCAACTTTAACCCTTAAACGTCAAAGTAAGTCCCATGGGCTTATTTCTGAGAGAATAATGAAAAAAAAAAGTGGATTTTCTTAACCAAATCAAGTGAGGATTGGTGCGTTGAAAAGCTACTGAAAAAGCAATCTAGATTCCAAATTTGCGCCTCACTTGGGAGATTGTGGAATCATTAGCAAGCAATCAAAGTTATCAAAATGAACAAGAGTTGAGGTTGGGGCAGTTGAGGGTCATTTCTTGAAAAGTGCCGCAATGCTACAGTGCTGGCCAACACATCCATTTTTTCATTTTTTTCGTTTTTTTTTTTTTTTTTCCTTGCAAAAATTTAGATGCCTTTCAAGTTGCCCTGCCCAAGCTCTCTTGACGTTTAAGAATTAAGGAGTAACAAGGGAGATGCTCTTAGTACCAATGTTGACTTACTAAAACTTAAATGGTTCATTTTGGCACTTTGTGGTTCTCAACTCAATATTTAAAACACACGTAAGGTCAACACTTCATTGTTTGTTGGCTCTATCCTACTAGGACAAAGACTAAAGTGAGTGAGCCATAAACCGACACTATAAGCATTGTGCTTATTTTTAGTAATCTAAGGTGCATTATGATAGTTTGAATGGATTAACAAATTGATTACGAATCTATCTCAAGTTGAATCATAATTTTTTAAGTTATATTTAATAAGTTATGAATTTTAAAAGTCCAAGGTCTAGGTTGCCTATTTGTGGCTGTAGACATGGGCTGAAATTGACAATAGATATGCCTTAAAGGATCATAAAGAAATTTAAAACAAGCGGCTAGTCGCGGAGTCTCTGCCTTAGTATTTATCCCAAATTTACTTTTACGGCTTCATTTTACTGTCCAGGCGCGTAACTCCTAGTAACTCCTCAAAAACGAAGAGTTTCCGTAGTCTCTCCCCTAGTGGGGGCAGAGACAATAAAAATAATTCCCACAAACAAGGTGAATCCAAGTAATGCTTCAAAGTCAACAATCACTAAACTATTTCATTGATTATTGGTTTATGGCACAATGGAGTATCATTGATGAAATAAACATAGGTGTCTCTTTATAGTCAGCATCGGTTTTGGCCCACTGACCTTACCCCGATGATTTTCACTCTAAGTGTCCACTTCACCCTCCTAACACTACCCACTTAAGAATGATTCAAAATATACCTTTTCACACAAAACTAAGTTAAGCAAAATTGAGTTTTACAAAGCAATATACTATCCTAATAGAACATATATTATATTATACTCCTAGTAGTATAATATGTTGTCTACACATTTATATTACTTGGACAATTAAAAAAACAAATTTTAAACTTGTTAAAAAATTTGCAACGAATATAAAGAAGATTGGGACAGAGCCTGGCGGTTATACCGACGTTCTTATTTTCTTACTGGCAGCCTAACACAGGTTTCCAAAAAACTATGTACCAAATCAAGTAGTGTTCCTCACTAACAGTGCATCTCAAGTTACATGTAAGACTGATCTTCAAATATTAAAAACTAAGACACAGCGAGGGAAAAACAAAGCACAAGAACTGTCTAAATATGTGGAGACAAACTAACGAAAATCCGGCCTTTAACCCTTAAACGTACCACTCCTTTGTAGGAAAGTCAAACTACACAATTTAGCCTTCAAGATTTATCAAAATATATTTTGTAATATTTTTCATGCATGGAATTGAATGTTTCCTATCAGTCTTGAAATTTTCAGATTTTTTTGATTTAATACGGTCTTTTTATCAAATTTTTAAGTCAAATACTTCAAAAATTCATTTTTATTACAAAAAAGCTTTAAAAAATTAATATTTTTTTGGGAGCAGGTACAAATTACAACGGAGAATCACATGATATGTTTTCCATAGAATTTTTTTATTTAAATTTTGAAATTCGAAAGGTGAACATCCTATGTAGTGTAATTCAAACCTTGAGCTACAAAGCTTGCACAAGCAATAAAATACTCAATAATTGGAATTTTTAAGATTTGAAAAGTGGAGTACAAACTAGACTTAATAAACTTCATTTTCTTAGTTGGGTGTATTAGCAACAAAAGTCATCTTCAAGATCAAAATTGGGTTTGACCAACAAACGTCCAGAAACTGGACGCTGGGACGTTTAGGGGTTAATTTGCATGCCTCTCAAAACTGAAACAAACAAAAAGGAGAATCACGTACCGAAGATAGCACACTCAGGCAAATTCTGCATGCCCAAACAATTTTAGGATTCTGAGGTTTTGGACGACACTCATAAGAAGAGGCTCTACTGGCAGATGAATACACAAATGAATACACAAATGAATACACGCTTACAATTGATCTGTCCAAACGTTTCAGATCCGTAAAATATATTTACAGAGAGACCACCGCTGGATCATGCATGAGGGTGATCTTCTTCTTCAAGGTTGGTCTTTGTTGTAAGTTCACCTCCAAATAACTGACTGAGCGTTGTTGTATAGTACAACCAGCCCCACACGAAGGTCGAATGGAATGGGCCACATGAATGCGTTAGTAGACCCATAAATTCATTTGTCTTCAGGGTATGTCAGTTCCACTGATTAGCAAGTCGTTGCTGAGACCAGGCAAGGAAACAAGTCCAGTCACAGTGGCGAGACGTAAAGAGAGGAAAGTTGCATACAGAACCAGGAGGCCGATACCCATGCCCTTGCTGGGTGTCATGGACCGCGTGGGCAATGTCAGCATTGCCCAGAATAATCCAGCATATAGAAAGCCAATGGTGTAGAACAAGCTGTGATCGGTGGGGATGATGAAAGCGGCGGGATACGATTTCCAACTGGCAATCAGGAAAGAAAGGCCCAAGCCCATGAGGGTGTTGAACATGGGACCTGCATAGCACCCTGCAACGGCAATCTGCACGCCTTCATTCCCACTGAAGGAGAGCGCGATATTGGACATGAGATCTCCCATGGAATTTCCCCACGCAAGGACAGTTAAACCAAGAATGGCTGCGTCGATCTCCAGGATTACGCCCAGGGCTACTAGAGCTGCAACAAGCTCGTTGGCAATGATGTAGAACCACACAATGCTCATGATGAACCCTCCAAACGCCCAAGGGAACAGGAAGCGCCTTGGTGGATGCTCTGGCTTGGTAGTGAAATAAGCAAGGATCCCCATGAATGCACCTAAAGACGAGCCGAAGATGTAAACTGTGGCACTGCTACCCAAGGGATGGCCGTCGTTTCCATCCCAAACTGCGGCCAAAAGCGTGGGCGCCAACATGGTACTCCCGATTGCAAAAGGACGTGACCAACGTGAGTCGTCCACCAAAGGAATCGTCAAGTGCCGGGGCAGGTTCAGGGGCATCCATAGAAGCTGCCAGCAAAGTCTACGGAGTGACTTCTGTGCCTGGGACCAAACAATTCAAATTCTGCTTCAGATACTAAGAGGCTTACCACACTAGAGGAAACTAGAGGAAGGGTAATGAAGTAGAAGCATGTCATTGGTCTATAGCATCTATTGGCTACCACACTAAAGGAACAACAAGAAAGATTGAGGAGTCCCGTTTTTCATTCATTCAAGCATGGTACAGGCGTCCTATGTGACACATGAAAGATGACGTGACAATGGAGAAGCAAGTGTTCTTCCAGGCATTATTACTTGGAAGTCCATCAAATGGGTAAAAGAAAAATTTCATGCCATGTGGACTGGGCCCAGTGAAATGGTGTTAACTACCTCTGCTGTAGTGTGGTAATGCCCTAAGAAACATTTGATCTACTTCCCAAACGAGCAAGTCAAGATTTCAAGAAAATCAGACAGTAGAGCACCTGCAATTCAGCTTCTTCCTGCTCACTCCATCCCCACAATGGGCGAGACGAACCCTCCAATATGGCCAAGCCTTTGTGCGAATATATAGCCACGTTGGAAGTCCACATCCATTGAGGAAGGGTATTCTCCAACACGGTCTCTTCACCGAAAGACCCTGAGCCTTCCTCTTCAGCTGGGGAAGAACCTGAAAGCCGGAGAGAAAATGTTAAAAAGCACTTGCAAATCGCACCTCAAGATTGTCATCCCAATCGTAATTGGTACATGAAGGAAATGGAGGAAAAAAAACATAGAACGGTGGAATTCATATGCTCTCTTAATTACTGGCATTCATGGATTGAGAGCATTATTTTGCAATATTGCCCTCTCGGAAAAAGGAAAGAAAAGAACAAAACAAAACATAACTTGGAAAAAAGAGCTTCAAAAGACTTACTTAAAAGCAGTGGCTCCAGGGCGTATGATGACTGGCGTTTCTTGCGATCTTGAGTCTTAATACATTCGCCCGCCGCTACCATAAATCCATATATCAGGTAGATGGATAAATACATAATCGCCCCCCACAAATGTATCTTTCCCACGATTATGATCAGGAGGAGAGACACCAAAGTAACCATGAAGAATCCCACGTCCCTGAGAAAGCAGTTGCGGTCCAGGTGTAACGTCCCAGCACCAGGCACGTTCGAGACTATCAGCGCAACAGAGCCTGCAACGACGGATGTCACGAACATCGCACCCCCCAGAACGCTATTCAATCCCACCTGCAACGGTGATCAAATTTATCACTCACAGAGATTAAAGATACCTTCCAGAATGTCCAAATTGCCGTTCGCAGCATCATAACATTCTAGAGTAGTAACACCTTGCACCCTTTCCACTGTAGCACAAAAAGAATCCAGAGAACTAAAATATTTGAAGGACTAGCCCATTTATTCCATTGCCAAGCATGCAATCCCTATCAGATGAACCCCCATGCAAACATGCCGGCCAAGTACTATATGAAAAGAAATTTATAATTCTAATGAGAACCACAACCGCCTTTGCAAACATAACATGAGCTCAAGCTTGTGCACAAAAAGAATCTGGATTCCTTTTCTTGGCTCACAATTCATGGATTCAAGCAGCTCTTCAAGAACGTGATAGATTCAATACCGTAACATTAAAGCAAACAGCTAAACTACCATAAAATTCCCACACTCACACTCGAGAGGGAGGCTCCCATCAAATTTGCATGATGCAAAATTTAAGCACTGATAATTTCAAATGATTCATCTCTCAGCCATAGGAAAGTGCCCTAAACCCCCTAAGTATAGTACAAAGGTCATACAAAAGAAAGCACATTAGCTGTGAGAGAGACCAACCAACCTCGCCATTACTCGATCCAGTGAAAGCAGCAATACTTGCAAAGACGTCCGGAGCGCCATTCCCCAGAGGCAGAAGCGAAACCCCAGCGACAGTGGGCGGAAGATGCAGCAGCTTCGACAGCTTCTCCAACGAGGGACAGAAGAAGTCCGCCGCAGTGTTACCAAGCATGTAAAACAGCACCATCAACCAGATCAAATACACCACGTAGCCCATGGTTGGAGACGTTGCAAAAGTGCAGTAAAACTGTTCCACATACTCGACCATCGTCCCGGAATGGCATTCAGGATTCGCTCGCACATAGGAGCAAGCGTCCGGATATCCAACATGCTCCTTCACATTTTCACAGGCAGCGAAAACAGTGTCACCACCAACTATTGGTTTGGTTTTGTTGGATTCAAGCGTTGATAAATCAACAGGCTCACTGTGCAATGTGCTGCCCTCCACCCCTGAAATCCCGTCCCCTTCCGTCACTCTTCTGTTCCTTTTCCATTCTCTCGATCGGAATCCAAGATTTTCGCCCCCCTCCACACCGAGTAAATGCCGAGTAAACACGCCCTCTCTGTTACCGCTCAGCGACTTCAAATTACTACGTCCTTCAATCTCAGAGCCTCCCGGAGACTGAGATTTTCGTACAAGAACAAGAAAAAACACTACCGACATGAGACGTATGAGAGGAAGAATCTTTATCCCGGCCATTCTGCTATTCAGTCAAGGTCCCGCACATTCAAACTGTTCTGTTACCCTCCCTTCGAAGGAAACAAAATCTCGAGCCTTCCCAAAAACCCTAATTTAACATTGTATGCTCCAACCTCTTTATTATTATGACCTTCGCTAAAATAACAATCGAGAATTGATCCTGCACACTTGCCGCGATACCGTTGACTTGTCACGCATTCAAACATGAAGAAGTCGAGATTAAAGAGTGGTAAGATTAATGAGGTTTTGAGTGTATTGAACCAAAACCCTAAAGTGATAGGTCGATTTGTGTCCAGGAGCTACATCGACGCGCTACACACAAACATAAATTATCGGCAAAGACATGCGCCATTCAATCAAATCAAAACCCTAAGCGACATGTCGATTTGTGTCCAGTGAGCTAAGCTGCACACGATCAATCGACCGCCATAGATCACTGCAGAAGCTCAAAATTGGATCCCTGTGTCGAGGTTCAGAAGTGCTTCAATTGCGACATCTCTGGATTGATTCGAAAGTGTGCGTGATGCTTGCGGGCATGATCTCGCAGGTCGGGAGGCGACGATCTGCTGCAGCAGGAGCGTGCCTTGCACACATCGGGTGTCAGTCGATGGCAGGGCTCTGTAATACCGGATTAGGCTTACCTCTAATGAAGGATTAATTCCCTAAGTACACTTACTACACTCAAACCTCTTTAACCCTTAAGCGTTCACACTACAATTACCCGGTCAAACCTTATCAATTCCTCACATTTTAAATATATTCTACTTTATGGTGTTTTTCTCATATAAGGTATTGTTAAACTGTTTTACCCTGATTTTTTCAATAAAAATTTAAAAATTTAAAAATATATGTAAGATTTTTCAAAGTTTTTTCTTGTAAAAATTATAGTAATTACAAAAAAGCTTAGAATAGTATGAATTTTTTAGGGAAAATGTAAATAATAGTGATGAACAATAAGGTGTAGGTAGCATGCTTTTTGAGCTTACATAAAAAGAAATTCGATAAAAAAATAAAAAAATAAAACATTTCCTGTAGTGTATAATGGAATTTTAGGGTTTTGAGCTTTAAAGTGCTATAAAAAGACGCAGTTTTAACCATTTTGAAGAACGGTAAATTGGACTAGAAAGTAGAAGGTAGCCCCCACACTTTCTTAGTTGTGACCATTTTCATTTGAAATTAGGAATTAGGTGAAAATCAGCGTTTGACTAAAAAACAATCTCGAAAACAATCAAACATGGCCCTACAAGGCTCCTTGCACGCTTAAGGGTTAACTACTAATCTCACCACCTTGAGTCCCAATTTTTCATTAACCCCTAACGCCCTCTCCTCTCTCCAAATTCGGTAGTTTTGTAAGATACATTATAAAATGCAACCAAGAGGGATATTTTGAATTTGATGTATGAACAAAAGACAGTTGTACATTATAAATTTTAGATTCTATCCATACAATTAGATCTACAATTTCTATCACCAATATTTTGTATAAAATTTGAAACTTGAAATTCAAAAATATTTTGCAATTCAATTATAAACTAGGTATTTTTTCAATCTGTAGATGGAATTTGTTGTGATGGGTTGAAATGTAATACTCTAAATGTAGTGATTTTTGGAGACTTTTTGGTTGCTTAATTTTATGAGTTCATTTTTTCAAGAGCACATTTAGACTAAAATTTTTGAATTTTTAAACAGGAATATGAAATGAGGCATGATTTTTTTCACAAATCATCCCCTTTCTAATCGGATCACGCATGCATGAAGCCATCTTGCCATAAAAAAATTGTAACATTCATTTCTTTCCAAAAAGTGCATGACAAATGAGAAAACGTGGATGAAATCTACACATTGTCCAGAAAATGGACAGTCGGGCAGTTAGGGGTTAACTTATGACATATTGTAAGTGGCATACTAGTATCCTTCTAAACCAAATATTTTTTTTAAATAAAAAATTAAATTTTAATAGACATGATATTCATGAATATTTTCAATATCATCTTTTTCACCGTACCAAAGAAAGTGAAAAATAAATTTTTCCAAATATTATGGCATTCATTTTTAGAAATATTTTCTATCAACCCTGCCCTTCACCTACACTAATTTGAATGTATGATAAATGTGCTACAATCAATGATAGCATTGCCAATGTGCTAGATGTGCTAAAATGTCATTGTAAAAAGGGCGGAAAAAGGGTCATGATAAGGAGGTTTAAGTGTACTGTATATCCTCAACCCTCTTTAACCCCTAAACGTCCCAGCGTCCAGTTTCTGGACGTTTGTTGGTCAAACCCAATTTTGATCTTGAAGATGACTTTTGTTGCTAATACACCCAACTAAGAAAATGAAGTTTATTAAGTCTAGTTTGTACTCCACTTTTCAAATCTTAAAAATTCCAATTATTGAGTATTTTATTGCTTGTGCAAGCTTTGTAGCTCAAGGTTTGAATTACACTACATAGGATGTTCACTTTTCGAATTTCAAAATTTAAATAAAAAATTTCTATGGAAAACATATCATGTGATTCTCCATTGTAATTTGTACCTGCTCCCAAAAAAATATTAATTTTTTAAAGCTTTTTTGTAATAAAAATTATTTTTTTGAAGTATTTGACTTAAAATTTTGTTAAAATGACCGTATTAAATCAAAAAAATCTGAAAATTTCAAGACTAATAGGAAACATTCAATTCCATGCATGAAAAATATTACAAAATATATTTTGATAAATCTTGAAGGCTAAATTGTGTAGTTTGATTTTCCTACAAAGGAGTGGTACGTTTAAGGGTTAATTTCACACTTTGTAATTGTACGTTTTTAGTATACGGTATCATGAGGATTGGTCATACATCTAATTAAGTGAACAACTTCTTTATGTCAAGTTGTGAACACTTGCTGTAGGTAATGAAGTTGTTATGGTTTTTTAACATTATTTAACAAAACTACTCCAATTTTTGAATTTTACTAGCCATTCTCAATAAAATAATATCAATATTTTAATATTTTTTTAGAAAATTTATTATATCTGATACTCGAGGGGTGCACCTCTCATTAAAACCTATAATCACATTTATCAACAACGTACTTTACAAACCTCCTATATACAAGTTTTTTTTTAATGAAATTAAATAAAACACATACAACTAGGGTTCCGCTTCTCTCTGCACCACCAATGACGAAGTGAAAGGCCATGAACTTGAATAAGACATGAAAGGCTAGGTTACTTCATATAATGGTTTTGGAGGGTGGAATGGAACAATCACGGGAAGACCATCCAAGGATGTGAAAGGCTAAATTACATCATAAAAATATGTGCCTTAAAATTGTTGATTACCGGCTCGTGGCTTGCCAGCTCACTTACAAATCCTACAAGCGTTGGAAACCTACAAGTGGAACCTATAGTCGTCAATACCATTTTTCTAAACCAGCTTCAATCTACGGTCGTCATTGAAATTACAATGATAAAAAAAATTTGGCAATATGTATACACACAAAAAAATCCTGCATATATAGTCTTAAACATATAATTGTATAAATACACCTTTAAGAGAAAATCAACCCCTACCATATGAGTAATGTTGAAAAACCTTAGCTTTCGTTGACAAAGTATGTTGTATGCATGATGCCCAGGTATTGTTCTCCTACTACCACGATACCGTGGCAAGGTTCCTGTGAAGAGATATGATAATGAAGAAGTCATAAAATTGTTCATCATAATTTATTCAATATAAAAAATTATTATTTAAAGTCGAGTAACACTACTATACAAATACAAATGTTCTATACTTTTAAAGTGCCCTCCGTATAAGTACATAACTACAAATTATAATATGAATAGCATATGTATACATTGTACGGAAATGTTCAAACTAATACCCCTTAACCAAACTACCATTTTATGGTCGTTGCCCTTCTTTTACGGGTTGCCCAAGATGAAAAAGAAATTATCAAAATACAAAAAAATTAAATAGAAAATCGAGCCTATTTTCCAAGCCAAATTGAATCATGTCAACCCGAGTTAAACTCTACCGAGGAGGATTTTTCAAAGACAAACATCTGAACATTGCTTTAGTTCCAATGACAACCGTAGGTCGGAGTTGGTTTAGAAAAATGGTATTGGCGACTATAGGTTTCACTTGTGGCTTTTCAACGGTTGTAGGGTTTGTAAGTGAGCCGGCGAGTCGCAAGCCGACAATCGACACAGTTCTAGGGCAAGGTTTTTGATGATGTAATCTTTTTATGATGTAACCTAGCCTTTCACATTTTTGAATGGTCTTCCCATGAATGTTCTATTTTGCCTTCAAAGACCATTATATGAAGTAACTTAGTCTTTCACGTCTTATTCAAGTTCATAGCCTTTCACTTCGTCACTGGTGGTGCGGAGAGAAGCGGAGCCCTAGTGTTATAAAACTTATTATTTTAAGAAAGTAATGATGTTCTCCCCTTTGAAAATTTTGTCATTGACCATTTTAGAATAGAATGTCTAGTTTTGACCAATCAAACCAAATTTCAAATTCTAAAAACAAAATTTGCAATTTTGGTGAATATTCAACGATAAATGCTTTTAAATTCATTAAATGAGTATCTAAAACATTTTTGAAAGTTTGACCATTTGGGTAATTACTAAACGTCATGCTTCTCATTTTCTCTTGTGAACAAAACTTCATCAAAATTGCAAAAATAACATTTTATAACACATTTAGATTGTGCCCTTACCCCCTTTGTCATTTAGGGGTTAAGTTTTGTACACTCACATATACTTTCACGTGTTTAGTATATCGCACCCCGGGATTGAATGACATTCCAAATATCAACATGATTGGCATTTAAAAAATTAACTCACAGTTTGAACTACTTAAAATTAATTTCAAATTTTACTCTATTTATTTGGACTTTTTACATTTACAGCCACTTTTGCAAAAATGGTTTACCAATCAACATGATATTCTAGAACACTATGGAGGATTTACTGTCCCATTGTTTAGGGTATAGTATCAAATTTTTATATTTAAAAAAATTGACAAACAATGTAGGATGTATAGGTGAATTGAATTAAATTTACATATATTGACAAAGCTTTCAATATGAGGTCAAGATATTCTTCATACTTGATCTAAAATTGAAATTGGACCATGTACATCTATCATAAAAGAAACAGTGGTATAGTATTTAAATCTAAATCTATATCATATATAAAATTATCTTTGGATTTAACCCCTAAAGGACCGGGGGGGTTTTAGCTTAGCTCTTGTTTTCTTGACTAGCTCTTATAACAAGCTCAATTCCTCATTAGTGTGGGTTAATTTTGATGATCGGCACCGTTGAAATTAAAGAAGACTTACGTAGCTTTTGTATGAAAAAAGGATCAACAAAATCGCACAATTTTTGAGAAAATACCACCGTTGAGAAGATTGATGGAACTTGTTCAGGGTATTTTGTACATATGCTGAAATCGGATTGATTAGAAGTGCTCCAAAAATTCTGAAATTTCTACCACGCACAATGATCATCATTTTGAACATGTGCAAAAAATTTCACATAGTTTGGAGGTGTGAGGAGAAAGATATGAGGGTCTCAAGTGACGCCCAAATAGCCTCATTGCAGCTCAATAATATCACCAAAAATCGCACACTTCATGAAATTTTGATCAAGAAGTACCCACGGATTCAGCTCTCAAAAAGAACCAGGGTCTCCTTGTTGCTCACCTTACAATTCACGGTCCAGCAACTCGAATTTCCTCACTTTCTAGTTCCAGAAGCCACGTGGTGGCCTCGTGGTCCTTTAGGGGTTAAATGTCTGCATTGTGTGTATCTTTGAATTTGAATTTCTATATCATTTCAATATTAAATTTAACATAGAATCAACTTTAAAAACAACATTGAACCTTACATTTGTAATATGAAGTTTGTTTCAATATATGTTTTGTAACATAAGGTGGTTTTTCCAAAACCATTGATGTATACTTTGGTTGGTTTTATACATATTTCAAGTATTGTTTTACTAAAAATGAATAATTTATGTATCTTCAAAGATTAAGCATTGCAATCTCCATTTATATCATGTAGAAGGAACCATTTTTGTCACAAAATATTCATGTTGTACAAACTAAAAATGCAAAACCAATAAGAGAATTCATAATCACAAACTAAAAATGCAAAACCAATAAGAGAATTCATAATCACACTCTTATTTATATTTATATATATATATATATATATATATATATATATATATATATATATATATATATATATATATATATAAATATAAAATAGTAGAAACCCGTGTTGCAATGCAACATAAAACTAAAAAAAACATTGGATCAAGAAACATCATGGACCTCGTTGCAAAGAATGTTGATTGAAAGAAACTGAAAAAATTGTGTGTAGATGAAAATAGTCAACTAAACGAGCAAATGCCTTGGTGGTTTTTTTAATAGAGGCGGGTGTTTCCATGAGATGAAGGATTTAATTATTACTATAGAGATGCACGTCCTATAAGTCCCAAACCTACATGCACTTGGGTGAAAGCAAGGTAAAGTGGACCATTCGTGATCCCTGTGAAGAAACTACAATGCAAGGTCCAAAAATACATTTGTTTATTTATGTGGAATTGGTTTTCTAATAAAATAAAAGATATGATATTTAACAAAGTTTCATTAAATTAATTGAAAAAAATCATCTTCAATAAGTATTTATGCGTCTCATGCACGAGTTATCAACCTTCATAGGTTTTAACTCCTAAGAGCCGAAGAGACAATTTTGTGGCTGCTCGAGGTCAAAAATAATATTTTTTTGAATATATTAAAATTATTTCCTAATTGGAAATCAAGTCTACTTTCCAACCCAAGTTAAACTCCAGATAGGGGAATTTTTCAGAGACAAACACCTCTACATTGTCCAATGTTACAAAATTTACTATTTGGAGAAAGCAACGTTGTTCTTTTCATCAATTCTTTTGCTCTTTTTTGCTTCTAGAATGAAAAGTATAATTCTAACCAATACCAAAATTTGAATTCTAAAATACAAAACATAAATTTTGGTGAATATTCTAAGTTAATTTCTTCAATCTAAATTCATTAAATGAAGGTCTAAAAATATTTTTGAAAATTTGACTATATGGATAATTTTCAAACATCATGTTTTGCATTTTCTTTATTGAAATAAACTTCATCAAAGTTATGGAAGTTACATTGTATAATACGTCTTAATTTTGCTATATGTTTTTCCCTAGTGGTGCAAAGGTGCAGAGTAGTGCTCAAAATTGAAGTCCTCGTATGAATTTCATATTGAAGGGCTCTAAAATTTCAGCATTTCGATTGAAGGGCACGTTCAAATCCAAGACGTCAATGGAGAATTTTCAAAGAAATATAAAACTCATATTAAAATCATGCATAATTTGTATGGTACATGCTTCCATTACATTGAAAAAAAATGAAGAATCAACCATCAATGTCAGCTGAAATTGAACCATGTGTCAACTTAGGCTATCGGCACTTTGTCACATCAAAAAGGTGTGTGCTCTTGAAATTGAACTCTAAGCTTTATTTACAAATCGTGAAAATCGAAGATTGAAGCAATTTGCATGTAATCAAGTAGGCATTTTTATTCAACAACAAAACTGTCACAGTAAATGGAATGAAATTAATAGGTACCTTGAAATTAATATAGGCACTATAAGTTCCAATGATCGAGAGCTTGATAAGTTGATCTATATGATCAATCTCCACCTAGCCCAAATGTTTGTAGTCTAGGGCTCACAGTAATTGTTCCACCTCCAAAACCAACCGGCTGTTTCTAAGAGCTGTTTTGTCCTCTTCCAAAATCAAACACTGTAATTTTGTAAATCTCAACACCCCGGCCTTGCAGGAACTGACCAGCACTGGTATTATTGTATCTTATTGATCTGACTATATTCAATAGGTCTAGATAAATTTTAAAAATTTCAAAAAAACACACGCAGAAGCTTCAACTTACTGTCAATCAAACTGCCGCCTCCTCATTGCAATGGATGCGCTCACTCCCAAAGCTCGATCCACTCACTTCCGGCCTTCCAAGATTGAATACTTGATTAATCAATCACATTCAATCCACGGATTTGCTCACTAGCCAATGATTCCATGAAATTCAAGCAATCGTTCTGTAGTTTGAAAGCCTCTGCTCACGTGCTCACTCACAACCGTCCAATCGATCAAATAGTCTTGGCAAGTTGGATCTCGATTTGACAACACTCAGGAAGTCTACACTCCGGCACTCCAGAGTTGAAAATTTGAAATGAAAGTCAACTGGGGTTAACTGGCACTCAATTGAGGTAAACTTTTCTTGAACTGCTCTCAACTGACAACTTGGGTGAACTGGGCAACTGGTACTCTGGGTCTCTAGCAGTCTGATGGAATTGCTCGAATTTCAGTGAGTTAGGGTAGAACTGTAGATGACAAACTTCACATGCGCTGATGAACAATAGATGAAGGGCATTTTACATCAAGCCCTTCAAGTGACGGGACCACCATTACACCAAAATAATGTTTTGAAGGACAATTTTTCCAAAGGTATTTTTGAAAGCCCCAAAACCCATTGGAAGGGCACTGAATACTTCAATTTTGAGCACTGGTGCAGAGATTTTAAAGATTATTGGTGGCCTTGTGTCTTTATCCCTGACTTGTGGTGCAAAGTAAGTCAACCTTGTTTCTTTCTTTTTCTCTTACTTCTAAAAACTCACATTTCTAATGCTCAAAACCTTTACGTCTTTGATTACTAATTCAATCACTTTTCAACATTCGAGCCCAAATTTAGTACAAAGTGTTTACCGTTAGTAGCAATTTTTCATAGAACTGTGCAACAAGAAGTGGCTGAAGGAAGTAATCCCAAATTATGAAGACAATTGAGTTAACCGAAATCAGAACAGGTGATCTGACCCCCAAATATCAAGAAACTAGAGTCTATGTCCTCTTTGAGTGTAACCGAAATCAAATCAAATAGAGAACTCAACACCCTCCAACTTCAATTTTAGACATGAGCTTCAAGTTGTCAAAGCCAACTAATCTAACCAGCCACCTAATTATATCTCAAGTTTTCCACATGCCTTACCATTATCTTAAATTGGATGTGGGTCATCGCCTCCAAGCCTTGTCTCTCTGTGAACTCACCTTAGTCTCAATTTTGCCTCCTTTGTGACGGCAAAACTAGTTCACACTCCTTTCTATTTTGGATTCTTTGGAAACCATGCCAGTTTGCTTGGTTGCCTTAGATACGGGTCAGACTCACCTCACCTAACATGTATTCTCTCTTCTTTTCGGTAAACTCTAATCATACAACAGATTTCTACACCTACATTCCCCGCTACTGCAAATAGAAATCTTCAATTTCTTAATTGAGACGTCACCAAAACACAATAAGCCTATAAACACCTTGTCCAAATAATGTCGGGACCCATCAAACATGAAAACTAAGACACCAACGTTCTACAGCAAAGAAGTAGTTGCTAGCCCCACAAATGTGATATAACTTACCATCACATGAAGAATTCTAGCATATTCAAGCAATACTCTTATATCTCTCCAAAGTGCACACACCAAACTTGGCTTCACTCTCGCAAATTCACAAACACTGTCCATCTCCAAGCTAATTCGACCTTCCTAATCGTGGTTACACCATGCATGTGCGATTATTAGTGAGATTAGGGAGAGACCAATGGTACCGTAGTACCATCGCTGGATCACCACCTACGAACGAATGTTTAATATTTTTTGAAAAATAAGGTTCGTTCCTCAAAAAATGAATTTCTTGGTTTGGTTTTTTTAGCAAAAAAGTGATTTAAAATGGCCCAAAATGGCCCAAAATAGCTTAGAAATAGAAAATATAGCTAAATTTATTTATTTTGTTTTGGTCCTCATAATTTCTGATTTATTACATTTTTATTTTTTGAATTATTTTTTGGCAACCAACTATGGTAGTACAGTAGTCACTCCAAAAAGAAAAAAGGTGTCAAATTGCGATGATAGTTAATACTCCCTATATTCCAGATTGATTGTCGTAAACCAATACTATTTCATTGTTCATTTGCGGCAATCAAACTAGAACAGAGGGAATATACAATCACTCAAAAAACTGGGTCTATGTTTGAGTCTCTCAACTTCGGAGTGCTACAGTCAGAGTTGTAGATGCGATCTATTTTAAAAATTGTCCCATTTGAAAACTACTTGAGTGAATAATGCATGTCACATTGCCCTAATCTCACTACACGTGTTCAAACTTGAGAGAGAAAGAAAGAAGAGAGGTTGCCTTGATAAACTCAATTTTTTAGCACTTTTGAAGCAACCTCCTTTGAGTGAAATTTTGTCAATTTTGATGCGTTTGGTGTGAAATTTTTGTGGGTGGTGTTGAATTGAAGCTATAGAAGGTTTAGGGTGAGTATAGAGAGGTTATGAGGCACTATGAGGTCGATTTCAAAAGAGAAAGAGTTGAATGTTGCTGCTCTTTCGCAAAAAAGTGAGAGCAGTAGAAAAGTTGCACGAGCTATTGGTTTGTCACAGTCTACGGTGAATAGGATTAGAAATAAATGCTTTCAAAGCATAAACATGCCAAAAGGAGAGCGTCCAAAGGCTCTAACAAAGCATGAGAAGGAATATGTAGTATGTGTAGTCACTGTAGGGGAGTTAGAAAACACGGTGGAGGCAACAAAATCAGTGAAGAGTGAGACAAAAGTACAGGTTTGTGTTGAAACAGTGAGGAATGCCTTGAAAGAAGCAAGTTTAGGATCAAAAAAGAAGGTTTTTAAGCCAACTTTGTCTCCTAAGAACGTGAAGGATAGATGGGATTTTGCTAGATTACATAAAGATTGGACAATTAGTGATTGGAAGAGGGTTGTTTTTAGTGATGAAACAAAGGTCAATCGTTTCAACTTTGATGGGAGGACTTGGTGTTGGTTTCATGATAAAAAGAGCCTTTTAGCTCGTGTTGTTAAACAAATAGTGAAACATGGTGGAGGTTCAATCACATTTTAGAGTTATTTAACATCAAAAGGAGTAGGTATTGTGTGCAAGATATATGGGAGGATGAAGGCTAGAGATTGTTTGAAGTTGTTACAAGAAGAATTGTTCACTAAATTGGTTGATTTTGACTTTGATATAGATGAATCATTTTTCAACAAGACAATGCTCCTCTGCACACAGGTAGAATTGTTAACAAATGGTTTTGGAAGCAACATTATGATGTTATAGAGTGACCTACACAATCACCTGACATCAATCCCATTGAACAAGTTTGGGCCTCCTTAAAACGGCGATTGAATACCTATCCTATTCCTCCAAAGAATCTTCATGAGCTATAGAATTGTGTGCAAGATGTCTACCCTTGCGTTAGTGTAGATGAGTGTAAGAACTTGTATGCTAGCATGCCTCCTCAAATTGCAACTGTTTTGGATGCAAAACGAAAGTGGACAAAGTTTTGAGTGCTTTATAAAAAGTGCACAAAAAACTAAGTCAATGTACGTAGCAATTTCGAAATCTTGTATCTCACAATGACAATATATTTTGTTTTCTATCACTTAGATGTTCATTACTTCATGCTTTACAACTTTTGTGTAGAAAGTTTTTGAATTTCCTCATTTGTTTTCATGGATTTCTCAATCCCATGAAACTGACTCAAACATATAGACTCAGTTCTTTTAGTGACTGTATATACACTTCAGACAGTCGCACCCTGTCCCATAGTCAATAGACCCGAGTCTTCTTGCATATAATGGCATGGTTATCACAGAACGTATCAATCAAAATAGCATGTTTGTTGCCATCAACCTTCTGCACATCCTGCAGAAAATTCCATTCAATCGCTTCTAACTTTGTTACACCTGAGCCTCGTTATGATCAAACGAGGATCAAAGGGCCAACTGAAGACCAAATGGTCCAGTTACTGTTCCAGCACCTCTTACAACCTGATCTTGCGTTGACGTTTCGTCCTCCGACTGCCAACACGTAGTGCTTTCTCCGAACTCACTCGTGCAGCTGAGGGCGGCACTTGAAAAAATTTGGTGTCTTCAGCAGACCTCCATCCTCAAACTCGTTCTTCAGGGATGAAATTCTCTTCGTAATATTGCGAGAAGTTCGGTCACAAGTTAAAACGTTGTGGCAGCTCCATGGTCAAAAGAATGCTTCACCTGAGGTGGTGGTGTTGGTTGTCTTTGTGAAGCGACATCCACTTCCCTCAACATCTCAAACCGGCCATTTCCTTGATTCGCTTGGTATGCTAGCAGATTTGTATAGTAGCCTGCCCTTCCTGGTGACCCACCTGGTCCAACCTGCAGAGTCAACAAATCCTCATCCGTAAATAAGCCACTCTGTCTCCAATACCCCAGAATGAAAGGCATCTCTCTTTCCATACAATCCTTAGTACATATCTCAACATATTCTTCACTTTAATCCTCACTGATTGAAAAATACAAAAACCCTGCTCCACAATCTTCCAATGCCACATTTCAAAACTCTACTAGTCGTGAGAAATTCATTCTTTGGAATGATGGGCCACTATTGCGTTTTAACACCCCTCCCATTTTCATTGGGTATCGTAACTTTCTATACTTTCCACCCACTGCTTAGTCTCTCTCCTTGTAGAGACAATAAAGGGAGCCAGAAATACATGCAGCCCTGTCACACCAACGTGTCCCTGATTGTGATGAAAAGCCACAGAATACTGTACAAAACCGTACAAGGAAACGCAATTCCGGAAGTAATCATCTTACATCTGTGACACCTGGATTTGGTGGTGGCAAATTCGGAGCACTAAGGTTCGGCGTCGGTGCTAAATGATTATGCGGTGATTGAAGCTGTTGCCCCTGCTGTAGCTGTTCCCCCTGCTGTTCCTGCTGCTGCTGCATCCACTTTGGATAGGCGTCCAGTTGTGTCACTTCTTCGCTATCTGAGGACCATGTCTGTGTAAGCATCGATGGGCGCTAGCTTTGAGCTACATCAAACAAAACCAAAATTCAGAAAGAATTGGAAAGTCCATCACTGCACACTACTCTCAACGGCAACACACTAGCCCTGGCACTCACCGCTACTCTACCAAGGGAGATCAAATCTCGACAAACTCACCAATGCACGCCACTTCCTTGCAAGTATCCTCCGATTCTGGCCACTTCTCGTCTTCTGGTTGTGCAAAAAACATTTGCTCTGCATTTCAACGCGCACACACAAATCAGTTCCAACCCACGCTGTGCCATCATCACACTTCCACAAATTAACTCAAACGCATGCACGCCATACAAGGGAACCAAACCGAGATAAAACCTTGCTTACATCTCTCACACATGACATTCACGACACGTCAGGGGAACATCATAACAGACAGGAATCGTTTGTCACCTCTTTGCCACTTCTTTGCAGCGCCCTTGATCCCCCATTCCTCACCAAGCGTAAGCTGGTGATGTTGGTTTATCGACTCTAATAAAGACGGCAGTTCATCGACATTAGACATCAGAGTTTTTGCGGTGAACCCCATCTCCTTAATCTTCAGGACGGTTTCAGGGCGAAGTCCAAAACCTTCAAAGAAGGTTTCAAGGTCTATGGATGCGATGATGGAGCTCTGACAACAACAAAACCAACAAACAACTTCACGTCATACGATGCAAAATCACAATAACAGTTTCACAAAAACACCCAACCAAATGCAGCACATCAGGAAAACAATACCACATCGTCGTCAGACTTTCAAACAGTCCAGGATACCATCATTGGACCTCATGTTCGGGATGGGTCGTTTGGGGACCTTCTTTCATTCAATTTGAATCATTTTTTGACCAACACGTGCAATGTTCTTCCCTCATCCTGCTGATATATAACTTCACCCTGTCTGATTTATATTTTTCACAATATCATCAACCACATTGCCCATAATTAAAACCGTGAAATCCAGCTCCTTTAGGGTTACGGATATCCTCCCCTTCCCTGATTTCCAGGGTCTTGAACCCCACTCTGGAATCCAAGAACTTATCAACAACGACAAGAACAATTTCAAGTAGCTCCAGTTTCACCAATTCCATCCCCACACCCTATTCCGGGAAAAATCCACAAAGGCCAAGGTTTTATGCACATTCTCCAGTCAGGGACTTCGGTGCATTGTTGGTTTCTGTTTCGTTGTGATACTATTGCCAATGAATTTATGAGTTCGTTTGGGCTGAATTGCACTGTAGGAAGTCTCTCTATGCCGTACACGAGGTGGATGGCGATGGAATTGAAGTGGAGAGGAAGAGGGAAAACAAAAGCAAAAGCAAAAGCACGGTGTCGTTTCGTACCATGCGCAAGAGGAGTTCGTGCTGCGAGCTCAGCCGGTCGCCCTTTCGGCCCGACGTGAGCGCATTCTTCCCATCAATGAAGTGCTCGGCGCTCCCGGACGAATGGTCCGACGCCGACGACACCCCGCGGCCCCCCGCGCCCCGCATGCTGGGCTTCACGGGCTTGCGCTTCTTCTGCGTCTGCTCGCGGGCCATCTCGATCAACCGCAGCTCCTGCCGCGCCTCGTCGGGCACCGTGGGGCACCCCGTCACGCCCGCCTGCCGCTTGTTGCCCAGCAAGTGCGCGCGGATGCGCATGGCGTTCCCCTGGAACTCCTTGTCGCAGTGCAGGCACCGCACCAGCGTCGCCATGCCGTGCTTCTCCGGCTCCTTCAGCACGATCACATGGTTCCACTCCACGCCCTTCACCTTCACCATGATCTCGCCCGCCCTCAAACCCTAATCAAATTCCGGACGCCAACAAAAAGCACGTCCGGGGTCTGTCCGAAACTCTAGAGCGCTAATCAAACCCCCGAAACCCTAAACATCACAGTTTCTGCCGGAATAACGAAGGAAAATCCATAAAAATTGTTGCAATGAGGTTGTTTCCATGGGTGGCAGAGAGTGGGTGCGATGATTTCACGGCAAGAAAAAATTATAGAATTCTTAAACCCTCGTTTTGCTTGGTGCATCTGGCTGCTGGGACTGCCTAACGAGACTACTGCAGTGGCTGCAAATGATGGCGAGTGGTCTTGTTTCCTTTTTTCTTAGTGTTTTTCTTTTTCTGTTGTTTTCTTTTTCTCGTCTTTGTCTTTATCGTTTTCGGATCCTATTCTTTTTCAAGTCTTTTTCTTTACCGCTTTCTGTTGCTTGTCTTTTTATTTCGAAGGGTGGAGAAGATTTTGTTGCATCTGGGTGGACTGTAACCCCTAAATGCCTAGAGCCCTCTCCAAATTCGGCAGTTTTGCAAAGATGCATTATAAAATGCAACGTGGAGGGATAGTTTGAACTTGAGATATGAATAAAAGTTGTACTTTATGAATTTTAGATTCTATCCATACAGTTAAATCTATGATTGCTATTAACAATAATTTTGTAGAAAATTTGAAACGTGAAATTCAAAATTATATTGTAATTCAATTACGAATAAGATATTGACAATCTACGGATGAAATTTTGTTGTGGTGTATTGAAATGTAATACTCTAAGTGTAGTGAATTTTGGAGATTTTTTGGTTGCTTAATTGTATGAACTGACTTTTTTTAGAACACTTTTACACTGAAATCTTCAAAATTTTGGGTGAATCACTACAACATGTAATGAGGCATAAAAACTTCACAAATCATCGCCTTTCTAATCGGATCACATGTGCATGAAGCTAACTTCCTATAGTATCTACAGTAAAAATTCCACACTGCAAAAAATGCATGACGGATGAGAAATTATGAATGAAATCTGTACATCGTCCAAAAAATGGACGCTCAGGCAGTTAGGGGTTAACCCGAAACTTAACGTTCTTCAGCCTTGCTGGACCACACCTTTTCTTTAGAGTGCCTCTACATTGCCACTGTAGTGTAAACTACTAATAAAATAATTCAATTCTCTAACCCTCTTTTCTTGACCCAGCTGAAGTCATTGTAGATCCTCCTAGATGCTTGTGATTTCAGGGCATTGTATATGCAGATCCTTTAGATGCCCCGGGTGCAACAACATCCCTCTAAACAACGTTCTAAAAGAGCCTAAAGACCATATCGGTCCTCCAGTTAACTCCTAAACGCTCAAACGACCATTTTTCGGTCGTTGCTTGAATCTAACAAGGTGCCCTGAACAAAAAAAAAGTATGTTTTTGAAAATGTAAAATATAATTTAAAATACTCCATCAAATCTACTAGTTTAAACTCCACCCGGGATAATTTTAAGTAGACTCCTAGTTTAAACTCAACGTTGTCTCAGTGTTATAAAATCTGCTATTTGGGGTAAGTAATGATATTCCCTCCATCATTTCTTTTGCTTTTTTGAAGTCTACAATAGATAAACCAACTTCAACCAATCATGCTAAATTTTAAACTCTAAAAGTGAAAATTATAATTTATACAAATTTCCAAAGGTTAATGCTTTTAAATTCTTCAAAAAATTAAAACCTGAAGTTATTTTTGGAAGTTTGACAATATGGATAATTTGTAGAGATGATGCCCTAAATTCTTTCTATTGAACCAAACTTCATTAACCCTTAGACGCGCCTGCGTTCAGAATCTGGACGATGGATGATTCTGGACGCGTCCCTTCACCACGCAGGGGATGTTTTTCATCCATTCAATTTTTATTTAAATTCTTGTGCTAGTTGGTTACTATTTGTACGGTACAGATCTTCAAGATAAAATATTGAGAGTTTTTGAAAAATAGCAAAAGTGGTTTATGTCAAGTTTCATTCTTAGTTCAAAAAGTGAGACCTTAAACATGATTTTCCATAATAAGAAGAATCAAATAGTGAAAACCATACCATCTTGTAGTACATGTTATTCCAATTTCATTCCAATATTTTTAAAATTTTTAATGTTAATTATGGATTTTTAATTGAATTTCAAGAGAAAACCTTGCAAAATTAATTTAAAAATATTAATAATAAGTATGATGAATCCGACTGTATAGATGTTATCTTCACATTGACATTTATAACTTTGCTTTGTACATCAACTCCATTTTAATTTTTTATCAAACATTTTATAACAAATCTTTGAAAACAGTGTTGAATCGGGACCTTAAAGGGTTAAACATATGGAAGGCACATATTATAACACATCTATGTTTTGTACAATACCCCAAGGGGTTTTAGGGTTTAACTTTGGAGCAAGATTCAACCATGAATATCAACATATTTGAATGGAAGATGAATTACAAAAATGACTCCCAAGTCTAACTTAAATTAGATTTTCACGCTTGAATTTTTCTATTTAAGTATGCAAGTTCTATGAATGAAAATGTGTAGTATTTCTCATATTCATATACCCTTGTGGGTGAGAGATTTTTTTTGCTGGAACTCGTGTTTTGGCATCAAATCACTTCGAGCAAAATTGTTGCCGTTCGAGACATGTTGTGATTTTGGTTTGCATATTACTTCTCACAATGTTATAGTGTTGTAAAAGTATTTTTTAGATAATAATAATTTAGAAAAAAATCAAACCCATAAATTCCAGTTTTTGGTGCCACTCAAACCTTCGTAGTACAGTGAAATCGCTCCATTTCCAGCATTCCATGCCGTATTACTATTTTTTTCTCCTTGCCAAAATTATTGTAAAGCAATAATAAAAAATATAGTGCCAAATTAATGACCCCTGCAAGGTTCCCTAAAATCCTTGGTCCAATCTCACATTTGCAACCTCACCGATTGTTGCATTGTACTGTACATAACAAAACCCATTATACATGGCTCTTCGAAGTGTACGGGAGCTCAACACCTTTAGGAGTTAATGTGGATGTATCCATAACCAATAAAGTAAGGTTTTTAGCATTGAAAATGTTGAAGTGTCACTGACGATATATTTTCTTTCATAGAGAAACATAAATACTGTATAGTAGAATGTTGATATTTATTTTTATTTCTTGAAATTAAATTTATTAAAAAAATTGAGTGAAAAGTTCTTTGAAACTCATTAATAATATATAGGTTTATCTATAACCAACAACAATGAGATCAATTCCCAAACATAAAGTTGCCATTGAGGTGGTTGTTGGATGGTAACAAGTTAAACTTGACAACTTACTTTATTATATATAAATTTGATTTTAGTTTGATTTTAAATACAAATTATTTCAAAATGAAGTCAATTTAGATTTTTATGATAGATAATTTAAGAAATACCATTTCAATATATGATTATGTGATATGATGTTACAAAACTACTATTTTTAGAAATAAAAATATGGTTAATAGATTACAACAATAGAGTTATTCGTAAAGTCTATCAACGTATGAAGAAGATATCATGAATTTTGCTTAAATGTAATCTTATTTGTTCACTCCAAATAGTTAAAAGGCATGGAAGGTGGGAAGGGGCTGGTTGGTTGGTACAACTTTCCTGCCTATGATAACTCACTAGCAACACCAAATCATGATTATCACATTAATGCTCAAACGGACTCAACGGGAATCGAACCTGGACCATATAATTGTAATACAAACGTCCTTCACCAACCAACCTAGGAACCATGACTTGGCGACTACCAACAAAATAAACCCCAAATTATACCATAGTATTGATTTAAACACTCGATTAAAGGTTAATGTGGGCTACTAGTACTAGTTACTGATCACGAAGGGGAGAGTAGTCTTATACCAATGACCCTTTGCTCGGTGGGCACTGGCTCATTGTCAAGACGAACAGACACTTTATTCACGCAGGCCTCGAAAGAGGACCAAAGTTTCTATCTATCTATCTTAAAAGGCATGAAAGAGCTTGGCAGTCTCTCCATTAGAACCTTTGTTAACCCTTAAGCGTGCAAAAGACCCGTGGGGCCATGTTTTGTCATTTTTCAGTCAAACATTGATATTTCACCTAGTTCCTAATTTCAAATGAAAATGGTCCCAATTAAGAAAGTGTCGGGGCTAACTTTTACTTTTCAGTCCAATTTACCATTCTTCAAAATTGTAAACACTGCATTTATTACAACACTTTAAAGCCCGAAACCCTAAAATTCCAATATACATTGCAAAAAAAGTTTTTCTATTGAATTTCTTTTTATGTAAGCCCAAAAAACATGCCACCTACACCTTGTTGTTCATCACTATTATTTACATTTTCCCTAAAATTTCATACTATTCTAAGCATTTTTTAATTACTGTTTATCATTGTTATTTACATTTTTCCTAAACTTTCATACTATTCTAAGCATTTTTGTAATTAATATGATCTTTACAAAAAAAAAAACTTGAAAAATCTTATAAACTTATTTTTATTTAGATAATTATGAAAAAAATTAGGGTGAAGGTTTAACAATATCTTATATGAGAAACTTCCAAAAAATATAATATATTTTAAAATTTGAGGAATTGATGAGGTTTGACGAGATAGTTGTAGTCTGCACGTTCAAGGGTCAACTCTAAAAAAAAAAAAACACTACCATCTTGCACTCGGCGCTAATGGCCAGCATTTTTGCTCTTTTTAAAAACTATAAAATGCTTTGTCCCTCTCCACAATGTTTGCCCAATCATAGCTCCCTCCTTCCCTTGGATCCTTCATTTGATTGTGGATTGTTCCACAATTGTCTAATTTGGGATCATTTGCTAAATTTAGCCTCGCTTTTTCATCACCTTTCCAAAGCACCAATCCATTTCAAATTTGGTTGAGAGAATTCATTTTTTTTCTCCATTATTCTCTTATAAACAAGCCCGTGGGGCTTTTTTGACGTTTAAGGATTAAGTGTGGAAAAGCTTGGTGGTCTCTAAACTCAAGAAAAACCTTTTTTGAGCTCCTCTCTTGGTGGCAAAGAAATTTCCATGAGTTTGAAGACCACCAAGCTCTTACACTCCTAATAATAATAGACCACCGAGCTCTTTCATACCTTTTAACTATTTGGAGTGAACAAATAATAATATAATAAAGCAAAATTCATAGTATCTTCTTCAAACTTTGATGGACTTTGTAGATAACTCTAATATGTATTAGATAACCGACGAGCTGCGGTAGCAGCGAGTAGGTTATTGTACATAACTGGTTGTTCACTTTTCAATCACAACCCTTGATCTTCATGATCCAAGGACATAGGATGCAAGTTGAAAGGAGAGAAGGTTATGAGTTGCAACTTGTGATGGTGATGGAGACGGGTTGCCAATGGGATGGAACAAAGTTAGTGTTGAAAAGTCAACAATCGGTTATGAGTGTATTTTCAAATTTTAAACATAAAATTCTTTGTTTAAGCAGTTCAAATGATTGACAAAAAGCCACATTTTTTTAGCCTTTTTGCACAAGAATAGAAAATAGTGTAAACAAGTGATTCTTGTAAAAAATATGCCGATTCCGAATTGGTAGAGTGCACTGTTATCAAAATCGTGCTTTATGCACGAAAAGTCCTCTCGGACCAAGAGTTCATAGATTTTTGCGCACGGCTTCAAGGCCGCTTCACACTATGGCCGAAGGTCGAGAGGCCGTCGATTTCCACCAATCGTATTGCAAGAAACCAAGAATTCGGCCTCTTGACTCTTCACACTCGGAGGCCAAAGTTCAAAGGCCGTCGCCCTTCAAAATGCCTACATGACAACACTTTTTGACAAAGGTTGACGGACTCTCCAAGGAAGTTTGGGTCGAACGGGAATAGAAACCCAAACTGTGGTCGAGAGGCCGTCAATTTATTTTCATAAAAAATCCAAACTATACTTTGTTGCCTATTTTCAGCCCATTTCTTTGGACTCTCAACATAATTTGGCCAATTAATCCCACGACCTCTCAACTTGGATAGCCATAGTGTGAAGCAGCCCTCAGGCTACCGCCCTTCAACGAGTGCACTCAAATCCTGCCCTTGAAACCATCCCGTATACTTACACTACGCCAGCCTACAGTAGCCAGGCTCAAGGCCGACGGGCCACATTTCCATTCTCTAAGTTAGGAGTCTATGAGGATTCTCGAGTAGTGAAGCAGAGAGGCAGCGTTGCTGGCTGCCAAACTGCCAATCACTTGGATCACAGGTTAACCTTGAGCAGATGCAACAAGCGAAACGAGGGTTTAAGAAATCCCATATTTTATTCCTGCCGTGAAATCATCGCACCCACTCTCTGCCACCCATGGAAACAACCTCATTGCAACAATTTTTATGGATTTTCCTTCGTTATTCCGGCAGAAACTGTGATGTTTAGGGTTTCGGGGGTTTGATTAGCGCTCTAGAGTTTCGGACAGACCCCGGACGTGCTTTTTGTTGGCGTCCGGAATTTGATTAGGGTTTGAGGGCGGGCGAGATCATGGTGAAGGTGAAGGGCGTGGAGTGGAACCATGTGATCGTGCTGAAGGAGCCGGAGAAGCACGGCATGGCGACGCTGGTGCGGTGCCTGCACTGCGACAAGGAGTTCCAGGGGAACGCCATGCGCATCCGCGCGCACTTGCTGGGCAACAAGCGGCAGGCGGGCGTGACGGGGTGCCCCACGGTGCCCGACGAGGCGCGGCAGGAGCTGCGGTTGATCGAGATGGCCCGCGAGCAGACGCAGAAGAAGCGCAAGCCCGTGAAGCCCAGCATGCGGGGCGCGGGGGGCCGCGGGGTGTCGTCGGCGTCGGACCATTCGTCCGGGAGCGCCGAGCACTTCATTGATGGGAAGAATGCGCTCACGTCGGGCCGAAAGGGCGACCGGCTGAGCTCGCAGCACGAACTCCTCTTGCGCATGGTACGAAACGACACCGTGCTTTTGCTTTTGCTTTTGTTTTCCCTCTTCCTCTCCACTTCAATTCCATCGCCATCCACCTCGTGTACGGCATAGAGAGACTTCCTACAGTGCAATTCAGCCCAAACGAACTCATAAATTCATTGGCAATAGTATCACAACGAAACAGAAACCAACAATGCACCGAAGTCCCTGACTGGAGAATGTGCATAAAACCTTGGCCTTTGTGGATTTTTCCCGGAATAGGGTGTGGGGATGGAATTGGTGAAACTGGAGCTACTTGAAATTGTTCTTGTCGTTGTTGATAAGTTCTTGGATTCCAGAGTGGGGTTCAAGACCCTGGAAATCAGGGAAGGGGAGGATATCCGTAACCCTAAAGGAGCTGGATTTCACGGTTTTAATTATGGGCAATGTGGTTGATGATATTGTGAAAAATATAAATCAGACAGGGTGAAGTTATATATCAGCAGGATGAGGGAAGAACATTGCACGTGTTGGTCAAAAAATGATTCAAATTGAATGAAAGAAGGTCCCCAAACGACCCATCCCGAACATGAGGTCCAATGATGGTATCCTGGACTGTTTGAAAGTCTGACGACGATGTGGTATTGTTTTCCTGATGTGCTGCATTTGGTTGGGTGTTTTTGTGAAACTGTTATTGTGATTTTGCATCGTATGACGTGAAGTTGTTTGTTGGTTTTGTTGTTGTCAGAGCTCCATCATCGCATCCATAGACCTTGAAACCTTCTTTGAAGGTTTTGGACTTCGCCCTGAAACCGTCCTGAAGATTAAGGAGATGGGGTTCACCGCAAAAACTCTGATGTCTAATGTCGATGAACTGCCGTCTTTATTAGAGTCGATAAACCAACATCACCAGCTTACGCTTGGTGAGGAATGGGGGATCAAGGGCGCTGCAAAGAAGTGGCAAAGAGGTGACAAACGATTCCTGTCTGTTATGATGTTCCCCTGACGTGTCGTGAATGTCATGTGTGAGAGATGTAAGCAAGGTTTTATCTCGGTTTGGTTCCCTTGTATGGCGTGCATGCGTTTGAGTTAATTTGTGGAAGTGCGATGATGGCACAGCGTGGGTTGGAACTGATTTGTGTGTGCGCGTTGAAATGCAGAGCAAATGTTTTTTGCACAACCAGAAGACGAGAAGTGGCCAGAATCGGAGGATACTTGCAAGGAAGTGGCGTGCATTGGTGAGTTTGTCGAGATTTGATCTCCCTTGGTAGAGTAGCGGTGAGTGCCAGGGCTAGTGTGTTGCCGTTGAGAGTAGTGTGCAGTGATGGACTTTCCAATTCTTTCTGAATTTTGGTTTTGTTTGATGTAGCTCAAAGCTAGCGCCCATCGATGCTTACACAGACATGGTCCTCAGATAGCGAAGAAGTGACACAACTGGACGCCTATCCAAAGTGGATGCAGCAGCAGCAGGAACAGCAGGGGGAACAGCTACAGCAGGGGCAACAGCTTCAATCACCGCATAATCATTTAGCACCGACGCCGAACCTTAGTGCTCCGAATTTGCCACCACCAAATCCAGGTGTCGCAGATGTAAGATGATTACTTCCGGAATTGCGTTTCCTTGTACGGTTTTGTACAGTATTCTGTGGCTTTTCATCACAATCAGGGACACGTTGGTGTGACAGGGCTGCATGTATTTCTGGCTCCCTTTATTGTCTCTACAAGGAGAGAGACTAAGCAGTGGGTGGAAAGTATAGAAAGTTACGATACCCAATGAAAATGGGAGGGGTGTTAAAACGCAATAGTGGCCCATCATTCCAAAGAATGAATTTCTCACGACTAGTAGAGTTTTGAAATGTGGCATTGGAAGATTGTGGAGCAGGGTTTTTGTATTTTTCAATCAGTGAGGATTAAAGTGAAGAATATGTTGAGATATGTACTAAGGATTGTATGGAAAGAGAGATGCCTTTCATTCTGGGGTATTGGAGACAGAGTGGCTTATTTACGGATGAGGATTTGTTGACTCTGCAGGTTGGACCAGGTGGGTCACCAGGAAGGGCAGGCTACTATACAAATCTGCTAGCATACCAAGCGAATCAAGGAAATGGCCGGTTTGAGATGTTGAGGGAAGTGGATGTCGCTTCACAAAGACAACCAACACCACCACCTCAGGTGAAGCATTCTTTTGACCATGGAGCTGCCACAACGTTTTAACTTGTGACCGAACTTCTCGCAATATTACGAAGAGAATTTCATCCCTGAAGAACGAGTTTGAGGATGGAGGTCTGCTGAAGACACCAAATTTTTTCAAGTGCCGCCCTCAGCTGCACGAGTGAGTTCGGAGAAAGCACTACGTGTTGGCAGTCGGAGGACGAAACGTCAACGCAAGATCAGGTTGTAAGAGGTGCTGGAACAGTAACTGGACCATTTGGTCTTCAGTTGGCCCTTTGATCCTCGTTTGATCATAACGAGGCTCAGGTGTAACAAAGTTAGAAGCGATTGAATGGAATTTTCTGCAGGATGTGCAGAAGGTTGATGGCAACAAACATGCTATTTTGATTGATACGTTCTGTGATAATCATTCCATACACTCAGTTCTTATTGATTATGGGACATTGTGCTGTCTGAAGGTGTTTATATATCAATTATCATGGCATTTTAAGTGCTGTGTTTCTTTTTTGGGTGACTACTATAAGGTCTCTCCCGAATGTTACCAATAATTTCACAAACATGATGTAGCCACGATTAGGAAGGTCAATTTAGCACGCAGAGTGGCAGTGTCTGTGAATTTTGCAAGAGCGAATCCAAGTTTGCGTTGCACTTTGGAGAGATATTTGAATATTGCAATGAGATGCAGTGGCAAACATACTATTGCGGGAGGCTATTTTCTGGAGGTCGAAACACATGGAGGCTGTAGCATCATCAAGTGCAGGAAGGTTTTGGCATCAGTTTTGACTTGTGGGGTTCAACAGAAAGGCATCAGGTAAGTCTTTTAATATTTGTTATTTTTCCAAGGAAGCTGTGTGAATGTGGTGAAATTTATTGGAAAATTTGTTTGTGAAATTGCTCGAGAGAATTAAGACTTTTATTTTGGATTTTGGTGCCCAAGTGAGGAATACAAGTAGCGAGATATTTGCGAACATGTATTTTGGTGTTAGAACTTCTGTATCTTTGATGTACTTTTGTAGGATTCGCAAGATGTGGGTTGGGTACTAGCAATGGACTGCGCTGTTGCATTCACCAGAAGCACCTTGTTTACTTGTGTGTTAAGTGTTTAACATACGGAAAGGGAACAATATGGATATTCTATGTGTAGAATGTGGTGGACTTGAAGTGTATTGAAAACTGAATTTGGAGTAGAGGGAAATGTAGTTGTAGAATTTTTTTTTGTCTGTCTTCACAGTTGCATAGTTCCAGGGAAGGCTTTCTGCAAATCACAATTATAGTGTCGTAGTCAAAGGGCAGGTTGGGCACTCAAGTGCCTAATATTTAATTAGAGTGCGGAAATGCGGAAATGAGTTGGGCACTTTTAATTATAATTTATAAATTTCATCTTTCTTTTCCAATATTTAAATAAAATTTGGCAAGGAATATGTCAAAGATGTATGAAAGTGCATTGCATTTCATGAATGTGAGTTGTGGAGGGGTGAAGTCTTATGATATTTACAAAATTCAGTGCACTAAGGTAACTATATCTAAAAGCGACCTTTTCCTTTAAATTGTCCTAAACTCAATCTTCCATAATAAGTAGTTTCTGACACCCTACTATTGATGAGAATGTGCACAATTTGAACATTAAAGTTTAGGATCGCTTTATGGTTAACCTATAGTCAACATTTTGGAAATTTGTAACTTATTCATATGGTGTTAAAATAATGCGTACTAAAGTGCATTGGAATCCTCTTGATCTTGTTGTTAAGACACACCAAAAAAAATTCTGTTTTATATGTGTAAATAGGCTCAGTTGGTAAGGGGGACGCTTTAAGGTATAGTTACCTTAGTGTCAACAATGAATGTGGGATATGTACAACTCACTTCTTGTTCTCTCTTAATTACCGGTTAACCCCCAAAGGACCGTAAGGCCCCCACGTGGCTTCTGGAACTAGAAAGTGAGGAAATTCGAGTTCTTGGGCTTTGAATTGTAGGATGAGCAACAAAGAGACCCTGGCTCTTTTTGAGAGCTGAATCTGTAGGTACTTCTTGATCGGAAATTCATCAAGTGAGTGATTTTTGGTGATTTTTTTGAGTTGCATGGAGGGTATCTAGGTGTCACTTCAGACCCTCATATCTTCCTCCTCACACCTCCAAATTACTTGAATTTTTTTGAATATGTTTAAAATGATGATTTCTACTCACAGTAAAAATTTCAGAATTTTTGGAGCATTTTTGAACAATCCGATTTCACCATGTGTACAAAATACCCCAAGCAAGTTCCATCAATCTTCTCAACGGTGGCATTTTCTCAAAAATTATGCGATTTTGTTGATTTTTTTTCATAAAAAAGCTACGTAAGTCTTCTTTAATTTCAACGGTGCTGATCGTCAAAATTACCCCACACCAATGAGGAATTGAGCTTGCTACAAGAGTTAGTCAAGAAAACAAGAGTTAGTCAAGGAAACAAGAGCTAAGTTCAACACCCCCCGGTCCTTTAAGGGGTTAAACTCCTTTACAAAAATGTGCATAACTCAAGCATAAAATCTTTAACCCTTTCAGGCGCCGGCGTCCAATATGTGGACGCCGGATGAGTTTCAGATGCTCTCTTTCTGTCGATATGGATGATGTCTGTCCGAATTTTTTTGACTACCTTCTACACGGACTTGTGAGTGGACAGAAGTGAATTGTGGGACAAATGAGCATTTCAATAATATTGTAGAGCCTGTGGATTGGATTGATGTGAAGTGTGGAGAAAATTTTCAATGCAACCTGTGAGAAGTGGGCAAGTTATTCTTCAAATTTTTAGTGTGGTATTGAAGGATTTGGGCAGTGGTGGATGGCGGTTACGTATGCTGCCCTCTGCTGCATCACAGTAATGACGGGCAGAGCCATACGTCATGTTCTTGTGTTGGAAACATAAAACAAATATACACATCTGTACACTGTGGTAATGGGTACCGCCACACGGCCAAGAGGCCCAAGACGCATTCGCCCCGGGAATTCACTTTCAAGTTTAAAATTTTTGGCTTCTAACTTCTTGTACAGTTCATTCAACACCGCCGGCCTGGCTTTGAACAAAATTTTGTTGCACACAATCTCAAGTAGGCCATGCTCTGCTTACTCAAGATCTAAGAAGCCTATGTACAAGTTCATGCATGCAACTTTAGCTATCTACAAGCATCGGAAGCTTATTTTTTTCATGAAAAAAGTTTGATAGCATTCAACACAAAACATGGACAAAAGCGGCTACTATATCATATATTATCATGAATTTAGCATAAAAGTCATGATTCATGAGAAGAACACACAGAGAGCAGCATGGCTGATGTAGAGAACGCTAGGCGCCTTTCTGTTCTACAAAGAGCTCGATGTACCATTGCAGCGTGGGCACTAAGTGAGAGAGCTTCTACGTCACAAATTTTGCGCATTCTTAGACTGTTGAATCCTACTTTTCTACTGCAGAGACGAGTGAGGCAAGGAATTGCAAGAGTAAACACACCACAGGGACTGCGCTTCCTGTTTTACTATCACACGGCAAAGATTTTGGGGTGGAGAGAGCAAAGACCCGAAGGCCACCCGCGCGGTTTCTCTGCTGAAGTCTATCGCGTCCTTCGTGAGGAGCTTTGGCCGGACCTCGTCAATGGGCGGAGATCAAGCATCACCGAAGCGGCAACCGAAGACGGCAACATTGCCAACACGGAAGCACAAGCGACCTCGCAAATTGGATCGCCTTCCCATACACGAAGCAAGCGGCACTATGGATCAGGCCGGGCAGCAGACATTCATACCTGGGCCCTCGACTTTGTAGGCATTGAGTACTCAACTGCAGCAAACGGTGGTAACAACCATGGAACAGATCCATGACAGTGGCTCGTCGGCGCCTGTGCTTGAGGACTCTGGATCTCCGGCTGCCACTGCAACATCGGTGCAAGTTCTTCGTCGACCCTCTGTGCCACCAGATCCTGGACACCGCAATATCCCAGGAGAAGGGCTTCTCCGTGGCTCACTCATCGGTGCACTGCCATACGCCCTACTACCAAGATCGATCACCAAGCCTATACCCGTCCGCATGCCATGCGCTGAAATCATGCTACTCAACTCCGAACACCCGAGATTTGGTGAGTACATGTGTGATTATGATGTGCACTCGTACAAGCCAGCAGGTACACGCCAAGTGCTTTATGTGGTGCAATGCGACGATGGTGAGCTGCGTCACGTTCCATTTGGTGTCCTGCAAGTGATATGTCCACTAGGAAGTTCTGAGACGCTTGATGAAGATGCAGACGGCTTGAAGGACTGTGATGAAACTTCTGCTAATGGCCACGAGTCTTCCTACCTGCTGAGTAACAATGTCGATGACGACGTGGTGGAGTCCCTCATGGACGAAGAAGGCGACTGGCCGCCGACTGTTGTCTTGGACGTGCGATGCAGTGAGATTCCCGATACATCGCCTGCACCATTTGCCGGAGCTCAGGAGGAGCTTGTGCATGGCTTCGAACGGAACGTGGGGACCACATCGACGCCTAACTTCGGAGCACCAGCTATTGTACATGGCCGAGGTGGGGTCCCATGCACGAAGCCGATGTCAACGACTCCTCCCGTGGGTCCAGCGTTTCCATCTTCAGCACTGCTAGTGAGGAAGTCAACCGCCAGTACCGCGTTCGCCACAGCAACCGAAGTGGACGGGGCATCTTCCAGCAGGTACGTGTCTAATCTTGCAACCCGACTCAAAGTGTTCTAATCCTGGAACCCAACGTGTTCCTTGCTCCAACCTCTTCATGAATGATGACTCACCAGTTATTCTGGCATTGATTCAATTGTAGTGTATGCGATTTTTCTGGCTACAGACTTGGCCTTCCCATCACCATCGGCGACTCAGATGAATCCGCCCCAAATTAGGCCTGTCCAGTAGCAGACAAAATCTGTAAAGCATATGTTGTAAATATATGTAAACAATGTAGATGGTTACTGTCAATAGTAACAAAAACTAGTAAGAAGTTATGTCACTTTCTTACGGATATAGATAACACAGATAATGTGAAAATTTTGTTCTTTATGTTAGTGAATGACGTAGCATTGGTTTTCTACTACACTAAATAGGTAGATTAGTGTAAGATAAACTTACTACAGAAACATGTTCTAAGTTTTTACTATTGACCAATTTTTTTACCCTCTATATTGGCCAATATGGGGATCTTTTAATAGTATATGAATCAATGTATTTGGTTATTTTTTCTATCGAGAGCAAAAATATATAATATTTTCAAATCTTATAAATCTCTATCACTAATCTACCTATTTAGTGTAATGAGTTCATGCGGTGATGTATAATCTATTATATTTTCATTTTCTAAACCTCGATACCCACATGGGGCCCTGACCTGCAACAGAACATTGTGTAAAAGACCACAGCCTTGTCAATACCATAATGTTCCACTACAGTCAGAAGTGATACGCTTTCACCAACAAAACAAGCGTCAAGGAGCCTATTAGTAAGAAATTAGTGCATTCAAACAGAATCCAACATTTACAAACGTATGATTCACTCATTCACAAAGTACACTAAATAGGTACATTAGTGTCTGATGAACTGACTACATACACATGTTGTAAGTTTTTACTGTTTACCAATATGTTTACCTTCTATCTTGGTGAAGATGGGCATATTTCACTACACTAAATAGGTAGATTATTGTTAGATACACTAATTTACATAAACATGTTGGAAGTTTTTACTGTCGACCAATTTTATACCCTCTATATTGGTTAAGATGGGGATCTTTCAATAGTATTGGAATCAATGTCTTTGGTAAATTTTTTGTCGAGAGTAAAAATCTCTAATGTTTTCAAATCTTATAATTATCTAACACTCATCTAACTATTTAGTGTAGTATTGGAATCACTATATTTGGTAATTTTGTTTTCCGATAGTAAAAATCTATAATATTGTCAATAGTAATAATCTATAATATTTTCAATAGTAAAAATCTATAATATATAATTTCAATGGTAAAAATATAATTTCAATATCTAATTTCAATAGTAAAAATATCATTTCAATAATAAAAATCTAATTTCAATATCTACTTTCAATAGTAAAAATATAATTTCAATAGTAAAAATGTAATATCTAATTTCAATAGTAAAAATATATAATATTATCAATTGTAATATTTTTAATAGTAAAAATCTATAATATTTTCGATACTAAAAATCTATAATATTTTCAAATCTTATAATTTTGTAACACGAATGTACGTTTTTAGTGTAGCATCTTCTTGAATTCTGACATTTACAAACGTATGATTCACGCATTTCCAAAGTATACTAAATAGGTTCAGTAGTGTATGATGAACTGTCTACATACACATGTTGTAAGTTATTATTGTTTACCAATTTGTTTACCTTCTAACTTGGTCAATATGGGCATATTTCACTAGTATTGCAATCATTGTTGTTGGTAATTTTGTTTTCTGATAGTAAAAATCTATAATAATTTCAACTCTTATAATTTTCTAACACTAATCTACCTATTTAGTGTAGCATCTTATTGAATTCAGACATTTAAAAACGTATGATTCACTCATTTCCATAGTACACTAAATAGGTAGATTAGTGTTACATGAACTTACTACACACACATGTTGTAAGTTTATATTGTTTACCAATTAGCTTACCTTCTATCTTCGTCATGATGGGCATCTTTCACTAGTGTTGGAATCACTGTCTTTGGTAATTTTGGTTTTCGATAACACAAATACTCTATAATATTTTCAAATCTTATAATTAGCTATCACTAATGTACCTATGTCGTGTAGCATCTTATTGATTTCTGACATTTACACACGTATGATTCACTCATTTACAGAGTTCACTAAATAGGTAGATTGGTGTTACATGAACTTACTACATACACATGTTGGCAATTTATACTGTTTACCAATTTGTTTACCTTTTATCTTAGTCAAGATGGGCATTTTTCACTAGTATTGGAATCACTGTCTTTGGTAAAAAAATTTCCAATAGTAAAAATCTATAATAGTTTCAAATCTTATAATTATCTGACACTAATCTACCTATTTAGTGTAGCATCTTATTGAATTCTTACTTTATTTGGATCAACGGTGTGCAATTCTGTCTTGTCCTGGTTGAGTATGGGCACCTGCCACTGCAGTAACACATGCATTCAGGCTTCATCTTTACCCTGCAATAATTCTATACACTCGTATGAAACAGTAGTCTCAACTCTCAAATACACCAAAGTGGTTATATAGTACGGGTGTTTAATTGGCGAGCATGAAATTACCTTGTGCTTTTGATACATTCTATGATTGACAGCACTGATTTTGTATCTCTTCCTACTAGATTGTAGATTTTGTTCCTTGCTCCTGTGTTTTCACGAGCTAGCACTTCTGTTTGGAATGGCTAATTTCTGAATCCAGGTTGTATGGCTGCAGAGTTTGCCCTGCCAACACTATCGTCGACGCAGATGCGGATCCGCCCCAAATTTCTGCGGAATCAAGCCGCACTGCCCACATTGGAGAGCCGACAGCTGCAGCTGCTGCATGTTCAGCGGGCCAAATCCGGTTTGCGGTCGGCGGTGGAAGAGGCCGGGCCAAACATGGCAGTTTCACGTGGCGGCAGCCCCGTCCATGTCAAGCAAGGCCTGCACCGCGTCGTCAGTCTACAGCAGCTGCAGCTACAGCTGGCCGAGGTTGACGTTGACCTACGCAGCCAAAGCCACCTACCTTTGCCGATCTCTACGCGGACTCAAAGTGGACTGCTGACAATGCTGATTACGCTCACGAAGATACAGTTTTCCGAGGTGAGTCTCCAGGACCGAGTTATGGATTTGGCCGACTGCCAGCAACATACGAGTCTTTGTTCAGAAAGTTCTGGACGCACAGAACCTTGGACAAAATCTGTCAAGAAACGAACAGGTACGCCAGTGAAGAGGTAACTGCAAAAGGCTACCCGATAGCAGGGCCGAATTGGTGGCCTCTGTAACGCGAGGAGCTCAAAGCTTTTCTCGATTTGAGCCTATTGTTTGGCATCAAACGGCTACCGAACCACCGATGTTATTGGTCGAAGAAGGTACCTTCATTGCATTGTCCATTTACTTCTGCAGTGATGTCGCGACGACGATTTGAGGACATATCACGCTGCCTACATGTGGTGGATGATACCGTCCAAACGCGGGAGAGGACGGGAGACAAATTATGCAAAATTCGATGGCTGCTCGATGAGGTACGTGATCGGTGTCAACAGAATTGGAACTTGCATCAGGAGGTCACGGTGGATGAATTAATGGTGCGCTACAAAGGGAAATTTTGTCCCATTCGGCAGTATCTCCCGAGTAAACCCACAAAATGGGGAATAAAAGTCTGGTGCATTGCAGATGCTGTTTCCAAATATGTCCATTCGTTTGAGGTTTACACCGGTGCCACTCTTAGTGCGTCTCTCCGAGGTGCGGCCCGGGGCGAGGCAAAAACCGGCTATGCCGTCGTGTCAAATCTCATGGCCGGGTTGCATGGCAAGCATCATGTTGTCTTCACTGACAACTTTTTTACATCACCGAAGTTGCTTGTTGATTTGGCAACTAAAAGTACTTTTGGATGCGGAACGGTGAGACCAAATCGAATTGGCCTTCCAAAGTCCATCACGAATACGAAGTTGTTTTCGACATATCCGCAGGGTACTCTGGCTTGGCGAATGCACGAGTCTCGCAAGTTGGCGGCGGTGACGTGGGTCGACAAAAAGCCAGTGATGCTCATTTCATCCATTTATTGGCCAGTTCCCCTTCCGGGAGTTGAATGTCGTGTCACCCGTCGTGTTCATGGAATGGAGAAGTGGTTTGATACGTCCCCCATCCACCAGGCATACACCAAGTGGATGCGGGGCGTTGATGTAGCCGATCAAATGCGTGGCACATATACGTCATAAGTACGGTCTAGGAAATGGTGGCATAGGCTCTTTTACTTTTTGTTAGACACGGCCGGTGTCAATTCCTATATTTTGAATAAGAGTATGTGTGGCACATTAGGGTTTGAGCCAAAGACGCACTTGAACTTTCAGCTGAAACTGGTAGAGGAGCTTTGTGCGGGTTGGAAGGTGTGACGAGGGTGTGTGTCCAAGTGGAAGATGTTGGTTCCAGCGGTTCACTGCTTGACAATGACAGAATACAGACGGAAATGCCAGTTTTGTGGGGTCCTTCCACGGACAGGCCGCATGTGTATATCTTGTGGCGGTGTTTTTCTACATGAAGGCAGTTGTTTCTTTAAATCTCACTACCCTGTGCGCTGGTGACTGACGCACAGTGAAGGTGAGGAATTTCAGCCTCTTTAGCAAAATTGCCATAGATGTGAATATTTCATAACAAAATGTGGCGAAATATGTAAGATTCCTTACTGTATTTGTAACAAATTACTGTATATAGTATAAAATTGGCTAATTCACTATATTGGGAGAAGCCATTTGAGTAAAATTAGTGGCTAAATCCTTCAAATATGAGTAAACATTAGCATCAATTTTTATTATTTAGCCACATCCCTAAAATTCGAACAAAACATTTTCACTGCTGACGCAGTGGAGTAGTGCACAGTGCATGCAGGCAACGGCGGAAGGGACGGGGCGATGTGTTGTTCTCCTCCAATCATGGATATGTGCACTACAATTACGCGGAAGTATTTGCTAATTATGCGGAAGTATTTGCCAATTACACGGCCATGTGCACTGCAGTTTTTACTGGCTTGCAGAGCCCATTTTTGGACGCGGCTTTTCTCTCCTCTTGCCCTCCTGGATGGCAGTTTGTCATTGGGGAATCGGGGCGCAGTATCGATGCTGCGGCACTTGTGCAGGCGACGCCAAGTGCTGCAGTGCTGGCCACAATTACACTGTGCATGTCTCACAGCAGTCATTATCAAGCACGACTGCTAGGTTTTTATTCTCTGCCTTCATTGCCGGAGCATCATTGCCGGAGCTTCACTGCTTTACCTTCTACTGCTTGGGAGCTTCACTGCTTGGGAGCATCACTGATTCGGAGCAACAGTGCTTGGGAGCTTCACTGCTTTGGAGCTTCACGGCTTGGGAGATTCAGTGCTTGGGAGCTTCACTGCCGGAGCTTCACTACCGGTTGCAGTTGCAGGTTGATAAGGATGTGAGATGTCCAGTTTCTCGGCAAGTATTAGAATCTTCTCTAGATTCTCCTATTTTGGTCCCAATGCAGTCATTTTGAAGCACGACTGCAGGGTTTCTCTTCTGTGCCTGCACGTGTTGTTGATCGGTTCCTTGTCTCATGAGTGGGAGCGGTTGCTGGACCGTAAATCGAGGCTCAGGCGGGCATGAGACGTTCATGTGGCAGCAGCTGACGTCTGCGGGTTGTAAACAGAGAATTTAATATTGAGCAACCCGTGCGTTGGGGCTACTGGTTTGGAAGTATTGACGTTGCCCGGAATATGCACAAGAATCTGTAGCGTTTTTACAGAGATGAAGCCGAATTGTACATGTTTTGTGGATCGGCTACGTAATATATGCTTTCAATCTGTGCATTCTTAGTTGTAGTCATGTTTGATTCGGCTATCAATGTGTGTGTTGTTCATTTCTAGGGCTTATGAACCTCTGCTGTACAGTTGCATATTTCTTCATGACTTTGCTATCCATTGATTACAAGGTTCAGATTTTTGTCACATTTAGGTGTTTTCACGAGGACTTCAGCCTTCAGTGTTGTGAACTTGGTTATTGACAAAATCTTGAAGTGATACGTATTTATTGAGTCCCTCAGAAATTACAGGCCGTCCTCAAATGTTGTGGAACTATGTCTACCCGGTTAAGTCAAACAAAGATTCTCATGGTCAAACCTTACGATCTGTGCATTGATGTAGGCATGAACGTCCAATACTTTGATGATCGAGAAACATACTAAACATGCATCTAATCTTACGGTTAGAACCCCTGAAACTGAATCAATCATGCGTCGAATTCTGCAAGTTCAAAATCGCACAGAACAACAAGCTTTCATCTCCACTATGAATCGGGACGTCAAAGGGTTAAATCAAAAAAATGAAGTTTGGAGGTGAAAGATTCCTTGATTGTGCAAGTTTTCTTATTTGAATAATACTCAAAATAAGTTAATTTACCATGCACAATTGAGCCTCGAAAGTCTTATCACAACACATTTCTTATCATTCAACTCACTCACATTTTACTCAATCTTATTGAAGTTTGTCCATATCTCATGCATAAAAACTTCAAATCACAAAATTATTTTTTGAGGTGTCCAGAAGATGCTTGGCCTTCTAACTTTTTCTGGTTTAAAACATTTCAAAACAAAACCATTTGTTATACTCAAATGTGCACTAAAACCTACTGAAAAAATATGTAGTGAAAGCTCACATGGACTTGCAAGTGCTTCTTATCCCATATCATTTGGGAGTGATGAAAAATGGTAATTATTCAATATTTCGACAATCTCAAAAAATAATTTATGTGAAATTTGGCAAAAACTACTTATAATTTCCAAAAAACTGGCATATTCTTTTTTGAATTATTTTGTGCCCAACCTGCCCTTTGGCTACGGTAGTGAAAGTTAGGCTCAAATGTTGGAAAGAGATAGAATTATTAAACAAAGACCTTTTAGTTGTTTTTTTTTTTTTTTTTTTTTTTTTTTTTCGGAAACATATGGTACCAATTCCATTGCAAAAGGAGAACCAATATAGATAGATAGAAACTCCAGACCTCTTTCGAGGCTGGCGTGAATAAAGTGATTGTTCGTAATGTCAATGACCCAATGCCCACTGGACAAAGGACAATCGGAACAAAACTACTCTCCCTTGCTGGGAATAGACACTCTAGTGGCTAGTAACAAATATTAGTAACAATCAAGTAACTTTGAATGGGTGGTTAGGAAGAGAACCAATACACATTGAACCATGCCAAAGAACTTACCAACCGGCAAACTAAAATCATACCTAGAACTTGGAACTACCAAAAACCTACGTAAGAGACCTTTTAGTTTTGAGCATGACAAATGCAAGTTTTGAAAAGGAAGGAAGAAAAAAGAAACTGTACTATGAACCTCTTTACTCTTAATCCGTCCAACCAACATGTGGTAAGGGCGTGCAGGAAAAGGCCCTATAGATGGGAGACATGGAACCATGACAAGACATGCCATGCGGGGGCGGGGCACAACCAAGTTGGCATGAGCTCTAGTCTCAAACTTCATGAATTCATGTAATAAATCTGAACTTTTTAAGTACCGTAGGAAATTATAAATAATTGAATTTTTACAAAAGTTAATTCAAAAAATTCGTTATATGTTTTAAAAAAAACTTACAACAACAAACTTGAATTGATACTTATAATTGGCACTAGTGTGGCCCTGTGCCGCTGGCCCAGATGTTTCCCGTGTTGCACATGTCCTTTGTACTCCCTGTGTACTTGTGCGTTCCCTGTTTATCCATGCTTTCCCCGCATTCTACATGTACCTATGTGTTTCCCACGTTCCCTATGTGTTCCCTATATTCCTAGTGTTTCTAGTGTTTTTGTGTGTTCCCCGTGTTCTCTGTGCTTATGCTTTTGCTTTTGCTGTTCAAAATAATAAATTCATAATTTAATTCAATTTCTGGTGACAAAATTCGATTAAAAATCCATAACTTTCACACCGTAGGTCTAAAAATTACAAAACAACTTTCGTGCACTCCTACTTGCCGAGAGCTTTCCAACAATGCCAAGAATGACATCAAAAACCCCATATTCCATTTTTCATAATTTAATTCAATTTATATTGACGAAGCTTGTTTAAAAATATATAACTTATGCACCATAGGTTCAAACGCCACGAAACCAACTCCGTGCACTCCTCCTCCTTGAGAGCTTTCCGACGATACCAAGAACGCGGCCACCAGTCACACGGTCAGAGAGATCTCAACGTAACAAAACAAAACAAACAAACAAACAACCTTCTTTAATGTATAAATTCTTGAGGGGTGCCTAAAACCAAAAAAATGATTGGTCAATGCATTTTTAGACGATTCATTGCTTGGAGTTGGAAAAGACTGAAAACAACAATTTCTAGGGTATGGAATTGGAATTGGGAAGAGAATAAGGTCCTTAAAACTGAAACAAAATAATATCACTACATTTTGGATGAATGTACATGATGTAGATGAAAATAAATCATAGTTCATCCATATTTAACATGTTTTATCCAAATCATGAATGTAAAGAGTTTTGATTTTGATTTTGATTTATTTTTTCATTTTTTTTCTTTATCAAAAAGTGCTAAACTGGCGACAAAAAAATAATATGGTTGAATCACATATATCTATATTCATCCACATTTTTATAGAAAATAATGTTCATCCACATTTTAATGTTATTTTCATCCAAATCTAGCAATCCCAACCCAAAAAAATTGAAGATATTTAGGCGATCTAACATGAAATTTTTGATCATTTTGTAGTTAGATTATATTTTATTGGTGCAACTTGGCACTACTATAACTAGGTAGCAGTTCCGGAACAAAAACAATTCCAAAAATAAGTGCTGAAATTTTTAAAAATTTACTAGGAAAAGAAAGGAAACTTGAGACTATTTGCTAGTTTTAGCAAGTGCCAATTTTTTTTCGTGGTTTTAATAATTATTTGGCAGCCAAGTGGTACAACTACTACCTAGTTATGGTGATAAGCGAATGAGTATGACCCCAAAAACATCAAACAGGGTTGGCCTGGGAAATGCGGGGCCCCCGAAATGCGGAAATCAAAAAATGAGGGGGTCCACGTAGGCGCAGAAGGGGATTTTCGTCACAATGGCGCAATGGCGTCATAATGGCGCCAGTTTTTTATGGCTTTTTTGCAATTTTTACTTAAATTTTATTTTTGACACGTGGCACCCTCAGAAGGGGGTCCACGTGGCACCAAATTAAATCAGAAGGAAAAAAAATCAAATATGAATGGCTCAATGTGAGAAAATGGCTCAATGTGACACTATGAGGCCACAATCATGTAAATAATTTCATCATTAAAAGGACAAAAGGGCTGAATGTAAATAATTTCATCATTAAAACAAAATTCACTGCTTGGAGTTGGAAAAGTACCGAGACCGGAAGGGAACGGTTTGAAGGGAACGGAATCGGGGTTGGGAACAGAAATAGGTCCGTCTTCTTCCCTCAGTGAGAGCCGGCTTGCTTTGCTCGCCAATGGTCGCGCAACGCGTCTTGGAGATTCGCCGGGCTGCCGGTTATGGAGCCCTCACGCGAATCGAAGCAGATCAATCGAATTCTCTAGTGAATTTTTCTTGCCGTGGAATCATCGCACTCACTCTCTGCCATGGAAACAATAATCAATTGCAACAAAAATCAATTCTTTTTTCCCTTCTTTATTCTGGCAGAAACTGTGATGTTTAGGGTTTCGGGGGTTTGGTTAGCGCTCTAGTGTCTCGGGTAGACCTCGGACGTGCTTGTTGGGGTTCGATTAGGGTTTGAGGGAGGGCGGGAGAGAAGGATCATGGTGAAGGTGAAGGGCGTGGAGTGGAACCATGTGATCGTGCTGAAGGAGCCGGAGAAGCACGGCATGGCGACGCTGGTGCGGTGCCTGCACTGCGACAAGGAGTTCCAGGGGAACGCCATGCGCATCCGCGCGCACTTGCTGGGCAACAAGCGGCAGGCGGGCGTGACGGGGTGCCCCACGGTGCCCGACGAGGCGCGGCAGGAGCTGCGGTTGATCGAGATGGCCCGCGAGCAGACGCAGAAGAAGCGCAAGCCCGTGAAGCCCAGCATGCGGGGCGCGGGGGGCCGCGGGGTGTCGTCGGCGTCGGACCATTCGTCCGGCAGCGCCGAGCACTTCATTGATGGGAAAAATGCGCTCCGGAAGAACGACCGGCTGAGCTCGCAGCACGAACTCCTCTTGCGCATGGTACGAAAAAACAGTGTGGTTTAATTTGTTAATTATTTTTCTGTTCTCCTTCTCTTAATTTCATTGTTAACAGTAACACAACGAAACAGAAACCAACACTGCACCGAATTAAGGAGTCGAATGTGCGTGGAAACGACGCCTTTCTGGATTTTTCTTGGAATTGGATTTTGGTATGGAATTGATTCGCTTCGTGGAACTGGAGCTGCCTTGAATTAATTTCTTGCCGCTGTTGATAACTTTTTGGATTCCGGAGCGAGGTTCAAAATTTTGGAAATGAGGGAAGGGGAGAATATCCGTAACCCTAAAGGACCTAGATTTCAAATGGCCAACGTGGTTGATCATATTCTGAAAAAGATAATTCGGACAGTGTGAAGTTATATATCACCACCATGAGTGACGAACATTGCATGTGTTGGTCGAAAAGTAATCGAAATTGATCTAAAGAAAGCCTTAAAATGACGCATTCAAAAAACGAGGCCTAATAATGGCCTCGTGGTCCTTTAGGTCGTGTAAGGGTTGATGTCTAGTTTTTAAGTTGCCTAGACTGCAGTTTTGAACACGATGTCATCAGAAGCGGCTACTCGGATTTTCAAACCCTAAAGGAGTGGTTTCAAAATCCTACTAAGCAACTTTCATCCTCTTTAGTCTCGGGTTTGGGGAGGCGAATGTTTGTGCCTGATAATGTACGCTGAGCGATATCGTAGCGCAAGGAGGTGTTGTGATGTGAGTTTGAAAAATCTTCAAATTATAAAGATTTTTTCCAAATCTGTACATATTTTTGTAGTGGAGTATATTTTAGTGAGTGCGCACAGTAATTGCGACTTTTGATGTAGTCCTTTCATGGTTGTGGTACTTACATGGCTCCAATTTGGCATTTAAAAAATACTGGAGATCACAAGGTTTCAAGCTACCGGTACCTCTTTGAGGTGAATTAGATACTTGTTACTTCAAATGCATGGTAATTGTAAGGTGTCATTAATGCAATGGATTATTTTAAGCTTGTTATCTCACACTCATTTGCACATGATGTGGGTTTACATTTGTTGATTCGACTTGAGCAATCTGAAGTGGCCCTGAGTTTTTCGTTGTTTGAAGAGGCTCCTGTAGTTTCTGGGTTTAGTATGACCATGTAATGAAGTCTTTCCCTTGGCACGGAACCCAAGCAATTAAGAACAGAGGGCACTTGCAAAAGCGGGAAGTGAGAAGAGGGAATGGATGATTCCGTTTGTAGAAAATATTGCATTTGGCATTGTCATAGACTGGGAGGTGCCCTGCATATTGGCATCTTCGTGGAGATGGCTTCAAGGGCTTAACTAGCTGTTTGAAACTTACTTTCAGGAGTATAATTGGTTAAACAGCGTTGAGCATATTATGGGTTAAATATCTTCATGCTTATCGAAGGAAGTCATGCTTAACATACTCGCAAGGGTCTCTGGGACTGTTTGAAAGTTTGAAACATGATCTGAATTTCTTGATACAGCTCTTGTATATGACAAAATGGCCATGTTTAAATCCCTATTGAGTCTGACGGTGATCTGGTATTTTTTTCATTATGTGGTGCATTGTGTTCAGTGTTTTGAGCATTTTTGTGAAACTTTTATTGGGATCTAGCATTGTATGACGTGAAGTTGTTTGTTTGTTTTGTTGTCAGAGCTCCATCATCGCCTCCGTAGACCTTGACACTTTCTTTGAAGGTTTTGGACTTCGCCCTGAAACCGTCCTGAAGATTAAGGAGATGGGGTTCACCGCAAAAACTCTGATGTCTAATGTTGATGAACTGCCATCTTTATTAGAGTCGATTAACCAACATCACCAGCTTACGCTTGGTGAGGAATGGGGGATCAAGGGCGCTGCAAAGAAGTGGCAAAGAGGTGACACATGAATCACTTTTTAATGTTCCCTTTTTTTGTTGTTTTCTATTGTCCTGAATTTCATGTGTTCCAAAGCAAGGGTTTAGATCGGATCAGTTTACTTGTATGCTCGTCCATGTGTTTTGAGTGTACTTAAGGAACTGTCTTGTCTTTATAGCACAACGTGGGTTGGAACTGATTTGTGTGTGCGCGTTGAAATGCAGAGCAAATGTTTTTTGCACAACCAGAAGACGAGAAGTGGCCAGAATCGGAGGATACTTGCAAGGAAGTGGCGTGCATTGGTGAGTTTGTCGAGATTTGATCTCCCTTGGTAGAGTAGCGGTGAGTGCCAGGGCTAGTGTGTTGCCGTTGAGAGTAGTGTGCAGTGATGGACTTTCCAATTCTTTCTGAATTTTGGTTTTGTTTGATGTAGCTCAAAGCTAGCGCCCATCGATGCTTACACAGAAATGGTCCTCAGATAGTGAAGAAGTGACACAACTGGACGCCTATCCAAAGTGGATGCAGCAGCAGCAACAACAGCAGGGGGAACAGCTACAGCTTGAATCACCGCATATTCATTTAGCACCAGCGCCAAACCTTAATGTTCCTAATTTGCCACCACCAAATCCAGGTGTCACAGATGTAAGATGACGACCTCCGTGATTGCATTTCCTTGTATGATTCTGTACAGTATTCAGTGGCTTTTCATCACAATCTGCGACACGTTGGTCCGACACTGCTGCATGTATTTCTGGTTTCCTTTTTTGTCTCTACAGCAAGGGGAGAGACCAAGCAATGGTTTGAAAATATAGAAAGTTACGGTACCCAGTGGAAATGAGAGCTTTGTTGTAAGCAATAGTAGCCCATCATTCCAAAGAATGAATTTCTTAAATCTAGTAGTAGAATAGTGGCATTCTAGGATTGTAGAATAGGGATTTTGAGGATTTCAATCAGTGAGGTTTGCACTGAGGAACATATTGAGGAATGTACTGGGGATTATATGGATAAAGATGTGTAAATTATACATTTCTATTTGGGGTGTGCTGAGACACTTAAGCCATTGGTTGACCCATGAATGTTTCTGGACAAAATGGATGCCGATAATAGTTTGCAGTCGAGGCTCTATCAAACAAGAACCATACTCAAAAGCAACAAAAGACATGATTCATGGGATAATTAAGTAAGGTGTGCAAATTGTTTAGAGAGTGAAGATTTCAGGGTGGGTCAAAGTCCAGAGGTAAAGGCTGGTTGTTTTCTATTTTTCTTTTGTGAAGGAGGATGGACATGGCATGATGGATGGTGGGTTGGAAACTGTTAGGATGGAGCGACCCTAGAAGATAACGAGACAGTTCATCCATCCTCCTAGACTCCCGGGTTTACATCTAGTTGACTTATAGTAATGATTAGGTGGGCGATCTCACCCACCCGGGATCAGGTAGTTAGGATTGTAGTTAAGGCATTAACTACGCCTTCCTTCCTTTACTGTATTCCACCCACCCCGGAGGGTATTTAAGCAATGGCCGCAAGGGCCCCTCACTTCTTTTTGCATTCTCATTTCTCTCTAGCTTAACACGTTATCAGCACGACCGCTCCCCACTGCTTGCTTTTTACTGCCTGCTCCCGCCGCTCTTTGTTTTTGCAGATTTTGTTGTTCTTTTCCCTCCGGTTCTTGACTCCATAGCACGGCATATTTTTGCTTTTCCTTTGCTTTTCGATCTTTTTAGGGATCTCTCTCTCTACTGATTTCTTTTCCGAACTATAGAAGCGTAGTTGCTCCCGATTTCTGGATTTCTTCCGGTTGCTTTTAGCTCCATCAATTAGCTCACTACTGGTTTCTAATTAGTTTGCTACTGATTTCTCTACGCCAGCGATTGGCTTTCTCCGCTACTGCTTTTTACTGCTTTTTACTAGTTTCCCATTGCTTTATAGCCTCCTCGCGACTCGTTTGCCTCGTCTTTCTCAACTCGATCCTTATCATCTTCTTTTCTGTGCTTTTCAATGCTGTCTCTACAGATCCACGAAGTAGATAGACATAAAAGGGTAGAATAGTAGATAGACATAAAAACAGTCTCTTGACGCCATCACAGTAGCCACAGATGACGTCAACTCCGGTGATCATGGCCACTACCGTAAAGGAAACCCGGACGCAAACTCTTATGTTTGATACTTTAGAAGCCGACGGCCGCAACTTTCTGGAATGGCATGATGACATCTCCACCTACCTGTGCGCGGAAGAGCTCGATGGCGCATTGACCCACGAAACCGCGGAAGGACTGGCGAAACCCAAGAACTGGCAGGCCCTACTCGTTATACGACTCCACATGGACGCATCATTATGCCAACAGTACATCCAAGTGCGTGAGCCCGCGGAACTTTGGTCTCAACTGAAAGCGCGCTTCAAGCATGAAGAAACGCTCTTCCTCCCGCAAGCTCGCAACGACTGGTATAATCTTCGTGTTCTTGATTTTCCAAACTTCCAAGCTTTCAACGCGGAGCTCCACCGTGTTTCAGCTCAGTTGTGACTCTGTGGAGACAAGATCACGGACGCGGAACTCATTGATAAGACTCTCTCTACCTTTCCTCCCGCTACTGCCATTCTTTCTCAACAATATCGCAACATGGAGTTCAAACGCCATTCGGAACTAATGTCATATCTCCTCTTAGCCGAAAAGCAGCAGCAGATATTGTTGAAAAACGCAGAGGCAAGACCAGCACGGGAGATCCATGTGACTGAAGCGCCCACACCACCAGCCCCGCCACCCGCACCCGCGCCCGCACCACTAGTGCGCGAAGCCCACAGCACTGAGGCAGCGAAATGCAGTCCGAGAGGCGGACGGGGACGTGGCCGAGGACGCGACAGCCGATACTATCACGGCCGCGACGACCAGCGTTATTCCTCGACCCGGCTAGACCAGCGTTACAACAATGACCGCCGCGACTACTCCAGGTATAACCACGATCGCCATGAACCTTATGATAGGTCCCGGTCGCGGGGGTCCCAGTCACACGGTCAGTCTAGCAATCCCGATAGGTCCGAACCAAACCGGGGTGCGTGCCACAAATGTGGCAGGCAAGGTCATTACGCACGCGAATGTCGCACCCCCAAGTATTTCGTAGAGATGTATAGAGAACTCCAAAAACTAAAAGAGGAGAAGAGAGAAGTGCACACTCTCGATGCTCCCTCTTTCAATGAAATTGACCCTAAAAACTATATGGTCCAGTTGTCCCAGCATAGTACCCCGTCTGATACGGCACTTTTAGATAGCGCGTCTACACACTCAATCTTTCGGGACTCCCAGTATTTCGAGTCTGATTGCATGCGCAGACCCTGGCATGAGTGCAATATACTCACAATAGCCGGAAGCCGGACATTTAAGTTCCGGGAGGGCCGGGCAACGATAGTATTGCCCGGGGAATTCCCCCTCAGGTGTGAAAGAGCCATGTATGCTCCAGCCACACCCCGTAGTCTGATCAGCTACCGGGATTTGCGTGCAAATGGGATCCACGCTTCCACCCGTGATGGGGAAGTTGATAATGAGGCACTAGAACTGCGCAAAGGAACGCATGTGTTCACTACGGTGAAAGCGGGCACTACTGGTTTGTATGAGTTGAAGATTACCGCCGCCGCGACCAACGGCCGCTTGTGTAACCTCACGGTGCTCCCCAAGGCGCAGCTTTGGCACCGGCGTCTTGGACACCCTGACACTACTATATTTCGCCGCATGCTGCCTGTTCTCACCGGCCATACATTGAGCACAAGCGACGCGGACAAGGTTGCTGATTGTACGGCGTGCATTCAAGGAAAGTATGCAAAGCACCCGTCCCGGTGGCGACTCCCGACGGAGCTCCCTCAGCCACTGCAACGCCTCCAAGGTGATTGGTGCGGTCCGATCACTCCTGAATCAGGTCCTATCCTTCCTTGCATCCTCGTTTTGAAAGAAGATAAACAATTTGTGATTCTTGTTGTTTACGTCAATGATTTGAACTCCATCGGGACACCAGCCTTGAGCAAGCGTGTCGAACTCATACTAACTAAACAATTTGAGATGAAGCTACTTGGCCGGACTAGTTTTTGCTTGGGATTGGAGGTCCAACACCTTCCAGACGGAAGCATTCTACTTCACCAAGAGTCTTACGTTAAGAAGCTACTCAAGAACTTCAATATGGCCGATGCGAACCCCATCTCAGCACCCATGATTGGCCGCAGCAAGACTGGCGAGGATCCGTACCGTCCTTGCGAAGAGGAGGAAGACGAGATAGACAAACAAAGTTAGCTCGCGGCGGTCGGAGCTCTTATTTACCTCGCAACACATACGCGGCCTAATATCGCGTTTGCAACTAGCGTACTCGCTCGCCACAGCCGCAAACCAGCACATCGACATTGGGCAGGGATCAAGCACTTGCTGCGTTACCTCCGAGGAACGGAAGACCTTGGACTCCACTTCACCAAAGACGCAGAATCGAACATCGTGGGATACGCAGACTCAGGTTATCGAACTGACGAAGTGAATGGCAAGTCCCAAACCGGATACATCTTTATCAAGAACGGGGCGCCCATATCATGGAAATCTGTCAAGCAAACAATCACGGCTACTTCAACTAATCACGCCGAGCTGCTAGCATTACACGAAGCCGCGAGAGAAGCTGTTTGGCTTCGAACCATGGTCCAAGCCATCTCAGAACAGTGCAAGACCAGCCACAACAACCAAGCTACTGTCATCTACGAAGACAATGCGGCCGCCGTTGCTCAAGTTGCTACGGGATTCATCAAGGCGGACCGCGTAAAGTACATCAGTCCAACCTTGTTCGGTTTTATGCAGGATCTTGTGGAGACTGGCCAGGTTACCATCACCAAGATCGAATCCGCCAACAATATCTCGGATATGTTGACCAAGGCACTACCAACTTACAAACACCGCGAGTTGGCATGGGCAACAGGCATGAGAACTCTCCAAGAACTCGACCAGTCTTAGACAGAACATACTCTTTTCTCCACCCGGGATTTCCCATTGGGTTTTGCCCGAGGAGGAGTTTTTAATGAGGTGCTTCTATGGTCGAGGAGGAGTGTTAGGATGGAGCGACCCTAGAAGATAACGAGACAGTTCATCCATCCTCCTAGACTCCCGGGTTTACATCTAGTTGACTTATAGTAATGATTAGGTGGACGATCTCACCCACCCGGGATCAGGTAGTTAGGATTGTAGTTAAGGCATTAACTATGCCTTCCTTCCTTTACTGTATTCCACCCATCCCGGAGGGTATTTAAGCAATGGCCGCAAGGGCCCCTCACTTCTTTTTGCATTCTCATTTCTCTCTAGCTTAACAGAAACATGGTGCTTGGTGCTGAATTAGACTTGATTGAATGTACGTATAAGCCATGTTGTGTATTAAAACCATATTGAAACTGTGGAGAAATGTATATCTCGACTTTGAAATTGAGATATACATTTCTTCAGTTTCAAAGATCTAAAGATCTCCAAAGATACCTCTTGGAAAAAAATCATTAGTGTTTTACAAGAGGTATCTTTGAAAACCAATTTGAAAATTATGTAGCAATGATTCAATGAAAAATGAGTAAACCAACTTCTAGATTTTTGTACATATTATCCAAAAAATAAAATTTTAGAATGTTAAAATGATTTTATGTTGAAAATTTTGAGTATCAAAACTCCCATTTTAATAATAGTTTTACCAATTTATGATCAAACTTTGAATTTAAATATAGCTCAAGTTTGATTCTATATTAAAAAATCTAAAAATAATTTAACTTGCAAAATTTAATTCTCAAGTACATTCAAAAAAGAAATCCATCAAAAAGTTGTTTGAAATGGAGAAACAATTCATCTCTCCCAAAAATAACACATTTTAAAATTTGAAACTTTAATCAATTCAAAAAAAATTGAAAAAATTGGAAGATATTTTTCTTCACATATTTGAACGCTGGAAAAATTCATAGATCAAATTCTATTCACAACCCTCTGTTCTCCTTCTCTTTTAGAATTTTGAGTGCATATTATTATGCATTATAACAATGCACTAGTTTATCCTTGTTTCATCCTCCATTAAAATATAATGCCGAATTTTTAATTTTCTATCAATTTTTTTCTCTTTTTTTGGTGTGGTCCATCCTACCACTTTAGATTTCACAAAAATATTTTCTCTTTGTGAAATGGATTTTCCAAATTCTCAAAATCCTCAAAAGAGTGCATAACTCATTAGGAGTGTAGGACCCCACGGATTTAAAACGATATCCGGGCGACATCCGATATTTCATGGGTTCATACATTTTTCACACGGATTTTGCACGGATTTTGCGCTAATTCCGCATGGATTTTGCACTTTGTTGATAACAAAAAGAATGAATGTAGAAGCTGTGCGGATTCAGTGCAGAATTAGCGCGAATTTTGTGCAAAAAATGTATGAACCCATGAAATATCGGATGTCGCACGAAAATCGTTAAAAATCAATGAGGTCCTAAATTCCTGATGGCCAAGGACATGAATTTTAGTGGACTGTACCATACAAACGCCTAGTGTAGGTCTAGATCATAGCTTAATTTTGCCAATTCTTGTAATTTGCAAAGCCTATGATCAACAGCTAAAGAGACAAAACCACACAACAAATTGAACCAAGTTGTTGCATGAGTGTTTATAAACGGGCGTTTTGATGGTACGAGTGAGTGAAAAAAGTAGTCCGAAGTGATGGATTTTTTGAGAAAATGGACTTTGAAAAATTCTAGTTAATTTTTTGTAAATGATAGATGTACGAGATTTTGAAGGGTTAGGGGTATGAGGGATATCCACACAATGATATTTTTGGCTAGGTTTATTTTTGCGTTAGTACTCCGCTACAACCATATTTGTAAAAAATATGATGTAGTGTTTCAACTAAATGTAGTGTAATTAAAATAGACCGTATATGATTAGAACTTCATTATTCAAATTTTTAGGTGGTCTAATGTGATTAGATGTTGAATAGTTACGAAGTTATTTTCTAGAATTAGAATCCTTCCATTCCATGATATTTTATAAGCCTCGAAAAACCTAAGAATGGAAAAATGTGCAAGATCATGAAACTCATATGAAGGGTTTGTTTCTTAACCCCTAAGTGACCGATCAACCATTTTCTGGTCGTAGCCCAAACAGCAATGACTGCCCATGGGCAGGAAATGACATTTTCAAAGTTTTGGTTTTTTGTTTAAATTGAGGGTCAATATCATGTTCTAGTGCTTTTTGATACATGTCATTTGCAATATTGAGGTTCACTAAGGAATTTTTCAAAGACAAAGACCTCAATATTGTCCTAGTGTTATAAAACTTACTATTTTGGGAAACTAATGATGTTCACTCCTTTGAAAATTTTGCCTTTTTAAATTTTAGAATAGAATGTCTAGTTTTAACCAATCATACCAAATTTCAAATTCTAAAAATAAAATCTATAATTTTGGTGAATTTTAAATGGTAAATGCTCTTAAATTCATTAAATGAGTATCTAAAACTATTTTTGGAAGTTTGGCAGTATGGATAATTACTAAATATCATGCTTCTCATTTTCTCTTTTGGACCAAACCTCATCAAAGTTGCAGAAGTAACATTTTATAACACATCTAGGTTTTGCCCTTACCCCCTCTGTCATTTAGGGTTTAAAACACATGTAGATATGGTGCTTTAGTGAAACATGAAATTTTTATTCCAAAAATAGTGTGAGAAGGGTAAAAACCATTAAAATATCATTTTTTGAGGCAAACAAATCTTTTACATTGTTATTACAAACCAAATTTAATGCATCAAAAGAAGGTTAATTTTAAAAAATAAATTTGATGGACATCATAATTAGATAAGAAGAAAGTTGTAAATGAAAATATCTTTTCAATTGAAGACATTTTTACCACTACATTCACTACATTCAGTACTTCAGAAAGTAGTACTTGATTTTGAGGCTTTTTAGTCACCCGTACCATGAGAATGCCCAAACACAATAGCCCACTAGGCCATGGACAAAAAACAATAATTTGAATATCTATCATGCAACATCTCATCATCCAAATTTGAGAAAGACATAAATAGTACTAATTTTTTTATTTTAATGATGTACTTTGGACCAATGGAAAATGTGATAAATTGGTCTATTGGAGAAAATTTTAACACTTTTGGGAATCATTTTCATATTATCTATTATGAGCAATAAAAAAATTCTTAAAAAGGTGAAAACATGAGGACGTAATTCATGCTCAAAAATGAAGAAAAACCTGAACATGTAAGATAACAAGCTTGAATAAAGAGCCCGTTCATTTGTAAGAGTGATGTCAATATCGCCTAAATCGTGTTGGGTGGGATGGACTCGGCCTACGGAGATAGGTTGGGTTTAGGACTAAATGACGAATGATAAATATCAGTAAGATTTTATTCATCAAGCCAATTTTTGCAATCCATAAAGATACTACAGAATCCTATGCAAGATAACTTAATGCATGCGTGAATTTTGCGGAAAGGGGACGATTTGTGAAATTTTTATGCCTCACTTCATGTTGAAGTGATTCACCAAATAATTCTAAGATCTTCTAAAGTTCAAATGTGCTCTTGAAAAAAGCAGCTCATAAAATTAAACAACCAAAAAATCTCCAAAAATCACTACACTTAAAGTATTTCATTTCAACTCATCTTAACAAATTTCATTCACAGATTGTCAATATCTTATTCGTAATCAAATTACAAAAGAATTTTGAATTTTAAGTTTCAAATTTCAAATTTTTTGGTGAGCAATCATAGATCTAACTAATCGAGATAGAATCTAAAATTCATAATGTACAACTTTTATTGGTACATCAACTTCAAATTATCCCTCCTACTTGTATTTTATAATGCATCATTGCAGTTCTCCAAATCCTTTACCTCTTTTCTCCTTTTTGTTCTCAACAGTCGAACGTTTGAGGACACTTGGGAACACAGCGCTGGAGCTCAAGCCCTAAAACTGTTTTACAATCAGTCTCTTCGTCCTCGCATGTAGCTCGCGTCGTCGTTGTCGCAGAGGCTTTGAAATTTTGACGAGATTCGGTTAAACAGTTTGAGTCTCAGTCGGAGTCTGAAAGCTGTGTGCATTGCAAAGCATTTTGAGACAATTTTCAGTGATTTTGAGGGAGTTTCGATGGCGGACGAGGGCGTGGAAGTGGCGGGGAAGCCGGACTCCAAGGACTTGCAACAGCAGAGCAAGGCGCTGGACTCCCTGACGGACCATGTCGAGGACCGGCAGCTCGACTCCACGCGCGTCCAGCAGGCGATGGCCTCCATCGCGGCCACTTCGGATGCGGACCGGAACGCGCAGCGGCTGCGAGAGAAAGAGCTCGCGGCGGTGAAAATCAACGCCGAGGACGTGGACATCATTGCCAACGAGCTCGAAATGGACAAGAAAGTGGCGGAGAGGACGTTGCGAGAGCACAAGGGCGATGCCGTGGCTGCCATTCGCTCCTTCTTGAAATAATAATTTTAGGGTTTTAGGGTTTCCGTTTCCTGGTTGTAATATTGGTTGGCAGTAGAATTATCGTAGTTGGCTGCCTTGCTTTTCTCTTTTTCTTTCATGACTATTGTTTTCCAGAATGGTGGAACGAAAATGGTCAATTACAAGCACGTTCGAGATTTAGGTCTCTGAGTATGGAATTGCATACCGGTACACTTCAATTTTTGCACTCTTTTATCTCCGTAATCAAGTTCAGATGATTTTTTCAACATTTCGTATTTCTGTTTCTCTTACGATGGCTTATGAAACTCGCTCTTTGTATAATTCAAATGAGGATCATCTGGTTCTGTATCACGGTACTCTCAAGTGGCCTAGCATCCCTTCATATATACTCTTGAGGTATGACCATCACATTCTAGAGTGAATTGCATACCGGTACACTTCAAATTTTTCTCACTCCGTAACCAAGCTCAAGATGATAATCTGCTGATACTGTGAACGTTCGTTTCTTGTCGTAATTCTGTTTAATACGATGGCTTAAGAAACTTGCTCTTTGTGCAATTCAAATGGGGACCCTGGCATCTCTTCATATATTCTCTTGAGGTACGATCATGATATTCTTTCTCCCAAAAGACTCACTGGTGGTGAGTTAAATTTTTTGAGGCTCTCAGCCCTACTGGCCCTACATTTGACCCTTCGTTAACTCCAAGTCGTGCAAGTTATAACAATTTCAGATTTGATAACTTAGTGGGCCCTTATCTAACTGTTTCGAGAACGGCACGAAGGTTCGCCGAATTATATTATTGCAGGTGCCTGGTCCAGCGACGAGAAACTACGGCGGAATTCTGCGAATAAAGCATGTTCGTGATTTTCAAGTGGAACGCGGTTACCACCATGACGTGCTTCGTGGAACCAAACTATCCGCGGACCCTTTCAACACTGAAAAGGTACGGAGTACTACAGTAGAGCTTCGATCTATGCTGTATGTAGATTTGCTCTGTCTGTGTTATGTAATCTACATCATTCACAAACAAAATCTACGAGGGGTGCATCATCCACTCGGGTGCCTGTTGGTGACGCGGTTTGATGACTCACCGTGACCTTTTCAATTTTTAAGACTTAACAATTTCTCACTAACTGCACTACTGCAGTTGTCTGTGGAGTCTGTGGAGTTGTGCATGGCGTGTGTGGACCCGCCCTGTAGGTAGAGTGCTACTTAGGTGTATGTTCTATGGAGAGAATGTACCACATGTGTACATTTCATGGGTGTGTGGACCCGCCCTGTAGGTAGAGTGCTACTCAGGTGTATTTGCTATGGAGAGAATGTACCAGAAGTGTACATTTCAGGGGGGGTGTCACCTGAGCAGCACTGGTCCCCCCTTCTTAAAGCAGAGGGCTTTCCTTTCTCTCCAAGCCACAATCTCAACAGCAGGGATGACGACGTCGTACTGACAGAATACATGAATTCTCTCGCTTGATTTAGACTCTGCAGAGAATTGGAGTGACATTCACTCGACGAGGCTGCTGCTTTCAAGTGAGTGCTTGATCCCAGTTGGATCGTGTTGATGAAATAGTAACTTGGAGCTCACGCATGTGTTTTTGGCAGCGATGGAAATGGATCGAGAGACATTGTGATTAGAATGTTGGATTCGCATGTTTGAGGATTGTGATTAGAATGTTGGATTTGAGTGACTGTTTGAGAATTGTGATTAGAATGTTGGATTTGAGTGACTGTTTGAGGATTGTGATTAGAATGTTGGATTTGAGTGACTGTTTGAGGATTGTCATTGTCATTGATGTTGGGACGAGTACTGCTCAGGAGATACCATATGTACAGTACCAGTTAATAAAGATACATAGAAACAGGGCTAGTTGCTTGTACCAAGAGCTGCACTTCAGGTGTCATGAAAAGATCTACCAGTGTACGATTTTGCAACTTCTTTATAAAAAGAATTCAATTCCTAAAACTAGACTTCATTATCTACTTAACGCACTTTACGGTTTTGAATTTGGATCATTTTCTGCCCACTATTACATTTCGAACTTGAGAAAAAAAAACTCAGTTTTCTTGAGTGACACAGTTACTATGTATCTTTATTAACTGGTGCTGTACACGTACCTCTGGGACATTCTCAGATTCACAGAACATACGCTGGGTGTTCCCTGAGCAGCACTGGACTGGAGGATGGTTGGAAGTCTGTCTTTTGGAGTTTTTGATTCTCGGAAGTGAAGTTTCCATTTTTGATATATGCGGGACTAAACTGGAATTAATTTTATGGCAATTGTTGATTTGATCGACACTCAGGGTGAAGAGCCATCATGGAGTATTACGATCAAGATGGTGCCTATGAGCGAATCAGCAAGTCGATTGTGGAGTCACGACGTGGGACTTGGATGCCGTCACGGCGTCGTAACAGCATCAAGAGGAAGGTTGTCGCCAGTTGCCTTGTGACGCTGCTTGGGATCTGCTGCTGCAACAACTGTAGTAGCTCCGTCCCTCAGGAGTTCGATGACGAATCTGTCGTTGCCAAAGAAACTTTCGTCAATCTCAGTCTCGACTAGGCCATCGATACACCCTGACCTCTTTAATCTGAATGCCCCGGTGACCCAAGTGTGCTACACCCAATGATAGTGTGACAGGTATCAATGTGACAGGTATCAATGTCAATTGAGAGGTCATATTAAAGAGGTTAGAGTCTTCAGAGCCAAGCCTCTGATGGTGCATATTTTGAAGTTTGTCTTGAAATAGAGAAAATTCCAAGAGGGGATAGCATCCAAGTTGCTCGTTCCTGGGGCTTGCTCTTAGCTCAGAATATTGAGTAGGGTCAGAGCACCAAAATTGCGACGCTCAAGTGTCCCAGAGCTTTGAAAGCTAGGATGTTCAAGTGCCCAGAGCTCTCAAAACTAGGACTGGTATAGATCTGTGGTTTCAGTCAAATTTCACTGAAATAAACTCCCATTTTAACAAATACCGGTATGAGGTTGAGTAAAGCACTCACGTTCTGGTTTGCACGTGTGAACCAAGCTACTGTTGCAATTAATTGCATGTATGTGAATTTTCTGTCTTCAGTGTCTGCACCATGCATGTCTGATCTGCTCTGGAGTCCCAACACAAAATTACATATTTTCATGTCCACAAAGAAGAGATTGCTCATAGAAACCCATTTGGCACTCACTATCTAGTAGTTCATGTGTCTATGGAAACATAGAAACCATTGTGTCAGCTTCCTAAACTTCTGAAGCACTCTGTAATCCTAGCTGGGGCAGGAAAGTGTAGGGTAAGCCACTCCATTCAATGATTTTATCCTATGCACAAAAAACTCTAGAAATTGCAACACTTGGTGCTAGAGGCTTTGCTTTCACTAATTTCAAATGCATACTGTGGCTAGATTCACAAGGAAAGCATGGCATTTTGCAAGAATTCAATATGTAGGGTTCAGGGAAATGACATTACCCTTGTGAACATGAAATTCCAACATAGATGCCAAACTACGATCTCACGCAGAAAAGCTTCTGCATTTCCGAAAACATGGTCCCTCCCTGCTGCTTCAAGAGTCTGTTGAAAACACAAACTTATTTACCCTAAGAAGCATGAATGCATATGCTACAACTACAACTACCACTACCGAACCGTATCATCACTACAACTACTATCGTCGCTTCAACTAGTCAAGGCGCACTCTTCATTGGCCAAAGACCCCGTGCCACGTCACCCTCGTTAATAAGTTTATCCACGTGGAGGCACACAGTTTGAATGTTAGGCCGTGATTCCACCGATGGATTCAGCATCCATTTGACGAACTGGTGGAGAGTTTCGGGATACGGTGGACTGGGCCCAGGAGGCCATTTCACCACCCCACTTATTGCAGCAAGATGCAAGCTTCCCCCTTGCTCACCTAGAGAGTACTCAAAAGGTGACATACCATACCTGAAACCAAAGCCAACAACCTTGTTTAGATCGTCTGGTTTGCATTGAACTGTGTATTACAACAACTCAAATTTAAGTCTTTCTAGACATAGTCAATATTTAGAAACAAACTAGGTCAAATGTCAAGCAGCTGAGGGCTGAAAAAAGGCAAGGATGGACAGGCCGTCGTTGGACTAGATTTTAAAAAAATTTGTGATTTGAATTTAGTGATTTGAAGATTTTATGAATGAGATATGGACAAATTTCAGTAAGGTTGTGAAGAATATACATAAGTAGATAGGCCACTTACATAATAGCATAGAGAGTGCACCCAAGAGCCCAAATGTCGGTGCGCTCATCGAGAACTGTTTCGCTAGGGGTGTCCCAAAGCTCGGGTGCCCTATATGGAGCTGTGCAATGTTGTGAGGCCCATTCCTGCATCACAATAATACATAAGCATCAACAAATGATTACGTTCTGCACTGTTTCCTATGCATACCAGCAAACCTTCCTTAACCATGAGAATAACAATGTATGTTCCTTCAGTAATGTATGTTCGCAGTACCTGAACAGCCATTGCCTCCTTTCGGTTATGAATTTGCTTTCGAGCAGGCTTGGCACTACCAAAGTCCATAATCACTGCCACCGGTGGTTTGTTCCGTGGTAGGCTTAATAACACGTTTCCAGGTTTCATGTCATTGTGAGCATACGGCGGATCATGAGTGTGCATTGCCTTCAGTCCTGCACAAATCTGTGTCATAGATAACTGTTACCGAAAACTCTCCACTTGGAGATAAATACCCTTAAGAACAAAAACATTGCCCTACATAGAGATCTGAATGAATATGGATTACATAAATAAAAAGAAATCATTCTGCACAAAAAAATAATCAAATCAGTGGCTTTAGACTAGAAACTCAGCGGTCGTGAATTGCCAAAACTGTTTGCTTCCGTATCTATAGGAGTTGACCAAAAAAATTAGGAAGGTAACAAAATGTACCAATAGAAGAAGAAACTATACTCTACATTTTTTGAACAATAGAAAATCAATGTATTGAAAGTTACTACAATTGTTTGTGGACTTTCTATTTATTCTAGCTTGGGCACTTAGAGATTATGACGCCACAACCTACAGCACTCTGTTCTCAAAACAAAGCCAGAACATTAGTGAATTAGATAATACTTACTTGTTGGAATATATATAAGACAGTGATAGCCGGGAAAAATTTCTTGTCTGACTGCATGCGAGTCAGATGGTCAAGGAGCGTCCCCTCTCGGTGAATTGGGAACAGCAAGTAAGCCTCCTTGGTCGACGGTGATAATTCATTCTGTACTCCCATCATCACAGAACTCTGAGTATTCCATAGCCATGAGCAGAATTTTGCATACATCAGATTTAACCCCTAAGCGTCTAAAACGCCCAATATGGCCATCTGCATCACTGAACTTTGCAACGGTGGCATTTTCTCATTTTACCTCGGTTTTCTGATTGCAATACATCATTTTAAAGCTCTTGTTCTATACTGCAAGATCAACGGTGTCGATTGTGTTAAACTGAAGTCATTTTCACACAAACAGATGATTTGCAGCAGGGGGTCCAATTTTCCTACACTATAGAAAATACACAGTGGACGCTTAAAGGTTAAACATAATTTGGTCGCTCAAAGCAGAACAAAACGGAGGGATAACGTTGAGAGCGTACAGGTTTGACAGGGATGATATCCGAATCTAAAAGATGAAGCAAATTGGGATGGTCGAATAATTTTGAGACTTCGATCTCCTGGTTCACCAACTCCTGCTGCTCCTCGGACTGAATCAGGACCTTCTTCAACGCATACATTCCGTCTTCTGTCCCAGAGCATGGACGATTCAGAGTACGTATCAATAAAAGTACCAGAACCATTGACAACTATAGTAACCATTTCAAAGATGCCATCATGGTAGTAACGAAGACGAAGTTATCGAAAGAAGGGGACAGGAGTAGTATAGAGGAACGAAATCCTATCTAAAGTTTTAAGAACCCTAGTGTGTTCACAAAAACCAAAGGTCAATGAGATCAACCCTCTACGGGATCAGACCCTAAGCGGGACAGTCTGCTCAGACATTCTGACCTAACAAAACCTAATCCACTTACGAGGGTCTTCGAAGCATTCAGCTTGGAGAAAGAAACCCTATAGTTTCCTCCTCCAGGTCCTTTATTGTACAAACTTGTATGCAGAAAGTCAGAACAAAGCTTTTGCCCATCACATTTCAAAAAGCAAAGCAAACGAAATTTGAAAAACAAAGATTCAGAAAAACTAGCGGTTTTTTGAAAGAACATCACACAACATGTAAATCTTGGAGGGGCATGCCAGGGAAAAAAAGGAAAAAAGAAAAAAACACCAGTTGAGATACTCGTGTAAAATCACCACTATCTAACTCTAACCTCTCACTATCGACACCTTCCTCCAAAAATGCCTTCTTTTATCAGGTCCTAAAACCCCCAGTCAAATCTCTAGTGACAGCTAAAGGGGGACCATAAATTAAAACCCTGGTTCAAGATTATTCACCACAGCATCTGACACCAATAATAATTGCCACCCTAAAATCTTAGAAAATGGGTTCGTATTAATTAGGAGGATGTAAACCACCTAAAAATCCATTCGAGTTTTGATTTAGCTGATCTAACAACAAAACTTTGAACTTTCGTAACTTTAAAAACATTGTACAAATAATGCATTCTTTGGTGCGTCGAAACCTTCTTTCATTTGCTAACAAGCACATCAATACACATTTAACCAATAGGAACTACAATCACAGCCTAAAGCGGTGATAGACCCTCCCTCAAGAAAAAAAAATGTCGGTAATCAATCAGATGTAGCAACTTTGAACATACATAACTTTTGCATACAGTATCCAAATAATGCATTCTTTGGAGCATTGGAAACCTCTGTCATTTGCTAGTCGACAACGATAAAAAGTTTAACCTTTCTAAACTCTGCTCACCGCCAAAAGTGGCGATCCCTACCTTATGGGAAAAAGTGTCGGTAGTCAGATGCAGCAGAGTTTTGGAGTCACAAACGAAGGGATGACTCGATTAAAATGAGCTCCAGATGACACTCCAAAGAAGCTTAAAGAAATTTATTTTCTCAAATCCATAGAGAGAAAAAATCATACATACCAGAGTGAGATGGATCGTGAGGTTTTTGATCCTTCCATTCACCACTGTCAGTCAATTCTCGGACCAGATAAACGAATGCAAAGCCTCCTTCCCCGATCTGGCGAAGAATCCGAAACCGCCTCTTGTGGATGAAGATTTCGCCCCCGCTGCCCACAGCTGCAGACAGGGCATGCAGCCCGGACCATGTGCACCCCATTGCCGCCCTTCAGCAAACTGTACGCTCTGTCTGTCTTACCCTCGAATCGTCCGAATCAAGTTGCAATGTGATTGAGGCTTCAGCAGCAACATAGCAACATGGTGACTCCAAGGGCTTCAACATGTTCCGCCATTCATCCCTGGCCAAGATCGATTCCGAGATTTAGATCAAAGAGGGAGATGGCTAGTGGAGATCTACGAACGCTTGGATCTCACGGGCTAAACCTAAACTGGATCGCGGATTTTTCTTTGTGTTGAGGAACCAAGCGAATGAATGAACCTGATGAGGTGCGTGGACCGCAAGAAATGCTGGATTCTGAAACAGAATATTACTAAGGTACCTGACGTTCAGCTGCTGGTGCGCTTTTTATCGGTGCCTGTGCCACAAGCTTGGCGTGCCTCCCGAAGGGGAAACCCTAATAGTGAATCAACGTAGAAATCAAACGCGTTTAGCGATTAGGAGAAATCAGTAAAGCGGGAGTGAGTAAAGCGCGGATGCGATTGCGGGTTTTGTGAGAAGAGGGGAACAGGGCGCGGTCGCCGACTTGCGGTTGGCCGGGGTGGTGGCCGACCGGTGGTTGAAAGAGATGTAGTAATTCACAGCCTTTTTTTTTTCATTTTTCAGAGAGTGCTAAACTGCCGACACAAAATAATATGGAGTATGTTAGAACCACATATCTCTACATTCATCCATGTTTTGGATATAAAATACTTTTCGTCCACGTTTTAATGTTATTTTCATCCAAATCTTGTGATTTCATTCAATATTTTATATAAAAAATTGAGGATAATTTGGCGATCTAATGTTGAATTTTTGGTCATTTTGTAGCCAAAGTATTTTTTATTGGTGCAATCTGACACTCTAAAGCCCCCAAAAAAAGGTTTGGCAGCAGGGTTTTTCTTTTTGCATTGTAGTAGTGCTCCATGCATGTAGTGGAAGGTGGTCCCTCCAGATTTAGACCATTGTGACATTGCCACGACATTGGAGTTTGGCTCCAAAAAGCCAGAAAATAAACGTTGCTTGGTAGTTTGGTTGATGAGACATACGGAATATTAGAACATTGATATCGATATTACAAAAGATGTACACAATTAGAACATCCAAGCCTATGAGAATCTTGGATACACCTACTATACCCAATCGTTTAGGTCGGCATCTCATGTCGAATATTAATTTATCTTTTTGGAAGATTCTTTTTCAACAAATGTCAAATTATGTGAATATTTTTAAGATTTTTTTTTTCACCATACAAATTAGTTTTTTCTGAAAAAATAGTTCTTTTAAAAATTCGGGCTTTTCTTCTTATAATCATTTTTTGCTAATCATGATGATTGACTGCGGTATACTCTAAAAATTTATAACTTATTAGGTTGATCCATGCTGAAGTTTGATACAACAATTCCAAGGGAAAAATTTGTTTGGCGTGCGTGCATGCACAATCTGCGTTATATAATCAACTTATATGGAATCCAAATAATACATGTTAATGTGTATTAAATTTTTCTTTCGCTAAGTAATAAGCCTCAATAAAAGAATTTTTTGATTAATAATTATAAACTATTTTTAGTGATAACTATGAATGCACATACGTTAGCCCCTAAATTCGAGGAGGTCACTCTTTGTATCTTTTGGGCTCGGGAAAGTCACTTATAGTAGATGGCCCATAAACCAACACTTTGAGCTTTTCACGGAAATCTAGTATTGGTATAGAATTAAAAGCTTTCAATGAACATTTATTGGAGATATTGATGGTTTATAGCACACGTCCGTTATTGGGTCATCCACCTTAGTGTGAATTTTGGGATATATGAACGAACACAAGGTATTTAATGGAAGGCTATGATATAATTAGAACACTCTATTATTTATAGTAGATTTAGGATATATTCATAGTATATTCATGGCATATTCAAGGAACATTCATAAAATATTCTCAAAATGGTTTTAAAACACCCTATATTACTTCTAAAAATTTATAAATTTTATCTCAAATGAATAAAAGACACCCTAAATTTGTTCTCATGGTTATCTAAATTTTTGACAGTGACTTCCCCGGGCTTTTGAGTATCACGTGTGAACAATGGATATTTGAAAGTATCCTAAAAATTAAAAGTAATTCTTATTATAATTAGTAATATTTTGAGAATATTTTCAATTTTGAGCATCCTTTATTAATGTGATTCATTTATAAAACTTACCTTCAAAGATTTATTTGGACCCTATCTATGTTAGCACGTTGTTACGTAATATATGGAAGTGACCTCCCCGAGCCCCTAAATGTATACAACCCTCTTTAGATTTGGAGTTTTGCAAAGATGCATTATAAAATGCAACTCACAGGGATATTTTGAACTTGATGTATGAATAAAAGTTGTGCATTATGAATTTTAGATTCTATTCATATAGTTAGATCTATGATTGCAATCACCAATATTTTGTATAAAATTTGAAATGTAAAATTCAAAATATTTTGTAACTCGATTACAAATAAAATATTGACAATTTGTGAATGAAATTTGTTGTGATGGGTTGAATTATAATACTCTAAGTGTAGTGATTTTTGGAGATTTTTTAGTTGCTTAATTTTATGAGTCGACTTTTTCAAGAGCACTTTTGAACTATTTTGAACTAAGATCTTAGAAATTTTTGGTGAATCACTGCAACATGAAATGAGGTATAAAAATTTCACAAATCATCCTTTTTCTAATTGGTTCACAGATGCATGAAGCTAATTTCCCATAAAATTTGTAGTAAAAAATCCACACTGCAAAAAGTGCATGATGGGTGAAAAAACGTGAATAAAATTTGTACATTGTCCAAAAAATGGACGCTCGTGCAATTAGGGGTTAACCCTTTAATGTCCTGATTCAACATTGTTTTCAAAGATTTGTTATAAAATGTTTGATGAAAACCAAAAATGGGGTTGATGGTCAAAGCAAAGTTGTAAATGTCAACGTGAAGATCACATATGTACGGTTGGATTTATCCTATTTTTATTTAATATTTTGAAATTAATTTTGCAAGGTTTTCTCTTGAAATTCAATTAAAAATCCCAAATTAGCACAATTTAAAAATAATATATATGGTAATGAAATTGGAACAACATGCACTACGAGATGGTATGGTTTCCATTATTTGATTCTACATATTTTGGAAAATCATATTTAAGGTCCCACTTTTTGAACTAAGAATGAAACTTGACATAAACCAATTTTGTTGTTTTTCTAAAAATCATAATAACCTATTTTGAAGATCCAAACCGTACAAAGGATAATCAACTTGCTCAAGAACCAAGAGAAATCTAGGTGGATGAAAACTGTCCAATTTGGATGAGAATCTAGCAGTTTCAATCTGTGCGTCTTAAACATAGTGGATGATGGCGCGTTAAAGGGTTGAAGAATGTGTTACTAAAGCTCATTTTGCTTCTTAGCTAGCAATCATGAAGGAGAAATCCGGTTTGGTAGCATGTCCTTGTTTACTTTATCCAAAGGTGTTTGTGCTCAACATCATACACTAAAATTGCCATTTTTAATACATTGAGTCGACAGAATTAAATTCTTGTTTGTATCCTATGATATTGTACAAAACTTATATAATAAGTGCAGTAAAAAATTTAGCAACTTTGACCACATGGATTGCGAGATATTAATATTTGAAGTGAAGAAGATTGTTTTTTTTTTTTTTTTTTTGACCTTGTCAAACTACCTAGGTTAGCAAATTTTGAATTCCACTAACTTAATCTTTTGCACTATGGAATCTGAAGGTGTAATTCTTTATGTTGAATAGTTGAGTTGTTAATCTAAGAAAAAAATTCAAAAAATCAAAAATCAACTTGACTTTCATTCTTTGAAAAATTGTTAAGTAAACATAATTACAAGATCAAAATCCTAATGGCAAGGATGTTGTAGCAAGAAATCTAAACTCTGTGGACTTATTTTTGAAGAAACATGTGAAAAATTGAGTCCATAAGACCCAAAAAAATCCTATACGCTATTTTTTATTATTTTAAAACATCCCCAATAGCCTGTAAAACAAGCCAATCTTCATGATTTTTGCATCACTTATCCAAATGGAATGAATCAATATTTTCCACATATATATCATTTATATATATAATATATATAATACATATATAATTTATGTAAAATAATATCAAAAAATATATTTGAAGTATATTTGTTTTATTGTACTTGGCCAATTTGAAAAAAATTGTATTTACGGTGACAAAACTTTTGCTCTTGAGCACCAGTTGAAAAAAAAATTACATTTTCATGAAGTTTCCCACCTTTAGAAAAAAAATTCAAAGCATTACATTTAGAATTGAGATCATAAGAACCTACCCAAACTCTCAATTGTCTCCCTTAGGAACAATGATTCTTCAAGGGTTAAACAATACAAATAGTTCTAATGAATCATGACACATGAAAACGACAATGAGAACTATAATAATAATAATAATAATAATAATAATAATAATATGTGACATTTAATAATCAACATATTATGATATTTATTTATTTACATACACTTACTATTATAAATAATTTGCACAAAATCTCCTATGTAATGATTACTTTTGCTAGCAATAATAAATAGTGATACACATACCCAATACTTATCTAGTACCTAATCAGCACTAATCAAGGGGTCCTCGCAGGGAGAAAACGGAGGAATCCAAAGCTTTGCGCTTCCCGTAAGGCAGCATTATTGATTTACCAGGACATTGAAGATTATATTTAAAATAGTGTATATTTTTAATTAATTTAATATAATTTACAGACTGAGAATTCAGGTTTCGTGAAGATTTCAGCGACGGAAACTGCGCACGGGGAGGCCGGGAGGGGTGTCTTCCTCCTTGAGACGCACCACCGTGTACGCGGTGGCACCCGCCACCATGCCCATGACAGGGGCAACAATGTACAGCCACAGACTTTTGTAATTGCTTGCTGCAATTGCTGGCCCCAGGCTGCGCACTGGATTCATTGACGCCCCCGATGTTGAGCTGCCATCACAAACAGACAATTTTGGGTTATGGTCACAAACACATATACCGTAGGTTGATAGCAGTTCCGGCACAAATTAATTCGAAATTTCAGAAAACTATCACTTGTGGCTTTCTCATAGGCTGTGACTTTTGAAAGAGTCGACATGGCAGACCAAAAAGCTGACGTCATTTCCCAAAAGTGTCGGAACTGCTATCATTTTACGATGTTTGTTTATACTCTCAATGTTTCTTTTTATTGGCAAAATTGCCAAAAAAGGGATCACTTATATCCCTAAAGTATATTGAAGAGAATGCCCAACAGTGGTTCTCCTATTATAGGTTGTTTCGCCATTAAAAGAATGGTTGGTTATACCTTCATATTTGTTAAAATGGTCAATTTCAAGAAAATTGGCATAGTTTGAGTCGTATGAAACTAACAATGTATACAAGTTTTTAGTTTTCACCGCTTCAAAGTGCCACATCAAAATAGTTATTTGGTATTATCTAAAGTATTTATCACAAGGACATACTATTCAACATCACATTATCATTGACACCGGCAAAGTATTTGTAATATGTAATGGTGAAATTGCTATAAATTTGGACATGCTAATTGCCATGCTTGCCGATTAATCACTCATACTAAAAATAAAAATAAAAACCATTTTGGTGTAGTTTTTCCAACTTTGGGCACTTGAATGTCACAATTTTTGCACCTTTTTGATGAATTCGACCATTTGTTTATAAGATTTTACGTGCAACTTACAATGCTTTAATCACAATTGAACTAATCCTACTTTGTTTTGAACACATGTTTGTGAGTCAAGCCTCCTTCATTTCAAACACTCCGAGTTGACGAGGTTTTTCTGTCTAAAATAACAAGAGCCTCTTCATCGCTTATAAAATGTTTTCTCCCCCTCATTAGTTTAGATTTAATAGTTCAATTTAGTATTAATTAAAATATATAGTTGCAAACAAAATTTGATGGTAGATTTGATTTAGCAGGATTAGAGAAGGCAAAAACTTTGTACCCAGCTATCATGATGTTCATCATCACACATGCACCTACAGCAATGCCCGCCAACTCCCCCACCTGCATGGGAACACATTCTCAACGTAAAAGGTAGTTTTTTCAAGACCTTTTTTTTATTAATATTGTGGTACATATAATTCTATGTTTGTTATGAATCATGTGTGAGATTTTAGGTTTTCTGATTATTTAGAGCATGCTCACCAGTGAGGTTGGTATCCCTATTTTTGAACCTCACATATATCAACCTAAATTTAAATTTTGGCTTGATAGTATTTTGGGAGACTTTTGCTCATAACTTTTACTCCGTTGTATCAAATGGGGTTTTTTAAATGTCAAATCGAGCACTTCTGAGGTATCTATATTTCTTTAGAATAGAACCAAAGTAAATTAGAAAGAGAATCATGCTTAAAATGAAGTTTAAAAGTGATTTTGGGTCTGGAATCGGCAAAAAGCATGTCCTTTGAGGGTTAAAGAATTGAGTCACGAGGGACCAATTTAAAAAGACCAAATTCCTACTAGTGAATACACATGGATTTTACGCACTTGACATTGCCACAAGGATGCACTAGTAGAAGATCTGTCGTTTTGCATTCCCCATTTTGTGAGAACAATTAATAGTGGCTGAATACTATGATTATGTTTATGTCTTACCAAAACCACTCCACTCGCCAGCACTGACACAATCCATGTGCCTGGCGCGGTTTCATTCCTAAGTGAAAAATGACACATTTCCTACTAGTTGGGGAGTGGCAACTTACAGCACGAGTGTCTGTTGCAACGGCGGTGATGACAAACATGAGGTTGAACGAGATGACGAACTCCAGCACAAACGAAGGCCACTCATCTCCTTGTGGCAATGTCACACCACCATGCATGTATGGATGAAAGATGCCCTTCAGCGCAAACGATGCTGCAATGGAGCCCAACACTTGCGCCGCAATGTAGAATGGCACCTGCACATACATACCAAACATTCAACAAAAACTGAGCTTCCGTTGATAAAGTCACAGTCCAGGAAATCCATTTCAGAAACGTCTATAACCACTGAGTCTTCAACCATTCATAACATACTTTAGCTAGCACTGCAGCACACCTTTTTGCTTGAGCAGAGAATCAGCAATTCATGATGTGGAACTTGTAGAAACTATTAAAAGAACATAAGTTTGTGGAATAAATTATTTTTAGCTATATTTTGCTATTTCTAAGCTATTTTGGGCCATTTGGGCCATTTTAAGTCTTTTTTTGCACAAAAACGAAAACCAACAATTTCATTTTTTGAGGAACGAACCTTATTTTTCAAAAAATATTTAATATTCATTTGTGGGGTGGCGACCCAGCTATGGTACTACGGTAGTAGGTAAACACATAATCCTCCTTCAATAGAACATTTTACAGTGACTCCAAGTTCTACTTGTAATGGTATTGTAAATTTAGAACATTTATAGTACCACTGTAAATCATATTTTCTTGGACTCTTCTTCTATCACATAGTCTACCTGAGGTCCATAATATGTGACACTCCATAATTTGACGATATTATTGTTTCAAGAAATACACATGGGACAAGGACATTTATGTGATTAATCCATGCTTACCACTTTTAAGTTAGGGCATCCCAGACATTTCATAATATAGAGGGATAACTATAGTAGACTTGCCTTACAAGTACATATACATCATTTAAGTAGTCTTGTACCAATGGCCCTTTGTCCGGTGGGCACTGGCTCATTGTCAAGACGAACAGACACTTTATTCACGCCGGCCTCGAAAGAGGACCGGAGTTCATATCTATCTATCTATCTATCTATCTACATCATTTAATGATCATGATCGTGATAATGTTTAGCAACTGAAGAGTCAAAAGCCTATTCACAAATTTATTCACCCTATGAACACAACTGCAAAAATTCATACAATATTCAAATGCTATATTTTGTAATGCGTTGGAATTCTTTGAATATGGGGAGTGAATCCATAAATAATTTATTCATTTTAATAATAGAAAGTACTTAAAGTCATGACAATGGGGCTTCTACCTTACACATGCAGTGTACATATTGATGTTCTGAGCAGGGTATAATTATCGAGAACTTTGGACTCACCTGGACCCACGGGAAATGGCGAAGGGCAGCAAAGGCAATAGTAATGGCGGGGTTGACATGGGCACCCGAGATGTGGCCGGTGGCAAAGATGACAATCATAATGGCCAACCCTGCAGTGGCTGCATTCCCCAGCAGTGTGACTGACCCTCCCGTCTTTTCATTCACAATCGGGGTGGCTGTTGCCGCAAAGATCAACACGAATGTGCCTATGAGCTCCGTCGCCACCTGTTTCATGTATATCAGGGTTGTCATGTCTGACATTTTTTTTTCAATTTGACGCCGTATTAGACATGCAACATCAATTGTTTAATTAAATGAGGGTCAAATATGTTAAACAACTTGGATGAAACATTCAAAAATATTACAGAATATTCCATATATATTCTAAAAATACACATCTGACAAACAAGGAGATCTACTAGACACTTTTTCTAGTGGTCAAGTAAGACAACCCTGATGTATATGGTAGCCATGGGCATATGATCGCGGCAATCAACAGCTCAATGGATTTGTCATAATACAACAATAGATGGTCATATTGCATTGCATTGATTTAGGACTTTCAAGTGCTCATATGGGTTTTGAGATTTAAAATATATGACAAACAGAGGTCTTATCATATGAGGTTGAGTTTCAATTTTGAGTTCCAGGGCAACTCAAAATGTCTCAAGTATTTAGTTAAGCTACTGAAAATCATTTCGGATTCTCACAACTTAGCCTGTACTATGCCCACCAATTTCGTGAATCCTACCATTTTAAAGAATATGGGATTAATTACAAGCTTCCAATTAAATTGTACTGTATGAAGAACTCGTACACAACACTAGTAGGAAATGTGTCGTTTTTCACTTACTATAAATAAAAAAGAAATGAATTGCGCCATGCACATGGGTTGTGTCAATGCTGGTAAGTGGTTTTGGTCACAAGAAGATAGAAATATAAGCATAATATTCAACCAAATGTTGTTCACTGTCGTTGAAGGACATGTTTTCTACTAGTGCAAGAAAATCTTCTCCATAATTCATAGAAAGGTCTCCCTGCAACTAGTCACAAAATGATCATACAGAGGCCTCCTCTCTGACACAGAACAGCCCGAATTAAAATTTATACAGCAGTGATGGTTGCTAGCACAAATTTGGGACTCAAAACTATTGAAAAACTATTGTAGTAACAGGCTTCGCTATATATACCATCAGTACCAAAAACTAAATGAAAGGATACCAAATTGACAATCATCTGTTGTTTCATCACACTACAAGCAGAGGTGTCGTTTCTCACTTTAGAGGATCCTGTTCATTGTCACTTTTCACTGTACACGTTTGTTCTATGTGATGAATCGCACTCACCAAGTTCAACCAAAAAATTGGTGAGTGCGAAGTGGCGCTGTTTGACTCATTGAAAGAGTGAAAAGCGACGCCTTCTCCTTGTAGTGTCATAGTTTCAATGCTGCTCTTTGCATGAAAACAACGTTTTACAGCAAAGCCTATTGTTATCAATTAAATTGAAGAACTCTTACACAAGAAGTTCCACAAGGAGATCCTCTGAAATTCCCTAATACACATATGGGAGATTTAAGCAAATTCCCTTGTAGGAATGGACATGTAAACGGGATTCAAATTTTCCCTGTTAGACTTGTATATGGGAATTTGAATTTCCCTGCTAAACACCAAATTAGCAATTCATTTGTTCTCAAATTCCCTTAGCAAATCCCTTATGCATTAAAAGTCCCTCATACACTATGAGGGAACTGTCTATTTTTTCCCATATTGCCACATTCTCTCATAAGTATAATTGGAAGAAGGAAATAACAGGGAAAACCAAGCTATTTCCTATATGGGACACCCATAGAATCTCCTTGTGTTCTTCTCCATGATTCATAGAAAGGTCTTCCGGCCTGCAGCTAGTCACAAAATGATCATACAGAGGCCTCCTCTATAACACAGAACAGCCCGAATTTAAACTTATAGAACAGTTATGGTTGCTAGAGCGATCTAAATGATTTGGAAGTATACATGCAAACCTTGCGTCGGAGGGAGACAATGGGCGGTTTCACAGCAGGCATGGTGAAGTAGCCGCTCTCCAGCATGAACTCCACGGGAAAGCACTTGGCTGTCTGCGCACTGTGCGTCGACAGTTGCCTCTCCACTCCCGCTGCGCTTTGAATCGACAGCTGCCGCTCCGGCGGAAGCGCAAAAATCGTCGGTCCATTCACTGGTACTGGAACTGTCTCTGCTGCCATTACTTTCTTTTTTCTGTTTTCTCTTTTTTCTTTTTTTTAGTTCAGATATGGAATGCTACGAAGGAACACTTTACATGTTTGAGAGGTTTTTAATAAGATTATATTAAGGACGCGTAGTGAAATTCAAACTTGACAGAAGCTCCGAGTGAATGCCTTTTTTTGGTTGTTTTTTAATGGTTAGATTTGGAACTAATACGCATTACATTTCCTGCAGTTCTTTTTTTAAAGTTGACGTTAAGGAATCGTCGACGTTTCAACTTCAGGTAAGATTCGGAAACAATTATTGGTTCATAAAGTAAGCATGCTACAGATAGAAAATAGAAGCAAGCAAGATGACAGTGAGAGAAGCTACAAACGATTGAAATTCCAGTCCTGGTGTTGATCGATCAAGTGACTGAAATCAAAAGTTAGAGTTGAGAATTCAGACACCGTGGTTTGCTTTAGACATGGACAGAAGGGATGAGTGAGCAAGCACGAGAATTCAGAGGGTTATATATGGACACAAAGGAGATGAAGAGGGAGATGGAAGAGGAAGCATATGAGTTTTATCAACTTCTATATATATATATATATAGAGCAGGAGCGTATGTGAGAAAATTATTACAGACGTGGGCTCATGGCGAAAAGTATTCACCAGCATCCGTGCAATAAACTGTGGACTTTAGTTTTATGATCAGATAAAAGACTGACTGGTTCAAATAGTTGCGGTTCAAATAAACGCATTTGATTAGTGTGGTTTATGACATTGAGTTTGACATTACTCTGCTCTGAATGCTTTCTCAAGATTCACCTGGGTTATGTTTACTTTTAACTGTGAAGTCAGCTTCTCCCTTGAAAAATATTACATGAATTATGCACAGGGACCTGGACCCCAACACTAGTAGTTTATCTGTTGTTTTTCATTCGCCATTTCGTGGGAATAGTGAATAGTGGCTGAATATTATGCTTATATTTTTGTTTTCTTGTGACTAAAACCACTTACTAGCACTGACACAACCCATGTGCCAGGTGCGGTTTCATTCCTTTCTAAGTGAAAAACGACACATTTCCTACTAGTGCAAGGTAGCAAGCAGTTTCATTCCTTTCTAAGTGAAAAACGACACATTTCCTACTAGTGCAAGGTAGCAAGCAGCTAAATCATAAGTTTAATCCAAGAATAAAATTCATAAAAGATTTGTGATTTGTAGGTGACTTGTGGTGCAACTTGAGTGCACAATGCAAAATTATGGACTAGTTCTTGCACTATTTGAGTTGTATACCTGTAGTAGTAAGAGTCCAAATGTCTTTTAGTGCTTTTATCCACTAAAAATAGAATTTTGAAACATTATTTAAATTTGAAGTACAAATTTGAGTGTAAATGTGAAACTTGATTTCATGGTTATAGGCTTGTCCTTATTGGGTTAATATTAAGTTTTGACAACATGTAGAGTCAATCAAATTTAGTGAGTAAATGAAGTGATAGTAGAGTCAACCAAATATAGAGAGCAGCTGTAAAAGGTGAAAAAAGATATAATGAGCATCAAAAATGGCAGCCTAGTTGCATGAAAACTCAACTGAATGTTTATCAATCACTACTAGGATCACAATTAAATAATTGTATCATTGCTACGTTTGTTAGAGCTTGTTAAACAACATTAAAGAATTATAACTGGAGTGCTCCCCTAACGTTACCAGTTAACAAATGTAGCAATCCATGCATGATCCTAGTAGTGCGTTTATCAACTTTTGGTTTGCCATTCCTAAATCTTGCACCAATGGCCCTTTGTCCAGTGGGCATCAAACCAAGGGTGGGTCGAACAGACACTTTATTCATGCCGGCCTCATAGGAGGATTGGCATGAATTCCTAGTCCCAATATTCAGGCAGGGTGAAAAGTGGGTGTACAAACGCACATTAAACCAAATGAAAGAAAAGTCCTAATGTATGGTGTTAAAAAGCAGCTGCTCCCACTTGTGCATGATATCATTTGCACAAATTTGGAACCCGGGTTAAGAAACTTTGAACGGCCAGTTGCAGCACTTGCATCACTAGTAGCATACCTGTTGTTGGTTTTTTTTTTTTTTTTCTGTCACAAATGAAAATTTATTTCAATGCGAAAGAAACCAGTACAACAAATCAAGTGGCAAGCCAATGTGAAAGAAACCAGTACAAAAAATCAAGTGGCAAGCCGCTGAGCAGAAACACCTTATGAGGCCATATTCGTTATATTCGACTCGAAGATGAATTGTTTTATCTCTTTACTAGTATTTTTTTATAAATAGGTAAGAACATCAACTTATAGAATTTCATTATAGAATCACTATTTGAGCATTATATATTTTTTGGTTTCAATTACTAGTTTTAAAATGAATTTTTGAATAACTAGCATTCCGTCTCAAAAGCTTCGAAACGTCTCAATATAACGAATATGGCCTTTTATCACCAAAACCATCCAGTAACCTACAAAAGAGAGAGCCTCAAAATCAAGCTGAAACAAGGAAACCGAGTGGAGGCCGTTGAATGTGCCATACCTGTCATTTTTCATTCCCACGAAAGGGGGAACAATAGCTGAATATGTCGATATTTTTGTCATCTTGTGACCAAAACCAGTGACACAACCCAGCTGCCTGGCGCGGTTTCATTCCTTTTTCAATTGTAGTAAGTGTAAATCGACACATTTATTTTCTTACTAGTGGCATGAACTTTGAATACCTCAACGTTGCTGCACGCACTCCTGAAAGCAGAAGGTGGTTATGCCTTTAGTGACTTCCCAAAATCAGTTGCAGATTCTTCATAGTACCCATGGGATGATATATAATAGTCCTCCACATTAATTAATTTCTGTTACGTACACTTCCAACTGTTGCAGGAAGAATGTTCATAGTGAGTCCAACATTGACGACGCACAGACCTGTCCCTCACCGCCCTTTTATTGACTGATTGATTACAGGATGATTTTCCAAATGGCGAGGTACAATTAACTACTTACTGATTCTCTGATTTGATAAACTGACCCGTTAAAAGATATCAACATTTGCTGGGTTTCAGTGAGCTTGGTGCAGTTTCAGTTGCCCAACTGTACCCTAGATCTATATCTGTCTTAGATTTTTGAGCAGGGGCACTTGCAAGTTCTAGTTTAAGAGCATCTCCACCAGCACTCTGGATAGCTCTCTGGAAATATGGATTCATGTGCATGTGTTGGTCAACAGTTTATTTGGAGGGAGACGCTGAATATAACAACCCAGTTCAAGGCCCTCAAAACGCCACTCAAGCTAGTGTATCTTCTCTTCTTAATTGCACATCATGATCGGGTAATCTATGTGTGGTGACTTGTTAGTGGCTTACTTACCATTTTTAGAGTCTAATTGAATGATGGTACACGATATGCATTGTAATTTTTGGATGACATTTAAAGTGCAATTCGGAGTTGATGGTGGAGATGCTCTAAGTGCATATAGCTCTAAAAATTTAAGATATGAGGTCTTCAGCATTGGAAGATCACGGCAGTTAGCCCAACCTAATCATAGAATAAGAGCCTGGGGCTAAAAACAATTCCATGTTAGCCTCCTTTTCTATTTCAACATTAGTCCCTCTTTGGCACAAGACTTAAACCTCACAATCCTCCCAATGCAGATGGGCATTTGGAAAAAGTGACAATCTCTTGAAATTTTACCATTTGAACTAATTCAACAATGGCTCTGAAACACGTCCATAACATTCTTTAGCTAGTACTGCAACACACCCTTTTGCTTGTGCAGAGAATCAACATTTGGAGAGGGAATTGATGATGTGGAACATGCAGAAACTATTAAAAAACAGAAGTTTGTTGAACTGCCAAGCTATCTTTAGCTAAAGATGACTTTGATTCTCCAAAAGATTACGATTCTTTGATTCTGGCATGCGATGTTGATTCTCAAAGGCTGAACAGTGGGGCTGCTAAAGAATGTTATATCATTTTGACAAATATGAGCATATCTGACTTTCTAAAGAGTTACTTATTCTTGCTGATTTTCGCACTGAATTTTCTCAATGGGGCCTCTGGGAACCGAGACAAAGTGTAAACACTACAAGCACAAGCGTCGTTTCTCACTCTGGAAGATCCTGTTCATTGTCGCTTTTCTCTGTACACGCTTGTCCTACGTGATGAATTGCACTCACCGAGTCCAACCAAAAAATTGGTGACTGCACAATGGCGCCGTTTGACTCACAGGAGTGAAAAGCAATGCCTTCTCCTTGTAGTGAAATTACTGCTCAGTACCCGTCGAGGTGGGTTGTATGTTTTCTTGTGCAATGTATCTTCTTTCATTTGTGTCAAAAATAAAATAAAATTACTGCTCAGTCTTTCTTTGAAGCAAGTGGCCAAGTTATCAGATGGAGTTGGGTTGTGAAATTATGCTCAGTCACAGTGGTACAGTACCTGCTGGCTTCTGGATACTGAGCTTGAATTTGCAGGCGGATATCGTACTATGTTCAATATAGCTACAGGAGCAAACAGTGTTTTTCTAATTTATCCAAGTCTTCTTAGAAAAACTTGTCAAGCTTGATTGATCAGATTGCAATAACGGCCAGTGATCTCCTATGGTACTAACTAAACTTTTAGCTTCAAGATAAGAGCATGCTGACCCTACACCTGTATCCACCCTTTTATGGGTTATTTTGGATGACAAATTTATGATTACATCTTTACATGCTTTCCAAGATAGCAAGTTTGCAAGATATATTGATGTCACAATAAACCCCTCTAAACCAAGTTGTCACTATGATTAGCAAGTCTGACAATGATTAATGGCTTAGAGACCAGTGCTTCAGCTAAGAACCACTATCATTAGCAAGTTTAGCAATGATTAATAGCTTGGGGACTTGTGTTGGAACACATGACAATCATTTTAACATTTGTTTAGGATTGTGCAACAAGGTGAGATACAATTTTGTGGGTGGGAGAGGGATGAATTAGCAAGATGAAAATTTCTTGCATTCAGGAGTAAATTTCGGAGAAGAATAAGCATGCTCTAATACCTGTAGAGTATTAGAAGCTTCTAAAGGTACATTGCTGAATATTAGCATAAAATGAGGTTTGCATAACATTCACTACCATAGAAAGTGTTGTTCACTAGTAGAAATCCTGTAAAATGTGACTACCATAGAAAGTGTTGTTCACTAGTAGAAATCCTGTAAAATGTGATTTGTCTTTAATGACTAAATTCCATTGTGACTTGTACATAGTGATTGAAATTGTGAATTCAAGTCACTATAAACAAGTCACAACGGACATTTAGTCGTTAAAGACAAGTCAAATTTGACAAAATTTCTACTAATGGTTTTTTATACTTTTTTTGACATATTTTTTTTAGACACTTTATCGTTTAACCTCCAAGGGACTATAAGGCCCCCATGCGGTTTCTGGAATTAGAAAGTGAGGAAATTCGAGTTGTTGAGCTGTGAATTGTAGGGTGAGCAACAAAGAGACCCCTGATGTGAGTACTTCCCAATTGTAAATTCAGGAAGTGTGCGATTTTTGGTGATTTTTTTGAGCTGCAAGGTGGTTATCTGGGCGTCACTTTAGACTCTCATATCTTCCTCTTCAAACCTTCAAATTACGTGAAATTTTTTGCACATGTTCAAAATGATGATTTCAACGCATGGTAAAAATGTCAGAATTTTTGGAGCACATATGGACAATCTGATTTCAGCATATGTACAAAATACCTTAACCCCTAAAGGACCAGGAGGACACATTGTGTCCACGAATAATTTCATTACTTGAATAATTTGTTTGGATTTCATAATTTTGACTCAATGTTAACTAGAGAATTGAAAATGTTCGTTTGAAGAACACAAAAAAACTTCAAGATTTGCAATTACGTTGATTGATTCATTGGGAAAAAACTAAAACGTCAACGTAGGTGAACTTGGGACATAGTAGTTAGGGCGGTTGATGACTTGGAAGGCGTTTTCACATTTGGACGTCACATTCGTTAAAAAAAAAAGTATACAATATGTAAAATATTTGCCATTATTGCATCATTAACACTATATAATAATTACGGAAAATGTTTAAATATATTTAAAATGGAATCTTTTCAAAATAATTGGAATCTTTTCAACATATTTTATATTATTTTGGAATATTTTGGAATATTCCAAATATATATTTGAATTCTTTAAAAAAAAACTGCAATGTAAAAATTAATAACGATCACAAACACCGGCTCAACGAGTCACCAACAAGTCACCTCACCCAAACATAAATCTTTGGGAATCAATCATTGTTGTTGTATTTAGTTTTAGAACACCATTTTTTGTGGGCACCTAGATATAGTACATCTTTGTATGTTCCTAAACTTTCAAACGCTAATCATGGTTTCTAAATTTATGAGAAAGTTTGCAATGAATGACCTGTTGGTTTTATTCAAAATTTTCAAAAATCAACTTATGATCAAACCTTATAATCATGTAATATATACGGTAGATTGTTTTGAAAATTAATGTACAGTCTCATGACTAAGTCCTTTATGAACTTCAACGGTGAAGTTTTCTACATGAATACCAATCAAGAGATACAATTGCCTTTCTGAAAGCATCACGAGAAAGTGACAAAATTTTAGGAATGAGCATGGTCCTTTAGGGGTTAAACAAGTTCCATCAAATATGTACAAATCTTCTCAATGGTGGCATTTTCTCAAAAATTGTGCGATTTTGTCGATCCTTTTTTCATACAAAAGCTATGTAAGTCTTTGTTAATTTCAATTCAGTTAATTGTCAAAATTATCCCACACCCATGAAGAATTGAGCTTGTTACAAGAACTAGTCAAAAAACAAGAGCTAAGTTCTATGTTCATGTTATATATATATAACATGAACATTCTATCTAAATATGAACATTCAACACCACAACTACAAGTAACTCAAATTTCAAGCAAGATCAAATTTGAAAATTCATAATTAAATCATATTATTATTATTATTTTATATTAAAGAAAATGCGAAAAATGGGATTGAATTGATATTGATATTTTTGTGAAAATTATTTCCAATATAATCTTTTTCAACGGTCAAAATTAAGTCTTTGTATAAAAAATGGTTCCCAGGGAGGCAACTACATGATTATTTGCAAGGTAAGAGTATATAATCAAGAGAAACTTTGATGTAATTCAAATAAATTAAAGTATAATTTTAGAATAAAGAAAAAATCATTAGAAAAAATCAAGAATAATCGAGAAAAAATAGGAATAATCAAATAATATTTTTTGAAATCAAAATATCAAATATATATTAAAATTTCTGATTTTAATAAGAATTTCCAAGGATTATGTACATATACTCCTATATTTTCAAGAAGCTTGATTAATCCCTCATTTTTTATTGATTTTTGAACCTTGAATTTCTCATTTTTCAAAAAAAATATGCAAATTAATAATGACCTTTGTGTCTTCTAACATCCTATCATTTCTAACTTTGAAAAACATCATACCTTAGCATTCATGATATTCCAAAAGGATAGGCATTAGTTGATATCCCATCTACTATATGTTAAGGAAGGTAAACACCCAATTCCCTATTTTTGCACTTGGCCATATAATCATGCACTTGGCTTTCGGGCGCACTAAAAATTCAAACCGGTAGAAATTGCATGAAATTTTGGCCAATTTTTTTCTTCTACAGATTTGATTGCAAAAAGGATAATTTGGAAATTGTCGAGTCATTGTTTTCTTGAAAAGTCATTACTTGTGCTTTGAATATTTTCTAATTGAATTCTATACGCAACAAAACTCTCCTTGAAATTGATCTTAACACATAGTATATTAGAAAAATACAGGAGGTTAGAGTTCTCAAACAAGAGGCTAAGTACACATCTTACAAAACCATATAAACATATTGTAAGCAATTAGAAGTAAGCCACAAATAGACAATTATGTTTTAAATATACATTTTAGTATATAAAAACACTTTACTTGTTTACAATTTGTAAGAATAGTACAAACTTTTAAATCAATACCTTGACAACTAAATTAGAAAACCATATACTATATAGTAATGTACTCATGTACTGTACTCTAGTAAGCATCTAGCAACTTCTTGTCACCCATGCCTTCAATCTGCACATATTCAAGTATGTACGACTTCGCTTCATTTAGAATAGTGATTTGCTTCATCCGCACATAATCATATAGCACCACTGTTGCATTTGTTGCTTCCTCCCTCCAAATAGTAACTCCACCATGACATTTCTTTACTATGTTATCAAAATAGACTGTCCAACCTCTTCAAACAAACTCGTCAGAACAACGAGTTGAGCGATTCACTCCCCTATACACGAGCCTATACAGAATCCACGTGAACAACATCGTTGTCAACTCCAACAGGGCTTCCAAATGCACTAAGAAAAGGTAAAAAAGAATGTGCGACCATACACACTCAACCACCTGCACAAAAAATAAAACAAAAAAGTCATTAAACAATTATCTATTTGTATATTTATAAATAAATAAATATTTTATATATATATATATATATATATATATATATATATATATATATATATATATATATATATATATATATATATATATATATATATATATATATATATATATATATATATATATACTTTTTGCGGGTCGCTAATGATACATAGCCGCCCCTTTGTTTTCTTCCGTTCGTAAAGGAAACATGTGTATGTTCATGCATACCCTCTCATAGCCGCTTCAAGAGTATATAAGGCGGCCATGGGAGAATGAGAGAACATATAGATGTTCTTTTGAGGAGTTGCTTAAGGTGAGGACAAAAGAGGGTCCGCAAGTGCGGACCCTATACCCCCAAAACCTGTAAAAAATTTATAAAAATAAAAAATAAAAAAATAAAAAAAATAAAAAATAAAAATAAAAATTGAAATATTAAAAAAATTGGACGCGGCGGAGGGTACGCGGCAGCGCACTCGGCAGCGCATCCTCTTTCCTCTGTCCTCCAACCCTCATGAGAACGAAAATGTGTTCTCTCATACCCTCCCATAGCCGCCTTAAGAGTATATAAGGCGGCTATAGGAGTATGGGAGAACATATTTGTGTTCTCCCATTGTGAAAATAGAATGGGGTCCGCGTGCGCGGACCCTCAGCCCCCAAAATCCCGAAAATCCTAGAAAAAAAGGAAAAAATAAAATAAATAAATAAATAAATTTGGGCGTGGCCGAGGGGCTCAGGGTATGCGGCATTCAAATGTTGTTTTGAAGGATGGAGGAAGGAGAAATACGCAGCCTTAAGTAGTTTTTGGCATACAAAAAAAGAAATAAGAAAACGGAAAATAAGAAAAATTAAATAAATTCCTTCTCCCATACACTCTAGCAACGGTGTTATAATGTCTTAATCTATTCATAATTTGTATTAGTTTCTAAATAGTCAATCTTGAAATTTTAAAAATAAAGGAAATTCAAATTTTTATTATGAAAAATTCGAAATATTAGTCTTTTATTGCAATATACTACAAGTTTCAACAAAGAAAGAAATCGATGTTTTTTCGTCAATTTTTTTTGAGAATTTTTTTTGTTGCACAATTAGGTCTGGAAATGATTGCACTTGGCCAAGTGCAAAAATCGGGAATTGGGTGTTGGTAGTTTGTTTATTTATTTGTTTGTTAACCCTTAAAGGTTCCTTGAGCCCGTTCCGACCAGTATTTCATTGTATCTGGTATGGTTCTACACCTCATATGGATTTAAGATCAAAAGTGATTTAAAATTCATGTCAATTTGGAACTTTCTACTTACAACAAATGTCAAATATACACCAACGTATCTACTATCCTATGGGACCTTTAAGGGTTAATTAGTGGATAATTGATTACGTGAGCCTATGGTGAGTTGTCTTCGTGATGCCTCAAAGCTGTTTTCTTTTTCGTCTAGACTTTGGACATTTTTAGCATGTTTTGATGACCTACATTGTAGCAATGAAAAAAAACTTGTTGATTTGGACAATTAAAGTAATAAATTACATATTTTGAATTATGTGGTGTAAAGTATTATGTAGAAAAAAAATGTCTCTAAAGAATGAAAGGAAAATATCAACATTAGTTATACCTATAGTCGTACCTATAACTACAAGAATATTGATGCTTACACCAAAGACCGTATTTGTACTAGTATTGATGACCAGTTCATACAAGGCAGTTGTTTTGCCAATTGCAGCAATCGTATGGCTGGCTACACCAGTCGTATGGCCGACTGCAGTAGTTGTATGACCGACTGCACGGGTTGTAGGAGCAATTATTGTCGATTTTTGCAAGTAACGATTAAGAAAAATCAATTTAATTAAATTAATTTTCTAACTAGTTGTAGTCGACTAGTCGTATAATAACCAGTCATACACTACTAGAGAGTGCGTAAAAACCAAGACAAAACCAACACACATCTGTTGGAACCAACAGAGAATGGGTTTAACGTAGCAAACATTTAGTCATCTGCACAGAACCAACAAGTTTTCTCTTGGAACCAACAAGTTCCTGTTGATTTTCCTCTTGGAACCAACAAGTTTTTTCTTTAAATAGTAAATAAAAACAGTAATTAAAAAACAGTAATTAAAAAACAGTAAATAAAAACAGTAAATAAAAACAGTAAATAAAAAAAGTAAATAAAAACACTAATTAAAAATAGTGATTAAAAAAAAGTAAATAAAAACAGTAAATAAAAACAGTAATTAAAAACAGTAATTAAAATAGTAAATAAAAACAGTAAATAAAAAATAGTAATTAAAAACATTAATTTAAAACATTAATTAAAATAAAGTAAATGAAAACAGTAATTAAAAACAGTAATTAAAAAACAGTAAATAAAAACAGTAAATAAAAACAGTAAATAAAAACAGTAAATAAAAATAGTAATTAAAAAACAGTAAATAAAAACAGTAAATAAAAACACTAACTAAAAATAGTGATTAAAAAAAGTAAATAAAAACAGTAAATAAAAAACAGTAAATATAAAATAGTAATTAAAAACATTAATTAAAAACATTAATTAAACTAAAGTAAATGAAAACAGTAATTAAAAACAGTAATTAAAAAACAGTAAATAAAAACAGTAATTAAAAAACAGTAAATAAAAACAGTAAATAAAAAAACAGTAATTAAAACAGTAATTAAAACAGTAATTAAAACAGTAATTAAAAAACAGTAATTAAAAAACAGTAAATAAAAATAGTAATTAAAAACAGTAATTAAAAAACAGTAAATAAAAACAGTAAATAGTATGTAGTAGATAGAAGACAGTAAACGATACATAGTAAATATTATACCGTATATAGTAGATATTATATAGTATACAGTAAATAGAAATTAGAGAGTAACTTGGGGCCTCTGTATACAAAACTTTTAAATACTCCTCCTACATCATGTGTGGAGTGGTGGCTTAGTGGCTAAGGCGTCCATGCGGGAGCTAAGAGGTTCAAGGATCAAACCCCTTGGCCCCCGCCCTTGGCTTAGCCTAGCTTGGTAGGTAGGTGGCTAAGTCCTTGAGCCTAGGCTAGGCTAGGTGGCCCGCCCTTGGAATTTACTGTTTTTATTTACTGTTTTTAATTACTATTTATTGTTTTTAATTATTATTTACTGTTTTTATTTACTGTTTTTTAATTACTGTTTTTAATTACTATTTACTGTTTTTATTTACTGTTTTTAATTACTATTTACTGTTTTTATTTACTGTTTTTTAATTACTGTTTTTAATTACTATTTACTATTTTTATTTACTGTTTTTATTGAACCAACACCGAACCAAGATAATTCTCTTGATTGTGATCCGGAATCAACTGTTCCTAACCCGCACAGAACGAACAGAATTTCTGTTGATTTTGTGCGGGTTAGGAACCCCATTTCTCTAGTAGTGATAGAATCCCACTATTCTTCTAGTGGAATGAATTGATATGTCATTGTCAACTACTTGACCGAATCAAACATGTGTACCTTCTAGATATGAACCATGTACACATTTCCATTTGACCATTGATAGAGGATTATTTTAATCAACCTTTCTCATATTCTATGAATCCAAAGTATTTACCAGAAGTGAAATCATAAGTGGAAGTTGCCAAAAGTGATTGTTCTGGGTGGAAAGCATGTGTTAAATTCATTTGTTGGTGTTTCCAACAATGACTGTATTGGGCATTAAAGGAGATATGGGGCCCTGAAGAAGGCCCCTACTTTGGATCAACTGAATTCAGGTGGCCAAGATTAAAATATATATATATAATTTTTTACCAAAAAAATTTTAATTTATAAAATATAAATCGCAGTCTGACGTGGCAGACTATCTACTACATTAGTCTGCGATTAATTTTTTAATTTTTTAAAATTGGTTGTTGTTGGTTCACTGCTAATCAATAGTTTGACAAAGGGAAGGGGCCTTCAAATTCTCTCCTAATGTGGGTGGAAAGCATGGTGACCAAACTCTTACTTCAAAAATATGTAGAAATTTTAATGTTCAACAACTTACTAATTCTAAAAACATTGTGGTTAGTAAGTACGACATGGCTTTATTTTATTTACATAATTTTTTTAAAAAACATGAAGAATATTATTTGATTATCAATTACATTAACTAATGAATAAATGATATTTCCTTCGTCCCACAAAAGACCATGATATCGTCTTAAATTTGTTCCAAAATAACACCATGATTTCCAATTGTACTCATTCACTGCCAGCAATTAAGCTTCACGCGCGCTTGACAAGTGCTTCAGGGCATTGCAAACAATGCTGGCAGTTTAATTCATAGATTTTGATCTTGCTGATAATGGATTATTGTCATAGATTTTGATCATGCTGATAATGGATTATTGTCATGGATTTTTATCATGTATACACTTTCTGGCAATCAAAATATTCCCTCTATACTCAATCCATGGATTTGTACCACAGTCAACATACTCCCTCTATGATCACAAGATGAAGCTTAATCCATGAATTTCAATGAAAACAAAGTCTTTTTGTGGGACGGAGGAAGTACCGAGTAAAGTCTACATCTATGGTTATAAGACCGTAGACCATCTAGGTTTAGTAAGCTTTCTCCTATGCAACAGGCTTTGACTCACACTAAATCAAGGCACTCACCCAACCTTTCTCTCCCAGGAATGACTCTGGTTAAATTTACGTTTCCAGCAATTTTATCATGATACAGGCCCAGTGAACCCTCAATTTTACAGAGAACTCAAATGGATAGGAAGATTTGAAAAGTTTTGATGGAAAATCTCCTTTGTGTAGGAATATGCTTTGATGTACTCTTTTGGGGTCAAAAACTTGACCTAGCCTAATTTATTGTTTTTAAATTCATCGTTTTTTTTTTTTTTTTTAAATTTAAATTTGATACCAATTCATAATATGTGTGCATTTATTTGGCATTGTAAGGAATCTTGCAGTGCCATTTCTTTTTGCACCGTCAGAGCTATAGGGGGAAGCCTTAGGGTAGTTTTTCATTCTGCACCTTAACCCTTTAACGTCCCAGTTCAACACTATTTTCAAAGATTCGTTATAAAATGTTTGATGAAAACCAAAAATGGAGTTGATGTACAAAGTAAAGTTGTAAATGTCAATGTGAAGATCACATCTGTACGGTTGGATTTATCATATATTTCTTTAATATTTTAAAATTAATTTGGTAAGGTTTTCTCTTGAAAATCAATTAAAATTTATGAATTAACGGAATTTTTTTTTAAAATATTGTAATGAAAGTGGAATAACATGCACTACAAGATGGTATGGTTTCCATTATTTGATTCTACTTATTTTGGAAAATCATCTTTAAGGTCTCACTTTTTGAACTAAGAATGAAACTTGACATAAACCACTTGTGTTGTTTTTCCAAAAATCATAATAACCTATTTTGAAGACCCAAACCGTACAAAGGAAAGTCAACTTGCACAAGAACCATAAGAAATTTTGGTGGATGAAAACTGTTCAATTTGGATGGAATTCAAACAGTTTAAAATTGTTCGTCGTCCACTATGTGGACGCAGGCGCCTCAAAGGGTTAAGGATAGCTCTGATATGTGAGGATTCTCTGGCAATCACACAATTATGTACACAACATTCAATATTCCATGCAGATACCAGAATGTAACACAATCTGAGAGGTCCCGTGATAAAAAAGAATTGTACACAAATTAAAATAGATGTGAGGAACAAATAGTCCACCAGCCTGCTTCCTATGCCAAATGTAAACAAACAAGAATGCCATGGTAAATTACATGTGAGAACTTTTGCGCTTTTCTATGATACAATCATCAGTCAACTGACTTCCATCCTAAGGTGCTCTGTCCGCCTCCGCTGCCGTTTCCGGTTGTCTGTTTCCGGGAAAATCTTTAATCATATCAATTCTTTTTGAGCTGCTGCGTTTTATTTTACGCTTTTTGTACCGCTTGCAGAGGAACCAACCTACACACAGAGCTAAAACGAAAGCTACCACTGTTCCTATTGCGATCCCTGCTTGGGCCCCTTTTGATAATCCATCGCCGCCACCACCTCCGCAATCTCCACAACATGTGCGCGCTGCTAACGAGATTGAGTTGTCGATATCTTGACAGATGGCTGAGCTGTCTGCCGTTGGTGAACTTGAGCAGTACCCCGTTGCAGCTGCTTTCTGCACACAAATGAAAAATTCAGTCTTAAGGTGGGTGTCCCTATGACTACTCATGCACCAATGATTACACACCCATGTCCCCATAATTGCTCACCAAACTCACTTAGGAACTAGAAAAATCAATCACGAGCAATAAACAGAACAATTCATGAAATTAAACACCATTTTTGACCCATGTGCAAAGCATGTAATTTCATATTACATAATTTACTTGTACAAGTAACACTTTATTGAATAAAAGTAAAAGCGGGAGTAAAAGCTAACTTCGTTTTGAAGGCACTGTAATAGTTGTGAGAAATATTGAGACTGTCTAAACAAGGACTTATCATTGAAAGAAAATCCTTTTGTCATTTGACCCAGGCTGAGGTTCATACTTCCCTGTACGTGAATCTTGAGGAGTGTGAATTCTTGACACATGGATGGTCAACTTCTTTGGAAATGAACTTACAGTGGAAAAGAGTTTTGGGATGAGGAGGGGAATTATAGCATTTGATTTATTTTACTACACACCTGGTAGGAGCACGTCAAGGGAATTTTGGCGGGTACTGGAAGTGTTCCTTGGCTCCGATTGACAAAATCAGATAACACCAATCCCTGCAGCGTTTTGTTGAGGCCATCCACAACGACGTCCACCCCGGCCACACCGATCAATTGCCCATCGTTCCCAAAGGCTGTCATTCATCACATCATGCACATCATGAATACTCAAATCGATTTATATAACAAATGTTATTGTAGTTTTCCATTCCATCCGTGCAACAAATTTCATAGTAGTCATGTAGTCCCCAAGACTCTTAATTCCCTGTCTTTATTCGCTTTTGCAAGACCCTTCCCGAAGAAGCTATAGCAAAACCCATGGATAATGACAGATACACGTGAACAAAAATACTTTCTCGGAACATATAAAGTTTATGAAACACTCGTGTATGATTTTTGGACACATAGATGGTTCACTACGTGCAATTAGACTAATGACTTTTAAACACATGGATAGTCCACTACTTGGGATTTGAATGGAACTCACAGACAAATCTGCAAAGTTTTTTTAGACTAATGAAAAGAGTGTACTGAAAAGTAGAAGATAAAGAACAAAATTATGTCACTGTAAAATTAACATAAATTCACAAAATTGACACTTTTCTATCAAACAAATTTGCAAAATTTTCTTACAGTAATGGAAAATGGCACTCAAAAGTGGAATCTCAGATGTGTTCCAGTCCTGGATTGTGGAGTTTTGTGCACCAGTTGGAGTGTCACAATTTGGGAAGACCGTCAATTCCCGGAATTTTGAGCACGAGAAGAAAGAGCAAGGTGGAGGCAAAGAGCTCCAGAGAATTTAAGGGCGATCGACGTGGGGGTGGGTGCAAACCTGGGAAAGTGACGGTGATGGCGTTGAGATTTTGCGACACGCTGGCGTAAATGTAGCTCCAGGTGGGCGTGTTGTTGGCGGCCACCAGCTGCGTCTGCGCCAGAAACGTGAAGTAGCTGCGCACGGCGTACAGCGGGTTGGGAATGGCCAGCGGATCCATCACCTCAAACGAACCGGAAACGGAGCACACCGTCGTCTGCAACGCTGTGTTCAGCAGGTACGTGTCCGTGTCGTCGGTGTCCAGCTTGTAAATCATCAGCTTCGTTTGCGTGCTCACCAGCGCTTGCGTCGGAAACGCCGCGTCCACCGGCGCGAACTCCCCGTTTGTCAGCACGATGATCACCTGCACATCATCATTCCACAGTTACTTCCCCGTTACTAGTATGTCACTCACATTCCGGGCTTATCAAATCATATAATTTCTACACTCATCTCTTTGACAAAAACTTTTCAGAGATTGTAACACTTAATATGCTTTAACAGTGAAAACGTTTTCATCTCCACTTTTTTTTTTTAAATTCAGCTATCAAACATGCAACTAACGAACAAGGGACCGGTCAGGTCAACGCTTCCGAGGCGTTCAAGACATAATTTCGACTAGGAAGAATGTTGATATTGGGATGGACATCGTGGAGCTCACCCTGGAGTAATTGGCGGCTTTGAAGGACTGGGTGGCCTTGACAATGGCGCCGGTCAAGTTGGAGGGGCTGACGTTTTGGGAGGCCACCAAGCTGTTCACCTTGCCGATGAGAGGGAGAAGCTCGGGCCGATCGGGAATCGAGTAATCGAAGGAGGCGTCGACGTAGACGGAACCGCCGGTCAACGACGTGGCGGATTGGCTGTCGAAGGAGAGGACCTCCACGAAGTCGCCGGGCGAGAACGTCTGCAGCAGCGCCCACGTGATGTTCTGCGTCACGTTCAAGAATGTGGTGCTCAAGTCTTGGCTGTATTGGATGGGCACCTGTTTGCCCATACTCACCGCCACATCCACCAAGATTTTCACGTCCTTGTTCACCGAGATCCCATTCAAGTACCACGGTCGCCTCCTTGGATCAAAGCTGGTGCATTGGCTCTGGTTTTGCTCCTGCACCAGATCATCCATCATCACCACTTCGTCAAATGGTCGTCACATAATTAGCGTGATTCAGAAAACTGAACCAGAGAACTTGTTTACAGTGACAACCCATTTGGACCTGGAGTGAACCAGTTTAAGATATATACTCCTCTACTATCTCGGGTTTAGATTCAGCCTAGATTTTAAATCTCTAGTTAAGGTCGAAGCGAAAAAGAGGATCGGAGTGGTTTAAGAAGCATGTCTGAAATCTCAGATCCATGTGCAGCATAAAGTGACCAGTTTCAGATACTCATCTACTATCTCAGATCTATATCCAGTCTAGATTTTAAAGCAGTCTCAGGTTTAAGGAAAGACACAAAAAATAAAAACAAACACTCAACTAGGGACTGGAGTTGTTTAAGATGCATGTTTGGAAATTATAGTGGTTTGCGGTACCCATCTAAAATCTCAGATCTATTCCCAGCCTACATTTTAGAGCTCTAAAGTTAGAGGCTTTCAACTACAGACTGGAGTGGTTTAACATGCATGTTGGAACTAGTGTCGTTTGAAATATTCATCTCAAATCTCAAATCTATATCTGTCATACTGTCCTAAGCTTTGAGGTTTTACTTGGACAACTTAAAAACCAATCTGAACACTTCAAAATCCTAGTTTTCACATTTTGGCATGTGCAATGAAGTTCGCCACTTGAAGCAACAAATACGATCTTGACAAGTAAGTCAATGAACTTAATCTTGACAAGTAAGAATATGAATTTATAATCTTGAAAAACTGAAAGAATGTGATCATGTTAAATAAGTTAGCCGGGCATGTTTCAAAGTGCACTAAAATCTAGAACTAGTACAGATCCTGAGTTCCACACAGGCGCAACTGAAACTCGTATGACGGTGAGAGGTCCACCGATTAACTCGGTTAAGAGGAGAACGATTGGAGAAATGAGCGGAGGATCAACTTACTCGGCCAGGAAATGCCCGAAATGCACCGGTGACAGAACCAAAGTAGACCAAACTGTAGGCTGTCGGGTGCGACATCGTCTTCAACGTCGACTCCAGTGGCTTTTGTAAGCAAATGGCTTCTGCAACCTCGGGTCGCAAAGTGGTCGAACCAGGAGCTGGGAGCCTGCATTGGAACACAGGGCATGCATGCATTTTCAGTAGAAACCAATTAATTGATGAATAGTCTTGTGACTCGACCAGGGAGTGTAAAGAAACGTAAAGAAACAAGAATGAAACGGCAGTGAAATCATTTAATAAAATATATGAATGGAGCTCACGTCACAAAGCTTTGAGTATAATCCAACAAAAAGGTGCTATTGCAGCTCCCTCCCGAACAAAGATTGAAAAGCTCGTTTCTGTCAACGCGGCTGCAAGTCAGCAACTTCTCACCTCCGATTATGGGGTGGCATGTCACACGTGAACAAGAACTGCTGCAATTATTCAAACCCACTGTAGCCACAGAGAACAGAGTTCGTAGCTTGTTCAGCCATAGATGCCAACATCATCAACTTCCCAAAAGCAATTGATAAATAAAAAAACATACAAAATTATGTACATTTAAAGTTATCCTTCAATTCATAGTCTTTAGTAAACCCTCCTTGCCCTACTTTAAGGATAATAAAAGCTATGTTCTCACTTGGCAGTAAGCGTTGTGCTAGCGAGGGTTTTAGGAACGAATAATTTAGATGCACTTTCACTTCCACTCCTAATATGAAATTTTATAATTCACTTGATGTTAAGAGAGGTGTTAGTGAGGGTCTTAGGAATGAATTTCAGTACACTCTTGAACTAGATTCACTTTGTTGAGACCATTCCTAGCACAAGTGCGAACGCACCTATGTAGTGTGGTTAACATTGGACTAGAGAATATATGACACTTTGGGTTTTATGGTACACGTAGATCTCCTAAACTACTTACTTATTATACGTTAATTATCAATTCAAAGTCTAGAAAGCAGTCACTGAAGACATTGTGAAATTCCCTAAACATAAAAAATAGAGAAAATCGAGACTTTCCGGAGTACCGACAAATGCGCTGGGTCGAGAACATCGAATTCTAGAAAGATCTAGTGAAGGTATAAATTGATGCACTAAGCAGACAAGGGAGAGTTTTTGATTGAAAGAAGAACTTACCACAGTTGTTGTTGTTTTCGGTGGCGTTCCCTGCTGTGGCAACCACATCCGCCTCTTTTTCATCAAGGAAGAGTTTGCCCCCAACATCTGAAGAGTTCTGCCCATTGACCGCTAAACCCTCCTGTCCACAAACGATTAATACCGACAGAAATAATATTACTACCGGAGACCTGCCGACTAGCTTGGACCTCGCTGCCATCCCTGGCGTCGGTGTCGTAGATTCAATCGCAACTGGCAGGGAATCCACAAACTGGAGTCACGAAAGTCAATCTGAACTTTCGGGCTGTCTGTCTATTCTCTTACTCCGGAGGATCTAGACTTTGCTGACACTCGAAGAAACCCCTACTGGTTGTTGAATACCAGAGCCTCTGGTCGTTCATACCGACAGACATCGATGCAAACGCATTCGAAATTCCCTCCCCCAAGTCCAACCCCGTCCGCCTCTCTAGTATAGATTCTGCATTTCCTTTCCGAAACTCAGACAGAGAGAGAAACTCTGGCCCTAGGAGGTCTGTTGGGGGAAGTTTCCGAAACTCACAACATCATCCACGAGCTCGGATAGGGCAATTGCAACCTGCGACGTGCGAACAATGAAATTTTGAACGCTGCAAGACGATGTCTTCCAAGGTCCTTCGTCACCTCGGATGGCCGGGCAGCCAGCGCATTCGTTTGAAAACTACCCCACTTTTGACTACACTTTCGGTATCTTATTCTGACGCCATTTGTTCCTAAAATATTACTACTTTCTGGAGCACTATTTGGGAAGAACCTGCGGTTAGTTACAAGTCAGCCCGTTGGTTTTTCGAAATAACTAAGAGTAACTATGCCCAGCAGCAAGTACTTTTGAGGGACTAATGCCAAGATTTGGTGTAGCCAACTCCATTTGCTCCGAAGTCTGGCCAAGCAACTACCCACTAACTCCAAAAAATAGTATTTGGGATCAAAGTTTGAGTTTTCCCCGCCATCTACAGAAGTTTTGGTGCAAGCAAATTACTCACACCAAGCAAGCATCTTTGTTCAATCAACAATTAAATAACGAGCTTGAAGACTATTCACCAGCCCATGCTTCAAGGCCATCAAGTTCTTTTCATAAAATCTTTTTTTATTAAATTGCCTTAATGTTCGCACAAGGAGTGTTGTTGGGGTACTACAAGTCTAACATTCCTTTAAGTTAAAAATGACCCTCAAATTGATGTTTGGTGAACATATTTGGTCTGGAGCTGTTAAGCTTGCTTTAAGGTAGGAGCACCAAAACCAAAATAGGGAGAGATAAAGACATTCCCACGTGGGATTTCATATGGGAAGTGGGACAAAATTCCCACAATTGTAACTTTCTTGGGATGATTGTAGTGTATTTTTATCTAGGAAAGTTACAATTGTGGCGAATTTGTCTGCGTTTTCCATATTTGGGAATCTTGTTTTTATCTCCCTGTACAATAGTGTACCTAATACCAACAAAATCTAGGCATAATAGTCATTTAAGAACGTAAATCTAGGTAGACCATGGATAGCTTATCATTTGGGTCAACATACAATAAAGGCTCTATGATGTGCCTAGATTTGCGTTCTAAAATGATTGCATGGCTTAGATTCTATCGGCATTAGGTACAGTGTTGGTTTTTGGTGCTCCTACCTTAGTTGAATCTCAAGAATAGAGGCAAACGACCGGACTAAATGACTTAAATTTAGTTATATTTAGTATTTATAAACGAAATATATGGGGTATATTCTTAAAAAACTAGTTGATTTGGGAAAACAAAGGAAACTGACTGGTTGGCTCAAAAAGTATCCTAAACATTGTTTTGGAGGGTTGTCTCATAACATTCTTAAGCCCTAAACTTGGTACCCCTATTAAAATTTTCAAGATTTTCTCCGATGCTCTTGAATGCTCTTTGTTTTCACATCTTAAGTTTGTCTTCCTTGCTTGACTTCTACTAAATTCCCTCATATAATGGCAAGTGTCATTTTTCACTCCATGTTTCAAGGAATGTTATTGTATCAGTAAAAAGCCAACCAAGTAGTAGGTGGTGCAGTACCCTACTACTTAAAAATGTTACGTGTATAAATATTTTTTTGTTTTTTTAAAAAGAATTGGCATCAATGAGAGATATTTCATTTGCAAAGAAAAGATTACAATGGATCTCATCATTTGGAAAAACAACCAACTAACTAACAACTTAGAAGTTAGAACTACTGTAGAGTCGTGTCTTGTTGAAGGAAAACGAGGAAAACAAAAATCCATTATTTTAATGTATATATGGGTTCTAAAGGATGCTTTTAATTTTAGTTTGGGGTCTAAATAACCAACAAGTTTATTTCTTTTTCTCAATTTCATGTATGATGAAAGCTCCATGGACTTGTTATGGGAGTTCAGTTTGTTTATAACGGAGGGTGATGCACACACGCAAAGTACTCACAACATTTCCATCGCGGAAATGATCACGCTGAACTCCACCTGATAAATAAATAAAACGAAACCTTTATGGACTATTGTGATCACCACTGAGGCAAACCTACACCCATGCTGTACCGGAGGAAGAAAGACAAAACACAAGCTTGCCCCTAAAACCTAGAATAATTTGGGATCGCGGACCCCAAACATAGAATTAAAAATTTCAAACAACACCTAGACCCCCAAAATGAGAAAACCAAAAAAATGGTTTGTATGAGTATGGGTGTAGCAGAAAGTTCTTTAGCCCTTGCAAGGATTCACCCTTTTACTCTCAATGCATAAAGATAAAATATTCAAAACATTTGATTCTTGAAACAGGACTGCTGTGGACTTCCAACTCTCCACCATCATTCTTTAGGTAAAAAATTACGTGACATGTCCAAAATTCCAAAATCTGCTACAACGATTCTCGTGCAATGATTCTTATTTTTAGGTGTGGCTTACAAGGGCTAAAGAACCTAGTAAGTTTCACCCTAGCCTTGTATGAGACTTTGTGTACTGCCAACTTTCATCAGGATACATGAATTCGTACGGTACCCTGAAACTTACAGCACTGCCCAGATAGATAGAAACTCCGGCCCTCTTTCGAGGCCGGCATGAATAAAGTGTTTGTTCGTTTTGATAATGAGCCGATGCCCACCGAGCAAAGGGTTATTGGTACAAGATTACTCTCCCCTTCCGAGAATAGACACTTTAGTGACCAGTAACTAGTACTAGTAACCCACAAAACCATTAATCGAGTGTTTTTTAAAATCAACATTGTAGTATAGTTTGTGGTTTATTTTGTTGGTGGTCGCCAAGTCATGGTTCCAAGGTTGGTTGGTGAAGGACATTTGTATTACAATTATATGGTCCGGGTTCGATTCTCGTTGAGTCCGTCTGAACATTACTATGATATACATGATTTGGTGCTGCTAGTGAGTTATCATAGGCAGGAAAGTTGTACCAATCAACCGGCCCCGTCCCACCTTCCTGAGACAAGTGGTTCCATTGAGCTGATAAGAAAAATACAAAAAGAAATAAGTAGTGGTCTTAACCATTACCCCCAGTGGTTGGTATTTTTGGGTTTTATTTAAATAGCCAACGAATGAGTGGTGTTTAGATTTAGATAATCACAGCTGGAACTGGAGCAGTTGAATTGCGGAATAAACCCTGGCCACGTCTACAAGGTCAACGATACTGATGGGAGATTTCGCGCCAGTTTTCAAAGTCAACTCTCTCCTCCTCTCTTCATGGATGTACATTATTTACTGCATTCTGCAAAGGGACGGAGAGAGTAACTCTGGCCTGCGGTCTGTGGCTGAAGAGTCTGTTGGGAAGTGCTGCTACCTTGGCTACTTGGACCAAGTTTGCGTGTGCTACCCTTGATGTTGCTTTCAAAAGTAGTGCACCATCATCTCTATTTCACAGTACCGCACAATTGACGGGAGAGGCAAGTGATTCCAGTGTGTATCAACTTGATTAGCTTGAACCAAAGTTTGGCACAACCATACCATCGACTGAACCATCTTTCTGTGTGCGTGCAAGGTTTGCGTTATATAATAAATCTAGGTTCGCTCATGTCAAAATTTGGCACAACAATGTTAGCTTGGTGTGCGTGCTTGCATGCCGGTCTACGTAAGCTCATATGTAAGGTTGGAGTGTGCCTCAATCCAACACAACACTTCCAACAGCGCAACAATCCTTGCATGTGTGTGTGCACAACTTACATGTATTAAGGTAGAAAGGCAATAAACCAAGAAAATAAGAAGTTTTGCATGTTAGAAATGGGAGTTATGGCAAGGACTTGCTTTTTTGTAGAAAGAGAAGGAAAAATCATAAATGGGCGATCTGATTTCATATTTTATTTCCAATATATAATTTTATACAAATTTTCTTAGTCCTTGAAACCATTTCTCAATCCCTGAAAACCGTTTCGTGCAAAGAATCACCCAAAATCAATAGCCCATTATGCCCATAAATTGTACCGAGTTAATTCCCTACCAATTTCCAAATTAGCTCAGTTTCAAAAAATATCACAACTTGCACCTAGAATTGTCACAATTGTCAAACCTTCTCAGAAATGAGTGAAGGATGTCTTTGTTCAGTAAAAGTCTACATTCTGGTTTGTGGAGTCCTCATAGTTTTTCCTATTTACTTACACTATTATATAAGAAACTAGGTTCGCCCATGACAATTGCATTGACAAAATTGGCTTTTAGATGAATGTGCTTAACTCCAAAAGGACCTTGGAGACATATTGTGTCCTCAATGTTTTTTCAATCTTGTATGACATGCATGGATTTACTCAAATCAAGATTTGCTTCACTAAAGAATTGTAGCGAGTTGAAATAGCAACATACTTAGTGACGACAATTGTGGACAAACGTGAAACATCAACCAAGAATATAGAAGGTAATGTGGTTGGTAATAATGTTTCCTAATCAAATGTAGCAGGTAGTGATTCTTCCTAACGTATGTTACAAGTAATGTAGTACCTGATAATGTAGTAGATGATGTGAAACATCAACCAAGAATAACATGCTAAGGGTCATTTTGCAACCAATCGTTCCTACAAAGGGTAGTGGCATGTATGCCATTTTTTAGCATCAAATCATGAAATACCAATTTTTGTAAAACCGCCAACTACATGACTGTTTTTGAAAGGCCAAATCTTTGTCCAACATGTTGTCAATTAGATATTACCATATAATTTTTTGATTCGTACGGTACAATTCCATGAAAATTCCCAAACTCAATCAACTAGTAGATGAGTCCATGATGTAATGGCGAATTTCTAATTAGAATCCATATTTTTGCAATGGCGACAATCATTCATGGCACCTCTCCCTAAAATGCTTCAATTTCTAGCATGCCAACGGTTCTTTAGGGGCTAACCCTTAACCCCCAAATGCCTACAACCCTCACGGCAAATTTGGATAATTGCAATGATGCATTATAAAATGGGACTAAGTGGGATAATTATTTTGAATTTGATGGATGAATAAAAGTTGTACATTATGAATTTAAGATTCTATCTATATAATTAGATCTATGATTGCAACCACCAATATTTTTGTATAAAATTTGAAACTTAAAATTCAAAATTATTTTGTAATTTGATTACAAATAAGATATTGACAATTTGTGAATGAAATTTGTTGTGATGGGTTGAAATGAATACTCTAAGTGTAGTGATTTTTGTAGTGATGTTTGCTTAATTTATGAGTTGATTTTTTCAAGAGCACTTTTGATTCATTTTGAACTAAGAACTTAGAATTTTTTGGTGGAAATCACTACTAGAAAATCCAACTGTTTTGTTGATTCGATCGCGTTGATGTGGTCACGTTTTTGTCCAAATCAAGAGATTTCTGTCCAAATCAACAGAAAAGTGTCCTGCATCAACGCGACCGAATCAACAGAACAGTTGGATTTTCTAATAATGAATGTGTGGTATGAATGAGGCATATAATTTTTGCAAATCATCTTCTTTCTAATCAAATCACACATGCATGAAGCTATTATGCCATAGAATTTTGTGGTATCTTTTTTTACTTGCAAAAAGTAGATGACGGATGAGAAAACAAATTTCAATTTTGTACACCAGGCCAAAAACGCCTCATTAGGCAGTTAAGGGTTTATTATTACTTGCTTGATTCCTACTAAATTCCCTCATATAAAATTATTTTATTCTCTCTTTGTAGAGAGGACGTGGGTCTCTCATGGAGTCATGGGGATCCACCCTTAGAAGTGGCTTTAAATACAGTCTCTCAGAGCATTGCACGTATGCACAATAAAATTGACTCGCTAAAATTATTCATCTACATTTGAAGAGCCCTTGAACTTACACTCCCCACCTTTGAACCCCCCTCAATAGCGTTTTTTTTTGGCTATATTTCGCCAAATTTCTCTACAAAATATGGCATTTTTCTTTTGCTAAAGAAAAAAATGAGAAAATTTTGATTTTTTTCGCCATATTTTATCTAATTTTTTGGTGAAGATTGCTAGATTTTGTGAAGAAAACTACCGGAATATGAAGAAATTCTATCAAAACATGATTGTAAGCTTAAGATTTCGCCAAATATTCTTTCCTAATAACACTGCCCCTCAAGCACCAAAAGTGCACATCAAATAGTCAAGCCCAATCACAAGTAGAATCTCGGATATAGTAAACTAGATTTAGATTTGAAGGGCCATTTTTTAACCCTTTAGTGCCCAGGGTACTGTAGCTGAAAGCACTGGATTTCAATGGATTTTCCACTATGATTGAGACTACCAGAAATAGAATGGATAAAATTAGAAAGTAACCATACAATTCTATTTTCAACTGGAGAGCGCACATTTTGCTAAAATTAAATAATCATCCAATGGTGGAATTGGAAGATTATAGTATGTATTTGAATTGTTTAATGCATGCTCAAAATGAGATTTTGGGGGTGTGTGACTTCAAAGTTAAATAGAATTTGGATTAAATTTTCAAAAATGAAAGTAAAGAAGTTCAGCAATGCCCTGTGTCAACACCTCTCAGTTGCAATCTTTCATATCAAGAATAGACTCACACATAATTATTGTGAATTTTATAAGTGAAAGTGACTTATCCATATACGATTTAGGACAAAATTTTATACATTGAAAATTGAAAGGAGTGGATACAATAGTCAAGATCGGATTACACACACTAATGGAAGATGAACAAGAGAACACAATCCAAAAAAATAAAACAAGATAACAAACTTCCAAACACAAGAAATACTGCATTGTACATGTGTTGTATTTGTAAGTATTTATTGTATTTTCGAGTTTTATTCATAGGTATTTTGATAGTTGCACAGCTCCAAATTGAAATTTTCTTTTTGTTGAAGGTGTGTAATGTAACTCTGCAAATCTGAACTTCAGAATTGAAGTTCTAATTCTTCACGGATTCTCTACTATTTGCATTTCCAACGGTGCAGTGACCATAATGTAGCCAGCTGGGCTCTAAAGGGTTAACACGCTAGGATTGAGAGTCAGAGCAGCTCCACCGCAGCCCTCCCAGAGTCTCTGGCACTCCATAACTAGATGAAAAGTGCCAAGGGCCCTTCAAAAATGCCTCTTGACTCTGGATCCTAGCGTGTTAAGAAATGGCCCTTCAAATCACTATTTAGTTGACTAAATCCCCACATTCTACTTGTGATTGGTCCATTGACTATTTGATGTGCACTTTTGATGTGTGAGGGGCGTGCAAGGGTGGGGGAGTGTAAGTGCAAGGGCTCTTCAAATGTAAATGAATAATTTCAGCGAGTCATCTCTATCGTGTAGGAGTGGGGATGCTCTCAGGAGGCATTCTTGAAGGGCCCTTAGCAATTTTCATCTAGTTATTGCGTGTGTCAGACTCTGGGAGAACATGGGTGCGGATGATCTCAGTAACTGAGCACTAGGCAAGTGGCAAGAACAAGAACAAGAGGGGGAGAGTTCGCTTGACTGGCAGTGCCAAGTGTATGAATTCAGTGTATTAATAGATATAGCATATTTAGAACTGAGTTGTTTAAGTTTAGTAAGTTACCAGGCAAGTGGGACCGAGGAAAGAGGGTGCGGCTACCGATCAGGCTGCCGGCCAGGCTGTGCGGGGCAGGTGAACATGGCTGGATTCCGATTTTGTGGATATTCTTGTCCGCACTGGTAGCGTCCAGGCAACAGTGAATTTATTGTCTCTGTCCACCAGGGGAGAGACTACGGAAACGCTTCGTTTTTGAGGAGTTATCCGGAGTTACGCGCCTCGACAGTAAAATGAAGCCGTAAAAGTAAATCTGGGATAAATACTAAGGCAAAGACTTCGCGACTAGTCGCTTGTTTAGAGCCTGTTTCCATGGGCTCCTACAGACAAGGTGCTCGCAGCCGTGGCAGACTGGCAGGCCCCCTCCCCTACCCTTCACCCTGATGTAAAGCCGTTATTAGAAAATAAAGTAAGGGGTTTAGTTGCCGTCAATTTAACCCCTAAAGGACCACGAGGCCACCACGCGGCTTCTAGAACTAGAAAGTGACGAAATTCGAGTTGTTGGGCCGTGAATTGTAAGGTGAGCAACAAAGAGACCCTAGTTCTTTTTGAGAGCTGAATCCGTGGGTACTTCTTGATCGAGATTTCATGAAATGTGCGATTTTTGATGATTTTTTTGAGTTGCACGGAGGGTATTTAGGCGTCACTTCAGACCCTCGTATCTTCCTCCTCACACCTCCAAATTACTTGAATTTTTTTTCACATGTTTAAAATAATGATTTCTACTCACAGTAAAAATTTCAGAATTTTTGGAGCATTTTAGAACAATCCGATTTTAGCATATGTACAAAATACCCCGAACAAGTTCCATCAATCTTCTCAACGGTGGCATTTTCTCAAAAATTGTTCGATTTTGTTGATTCTTTTTTCATACAAAAGCTATGTAAGTCTTCTTTAATTTCAACGGTGCCGATCGTCAAAATTAACCCACACCAATGAGGAATTGAGCTTGTTATAAGAGCTAGTCAAGAAAACAAGAGCTAAGCTAAAAACCCCCCCGGTCCTTTAGGGGTTAAGCATTTCAACCTACATGGAGCGCTGATTTTCAATGATAAAAATTTGCAGCACATAAAACTTTGGGTTTAATAACCAAGCTCAATTTTTAAATAATTTTCTCACAATGTATGATTTTGTTATAAATTTTCAAACTTAATATGCATAGACCACTATTGATGTTAGTAGGTGTACCAATGATTGTCTTTCATTTCTAGTCCAATTAGACTGCTAACTTGGTATTCATAATTAGTGCTTGTGATAACTAGATTGGAAACTCCTAAAGTTGAAACAGGTGCTTTTATAGGTGACCACAATTGGTATCTAACAGTTTCTGGTGCTTCTACCTTATTTGTTGCTCATCTGCTTGGATAGACGAGCATGTAAACTAGCTCTTAGGGCTACTTCACACTGTGACCATTCAAGTCGAGTGGCCGTGGGATTGAGTGGCCAAAATTTATCAAGAGTCCAAAGAAATGGGTTGAAAATAGGCAATAAAATATAGTTTTGATTTTTTTATGAAAAAAAATCGACGGCCTCTCGACCATAGTTTAGGTTTCCATTCCTGTCCAACCCAAACTTCTTTGGAGAGTCCGTCACCATGGTCAAAAAGTGATGCCATGTAGGCATTTTGGAGGGTGACGACCTTTGGACTTTGGCCTCTAGTGTGAAGGGTGAAGAGGCTGAATTCTTGGTTTCTTTCATTCTGATTGGTGGAAATCGACGACCTCTCGACCTTTGGCCATAGTGTAAAGCGGCCTTGTGTTTCCTGCTGTGTTTCCGCCATGTGTTTCCTCATGTGGAAATTATTTGCTTGACTCTATGGATAACTCTAGTATACCAGTCGATTCTTTTGCTTTTCCGTTGATAGAACAACACGCACCCTTGAAATGTAGTTAGGTAAGGAAAAAATGGATAGAATCATCCATGTATATACGCTCAACCACAAAATTATCTATTGTAAGGCACTTTCATCCAGATAATGTTTTTGAGTTTACTTTGGCTATTTCATCCACTTCTAGCCCATTTTTTCTAGTGTAAAGGTAGCCACTCCTAAAATCAATTTAAACTCTGGTGAAATTTTGCCAAAAATATTGGATTGAGATACCCATCGAAAAGGGTGTTGATTTCAACACTTTTTTTGAATAGAGAGCGTCCAAATGTATCACAAAATCTTTGTTTTTCAATAGTAAAATAGATAGTAAAATAGTTGTACTTGGGCACCATGCTATCCTTTATTTGCCCAGGCGTCCATCTCTTGGACAATGTACAAATTTCAGCCACGTTTCTTCATCCATCACACACTTTTTGCAGTGTAGATTTTATACTATAGGTTTTATGGGAAATTAGCTTCATGCATGTGTAAACCGATTAGAAAGGGGATGACTTGTGAAAACTTTATGCCTCATTTTATGTTGTAGTGATTCACCAAAAAATTCTAAGATCTCAGTTCAAAATATATCAAAAGTGCTCTTGAAAAAACCAACTCTTAAAATTAAGCAGCCAAAAAATCTCCAAAAATCACTACACTTAAAGTATTACATTCAACCCATTACAACAAATTTCGTTCTTAGATTGTCAATATCTTATTCGTGATCAAATTAAAAAAGAATTTTAAATTTTGAGTTTCAATTTTTATATAAAAATATTGGTGATTGCAATCATAGATCTAATTGTATGGATAGAATCTAAAATTCATAATGTACAACTTTTATTCATACATTGAGTTCAAAATATCCCTCTTAGTTGCATTTTATAATGCATCTTTGCAATTCTCTAAAATCTGAAGAGGACTTTGGACATTTAGAGGCTATAGTGCAAGAACTTGGTGCCCAAATGGGTTGTGGCTTCAGAGTAGCTTAAAGGTACTCACTTAACCCTCAAACGTCCAAGAATTTTTCATATTTTTGAGGGCCATTTTCATCTTTGTATTTTCACTTCTTTGAGAATATTTTTGTTGATTTTCATGAGTAATACCAAAAGTAAGCAAAAGATGTTAAAATTTACTCCAAATGACCATTTTAGCTATTTATTTCATTGCTCCAAAGTAGGTCATCACAATATGCTCTTCTTATTACAACTTTTGTTTTTCTCATATTTGGATGACATGGTGGGTTTAAAATTAGAAACAAATTGAATGAAATGAATAGAAAAATTCATTTGACGCATGTTGGAAAAAAACAACTTGATCATACATAAACTCATGGACTAATGAATGGTCAAAGTTTTGTTGACCTTGCATAATGGTCTAATTTTTTTCATGTCTTTCTTACTCAATATTGAATATTTTCACATATGAACGACTCTATTAGACAAACAATGCAATTAGCATAGGGGTTCCAGTTCATTATATTGGCTAAAAATGGAATATTGAGGGACTAAATTGGGATTTTTGGTCCCAAATGACTTCCTAGGTCATGGTGGACGTTTAAGGGTTAAACATAATGGTCAAGGGCAAGAGCTTCTATACAAATGACAAAATGGTAGAATGTTTTAGTAGTAAAACATTCTACCATTTTGGACTGCCATTAACCTTTTAGTACCTAGGGTGGTTTCGAAGAAACCAGAATTTTTTGGATGATTTTTTAAAAAGATTTCTCTATTGAAATTAGGGATACTATTAATAGTATTCAACCGTATGAATGTGAGCATAGCTTAATGAAACAAATGTCGGTTAAATCTTGGTAAGATCGGACCGTTGTATTGGAAGATTATAGTATGTCTTTGCACCGTATAATGCACACTCAAAAACGAGATTTTGGAGGGTGTGTGACTTCAAAGTTAAGTAGAATTTGGGTTAAATTTTCAAAAAAGAAAGTGAAGATGTTTAGTAATGACCTGTGCCAACACCTCTCATTTGCAATCTTTCATGTCAAGAACGGACTCACACGTAATTATTGTGAATTGTATAAGTGAGAGTGTCTTATCCATATACGGTTTAGGAAAATAATTTATATGTTAAAATAGGACAAGAGTTGGTACATTGATCAAGATTGGAATACATACACTAATGGAACATGAACAAAAGAACACAATCTCAAAAAATAAATACAAGATAACAAACTTTTGAACACAAGAAATACCGCATAGTACATGATTGTGTTGTATTTGTAAGTAATTGCTATATTTTGAGATATTTGCATAATTTTGGTGTTTTGTATATAGGTATTTAGATATCTAAGACAATCCAATTCCAATTTTTTTTGCATCATTTGCAAAATCAAAAGTTACACATTTGAACTTTAGACACCGAACTAAGATGGTTCACAAATTTTACAGCAATTCATTTTCTAGTAACCTAGTGACCACTTACTGGTTACCTGGGCACTAAAAGGTTAAAGATGGTGTTTTTTAACACAATAATATCATGAATTGCATCCTAAAAGCCCCAAATTTGCTCATTTATAGAAGCCTTCAACTGGATCATAAGGGCATGTTTCCAAGTGAGGATCGGTTGGGTGAAAGGCACTAGAGGACAAGAAACGAGGTCACAAGAACCACCTATACTCCACCCATTTTGGTACAAATGAAAAACATACTCCTGGGTTCTCATGGATTCACCCATTTCGGTGGTTTCATCAACAACTTCCACCTTTTGGGGACCAACCATCCATTCATGGAAGACTGGCATAAGTGGTTGCTTTGGGTGCCGGTTGTTGAAGGCACTTACATTACTAGAATGGAAAGAAGGGAGGAGGGCAATACTAATGAAGATTTATATTTTATATTTTTAGGGTTGCTTGAATATGACTCCAAGAGATGGCGTTGGAAATCGTTTTCATTGATGTGTTACTGAGTATACTATTGAATAAAATGCTTGTGATACAAATCATCTTGTAGTGCATTTTGGCAACTTATAACTTCATATCGATAACCCTTAAAAATGACATTTCCTAATTTAAAAAGAAAGTAGAGTATTTTTGACTATTAACCTCAAAATACATAAGTAATTTACATTCTAAAAATGTAGGCACAAATCATTATTGTCACGGATGATGCTTGAAGAAAATGTTCATAAATCCATTATCAACAATTCATGGTTAAAGTAGTTTGAAAACTGAGGAAACTAAATCCGAGGGGCTTAGTATGTCCTTTAACCCTTAACCCCTAAACGTCCTCACCCTTGTCCAGTTTGGGCAGTTTTGAAAAGATGAATCATAAAATGCAACCAAGATGGATATTTTGAACTTGATGTATGAATATAAGTTGTACACTATGAATTTTAGGTTCTATCCATATGGTTAAATCTGCAATTGCTTTCACCAATATTTTTCTATAAATTTTGGAATATAAAATTCAAAATTATTTTGAAATTTGATTACAAATAAGATATTGACAATTTGTGGATGAAATATGTTGTCATGGGTTAAAATGTAATACTCTAAGTGTAGTGATTTTTGGAGATTTTTTGGTTGCTTAATTTTATGAGTTTTTTTTTTCAAGAGCACTTTTAGACTAAAATCTTCGAAATTTTTGGTGAAACAATACAACATAAAATGAGGCATAAAGTTTCACAAATCATCCCCTTTCTAATCGGATCACACATGCACGAAGCTAATTTCCCATTAAAAAATTTACTAAAAAAAGTTTACTGCAAAAGTGCATGATGGATGAGAAATCGGAGTTCGATTCTGTACATCATGCAAAATATGCATGGTTGGGCAGTTAAGGGTTAATGGCGCCGACGTAAATATTTTGGACGTCTTAGGGACAACTGCAACTTTGAAGGCTTCTATCTTCAATGTACATTGTTGGATTTCAATTAAAACTTGTTGGAATTTCTTCTTTTAACCCCTACACGTCTTCATCCATGTCCAAATTGAGCAATTTTGTAAAGCTGCATTATAAAATGCAACTAAAAGAGATACTTGATATATAAATAAAAGTTTTACATTATGAATTTTAGATTCTATACATACAATTAGATCTGCAATTGCTATCACCAATATTTTTCTATAAAGTTTGAAACTTAAAATTGAAAATTATTTTGTAATTTTATTACAAATAAGATATTGACAATTTGTGGATGAAATTTGTTATAATGGGTTGAAATACAATACTCTAAGTGTAGTGATTTTTGGAGATTTTTTGGTTGCTTAATTTTATGAGTTGACTTTTTAAAAAGCACTTTTAAACTGAAATCTTAGAAATTTTGGGTGAATCACTGCAACATGAAATGAGGCATAAAAATTTCACAAATCATCCCCTTTCTAATCGGATCACACGTGCATGAAGCTAACTTCCCATAGAAAATTTAGTAAAAGTTTCACACTGCAAAAAGTGCATGATGGATGAGAAAACGAAGTTCACTTTTGTACATGATGCAAAATATGCATAGCTGGGCAGTTAAGGGTTAATAGTAAAGCTGTTCATTGAGATAAAAATTTCAGGTCAATCCAAGACGTATTTAAGTTTTAGGAAGCATTTTTAGAAACCAAAGAACTTGTTTGTGACAACAAATTGGACTTGGAATGAACCAGTTTGAGATACTCATCTACTATCTCGGGTCTAGATTCAATCTAGATTTTAAATCTCTACTTATATTTGCGGAGTAGCGTATCTTTGACCCTCCTCCTCGCCCCGTACTTGTTTCTGCTCGCGTTTTAGAGTTTGAGGATCATAAGGCAGTTGAGTCCGATGGTGAGGCATCGGTAAGTGATTGTAGTGACGTAGAGGAGTTTATGTCTGTATCATCTAGCTCCACGGCTTCATTTGATGCTTTGCCGTAGCACTATACTGTCGAGTATTAGTACGGTTCTCTATTCCGCGACACAGTTGTATTTGATTGCATTCAAGGTACTATAAAGGTTTAGTTCTTGTTTCTATTAATAGCAATATATGGTGTTCTCACCTCTTGCTCGTAGTTCATGTCATGGTATTGTCTTCTATGCCTATGAGTGTTGCATATATTCTCCTCAAAACATGTTTGTTGCGATGGCACAACTCCACTCTCTAGCAACAACTCATTGTCGTTGTTCAAGGATGACCACATTGAAGCTCACTCGGGGAGTCACTAGCATGTATCTAGTGTAACTATATGCGTTAAGAGGGTATTTAAATGGGGCTATGATATAATTGGAATATTTAAGGAATATTATAGAATATTCTACGTTTAGTCCAAATAAATTCTAGAATTATTCCTTACATGAGGGAAATGGCCTTATATAGGTACCACTTTTACACGTCTCACATAGTATGACTTATGATTAACTTATTTTATGTGTGCTATAAATTTTGTCTTTAACACCATGTATATAGTTGCAGCCATGGTGTCTATAACATCCTCTAATTTTTGTAATATTCCAATGTTTTTTTTGTACCAAAAAGATATTTCTCAAAAATCGCACTATTTTTGGAGGGGATATTCATATCAGGCCATTACCCATGAATTTAAAGTGTCCTATATTACATATAAAATTTGATAATTAGGTAGAATTTTCCCTCCAATGAATAAAAAGGACTCTATAGTTTAACTCATGTAGTTTTCTACTTTTTGCATAATGACTTTCTCAAGGAAGCTCAAGCTCCTGAAGACCATAAGCTTAGAGTAAGAATCATTTTTTTCATTAGTTCTTTTGATATGCATGTTAAAACTGTATGATGTGTTGATTTTTGCGCTCCATAGTTTCAACTTGGGTTCATGGATGTTTACCAGTATTGACTTTCAAAATTGGATTGTGGTGTGGATGCAGGTGAGGGTAGAGTTGTTCAGAAAAGATACACAACGAGTCTTTGACACCATGGTGAGAAGTCTTGCAAATAATATTTCACCACTGCCTTCGTTCCGGAAATGGCTGCCATTTTTTTTTTTTTTTGTATGATTTTCTTGAGCGTTAGGGCTTTTGTCACTCTGTGAGATTTCCAGGAACAAGTAGTTACTTTCAACTAAGACACTTGGTTTTGTTGCTAGTGTAGGTGTTTATTGCATGTCACATAGCAGTAAATTGTTGACATTCAGCATTCGTGCAACAATATTTTTCCAGGTGTTAGTGTCATCTATGAACAAATGTTTGGATAGTAAGACTTGAGAGAGCTTAGTTGAAGAAGATAGTAGTAGTGAGGTAGAGGTGAGGTCCACAAGGACGGATGTTGTACCATGATTATTGTAGGAAATGTAATTATTGCTGACAATGTTCAAATTAACATGGCTTTTCATTTCTAAGAGGAAGTTCTGATCCTATTGCTTGAAAAATTCTAATACAGTGGTTATTGTGGCTCATATGAACTTTAGTGACATCTCGTACAAACTTGTGCATATAGTTTTTAATTGTAAACCTATACAAAGGTGTATTGGCCATTGGACTAAAAAGAACACGTTTTTTTTGTGTCGTAACAGTTAAAAACTGATGTCGCACGAGTGAAGGCCGAGTGTGGGGGTAAGCTGCCCTGTTTGATCTTAATGTTTCTCCTTTTCCATTGTTAATGAAAAAACAAAATGAAAAATAAAAAGAAAACATACAAACTAACTATGTGTTGGGCTGTGTGCAATGGCAGCATCTCAACTCAACTACAAACTGAGGACCAAATTTCCAAATTATGAGGTTCTGGACGCCCTAGGGATTGTCTACTCCCAGTATTGAGGGCAAGGCACCAAGGTGCTAGAGAGCTTTTCAAAGCACCTTGAGATTCTGAAGGACCCCATATATCTTTCATTGTGTAGTTGAGATTTATCAGGGTTCTTCTTATCGATTATTTGAATGAGTGAAGACTGGCATCTATACTGTCTTTTCTTAATGTGTTGTTAGGCAGTCTTTTCTTAATTTGTTTTAGGCGGTCTTTCCTAAAATATATTGTGTATAATATTTAATCAACATGAAGGAAGCCAAACAATTAAAAACTTATGTAAGATGATAAATATCAATTATCTTAGATTTTCCATATAAGTTTATAAAGCGTTTTATCGAAAAATATTTATGTACAATTTTGAAAATAGAGTTATCATAAAAGTCACTTTGAGTTTGAATAAGATACCGTGAATTTTGCTTTAAAATACTCTTATTTGTTCACCTCAAATAGTCAAAAGGTATAAAAGAGCTTAGTGGTCTCTCATTATTAGGTGTGTAAGAGCTTGGTGGTCTCTAAACTCAATAAAAATTAGTTTAATCGTCTTTCTTGACAGCTAAACTAGTTTTCCATGAGTTTGAAGACCCCCAAGCTCTTACACACCTAATAATGAGAGACCACCAAGCTCTTACACACTTAATAATAAGAGACCACCAAGCTCTTCCACACCTTTAAACTATTTGGGTTGAACAAATAAGAGTATTTTAAAGCAAAATTCATGGTATCTTATTCAAACACAAGGTGACTTTAAGGATCACTCTAAAAAATGAATAAAGTTTTTGAAAAATTATGGATAATATCCTAAACATCAAAGTGGACTTATTTCTTCACCCAAAGATGTAGTATGTAAAGTATGGCACAATAAATTAGATTCGTGTTTATAATAGCTGTCAATACAATTTAATAATGACTTAGCAAACCCTAAAACTTTCAATAACTTCGTTCATTTTAGTTCAATCCAGTTTTGGTCACAAATGAAATTCCAAATTCATTGAAAAAAATTCAATAATATTGTAGTCAAGTTCATTAATCATCTAGAGACATATTGTATCTGACTATCATAATTCATCGATATCTCCATCCTGAAATTCAAGGTATTCATTGCCATCATCATCGTTTTCCTCACCAACAATACCTTCATTTATTCGTATATTCTGCGGCAACTCCTCACAAGCTTTCAACGAGCGAGCCTCATTTGCCTCATACCTATGAACTACATCTGCCTTATTGGGTTGGTAGTCTCGAAGGCTAACGAGAATAACATCACCTGGTCTGATCCACACCTTCTTGTGCATAGTGCCTCGAATGTGGCACAACCGTGTGGTGTTGTCAATGCAAAGGGCATGACACCGGCCATTGCCAAGCATCTTCGAGACTTGAGCATATTCTTCACCATCAAGCTTATACCGAAGCTCTCTTTTAACATCTATGGCCTTGTTGGTCCCCCTCTTCCTATTCCTTCCTCCTTTTCCTGTATTCTTTGGCATGTTTGTTGAAATTCTTCACCTCCTTCACTAACAAAAATGAGATCTTTCTATATCAATTTAGAAAAATAATTAGAATTAATAAATGCAATTAATATAAGAGGCTATCCAATTGCACGTCGATGTCTGACGTGCGGGCCTACTAGTACAATAAATTGAGAAGAGGAGAACTTGCTCTTAAATAGGCTACTAAGTGACATTGAAAGTAAAAGTAACTCTACTAAAAGTTCATTAAAAATTAGAGAATACAATGAAAGTAATAAAATACATGAAATGTAAAAGATTACATTAAAAATAAAAGAATACGTAACAATAAGAGTAAAATAATGCATCAAAAGTAAAAGAAATTAAAGTAATAATTCATTTATCTACTTATATATTGAAAAGACAATCATGGTTTTTTGGGTGGTTGGTGTAATCACCATGACGGTTTCATGGACCCTTTATTGAAGCTTAAGAGCATCTCTATTAGCACTTTGGATTTCGCTTTGGCTATGGAAAAATGGATGAGATTGGGTTGGTGAACAATTTATTTGGCTCGTGACACTCGATAATCCACTGAAACCAGGGCCCTCAAAATCACTCTTGCTAGTTATGAGTACTTGACTGCGCAGGCGGCTAAAGCATCATAATAGTTGGCCCAAGGGCATTGCGATCTAGGTATCTTCAAGCAATGGACTCTTACGTGATAATGGAATGAAGCAATAACAAAAGAAATACCGTAGTTAAGAGGACTAATGGAATGTGCCAATGGGTTGATCAAGGGGCCAAACATGCTTCTCTCAAAAAATGGCAGTACGCTTAAATGACCCTGGAACTCCTCATGAATTCATTAACAATCCACCAATCCAATCGTAATTGCCCTAGGCCATTAGAATACCTAAAACATGGTCCGAAAGGTCAAAATAATCACCAAGAGGGGGAAATTGCACCTCACTACGAAAAGGACAACACACACGATGGTACAAAAACAAACACTAAATCACAAAGTACTCCATTCTTTCAATCACAATGTTAACCTAGTTTTGTTGTTTACAGAACACAGGAACAATTTAGTATAGGGGTTCTTTTTCAAGGAAAGGTTAATCAGTCTATCGTGTTGTGACTAAAGTCACTATCAAAATAGATTTTTTGGTTTTAAAGAATAAAATAACACTCTTATGCCCAATGTAATCAATTTGGTGGCCAGTCCATTAATAATACTGTGACACAATGAAGTCCCTGTCCTACCTAGTGTTCTATTGGGAGGTCAAATAGTTTGGTCAATGAGTCAGGTTTGGTCAAATTGTCATATGCAGTGTATGTTCTATCACTTAATCAAATGCCAAGATAATATTGTATAATACATAAAATTCTTTCTTTTATCTAATTTTTTATATGTGAGTCAATTGGTCCAGTAATCGTTCTTTTGAGCCTATCTAGTCGATTGCTATACAAGATGTTTAATCGAGTCAGTAAGGTCAAATAATCTTGCGGTTATCAAATTGTCTAACTGTTATGTAATGCAAAGCTCAGAGTTTGGAAATTCACCAAATTTGTGTTCCTTGGATCTTTAGGTCAATTTGTCCAAGCGCAGAGTTAGATCCTACATGCACGGATACACATAGTCTAATAACTATCTTTGTTTGAATTTTAAACCTAAAACCAGACCCAATACCTAAAACCGTGCTGACAAAACTTATGTCTGTACTTTTAAAGAAAAGCATAAAGTTACTTTAAAGTATTAAAATAACACTATGATTATGTATTTGTTCATAAAAATAGGGTTACTTTTAACTTTTAACTTTTACTTTTTAGTTCCTTTTTAGATTACTTTAAAAGAATTCAAAATTAAAGTTAATTCTATGCATCCACTATGGAATTAGGTTTAATTCTTTCTTCTTTCTTATTCTTATTCTTTTTCTTTTTGCATTTATTTTAAATTTAAGTTTAAGAGAATTATTTTATTGATATTCATCCTTTTGTAAGTGTTTTAATTTGGTTCTTTTCAAATGATAACATAGAATTTTGGTATACTAAGTATTTTATACCATTCCAAAAAGCAGTGGAATTTTGGTATAAGCTAGCACTTTTCAAAGTGCAATAAAACAATGAATTTGAATGCTTTTTTAGAATTTTAAAAATTAAGTACGACTAATGATCCAAATTATTTGTTTCATTAGTTGTACTCAATCACAAATTGTACCTTTTAGGTATTTAAAATTTTAGTCAAAAAGGAGAATTAATCACAGTTTTCCAATTTCTTGACACTTAATCATACCACATCGTGAACCGTCGAGACGGCCCACTTTAGCGGTAAACCTTTACCACAAGGTTTTTTTTTTATTTCTTTTGCATTATTTAATTGTCTAAGTGCAGCGTTTTAGCTAATTAGACAATTTTCCGTGTGGTGTGCTATTTGGTTTTGGTTTTGGTTGGCCTTTTCTATGATGCCTTTTTGTCTGAGTAATTTTAGCTGCTTATCGATTTTTAACCGATTAACCTTGGGATTTTTGGTGTTTGTACCATTTGGCCTATTATTTGAGTCTATTACTTTGGTCTATTATTCCGGCCTATTATTTTGGTTTTTTACTTTGATCTATTCTTTTGGTCTATTCTTTTAGCCCATTCTTGTAGCCCATTCTTTTAGTCTATTTTCTTAGTCCATTCTATTAGTTTATTTTAGTCTATTCTGTTGGTTTATCATTTTAGTCTATTATTTGCCTATTATTTTAGTCTATTATTTTAGCCTATTATTTAGTCTATTATTTTAGTCTATTATTTAGTCTACTATTTTAGTTCACTAATTTAGTTTATTATTTTAGTTTATCATTTTAGCCTATTCCTTTAGTCTATTCTTTTAGTTGATTAGTTTAGTCCATTATTTTAATCTATTAGTCTAATTTGGTTTATTATTTTCATTGTAAACTTGTGGTGGGAAAGAATGAACTCCCGGTTCTCTATGAGTGAATTGGGAGTTTAGCGAGGATAGGAGAGAAACTAACCTTGTTGGATGAAAATTCGTTGATGAATGTTATGAGGAATGGATGTAGATTGAGTGGGATTTTGAATCCCACCCTGTCGCTTGAGGCAGGCCGGCGCCGAGATTATCCAATCTGCCGGAACATGGCATCTCACGGGGCAGGGGACGTGGGCGTGGTGCGATCACAGGGCGTGGTGGTTTCACAGGGCGTGGTGCGATCACAGGGCGTGGTGCGGTTCAAATCGGTGGAGAGGCTGGAGTTCAAGCTGTGTCGGTTGAGGCAATTGCGACTCAAGCTGGAGCGGCTAGAGCGGCTGGAGCGACTGCTGCTGGAGCGGAGCAGACCAGCTGGCACGATTCAAACCAGGTGAGTGATCAAAACCCTAAATTTTTTGGTGATGGTTTAGGCAATTCGCAAGAAATAGGTTATGGACGTGGTCGGGGTCGTACTACAGGAACTGTGCGGCCTTCAAAAGGTAAGAATTTCGTGCCGGAAGAAGAACAGCAATTAATAAGAAGCTTGTTAGCAATCTCTCAGGATCCTATCTGCTAAATTAATCAACAAAAGGGGAGTGCATATTGGGAACGTATATTTCAGCATTATGAGCAAAATAGACCGGGGGGGCATAGGGGAGCTCGCTCGTTAGAATCTAAGTGGGGTACGATAAAGCACGATGTTGCCAAATTCATCGGTGCTTACAATCAAGTGAAACGGTTACAGAAGAGTGGTATGAATGAATCCGACATTATGCGCATGGCAAAAGAATTGTACCGCTCTAAAAGTCAAAAAAATACCGAATTTACCTTTGTACATTGTTGGGAGTTGGTCAAAGACTTCCCCCGCTGGGCTGACGGCGTTAGTACTTCGCGACAGAGCACTCCCTCTCACAGGTTGTCTGGTTCATCCGAGTCGAGATCGGGTTCCCAGGTCGGCACCTAGAATTTGGAGAGTCATGTTGAAGTTGCAGGTGACACAATCCCAAGTCCCGCCTTCACATTGAGGCCCGGTGGTACAAAGGCGGCGAAGGAGGTTGTTCGTGCAGGCAAAGTCCAAGATAAGGCCGCATTGACTCAAGCCAAGGCGGCCGAGAAGATGGCGGATGCTACATTGCGCAAGGCTGAGAGTTTAGAATACCACAATAGGTTGATGTTGTTTACCACACCCTTGGCCGAAGTTGTGGAGTCGGAAGCTCAAGAGTACATACGGCTTCTTCGAGAGGAGGAATTGGACAAGTTGCGGCGGCGGAGGGCGGAGTCATTGCGTGAACAAAACGAGCGTCAAGAGGCGGAATTGGCGGAAGAGGAGCGTGCACGAGAAGCGGCGGCAAATGCGGCACGAGAAGAAAATGAGATGTGGAGGCAAATTCGGTTGGCCTGGATTGCGTTCCAAAATTCATTGTCGGATGAGGAAGAGGAAACCGAGAATGATTGCGACGGCGAAAGGAATTTGGTGGTTGAAGAAGATCGAGAAGTCGTGGTCTTGCCGGAATCCGATGAGGAAGACGTTGAGGAATGGGAGGTTAGTTGTTTGTGTTCATTTTACTTTTGGATTTTGTTTTGGTTTTTGTTTTTGTATTTAGTTATGGATTTATGTTCATGGTTGTGTTTCGTTTTTGCTTTTTGTTTTTGCCTTCTACTTTGGCTTTCGGTTTCGTTTATATATTTGTGTTTGTTTTCGTATTTGTTTTTGATTATAGAGGAGGGGCTATGGTTTTAATTTCTGGCTTTAGGAGCGACATTTGTCGCCCAACCAGGGGTGCCCACAGCCCCCTGCTGCAGCCGGGGCCGCAACTGCTGGCCGGGGCCTGCAGACGCAGCCATGGCTGCAACTGCAGCCCTAGACTGCAGTTACAGCCAGGGCCGCAACTGCCGGCCGAGGCCAGCAGTCGCAGCCAAGGCAGCAGCTGCAGCCAAGGCAGACTTCCTGGCCCTCTTTTTTTTCCTGTAGAAGTTGTTTTTCCTGGATTCTATGATGTTTTTATTAAAATTTTATGTTTTTTTAATAGCAGTTTTGAATAGGTTTTATATAAACTTCTTTTTGTTTACATTTATTTATTTTTAACTAACACATGCAATGTTCTTCACTGCTTCCAGTGATATAAAATGTGGTCCCACTAAACTATATTTTGCACAACATGATTGATTGAATTTGTCATTTTATAACCGTGAATCCTTGGTTTTTAGGGGTTAAAAGTTTCACTTTACCATCGAGTTGTAGCGTCATCTTTTTTTCATTTTGCAAGTTCTTTCACATGCGTGGAATTCTTATCAATCAGAAAATGAATACACAAAATAAAAATAAAATGAGTCCATTATGAGAGTTTTCAACATGTTACTTCATATTACTGTTTCTGGGTTCTTGGGCCACACATTCTGAAATGATTCTGTTGTTAACAATACTTTTTTGCTCTAATTTCAGTAAAACTTGGGATACATATCCAGATTGTTGCCGAAATCAAGGACAAAAATTTGACCTTGAGCTTACAGCAGTGGAAAAACAGGAGGGCCAGGAAGTCTTCTACCCTGCAGCTTTTAGCGCGATGGTATAATGTTTTTGTAAAAACCTTTTGTGATGATCACATGAATATTAATCTATATTGTGTGGCAGGCACGAGAGGCATCACAAGAGCGGGATGATTCGAATTTGCATTTGGGATTGGGCGGGATGGTACACTCTCAAGTTCATGGTGGTGGGAGCGACATTTGGAATGATTATGAAGACATTCGCGGTAGTGGTGCACCATGGGACGACTTAGAGCATGTTGGTCCGGGAATGCCCACCACATGGAACGAATTTAGAGGAAATGATGACTCCCAACAGGATTATTCGGGTTTAGAGTTGGACCTTGACTTGGGTATGAGTAGGGGTACTAGTTTTTATAGATAAATGTGATACTAGTCACGATTTTATTTATCATGCCAAAATGGCACCTTTCAAGTTCCATAAATGCTCAATGAGATCACCACGGAGTCCATAATGTGTGTCTACATCCGCTATCTCTGTAGTACTAGTCAATAATTGCTCAAAGGACAACCCTCTCTCCAATGGCACATTTCCCACTTGTAATTCCCCAACAATATCATCTAAACCCTCAATGTCCTCCTCATCCTCTAAAATCATGTTGTGTAAAATGCAACATGTAAACATGATATTACAGATGGTTTCCATGCTCCAAAAACGGCATGGATTGCGTATAATTGCAAATCGGGCTTGCAAAGCCCCAAAACACCGCTCCACATCTTTACGCACCGCTTCTTGCCTCTCCGCAAAGTAGCTCCTTCTCTCATCCTGGGGCTTGTGAATGCTTTGGACAAAGCAAGCCCATTCGGGATAAATACCGTCCGTTAGTAGGTAGTAGCAATCATATTCACTACCATTGACCATGAAGTGCATGTCGTGAGCGGCACCCGTCAACATATTGTGGATCAATGGAGACCGGTCCAAGGCATTCAAATCATTGTTGGAACCCGGTAGCCCAAAAAAAGCGTGCCAAATGTGCAAGCCTTGATCCGCCACGGCCTCTAAGACTATTGACTTTTTCCCATCTTTGTCACCAAAATCCCCTTGCCACGCTACCGGGCAATTTTTCCACTCGTAGTGCATACAATCTAGAGATGCAAACATCCCTGGAAAGCCACGGTCACAATTAATCGCCAATTGTTTCTCAAAGTCCATGCCTGTCGGTTGCCGCATATGATAACCTTCGAACTCCGCCCTAATTGCAAGGCAAAAACGCTTCAACGACATCATGGCGGTACTCTCACTAGTCCTACAGTACTCGTCAGTCGCGTCAGCACATAAACCATAACAGAGCATCCTTAAAGCCGATGTAATTTTCTGATGGGGTGACAAGCCTAAAAAACCAGCCGCATCTCTATTCTGAACGAAGTAGTCATCTCTAGCACAAACCCTAGCTAAAATTGTCAAAAACAAAGACCTCTGCATGCGATAGCGGCGGCAAAAAATATGCGGTCCATACACGGGCTCATCCGCGAAATAATCGGACATCATTCGTGCGTGCATATCGTGCCTCTGTCTATCAATGTTGGGCGATTTGCCCGGGCGTGACCCTCGAACATGGCGCGGTATTTCACGTCCCGGTACCCCTAACCCTAAAAACCAATTCACATTCGAATCATCCTCGTCATCGTCCTCCAAGAAGAGCTCGCGTGATGCAATAAGATGTTGCCGCCATTGCTCCATGGTGCCTTGGGCTACTCACCTGTCCTACACGAGCATGTACATGACCTAAAACCAAAAAAACAAAAATCCAACAAAACCGTGAGCAAGGGCGTGCTCAAAGGTAGCCCAAACAGCTCACAGTATACACCCGCAGCCTAAACCACAGCTCCTGTACATTGAGACCCTTAAACCAATGTGTGGCGGCCCTACCCTAAACCGTGTATCATCCAGGCCCATTCACCGTGCCTGCGTGGCCGGAGCTGGAGAAAATCCGCTGCAGCGAAATGCGCTGGAGATTCCCAAAACGGCTGGAGATTCCCGCCCTGTCAGTCCCCGCAATCCCTCAGCGCGTGGCCCGGTGAGGCACGGTTTTTTTGGAGAGTCACTGTTGCAGTTTGGGGCCCTCCAAATCTCGTTTGGCGAGCCAGAAATTTGGAGCCACGGTGGAGATGCTCTTAGCTAGTTGATCAGAGAGGGAAGAGGGAGGTTTTTTTGAGATCTAGATCTAGTTTTTGGTGGAAGTGTTGAAGAATTATGGAGATTAGGGTAGGATAGCGTGGGTGTACGTGATTGTTGGATTGAGTAGCGGAGTTGTGCAACGAATCGCGGATCAGATAGCACTGTGGGAAGCTTGCTGTGAGTTGTGCAACGAGTCGCGGCTCAGCCATGACGCGGGAATGCGAGTTTGGAGGTTAGAGAACACGAGGACCTGCGGCGACCATGGCGGGGATCCAAAGCAGCAGCGAACTAGGGCGAGTTGAGGAGCCAAGGGCGAGAGCAAGGCGTGCTCGGGGTGGTTCCGTTTGTCTTGTCGAGCCTGCAATGCACAGCAGTCCGTGACGCACTGTGAAGGCGACGAGATTCGGAATCACGAGGGAGCGGAGCTGATGTATGCAACGGCTGTAAGAGACAGAACAAGAACCAAGATCCGCAGCTGCGACGAGTCCACAACGAGCTCGAACCACACAAGCGCAGACGCCGATTCATCACTCCGGCGAAGACAATTTGACAGACGACAACGTTGACGACGACGAGGAAGAAAGGGAGTAGGCACAGCGACCGGAACGACAAGCGTTAGCTGCTGGAAATTTGAAGCTCTCTGCTCCTTGATGGTGATAATACAGAATATCACAGGGTGACAATACGGAGGGAGGACTCATCCCCTCCCCCTTCCTTCAATTTGGTAAATTATTGATGAAAATTCATTGTGGTGCTTAGTAGGATGTGTAGGAACTTGATAATCTTAGAATTGCAATTGTAATTGCTATTCCATGTATCGTGAGAATACTTTTGTTCCGTAATTTATTGCATTGATTGTAGTTGTGGTGGATTGCTTGATTTTTGCCCCCCAATTGTTTGAGTGTGTTTTGTGGTTAAAAGTTTCAGGTTGAAGGGTAAGGTGCGGAAGCGCTGCCCAATTTTCACCTCAAAGTCTTGTTACAAATTAGTTCAAATTGTGGTTGTAAAGGGAAAAAATAGGTTAAATTTTAGGGTTTATTTGGGCACGACGCGGAAGCGTTGCCCAAAAATCCTCTAAAATCCTCTTACAACTCATGCTCTTGTGATGTAATTGTGTGAGTACTCCCTACTCATCTTATGGGCTTGTTCCACGTGGTAAAATCCACTTTTTGGTGAGGTTGGATGCCCATTTTGGGTAATGCAAGTGTGCTGTAATTTTAGGGTTAGTATGGATTTTGGGTATTTGAGTGCATCAATTGTCCAATTTAACCCCATCTCCTGAGTGTCAAGGTACTTAGAGAGAATTGTGGTAAATTGGAGCACTTCCCACAATTTTTGGGCCAATTTCTAAGTAATGTGTGTGTGCTGTAATTTTTGTGCAGAAGTGCAAAAACCCTAATTAGAGGGTTTAATTCACCAATTTGACCCAATTTTATGGCACTTGGTGCCTAAGGTGATCGGTGGAGTACTTGTGAGTTTAAATTAGTGTTGTTATTGACTCCTTTGAACATTTGGGAGTGTGATGTAATTTGTGTGCACAAGGAGTACAATCGAGATAAAAATCTCGTTCTAAACCCTATTTGCAAAATTCAAGCTACACTACCAATACACCAATCGCATGCATTTTCTACTAACATTTGTTTCATTAAAAGTGCACATAGCCATGTGCACTTTTTTTCTTGTGTAAATTGTACTATTGGCTATATATGATGTCAAAAAAGGGCCTATATTCTATAAATGCATACACTAAACTTTTTTTTAAATGCATTTAATGTAAGGCATTCATTTCAAACATAATTATGTATGTATTGAAGCAAGTGGTGATTCTAGACTTCACTATCCTTTTTGAGCAGTTTATTGTTCCTAGTAATATTCATTTGCACAATCTACTTTTGAAAACATCAAATTAGCCCGTAAAGGACCAAGGCTGATTTTTCAAGTTTGATCAGCTCAATGTAGAATGAGTATTGATCCTCAATTTTTGAGATTTTTTGTGATGATTTTACTCTTTGTAACAAAGATGGGATGGTAATTTGCGTACGTAGGTGATGTATAGATCAAAAGACACAATCATGCAAAATAAAAAACCTAATTGCGAGCAGCTCCTAAATTTTTTCATACAATGAGCTATGCATCTAAATTTTTGTACACAATGAGCTAATACCCTCATATACACAATTGCCAAATTCATTTTACCGAATTTGAGACTAAAATTTGCATTTTGGGCATTTTCAGAAGTTTCAAATTTGGGACAGCAGGCCAAAAAACAAAGTGCAACCAAATTTGTAGCTTATAATCTTACTATTGAAGAACCTTGAACAATTGAAAATTTGTAGGTGCTAATAAATTCAAGTTGGTTGAAATATCCTGCGGTTGGATTGGTCAAAAAGGTTTTAAATCAAAACTATTTATCTTTTCATAAAAAGGGGTACTTTTAGGCAGCTTTGGAGTGTTTGGAGAGAAACATACAAAAGCTTGTATGTTTAGGATTAAGTGAAAAAAACATACAAACTTTTATTTTTATAAAATGCACACATACAACACAATCCACATCATAATCTTCTCTTAAACCTTTTACATGTCAACATTGATATATTCATGCTTTATTAATTATTGTAAACACTAATGAATTCACCTTCCCATTTTAAACCTCAAATAACCTAACAATAAGGGTCATACATAGGTAAATGCACTACTACATTCATTACAAAACTCGTAGTTATAGCTACAAATGAGAAATTTGCATGAAGGGGGTTAGACATATGCCTATCTCCTATACTTCTTAATAAAAAGGAATTGAAAGAAGGGGTGGGCATGTTCCCACCCCCCTTGCGGCAAGTTACAAATGAGAAATTTGTATCAAAAGGGAGGTGGGCATGTGCCCACTCCCGTATACTTCTTAAAAAATTGAATTGATAAAAGGAGTGGGCATGTTCACAAGGCACAAATGAAAAATTTGCGTCAAAGGGAGTGGGCATGTGCTTGCCCCCTATACTTCTTAATAAAAATCAATTGAAAGACGGGGTGGGCATGTTCCCACCCATCTTGTGGCAAGTTACAAATGAGAAATTTGCATCAAGGAAGGTGGGCACATGCCCACCCCCTACACTTTTTTGAACACTTTTTTGAATTGAAGAAAGGGGTGGGCATGTTCCCACCCCGCTTGTGGCAAGTTCTAAAAAAAAAGTAGCTTTTGAAGCTGCAAGTGCAGGTGTAGGGGTCTCTACTTGACTTGATAATGGGGTTTGATTCCAAGACGAAACCCTCGAACACCCTTGGACTCTTGACCGATCCCTCATCACATCTTATCATTCTGGAAAATTTCACTCTTTCCTTTGTGTGCAATGTGCATGCAAATGCACATCATAAGCTAGCTAAAAATGCATAAACAGGTACAGTTCTTGTGTGCAAGAGCATACTAATATTGTTAGGAATTCCAAAGACAAGGCACAAGTCTCAGAAGGCAGATGCAACCCATCATGTGTCGCTGTGCGAATTGAGAGTAAAGAGAGGATGTAGTTTGTAAAGAGTCCTTGTTGTCGAAGTGAAGCTGTTCTAGAACATCGACACAATGAACGAGATCAAATTCCACACAGATCAATGATTGCAGGAGATGGAAGCAAGTGTAGAATAGTGCCTGCCAGAGTAATAAGCCAACGCATTGGATACAATCCACTTTCTCTCACGTCAGTCAGATCCTCCAAACCCTAAATTTGATAATGCAGCCTCAGCTACGTCCGTGATGATGTTTCCCACACAAATGTTGTCCACCGTTTACAAATTCTAGGTCAAATTACCCCGCCTTCAAGTTGTGTCGCTCAGCTCCAATTCTATCAATCTCTTCATAAATCTCTAATCTATCAGACAAGGTACATGAAAGAGTGAGAATACAGAACTCTACATTGCTATTTTACTCTAAACAACACATCCTTTGGAAAGAGCTAGGGTTAGGGTTCCCCTGTGGTGTAGTGAGTCTCCAAGGCCTGAAAGAGAGAAATCACACCCAGTAAGTGCCAGGAGATGCCAAGCGAAAGGGAGGTGAAGTTGCGAAAGGAAAGCAGATGGCGATGAGGATGAATGGCGAGCGAATAATGGTGCTCATACTGCAAGTTCGCGGATTAGGGTTATTAGGAAGTAGCCTTCCACCAAGGTCGATCCATTAAGGTTGCCTGTTCTGATGTATCAAAGATGGTAAGATCTGTTGTTAACTCAATTAGGGTTTTGAGTACGGAGAGAGCACTGGCCATATTTCAGGATCCTACAGTTGTGAAGGATGAGCATGACGCTGCAAATTTATGGACAGGGAGCTGGCTCACTCGTCGTTGTTGTGATGATCTTGCAATACTTAGAATTTTAGGTAATGTTGTCGTCCTGAATTTCGTGCAAGCATCATCATCATGAGCAACCCCCTCTCCGTGTATTTTAGGTGGGTGTAAAATCACATGAGCTTGGTCTATTGTTCGTGAGCAATTTGAATCAAGTGGCGAAACGATTAGGAAATTAATTGCTTAGTCCTACTTAGGCTTTTAGATTTAGCTTTTGGAACCAAGTATATGTTAAAAAGGGAGCGGTGGATACGTAGTGGCCAAATTGGGCACATGCCTACCCCATACTTTTAAGAAAAGAATAATTGAAAGAGGAGGTGTGTCCACCCCTCATTTCAAAATATTTAAATAAATATTTTGGTTACAAGGGGGGTGGGCATGTTCCCACCCTCTAAAAAAATTTTATGTAAAGAAGGTTGGTAGCAAATGGGGGTGGGCACATGCACACCTGCTTAAAAGATTTTTAAGTGAAAAACTTTCATAGCAAAGGGGGGTGGGCATGCTCCCACCCCTAGAATTTTTTTAGGCAAAGAATTTTGGTAACAATGGTAGATGGGCACATTCCTATCCTTTCCAAAATATTTAGGTGAAGTTTTGGTTACAAGGAGAGTGGGCTTGTGCCCACCCCTTAGGTTCATGTTCCATGGATGAAATATCTCACTAAGACAAGTTTTTAGGGACTTTGGGGGATCAAGTTCCACATTTCAAGTGAGCATATATTAAAAGCACCGATTGAATGTTTGTAAAATTTATGCACATTCAATTTTCTCACAAAATAGGTAAAACATCATCATGTTTTCTTCAAACATACAAAATTTTACCATGTGCACTTTTGATATGGCACATGCACTTTTAACGAAACTTGTGTTTACTACTAATTGATCTTGCACCTGCAGCTATAGCTTCCACCCTGCACCAAATCCTTCAACTCCAAATCACAACAAATGATTAGCCATATTCTTCAGCTCTGCAACAAAGTAATGTTTTCCTTCCACAATGTCAAAATCGCATAATTCAAATGAATTCTTGGCCCAAGCTCAAATGCAGGAATTGCTCAATCACATCACAAATTATTCATGGTCTTCACTTGAAGATTCTCTCGCGTTAAGTTACAGAATGGATTCAATCAATTTTAAACTCAATTGATTTCTATTGAATCTAAAACCCTAAAACAGATCCGTTTATCTCTCAGATAATCCCTGTAACCAAAAATTCATCAAAAAAAATCGAAATCTCTTCTGTAAAATGCACCAGACTCGAAGAAACGAAGAATCAAACGAAATCCTCAACGAGACAATTAGGGCAGAGGAAAAACACAGCCACCATTGTTCAAGTACCGACCTCACAGTCCTTACCACTCCAGTACTCACGTAATGAATCTCACAGTCCGGTATCCAGAATCTCTTCACAAGAAAAATAAACAAGCAGCTACGCTACGAGAGGCTTTGACCTTCGGTAAAAAAATTGTAGGGATTTCAAAAATAAATGAAAAAATATGTTTATAAAACACAATCTTATGTGTAGACAAATACATTTGTTCTTTTTAATCAATTTATAAATTTATATATCAGATAGATGTCACAATATGTTTTTAATGAATTATTTTTGCTGTTATCTATGAACTAAGATTTATGTAGGCAAAACAAAGCTTCTTATTCAATGACATATAATTGCTACAATGTAAGATTTATACACTTTTGTCTCTTTATTGCTATATTTAATCAAGAATTTGTGTCCAAGAGTATGAAAATCCCAAATAACTCCAGTAATTTGAATTAACTTCAAAAATACAATATGAAGTAACTTCAAAAATACAATATGAAGACAATGCTTAACTATTATGCTTCAAAGCTTGTTTTAGCAAGATTGTTTCAAATTGCCTTCACTATATACTATCCAACTACAACAAATATTATAGTTGACCTCTAGAATAATAAGGATTGTTGACATTCAAACAAGCCCTCCAACGTTTCAAGAATCACTATAAATACTACGCAAACATATTAAGAAACTACCAAACTTTCTATGAAAATCCAATCAACAATATGTTACCTACATCACTTCTCCTCTTAGAACAAGTTATGAAGAGAACAACAAAAATCAATATCTTCTCACATCTCTAGAAATTCAAAGATGCGTTGAAGAGTTGATGACCTCCAGGCTCCACACTGCCAACTTGCAATAAGATCACCAAAGCTCGAGCTTCTTCTTGGAGATTTCCATGCCAACGCTGCTCCATGCGTGGTCGCTTTTGTCGTTGAGATGGTTCAGCTTCATCTTGAGGATGACCAAAAGATGATTGCGAAAGTCAAAATGGTGGATCTGGCAATTGCGATAAAGAGAGTTCAAGTTGAAGATTGGGTTCAGCAGTTTGAGAGTCCATAAAAACTCTATAGTTGGACATACTCAAGATTCAAGGAATTCCAAAAGATTCAAAATGAAACTAGACCAATGAAAGACTATGCTTAAATAGGTGACTCCTACTTGTCTATGATGAGACTTTACTACAAAACTAGCTCTAGTGATGTCAAATATTTGACATAAAACATAGTGTTCTCTTGAGTTGATAAGAGAACAAAAGAGTGAAGAAGTGAGAAAATAAAGCAACAAGAGAAGAGAATAGAGAAATGAGAGAACGAAATATCAATATATACTTGAGAAGAATTAAGTGCTTATGGGGTATACAACCAGAGATGGGTTTTAGAAAGAAAGTTATTCACAATGGGTATTGCTTATGAGGATTAGGACCAGAGATGGGTTTAGAAGAGAAAAAAATTCATGATGGGTATTGCACTATATGGTAAGTATTTGATTTTTTCTCTTATACGTAATGTTTACATTTCATAATAAACAAAAAATAATCACTTTTGATTTTTTTAATTTGCTTCATGAGAATGATACAATTAGCCAATAGTTGTTTAAGAACGAGTTTAGCCAACTACATGATATATTTTATAACTTTTATACCTTCAAACTTAATCTTAGTTTTTTCAACGAAAGAAGTGACTGCGTTTTGAACAAATGTATTTCTATAATACATTTTAAATTTCTCAAAACATTGGTATTTCGTAATTCACAATTTGGTGTATGTTGTCATTTAGAAAATTATATCTATTTAATGCATTTAGAAAATCCTCAAACATCAATTTTCCTACTGCACAATAAAATTTATAAACAATAAAAGGGGTAGTCATAACTACCGCCTTTATTGAGTAGTGATAACAACCACTAGAATATATTGTCACATGACTAAACTATTGTTAGTCTCAGGTGTTTAGGTGGGCACTGTTGATTGGTACAACTTGCATAATTCCCTGCCTTCGATTTCTCGCTAGCAATGCCAAACCATGTGCACCACAGAACTGTTCGAAACGAGTCCGGCGGGATTTGAATCCGGACCAATTATATGAAACTGCTCTTATTCCAATCAACAATTGAGCACATGGCTTGGCGAGAAAATCCCAACACAAATGTAATTTATGTACGTATTTCACAAAATTGCAAACGTTGTTTTCTAACTTTTTTGTTTTCTAATATCTTGTTGTATTTCTATTTATAAAAATGAGGAATATACCAGTTCACTTTTGAATATTGGAAGAAAATTTGGTAATTTAAATGCAATATAGATTGGTTTATGATAATCTAGCCAATATGCTTTGGATATTCCAGTGTTACAGTCATTCCCAGGTATATTTGCCCATATGTGGTCTAATTGAGTCCTTCCTTTAGTGGTACTTGCACTAAATTGTGATTGTAAGTTGAAATGTCTCATAAATTCTACTAACTTTGTTTTATTTTGAGTAATATCATTGCAGTCAAGGATGTCAATGTTGAAATCTCCCAAGATGATAGTGGGACAATGTAGAGGAGATTTTTGAATTAGATTTTGAAGAGTTTTTAAAAAAGCCGACATTGAACAATTGTGAGCTTTATAAAGAGATATGACATGAATTGCATTTTGTGTTTTTGAGTTAAATGTGGCTGTGATGTACTCGGATCCATCAACCGTGGTTATTTCAGAAGAATTCAATGTCATATATTTATCATATAACATTAATAAGCCATGGCCATCATATGCTAATAAATAATTGTATTTCGACGTGTCAATGAATTTTTGTATTTCATTTGATGAAGATTGTAGCCTAGTTTCTATGAGGCATAAGATGTTGGAACTTTGAAGGCTATAGTCACTAGAAATATCTTGAAAATGCTGACGCAAAGAGTTTGTGTTGAGGGCTTGTATAATTACATGAGAATGTTGATTCTTTTTGAAATTTGGAACCATTGGCTGCCACCCTGCTGTGCTTGTTAATCTAAGCATTTTTAATTTAACACGTTTGTCTACGTGAAAATTTGAACTTTGAAGCGGTGCCAATAAGTATAATTTTTCTTTTGTACGTATACGTGATAAAGCTGTGTATGTTAATCCATGCTTTGTAACATTGGTGGGATCAAATGCCAATTCATCTAATGTTAATCCTTGTGAACGATGTATAGTCCTAGCTGCAGCAAGTTGAACAGGAAATTGAATTCTTGTTACGACATATGTTTGAGTTTTTCCCGATCTTATTTCTTTTACTAATGGTTCAATTGGTGTCCATTCTTTTTCTATCTCAATTGTATAAAAGTGGGAAAATTTCTCTCTAGTTAGTGCTCCAACCCTTGAATTAGAAAAATAAATCCACATTATTGATTTGTTGGAATAGGTAGTTGATCTTTTAAATAATCCATCAGCTCCATTCACAAGACCATCCGAAATATTATAATTTCCAGCACATAGTTCTATGTCTAACATATCTTTTTTTAAACTAATTATTGAATACAATACAGTTGTTTTGCTTGGATGGTTAGGAAATTTAAAATTTGATGGGCACGAAGAATTAGGGATATCTGTTGCTTGAAAAGTGAATGTTGGGCCAATTGTTTCATTGAATACAATTTCATTATGTTTTGTTACGTGTTTGTTTGTGTAAAATAAATATGGAATAGTAAGGCTTTTTGGTGGGTTTCGAAAACATTCCTTGTTAATGAAATGAATGTCTGCCAAAGTTTGAGTGGATGTTCGAAATTTATTCAGTGCTTCAATAAACCTTAAATTTGACTGGCGCATAACCTTTTGAGTTGATAACATTTAACATGTGTGTGCCAAAAACTTGGAGCTAAACTATTGACACCTTCACGTATGTTGTCAAAAATCCAAGCATCTTTCACTGGAGTGCTTGATAAAAATCTCTTGTCATTATAAGATCTACATTACCAAAATACTTATGTTGAATATGCTTTATTGAACGTAACCTTTGATCTACTACATTGAACATCCTTGCTCCAACAAGAGAAATTTCATCTATTACAACAAGTTGCAATTGCTCATATTTATTTGTAAGCCTATTTAAGGTATCTGAAGCAAGATTGGATAAATTGGTTAGTGATTGATTTATAGGAATATTTAGAGCAGAGTGTATGGTCATGCCATCTACATTGAATGCAGCTTTACTAGTGCATGCTATGATGAGAACTTTTGTTTTCTCCAAATCTATTGATAAATCTTTATTGTATAAACGTAATAAACCTTGAATAATGAGTTTTAATGTGAAAGTCTTTCCCGTTCCTGCATCTCCAGTTAAAAATAAATGTATTGGTTCGTTTGGAAATAATCTTTTCCTATGCACAACATCATCAAAAATCAATCTTTGTTCATCATTTAATTTTCTCAAAAAGAAGCGATATTCAGACTCTTCCATCATCATAGGATAGGTAGATGTTGTAAAATTTTTATGATCCTTTTCTTTTGAATTTTTACAAGTTCCATTTTTTGCATGGATTATAAAGTCATTTTTAAGATCGTATTTTTCAACATGTAAAGTATTTGTAATAGAAATTGTTAGCCTAGTTTTGTGATTTCCAAAACACATGAACAAAATAAGTATAGGGGTTCTTTTTAAAGGAAAGGTTAATCAGTCTATCGTTGAGTGACTAAAGTGACATTAATGCAGTGACACAATGAAATCCCAGTCCTGCCTTTTATTGTATCAGGAGGTCAAAGAGTTTGGTCAGATTGTCAGGTTTGGTCAAATTGTCAAATGCATTTTTATGCTTTATCACCTAGTCAAATGCCAAGATAATATTTTGTAATCTATATATATATATATATATATATATATATATATAATTCCTTCTTTATCTGATATTTATGTTTAGGTCAAATGGTCCAGTAATTGTTCTTTTGAGCCTATCTCGTCGATCTCTAAACATAAATGTCTAATCGTGTCTGTAAGGTCAAATTGTCTTGCAGTGGTCAAATTATCTGGCAGTCATGGAATGCAATGCTAAGGTTTGGGAGTTTACCAAATTTCCGCGTCCTTGGATTTTTAGGTCAATTGGTCCAAGCACACGGTTAAATTCCTACATTTATAACACACGATCTAATAACTATCTTTGCGAATCTATTACCAACACCAAGACAAACAAAACTATGCAGACAACATTTGTGTTTTTGTTTTGCGATGAAAGTATAAGTTATACTAAAGTATTAAATAACACTATGTTTATGATTCCATTCATAACATAGGGTTACTTTAACTTTAAACTTTAACTTTTTGGATTACTTTAAAGAATACACAATTAAATTTAATTTCATGAATCCACTATGAAATTAATGTTAATTGTTTTTCTTTGTCTTATATTTAGAATCAAACTTTGTAGAATCTACTTAGTACACTTTCCCCACCATCCCAAGCACACTATATATTTTGGTTTTCCTTTTTCAAGGAATACATTTGAATTTACTTTCTAATACTAATTCTACAATAATAGAACAAAACAATTACCTATCCTTAACCTATGTATATGCTAGACTAGAATGCCCAAACTTCTTTCTCCTTAATTGCATAAAAACCTGCACATACAATTCTTTTAGTTGACTTGTATTGTACTTGCCAACATACAATTTTTAACTCCTCAAAGACCAAGGATTTATGGTTTTAAAATGACAACTTCAATTGATCATATTATGAGAGAATATGATTGTGATTGGACCAAATTTTATATCACTAGAAACTAGTGAAGATCATTGCATGATTTGGTCAAACAACAAATAAATTGGAAACAATTAGGACTTAAAGATGAGACCCAATTTGTGCTTCTTTGTCTTTTAGAGTTTCATTGACAAGGGAAAAGGATACTATCATATGTTAAATCAATCACTCGTGTGTGAGGTGTCTGTATGCAAGGGGGACAATGGCAAGCAAAACAAGGTGGATTTGACAAGCACTTGGACACTTTAAGTTACTAAGTAACTAGTAATCCTAAAATGCCCAGTTGGTCAAGTTTGCCCACGACTGGTTAAGATTGGTTTTCAGACCCTTGGCAATTTAAATTTTTTCACACATTTGTTGCTCTAAAAGCGCTACGATCAAATGAGAGATGCCTTAATTGTCTTCTCTTCAGATATTACTTTTATGTGGTTATTATACACAGGCTTTTGCTACAGAGTAGACGGGGATTAGATCAATCTGTACACTGTTGTTTTACAGGTAGAGAGAAGGAATTACACAGCTTGAGACTTTGTTACATATCATAGGAGAAAAATAGAATTGTTAGAATTTATTTTATTTTGAGACCGGGATGTCTGTCTGTTTGCAAATGGTGCCGACTTATGAATGTTGTTGGATGCCCTGCGCAACAATATGATATACTGCAGAAAATAATACACCAGACTAATTGACCCACAAAATTTCCCAAAACCAATGCAATTGATTGTCAAAGTACAAACATGCGATAACTCTTCCACTTCCAATTCCCTAACACATGACCAGAATTGGAAATGAGAGATCAAATCTGACAAAAATTACTATAACTTACGCAGTGTCACAAGGACAACTAAAATCTTCCGAAATCACAACAACCGATTCTCGCTGAAGAGTAAAAATATGTGAGACAAATCATACATGACAAGACAACTTCTAAAATTTTACAACACAAACAATTACAATAGCATGGACTAACATTCATTCAACTGCAATAATAAAGAAATTAGTAGAACAATTAATCACCGACTAGCCTCTGCTCCTTCCTTTTCCATACAAGGCTGCACACTAGTAACTCCTGCATAATCTCTCCTCTCAATGCACCAGAAGAGAAACCTTATTTTTTTTTCACTTGTCAATTCATTCGAGATAGGCAGACCAGACCAAACGCCTCAGAACTCACTCTCAGAATACAAATCAACAGTCAGACAGTTACTGGTTAATAGAGATCATCCCAAAACCTGATATTCATTAAATTGAGAGATCATGGACCTCTCAAAATAAACATATCGATTTAGGTTGATTTAGGTGCCCGTGACTGAAAGCAGCAGTTTCCATTAAAATGAGAGTAAGAAGACTTTTAAAATTGAGACTATTTAGGTCGAATCGACCTAAATAGATTGAAAAGACAAACTTAATTTGACTATTTAGGTCGAATCGACCTAAATAGCTCGAAAAGACTAACAAAATTGTGACTATTTAGGTCGAATCGACCTAAATAGTCCAATTAAGTTTGTCTTTTCAGTCTATTTAGGTCGAATCGAGCTAAATAGTCACAATTTTGCTAGTCTTTTCGAGCTATTTAGGTTGATTCGACCTAAATAGTCCAATTAAGTTTGCCTTCTCAATCTATTTAGGTCGAATCGAGCTAAATAGTCACAATTTTGTTAGTCTTTTCGAGCTATTTAGGTCGATTCGACCTAAATAGTCAAATTAAGTTTGTCTTTTCAATCTATTTAAGTCGATTCGACCTAAATAGTCTCAATTTTAAAAGTCTTCTTACTCTCATTTTAATGGAAACTGCTGTTTTTTGAGCAATTTTTCTTCATTGTCAATTTTATTTCATGCTCCTCTACCTCTCAAATTCAGAGAATTCTCTCAATATAATGAATATCATGTTCCAACTTCGTAAATCATTCCAGCACACAACACAACTACCGTATTCTAGATTCCTTCTTTCGGCACACACAGACCAGGTCTTCCTCGAAACTAATTACTTACAAATACAAAACAAGCACTAAAGAAAATCACGCTTTAATGGAAAAATATGAAATTCGACAACGCTGAACAATTCAAGAAGCTCAGAAATAAAACCTCCTAAGACGAAAATTTCCTTGCCGTGCCAACAACTACTTTCTCTCGTAATGAGCCATGAGAGTGGCACCACAACACAACTATTCCATATTCCTTCTCTTGGCAATTACAACACAAACACACGAGCTAATTTTGATTCCCGAAAGGCTTCAACTACAAGCGTCATAGCAGATTCTCAATATTTTATGATTTATCCAATTTTGCAGACCCCGGTTGCCTGTTCACTGGTTGCCCTCTTCGTTGTTTGCTCCTTGGACTCGCACAACCGGCTCTTCTTCTCACCCTAAGGGTTACTGATGCTTGGACAGATTAGCGCATGGCACGAGGCTCATAACAAAGCTATGGAGGACAAAATCCTGGAAGCTCTCACAGACAATAATCGGACCTAATAACTTAGGGGCGGTTTACACTATGGACCAAGAGCCATGACCAAGAAAATTAAATCATTTTCATGGTCATGGCTCTTGGCCAAGAGCCGTGACCATGAAAAATCAAAAATGGATTTTTGAGTGGCTTGGTCACTCTTGTAGTGTAAAGTGGATTTGGACCGGGACAACTTTGGGCTGATTTTTTTAATATAAATTTAAAAATGGCAGATTTAGGGGATTACCCTCTCATTTACCTTCCCACCTTCTCTCTCTTCCACCTCATCTCTTTTCCACCTTCTCTCTCTTCCACCTCACCTCTCTTCCACCTCTCTCCTTCTCTCTTCTTCTCCTTCTTCTTCTTCTCCTTCTTCTTCTCCTTCTTCTTCTCTTCTAAAAATTTCAGCAATTAGGATTACAATGGAGGGGAGGAGGAGGAACCTTGTATTGATGTTAGGCTTGTATATGTGCTTGCACATGCTTATCTCACACATTGTGAGCATGCAAGCCTTGATTTTGCATGGAGAGTGGGAGAAAGTGGCAATTTTCAGCATCTTCTTGGAAAGCATGGGAAGAAGAGTGACACGAACTTTGTGGAGCATTGAAAGACAATGTGGATTGACGGACCGTTTGTTGCTGGGATCATACACCGAAGGTCAATTCAAGGAAAGAACACGAGTTAAGTTTGCTACTTTTAAATTTCTTTGTGAGAAATTAGGGCCGTTTTTGCATAAAAAAGATACACCTATGAGAAATGCAATTTCTGTGGAAACAAGAATTGCAATTTCATTGTCTAGGTTAGGAACCGGCAATAGACAATTGCTCATAGGTGATCTTTATGGGGTTGCTGAATCTACGGTTTCGATAATTGTGAGGGAATTTTGCAAGGCCGTGAGGCAACATTTGCAACGAATTCTTGTGCAAATGCCTAGTGAATCGCAGTTTAGGGTTTTAGCAAAGGAGTTTGAAGCTCTTCATGGAATTCCGTATGTAGTGGGTGCAATCGATGGATCGCACATTCCTGTTTTAGCACCTGTAGATGGGGGAGAAGATTACTACTGTCGGTAATCCTTCCATTCAGCAATTCTTCAAGGAATTGTTGATGTGTATTGCAAATTCTGGGATTACGAATTCGGTTGGGCCGGTAGTCTCCATGATTGGGCTATTTTTCAAGTTACAAAAATTGGGAGAGCATGTATGGAGGGTAGATTACATCCGTACAAATTAATAGGAGATGCAGCATATCCCGTAAAACCATGGATGTATTGTCCATTCAAAGGAGGGAAAACAGAATTATCACAAATCCAAGCAAATTGGAATTTTGTCCAATCTTCCACACAGATGTGTGTTGAGAGGGCTTTTGGAATTCTGAAGGGGAGATGGAGGATCATAATGAAGAGATGTGACGTGCCATTGAGAAGTGTGCCGGATCTTGTTGCAACATGCATTGTTTTGCACAATTTGTGCATTACAATGAAGGACGGTTTCAATGAGGACTGGATTTCGGAAGCGGAGGAACAATTACAAAGAAGAATCGAGATTGGTGCTTTGAAGGAAGGGCAAGAACTACGCTGTGAGAGGGCATCAATTCTCGAGGTAAAAAATAGAATCTCGAATAGAGAAAATTCAGATTTTACAAATGATATAAATGATGGAGAGGTAGAAGCATTCCTAGTGAAGGAAAATGAGAAGGCCGTAGACCTACTTCGTGAAGCTACAAGAATGCATGAAATTCTGGCGAAGAGTTTATGGCACTCTAAACTTCATAATCAATCAACTCTAGAGTTTTCCGATAGTAGTTCTGATTCTATGGAAGATGAACTAGAACTTTTCTAGAAGGGTTGCAAAGTTCCTATCCATATTCTTCAGCAATTCTGTGGATTGCTGAAAGGTAGAAATAAAAATGGTAGAATTTCCTACCACTTGCTGAAGAAGACCTTCAATCTTCTCTTGAATCTTCTTTTTCTTCTCTTGTGTGGATGGTGCTGTAGATGGACTAGGTTGAAGAATTTCTGGAGTTGTAGGTGGTGTAGCACATGTCTCCTCTCCTTCTTGGGCACTTGCTGGAATTTGGTTGTGCACACTTGCACGTTTGCTATTCCATGTATCCATTTCATCAAACCATCTACACTCTTGCTTGCGGTCCGAACCCGAAATTTCATTTGCACGCTTGTCATTTCTGTACTCCGCTAAAATAGTCTTGTATTTCTTCTTGCAAGATAACCACGAGCAGTTAAATCCTCGAATTCCAGCCACCATTCGGAGTTGTAATTTTACCCACATGTTCATACCTACAATACATGACAAGAAATAATAAGACAATGGTCAAAAACAAGCTCAAAATGGGTCAAAATGCAACTTGTCAAAAAATTCCAGCACAGGAAGGAAGCTTGTTTCTATTACAAAGATCATTCCAAAGAGTGGTTGCACACAAGAAAAGTCTTGGTGTAATGGTTGGAGGTGGGTGGTAAGGCTTTGCATCTTGCCCACATAAGTTCAAACCCCCTCGCACGCGAGGCGTGGCGCGTCCAAAAACCCGAAGCCCCCGCGGCTGCGACCGCTCGCGTTTTGGGGGGAGGGGGGGCAAGGGCATGCGGCAAAGGCCAAGGCCTCATCATACGGCCCACATACAAACAACCACATTCAAACCACATTCAAGCCACATTCAAGCCACATTCAAGCCACATTCAAATTCTTTTTGCATAATTTTATAACGTCATGGGAAAAAAAAATTACCTTGTTTGTTTGCTGCTCTTGCAAACTCCTCGTCCATCTCTCCCCTTAAGGCAATCAAAGTTTCCACTTCAAAATCCCTCCACTTTATTTTCGTATCCTCCTCATCCTCCATGCCTTCAAGATCAATTATGCTGGTTTTTGCTTTCTTGGTTAGAGTTTTCCCCTTCGGAGGACGACCTTTTATCTTTGGAGCAGATTTGGGTGCTTTTCCTTCTTCTTTTTTCACCTCCAAAATCTCCTTTCCTCTTGAGAATTCACTACACGGGATTTGGGTTCCAATCTCCTCTAGCTCTCTCTCACTATGAAGAAGTCTTTGAAAAGGAGGTGAAGAGAGAGAGAGATATCTACTAGAATGAGAAGAAAACAGATTTGGAGCATGCTGAAATCGCAATTGAGGAATTTCTGCTGGTACATGATTTGGAGGCAAAGAAATTGGGTTTGAAAATCTCATCCACTCGGAATTTTGGGACCACATCTGTCCATCGGAATCCCTAATTTCTCCATTTGCACTATACCCCTCCATTGATGAAAAAAATGTGAAAAAAAAATTAGCAAAAAACAGCAAAAAAACAGCAAAAACAGTGCATGCACAAAAATTGAGAGAGAAAGCAAAGAGGAACACATGGTTTTTATTCCTTCCTAAACCCTCAACCCAACGGTCTTCAAAAACTATGTAAAAAAATTTCTATCCCAACGATCTACAGTAACGTCAAAAAAATCGGGAAAAAAAAATATAATAAAAAAAATTTCTGCCAATGGCTGATTTTGAGCCTTACGGCTCCCTTGATTTCCGTTGAGTCGAGGGTTTTGCCTCGACTCAACGGAAAACCCATTGGACCATGGCACATTATCCAAATGGCAGATTTTAGTAGTTTTAGGGGACCTCAAAGTTAGTGGTCATTCTCCTTTTTCCAAGGTAGTGTAAAGCCAAATGGGACCAAGAGCTCTTTTTGGGCCAATCACAGATTTTAGAGTTGCATGGGACGAGTTCTTGGTCCGTAGTGTAAAGCGCCCCTTAGTGTAACTTACTTTACTCAATCACGTTCTGTTGCCAGTCACTCACTAATTTCCAATTATGCCGTCCCTCAGTGGAAATCGCGGCACTCCTTACCCTAATCAATATACAATTGATGGCTCTAAAAGGAAGGGTCGAATTCTCTTCACGAACTACACGAGAATAAACGGCAACAAGAAACTTACGGATCTGGGAATTTACCCTAGTAAAGCCTTCGCTTGTTTCCTCTTACGATGCTCCCACGGCAATCACCTCATTGCTACGGCTCCACTTTGTTACTCCGTTCACCTTTGCCGCTTCTGCCGTCACTCCTTGCTCGCCACAGCTCTCGCCTCTGGTACTCGCAAACTCCGGTACCACCCACTCACCGTCACCACACTTTGATCACCACCACGAACCAGTGCCGGCACTCCAGCAACCCGAGCACTCCGATCACACTGCCGAACTCGCACCATCGCGACTCCTTCCCAGCGTTCACAGTACTCTTAAAACTCCGCACTCACTTTTAAAACTCCGTCACTCCAACTTCACTTTGATCATGAACCCCAGAAACTACTGCTCGCACACTCCGTGCTCACAGCTTTCTTGTCGTCACCGCAGCACTCACTCCACTCGCAGTCGCACACTCACAACAAGTCGACTAACTTCACACTATCACAGAGCACGAGAGATAAATGAAATGCAGAAGACACACAAATTGCACAGGAAGGAGAGAATATATTAGCACACAGAAAAATTTACAAACGGTGGAAGATGGTGAGCAGAAGCTGCTCGGAGCAGTTCCACAACTGCTTTAAATAGCGGTTGCAGAAACGGTCACACCGGTTTGGAACCGATGCGTGCCTTTTCCAATTTCCTTTTTCGGACTTTTGCTTTTCGTGGCTTTTTCTTTGTCTTTTACTTTCATCTTCCTGCTTGTACTTTTACTTTATTATTTATACTTTATGGAGTTACTTTGCTTTGCTTTTGCCTACTTTTAACTTTTACTTACTTTTTGGACTAAGTGCATGCAATTCCATCATTTTAGAAATTCTAATTTACAAAATATGTCAAATTGTTTATGAATTTTAAAACTAACATCATAGCCTATTTGTAAAAGTAACTGTTTGTCAAATTAAAAGTGACTGTTTGTCACTACAGCAACGGGAGGGTCAACTTGCCAATCAGTTGATATTTGAGGATATATAAGGTCATATGGTAACTCCTCTGTAACGGATAAGCCATAGTCTTCCACCAGCCACCCTAAAGCTTTCCATGAAGGGACTGGTCTTTCCACTACAATATTTTTAAACATATTATAATATTGTCCCAAAAACTGGCATGTTAAGGGTGAACCTTGTATTGGGGTCTTGGTAGTCAGCCAAGATGCAGGCTTGTAGTGTGGAGGTGGTAACTCAAATACATATATATTTCTTTTACATTGGATATCAACAGATTTCCTTGACTGTAGGTATCCAATATCTTACATAATCGTTTATAGATTTCATGCATATTATATATGTAATGACTTCCAGTCATCTCACCTCGTTGTGCAACTGCTTCTCGATTGATTACAGCTGCCAATAGTGCTTGTGTACTCCCTATAGAATTAGCCCGATCTTTCATAGAAATACTTAGAGTTAATAATTCTTCTTTCCACTTTTCTCTGATAACTCCTTGGGCTAATATATCAGGAGAGATCTCATTTCTGTGGTCTACGATATAAATCTGCCGACTAGGTATAGTGATTAAATCCACTTTTCGGCGATGACTGAGCTCTTTCTCCAAATTAATATAATATAATAAAGCTCGAGCTCCCAAATCAACAATGGGATAGAATAAGGAAGTCCAATTGGTTAAGGTCAGATCACCACGTACCAACATTTCACAAAGGAGATTCTGCATATTATCAAATTTTGCAGCCATCTCCCAAGTCTCATCCCATTGGTCCTCTGATAGTTGATGACCTTTCTCAAATGTAAATATACTGAGATATATATCACATTGTAGCTGATAGGCACGATATAGTGAGAAAGTTGGGACTGAGTCCAATTGATGTTGCCACATGGCTTGATGCAGGCCAGAAATAGAATCAAGAGTCTTTTCTAACTCTTGATTAAGTTCCTCAATAGTACTGACTAATAATCTCACATGTTGTTCTAGATCCAAAATAATCTGGGAATGACTAGAAGTCTCAGGTACCTGAACTAATACTTGAGCCTCAAAGGATAATTTGGTCTTTTGCAGCTCAGCTTTTAAATTATTGATCTCTTCTTGCATCTTTTCTTTCCTTAATCTCAATGCAGTATTAACCTCAAGTGTCTTTTTATTTTCCCCTTGAAGTTCTTTGTATTGTTGTGATAAGACCAAGTATTCCTTTGTCTTAGTCTCTAAAACAGTTTTTGATTCATTATGCATTTTCAGAGTTCGGAGTCTATGAGTCTCAAATTCCTTTAATTGTGTTTTTAATGCTGCCTCCTTAGTCTTATATGTGTTAAGCTCCAGACTCATAAAGCTTTGTTTTTCTTTATACTCCTTATTAAGTTTGAGTAAATCATCATATGAAGGTTTAAGAGAAGATGGTACCAAAGAATCTGGTGATGATGATGATCCTGGTCCTTGGTTGTCCTTAGTCATATGAATGGTCCCAGATGCAGGCTGTGGAGTTGGGACTTCACTCATCACTGGAACATATGTACATATCATGGAAAGCACAAATGTTGATATCAAAGTCATAGGATTGCGCTTCTTCTTTGCTGATAGTTCTTTTAATAAGTTGTTATAACTTATTTGACTCCAGTCAAAGTGCACTCCTTCCCAAGAATGTAGTCCAAGATAAAGTAGTTCTTCTGATGCAATATAAGGGAGGGCAGCATAGTAAAATCGTTGGTTTAAGTAGACCAACCATACTGCCAATTCTTCATTTGTCTGTTGATTTAGGTCCCACCTTCCTTTAATCTTTGCTCTATCTGCATTTTCTCCAAATATTTTTGTCTTTTCTTCTTCACTTAGTTTGACTGTCAAAGGCAGTCTCTCTCCTCCTCTCGGGATATGCAGGATTTATGCTATCACCTCTAGAGTGAGGTACACTTTTCTCTCTGGAAGAAAGACTTCTTTCATCTTGCCAAACTCACTGGTGATGATGAACTTTTGGATTAAGTCTAAGTCAGGTTGAGGTAACTTGAGACTTAGGTAATCCCAGATCCCAGCTTTCTTGAGTTTTTCTTTTCTTTCCTCAGAAAATTGTGATAGGATTGGCTCTGTTAGCTCAATAAGAGGTACTGGTATAATCGCCAGTTGTTTGTTCTTTCCCATGGCGCTGATCTGAATCAATAATTTTATAGTATCTTACCATTAGACTTAAGACAATAAGGATTATGGACACAGAACTCAATTGACTTTTATATTTGATATAGAATAACAGTTTTGAAAGTTAAAGAATTGTTTTGACTTTGTGATAGGTTAAGGTTTCTAATTTTTCTTTTAATATTTGACTTATATTAGTTATCGTTCATTATCGTTTCATAGCTAATGAGAGTTTTATCACAATTATAGACTTTGTTTGAAAGGAACTGCCTAATTGTTCTTTTCATTAATGACTTAGTTTGAAAGTATATGGACAATAGCATCAGACATTTTGACTGGAATTTAGACAGTAACATTTGTATTTGGTCATAACATTCTTCAACAACATCCATAAATTGCAAGCAATTTCCATGCAAATAATCTTCTCTTGGTGTTCTTGGCCAAAAATTCTTAAGATTTGGATCAAACATTCTTACATAACTTTTGTTCATCATTAAAAAATTTGAAATTTTGATTTTGATTTTATTTTTAAATGTTCATAATAACAACTCACTAATTGACCTTCATTTCTAATCAATCAATTTTGGTTTTAATAATTCCTAATACCTAGTCATTTGCCTCCCTGGCAGCGGTGCCAAAATGTAGTCTTAATTAATTTCCAGGAAAGAAAAATTAATTTAAGGGTGGGATTCGAATACAAGGAGGTGAGAATGGTTTTCAAGTGTAATTCTACGAATCTGCTCAATTGGAATAAAAATGATGAGTCAAATAACCCAGTTCGACCAATAGGAGTAAGGTTGATGATGCTTATCAATAATCAATCGGCTTTTCTCCTACAACTTTTCCATCTGCTCTTTTCTCCAATCTTCCTTTCTTTAATCCCCTCAGGCTGGAACTCTTCCAATTGGATATTGGTTACTCGATCAGCACATCTTCCCAATTGATTTTTTTACCACCTTCAACTCAACATGGATGTGATTTAACAATTGGTGCTAGATCCACCAAATCTTCCAAAATATTCTTTCTCAATTACTGCCTTCCAACATTCTCACTTTATGTTTACCCGATTGTCTTATCTCTCACTCACCTAACATTCTCTCCAATTGCTCCACTTCAATTATTGCTCTCACCTAATTCAATTAACATATTATTCCACACACAGCTTCACTACTCTCAATTGGTATTTTCCAACACTCTTCAATAACACTCTTCTCTACACAACAAACTCCAATTGTTTAATACTCACTCTTCCACACTCAACAACAGATCTTCACACTATTGGAAATTTACTCCCACTCGTACTCACACAATCAACTTCTGTTTTCAATTATTAATACTCCACTGGTCACACAATTCAATCACAGTTTTCAATTGGTACACAACTCAATTGGTACACACTTACATCAAAGACAACAACTTACACAAACACAATTGCAAATACACAAACTTAATCCTTCTTATTTCACAACACACAAACAAACAATTGAATTTTTACTTCCACACCCGGAAGGAGCTTCCTGCTCAAACTCGCAAGGAGAAGACTGAGAATACCAATCGGCATTCTCCCATTAAGTACCGATCGGTTACAAAAACTACTTCTTACTGTAAAAACCTATTGGAATCCAAGCAAGTCCAGATTGTGAAAACTATTGGAGCTTTTACCTATTTACACTGTACAATCCAAAAACCAATTGATAAAAAGTTCTATTTACACTGAAAACTAACCAATTGGCTAAATCCACAAATTACAATAAGTCCACATAGCCCCAACCTCATCTGTTTGTGTCCTCACAAACATAGTCACTTGGTGATGATACTCTTTTGCACTCCGCTTGCCTTTCCCTTATTGGATGTTCCTTGTTTTGAACTTGGTTATTCATTGATTGTCCCATTAGGCTAGATTGCACACTTATTTTTCTAAGCGTAGTTAATCATGTTCATGAAATGTTTTCGCCAACGCTATAGCACTTTTATTATCAACAAAGATAGTGGTAGGGTGAGATTGAACAAACCCTAAGTCATGAAGAAGCTGACTTAGCCAAATTGCCTCGGTGGTAGCTTTTGTAAGCGCCATATACTCGGACTCTGTACTGGAAAGGGCGACAGATTTTTGTTTGGTACTGGACCAGGAAACAACGCCGCCAGCCAAAAAGAAACAATTGCCGGAAGTCGAGCGACAAGAATCGCGATCGCCAGCTCAATCAGCATCAATGAAACCACTTAAAATATGTCCTTGTGGAAGACATCGGTATGTAATTCCAATATCAAGTGAGCCTTGAAAGTAGCGTAACACATGCTTAAGTGCTTGCTAATGGTGTTCACCGGGATTGGAGAGGTAATATTTGGGATTGAGGAGATTCCCAAGTGATTTGTGATACTTGTAGTGGAGACATTGATTGTAAGTTGGTCAAGGCTTCACTTCCCTCGGGGGCACTATCAGTGAGAGATGTGGCCGAAGGTATTTGACTTGCTATAGGCCCTTGAAGAGGTTCCAATATGGAGTCAAGTCCGTCGAGAGGAGGTGTGGGAGGACCTTTGATGGTAGTTGGTATAACCTTAAAAAATTTAGGATCCAATAATAAACTTTCATTATTAGGAGCCTCCAAATCTATAGGAGTTAATGATGGTGGAGCACTTTGAGACATATCAGATTCCAAAAATGTGACATCTCGAGATAGAATAATCTTATTGTCAAATTTTCGCATTAGTCTATAGCCTTTGGTTTCATCACTATAGCCTAGGAAAACACATTCCATAGTATGGGGATCAAGCTTTTTTCGTAGATCTTTAGGAATTAAAGCAAAAGCGCTACTTCCAAAGATCCGAATATGTGATAGATTGGGTTGTCTACCGGTCCATAATTCAAATGGTGTTTTATAAGAGTCAATGGCACTAGTTGGTACCCGATTTTGTATATATGTGGCTGTCATGAGTGCTTCGCCCCAGAATACCCTTGGTAATTTAGCATCATTGAATATGGTGACAATAGCTTCTACTAATGTTCTATTGCGTCGTTCTGCTACCCCATTTTGTTGAGGGGTGTAGGGAACTGTAAATTGACGCAATATTCCATGATTTTCACAAAATTTTGTGAATTCAAGGGATTTGTATTCTCCGCCATTATCAGCACAAATAACCTTTATGGTCTTATTCATTTGGTTTTCGACCATTTGTTTGTATCTTTGAAATTTGTCAAAGGCTTCAGACTTATGTCTTATAAGATATATTATTGTATAGCGAGTGTAATCATCAATAAAGGTGATGAAATATGTAGAACCTGAGTGTGTGGATGTTTGCATTGGTCCACAAATATTCAAATGGATAAGCTCTAAAACTTCTTTGGCGCGAGTTACACCTTGCTTTGGAAATTTGTCCCTGTGTTGCTTTCCTTGAATACATGAAGTACATTGGCTGATATTTTTCATATCAAGATTTTCCAAACCTAAGACCATAGAATTTGTGACAAGTTGTGATAGTTGTGTATAATTTATATGACAAAGTCGTTTATGCCACAATTCGGTCTTATTTATCTTTGAACCAATTGTTGGAAGAGCAACAACATGATACTTAGAAGATGCTAGACCTAGCTTGTATAAATCATTCTCTAGTTTACAAGTGGCTATTATAGCTCCACTAGGTGCTTTAAGTGTACATAGACTAGATTTGATGTTCATCTGGCCTCCAGCTTCATCTAGCTTTCTAACTGAAAATAAAATTTTCACTAAGCCAGGAACATGAAGGACATTTGGTATGGTTTTCTCTTGACCATTATCTAATAGAATAGATGCATCTCCTTCACCTATAACCTCATGGGATGTATCATTGCCTAGGTAAACTACTTGACCTCTACTCACAGGTCTATATGCAATAAAAGAACTCCGATTGTGGGCTATATGTTGGGTAGCTCTAGTGTCGACATACCAAACAGGATCTTTTTCTTTGGTAAACAAAGCAGTAGCTACATATAATCTAGCAGCATCATTTGTGATTAGATTAGATTGACCGGAAATTCTTTGCCTCTTTTCATCTGCAATTCTTTTACGACAATCTTTAATAGCATGGCCAGGTTTTTTAAAATAAAAACATTTCAATTTCTTTTTATATGAATCGAAAGAGTGTCTATTTGAAGAACTGTCCCCTTGCATCATAGGCTTTGAATTTGAGAAAGAAGACCTATAGGGTCCATTACTTTTTTGATATGACAGACGTGGTCTCTTACCTACAAAGAGAGCCTTTGTATTGTCATTACCAAATCCAAGATCTTTTAATATCTCTTCTTGAAGGAGATCAGCAATTAACCCTTGAAGAGTCAAGCCTTGTTGCCTCCTCAAAGTAGTTAAGTAAGGCTTATAGCCACTTGGCATGCTTCTCATTAACGACAAGATGGCATCTTCCTCGTCAACTGGACTGCCAATTAAAGCAAGTTGTTCTAGAATGGAACGTAATGTGTGCACATGTTTTGTAACACTTTCTGTTTCTCTCATTTTTAGACTTTGTAATTTGTCTTGTAGGTACATCCTAGAGACGACATCTTTTGTCTCATATATGTCACAAAGTTGCTTCCATGCATTAGACGATGATTTACAATGTTGAATATGTGAAACAATAGAATTGTCAAGACAATTGTTAATTATAGATAAGTCTAATGCGTCTTTATCCTCCCATTCAACAATGCTACCCTTGCCGGTGGAAGGTAATGCTTGAGCACCTTCAACAATAGATGCTACGGGTTTTGACTCAGTCCCTTCGACTATTGGCCAAAACCTCTTAGCCTTAAATAACAACGTCATGCGATGTTTCCAAACATTGAAAAATGTACCATCAAACTTTGTTACATCTTTATTATTGGTCACTCTATGACAACTTGCCATAATTATTGTAATGTGTATTAAAATCTACTTCTCTTAGCTTCAAAATTTTGTTTATCAATTGTATCCAAGCTAATAGTTTTAAATACATAATGTGCTTCTACATGAACTACGTTGTGTGTTAAAAAACACACAGTAGAAGACACATATAGAAACAACCAACCTCGCTCTGATACCATATTGAATATAAAACATGAAGAGAAAATATACATTATTATTATTATAATCAGAGTACAACCTCAATAAATATGAGGAAGAAGGTAACATGAACAGACAAGTTGCTAAGACGCAACCCTTAGTTTTATAAGGCACATAGTGACTAAAGGACACATCCCCTAGTTGCTACATACTATAACTTATTTAAATTGTAATACTATTAATATCGGCTACCAAGGTCAGGTTCATACTATTACTAGAAACGGGCTTCTGTGGATTGTGACACTCAATTTGGCGGCAAACCAACTTCCAGGCTCCATTCCTGAAGATATTCTGAAACTAGGACATCTTTGGAATCTCAATCTCTCTAGAAATATCTTTAGCGGACGAATGCATGATAATGATTCAAGCTTACCAAACATCCAGTCTCTAGATTTGTCTACAGATCACCTCACCGGGCAATCCTGTTCCCAAAATGTTGGCATCAATGAAGAATGCACCATTGTTCTGCGTCGGAGGCAATGGCCTATCTAGAGAAATCCTTCAGGAAAACAACTTTGACACTTGCACGAAAGTTTAGAATTTCAAGCCTGGTGATGAAGGTCTTTGCGGACTGCCGCTTGAAACAAAATGTCCTTTTCATCAATTAAAACAATCATCCACTGTGTTGAATGAATAATAATGGTGATGACACTTCAATTATTTATAAATGATTAATTTAATAAGCTCTAAATTTTACATCCAGTGTATTGAAAACTCAAACTACTTTCTAAATTTCTTCACTTCCAAATTTTCTAAAATTTGATCATAAAGATGTTTGTTTTTTTTTGTCTTTAGCTCTCCTAATCTCATCTATTTCTTGTGTAACTCTTTCAAAAGAATCTAAAGTAGATTTTTTTGTGAGAAGAGCAGCTCCCATTTGGAAAAATCTACTATTTGCTACATTTCCGTGACTAACATTTTTTGAATCTAATAATATAACTGATCATGCTTTAGGTTTGATGTAATAACCATAGTCTTGAAGACAAAATTCTCCACCTCTTTTTGGTATTCCATATGGATATTCTGTAAAAATAATTTTAAAAAATAAAATAATAATATTAGTAAATTATTATTGTGATAATAATAAAAAAGTATAATTATAATCATATTTAATTTAAACCATGTTTATAAATGATAAAATTATGTATTATCATAATTTTAAAATTTTAAAACTTGATATCATTATTGAAATTTTAAAATACTAAAACATAATTTAAAAAAAATTACCTTTAGTAAACCACATAATGAATCCCATATTGTTGTCATCTCTATCTGTATGTGGTGGTACCCAATAGTTTTTAGTGATACCCAAATGGGAGAATGGGGTATCTCCAATTCTTTTATACTCTCTTGGAATCGTTGTAGGATACAAATTTTCTAAAGATTTTATCCAAGACGCAAACGCCGATTGTAAGAATTTAAAAACTTCTGTTGCAAACATCTCTCCAAGCTTATGAATTTCTTCTCCACTTAGTTTTATATTACTGTTTTTCCTCATTGATTGTGCATACTTATAGACATTGTTGTTAAATAAATAAATAAATAAGATAATTATAGTAATAATCAAATTCAAATAACATCACTAATATAATTAATTTTATCTAACATAAAATGAAATTTTTTCTCATTATATAAAATAGATTATAATGTAACTAGGGTGGAATCTACTTACACAACAGGCTTGTCAATAAAAGTGTCAAGTCGCCATCCAACCATGACCATGTCTCCACCACTTTTTCCCTCTCCTCGTTCAACAAATCCTCCATGCTTGTAAATGAAATCTAAAAGATCATAATATTTTTGACACTTTTGACTTGGAAAAAAACTATCAACGTATATGCTTAATATTTTGTCTCCTTCCATAAGCACACATGACTCTGATAATTCAGTCATCTTAGAAGTATCAAATTTAGGACCCCGACTATGTAATTTTTGACATTTTATTATTTTGTTGAAAAATTTAGGAATAGAAATTCCTAGTGCTCGTAACTTTTGTATGTCTTTATCAATACTATTATTGTTACTATGATTATCTTCGTTGTTACAATTATGTTTGTGTTTTTTACTGCCCTCGTGTGCTTTCCATTGTTCTTCTGAATTAAAATTTTTGTTACAAGGGAGGCACATGTGTGTAATTGGATGCATTTTTACCTATTATGTATATAGCTTTAATTATAAAATTTGCTTAGACTAAAAAAATCAATAAAAAATATATATAGCTATAATCTAAGACTCATGAATAAATAAATTATATAAAGCTATATTCTCTTATTTATTTATATTCTTTTAATTTTTAATTTCCTTTTTTATTTTTATTTAACTCTAGTTTTTAATTGACTACTATGTTTAATTTACTATTTTTATATGACTTTTACTATTTTATTTTCATATTAACTAAAATAAGTACATTTTTATTATTACTATTTTGTGGATTTAGCTATATTAAAACCAACATGATTACAATGAATTTATACATATTTTTTAATTCTAAAAATTATTTTATATATTTTTTAAATTTTTAAATTAATTTATATTCTTTTACTTTTTAGTTTCCTTTTTTTCTTTTATTTAATTTTAGTTGTTCGAAAAGGAATTGTATTTAATTATGTTTTTTAATTGACTACTACATTTTAATTTGAGTTGTTCTAGAAGTAATTATATTATATTATATTTTTTAATTGACTACTATATATTTATTTACTTTTTATTGGCTCTGACCTTTGGGAAGAGGCATTGCGGGGACACTCATTTGTTTGGGCTAAATATCACTGTAGCAAATATATTCCGTCCACCGAATATTCCGTCCATCACTATTCCGTCCACGGCTATTCCGTTCACCACTATTCCGTCCACCAGAAGCAACTGGAAGCTTCAAGAACTCATTTGCGTCATTCGGGAGCTCCAAGAGCGGAGAAAGAGAAAGGAGCTTGCGTCCATGAGGTTTCAGGCGATTTACTATGTTGCTTTTAGGGATTTCTTCTCTACTGTTTTAAAGTGACGCTCGAAGAAGGCGAAGAAGGCGAAAGAGTAAAGAAAAACTGAAGGTACAACTGCTAGGGTTTCTTTTCGGAAGATGAAAGATGATAATTGATGTCGATATAGGGTTTCTTTTTGCAAGCGTCATTGGTAAATATGTAGGGTTTTTTAATTTCTTGATGCAACGATTTTTGTAGGCGGCAAGTGAATGCAACTTATTCGAGTAGCCCCAACTATGTTGATTCTCCCATTGATATCTCCGCCAAAGTCAAAGCCCAAAAGGTCAGTGTGGAATTTCTCACTTTATACAGTTGTTTTTTCTTAACCCCTAAAGGACCAAGAAGGGCCTCATGTTTCTTTATAGCGGTTCTGAATATAGGAGCTTCCTTTTATTCAAATTTATTTGTCTTTTGATCAACACATGTAGTGTTTTATTCAAATTTATTTGTCCTTTGATCAACACATATAGTGTTCTTCACTGATTTTATAATCTGGTCCTATCAAATTATATTTTTCTTAATACGACCGGTTGAATTTGTCATTTTAAAACTATAAACCCTTGGTCCTCTTAGGTTAAGCAATTAGGTTGATAGCCTTATGTGTCATTTGAAGAAGATGCTGGAGGCACTTCTCAGTTTTATGCCTCTCCATCTGGTGTGTAATATTCTGCACAAGTTAGGGGGGTCAGAATGGATTCTCACAAGTTGAGGAGACAGGGGAGGAAACTTATATAGTGTAGAGTTTCTTCAATCACAAACCCTACAAAGTTTGTAGAATGGTTACTAATAGAATTTTAACTTCACTACTGATCTTAAACCCATACAAGGTGTGGAACCATGCAAAAAACAATGGAATATTAGTGTATAATACTGATCGGAAAGGGCTCTCTAGACCTTTAAGGGTTAAAACACCAAAGATTTGTAATTTCACTTATGAATGTAACATTGCATTAAATGTGATGGATCTTGAAATGCAATTAGTAAACTGAGACTTATCTTTATATCATTCTTAGTTCTTCATGTGTTCTGTGTGAACTTTGGGTGACGTTGTGTGCAATGTGTTCATAATATGGCAGAGTGGTGCGGGTACTGAAATTTGCAGAGGTAATCTTGGCTAAGGACACTCAGCATTCATCGAGGCTTTTGCAGCATTATAATATGACCACTCCTACAGTCAGTAAGTGCTTCAGTGAGCTTTCCCCTCTTTCAGATGCAATGGAGTTAACCCCTAAAAGGATTCATGATTTGAAAACGATCATATCATGAAAAAAATAATTCAGATGGGACTAAGTTTTATACTCCCCGCTCTGTCCGGAAATAATTGTACTAATTTTGGGCACCTTTTCGCTTAACCCATTAACCGTCCACGCTACAATTACTCGGTCAAACCTCATCAATTCTTCAAATTTTATAATATATTAATTTTTTCTGGTGTTTTCTCATATAAGATATTGTTAAACTAATTTATCGTGATTTTTTCATAACCATCTTAAAAAAAACAGATTTTATAAAAAAATTCAAAGGTGCTTTCTTGCAAAAATCATAGTAATTACAAAAGAGCTTAGAAAAGTATGATTTTTTTAGAGAAAATCTAAATAATAGTGATGAACAACAAGGTGCTTCTTGAACTTACATAAAAAGAAATTTGATAGAAAAACATTTTTTACAATGTACTTGGGAATTTTAGGGTTTGGAGCTTTAAAAAAAAACGCAATTTTAACAATTTTGAAGAACGGTAAAATTGGACTAGAAAGTAGAAGATAACCCCAACACTTTCTTAGTTAGGGTCACTTATTCACTTAGCTATTAATTTGGTCTTATTGGGTGTGAAATGTAGTGCATGACTATGTTGTAATATGTATTTAATTGAAATGGTTTCAAGTATAAAACATTTTTTCATTAACTTAGTCAAACCTCGATAAGTGTTACCTTGATAAGTGTTAAAACTCTATATGTGTTATGGAGATTTCCACTCCTTTAAAATTAAGACTAGCAAGTGTTATGGAGTGTTATGTGTTAAGTGTTATGCAATGTTGCGCTCCCGACTTTGTTAATTTTACCTTGGTAAGTGATAAAACTCTATATGTGTTATGGAGATTTCCACTCTCTTAAAATTAAGACTAGTAAGTGTTATGTGTTAGTGTTATGCAATGTCGCGCTCCCGACTTTGTTAATTTTTGAACAATTTATGTTATATTTTGAGAGGAGGATGGTAAGTATTCATTCTTTCAACGGACTTAGATGAATAATGAATCAATATTTTGTAATTTCATCCATTTTTTCTATAAATGTTATGTATTTACCTTTTTAATTCTTCCAAGTGTTATTTTTTATAAGTGTTACAAATCATCGGCATCACCCTCTATAAGTGTTATGTGTTACTAGTGTCTAAGTGTTAACTAAAAGTATGCTCCCAACCCCTAACACTTATCGAGGTCTGACTGTATGTGCTAACATGGCTATGTTTTAATATGTATTTAGTTGAAATGGTTTCAAGTATAAAACATTTTTCTTGTTACTAATGGTATTTCATGGTTTTATTTTCATTAGACATGCCAGAGGCAAAATAAAATCAAGACTGGGGAGTAAAGACAGAGAATGACATCACATCATATGTGTGTCTGATGAAGATTGACAATGTTTCGTGTGGACGAGGTCCTCACAAGCACAAATGTCATCTTCAAGATCATATGAAGAAAATACATGGGGTCAAAATCCCTCTGGCACCGAATCAAGGTAGGCCAAAGAACCCAGAAAACTTGGAAAGAAAAGTCGATTCTAAAAAAATGAATCTAAAAGTTATGGGCAATCTTTTCAAGCGTGCAAGAAAAGAACTTTGGAAGCAGTGGAAGAACCAAGCAGAATTGGAGTGGGAGAAAATTGAGGAGAAATCGAGTTCTATTGAGAGCTGCAAGGATCTTCCCATCTTGACTCCTCTTTTCAAAGAGGATTGTGTGGAGAAATTCCTTGGAGTTCAAAAAATCGGGGAAGGAGTTCTTGATTCCAGAAAATGTGAAAGTTTGCACGATGATGTTGATTTTGCTAAGTTAGTGGTAAGCTCAAAGGCAAAATCAATTACGTCCGCTATCAAAGCGATATGGAGGAAGAATCGTAATTGGGATGCTAACGAGAATGAAAGGAAGAAGATGGTGATGGATGTTATCAAATGGCATCGTGGAAAAGCGATCATAGATTCGTAAGTTATTTTGTCTATTTATTTTTTTCAAATTTCAATTTTACTCTTCAACATTATATGTTATATTTTTGTTTTAATGAATTTTTTTTCCTTATGTTATTCAAATTTGTGTAGGGTCAAAGAGGGAAAAGAGAAATGGGTGGCGAGGTTTGTTGGTTGTTCAAAAGCGGTATATGAGATGAAAAATGCAACGCGCATGGATCGTCTCGAGGCTGCGTGTGCTATTTATCGAGAACGGCATATGGCGCTTGTAGACGATAGTGTTGACGAGGATAGTGATGCAAATAGTGATGCAGATAGTGAGGGAGATGATTAGATGATTGACTTCTATGTTGTGTTTTTGAATTGATCCTTAGGGTTCTTTTTTGTTCTAGAATTTATAAACTCTATTGTATGGTTATATATGTATATGTATTCGTTGAAATTTAATTGGAAAGATGATTGCATGGTACGGTTCATTGCATTGTAGGAATTTAGGGTGTGTATTATTGTGCGTTTTGGTACACATTTGTGTGCATTGTGCATTTGTGTGCATTGTGATATCTTTTTGAAATTATGTATATATTAACTACGATACAAAATCGTAGTTTATCAAATTAATTTTGTCTTGAAGATTTTAGGTATCAAAACTCCTTCTTAGTGACAGTTGGACAAAGTTATGATCAAACTTTGTAATTAAGTGTAGTTCATATTTGATTCTATGTTTCAATTTCAAAAAGTAAGCATGCTTTCTAAAATTTCATTTTCTAGCACATTCAAAAAAGAAATCCGTTAAAAAAAATAAATAAAAAAGAAAATAATTCAATGATACCAAAAATAACACAAATTTTCATTGATAGTCCTCTTGTATACTCCTAGTCAATACCTATCATGAAAAATGTATTTTAAAAACTTATCTCTGGTTGAATTTTTCATAAGCAATACCCATCATGCAAACATATCTCCAAAAACTTATCTCTGGTTGAATTAAGCAATACCCATCATGAAAAACGTATTTTCAAAACTTATCTCTGGTTGAATTTTTTATAAGCAATACCCATCGTGGAAACATATCTCCAAAAACTTATCTCTGGTTGACTTTGAATTTTTCATAAGCAATACCTATCATGCAAACATATCTCCAAAAACTTATCTCTGGTTGAATTAAGCAATACCCATCATGAAAAACGTATTTTCAAAACTTATCTCTGGTTGATTAAATTCCTCATAAGCAATACCCATCATGAAAAACATATTTTCAAAACTTATCTCTGGTTGGTTAAATTCCTCATAAGCAATACCCATCATAGCAAATGTATCTTCAAAACTTATCTCTGGGCTATTTTGAAGTATTTGATTAAAATTTTGTAGTATTTCACAAAGACTTAAAAATATACATATATATTTTTTAGAAATACTTAACAAACATCTAAGAAAAGTTGATAAATGTTAGGAACAAATTGACAAGGCTTTTTAAATCTATATAACAAATATTCTACATAGGTTTAATGATAGGATTTTAAGAATGAATAAAAATAATAAAAAATCATTGAATTTTTAATAATTCTTGTATAAAATTGTATTAAAAATCATTAAAAATTCAATTTTGTATAAAATTTTTAAAATTCAATTTTTTAAATTCAATTTTGTATAAAAATTTTAAAATTCAATTTTGTATAAATTTTAAATTTTAAAATTCAACTGAAAATGCAATTTTTAGAATTCGATTTTTAAAATTCGATTTTGTATAGAATTCAAATTTTAAAATTCAATTTTGTATAAAATTTTTAATTTTAAAATTCTTGTATAAATACAATATTTGTAATTTTTTATAAAAATATAAAGCATTTACAAA